>CM070583.1:8750000-10000000 GCA_036346355.1 Rhipidocladum racemiflorum
ACGAAAATACGCGAATATACGCGCGCGTGTGTGTGTTTAGCCAGTATTCACCCTATGCCATCCCCATGCCAAGTGTCACATTAATCAAGAGGTGGGAAAGACTCCACCTTTTAAATTGACCTTTCTCCACTTGGCTAGGCAATATGGTACTAAATCATGCATGCTATGGAATTAAAGGAAATGGGCCATGGGCCAATTTCTAACAAAAACTTCAATTTTACTTCCAAATCGAAAAACCTTATGGAAACTTACTATCATAGTAGTTGCGGGAATCAAACACCTATATGACTAAGTATCATCCACGCTTGAGCAACAGGGTAAGGTAATGTATGTAGATATCATCATTTACTCTCTCTCTCTCTCTCTCTCTCTCTCTCTCTCTCTCTCTCCATCCTTATTCATAGCCCTAGCAACAAGAAGTTTTGCGTGCTAATGCTATCTGCTTGCACCAATACAGCAGCCAAAAGAAATCTAACGACCGACCTATGAGGCTGTGATTTGGAATATCTTTGCCAGCAAGCCTACTAGTTCTACTAGTTTCAGTCACGGCTTCACAGTTCACTGGTAGAATCAGCAAGCAAAAGGCAAGACTTAAAGAATTTGATTGCATGATGAGTTTATGACAGACATAAATCACAAACAAGGATGCCATAAAAAGGTTTGCTTTCTTACCCTGAAGAGGTTGGCTTAGAACTATTTGAGAGAAAATATACAGTGTGTAAGATGTTTGCCAAAAAGAAAAAGAAAGGTCATGCATGTAAGAAGCAGGATCAATGGAGAAGAGAGCTCACCTTTTACAGCAGAGAAGGAATTCCCAATCCCATGTCTTTGCAATTGCATTGGGAGAGATGAAGCTTAAAGGGTGGGAGTGAGAACAGAAGACTTGCAATTTCAAGTCTCCTCTTCTTTGTAGTCTTTTTCTTCTTGACTTCTTCCAGGACTAGTAAATGTTAGGGGAGCACTGGCCTCCCCTGGCCCCCACATGATTGCACCCTGCTTGAGTGCTTTATATGCAATTTGTTTCTTCACATTTTTCCTCTTTGGCTTAAGATGCATATATATGCTTGTGCTCCTCAATTTTTCCACATCAAGCAAACAAGTCATTAATTGGTTGATTATTTTTTCAATCATATCTCTTTCTTCATACATATCTTAGCTTGAATTGAAACTAGATTTGTGGGCATGACGCATGCCACGCTAGTAGCCACGTGGCCGAGGAAAAAAATTTGCATGCACATAGTTTGTACATAATTTTGGAAAGTTTTTGTAATTTTCTGGGGGTTTCTATGGAAAAAAGGAAATTTCGGAAAGCTTTGGGGATCACAAGAAAAAATATGGACTAATATGTATTTTTGGAAAGATATGAGAAAAAAGGAAATTTTGGAAGAGAAAGCGCATCGTAATTTTGGGGGGATCTTTGTGAAAAATAAATAAATTATGGAAGCTTTGGGGCCTCGCCGAAAAAGAAGGAGTAATGCGCAATTTTATAAAGCTCACCGTAATTTTGGGGGGCTTCCGCGGAAAGAAAATAAATTTAGGAAGTTTCGGGGGGTCTCCGTAAAAAATAGACTGATACACAATTTTACAAAGCTCCTCATAATTTTCAGGGGCCCTCTACAAATTTGTTTTCGGAAGTTCCGGGGTTCCCCGCAAAAAACCGGACTAATATGCAATTTGGAAAAAGTCGAGAGCCTTTTCGCAAAAAGAAACAGCGCGTGCGAGCGGGAGTCAAAAGCTACATTACCGTAACGCCGCGCGTTCCGTTGTGCATATAGATGGCAAGCGGATGACGTGGCCACACGGCGAGTGAATGCATCAGTCGAAATCAACGTGGACACGCTGTGCGAGCCAAAAACTTTCGGGATTAATATACTGAGCATGTAAGTAAATAATCGGCACATGTAATGCGTAAGAAGGATAATATCTGGGGAAGATTTGGTCTGCTAGTATTATCACCCACGCTTTGCTGCTGGTTTTTTTGGCTGATGATTACTTTTACTGTTGACACTAATGAAAGTATTCATGTAATCTCCAAAGGGTGCAATAAAAGGACGTCTTTACTATGAAGCAATACATGCAGTTTTAGGTGTCTAATCAACGTATCTTTTAAGTATTTCGATCTAAGAGTTAATTATTCTATTGAGTTTGGTCTAATGGCTACAACTTTAAAGGTGATGTAGCACAATTGGGAGGCTACTTTATAGGCAATTTTAGATGCAAGGAGGATTTTGCTTACAAATAAAATGATGAAAATCGTATTCTAATCTCGATGCAATGGTCAAGAAAGCTACAAAATATACATATATGCTTTTTTCACTTTTTCGGTTGTAGTACGGAACACACGAAGCATGCTTACGCAATCATACTGTTTGCGCCAAAATTCGGTACATGGCAAAATGGGTTTGAATCGGATAAAAGCAATTGTATGTGTTTGCATCGGAATTCGGTGTGTATTGAAATCAGTCCGAGACGGAAAGGAAGCGTTCGCATGGAAAGAAATCATCAAACGAATCGGAAAAGGAATCCGTTTCTAAAAAGGGAAGGAAATCAGATAATAGGCCGATACGGATAAACGCACCGTATCCGTGTACAACTCGGATCGGCCAGGCATGTTATAAAAGGAGGTGGGTGTCAAGCGGCAAGAATCAATCAAATCCAACAACACACACATCTACTTTTACAAGTTTTCCTTTTACATTGTTTTAGCCTCATAGATCTCTCTGCAAGTCGACGGAATCAACATAGTTGTGCATCGCCGATTGTTGATTTTAGCCGATTTCACCCAGGTTTGATTTGCTTCGTTTTGTTGCATCGCCTTCCCGGCCGATTTTACCTTGTATCCTGATCAATCAGTAACCGATTGATCTAGTTATCTCCTAATCGGTTCTTGCCGACTAGCGAAAAGCCGATAGATCCTTGTTTATCGGCTTCGATCAAATTACAAATTTTACCTTGTCGATTTCAGGTCAAATCGACTGGCACGCTCTGCAAACCCGGTGTTTGTCTTGTGTGTTCGAGGCCTAGAACCCCCTTCACGTTTTTGGCGCGAACACATACCTACGGCAACACTGTCATTTTCTTATCTCTTCCTAGGAACCTCGAAATCTTAAGCTGAACTGTTTTATGTGAAATTTTTGGAAAAAATCGTATATAGCACAAATTCAACCACGTATTTACAATATGATACAATATTTGTGAATATTTACAAAAAAGACAGTGTTGGCCGGTTCCTGGTGTACCATCGATGCATCAATGGATTTTGGGGGACCGGCCAAAGCTTGGATGGGAACTGGGGGACCGGCCAAGGCATCGATGGGGACTGAGGAACCGGCCAAGGCTTCGTTGGGAGCTGGGAAACCGGCCAAGGCCTTCGCCAGCTCATGGGCAACCGGCCAAAGATGGCTCGGTCGACGAGGCAGGGCAACCGGCTGGCTTTGGTGCTTTGCTGCTTTGGTGCATGCATGGAATCTCATCACTTTGCCAAGCACGCAACCGGCCAGGGGGCATTTTCCTGCTTTCGGCGCACCAAACAGACAACGAAGTGACGGAAGTGATCGCGAATCTCCGTGATTAACGCAAATGAAAACTTCCTGGCTATATAAAGAGGGTCGAGGGAACGGGAAAACGACGTTCACGAGTGATTAGCGAGTGAAGTTTCATTCTATGCGAGCGTGAAGTTTCTCCCTGGCGAGCGCGAAGTTTCTTCGAGCGTGAAGTTCCAGTGAGCTAGTGAAATTCCATTCTCTGGCTACTCCAACTACGCGAAGTTCCATTCTCTAGTTATTGCGTGAAGTTCTATTTTTTGGTTATCCATAGCTTAACTATTAATTGAGCTTCTATTTTGGTTCTTCAGAGGAAATCACGATTCCAAGACAACCGAAGGCAGAATTGATATTCATCATAAACTTGTTGCTGCAGCAATCGAGGTGCACATTACTAAATTTTAATGCTATGCATAATTAATGATACTTTTATTTATGCGATCGTATATTGCAAACTTGGTAGATATATCGCCGCATGCCATAACAATTTGCGAAATAATCGTAACTCCTAAAAATGTCTTAAATGCAGAAGAATATTGAAATGGAATGAAAAGTTGAATCAACTATTCTTGCATAAAATAACAACCTTCTATTAGGATTATAGTCTCTCCGAGGTCGAGGACCCTCTCAGAGCTTATGCTGGAAGCGTTGGACAGTATTTATTTCGATCGATTATTCGCAGAAGCGAAGGACTGTTTTTATTTTTGGACGTAATCTCTACTTGGACACGAAAGGAGTTGACCTCCTTTCTCAACTTAGTAACTTGAACCAAATGTAGCTGTTTAATCTGACTTAAAATTTGGTGCGCCGAACCTCTGGACCTGGGTAAGTTATTTTTACTTATTAATTCTTTTGGTTCTGACTGATGTTTTTGCTTCGTGTAGATACCGATGTTGTAGAGACCGCACCCGTCGATCTCGTCTCCGTTGTAGAAAACTCCGAGCAAGGTAAGCACCTCCTTCGATCATGTTGTTCCCATTATTTTACTTAGGTTATGTTCACATTATTTTACTGAGATTCTGCTGTTTTAAACAAATCGATGTATGCATGCGTTAATTTCCATAAGCATCCTATATTGCGAACTCGGCACATGTATCCCCGCATTAACTCAAAAATTGATAGATGACATCCTTGACAGCTTGAAGATTGGGTTAGACATCTATTAATGCTGTATTTCTTGGTTTCTGTTCTTGGACCCGAAGAATTTACGAATTAATCCTAACATCTAAAAACTTCTACGTCTGTAATAATATTGAAATGGAATAAAAAGTTAAATTAAGTCTTAGCGCATAAAATAACAACCTTCTTTTGGGACTACGAACTTGCAATGGAATGTTGAACCATCTCGGAGGGCTGAACCCTCTGATCACCATTGAAATGTTTTAATTTCGGACGATTATTCGCTTGAGGGTAGGACTATTATTATTTAGGACGAAGGACTATTTTGATTTCGGACGATTATTCGCTTTGAGCGAATGACTGTTTTTATTTTTGGACGTAATCACCACTTGGACCCGAAAGGGGTTTACCCCCTTTCTGAACATAATAACTTGAACCAACGTAGCTGCTTAATCTGACTAAAAAATAAGTGCGCCCAACTTCTGGACCTTGGTAAGTTATTTTGCGTTAATACTTCTTTTGCTTCTTAGTGATGTTTTTGCTTCGTGTAGATACCGCACCCGTTGGCTTCGACTCCGTTGCAAAATACTTCGAGCAAGGTAAGCACCCCGTTCGAACATATTGTTCGCATTATTTTATTTAGGTTATGTTGTTTTGAACAAATCGATGTATCCACGAATGAATTGTAACACCTAATAACTTAAAAATGCGGAGTGCAGCCAGTCGAGCAATTTAATAAATCCTAAAAGATTACGATAAGTGAGTTCGGCCAAGGAATTTGAATTTGTAGATAATTTTTAGTAGTTTCTAATTAATTAGGTGTGAAACGTAAGAAATAATCACGGTACGGAGACAATCGAGGTGTACATTACTATAGTTTAATGCTATGTATATTTAATGTTTATTTAATTTTCACGATCGCATTTGGCTAATTTGGTAGATTTATCGCCGCATTCCATAAAAATTTGCGAAATAATCGTAACTCCTAAAAATCAACTCTTCTTGCATAAAATAACAACCTTCTATTAGGATTATAGTCTCTCTAGAGGTCAGGACCCTCTGCCGAGCTTGCGCTGGAACGTTGGACTGTATTTATTTCGATCGATTATTCGCAGAAGCGAAGGACTGTTTTTATTTTTGGACGTAATCACTACTTGGACCCGAAAGGAGTTGGCCTCCTTTCCCAACTTAATAACTCGAACCAAATGTAGCTGCTTAATCTGACTTAAAAATTGGTGCGCCGAACCGTTGAACCTTCGTAAGTTATTTTGCCTTATTACATCTTTTGCTTCTTACTGATGTTTTTGCTTTGTGTAGATACCGGTGTTGTACACACCGCAGCCATTGACCTCGACTGTGTTGCAGAAAAGTCCGAGCAAGGTAAGCACCTCCTTCGATCATGTTGTTCCCATTATTTTACATAGATTATGTAGGCCGTGCGAGACTTGTAGAATCGGTCAGGATAATAAAGAGCAACCATATAAAATCGAGTGAAGCCTTTAAAATGTGAAGGTAAAATTTGTAAATCCTAAAATAATTTTAATAGTTCATAATTAATTAGGTGTAACATGATTATTTCACCAATCAAAATTATGAAGCCACTTTTGTTATTCCTTGTAGGCAGTAAAGAACATGAATTCGTAAAAATAGTTAGGGTGTACCAATTAGCTTTGATACGGTAGCTAATATCGGGAGCCATGATGCAGCTAAAGTATACCGTACTGCCGTAATTCATGAGAAAGAACAAGAGAAAGAAAAGAAGAGAAAAACAAGAAAAGAGAAAAACAAGAAAAACATCCCATGTGAAAGAGTGTTGGGAAGTACCAATCTTAGGCTGTGCGAGACGTGTATAATCGGTTAGGATAATTAAAATGGGTTAAAAATAATCATCGCAGCCGGTCGATCAATTAAACAAAGCGCGACCATATAAAACCGAGCAAAGCCTTAACAATGTGAAGGTAAAATTTGTAAATCCTAGAATAATATGATAAGCGAGTTGGGAAAAGGAATTTGAATTTGTAGATAATTTGAGTACTTCGTAATTAATTAGGTGTTACGCGTAAGACATAATCAATCTGGTATAACATGATTATTTCACCATTCAAAATTATGAAGCCACTTTTTTATTCCTAGTAGGCAGTAAGGAACATTAATTCGTAAAAAAACATAGGGTGCACCAATTAGCTTTTATACGGTACCTCATATCGGGAGCCATGACACAATTAAAGTATACCGTAATGCCGTAATTCATGAGAAAGAACAAGAGGAAGGAAAGAATAGAAAAGAAAAGAGAAAAACAAGAAAAACATCTCATTTCGAAGAGTATTGGGAAGTACAAATCTTAGGCTGTGCGAGACATGTAGAATCGGTGAACTGGTGCGGTAAATTTGGTGCAAATTTGATTAAAATTCACTGCAATAAATTTGTAATGACTAAAAGGTTTAATATTTGTGCAATAGATGGACACATTTTTGAAAATATATCATGGAGAACGGCCCTCTGTTTTGCACGGCAGAGTGCTGACCATGGACAACTGCATGCACGTAGACAGCACAATAGACATTCCGAGTGAATTGGGCCAGCTAAAATCACTTGTTATTTTGCCTTATTACATCTTTTGCTTCTTACTGATGTTTTTGCTTTGTGTAGATAATATCGCTGTTGTAGACACTGCAACCGTTGACCTTAACTCCGTTGTACAAAAGTCCGAGCAAGGTAAGCACCTCCTTCGATCATGTTGTTCCCATTATTTTACTTAGAATATGTAGGCTGTGCGAGACTTGTAGTATCGGTCAGGATAATAAAGCGCAATGATATGAAATCGAGTGAAGCCTTTAAAATGTGAAGGTAAAATTTGCAAGTACTAAAATAATTTTAGTAGTTCGTAATTAATTAGGTGTTAAGCATAAGACATAACCAATCTAGTATAACATGACTATTTCACCATTCAAAATTATGAATCCACTTGTGTTATTCCTGGTAGGCAGTAAAGAACATGAATTCGTAAAAATACTTAGGGTGTACCAATTAGGTTTGATACGGTACCTCATATCGGGAGCCATGATGCAGTTAAAGTAGACCGTAATGCCGTAATTCATGAGAAAGAAAGAACAAGAG
The DNA here is from genome assembly GCA_036346355.1 of Rhipidocladum racemiflorum. Lineage (NCBI taxonomy): Eukaryota > Viridiplantae > Streptophyta > Magnoliopsida > Poales > Poaceae > Rhipidocladum > Rhipidocladum racemiflorum. Next base: position 8,757,779 of record CM070583.1, read on the forward strand.
AAAGAAAAGAATAGCAAAGGAAAGAGAAAAACAAGAAAAACATCTCATTTGAAAGAGTGTTGGGAAGTAGCAATCTTAGGCTGTGCGAGACCTGTAGAATCGGTCAGGATAATTAAAATGGGTTAAAAATAGTCATGGCAGCCGGTCGATGAAGTAAACAAAGCGCGACCATATCAAACCGAGCAAAGCCTTAAAAATGTGAAGGTAAAATTTATAAATCCTAGAATAATATGATAAGCGAGTTGGGAAAAGGGATTTGAATTTGTAGATAATTTGAGTAGTTCGTAATTAATTCGGTGTTACGCGTAAGACATAATCAATCTGGTATAACGTGATTAGTTCACCATTGAAAATTATGAAGCCACTTTTGTTATTCCTAGTAGGCAGTAAAGAGCATGAATTTGTAAAAAAACTTAGGGTGCACCAATTAGCTTTTATACGGTAGCTCATATCGGGAGCCATGACGCACTTCAAGTACACCGTAATGCCGTAATTCATGAGAAAGAACAAGAGGAAAGAAAGAAGAGAAAAGAAAAGAGAAAAACAAGAAAAACATCTCATTTGAAAGAGTATCGGGAAGTACCAATGTTAGGCTGTGCGAGACATGTAGAATCGATGAACTGGTGAGGTAAATTTGGTGCAAATTTGATTAAAATTCACTGGATTAAAATTGTAATGACTAAAAGGTTTAATATTTGTGCAACAGATGGACACATTTTTGAAAATATATCATGGAGAACGGCCCTCTGTTTTGCACGGCAGAGTGGTGACCATGGACAACTGCATGCACGTAGACAGCACAATAGCCATCCCGAGTGGATTGGGCCAGCTAAAATCACATGTTGTTGCCGTACTACGTGTGAACCGTGATACGCAGAGGGTTCGTCTAGAAGGGGTTCGTCCACGATACGTTCCAAACAGCCCTATGGTTGTGTACACACTCTTCCAGCTGAGAAATAATAGTTCGTGGGATTTGTATGCCCGCCGAAACGAAGAGAATTTCGAGTTAGGAGTGTATGTAGAGGTATTTGCACGACACCAATCCGAGGAGTTCAGGTCTACTTCCGAAGCAGTAGACCATGATTTGTCACATGGGCCAGAGGATCCACCACAGGATCCACCAACTGTGGAGGAGTGGACCTCGGGGCATGGCAAAGAACAAGTTGATGCGGCGGAGGTTGGTGAAGGTGGCGGTAGCGGGGATGAAGGAGCGGCGGACGATGATGACCCAGCACCTGCTATACAATACTTTCGAGCCATTGGTCTGCTGGATTGTACCCTTGTGGATTACAAGAATATCGTCCTCGCCGGGGCGCACACCCATAATGACATTCGAGGTGGGCAACGTTTCCGTAACAAGCAGGAGGCAATTCACTTCCTAAGCACGTACGCCGTCATGACAAGACGGGAGCACACTCGTAACCGGTCGGATCGCACCGTGTACGAGGTTAAGTGCAAAAAGTACCCCCATTGTCCCTTCTTTGTACGAGTTCAGCAACCAAAGCACGAGGATTACTTTAAGGTTCGTGTATATATTCCTCATACATGCACCGAGGAATCCATAAGTGTGGTTGTGTGGAACCACCGGGTCTCTCTCTCTTCTTACTCGTCAGACTGCTTCTTGTTTTTCGGGGAACCTGCTTCTACTCTGTCCTCTTTTTCGCTTTATAGGGCGGGCTTGGATATGCCCGTATTGATTGGCTTTCTTTTTCTTTATTATTTCTTGCCAGGGGCTAATCTGAATTTTTTTTTATTGACTCACGTCTCTAATGCGTTGGGTTTTTTACCCTATGTTCGTACACCTTTTATAGGGGTTCGACGGGAATTTCACTTGTGTAGGGGTCTCAGATTGCCTGGACACGTCACCATGTATTTGGGAGGAGTTGTTGGAGGGTGTCAGACATTGGTGATTTAGCATTAGGTTCACGTCGAAGGAAGGCACGATCAAATGATTCCTCCGGTTTCCTCCTTCGCCACGGAAGGGTACTTCCCCTCATTGCGGGGGGAGAGGGGGTGATCCTTATCCATCTCCTCCTCTTACCGGGGGTTGACCCCCTAGTGTATGGACTCATGGCTTTGTCGAAGGGAGAGGTTGGCGTTCATAAAACCGTTCATATGGGTCACTAGGCATGGTGTTTTAAGCTTAGTTGGCCGAGGGAGGCTGAGCACAGGCCGCCCACCACACTAGCCCCTCATGCCAGCGGGTAGAAGTCGTTCTGCTCGCTGGGATGCAACATTAAACGTCCGGGAGTTTTTTTTTTTTTATAGAGATAGGGTTTTCCGATGGTGGCGAAGTTCATCTTCTTTGGCTCCGCATTTCGTCCGTTTTCTTTTCTCGTTCGCATTCTCCTCTGGTGCCTGTCTCCCTGATCTCCTACCCACCTTGATCTCCATGGGTCCTAGGCGCCCCCCTAAGATAAAACCAGTTCTGAGCGAAGAGGATGCCGCGGGATTATCCCCCATTTTGGGGCGGTCGGCGTTGAGCTCTGCCGACCTCGATGCACTAGCGGCTGATTTTGGGGTAATACGCCCTTCCATGCGCCTCCCGGGTGGTGAAGAAACCCCTCAGCCTCAGGCAAATGAAGTAGTGGTGTTCGCGGCATTTCTCGAGGCAGGACTTCGTTTCCCGTCTGCCCCTCTACTATCATCAGTACTCCGGGTTTTCCATGCGGAGTTGTCACAGCTTACCCCTAATGCCATCGTGCGATTGGCGGTGTTGGAATGGGCTTTCCGTCCGGCTGGAATCCACCTGACAGGGCGCTTGTTTTCTCTCATAGAAGACGCGTTTTGGCAACCGAAGCAACAGAAAGCAGGGAACGAAGGCCGTAAGTCATGTTTCGGTTCTCTGAATTTCCAGACGAAGAGATCTCTTATAAAGGAAATCCCGATGGCGCGCCAAGGGGAAATGGGACTCAGGATGGATGTCGGTGGTATTATCAAATTCTCGTGAGCACGGACTCTCCTCTTCATACTTCAATGGGTCGATCCAGCGCGATTCGATCCCCTAATTGGAGCGCCGATCGGAAGAAATTAGACATCTTGACTATCTCAAGGCCCTTCGTGCCCGAGCACAATGCGAGATTTGGTGGAAGAATCGCCTATGTCGTATCGACCCTTTGGCCAGGAGTTCCCAGATTACTCTGGAAGCGGTCATTTGGGAGGTACGGTGTCCGTGATTCGTCCTGAAGGGGTACAAGACCGGGGGCGTGGGGCGGCCGAGAGATTGGCTCGCAAGCTTCTGGGCCCTTGCTAGGCAACGGAGTATGAGGCTGCTATGGGCGCCGTGGGGGCCACCCGATGTTCTCGTTTTCTTGGCCCGGGGCGCCGCCCCTCATCCCGAGGGTCGATTGGCTCTCCCGCCTGCTAAACGAGCAAGATTAGCTCGTGTTGCGCTGCCCCAAGCCGCTGCTACTTCGGGTGGGAGCGAGGATTCGGGGGATGATGACGACAAGGAGGCGGATTGGGATTCGGAGGAATCCAGCGACGAGGGTGATTCCTCCGGTTCTGTGGCGGCTACGTCTCTCCTGCCTTCCTTTGATTTTTCAATGGCTGACCTCCCCGGGGAAATTATGGAAGAAGACCCCGTTTTTGCCAACCTGGATGAGGGGCCGCCTATGGCAGAGATCCCGCCACTGCTGGAGGAGGAGGGAGCCCCTATCATGGTCCCTGATCTTCTGGGTGACGCTCTCGCTCCCGGGGGTCTTCCAGCCGCCGACGATTTCGAGGCCTTCATTGAAGGTCTATGGGCAGATTTCGACATGATAATGGCCGCAGAGGAGGCCCTCGCCCGAGACCTCGCCAACCTCGACATTTTGATCGGGATGGTGCCGCGGCTGCTAGAAGCCAAGGACGCCCTCGCGGAAGCCGTGGCGCGTGCTAATCGCATCTAAGTCCGCTTCGTTTCGTATAAAAGCTTTTGTTGAATTATCGTTCTATGTATGCTTGGGACGATGTTATGTAATTCGATCGGGGATTGGTACTTATATCTGTTCTTTGTCTTCTCTGTTTGAATTCCTTCTGATTTTACATTCTTAGCTTCCTATCGTGCCTTGAGTAGTAGTCGTGAAATGGTCTCATATGGTCGCATAATGCGTAAGCACCCCCTCCCTCCTTGCCGAGAGAAAGACGGGATACCGGCTTGGGTGTATTTTCTCAATGACTTGGCGAGGGTAGTACGACGTGTTCTCCGGTCCTTCGGAGCGAAGGTGAGGTTGGTACCTTAACCCGGACGGTTATTTCGTGAATAGATGAACGGGACAATGAGCGAATTGTAGTGTCGGTGCGACTAACTACCCACGATTCTTACCCCGAGGCAGCAACGGACTGCAGTAGCGAGGATGGGTGGGACTTACGCCCGACCAAGCATCCGCGAAATCCTACCCGCACGAGGCAACGGTCTCGGAGCGAGGATGGGTGGGACTTATGCCCGACCAAACATCCGCGAAATCCTACCCTAAGACGAGGCAACGGTCTCGGAGCGAGGATGGGTGGGACTTATGCCCGACCAAGCATCCGCGAAATCCTACCCTAAGACGAGGCAGCGGGTCTCCTGAGCGAGGATGGGTGGGACTTATGCCCGACCAAGCATCCGCGAAATCCTACCCACGAGGCAACGGGTCTCCGGAGCGAGGATGGGTGGGACTTATGCCCGACCAAGCATCCACAAATCCTACCCGCACGAGGCAACGGGTCTCCTGAGCGAGGATGGGTGGGACTTATGCCCGACCAAGCATCCGCGAAATCCTACCCTGACGAGGCAGCGGTCTCCGGAGCGAGGGATGGGTGGGACTTATGCCCGACCAAGCATCCGCGAAATCCTACCCGGCACGAGGCAACGGGTCTCCGGAGCGAGGGATGGGTGGGACTTATGCCCGACCAAGCATCCGCGAAATCCTACCCGGCACGAGGCAACGGGACTCTGTAGCGAGGGATGGGTGGGACTTACGCCCGACCAAGCATCCGCGAAATCCTAATAGGTTTCTTGATTTGAATCTTGGAGAACATGAAGATGGCTCAAACTCGCGATGTCTTTCCATTTTTTTATTGATAAGGATCGGTACATTTCTTTCCTTCTGGATTCGACCACCTACGGAAAAAATTTTTGAGGCGTCGGTGTTCCAGTCCGTGGTATCTCTTCTCCGCGAGGGTAATGAGCTTGTGGGCACCCTTCGCTGTTGACTCTTGGATGATGTATGGTCCTTCCAGGTCGTTTCGGCTTCGCCGAAGGCGGAGCGCCCGCTTGAGCACCATGTCTCCGGGTGTAGTTCACGTTTCTTCACCTTCTTGTTGAAGCTTGGTGGAGCGCCTCGCGTAGGCTTTCATGGTCTTTAAGGCTTGAAGCTTGTGTTCTTCCTTTAGATCACACGTGGCGTCAATGGCCTCATGGGTCGGGGTTTTGATTACTCGTAAGGATTTTGCACGGATCTCCGCGAGAAAGCGGCTTCTTCCCGAAAAGGAGGCGGAAGGGGAGAACCCTGGTCGCTCTTGAGGCCGAAGTGCGTGTTGCCCATAAGACATGATCCAGCTCGTCGGGCCAAAGCCCCTTCTTAGAGCCGTAAAGCCTTTTTTATGCCATCAAGAAGTAACCCGTTCGCGTTCCACGCCCGTTCGATCGAGGATGACCCACCGAGGCGAAGCAGATCTTTATCCCGAGATTATCACGATGTCGCGGAATTTCAGGAGTCGAATTGAGTCCCATTGTCGATTCTACGATCTGGTAAGGGACCCGTGTCGGTAGATAATTGTTTTCCATAGGAATTTGACGGCGGCCTCGCGATTATCTTCATAGCCCAGGCTGCCTCGATCCGGTAGGAGAAGTAATCGATGGCGGCGATTAGAATCGGAGGTTTGCTCGAGCTTTAGGAAGCGCCCAACAATGTCTATTCCCCACTTGGCGAAGGGCCAGGCAGGGGTACCGCATGCGATTCGTTAGGCGGGGCCCTCGTTTGCTTGGTCATCCATTGGCACGCATGATGCCGGACCATGTGCTCCGCATCTTGCAACGCTTGAAGGCGATGAGAGCCCCATCCAGAATAGCTTTCTCACGAGATTCCTAGGGGCACAGTGCGCTCATAATCTCCCTCGTGTGCTTCAAGTAAGGCTTGAACTCCTTCTTCTCGCGAGATGCAGCGTAGCCACGAGCGCAGAGACCGCTACGGAACAAGAGGCCGTTGATGATGGCGTACTTCTTTGCTCGTCTTTTCGGCGCGCCTGCGCCGTGTATCCTCGTCTGGCAAAACTCCTTCCAGGAGGTAGTTGTATATCTCATCCCTCCGGTCTTCGGCCCGTTTGCCGAGCGATGAGGTTTATACGGGAAGGAATGGAGGGGTGCGAAGTATCTCGAAGAAGATTGTCGAAGGTAGGCTTCCTCCTGGGCTGCGATCTTGGCTAGCTCGTCGGCCACGTTCGTTTTGAGACACAGGAATTGCATTAACGGTGAACCCGGTGAAGCCCTTCTCCATTGTCCGGATCATATCGGCGTGCTTCCGGAGCTGCTCATCCCTCACTTGATATTCTTTGGTGATGTGCCCTGAATGAGTTTCAGTCGGTGTATATTATCGCCTTTCTTGCTCCCATGATCTTTGCTTTTACGATACCCAATAATAGCGCTTCATACTCGGCTATATTGTTAGTTGAAGGAAATTCCAGCCTTTGCTGCAAACTCCACTTTTTCTCCATTTGGGTGTGTGTATCACCGCCGCTATTCCCGCCCACTCGCCCCCAAGACCCGTCAGTGGATGGACCACATTGTTGGAGTTTGGTTGTTCTCCGGTGGGGAGGTCCATTCTACCATGAAATCGACGAGGCTTGGCTTTTGATTGCCGTGCGAGGAATTATGGTTAATTCAAAGGGAGCTAGCTCGGCGACCCACTTGCCGATGCGCCCGTGCTTTCCTCTTGAAGAGCATAGACCCTAGGGGATATGTAGTTGGCACCTTGATGCGGTTGGCTTGAAAATAATGCCGAGCTTTCGAGATGCCATTAACAGAGCATATGCCGATTTTTCCATTTCCGAGTATCGTAAGCCGCTCCTTGGAGGGCTTGAGAGACAAAATAGACCGGCATTGTTTGGCGCCTTGAGGCCGCACTAACACGGCGCTTACGGTAGGGGCTAGTCGCTAGATATATGAAGCTCCTCACCTTGCTTGGGCTTTGTAGGACGAGGATTTCCATGAGGCTCTGCTTCAAGTTATCGAAGGCGCGTTGGCATTCCCCTGTCCAGACGAAACTATCGTTTGTGCGCAAGGCTTTAAAGACCGGCAAACTTCGCTCCGCGGATTTTGGCAAGAACCGATCGGCCGCGCTATCCGCCACGCCAACCGTTGTACTTCTTTCGAGGTTTCTTGGTGGGGCCATGTCTTGGACAGCTCTTATCTTTTACGGATTCGCTTCTATGCCCCGTTGGGAGACCAGGAATCCTAGCAGCTTTCCAGCGTCCACGCCGAAGACGCATTTTGACGGGTTAAGCTTCACCTTTCCTTTTATCAAATTTCTGAAAGTTTCCCGGAGGTCCCCGATGTGATCTTCTTTCTTCTCACTTTTGACAATGATATCGTCAACGTAGGCTTCCACATTTCTTCCCAACTGATCGGCGAAGATCTTCGTGATGAGTCGAGCGAAGGTAGCACCTGCGTTTTTGAGCCCGAAAGGCATCCGTGACGAAGCAATAGGTACCGAAGGAGTAACGAATCTTGTCTTGTCTTCGTCTCCTTCTTGCATATAGATTTGGTGATAACCAGAGTACATCAAGGAAGCTCATCCTTTCGACCGGAGGTTGAATCAACCACCGGGTCGATGGCGGGCGGGGGAAGTCATCTTTCTGCATGCTTTGTTTAAATCGGTGAAGTCGATGCACATCCTCCATGCCCCGCTAGCCTTCTTGACTAAGGCGATGTTGGCGGCCAATCCGGCATCGAAGTTTAGCGGATGATTCCCGCTGGAAGCAGTTTAGCCACTTCCACCTTCGCAGCCTTCTTGTCTTTCTCTGCTGCAAGTTTTCTCAATTTTTGCTTCCTAGGCTTCACGTTTGGATTAACAATGAGAGCATGTTCAATAGTTTCTCTCGGGGCGCCAGAAGGTCTTGAGCCCCAGCGAACACGGTTTCATATTCCTGGAGGAGCGGCGGCAAGTGTTTTTCCTCCTCTGGAGACAAAATGGCGCCGATACTTCATTGTCTTGCTTGCTTCTGGCCCGAGCGGTATCCGTTGGGTTTCTCCCGGGGTTGTGGTTTAGGAGCCACCCTGCGATTCGCAGTACGACGGGATCTAGCTCGATGGCGCGACGTGTTTGACTTGAGGTGGGTTCTCCATATCTATCTTCCTTGCCAAGGCTTGGTCTCCTCGCACCGTGATGACACCATCTGCGGTAGGGATTTTCATGCATAGGAAACCGTGATGAATTATGGCCCCCATGGTTGTCAACGAGCCCCCTGCCTAGGATCGCATTGTATTGGAATGGCATGTCTACCACATCGAATGTGACGCGACTTGTGACGCTGGTTTGAGGCGTCGCGAATGTGACTTCAAGCTCCAATTGCCCCAGTCTTGCCGACCGTGCTTCCTCCAAAACCCATCGGCACCTCCGATTTTTCAACCGATCTTGTGGAATCATCATTTGTCGGAAAGCCTCCATGGATAGTATGTCCGCGCGCTCCTCCATCTACCAATATTCGACGTACTTAGCGATCGGCGATAATGGCGGTTACTACCAAGGAATCTTGGTGCGGGAAGTGTACCCCGTGGCATCCTCCTGTGTGAATGTGATTGGTTCGCATTTCTGGGAGGAAGGGTGGTGGGGGTAATTGCAACGTGGTTAATTTGCCGGGCGTCGCCTTCCTCTGTCTTTTGGCGAGAGATGTGATGAGGAGCCCCCGCAATGACGTTGATAATGCGGCGAAGATGATTCATTCCTACACGAGGGGGTGTTGTCGTCCAACAGAGGCGCTTCCGTGCGCGGGATGCATCTTGACTTCCCTTTGTTTCGCCTCGAACCGCCTATATCCGTTGATCACTTTGCATTGGATGGTGTCGTGAGTGATATTTTCCCGTGATATTCACGGAAATGCTGCCGGGCTCTGTCCCTTCTTTCTTGTTAACTCGGCTTCCCTCGTCTTGTTTTCCTCGGCCCGGGGGTGGTCCTCGTCTTTGCTGCTCCGCGGGCCTGTCGCCCATGGCTTGCCGATCTCTTGGCTTTTCAATGTGGTGGATTCTCCTCCTCTCGTCTCTTCTTCACGGCTCAGTATCGTTCCCTCATTTTTGGGTTGGGCGGAGGTCCTTCCTCGCCCTCTCTTGCGTGGAGCGAATTCTTGCTTCTCCTGTTGGGGCCCGTCTTCCCTTCGGAAGTTGTCTTCCTCCGCCCGCGCGTACTCCCTCATCTTCGCAAAGAGTTCTTCCACCGTGCGCACCTCTTTACGAGCGAGCCTTTCCGCCAACGGTCCCCTACGCAGGCCGCAACGTGCCGCATTGATGATAGTAGTGTCGCTTACTCCTCGTACCTGGCACTTAATCCGGGAGAAACGCTGGAAGTAACTTTTAAGGGTTTCCCCTTCGCGTTGTCTGACTGCAAATAGGTCACTTTCCTCTTTCATTCCGTCGAAGTTACCCTGAAAGTTGCCTTCAAGCTTGGAGCGGAGTTGTGGCCAACAGGTGATCGATCGGGGCTCCAGCGAAGAGTACCAGGACAGGGCTATGCCTTCAAGGGCTAGAAGGAGCCCTTCGCCTTGATGTCATCATCTCCTCCCGCTGCTTCAATCGCCGTATCATAAACGCGGAGGAACTCCCTTGGGTCCGTCCGACCGTCATATGGCTTAACAGTGGGGAATTTGAAGCTTCCCGGGGAGGGCCATTTTTTGGCCCGTAGGCGGAATCTTGAGGAGTTTGGATCGTGATCTTCCCTGTGCGCCATCGCAACTTAGCCGGAGATAGCACCTCGCGGCTCGGGCTTTCATCTTGTGATTCGTATTGACCCCGTCAGTTGTCCTTGTAGACGCCTCAACTCTGCCATGAGTTGCTCGTTGGCTTCCATCGGCGCCCCTTGCGTTGGGGTCAATCTCCTCCCGAGCTCGGTTCCTCCTCCGTGGGTTTCTTCATTTCCGTGGGTCTCTGGCGATGAGTCGGATGTGTCGGCGCTTCCGCCACATCTCCTCCTGGTGTCGAAACCGTTAGATCACAGCCGTCGGAGGCCGCCGTTTGGGGGCTCGCTTGCGCCACGGCCACCGGAGTCTGTGGATGTAAAGTTCCCGCCATGTTTCGGGCTTCATTGCGGTGGCATCCGCGTCTCGTCATGCGTAAGTCGAGGGATCTCAGATTGGCTTCTCGTCGCCGCCTTGGTTCTTCTGTTCTGCCGTCGTTGCCGCCCCTTGAATCTTGCCTCCTTTCCTTTCTTTGGTGGCATGGTTGCAGAAACTTACCCTTGGGCTTGATCGGCAGGTGGTGGTTTCACCTTGCGGTTGGGTTCCCCACGGACGGCGCCCGGTGTGGTTGTGTGGAACCACCTGTCTCTCTCTTCTTACTCGTCAGGCCGCTTCTTGTTTTTCGGGAACCTGCTTCTACTCTGTCCTCTTTTTCGCTTTATAGGGCGGGCTTGGATATGCCCGTATTGATTGGCTTTCTTTTTCTTTATTATTTCTTGCCAGGGGCTAATCTGAATTTTTTTTTATTGACTCACGTCTCTAATGCGTTGGGTTTTTTACCCTATGTTCGTACACCTTTTATAGGGGTTCGACGGGAATTTCACTTGTGTAGGGGTCTCAGATTGCCTGGACACGTCACCATGTATTTGGGAGGAGTTGTTGGAGGGTGTCAGACATTGGTGATTTAGCATTAGGTTCACGTCGAAGGAAGGCACGACTGGGAATGATTCCCTCCGGTTTCCTCCTTCGCCACGGAAGGGTACTTCCCCTCATTGCGGGGGGAGAGGGGGTGATCCTTATCCATCTCCTCCTCTTACCGGGGGTTGACCCCCTAGTGTATGGACTCATGGCTTTGTCGAAGGGAGAGGTTGGCGTTCATAAAACCGTTCATATGGGTCACTAGACGCGTGGTGTTTTCGCTTAGTTGGCCGAGGGGAGGGCTGAGCCTGGCCGGCCCACCACAATAAGGAACATGAGCGATTTAATGAACGCGAAGTACGTAGCGCAGAACATAGTGAACATCGTTGGAACCAACATCGCGATGACCCCCCGTGTAATTATGGAGGAGATGCAAACAAAATACGGGATGGTGATCACGTATAGCACAGCTTGGAGAGCAAAACAGAAGGCATTGAAGATGCTTTTTGGGGGCTTCGAGGAGTCCTTCAACTTTGCTCCTAGATTATTACAGAAGATAGCCATGACAAACCCAGGCACTCAGTTCGCACTGGGGGATGAGCATGTAAGGATGGAGGACGGGTCTTTGAGCCTGGTGGACCGGTACCTCGTCAGGCTATTCTGGTCGTTTGGACAATGCATCGAAGCTTTTAGGTACTGCAGACCAGTTATTTGAGTCGATGGTACATTCCTGAGTGGGAAGTTCCGTGGGGCCCGCTAAGCGCACTCGGCTGCAGATGCAAATAACCAGATCATCCCATTGGCGTTCGCTCTCGTGGAGAGTGAGAACAACGATAGTTGGCTGTGGTTCTTGGCACTGCTTAAGAGCCGGGTCGTGGGTACGAGGGAGCGCGTTTGCGTTGTGTCCGACCGCAACAAAGGCCTTCTCCACGCGTTGGATGTCATGCACGACAGCACAAGCTCCTCGGTGAACTGGCCTGATGTGGAGAGGAGATGGTGCATGCGACACCTAGGTGCGAACTTGTATTCAAGCTACAAGAACAAGGCGATGGTGAAGAGGTTCAAAGTCATGTGCCTTCAAAATCAACCTCACAAGTTCAACACGATATGGACGCAGCTGAACGACACCACACGGAAGATGATGGAAGACGACCAATCACAGGAACAACAACTACGCTCTCAAGTGGTGGCAGGCCAGACTTTGGTTAGTCGCACGCGGCCCACCTTCAGCTAGTGGATTGCGGGGAAGCCAGCCGAGCGGTGGGCGCTACTCCACAACACAAACGGAGCGAGGTACGGACAAACCAGTAGTTCATGGTAATTACCGCGGTGTTTAGGTGAATTCTCGTTGAAGCTAACATAAACCATTTTAGGTACAACGTCATGACCACTAACATAGCGGAGGCTTTCAACAACGTACTGAAGGGTGTTCACGGCCTTCCGTTGTGTTCAATCATTGAGCTCACCTTTTACCGGGCGGCTGATTACTTCCGTGATCGCGGGAATGCGGCCGAGGCGTATGTCACTACGTACGCACCAAGAGTGGAGAAGATCCTCCAATCGAGAAGGCAGAAGGCACACTTCCACCGCACTAGGATTTATGACCTAGGCACGAATAAATTCGAGGTGATGTGCAAGCGCAAATACAATCTGGGTATCTCGCGGGGGACACTGTGCAGCAGTGCCAGTTGGGGGCGGAGGAGGCTACCTGCACGTGCAACAAGCCGAAGCTGCATCACATCCCGTGCTCCCATGTGTTGGCCGCATGTCGCGACATGGGTGGGAACGATGCATCACAGTTCATCTCACCATACTACACCGTGCATGCTTTGAAGAACACTTGGCGTCCAAAGATGAGTTCGTTCACAGTTGGAGCGAACTACAAGCTCATCGAGGGCCCCACCTGGAAACCATACCCCGTGACTAGACGCACAGAGGCAGGAAGGCCAAGGGGCACCAGAATGCAAGGTGACATGGATGCGGCTGATGCGGTAGATGGTTTGCGAAAGTGCTCATTATGCAAACAACCTGGACACGACCGCAGGAGGTGCCCCAATCCACGCAGTACTTAATTAGCAGTGCATAATTTGACATTGTGTACTAAGTAGTGCGTACTTTCGTATTGTGTACTCAGAAATGTGTACTTTCTAATTGTGTACTTACTAGTGCGTACCTTCCTTCATATTGGGTACGTAGCATTGCGTACTCGGCGCGTATTCCTATTACTGCGCGTTGACATTGCAGGCTATGGCGGGCATTGCACTTCCAGAGCTACTCAGTGAGTTGGTTGATGCGAAACACCGTGCGAGGGCGATTTGTTCAGGACATGAGGTGCGACACAATTGTATGTTACATGTGGTGCAATATTTGCGATGCCTCTAACCTTAATTGCGTGCACATTTCAGTTGCCCCCTCTGTCCTGCCGGTCGTTGCACAGAATACCGAAGTTGGACGGCCGGTTCCATATTCCACTCGCCCGTGCAGGTCTACTACCCTTCGTGCTTCTCATGGACGGAGCTACGATGGAAGGGAGCATGACCACGCCGATGCCAGGCCTCGATCGGGCACTTCTTACTGGTCTGATCGATCGGTGGCGGCCGGAGACGCACACATTTCACTTTCCATTCGGTGAGATGACCATCACTCTAAGAGACGTAGCCATGCTCACCGGCCTCCCCATTAGGGGCCAACCTGTGGTGCTATCCCGGCCCAGAAGAGGCCTGTGGCAGCAGTACGTGACGGCCAGGTACATGGAGAGTATTTGTTAAGTAATGTCTAAAATGATAACGATACGATGTACCTCATTAATCCGGAGTACCTGCAGGTTTGGGGTGCCGTACACACGTAAGGATACCGGAGTGTCAATGAGCTGGCTACAAGCATTACAAGAGTACCAACCATGCCCACAGGATGCAGACAAAGCTACCATAGAACGACATTACGAAGTTTATCTGTATTGCTTGCTTGGTGGTTTGATGTTCACGACCACGAACAGTGACACCATCTCCCCGCATATAGCTTGGATAGCTCGAGAGTTGGCCGCAAACCTAGAGGATATGACGACATACAGCTGGGCATCCGCGGTCCTAGCTGACACGTACCGTGGGTTGTGCGAAGCAAGCGTACGACATACTGCTAGGGGCACAATTACTGGATGCGTGCAAATGCTCCAGATGTGGAGTTGGGAGTACCTTCCGATATCTAGGCCTACAATCCGTCGAAGGTACTACCCCATCGATGTGTCCCATGACATGCCAGAGCCCTCTCACCCCACTATGGGTTATCGTTGGATGCACGCACGGCTAAGATGGTCGTCGCTTGATGACCAGGCGAGCTACAGGCGGGTGGTAGCAGATATGGACGTACTAACCGCTGACAATGTGACTTGGGATCCATGGACGCCGCAACGAGCCGACGAAATTGCCACCGACGGGCTCATATCTGGTTGCTGCCTGGTGGACATGTCATTTTGGATGACGACATGCTTCGTCGTGTACATGAACGCAGTGGAGGTTTATTCGCCCGAACCCGTCCAACGACAGTTCGGGTGGCGGTAGATAATCCCGGTTCCACCACCGCGGGATGCTGGGAGGTCGCACGGGTACGTATTTCATTTGAGTCATTACTGTCATCTTCGTCAAACATTTGCCTTTACAATGTATTGACCATTATAGGAGAAGCGCTATGGGTAGTGCGGGAGCAGTCGATTGGACCGCAGTCCACGCTACTCACATCACGCGATGGGTCGAGTCAGCATTACAGGAGGTGGTCGATCCCATTGGGCCGTACGACCCCGATGAGTACGATAGCTACCTTGCATGGTACCGCGGCCGCACGCGTGCCACGTTGCTTAGCCAGGAGATTGAACCACGCGCCATGGCGTACCCAAAAGAAAAGTCGCGTCATGCGCAGACTCTGGTGCATCCATCGTAGTAGTAATATTTATCATAACTTTCATATTCAAATTCCTAATAACTACATACTGCAACGCAGACTCGGGAGGCATCGCAAATAATTGCCCATGCCGATGAACTGGCGTCCCACCCTCCGGGATCCTCTGGCTCGACGTCGGCAGCCAATCAAATGAGACGTTACTTCGCGTCTCAGGGGGCCAGATTACTCTCGGCGATGCGTGGGCTTGGAGGCTCTGCACGACAGCCACGCAACTACGGCTCTCCTCGCATGGATCCAACTCATACCTCACACGCCAGGCGGTCCGCCAGCATCCGTCCCTCAAGTGGCGAACGAGAGGACGCCAAAGACGCGGCGCCCACGTCCCATGTGGGAAGCCGGTCGGTAGCGCCATCATCCTAGCCCTCAGAAAGAAGTCCCAACTGATCGTTGGGGACAAAGGGAAGCAGGAGCAGCTGCTTGGCCGAACCGTGGTCACCATGGGACGACATACCTGGCACGTCAGCCCCACCGCCTGCGCCGGAAGCGCCACATTTCTCGCCCTCCGACGCGACGGACTACAGTCAACCACAGCAGTGGAGCGAGCCTGCTGTTTTCGACTACGACTTGATGTCAGGACATACTACCTTTACTTCTCTACTAGGGGGGCAGCCGGGCATCTCGCAACCGCAACCGGTTGCAGACATACTGCATGCGGGTACACTACAAACGACTAATCCAGAAGCATGGTACAACTATTCCCACCAGGCCTCGCGACAATATACCTTTGCGTCGGGTGCACCTCCCCCTGAGGAAGATGTCGACGACCACCCAGGTCCGAGCAGGCAGGGGCCATCACAGGACGCAGGACAGAGGACCACAGGTCCCCCAGTTGCGTACAGCCCTGAGGAATTCATGAGAAGGCAAGCTGGACGTCGCCGCGGGGGCCGTCAATAATGTAAAATAACTTCATGTAGGGCCTCCGTATTGCATGATGTTGGTGGCTACAACCTTCAGTACAGTTCGAAATAATGTCTACTGTTGGAATAATTGCTCTAACATGACCTGTGAAAGTTAATACCGTAGGACGTGACCTAGTTAGAACGGCAAAGCCTTAACGATTCAATTTTTCATAAGACATATTTACGCACTTATAAGCTTCTTCACTTCTACGTATTCTGTCGTAGTATCTTGCTCTTCCGCTGTATTATATCTAAAATGTTTTACTGACCTTGCCTTGCTTCAAAATTTTGTAGATGCCTGTCTTCACCTCGTTTGCCATGACGGAGGGAGGATTTTGTGAGGAGCTATCTTTGATGCTCCAGGAGCTGGGCTACACTCGTCGCCCAGAGTACCGCTGCGTTTTCGTGCCCCGCTTTAGCCAGAACTTTTGGACAGTGAGATTGCTCATCTTCGCCAAGGGTCCTCAGTGGAATGACCGGATCCGGTACTTCACAGTGGAGCGGCTAAAGCTCGATGATGCTCTGTAGGATGCGGCCAGGCAGGCTCTCCTTCACTTCGGCGAGAGCTACCGCTACCAGTTGGAGGACATTCCGTACCGGCTCTTTCCCTCCCATGAGGTGGGGAGGAGTCACAACCGGTTCCGGAGCTTAGAGTTGGAGTCAGACCCCACCATTGTGCACATGGGTGGGCTCATCCAGGCGCAGGACGATGCGTATGTCCACATTTCTTGTGAGCTACAGGACACTTACAGGGATCTTGCTGCGGCGAGGCTGGAGATCGTTCAGCTGAAGGACTTGCAGCGTGGAGCCGCTCCATCTCCAGCCAGACGTGTGCAGGAGGCGCAGCGGACAGCACCACCACTGCCTGCCCTAGCCCAGGAGGACCTTTCACGTAGAGGCTCGACCCTAGACGCCGCGAGGGTCAAGCGTCGCCGAGGTCCGCCGCTCAGAGTAACTGCACGGAAGTCCGTGCGGCGTGTTGAGCAGTCAAAGGCGTTCCAGCACTTCTTGGCGGCTCTGGGGGAGCCAGGACCTTCCAGGCACTGTGCGATTCGCGATAGTAGCGAGGGGAGTACTTAGTCCGGGCCGGTAGCAACCTTCTTTTGTTCACGCTGGAACGTTCAATAATTGTGTGTGACGGACTATGTAGTGCTTTTATGCATTTGTGGTACAACCATCTTAACAAAATAAGTACTCTGTTTGAACTAGAGTTTCTCTCGCTCATAAAGCTGTCCATATTGGCAGTTCGTATGTGTAATTACCGAATTATTTGTAAGACAATATATATCTTTCGAAATGTATTCGGATATAAATAGGGGGGATTGCAAAATAAAGTTCGAAGCTATTTGTTGGGTCGGACGGAGCGGACGTGCTCATCGATATATGGACTACCACATCCAGAAGAAATATCTCATGGACACCTTTCGTTGCATGTCATACGGACTCGCGCAATAATCCTAAGTATTATAGTCGCGCACAAACCCTAACGATGAAAGATTTTCGGCGGCCCGTCGGAAAGCATGTTTGAAGTTATTTTTTGGGGCGGATGTACCAGATTTGATATTTGGTGTATGGACTACCATATTCTGCAAAAATATCTCAGTGACAACTCTCTTCGCATATAAATTCTCAACGCCCAATAAGCCTAAGTATTATATGCGCGCACAAACCCTAATGATGAAGGATTTTCGGCGGCCCGTCGGAAAGCATGTTTGAAGTTATTTTTTGGGGCGGATGTACCAGATTTGCTATTTGGTGTATGGACTACCATATTCTGCAGAAATATCTCAGTTACAACCCTCTTCGCATATAAATTCTCAACGCCCAATAAGCCTAAGTAATATATGCGCGCACAAACCCTAACGATGAAGGATTTTGGGCGGCCCGTCGGAAAGCATGTTTGAAGTTATTTTTTGGGGCGGATGTACCAGATTTGCTATTTGGTGTATGGACTACCATATTCTGCAGAAATATCTCAGTTACAACCCTCTTCGCATATAAATTCTCAACGCCCAATAAGCCTATGTATTATATGCGCGCACAAACCCTAACGATGAAGGATTTTCGGCGGCCCGTCGGAAACCATGTTTGAAGTTGTTTTTTGGGGCGGATGTACCAGATTTGCTATTTGGTGTATGGACTACCATATTCTACAAAAATATCTCAGTGACAACTCTCTTCGCATATAAATTCTCAACGCCCAATAAGCCTAAGTATTATATGCGCGCACAAACCCTAACGACGAAGGATTTTCGGCGGCCCGTCATAAAGCATGTTCGAAGTTATTTTTTGGGGCGGATGTACCAGATTTGCTATTTGGTATATGGACTACCATATTCTGCAAAAATATCTCAGTGAAAACCCTCTTCGCATATAAATTCTCAACGCCCAATAAGCCTAAGTATTATATGCGCGCACAAACCCTAACGATGAAGGATTTTCGGCGGCCCGTCAGAAACCATGTTTGAAGTTATTTTTTGGGGCGAATGTACCAGATTTTCTATTTGGTGTATGGACTACCATATTCTGCAAAAATATCTCAGTGACAACTCTCTTCGCATATAAATTCTCAACGCCCAATAAGCCTAAGTATTATATGCGCGCACAAACCCTAACGATGAAGGATTTTCGGCGGCCCGTCGGAAACCATGTTTGAAGTTATTTTTTGGGGCGGATGTACCATATTTGCTATTTGGTGTATGGACTACCATATTCTGCAAAAATATCTCAGTGACAACTCTCTTCGCATATAAATTCTCAACGCCCAATAAGCCTAAGTTTTATATGCGCGCACAAACCCTCACGATGAAGGATTTTGGGCGGCCCGTCATAAAGCATGTTCGAAGTTATTTTTTCGGGCGGATGTACCAGATTTGCTATTTGGTGTATGGACTACCATATTCTGCAAAAATATCTCAGTGAAAACTCTCTTCGCATATAAATTCTCAACGCCCAATAAGCCTAAGTATTATATGCGCGCACAAACCCTAACGATGAAGGATTTTGGGCGGCCCGTCGGAAAGCATGTTTGAAGTTATTTTTTGGGGCGGATGTACCAGATTTGCTATTTGGTGTATGGACTACCATATTCTGCAGAAATATCTCAGTTACAACCCTCTTCGCATATAAATTCTCAACGCCCAATAAGCCTAAGTATTATATGCGCGCACAAACCCTAATGATGAAGGATTTTCGGCGGCCCGTCGGAAAGCATGTTTGAAGTTATTTTTTGGGGCGGATGTACCAGATTTGCTATTTGGTGTATGGACTACCATATTCTGCAGAAATATCTCAGTTACAACCCTCTTCGCATATAAATTCTCAACGCCCAATAAGCCTAAGTAATATATGCGCGCACAAACCCTAACGATGAAGGATTTTGGGCGGCCCGTCGGAAAGCATGTTTGAAGTTATTTTTTGGGGCGGATGTACCAGATTTGCTATTTGGT
Source organism: Rhipidocladum racemiflorum (assembly GCA_036346355.1). NCBI lineage: Eukaryota > Viridiplantae > Streptophyta > Magnoliopsida > Poales > Poaceae > Rhipidocladum > Rhipidocladum racemiflorum. Next base: position 8,776,848 of record CM070583.1, read on the forward strand.
GTATGGACTACCATATTCTGCAGAAATATCTCAGTTACAACCCTCTTCGCATATAAATTCTCAACGCCCAATAAGCCTAAGTATTATATGCGCGCACAAACCATAACGATGAAGGATTTTCGGCGGCCCATCGGAAACCATGTTTGAAGTTATTTTTTGGGGCGGATGTACCAGATTTGCTATTTGGTGTATGGACTACCATATTCTACAAAAATATCTCAGTGACAACTCTCTTCGCATATAAATTCTCAACGCCCAATAAGCCTAAGTATTATATGCGCGCACAAACCCTAACGACGAAGGATTTTCGGCGGCCCGTCATAAAGCATGTTCGAAGTTATTTTTTGGGGCGGATGTACCAGATTTGCTATTTGGTATATGGACTACCATATTCTGCAAAAATATCTCAGTGAAAACCCTCTTCGCATATAAATTCTCAACGCCCAATAAGCCTAAGTATTATATGCGCGCACAAACCCTAACGATGAAGGATTTTCGGCGGCCCGTCAGAAACCATGTTTGAAGTTATTTTTTGGGGCGAATGTACCAGATTTTCTATTTGGTGTATGGACTACCATATTCTGCAAAAATATCTCAGTGACAACTCTCTTCGCATATAAATTCTCAACGCCCAATAAGCCTAAGTATTATATGCGCCAAGACAAACCCTAACGATGAAGGATTTTCGGCGGCCCGTCGGAAACCATGTTTGAAGTTATTTTTTGGGGCGGATGTACCAGATTTGCTATTTGGTGTATGGACTACCATATTCTGCAAAAATATCTCAGTGACAACTCTCTTCGCATATAAATTCTCAACGCCCAATAAGCCTAAGTTTTATATGCGCGCACAAACCCTCACGATGAAGGATTTTGGGCGGCCCGTCATAAAGCATGTTCGAAGTTATTTTTTCGGGCGGATGTACCAGATTTGCTATTTGGTGTATGGACTACCATATTCTGCAAAAATATCTCAGTGAAAACTCTCTTCGCATATAAATTCTCAACGCCCAATAAGCCTAAGTATTATATGCGCGCACAAACCCTAACGATGAAGGATTTTGGGCGGCCCGTCGAAAAACATGTTTGAAGTTATTTTTTGGGGCGGATGTACCAGATTTGCTATTTGGTGTATGGACTACCATATTCTGCAGAAATATCTTAGTTACAACCCTCTTCGCATATAAATTCTCAACGCCCAATAAGCCTAAGTATTATATGCGTGCACAAACCCTAACGATGAAGGATTTTGGGCGGCCCGTCGAAAACCATGTTTGAAGTTATTTTTTGGGGCGGATGTACCAGATTTGCTATTTGGTGTATGGAATACCATATTCTGCAAAAATATCTCAGTGACAACTCTCTTCGCATATAAATTCTCAACGCCCAATAAGCCTAAGTATTATATGCGCGCACAAACCCTCACGGTGAAGGATTTTGGGCGGCCCGTAGAAAAGCATGTCCGAAGTTATTTTTTGCGGCGAATGTAGCAGATTTGCTATTTGGTATACGGACTACCATATTCTGTAAAAATATCTCAGTTACAACTCTGTTTGCATACAAATTCTCAACCCTGAATTACCCTAAGTATTATAGTCGCGCGCGAACCCTAACGATGAAGGATTTTGGGCGGCCCGTAGAAAAGCATGTCCGAAGTTATTTTTTGGGGCGAATGTACCAGATTTTCTATTTGGTATACGTACTACCATATTCTGTAAAAATACCTCAGTTACAGCTCTGTTTGCATATAAATTCTCAACCCCGAATAAGCTGTAAGGAAGTCCGTGCGGCGTGTTGAGCAGTCAAAGGCGCGACCAAACCATGACGATGAAGGTTTTTCGGCGGCCCGTACAAAATCATACGCCTCGTGTCAGGAGGCTGAAAAAGAAGATATGACCGATGGCTGGAAAAGATGATATGACTAAAGGCTGGAAAAGGTGATATGACAGAAGGCTCCTAACCATAGGGGACGTTCAAACAGTAGTGATTATTACGAACAACAACAACAAACAACAAGCTGCCACGGGCCGCTTTCTGATCTCGGCCCCTCCCCTCCCTCGCTAATGTGCTGCCAATTGTTGGTGCAAGCTGCCAGCCACTACCACCGCAGATTCGCTTCAGCTAGGCTCCCCACAAATACAAGGTAAAGGCGCACGTGCCGCTTCCTGTCTGGCCCCTCGCCTCGACGCTAATGTGCCGCCAATGCAGCTTAAGCTATAGGCGTGGTCGATTCCTCCTCAAAGACCAAATGCATTATTGCCGTCCTATCGAGTCTAATCGAACCACCGAAAGCAAAGGCCATGTCTCGCATGGATGTTCGCAGATGCATGCATTTGTCTGGCTATTAATTAAGAACGCGATGAGTTCGACAACCCCAAGAGGAAACGTTGAGCATGCAGGTCTCTCAGGCGATTTGGACAACACATTGAAAAAGCTGCAAAATCTCGAATTGACATGACACTGCCACCAGCTCTGTCAGGCCACTTGGACACCAAGCTACCAGCCAGACCCCCCCAGCGCGCTGTAAACGCTGCCACGTGGCGCTTTCCTGTCCCGGCGCCTCGCCTCGCACGCTAATGTGCCGCCAGCTGCTGGCCAATGCCAGATGCAGCGAAGCTACAGCCTGGACCCCCACCGCGCACTACAAACGCTCCCACGTGCCGCTTTCCTGTCTCGGCCCCTCGCTCCGAGCGCTGATGTGCCGCCAGCTGGCTCGTTTCTCCCTCGCGCCCTCGCTATAAATTACAAGGCCGCATGTATTTCTATCAGGCAATCGTGAGCCATTGTTTCGAGTTCATAAAGCTACGAGTGAGTTGAGAAAACCCACAACGCAAAGAGTAGAACTAGTGGTTTAGCTTTCCTTTTTCCCAATATTTGATTCCGGCTTCGTGTTTCACAGGTATTATTTACGAAAATTATTTAGTACGCGAAGCTACATTGTTGTGTTGTTGGGTCAGTGAGGTACAAGGGATATTGATTGGTTCTTGGGGGCTTTGAGGCCATCTATATCTTTTTTTATATTTTTGTTCGAAGAAATATTTCAGTTATGCTTGAATCCTACTCTTTTAGGCTGAAATATAATTGCTACCAATGTGTAGATGGACAAGGATCCGGAGCGGCTCAAGAAAGGCTTGGCCTGGACAATAAAAGAAATCGATGGTATCGCAGCTGACCTGAATAAAATTGCAAAAGACAACTTTAGTCCTGGCACAAGTTCAAGTGCCAACGAATTCAACAGCTTTGTGACTGACATCGAAGCTATAGCTAGTAGCCTCGAAATGGTTGCCATACAAATCGAGCGAGTTATCGCAATCGGACCCCACACCGTAACATCCGACCTTCAAGCCATAGCTCGCAACCGTCTGCAGGTTGCCACAGAAGAGGACATCGAAGATGAAGACCCAGACTTGTGTCTTCCATGTGACTACGAGAGTGATGGGGAGGGCAAACGCGACCGCTGGCAGTACCTAGAAGATGAGGGTATTGATATAGATAGTGATGATTCTGGATCGTTGTAATCCTGTATCGCTAGAGTTGTTAAAATAATATGTATTAGTGAGGCACCCGTCATGTACGTTGGTAAGGCTTCAGATTCCACCGTTGTTTTTCCCGCTGTAATGTTATGTTGTAACTTATCCATTTCATCGCTGTATTTTATGCCTTTAATATGATTCGTATTCCACCGTTATTTTTTGGGTCCGATGTAGCAGATTTGCTATTTGGTGTATGGACTACCATATCCTCTAAAAATATCTCAGTTACAACTCTCTTCGCATGTAAATTCTCAACGCCCAATAACCCTAAGTATTATAGTCGCGCACAAACCCTAACGATGAAGGATTTTCGGCGGCCCGTTACAAAGCATGTTCGAAATTATTTTTTGGGGTGGATGTACCAGATTTGCTATTTGCTGTATGGACTACCATATTCTGCAAAAATATCTCAGTTACATCTCTCTTCGCATATAAATTCTCAACGCCCAATAACCCTAAGTATTATAGTCGCGCACAAACCCTAACAATGAAGAATTTTCGGCGGCCCGTAAAAAAGCATGTTCGAAGTTATTTTTTGGGCCGGATATAGCAGATTTGCTATTTGGTATACGGACGATCATATTCTGCCAAAATATCTCATTTACAAGTCTCTTTGCATATAAATTCTACTCGCGTAATAACCCTAAGTATTATAGTCGCGCACGAACCCTAATGATGAAGGCTTTTCGGGGGGCTGTAAAAAAGCCTGTTGGTAGTTATTTTTTGGGTCCAATGGAGCAGATTTGCTATTTCGTGTACAGACGACCATATCTGCATAAAAATCTCGTGTACAGACGTCTACTCAGTGCATCGAGGCCACTTCCCCTTCTCCCATGCCTCTTAATATATGGACCATCATGTTCTGCAAAAATATTTCATATACACCTTTCTTTCCATGTAAATTATAAATCCGGAATAACCCTGAGTTTCACAAGCTGCACGACCTGTCACCCGCAAACAAGGCTGCACGACCGGTCACCCTCAATCAAAGCTGCATGGCCTGTCGCACGCATTGAAAGCTGTATAAAGCATTCTGCCTGACTATGGGAGGGATTCCCTGTCTAAAGCTGTGGCCATAGCCAGCCTCATGTCCCATCACATGCCAAGTTGTAGACGAATCCGATGCCACCCTCAATCAAAGTCGCCGCGATGTCGCGGCCTTTCACAAAGCGTGACAGGTCGTGCAGCCTTGCCATCGGCGTGACTTGTCGTTCAGCTTTGCCAAAGACGTGACAGGTGGTGCAGCTTTAGGACAGGGGAGACAGGTCATGCAGCTTTGCCAAGTGGATGACAAGCCATCTAGCTCGCCAGCACTATAAAAACCGGTGGAGGGATACACATCCATTACCAACAGACCGGCAATAAGCTTCTGCACACTTTACACAAATTAGGCCACGATGTCGCTCTACCGTCGCCTCTTCAGCAAGCGGAACTTAACCCCCCGCGAATACCCGGATGCGAGTTGTGTTGACGCCCCAGTTCTGCCGGAGTTGCCCCGACCTAATTGCGCATGCAACCTTCCGGCGAAGATCACACAGTCTCAGCACGGAGCTACGGCCGCTCGCGCCCATTACTGTTGTGCACACGGCTATGAGGTAAACCTACTAGTGTCCGTAAAGTACAGGGTATACCACTACCATTTCATGTGTCGTTCTTTGTTTTGTAGCGCATGGACCGGTGTTGCTTCTTCCAATGGATCGACGGCCCGGAACGACGTGACTACGAATTCCTCAACAACTGCCACGACGCCTACCCCACTTCGCCCGAGAACTTCACCCGGTGGGAGAGGCCGCTGGGATATGTCCCCCTTCTAGATCGACCGAAGTTTAGGGGTGGTGTGCAAGGGAGCAACCAATCGGTCAGTTCCATGCGACATGCTAGTGTTACACAGTCACAGTAGTAATTCTAAACCGCTTCGTCGCATACAGGACTTCAAGAAGAAACTTGCAAAACGGATAAAGTCAAAGGAGAAACCTCCGCAAGGGGCCGCACCTGAAAGACCCGAATTTTGCGATCACGACCTGCAAGCAGTCGTTGATACCTGCCAAGATGATCTAGCAGACCGGAGATTCTACCGGTGCCCCTTGGCAGAGGATGAATGGTGCGCCTACTTCAACTGGGTGGATCCGGAGAAATACCACCCACATCTCAAACTTCCCATATGGGATAATCAGCGAGCAACCCTCCCCGTGGTGCTACTTCCGCCTAAAAGCCGGACTCAGTATGCCCAAGGTATTATGCAACGACCACATCACGATATCAGTATGGATCGCAGGCACGCTTCCGGTTGTACAAGGACAAGCCCAACACGCACCTCTTGCACCATATAGTGGAGTGCGAGCCGAAACAGAGAAGACGTCTCCGCAAGGAACCAGAAGTGGAAGAGGGTTCCTCCACTCTAAGAAGGGACAAGGGGAAGCAGCCGGCCGAGGTTCGCACAACGGAAGACATCCTTGCCGGGTTACAGAGACCATCACGGAACCAGGGCGGTATTAACATAGGGGACGCCGCAAATCGGGATGGCATGCCCATATGGGAGGGCAGAACTCCACAGAATGCACACAAACAAGTTACTTCTTATACCCCAGAGACGTATGGCATAGGCTACCCATTCGGCAGCAGCTGGGAGCACTGCCCAGGGCCATGGAGCTCTTTCATAAGAGAGATTGAGCGGTGTCCGAGAACAAATCGCGAAAGATTCACGGGTGATGTAATATGTATAAAATGTATGGCATCGTTCCCACTCTACGAACATAGGCGGAACGATCATTTATTCCACCATGACAACCAGTGTTATCGTCACTTCTCCTAGAAATATCGTCACTGTTGTAATGCCCTTCTAATATAATCTGTGCTTATTTCATCATCTAAACTGTCGTTACATGTGCCCTACTAAGGTTGAGTTTTGTTCCTAAGGTTACTACCTCTATGTACGTGCTTCTCACAATGATCGTAAAAGCAGTCATCAATTGGTAGCCTTCTTTGCTTGATTCCTTTTCTTTCCTGTTGAGCCATGAGAGCCTATATTGCAATACATCCTATTAGACTCGAATTCCAAGTTTCGAACACCTAAATTTTCGAACGTTTGGTTTCTTGAGAACCGATTATTCAGGTTCTTCATCACTGCTTTTTGTACAACGTGGAACTATTATATCCTTTTTTGGAAATCGAAAAGATACAAATTCACCTCGCAAGAAGTGACAGCAAGATTCGCCATATCAAATGTGCACGAAGATTCGCCATATCAAATTCACCTCAGTAGCAACTAGCAAGCTTCTGGATTACATTTTTGAAGCAACTAGGAGTTAATTCCGGAAAAGAAAAAAACTTCCGTGCATGGCTAATTCCGGAAAAGAAAAAAAAGCGGAAGAAATTTGTCTGATCAAAATTTCAATAAACGATTATGTTTTCACATTTGTATAAGTGAGTGACAATTTGTATAGTATTCCAATATAGTGCTTGTATTCGGCCTGAAATAAATAATCCAAAGATAAAGGTTTGTAATCGATAATGGAATTTTTCTTCGATAAAAAGGAAACTTAAGATTAAGATGCTCCGGAATGGAAAGGAGGGAATGTCCACAATACCCGGATTTAGTACAATTCGAGGGATTTTTTAGGGTCATTAATCAAGGCTTGGCAGAAGAACTTCAGAAGTTTCCAACAATTAAAGATCGAGATCACGAAATTGCATTTCAATTATTTGCGAAAGGATATCAATTGCTAGAACCCTCGGTACAGTGACAGTTTGTATAGTGAGCACTCTCTGTGATATGCTTGTATGGGACACAAGGAATCGGCCAAGGCTTGAATGGGGTCCCAGGAACCGGCCAAGGCTTCAATGGGGTACCAGAAACCGGCCAAGGCTTCAATGGGGTACCAGAAACCGGCCAAGCCTTCGTTGGGGCATCAGGAACCGGCCATGGCTTCATTGGGACCCCAGAAACCGGCCAAGCCCATCTATGGGTGCCCAGAAACCGGCCATGCATGGGTGGTACCCCAGGAACCGGCCATGGGTGTGTTTTCTGTAAATACGCCAAAATGTTGTATCATTTTGTAATTACGGGTTCAAACATGTGCTAAATACGATTTTTTCCAAAATTTTTACATTCTAAATGGAGCCTTATACTAATTTACGCGGGAGAGTCATGCAACTTTGCGCTGAGAGAAACTAGATTTCATTTGTGCGTTTTGATTAGCATGTTTCCCTTGAGATCGAGCAGCGGCCGATTTAGTGTTATGGCAAAAGCTATTTTAGGTGTCAAAATAGGGGTTATTTTGTGTCCATGGACTTAATTTTATGTTTAGTGTGTGTTTAATGTAATTGCCAATTTGGTATGTGTATATCAACTTCCATTGTTGTATCTTAGTCAATGCTCGCTGTACCTTAGTAATTGGCAATTTGGTATATGTATATCAATTTGACTATTATATATTGGTCGATGTTCATATAGCTGTATGACAGCAATGTTTTAAATTTCGTTTTCGGTTTATATCTCGGAGGAGATTGAAATATGAAATTTCAGCAAAATCTCGATTTTTTGGACGAAATTCAAAAAACAAAATTTAAATCTGATTTTTTTTCACACCAGAAAAAACGACATTTCCGACGAAATCACCCAAATTTCGATGAAATTGACCAAAATTTATGTCCTTTTCAAACCCGTAAAAATAGTCTCCAAGACTACAAAAGATCCCACAACTCTTCCCATAAATGACGTGAAGCTTGTCCTAGTGGTTAAGGCGCCGTTTTTAACTCGAGTGGTTCTGGCATCAACAAAAATCCTGGTCACGGCAATATTTTTGTAGATTTTAATGCCTTAACCATTTTTCTCAAAAAATGGTCCAAGCAACCAGGATTCGATCCTGGCACCTCTCCTATGCGGAGGAGACACTCTACCGCCTGACCTGTGAATCAGCTTGTATAGCAATTTGAATTTTTTCCAATTTTGTTATTTTGTTAGGATTTGAAATCTCGTCTGCAGTTAAAATCCGAGATTTCACTGAGACCTCACGAAACTTTGCCGATATTGTATTCCCTGGCTGTACCTATATCCGCCACTATTAGAGTGGAACAAGGGGACTACTAGGTAGCTGAGTGCCGTGGTCCCCCAATGCCCGATGATATATATCCTCCCTCTAATTCTTGGAGAAAAATATTTGGTAACTTCTTACGCCTTGTTTAAGAAGCACAAAATTGTGACGGCCCGCCTTTTCAGGGACAGAACCGTACGCCTCGACAGCTACCCAGGATGATTAGCTGCCGGGAATCAAGCATCTCGTTGCCAGACAAGAGTTAACACCAACTGTTTTTATTGAATATAGGGCCTAACAGCCAAGGTTTTTACAAAGAGGGCGCAGCAGGGCCCGAATATAATACAAGCAAAACACCACACAGGCAGGCCTGAGCAAAAGACTAAGACCTCAAAACCAAACAAGATCGCCATCTACGTACTCCTGGTACGCTCCAGCTTCTTCAAACTCTGAAAGGGGTCAGGGTTTGCAAGGGTGAGTACGGGAGTACTCAACAAGTCGTACAGGAAATTTCTGAATACTATATTCAAGGGGATTAACCTAGGGATGGCAATAGGGTTGTGAGTATTTGGATGCAGTTTTATTTTATAACTCAATTTACATTTGAAGCACAAACCATAATTAAGTAGTAGGGGGGGGGTTTCACAAGTTCAACACCACTTATCCACATTTACCAAATTCACCAAAACAATTACTTGAGCTTGGTTACGGGTATCACCCCAATTCAAACTTAACTTCATTAACCGGAAGTACGGCGTAATCGATTACCATTTGATTAACTCTGCAGAGGTGCTCAGCTTTACCCACAAGATATCTACGACCGTTAATGCCAAGCGCTAACAAACATGCAACTTAAATGCATGCGGCCGGGCCGAGATGATCACAGCATTTCGTTAATCATTCCTGTGTTTAGTGGTTAACCGATAGGCTCGCACTATCCTGGACCTGGTTATTCCAGCTATAGCACCTACCGTTGTGAGAACCAGGGTATGACACTAAGGACCATTCCTGTTCCACCCCTTCGGTATACTTCCCTGCCGGGAAGGCCGATCCCTATTCTCCTCGGAGAATAGTACCCCAATTTAATCCAATTTTAGTTCAGGAATGATTAATTTATTGAGCTATGTCGGAGGCAGCCCACTGACCAGTCCGATCTGTGGTTGAGCGGGAACTTAAGTTATTTACTTTGCTCAAGGGGGGTTATTAACCTTACACTGCCAAAGACCAAGCCTTTCCATCCACAAACCCATTCCGATACCCACGGTACTGGCCACCAAACAAACCAAGGCATAATCATCAGTCAGGGATTGGAATCTCATCCACTCGGGATTTATCCAATACTGTCCCCCAGACTGTAGCACTTTTCCAAAACAACCGAGCCAGTGGCTCGACAACATTTTCTCACATTTTCCAAGATTTTGAGATCATACTAATCTGAATAATATCTAGCCTAACAGGGTATATATACTTCCTAGGGTTACAAGGATTTATTCAGAATTCAATATTTTTCAACGAAGTTCCATGAGCAATTCGGCATTATCTAGGTATCATGTCATTCTAAAATACTGGATTTCAATAATTCAACATACAGCAAAATAATGCGGTATAAAATAATTACTAAGTATAACATGGCATAATTTGGTTCAACATGATCAATGGTGTACGGCTTGACTTGCTCGGCGATTAGATCGGAAGGACTGTAGTCGGCGGGGTCGTTCCGGGCTCCTGGCGGGTCCGGCTCCTGCTCCGAAAACTGTGGCGGGTCCTCGAACTGTCCAACGATTGGATCTAGCGTGAGAAGGACGAACGACAATAAACAAACTGAAAACGAAAAGGAACTGAAACGAAAACGGAAACAGAAACCGGAACCGGGCCGAGAGAGAGGAAGGAAGGGCAAAATGGGCATTTTGGAATTTTGGGGACTCCGGATTGCAGAGTGGAGGTCATTTTTGGACTCAGTGGCACGAGACGGTTCGGAAAATGTATTTGGTGGGTTTCTAGGGCTCACGAAATTTTTCGGGATTTTTCTGGGCTTTTCTGGATTTAAAACTGATTTTCCGGATTTAATTGAATAATCAAAAATCCGAAAATAAAACAAAAAGGGAAAATGGCCGTGGGCCACATAGTGCTTGGGCCACACGGCCCACACGCGCGTCAAGTGGCGAGGAAACTTGGGCCACCCCAACTCACGCTGCTGCGGCCGACAAAGTGCCCTACCGAGCAATGGCTTAAGTGGCTGGAGGGTGGGGCCCGGCTGGCAGGGGGCAGATCGATCGATCGAGGAGAGGGGAGGGTTAGGTTAGGGTTTGTGGGGGCGGCGGCGAAGCGAGCGAGGCGGCGGGGGTTCGGCCTCGCCGGAGCTGGGGGAAAGTGGGAGAGGTAGGAGGAGAGGGAGAGGGGAGGGCTCACCACGGGGAGAGAAGGGGAGCGGGGCGAGGTGAGCTCGGGGGCTTTTATAGCCCCCGACGAGGAGAGAGAGGAGGCGGGGGGGCGGCATGGCGACGGCGGCATGGCGGAGGGGAGGCGATGGGACGGAGCATGGCGGAGAGGACGGGAGCGACGTGCGGCTTTGAAGGCGGAGGGGACGGTGGCGTGGGAGCAGCAGGGCGAGGGCGACGACGTGCGCAGGCGACCGGTCGCAAGGGAGAAGCGAGCGGCGGACCGACGCGGCAGGCGATGGACCAGAGGTCCGAGCGGGCTCCTGTGCACGAACCAACTACTCCCCCCCTAATTTCCGGCTTAAGAACAAAAATCAACATCAAGAAAATCCAAATCCAAATCAAGAACCCTAAATCCAAATCAAGAAACAGTAAACTCGAATTAGGGTTTTCAAATTCGTTTTGAATTTTTAGGGTCATTTCAACCTACCCCACTTAAAACAAATCTCGTCCCCGAGATTTATTCCTCCTTGGAAAAGGTTGGGAAAATATTGCTGCAAAATTGATTCCTTTCTCCATGGGGTTTATCCCGAGGTGTGAACACCCGGTAGACCATGATAACTATTCTTGGGGTCGAACTTACCAGTACTGATGTCTGTTGGCCCTGTTGTTCCTTTAGCTGCGACATGGTTGATCCTCCCTTGGATGTGTCGTAGGGTATTCTGGTCTCTACTGCTGGTGTTTCCTTCTGTCTTGACTGGCACCTTTCCTTTCTGGTATCCCTGAGTCTGTTGTTGAGGTTGATGTGTCACTAGCTGCCTATCTGTTGGGGTGAAGGCTGATGTTTGTGTCCTGGCCACTACAGTCGGCAAGTCCCTCCGTGGGCAGTTCTGTCTTATGTGTCCTTTTTGCCCACAATGGAAACATTCCGAAGACTTCTGGGGACAATCTCTGACAAAGTGGCTTCCATTGCAATTATAACACCTTACTGTTCCTGATTGGGTGGTCGTGGAATTTGACTGCTGTCCACTCATTGCTGGCCTCTTGTTCAGAAATCTGGAAGAAAAGGCTGGGGCCATTCCTCCGTATTGGGCGGAAGATTGCATCCTCTGTTCATGAGCTTTTCTTTTTCTGGTGTCCTCCAAATCATTTCTGGTCTCTTCCGTGACTATCAACTTGTCTACCATAGACGATAGGTCCTGGAAATCTATAGCTGATATATGAAACTTCAGGTTCTTTTGCAATCCTTCGAAGAATCGCTCCATCTTCTTGGCTTCAGTGTCCACTTCTCCTGGCGCATAACGGGACAGGTAGTTGAATTGGTGGAGATACTCTATAACTGTTAGTCCTTCCTGGTGGAGGGCTAAAAATTCCCTTCTCTTTGATGCCATCAGTCCGGCTGGTATGTGGGCTTTCCTAAAAGCGTCTTCAAATTCAGTCCATGTGATTTCTTGTCCGTCCTTCATGGCTTGAAAATTCATCCACCATGATGCTGCTTGTCCTTGTAGCTGATGGGATGCATATAGAACTTTCTCCTTGTTAGTGCACTGAATTGTATCCAACTTCCTCCGAATATCTCGGATCCAATCATCGGCTGCCAAAGGGTCAATGGGTGTTGAAAAGATAGGGGGCCTGGTTTTCTTGAAGTCAGACCACCTGGATCCACCTATATTTCCGTCTTTTCCATTGAGATTTCCTTGATTATAACCCTGAGATCCTGCAATTAAGTGTTCCAACATTTTCTCCATTATCTGTGCTTGTCGTTCTTCGGCTTGCTGTTGGTTCCTTTCCATTGCTGTCAGTACTTGTGCTAGGTTGACTGGGTTGCCGATTGACTCTTCATCATTGCCGGGGTTACTATTCTGTTGTTCTCCTCTGATGTCTCCCATGGTCTTAATTTCTGATTCTTTTTCGGTCTACAGCAGGGTTTTGAGAAAAGCAGAAGACGAGTAAGAATTTAGGGTATGGGGTGAGAATAGCAAGAATAGATGGGGTTTAGATGAATTGAGGGAATTTTTGAATTGGACAGGGATATATAGATAATTAAGGCAATCAAAATCACGGAGATATAGAACTTAGCAAATTATAGGGTATGGATCATACGCAAAACCGTTTTAAGGTTCGGTATAACCCATTTTACATTACAAAAGCCTAACAGAACAGGGGCACAACTTCTACGACTAACGGACCTAACTACTGCAGTCGGCATCATCTCCAAGCTGCTGGCGAAGGTTGACGAGGATTTTGAAATTTAGACGGGCAGGCGAAACTTAAAACAAAACCGAGAGGGATAAGAAGCTCTAAAGAAGACAAGGTAGCAGGGGAAGAAGGAGATAGCAATAATACTTACATTTTCGAAATTCATTTTGTTTATAAGTAAAATAATTTTGTAAAGATTTTTCCTAAACGAACCTAAGGTCTTAATCTATGGTCAAGCCAAGGCTCTGATACCACTTGTGACGGCTCGCCTTTTCAGGGGCAGAACCGTACGCCTCGACAGCTACCCAGGATGATTAGCTGCCGGGAATCAAGCATCTCGTTGCCAGACAAGAGTTAACACCAACTGTTTTTATTGAATATAGGGCCTAACAGCCACGGTTTTTACAAAGAGGGCGCAGCAGGGCCCGAATATAATACAAGCAAAACACCGCACAGGCAGGCCTGAGCAAAAGACTAAGACCTCAAAACCAAACAAGATCGCCATCTACGTACTCCTGGTACGCTCCAGCTTCTTCAAACTCTGAAAGGGGTCGGGGTTTGCAAGGGTGAGTACGGGAGTACTCAACAAGTCGTACAGGAAATTTCTGAATACTATATGCAAGGGGATTAACCAAGGGATGGCAATAGGGTTGTGAGTATTTGGATGCAGTTTTATTCTATAACTCATTTTACATTTGAAGCACAAACCATAATTAAGTAGTAGGGGGGGGGTTTCACAAGTTCAACACCACTTATCCAAATTTACCAAATTCAACAAAACAATTACTTGAGCTTGGTTATGGGTATCACCCCAGTTCAAACTTAACTTCATTAACCGGAAGTACGGCGTAATCGATTACCATTTGATTAACTCTGAAGAGGTGCTCAGCTTTACCCACAAGATATCTACGACCGTTAATGCCAAGCGCTAACAAACATGCAACTTAAATGCATGCGGCCGGGCCGAGATGATCACAGCATTTATTTAATCATTCCTGTGTTTAGTTGTTAACCGATAGGCTCGCGCTATCCTGGACCTGGTTATTCCAGCTATAGCGCCTACCGTTGTGAGAACTAGGGTATGACACTAAGGACCATTCCTGTTCCACCCCTTCGGTATACTTCCCTGCCGGGAAGGCCGATCCCTATTCTCCTCGGAGAATAGTACCCCAATTTAATCCAATTTTAGTTCAGGAATGATTAATTTATTGAGCTATGTCGGAGGCAGGCCCACTGACCAGTCCGACCTGTGGTTGAGCGGGAACTTAAGTTATTTACTTTGCTCAAGGTGGGTTATTAACCTTACAATGCCAAAGACCAAGCCTTTCCATCCACAAACCCATTCCGATACCCACGGTACTGGCCACCAAACAAACCAAGGCATAATCATCAGTCAGGGATTGGAATCCACTCGGGATTTATCCAATATTGTCCCCCAGACTGTAGCACTTTTCCAAAACAACCGAGCCAGCGGCTCGACAACATTTTCTCACATTTTCCAAGATTTTGAGATCATACTAATCTGAATAATATCTAGCCTAACAGGGTATATATACTTCCTAGGGTTACAAGGATTTATTCAGAATTCAATATTTTTCAAGGAAGTTCCATGAGCAATTCGGCATTATCTAGGTATCATGTCATTCTAAAATACTGGATTTCAATAATTCAACATACAACAAAATAATGCGGTATAAAATAATTACTAAGTATAACATGGCATAATTTGGTTCAACATGATCAATGGTGTACGGCTTGCCTTGCTCTGCGATTAGATCGGAAGGACTGTAGTCGGCGGGGTCGTTCCGGGCTCCTGGCGGGTCCGGCTCCTGCTCCGGAAACTGTGGCGGGTCCTCGAACTGTCCAACGATTGGATCTAGCGCGAGAAGGACGAACGACAATAAACAAATTGAAAACGAAAAGGAACTGAAACGGAAACGGAAGCGGAAACGGAAACTGGAACCGGGCCGAGAGAGAGGAAGGAAGGGCAAAATGGGCATTTTGGAATTTTGGGGACTCCGGATTGCAGAGTGGAGGTCATTTTTGGACTCAGTGGCACGAGATGGTTCGGAAAATGTATTTGGTGGGTTTCTAGGGCTCACGAAATTTTTCGGGATTTTTCTGGGCTTTTCTGGATTTAAAACTGATTTTCCGGATTTAATTGAATAATCAAAAATCCGAAAATAAAACAAAAAGGGAAAATGGCCGTGGGCCACATAGTGCTTGGGCCACACGGCCCACACGCGCTGCAATGGGCGAGGAAACGTGGCCGGCCCAACTCCACGCGCTGACAGGCGACAAAGTGGGTGGCCGGGCAATGCGCTTAGGTGGCTGGAGGGTGGGGCCCGGCTGGCAGGGGGCAGATCGATCGATCGAGGAGAGGGGAGGGTTAGGTTAGGGTTTGTGGGGGCGGCGGCGGAGCGAGCGAGGCGGCGGGGGTTCGGCCTCGCCAGAGCTGGGGGAAAGCGGGAGAGGGAGGAGGAGAGGGAGAGGGGAGGGCTCACCACGGGGAGAGAAGGGGAGCGAGGCGAGGTGAGCTCGGGGGCTTGGGGGCTTTTATAGCCCCCGAGGAGGAGCGAGCGGCGGGGGGGGGGCGGCTTGGCGCCGGCGGCATGGCGGAGGGGAGGCGATGGGACGGAGCATGGCGGAGAGGACGGGAGCGACGTGCGGCTTTGAAGGCGGAGGGGACGGTGGCGTGGGAGCAGCAGGGCGAGGGCGACGACGTGCGCAGGCGACCGGTCGCAAGGGAGAAGCGAGCGGCGGACCGACGCGGCAGGCGATGGACCAGAGGTCCGAGCGGGGCTCCCAGGTACGAACCAACTACTCCCCCCCCTAATTTCCGGCTTAAGAACAAAAATCAACATCAAGAAAATCCAAATCCAAATCAAGAACCCTAAATCCAAATCAAGAAACAGTAAACTCGAATTAGGGTTTTCAAATTCGTTTTGAATTTTTAGGGTCATTTCAAAAATTTTAGCACATCCATATAGATGGATCGAGATTTGAAGTGAGTGGATCAGGATTTTGAGCTTCTTATACAAACCCTAAATGTTTAGTTCTCGCTATGTTTAGGTAAAAATTATCTAGCTCTGTCCCTATCCAGATCAAATATTATAGTAAGTGACATCCAGATCTGCGTGGTAGTGTGGGTGCTTAGATCAAATAGATAACGACAGAAAAGACCAAAAAGAAAGAGAAGACAAATAACACGACGCCTTTTGGATGAAATGAACTACAGTGGCACAGGAATCTCCATTCTTTTTTTACAACTAGGGGGTAGGGCCACCTGGTTAATATAGCTCGGGCACGTGGGGTAAACCTGTTTTAACCAACTTTGTTAGTTGTTTGAGAGATAGAGCGCTTTGCTTTTTTTTTTTTGGCGATTGATTAAGGCGTGTATAATAAAACTATCTTAGCTTACTTTTAGTATATACACATCAATTTTGTTATATGTGAAACAGTAAGAAAAAAGAGAGAGAAAAGAGCTGGCTCTCCTGCATCTTACGAAAAATAAGATAGAATAGTTAGTTATGTACAAGAGAGAAAAATAATTATTGCACAGCATCTAGAGATAACCTTTAGAGATTGTTATTGTACAAGCTGATTTTATTGCTTACTCTAAATGATATGGATGAGAGATAGAGTAAGTAGTGGGCTTTATTATTGTACTGGCTCTTTAGAGAGAAGGGAAAGTTAGAGAGATACATTGCAGGGTGACTTGGAAGGCGGGCCTTTTGCCCCTAAGGGCCTCCGTGGGATCATCGTCCAAGGTCTTTTGAGATTTGTGCCCAACTTTTTCGTAATATGAAGAAATATCCAATGTATTTCTGTTTGTGCAAAAAACGTGAGGTAGGGTCTTTTGCCTCAAACACACAAGACAAATGTCAGGTTTGAGCGTGCCAGTCAATTTGACCTATAATTGACAAGGTAAAAGTTGCAAAATCGATCAGAGCCGATAAACGAACGACTATCGGCTTAACACCGGTCGGCTAAGAGCCGATCAGGAGATAACTAGATTAACCAGTTTCGGTTAATCCGAGGATAAAGGTAGATCGACTTTGAAAGACGATGCGCAACAAGCAAAGCAGATCGAACCTGAAAAACAAGTCGACGAGAGCAACAAATCGGCGATGCGCAACTTTTATTGACCTCTATGACTTATAGATGAAAGATTGCTACTAAAACTAGACGAAACAGAAAATTGCAAATAGGGTTGTGTTGATTGGTTGGTTGACGATCCGCTTCTTCTCCTGGTCTGCCCCTTTTATATGCTCCTGCTGATCCGAGTCCCACATGGACACGGCAACCATATCCGTATCGGCTTTGATCCGATTTCATTTCCTTTTTGGCGACGGATTCCTTGTTGGTACCGGTTTATCCTTTCCATAAACTCTCCATATTCGAATTGGGCTGATTTTACCATGTACGCCAAATTTTGGTGCTAACATATGCCCCCCATTTTTGGAAGATAACTTGTTGTTTTCCAAAAATCATGGACTGTTGCCATCGGCTTCCCAATCGGCTTCTAGGGATATCTCCTCGATACCTGCCCCATTAATGGCGCCGTAAAAATCTCGGTGCGCTTTTAATGCTAAAACTGTTCCCGCCTGTTCACTTTTTTCAATGCAGTATAAATACGCGGGTCCCCCACGATCATTTTCATGCCTTCAAGCTCTCGAATCTTCAACAGTCGGCTTCCCCCGTTCATTCATCCAAGTCTTGACCTCTCCATAATCGGCCGAAATGGACCCAACCCAGGTATTTATACCAATCTCTCAAAGCGTGGATCAATTTTTCCTTTGGCCCATAGGATCTATAGAAGCCGATTCCGTGATAAACCAGGAAATCCCTAGGCTTCCCTTGTCGGCTTTGGAGTATAATGTAAAGGAATGAGGGGAAAGTTTTTAGAGCCTGGCCTATAGCCTTGAAAGGGTGGAGGTCCTGGTATATTAGGGTATTGGCTCAAAAGAGAGCAGAGTGGGAGCGAATGGGTATAGCCAAATGTCTTCCCTTAAGTTTAGCCGATCCCGAGGCCAACGAACCGCTAGTGGCCACAGCATGTTATTTCTGGTCTGATTCCTTTAATGCCTTTCTTTTCCCCACTGGCCCCATCGGCCCAACCCTCCTTGATGTTGCTGAGCTTTGCTGTCTTCGGCCGGATGGTGACCAAATATTGGATTTTAGTGGGAAGCCTTCATACAAGTTGATCCGATCCAAAGGGGAAGGGTGGCGGAAATATATCCAGAACAATAACAAGGTCAATGCGTTGGTATGGGACGATGAGCACATTGCTTTCCTCAACCTCTGGCTCGACCGATATCTTTTTTGCAGAGCCTCTCTGGGTCCCACCCAAACCTACCAACTCATAGCAGAACAATTGGCGGAGGGCCGTCGGCTTTCATTAGGAAAAATCTTTTTAGGGGCTGTATACTAGATGATGCACATCATCCGCAGTCGGCTTTTCTCCGGTTTCGCCGATCATGTAGTAGGTAATGTAGGAGGACCCCTATGGTTCATCCAGATCTGGCTCTACTGTATGTTTAGCCGATCTATCCTTTCTGATTCCTTGGGCAAATCGTCCTTCCCGCGGGAAGATTATCCTGAAACCTCAAACCCCCAGTATCGAGCTAGCCGATCTTTCGGGGAAAAATTCATAATGTGCTCTGTTGGCGAGCTAAAAATTACTCCGCCCGTTTGCACAAATACCTTAACTTCTTTTTGACCTTAGACCGGCCTACCTTTGGCCAGCGAGATTTCTTTAGTTACGTTGAGGCAGCCGATAACCCGTGGCCTTCCTTCCTATCCTTGGACGCCGACAGTTCCCAAATGCCCCAATCGACCCTGGATCTCTACAAACTTTTCATCTCTCCTTGCATATTCCATGTCGTCTTGAATACCAGGAACCGAACTTTCCAGCCATCGTACGAGTTCTATCATCCTTTAGTTTACGCCCGTCAACTGGGTTTCGGACAAACCATCCCCTGCTTTCCACTGCTTGATCGTATCGAACCCCGATCCCGTGTAACCAAACAAACAGCCGCGGAAATTGTTCTTGAACTGGCCGATGACCTGCAAATACTTGAACTACCACACTTCTTCCTTAATTCCCGTCAATCGGGTCCTTTCTCGCACTGGTGGGCTTCTATAGCAGAGGCCCTTCTTCTGGATAGGTCCCCGTCGGCTATCATCTCCCTGTTTCTTCCTAATTTTCATGAGCCGACGGTAAACCCTACTAATAGTGCAAGTGAAAGTTTTGGTTATACCAATTCTTCGGTAGAGGTATTTGCCTTTCGATATTCCCTTGACTATTTCATTCGTGTCAGCTTGATTAAATGTTTTTGCTTTGGTGCCAGACCGGAGATGCTAGCAGGCAAGCGTCCGATTCTGTGGCTGCTTCTGGCAGTGGCCAACAGAGGAGGTCCGGCCAGGTGACGGGCGTTACTGGCTATGCCTCAGGCACCCTGGGCGTCCGGAGCCCATCCTTATCGGACCTCGCCTAGAGGGAACGTCCTGCAAGTAACCTTTGGACCACTTTTCCAGTATCGGCTTTTTTTCTTTTTCTTTTTTCCTTTCGTGTCTCTCATCTGTCGATATTCGTTGGTTTCACTTTTCAGAGAGAACCAAGACAAAGTCCAAGGCAAGAAGATCCCCAAAGCCCACAGAATGCAATGCTGACCATTCTCCGACTCGATCAGCTACTGGGGTAAATTTCTGACTCGTGCCTTTTACTAGTTCCCGTGTTTGATATGTTCTTCTTGCATCAGCCATCACCGTCGGCACAAGTGGCTTGGATCCTGGCCGATATACAAGGCGCGTCGTTGGCTATCCCATCGTCGCTATCTCCGACGCTCCCTGTCGTGTCGCCACCATCAGATGTCGTGCCGATCTCCCCCGACTCAGCTGATCCTGCCAATCTCTTGGGCTTTACTCTGGATGATCTGAGTGATCCTGAGGTGATGGCCACAGATGATTACCCAACTGATGTTCAGCGGATACTTGATGCTTCCATCACTGCATCGGCCGCCATTACTTCCGAGCCGGGTATGCAGGAAAGGCTTAATCTCCTTCTTCACGAAGTTATGCAGCCCGAAGCCTGGCTCTTGGAGAGCACCCAACTGCTAAGGAACGCAATGGCCGCTGTACAAGCCGATCTTCCCCCCGCGGCCATGGATGCCTTACTAGATGTTTGTGTCGGGACCCCGAATTTGCAAATCCGGACCCTCTGTGTATTCAGCACTAGTCCAGGAACGCGCTAGTGCACACAGTCTTAACATCGGTAAATATCACAATCATACCACTCGATACTAATAAAGTACTTTAATTAAATAATCAAACTGGTTACCCGACCTTAAGGTCAAGTTACAAATGCAATGATTGCAGGCGAAACTTATTAAAAGAGAGATAATAGCAAATGAAAATAAGATAACTTCGTGGCGCCATCCAAGATACCACAGCAACCGATCGGGCTCGCTTCCTAAGTAGATGAGTCCTCGTGGAGCTCCTCCTCCAAAGCTGGTGTAGTCTCCTCTTCAATCGGTGTTGTATTGTGGCAAGGGTGAGTACTTGGTACTCGGCAAGTCATGCACGTAATGCAAGCTAATATACTATATGCATGGCTTGGTACAAAGGAATAGCTCAAGGTATATTTGCGAAACAAAGATTTGACAAGTATCATAAGTAGATTCAAAGCAAGAGAAACAAGTAAAGCATAAATAATCGCTCAAGGAGTTTAGTAAACATCTTTCCCATCCTAGTCCACATTTTGATCAACCTCGTTATTACTCCAAACCAACCTTTCAAATCCAAGTTATTTTCGTAAAGTCTAACCCTTGACTGTAATCCCGAGCATTGTCCAAGATCAGTGGACTCGGCTTATTCGAATAGATTCTACACTCTGCAGAGGTTATGCACTTTACCCACAAGATACAAATCAAACACCACAAAGGCGAGTTCCCGTAACAAAGCCTTCGTAAGCCTCAAACAACACAGTGGTCCTCTCCTGTCAGGCTCTACACCATCCCTTCCCTTAGCCAAGGCGAAGTATGGGACCAACACACCGTTAGATGGGTATCCGGCCACACCCACGATACGCTCCCCGCACAATCACACAAACGGTGTAATTGACACCTGAGGCTCCACAAGTGAGTCCTTAGCGACTTAGTCAACTAGGGCTGTCCCATTCCACCATGTGGTTGCAAGTATGACTCGGATCAAAGGCTTGCAAGGTTAAGTCCTTAGGATGACCAGGGCAAGACTACCCAAGAACCAAATCAACATCCCCAAGTGCCACACCGCCCACCTGATCATTCTTGCCACATGCCCCTACGAAAACTATTTATCAAAACCCCGCTTGATTACCAAGCACCACGTGCTATCAACATCACATGATACCTTTCCAAAACAGGTTCAATATATCATTAAGTCAATATTAACATTTGATTGTCCAAAATCATGTCATGAGCACGAAAGTGTGTCTAAGCAATACACTACAACGGTCTAAAACCCATGTTGGCAATTTGATTATGTCCAACTAGTAAACCACAACTAGGGTGACAAGGGGTCAAGGCACATATTTAATTAATCAAGGTGTCATACAGCGAATTGGTATTTATCTAATCTCCCATATTCAAACGAAGTATTTTCTAATTGAACTAGCATGCAATAATTTGAACCAAAATAGATTTCAAAATGGGATCAACATGGTCAAAGCATAACTTGCCTTCAAAGAGTACTTGTTCTTGGTCTTGAGTTGGATCCTGAGTCAACACTTCTCCTTCGAATCCTTCCGGCACTTCAACGTCTACTCGTTACGCGTGCAAATAGCAATAAATGAATAAAACAGTGGACAAAAAGTGTCCAAACATCCAAATAAAATCCATAAACAGAGAGAACATAATTTTCTGGATTTTTAGGAACTGGAATCGTTCAAATCGGAGTTAAAATGCAAAAGTTATGATTATTTAAAGTTTAAATAATCAATTAAATAATTTTACAGAGAAAAACTTTAGTCCAAAAATTAAATAAAATTCATATTTAGGTAGATCTCAATTTTATACAAATTTAGAAATTTGAATCACTCAAATCGGAGTTGAAACGCAAAAGTTATAAGCGTTTGAAGTTTTGAAACAAAATCTGAAATCATTATTTCGAATTAATAAATCATTTTCTTTTTCGGAAATTAATTATTGCGTCAGCAAGGACACGTGGACCAATCAGGTGACGACGCGTGGCCTCGGGTCCACAGACGGCGCCGCGATCTCGGCTCGGTCCACCGTGGGCTCGGCCACGGCCATCGGCCGACGGAGCCCTCGACACGCGGGCCCCGCGTGTCGGCAATACACGCGACGCACGCTGCGGATCGGCATCGACCGCTGACGGTCAGCCTTCCCGACACGTGGCTCAATCTCGCCCGCTGATTTGAAAATCAACGGCCCAGATTAGATCGGCTATCGCGCTTGGAAAACAACTCCACTAATAGGACCGCTCGATCTTGATCGGACGGTCAAGATCCACCTATCGTTATGAACGTGGTTCAACCTAAGCCGTTGGATCTAGATCTAACGGTTGAGATTAGATCCGAGATTAACACGTGATTCTTTACCGTGGATGACGTGGGCGAATGCCGACCGTGCGATGAAGATCCGACGGTGGAGAAGCTTCGCGTTCGCAATGTCCACGCGCGAGCTCCGGCGTCGGGCGTTGAGAACGAAGACCACACCGACGGCGTTTCGCACGCCTCCGCGGAGTGGGTGGTCTCTTCGGTGCGCCTCGGCGGGGATTCCGGATCTGGGCTCCTTCTACGGAGACGACTGACGGTAGCGAAAATCTACAAGAAATCATGGCGGACACCTCCTCCAACTACGGCAGCTCGCTGGCCGACGGCGGCGCTTGAGCGGCGTGGGTGGGAGCTACGGTGCGCAATGAAACGGCGATCCCGACACGGGTGGCGGCGCAATAAATAGGGCCTCGGCGTCCGTGAAACGCGCGAATCCGAGGTCCTCTCCGCTGGCGGCGCGAGTCCGGCGCGACACTGCATGGCGGATGGCAGACGCAGCGCACCGTTGGATCGGGATCCAACGGTGCGCGAGTTTGGGTCCGGTCGGACTCGGCGAGCCGGGCCGCCTCGGCTGGGCTCGGGCTCGATGACGTGGCTCAATCGTGGCCGCTGGATCAAGATCCAACGGCCACGCTATTAAGGCTCGGCCGAGTGGGTTCGGTCGAGTCACGTGACTCGGCCTGACTCGAACTCGAGTCCGACTCGCCTCGGCCGGATGAACAAGACAAACCCACTCGCATTTTCCAGCGATTTAATAATTAAAATAATTCCCAGTAATTCATTTAATTCATTAAAAATAGCAAAAGACTCAGAAAAATTCCAGAAAAATTCTGGAAAATACTTTGGATCATTTTGGACTCAAATAAAATATTTCCAACAAAATTTTATTTGCAAAGTTTAATTCTTTAATTATTTCAATATGGAATAAATTCCAATTAAATCCAAATAAATCCAAATAAATTCCAGAAAATTCCAAAAATTCACCAAAGTGCAAAGCAACACTTAATTTCATGAAAAACTTGTGGACAGCATCCAGACCACCATTGGCAAGGCGGCGGCGGCGTTGTCGGACTTGGGAGCCCATTTGCCCTGATCAGGGCTATAATTTCCTGTTCAAAATGATTTCTTACTCGTGGTTGAAAGCTTTGTACTGCAACTTTTGTTATTGGCTCCTGCAGCCAACTGCTTTAAGGTTTTACTTCCCCGAATTCATGACCCGATCCATATGCTAGGATAGTACGGCTTCAAGTATTTTCCGTTGATCGCTTTTGGTAGTGCGTATCCTTCTAATGTCTCAAGTATATACGAGTTACCATCGACTAGTCGATTTATTTTATATGGCCCTTCCCACATTGGAGACCATTTACTGAATCGGCTATCTTTAGACCCGACTGGCAATACTGTCTTCCAAACTAAATC
Source organism: Rhipidocladum racemiflorum (assembly GCA_036346355.1). Classification (NCBI taxonomy): domain Eukaryota; kingdom Viridiplantae; phylum Streptophyta; class Magnoliopsida; order Poales; family Poaceae; genus Rhipidocladum; species Rhipidocladum racemiflorum. The sequence continues at coordinate 8,800,965 of CM070583.1, forward strand.
GGCTTCAGTGAAAGACTTTAGCGTTACCTTTTTATTGCAACACCTGGCGACTCTTTCCTTATTCTTTTTAAGCCGATTTAACGTAATTAGCCTTAATTCTGCCAAGTCGTCCAAGTTGTCAAGAATCAAATTCTTGTACTCATCGGCTGATAACTCATCCTGCTTGGATATTCTGACCGAATCAATGTTGATCTCTATGGGTAGAACGTGAAAGACCGAGATAGAGATCAGAGGGGGGGGTGAATGATCCCAAATAAAATTATCCCCTACTCAACGTACTCCAAACAATCCCGCAAAGAAACTCGGTGCTCCTCAAAATCGCAAAACCCGCAAAATCGGGAACGACTAGACAACTATGTGTATCCCTAGCTTACATGGATGAGAACCATGAATCATGTGAGGGATTTTTAAATCACAATCCTGGTTGTCAAGTGTCCAAAACAAAGAGGGATAAATTCAAATACTTCTTTTCTAAAAGAGATCAAACCAAACCACAAAAGCCTATTTTAGAAAAGCAAAAACAGATTTTTCAGGAATTATCCTCACTTAAAGCAGGTGGATGGTGGACTTATGTTGCTCCAAAAATTTTGGGAATTTTTCACCCTATGAACATATGAGTCGTGAAGAACTCCACCAAAAATCACTGCCAAAAGCCTTCTACAACAATAAAAAAAAATCAAGGACTATGAATAGTCAGGATCTTCAATCAGGAATTTTGGGGCTCGGTTTTCACCTCATAGCTCCCAAATGGTGCAACCAGTGGACTCCAAAAATTTTCCACAGATGGATATATGAGCCACGCACCTTCTCCAACAAGAATCAATCAAAAAGTATTTTTCTATATTTTGCTAAAAATCAAATACTGACTGCTGCGCGAAGAACAAGTTCAGGACAGATTTGCAATCTTGATAGAAACTTGATCTCTAGTCTATCCTAGGGTGCAAGAAAGATGTAAAACCAAATGAGCACCCTCAAAACATCCTTGATCAATAGCATTTAGAAGGAGAGGAGGCAAAACCAAATTGCGAGAAAGTAAATTGCGAGAATTTACATGCGGGAAAGTAAATGCTGAATTTAAATTGCGTAAAGTAAAGACATAATGTAAATGCGAAATTTAAATTAACAAATATATAAAGAAAATCTTTGTATTTTCTGGTTGGAAGGTTTACAAAGCCTCACTTCATGTGGGCAAAGCTCAAAGGAGCAACTCAAACTTTCAAGTGAGGGTGGACACCCCTCCCCCTCTATTTATACTACTCTATGGCCACCTACCACCCTTGGATGAGTCTCAAACCCTAGGGCACTCCACCAAGGGCTAGGATTAATCCTCTCATTTCACCCCACACATGGGCTTTACATGGGCCACATTGGCCATACATGGGTTTTAAACACAACCCGATCAACCCGATGCAACGGGCATTCATCCGCCGGACTTGACCGCTTAGTTTCCTCCTCTTCGAGCCCCCAACCCGAACCAGAAACCTTGAGCCACCTCAAGTCCATTTCCATGACATTCAAGTGATCCTGGTTTGAGCCCAACCATCTCGTCGGCATCCTTGACCGCTCCGGACCTCGGTTCTCCCAACCTAGTCCCGGTACTCACCAACGACCATAGCTGCTTCAGGAACCTGTACCACAAGGAACAAACCATTTTGCACATACCACAATTCACATACCTTTTTCTTCCTGCATGTTAGTCCACAATTATCATTAATTCAAACATGCAATACCGAGTCAAATCAAACTCAAACCTGAGCACACCTTGCTCAAATAAAGTCAAATACTCATCACAAATATGGATGGACCTCCACATGGTCCTTTGAGCAACGCTTCATATTCAGCTTGATTACTAGAACATCGGCTATTAAGCCGATACATGAATTCAAATTCCTGCCCTTTGGGTGAGATTAGCACTATGCTGATGCCTTCACCCTCCTGGCAAACTGATCCGTCAAAGTACAGTTGCCAAGGAGTGACGTCGGTCATTCCAGTTAGTGTGGCACTCCCTGTGAGAAAATCGGCTATAACCTGTCCTTTGACGGACTTAGCCGATTCGTACGTTAGGTTGAACTCGGTTAAAGCATATGCCCATTTGCCGAGTCGACCTCGTAGAATTGGTGTGGATAGTATACTTAAGGGATAATCGGATATATGCCACTACAGGAATCGCTTATTCGAGGTCGGTTTTACATACTATAGTGCACTTTGATGTTAGGATGTAAAGCCTCAATTTTGTGCAAGCGAAATACAAAGACAAGCATAACTTTTCTACTAGGGGGTACCTGATTTTAGCATCCAAAAGTCACCGGCTTAAATAAAATATGACTCATTCTTTGCCATCAGCTTCTTGCGTCAGGACTGCTCCTATTGCTTCTTCTTCAGCCGATATGTACATTCTGAAGGGTAAATCACTTTTTGGCGCAATCAAAACCGGAGGTTTCATCATATAGCCTTTCACATCCTCAAAAGCTTTTTGCTGATCGGCTCCCCACACGAACCCTTGGTTGTCTTTTAGCTTCAGCAACAGGGTGAATGCGCGAATCCGACCGGACAAATTTGAAATGAAGTGCCGCAGGTAATTGATTTTGCCGATCAATATTTGTAGCTCTTTCTTATTCATTGGTGGCTTGGTATCGATTATAGCTTTAACTTTTGCTTGATTTACTTCAATCCCTTTTTCATGCACCGTAAACCTGAGGAATTGTCCAGCCGATACCCCAAAAGCGCATTTGAGCGGATTCATCTTCAGCCCATGTGCCCTTGTGCTCTCAAACATTTTTTTCCAAATCGGCTAAGTGTTGCCAATTCTCTTTTGATTTCACGACAACATCATTGATATAAATTTCTACAGTATGGCCGATTAAATTGTGAAAAATATGGTTCATAGCACGCTGGTACGTGGCCCCAGCGTTTTTCAAGCTGAAAGTCTTGACGGTCCATTCGTAGAGACCCAAAGCCCCTAGGCATCAGATACTCGTCTTTTGGCGTAGCTTTATTCAAATCTCTAAAATTTAAGCATACTCATAGCTTACCGTTTTTCTTTTTTACAGTAACGATATTTGAGGCCCACTCAGCGTATCGGCAAGGCCTGATAAACTTGGCCTCCAGTAATCGCTCTGCCTCTTCTTTTATGGCATCGTATAGTGTAGGATTAAATCGCCTTGGGTATTGTTTAAATGGCTGATACCCAACTTTTATGGGTAGCCGATGCTCGACAAGCTGTCGGCTTAAACCCGGCATCTCGTAGTATTCCCATGCAAAACAATCGCTATACTTTCTAAGTATTTCAACCAACTTTGCTTTTATATTCTGGATCTAATCTAGCACTTACATAAGTTGGTCTTTTCCTATCGCCTTTTCCAATGTCGACTTCTTCGAGCGAATCGACGGAGGTGAATCCTTGCCCTCGTCTTTCTTCTTTGAAGTCTTCGATAGCTTCTTCGTATTCTGCTTCTTGCCGATAGCTCCTTGTCTTTTCTTGTAATTTTGCTATTGTTTTGGACTCCATCTTCTCACAACTTCATCTGCCCGATCAAACGTATTAGGTTTGACGCTGATCGGCTTTAAACCTGATTTCAAGATGCAGATGAAATCGCAGTCGTCCAAAACCTTTCCTGATATGCATTCGGCTTCCTCGTGTTGCCAGTTAGCATCAGGGCTGGCCATGGCGATATGAGCCGATGTATCAGCCGATACAACCTCAACCTCGTCGTTATTCCATTGCACAAGTTTTTGATGCATAGTTGATGGAATACAGCAATTAGCGTGGATCCAATCTCGTCCGAGAAGCACGATGTAACTGCCTTTAGCTTCAATCACAAAGAACACAATCGACAACGTTTTATTACCGTCTGTCAATTATGTCATCATTACACCTTTTGCTTCGGTGGGGTCTCCTATGAAATCGTTCAACACCATGTTGGTTTTGATCAGGTGCTCGTCGGCTTTACCCAACTTCCTGAAGGTGCTTAAAGGCATTAGGTTTACCGTTGCTCCGCCATCGACTAACATCCTTGATATCGGTCGGCCATTGATGTACCCTTTGAGATACAACGGCTTTAAATGCCGATGCATGTCCTGAGGTTTCTCGAATATGGTATCCTGCGCACCAAGGCACAACTGGGCGAACACCCCCTCAGCCGATTCAACCTCAGTCCTGAATTCCGCGGGTAATGTGAATACCATGTTGATATCCATCGGTGGTGTATCGTCTCTAATCATTGGGGATCCGGAACCGATTGATTGGTCTGAATCACTATCGGTTTGATCTTTCTTCTTCCATTCTTGTCTTGTGACTGGTATTGGATCTATTGAAAACCCGATCACATTCTCTTTCTGCTTTAGTCTCTCTTTCTTCCTGTGTCTTTAGTCGTTGGAGACGTCTGCGCTGTGATTTGCTAAGACCCTAGGGACACCACTCGGCTTGGGTTCAATCGGCTTTCGGATTTTTCCAGCCAGATTACTTACTTCGCCACTAGATTTTGGCTCGGCAGTAGTGTCAGAAATTGGTGCTTGTGGGGTGTAACACCCCAATTTTTGCTTTTCATGAAATTAAATATATATTTTGCACATTTGTGAATTTTTGGAATTTTCTGGAATATATTTGGATTTAATTTGAATTTATTCCATATTGAAATAATTAAAGAAATTAAATTTTCAAATAAAGTTTTGTTGGAAATATTTTATTTGAGTCCCAAATGCCCTAAAATATTTTCCAGAATTTTTCTGGAATTTTTCTGAGTATTTTACTATTTTTCTTGAATTAAATGAATTACTGGAAATTATTTTAATTATTAAATCGCTGGAAAATTCAAATCGGGTCCAGTACTGTTCATCCGACCAAGTCCGAGTTCGAGTCAGACTCGAACCCGACCCAAGCCACGCCTGGAAAGCGGTGACCAGCCACCCGAACCCTAATCAGGACCGCTGGATCCAGATCCAACGGCCAAGATCGCCCTGCACGGCTCGAGCCGAGATCGGCCGACCGATCGCACCCACGCGATCGTGACCGTCGATCATGCCACGTGGGCGGCCCACCGTCGTCGTCTCCGCCCGAGTCCAAGACGGACTCCTCCGCCGCGCCGCCTCCGAGTTCGGTTAGGGTTTCTGATTTGCGCGCACGTCGAGGCCGTATTTAAGGCGTGGACCCGTCCGCAAGAATCGTCGTTTGACGCCGCACCTTTTGCCCCAAGCCACACCGCCCGAGCCGCCGTCTTTGCTGAGGAATTGCTCGCCGTAGTAGGGTTAGGGCTTCGTTTCGGGTTTGTGCGCACGCCGCCGCCGTCAAGCCGTCTCCGCCGTGTTGGAGCCCGGATCTGGAACCGCAAGAGCAAGGCGCATCGGACCGCACCATTCACCTCGCCGGAGACCCTCGGAAACGCCACACGGAAGGTCGTCGTCCTTGTCTCCGGTAGCCCGAGCCCCGCCGCGTCGCCATCACCCGCGCGAAGCTTCTGGACCGTCCGATCCCGATCGAACGGCAGCGGTGAGTCACGTGCTTCCAAACCCGATTAGATCTGGATCGTTGGATCAAGATCCAACGGCCCACGATCACCACGTGCCGTAGCAGCGTTAACGTAGGGTTAGATCTGGACCGTCCGATCTAGATCGAACGGCCCACGATCACCGTGTAGTTTTCAACGTGTTAACCCTAGATCTAATCGCGGCCGTTGATTTTCAAATCAACGGACACGATCGTGCCACGTGTACCCTGGCGCCGCGACACACGCTGAAGCGCGCGTGTCTCGACACCACGGCCCGCGTGTCAGCGGGACAGCAGAACCGCACCATGACATCATCGCTGACGTCACGGTGGGGCCCGCTTGTCAGTAGCGTCGTTGAGCGTGGTGACGCTGCCGACGTCATCCAAGGGTCCCACCGTCGACCGAGCCGCGTGGACCGAGTCCACCGTGGACCGAGCCAAGCCATGGGCTGAGCCCATGAGCCGGCTGACGTCAGCCAGCCAATCAGGAGCCGACGCGTGTCACCCATGACGCAATAAATAATTTCCGAAAAAGAAAATGATTTAATAATTCGGTTTAATAATTGATTTGAATTTCAAAACTTCAAACGCTTATAACTTTTGCGTTTCAACTCCGATTTGAACGATTCAAATTTCTAAAAATTCATAAAATTCAGATCTACTCAAATATGAATTTTATTTAATTTTTGGACTAAAGTTTTTCTTTGTAATATTATTTAATTGATTATTTAAACTTTAAAATGCTATAACTTTTGCATTTAAACTCCGAATTTGATGATTCCAGTTTCTAAAAATTCATAAAATTGTGTTCTCTCTGTTTATGAACTTTATTTGGATGTTTGGACACTTTTTGTCTACTGTTTTATTCATTTGTTACTATTTGCACGCGTTACGAGTAGACGTTGAAGTCTTGGGAAGGATTCGAAGGAGAAGTGTTGACCCAGGAGCCAGCTCCGGACCAAGAACAAGTACTTTTTGAAGGCAAGTTGTGCTTTGACCATGTTGATCCTATTTTGAAACCTATTTTGATTTAATTTATTGTATGCTAGTTCAATTAGAAAATACTTTATTTAAATATGGGAAATTAGATAAATGCCAAATTGTTGTATGACACCTTGGTTAATTATATATATGTGCCATGACCCTTGTCACCCTAGTTGTGGTTTACTAGTTGGACATTATTAAATTGCCAACATGGGAATTTAGACCGTTGTAGTATATTGCTTAGACCTGCTACGTGCTCATGACATGATTTCGGACAATCAAATGTTAATATTGACTTAATGATATATTGAACCTATTTTGGAAAGGTATCATGTGTTGTGATGTTGATGGCACGTGGTGCATGGTAATCAACTGGGGTTTGATAAATAGCTTTTGACCGGGGCATGTGGCAAGAATGATCAGGTGGGCCAGTTGTGGCACCGGGAATGTTGGTTTGGTTCTTCGGGTAGTCTTGCCCTGGTCACCCTAAGGACTTAACCTTGCAATCCTTTGAACTGGGTCAAACGTGCAACCACATGTCTGTAATGGGACGGACCTAGTTGATTAAGTTGCTAATAACGTACCTGTGGGACCTCAGGATGTCAACTACACCCTTTGTGTAAGTTGTACGGGGGAGCATACCGGGGCTGCGGCCAAGTACCCATCTAACGGTGGATTGACCTAAACTTCGCCTTTGCTAAGGGAAGGGTTAGTGTGCAACACCGGAGAGGACCACTTGTGCTGTTAAAAGTTTCCGAAAGACTTTGTTACGGGAACTCGCCTTTGTGGTGTTTGACTGTATCTTGTGGGTAAAGTGCATAACCTCTGCAGAGTGTATAATCTATTCGAATAGCCGTGTCCGCGGTATTGGACATCGCTCGGGACTTACAGTCAAGGGTTAGACCTTCTTGAAAATAACTTGGACTTGAAAGGTTGGGTTTGGTAAAATAATGATGTTGATGGAAATGTGGTTTAGGAATGGGAAGGATGTTGATTAAACTCTTGGGAAGGTTATTTATGTTATACTTGTTTCTACTGCTTTCGAATCTACTTATGCTACTTGTCAAATGTCGTTTTATCGCAAATACACCTTGAGCTACTCCTTTGTACCAAGCCATGCATGTAGTATATTAGTTGCATTCTGTGCATGACTTGCTGAGTACCAAAGTACTCACCCTTGCCACAATACAACACCAGTTGAAGAAGAATCTACACCAGCTTTGGAGGAGCTTCCAGAGGAACCGTCTACTTAGGGAGCGAGCCCAGTCAGTTGCCTGTGGTATACTGGATGGCGCCACGAAGTTATCTTATTTTTTCCGCTGCTATTATTTCTCTCTTAATAAGTTTCACCCTGCGTGGCGTATATTTGTAACTTGACCATAAGGTCGAGCAGCCAGTTTGACTATTTAATTAAAGTACTTTATTAGTATCGAGTGGTATGATTGTGATATTTACCGATGTTAAGACTGTGTGCACTAGCGCGTTCCTGGACTAGTGCTAAATACACAGAGGGTCCGGATTTGCAGATTCGGGTCCTGACATGGGGTTTTGGAGGATTCGCCCTTTTCTAGTATTGACAATCTCTCGTGGACTAGCTTTTTGTTTTCTGATCCTAGCCGGTCACGTACTGGCCTGGACAACCTATCTTTGGTCGACCAGGTTGGCCGATCTCTGATTGGGTGTTGCATGGGGCATGACTGTACTGTGGGTAGGGTCATCCCTTTCTCCCAGCAAAACTGCCAAAAGGGACATTGCCAATGGGCCTCCTCCTCACTGCTTGGCCGATAATAGCTATCCGGCCGATAGCACTCGCTTGGCCGATAGTCATTTGGACGGTGGAAATAGTTTGGTCGACGGGAACTTTACCGCCGGTAGCTTATCCTTTCATACTTTTCCAAAAGTTGGGAGAAAGTTGGTTTGGGCTTGATATTGGGTCTTCTCGGTGGAGTTTTTTCTCCCTTGTACCATTTTCCAATTTCTAATTCTCCCTTCGGCCTCACGGTCCTTGAGCTTCGACCACTCTGGTCGGCTTCTATTTGTATTGAGCTGATGGTGATCTGCATCATTTCATCCCCATTAGTGCTAGACCGGACTTCCACCTTCTGCGTCGGCTTGATGTCTTCGTCCATAGGTTCTTTTCCTTTCCGTGAACATTGAACCATGTTGATTTGGAAAGGATTCACATCTATCTGCATAGTCGATTCATCCGCAAACTTCAATCATCCATCAGTAATAGCCGATTGAATCTGTTGCCGAAAAATATTACAATCGTTAGTATTGTGTGAAAAAGAATGATGCCACTTGCAATATCTTTGTTTTCTGATCTCATCAGCCGATGGAATGACATGCCCTTCCGACAATTTTATAAGTTTTTCTTGTAACAACAGATCAAACATCCTATCACATTTTGATACATCAAAGGAATATTTGACCTCTGTTTTGTTCTTCATTGGTTTAAGCCAAGAGCAAACGAGTGGCTTTTTCGGACCCTTAGTCCACTCGGCTATATTCACATCTGCTTCGTCGTCTTCGGATATTTCATTTGAACTACACTCGACCATATTTAGTTTTACTTTTTCACTATTATTTGTCCTAAACTTATCTTTAAACCCTTTATCTGAATATCGGCTTTCTTGTGCCGATAAACGATGGAGCAAGTGGCCCAAGTCAGTGAACTCCTGCCCTGCAAATTTCTCCTTTATAGGCGGGATCAACACTTGAAATGCCAAATCGGCCAATTGGTCATCGGGTAACATGACACTAAAGCATCTATTTCGCACATCTCTGAACCTCTTCATGTAATCAGAAACAGACTCGCCGAATTTTTGCCTGACCGAACTTAGATCAGAAATCCTTATATCAGTGGTCCCAGAGAAAAAGTATTCATGAAATCGGCTTTCCAAATCGTTCCAAATATGGACCGAATTTGGTGGTAAATTGGTGAACCATGTAAACGCTGTCCCTGACAAGGACAATGGGAACAATCAGATTTTTATTCCGTCGGACTGGGCTACTTCACCGCATTGAGTAATAAACCGTCCGACGTGTTCTAAAGTGGTTACAGAATCATCACCTGAAAATTTGGAAAATCTGGGATCCTATAATTATGTGGGTAGGCCATGCGGTCGATGTAATCTGGGTATGGTTTCCTATAGCCGATAACCCTCCCTTTGGGTTGCAAACCAAATTGCTCTCTCAATACAGTAGCAATTTGTTCTGCCCAGTTAATATTATTGACTTGGGGTGCTACGTGACCTGGCCAATTGTCGTAGTTTACGCCCTGCCCCCCGAGTGCAAACTCGGGCTATCGGCCGAACCGCATCATTGGATGCCTAGGTAGTTGGTCATAATCGTTGTTTCTTACGGCCGATACTTCAGGTACGGGTAAAAAAGGTTCAACATATGAGATCACTTTGTGCGGTGCTTGGTTTATGGGCGCAGTCCCTTGGAACTGAGACTTTGCCTGCTTCAATCGGCCGAGAAGCCAATTGACCGAACCCATTGGCCGAGGGTACGTTGGGTAAGTTCGTGTTCAGCTTAGCCCCATCTGTGTGCCCGTGGTAATGTGCAACTCCGTCTACATGAGTACTAGGTTTTAACACAGTAGGTTGGGTCGGCATCATTGGGGGTATTGTAGCCGACGCGTTTACTGTGTTAGTATTCGGTGGTATCGAGTACACTGGGTACGTTGGTAGGGACTGTAACGGGTCTAACAGACTCCCAGATACGGCCAACTCCTGGGCAATTGTTTTGACGCTATTTTCGATCATCGGCTTTAGCGTGGAGACTAGAGCCGATGATTGATTTATCAGCGCGTGGTGTACTGACTGCTCAATCATACTGGATAAATCAGCCTGGCCAGGTATATATCGGCTTACCTGGTCAGCAGGGGAATCGCCAATAGAATTGATAGTTGGAAGTCACTACAACACGTCGGGCTTCTAATGGCGCCTATAAATGCCTTTAAAACCTTATAAATGCCTTAAAAAGATTTTAGATGGCGTTTACATGGCGTCAAGAAAAATGGCGTCAGGAAAAGTAATTGGCGGCGCTTAATTATCCACGACGTTTATAAGTGCCGTGGAAGACTCTAACTCGGCGTTTATAAGTGCCGTGGAAGCCTCTAACCCGGCGTTTATAAGTGCCGTGGACGCCTCTATAACCCGGCGTTTATAAGTGCCATGGAAGCCTATAACCCGGCGTTTATAAGTGCCGGGGTTTCCTCTATCATGGCACTTTATAAGTGCCGGGGTTCTCTCTATTTATGGCGTTTACAAGCGCCAGGATCCTCTATTCGTGGCATTTAAAATCGAGGTGCACAATGACTTCCCAGAGGTCACCCATCTTATTACTACTCTTGTCCAAGCACGCTTAACTTCGTGAGTTTTTATAAGATCTAGTACTTTAGTGGTGGTATGATCACATCTGATATATAATGCGTCCCTCCTCCCCTTAACCCCGTTAAACACCTGAACACCGATTTTCAATTATTTCAAATTAGCAAATTATTGAGGTAATTAAGCAAAATCATCATACGATAAGATCTCCAATTATATTCTTTTGGGCACCAATTCTAGTTTGCAAATACGAATCCGAAAGCATATTTCTTAAAATAGACATAACTTTTGACTCGTACCTCCAATTGGGGCGTTCTTAGGCTAATTGGAAAGATAACTAAAAGTAGCATCTGAAATTGATAAGTGTCACAAAATCAGATGTTCGAAAAAAATTTGAATTTTCAAACAAAATATCAACAAAAATTGAATTTTCGGACAAAATTTGAAATTTTAGACAAAATATCATCGAAAATGAAATATTTGGACAGAAATTATTGCAAATGGAATATTAGTTTCAATTATTTGAAATATAATATTATTTAATTTCAATTCTTTCAAATTCCCCGGTGTGGTATTCACTAATTCACGTTTATAAATGCCGTGGTAGAGTCTACCACAGCGCTTATAAATGCCGGGGAATTCCACTCTATACCGGCGTTTATAAGCACCGGAGAAGAAGGTAAACCGGCGTTTATAAACGCCGGGATAGAGTGGAATTACCCCGCGGTTAAAAGCACCGTGAAGATCAGTAACCGGCGTTATTAACGCCGTATAAGTGGAATTCTGGCGTTTATAAGCGCCGTGGAAGATCAGTAACCGGCTTTTATAAACGCCGGTATTGCGTTGAATTCCCGGCTTTTATAAGTGCCGTGGAAGACTGTAACCCGGCGTTTATAAACGCCGGTATAGAGTGGAATTCCGGCGTTTATAAACGCCGTGGAAGATTCTAACCCGGCATTTATAAACGCCAGATAGAGTGGAATTCGTCATTTATAAGCGCGTGGTAGACTCTAACGGCATTTATAAATGCCGGGAATTAAATGCCTCGAATGATAAAAAACGCCGGCTTTAGCCTTATTAGGGGCGTTTAGATTAAACGCCGTGTAAAATAAACGCCGGGAAATCCATGTTATCTTGTAGTGAGTGCAACCTTTTGGGTGACTCCACGCCATGTTTTTTGGAAGCACTTCAACATCATCTCTTCCATCGCTGCCTTTCGATCTTCAATTTCCTTTTGCTGCTCAAGAGTTAAATCGGCTAATGTAAGCGCGATTATTGCATCTGCATTGATGTCAGCGGTAGCTGTGGATTTTCCAGTCGACGACATGATCCATTTCCTTCTTGTCCCACTGGGCGTGCCAAAATATGTTTGCGCAAAAAATGTGAGGTAGGGTCTTTTGCCTCAAACACACAAGACAAACGCCGGGTTAGAGCGTGCCAGTCAATTTGACCTAGAATTGACAAGGTAAAAGTTGCAAAATCAATCAGAGCCGATAAACGAACGACTATCGGTTTAACACCGGTCGGCTAAGAGCCGATCAGGAGATAACTAGATTAACCAGTTTCGGTTAATCCGAGGATAAAGGTAGATTGACTTTGAAAGGCTATGCGCAACAAGCAAAGCAGATCAAACCTGAAAAACAAGTCGACGAGAGCAACAAATCAGCGATGCGCAACTTTTATTGATCTCGATGACTTACAGAGGAAAGATTGCTACTAAAACTAGACGAAACAGAAAATTGCAAATAGGGTTGTGTTGATTGGTTGGTTGACGATCCGCTTCTTCTCCTGGTCTGCCCCTTTTATTTGCTCCTGCCGATCCAAGTCCCGCATGGACACGGCAACCATATCCGTATTGGCTTTGATCCGATTTCATTTCCTTTTTGGCGACGGATTCCTTGTTGGTACTGGTTTATCCTTTCGATAAACTCTCCATATTCGAATTGGGCCGATTTTACCATGTACGCCAAATTTTGGTGCAAACAATTTCATACGCAATCGTATGAATATCTGCCAGATACTTTGACTGAAAACTTGTCGCCATCGTAGAAACTCGTCGGATATCTTGCGGTTGACAGAAATCTCTAGGTCGCATAGCTGTCATGTAAAACCTCAAGGTCATGCTGGAAACTTGGAGGTCGTGTAGCTGGATCCGGCAGTCCGACTCTGAGTAGCAGATCTAGGCACGATGAGGCGATGAATCTCGGCGTGGGCCAGGCGAGGAGGCGATGAGCTGATGACACTTAGCGCAAAGGGCGAGCATGTAACATCCCAAAATTTGCCATAAAATAAATAATAAGATGCCAAATTATTTTCATGTATTTATTGTGGATTTTTTTGTTTTTCTGGAATTTTTGGCATTTAAAGAAAATACTTTTCATTTCCTAGTTGTCGTTCCTAATTTTTAAACTTTAAATTTGAAATAGTACAAAATGGAAGTATTTTACTCAGGTTCTAAGTATTCTAAAGTGCCTCTCAAAAAAGTTTCATGAATTTTGGAGCTAGGTTGCTATTTTTGCAAACATTAAATACTACACTTTATATTAAAACTGAGGCATTAAAAGAATTTATATGAAAATCCTATGCATGCTAAAATGCTGAGAATGCTACAGAAACATCAGTACCAACCGAAGAAGACCCACAAAAATTTTCATTAATTTTGGAAATATTTTTTTAATTTTAAGAATTTACAGAGTTGGCTAGGTGTAATTAAAAGCAGATTTAAATATCGTTTTTATTCAAAAGGGAAAGCGGTCAGCTCAAAGTCGCCTTCGTGAGTGAGAAAGTGTATTTCAACAAAATATGCTTTCCCATCATAACTTCTCTCTCCTTCACTCTCTCTGGCATGTCAGGCCCGCATGTCAGCATCTCCGCTAAGTGGCTCGCGCCCAGGCTGTGCCCACACCACACCGTGAGCACCCTGACCGTTTTGTGCACGCCAAAAATTGTGCTGGATCGTCAGCCAAGCCATGTGTACGCACAGAGTTTGGCCACCACGTCATCGCCCCTCATTGGCCTTCGTCGTCAGCACCTCTGTGCCGCCTTCGCCAGCCACACCGTGCAGCGGTTGGAATGTGCACCATCGTCCTGTTCCATCCACTAGAATCTACCCATGCTACCCGCACAAGGCTCCCAAGCAGTCATCTCCAGTCTCCACCTGCCATCGTCACCTCTTCACGTGCATGGCAAAAACCACTGCAAAGCCAAAGATCTCACCACGCCATTGTCGTTACTCGCTTGGTCGTAGCACCTTGCTCATGAGTCCGAGCTCAAAACTTTGCTGTCCGCCCATAAAAGGGTCTCGCGGGTTGTCTTCCACCTCATGCACTCCCCCTGCTACTCTGCCTCTACGTGCTTGGTGCCATTGCCCTTTGAGGAGCTTCATTGATGTCACGGACCAAGGAGTTGAGTAAAGCTCAACTATTGATGTAATATTGGGTGTCCCGATCTTTCGATGAGAATGATAACTTTCGATTTTGGGTGGAGACGACTTTGACGATCCGACTACAACGTACAACGATGATGCGCCTTAGCAATCGCTAAACCAACTCCAGAGGGTTATTGACCTTGCCGTGGGCACGATCAACCTGATCACGAAGATCAATTCCTGCAAGCAATCGAAGAACAAGCAAGAACAAGGCAAAAGCAATCTAAAATTGCAAATATAGATGAAGTATAGAAAAAGTTGGGGTTCCGATACAAGGAGCTTGTTAGGAGGCTATTGAGCACGTCTAAAAGACTCAAAATAGTAGCAAAAGGCTAAACTATCAAATAACCAAAATCCCAGTTATTTTGGGGACTCCCTAGCTATATATAGGAGAAATAGGAGGCCAAAACCATGCTAGGGGCGTCCAAAACACATCCATGGCCGAGTAGGACTCATATTCCTAGTTTGACTCGGATTTGGAAAGATGACCTTATTTTGCAGATTCCCGTTGACTTGTAAGGAATTTGGACATGAGGCCGGATCCGTTGGAAAGAGGACGACGAAACCTTTCAAACCAGTACTCATAGACCCCAAACAACCTTGTGGATCAAAAGTTATGGTTGTTTTAAGTTGGTGCTATCCCGGAGACCGAATCCGAGTTGAACTTGTGCATCGGAAGAATTGGCTTCATGCTTGACGTTTGGGAGTCCTTCTCCTTGGTTTCTAAGGACAATAAAATCATCGCAAGGATTAAATAGCATTCCATTCATTAAATTATTTGTATGCAACCCGAGGAACGCATTCACCTGCCAATTGAATTGACGTGCGCGAGCTCGAGTAATTGGCCCTTGTATTACATTGTTTGTTTCAGTTGGGTTTGTAGGCATGACCGTATCCATGGTAGTGATGTCCTCATCAACTACTTTCCCTGGTGAGCCATTCTCAAATCCCGTTGAGTTGAAGCATCCTTAGTGTACCGTGATCATGTTCCCCTCCTCCTTTGTAGCTCAATTTGTTAAGAATAATGCCGCCACATTCATCTTCTTCCCCGCCACAGTCACCATCGCTAAGCCTCCACGCAAGCCCCTATCACCGCCAAGCCTCATAATGGGACCCTAGCACCACCCTGGTGCTTTTCCCTCCATCAATTCGGCACCATCACCCCCACATTCCTTCATCCACTAATCACCAAGGCTGCCGCTGCAGAGCTCCGCCACCAACCCTCTCTGGCCGTAACTAGTCACCGTCAACCCCTCCTCGAGAACCTCATCCACCCCTTCTTGCTATGCTGAGCTTTGTCACCGTGAAAATTGCCGCCATTCATCGCCGATAGCCTGTCGGGACCCCGAATTTGCAAATCCGGACCCTCTGTGTATTCAGCACTAGTCCAGGAACGCGCTAGTGCACACAGTCTTAACATCGGTAAATATCACAATCATACCAATCGATATTATCAAAGTACTTTATTTAAATAACCAAAGGGTTACTTGACCTTATGGCCAAGTTACAACATATGCACTGGCAAGGCGAAACTTATTAAAAGAAAAATAGCAGAATGAAAATCAAATAAACTATGGCGCCATCCAAGATACCACGAGGCAACTGACTGGGCTCAGATCCCTAAGTAGTCGGGTCCTCTTGGAGTTCCTCCTCCAAAGTCTGGCGTAATCTCCTCTTCAACTGATATTGTGTTGAGGCAAGGGTAGTACTTGGTACTCGACAAGTCATCATGCAATGCAAGCTAATATACTATATGCATGGCTTAGTACAAAGGAATAGCTCAGGGTATATTTGCAGTAAACAGCTTTTGACAAGTAATATAAGTAGATTCGAAAGCAATAGAAATAAGTAAAGCATAAATAACTTTTCAAGAAGTTTAATAAACATTTTTCCCATCTTAGACCATATTTCCATCATCTTCCTTGTTAAACCAACCCATCTTTTCAAAACCAGGTTATTTTCAGAAAGTCTACCCCTTGATCAGAATTTTGTTAGCATTTGTCCAAGATTGGACTCCTGGCTATTCAAATAGATTCTACACTCTGCAGAGGTTATGCACTTTACCCACAAGATACAATCCACTCACCACGTCACCGGTAGTGAATCGCCATACAAGAGTATGCGAATGAGCGATCATAACAAAGCCTTCGGAAGCCTCAAACAACACGGTGGTCCTCTCCCACGTGCTCTACACCATCCCTTCCCTTAGCCAAGGCGGAAGTATGGGACCAACACCGATTAGATGGGTACCTGGCCACACCACGATCGCTCCCTACAATCACACAAAAGGTGTAATCGACACTCGAGGCTCCACAAGTGAGTCCTTAGCGACTTAGTCAACTAGGGCCGTCCCATTCGCCATGTGGTTGCAAGTATGACCCGTTCAAAGGCTTGCAAGGTTAAGTCCTTAGAGTGACCAGGCAAGACTACCTTAAAAACCAAATCATCACTCCCAATGCCACAAGCTGGCCCACCGCGATTACTTCTTGCCACATGCCCCGATTGAAATTTATCAAACCCCGCTGATTACCATGCACCACGTGCCATCAACATCACATGATACTTTTCCAAAACAGGTTCAATATATCATTAAGTCAATATTAGCATTTGATTGTCCAAAAATCATGTCATGAGCACGTAAGCAGGTCTAAGCGATACTACAACGATCTAAACCCATGTTGGCAATTTAATAATGTCCAACTAATAAACCCACAACTAGGGTGACAAAGGGTCATGGCACATACTTAAGTAATCAAGGTGTCATATAGCAAATTGGTATTTATCTAACCCCATGTTTAAACAAAGTATCTTTCTAATTGAACTAGCATGCAATAGTTTAAATCAAAATAGATTTCAAATGGGATCAATATGGTCAAAGCACAACTTGCCTTCAAAAAGCACTTGCTCTTGGTCTTGAGTTGGATCCTCGAGTCAATACTTCGAATCCTTCCGCACTTCAACGTCTACCTGTGAAAAGCGTGCAAATAGCAAATACACAAATAAACACTATGCAAAAAGATCCCAAAACTCCAAATAAAATCCATAAACAGAGAGAACATAATTTTACGGATTTTTAGAAAGCTGAATCACAAATTTGGAGTTAAAACGCCAAAGATTATGATTTATTAAAGTTTAAATAATCAATTAAATAATATTACAGAGAAAAACTTTAGTCCAAAAATTAAATAAAATTCATATTTGTAGATCTCAATTTTATACAAATTTAGAAATTTGAATCGCTCAAATCGAGTTGAAACGCAGTTATAAGCGTTTGAAGTTTGAATCTAAATTTGAAATCATTATTCGAATTAATAAATCATTTTCTTTTCGAAATTAATTGTTATTGGCGTCATGGACACGTGGCAGCTCCTGATTGGCCTGGCCGACGTCGGCCGGGTCCATGGGCTCGGTCCACGCCACGGGTCCACGCGACTTTCAGTTCCACGTGATCGGCACATGGGCCCCACCGCCGCTGGGTTTCACGCAGCGTGGCTATCAGCGCCGACACGTGGGCCCTCCTCGACCATGTCCCGCGTGTCGAGACACGCCCCAGCGCTGCGTGGGCGCTACGAGACACGTGGCACAATCTCGGCCAATTGATTTGAAAATCAGCGGCCCGTCATTGGATCTAGAGTTAACACGCTGAAACTACGTTGCTGCGTGGGCCGTTCGATCTAGATCGGACGGTCCGAATCTAATCCTATATTCGCGACCTTTGCTACACGTGGCAATTGTGAACCGTTGGATCTTGATCCAACGATCCGGGATCTAATGTCGGGTTTGGGAACACGCGAGCTACGCCCTCAGCGTCCGTCTGGATCCGACGGTCCTCCGAGCTCGCGACGGCGATGGCTTCACTGCCGGCGCTGCTTGGATCGGAGACGGGACGACGACGAGCCAGCACGGGCGTTGGGGCGTGCTCGGCGGATAAAGCCTCGCTTCGCGCGTCTCGTCATGCGAGACTCTCGGACCGCGCTCCTTCTCGGCGGAAGACGGCCAGCCACGGCGAAGCTACAGCCGAAACGGCGGAGGAAGAGACAACTCCGTGGCGATTGCGGCTCAACGGTGGCGGCTCGGCGAGATGGCTCGGGAAGCAGGTGCGCAAGGATAAGGGCAACCTCGGGGGCGTCTCACGCTTTAAATAACCCTGGCGTCCAGTACCTGAGCGGAAACCTAGTTCGCTACTACGGCATGGCGCGGCGGCGGTCCGGCTCTGACTCGGCGAAGACGACAAATCGTGGCCCGTCCATTGGCGCGATCAACGCCACGATCGCGACGGGCGCGATCGGATCCGCCCGATTACGGCGAACTCGGCATGCTGGCGGATCTCGGCCGTTGAATCTTGATCCAACGGTTGGATCGATTAGGTTTAGGAGCCGGTTGGTACGAGTCAACTGGCTCGGCTGAGTTCGGTCGGACTCGAGTCCGACTCGACGAGGAAGTAACCGAGTCGGTCCTTTTCCAGCCGAATTAATATTTAAAATAATTCCTGAATTCATTTAATTCATTAAAAATAGCAAATGATCGAAAAATTCGGAAAATTCGAAAATATTTTGGATCATTTTGGACTCGAATAAAATATTTCCAACAAAATTTTATTTGCAAAATTAAATTCTTTAATTATTTCAAAATGGAATAAATTCAAATAAATTCCAAATAAACCCAAATAAATTCCAGAAAATTCCAAAAATTCACCAAAGTGTCAAATCACACATGAATTTAAGAAAAGCAAAATTTTGGGATGTTACATAGCCTCACCCAAGCCGACACCCTATTTTGAGTCGTTGATAAACGACCCCGCCTTTTAGACACTCACATCTCTCTCTCTCTCTCTCTCACTAAGTCATTGAAAAGTCGATCCCATGCGACAGTTTTCTTTTTTAAAAATGGATTCAAAAACTCTGTCATTGACATGTGGGCCTAGATAAAATTTATAACCTAATTTGTAGGAATTTAAGCATGAGTCACTAACATGCCCCACATATCAGTCATTTTTGAAAAATAAAAAAACACTTACAAGTGGACCCCATCTGTCAGTCTCTAAAAATTTGAGTTAAAAATCTCAAAAATGAAAATACGCTTTCAATTCAGTAGAGAGGAGCTTTTTGTATATTAAGAAGCATAATCTCTGGAAATATGCTTTCAACGTCACTATTCTTTCTATTTTTTTTTTTGGATTTTTTAGCCAATTTAAATTCAAATGCTCATAGCTTTTGGAAATAAACTCCAAATTGAATGAAAACACTTTCTAAATATGTCTAAAATCATGCTCTTTCTGTTTCTGTAAAAAGATTTGAATTTGATCTATGTTTGGATTCAACCGGTTATTATTATTGCTTTATGGTACTTTATGTGTTGACTGTAAAGTCTCGGAAGTCCCCATCGTCGAACCAAGGCAAGTTCAAGAATTCAACGAGCAAGGCACACATCTCCTTTGGCCATGTTGAGCTTATTATTTCACTTAATTTATATTGTTACACAAGTGTGTACTTTCAGTAAAATGCTATATCGTAGGTAACGATACATAATCCTATTTGATGCATTGAACTTCCTTGATAAATACATGCACATGCTTAGACATATTTTATCACTGAAATTTATAAGGTAAGGGTTAGACAATTACTAATTTTAATCTTTGGTATACTCGACTATACTTGCACATGCTTAACCATGCTTTAGGGTCTAAAAGAACAAATGGTTGGTTGTAACATTTGTTCGGGAATGTAATTTTTGATATGTTAAGAAGTTACCTCAATTATTTTGATATAAAATCAAAAATAAAAAACTAGGTTTTGACACGGACGAGTTATTTATACAATCAAAAGTGCGAGGGATGGACTTACACATAGTGTAGGAGAAGTTCTCGCCTGAGTTGATTAAGGACTGAGCATATTGTTGCTAAAATTCAACACATTCCGTGCAACTACAAGTGATATTATAAGGTGGCATTAACCTATTAAGTTGTTTGGGACTAGCTTTGTGCATTGAAAAACTGGAGTAGTACGGGCATTTCATGTAGATTTGCTCGAAAGGGTGCCCTTACCGAGGTGTTGGGAATAAAGCTTGCCAATACAACGGTGCATACCTTGTTATGGGGGAAATTGTTATGACATAGATGGACTGTCATTATTATTATGAATTGTATATATTTAATTTCCGCACCATAGTGAGGGCCAAATATCACCGAACTAGTGCAAAGTTAGGTCTAGATGATGTAATGGTTCTTATCATGATCTCTTTGCTAAACACTAATGGAAGTGTGAAAATAGCGGTAACAAGAGTTGGTCATGTCTTATGGGTAAAGCTGTATGCCTCTGTAGAGTGTAAATCTTTTCGAAAGATCATGCTCACGTGTTTTTTTTTTTAATTTTAATACAAAGGTTTGAATTGGAAAATGACGGGTAATTGTTGTTTTTGGTGATATACCATGTATGGCGGGGAAATTAATATTCATGCTATATAGTTGTTATTGAATACTTGTCAAATACTATTTACAAATTATGTTTGCAATCTAGTACTGTTATTATAACTAATCTTATTTTATGCAAAAAGACATGATATGATAACCATTTTCTTCGACATAGCTAGGCATATACTTATAATTGTGATACACTACAAGTCTTGCTGAGTACTCACCCCTGCTTATTGATATTTAGAGGGCGAAGAAATCGAAGCCCCCGATGATTCATATTTCACCGTAGGTTATAGGCAATTCAATGACCAGCTTTTCTAGAGCTAAGTCCATGTTGATTGCCTGTGGATATTTTCAGTCGAGGCATATCGTTGGATCTTACTATTTTGCTTCACTACCTTTACACTGTATTTTATTTGGCCCATGACCCTTTTATTGTAAGGACAATACACCCTTTGTATAAGTATGATCTATATTTTAATATATATGTTATGTTGTGTATGGATGTGATGACAATATTGTAAATATATGTACTACATACTGATTATGATACTAGTACAGTATATACCTAAGATTCTTAGGTTCAGTTCGTTTCAGCTTCTGGATTATAGATTATGGATTATAGGAGAAGCTGCTTCTGATTATATGAGAATCAGGCTGAGTCTACTACAACTTCTAGGTACCGGACCGAGCCGGCGAGAATCAGCAAAAATCAGTGAGAATCAGGTTTCAGCCAGATTCTAATTCTATACAGAAATCAGCTTTTGATTCTCAAAAAAACTATCCAAAATCGTCCTGTTCGACAAATAATCTGTTTTTTTTTTAAAGCAGAAGTTATTCAGAAGATGAAACGAACGGGACCTTAGGTATTCCACGGCTGAAGAGTCTGACAGGGTGGTGTTGGAGGAGAGAGTGAGACCGGAGAGAGAGCAAAGAGGAGGAGATTTAGAAATAGATGAATACCTAATAAATACACGCGGAAGTATACACACACGAATCTCGAAGCGAAGTTGGCTGCGTATTCAGCAGGTGCATGTGCCCTGCGGGCAAGAAAGGCTTTTGACTTTCCAAGTTGCCATCTAAAGCTCTTCCTCCCTCGATTTTAATTCTATCGTCTGCAGTCTGCACTGCACTCGGCAGTCGGCACCTCCAATTTTTCTCCGCATCTCTCTCTCGTCCTCTTCTCGCCGCCTGCTTCCTCGTCCCTCTGTCTCTCTGGAAGTACCTCCTCCTCCTCGCCACCTAGTGCACGCACCGCCGCCGGTTCTTTGGGGCCGGCATTAAGATTTAAGATTAAGGGCGCGGGCGCATCAACGTCAGGTGATTTTCTGCGTTCTTGGGGTCTGGATTTCAGGGCTCGACTTTCTTTTCCTGGGGTTCTTGCGCTTTTCCTCCCCGGCCTTGGGTTTGGCTTGGCAGCATTTTGCCGTGCCTTCGGGGCCTCTGATTAGCTTGTCCTCTTTAGGCTTGTTGGTTCAAAGATCGCTTCTTTGTTGTTGGGGAAATTTGATTGTGGGGTGCTTTGGCCGCGTATGTCCGGCGACGGAATGGTAGGGCTATGTGGTTATATTTGCCATCTGGGGCTGCGATTCTCGGGTTCTCTCGGCGCTGAATTTGGTCGTTTCTGGAGGTTCGAGGTGTTCTTGATTGGTCCATTCGAGCTGCTGGTCGGTTGCCCTATAATGTTTTTTCGAGCAAAAAAGAAAAATGAGGAAATATAATCAGCGGTGGAGTCCGGTAATGTGGGTTTGATGAAGCAAAAATGGATCATTCATGGGTGCTTACTGGCTACATTTTCTTGGTTCTTGGTTGCATTATGCGAAAAATAACAAGGGATTCTGCATTTCAGCTTTCCATTTTGACCGATTTACATGTTCTGCAAACGTTTAGTGTAGCACAGGTGCTGGATGGGGGAAAATGTATTTAGGTAGCAATGTATCGGTTCTTTCTTTCATTTTGCATCCTAAAACAGGCAAATGATATTTGGACAAAGGAACAATATACCCTACATGTCCATGGTTGGTACCAAATACAATGGATAGGAGTATTATTAGTTCACCATTTTGACAAGAAACCATTGAAAAAAAACTGTTACTGATAAGTGGTATGCCGGTTTGTTGGGTCACCATCCCATAAGAATCCTTATCAGGATTTTGCCAACTGTGACAACGCTTGCGTCCTGATCAACTTGATATGCAAATTGCTCTTGTTCTTTGGTTGAAGGGTAGGGAGAGTCTGACTTCACTTGGTGGTGTTGGTGTGGTGCGCCGATGAATTGCATTGACCTTCTGTTCCTGTGTGGTTTCACAATTCTGTGCTTCCTGTACTCCACTAGACACGTTTTTTAAAGTGGTAAACTACTAAGGCAGCAAGTTGACTAGTTAGTATGGAATTAATAATGAAACAAATATATTATTTAATAGTGCTAGTACTAGTACTAGTACCAGTCTCTTATTATATCACCAACCAAGTATTTTTCATGGTCAAGTGGTACTGGTAAACGGCTATATGTTTGTTTGCACAAAAATGGGTGTGTGATCTGAGGTTACTTGGTACATTTACACTGACTAATTGTTCCTTATCAGAAAAAGATTTGTTGTGGTGCCCTCTTTCTTTTGCCGGAATTCAGCTCAAATTAGTCAGTTCTCTTTGGGAGGGCTTCCACGATTTGATTTACAAAAATGGCTTGTTGCTTTATGTGTGGAAAGAACACGAAACAAACTATTGAAGGTGAAGAAGGTGAGCATTTCATGTCTTCTCCTAGTTTTATAAAAAAATTTATGCTTACAAAAAGCTCCTCATACTGATAAACTTGCATTTGTTTTCTTGCAGTTCCAGGAGGAAATAGGGTGCGGGTTTTTTCTTACAGTGAACTGAGAAAAGCTACACATGATTTTAGTGGAGCTAACAAGATTGGTGAGGGTGGTTTTGGTTCCGTGTTCAGGGTAATTTGTCAAAGCTGTTGGTCAATTCAACAAAGTTTAACATCCATTGCGTTGAACTCTCTTGCTTAATTGTTTTTTGGGGGTTCAGGGAAGGCTTAAAGATGGGACAATTGTCGCGGTAAAGGTGCTCTCTGCTAATTCAAGGCAAGGCATCCGAGAGTTCATAACTGAACTTACAGCAATTTCCGATATTGTGCACGAAAACCTGATTACCTTAGTCGGTTGCTGTGCTGAAGGGTCTCACAGGATACTTGTATACAATTATCTTGAGAACAACAGCCTTGCACATACACTACTAGGTGACATACTGTTCTACCTAATGTGTCTTTCCTTGATTAAGTTATCCTTTAATAGCTATCTCTCTCATATGCGTTACATGGTATTTCAGGATCAGGCTGTAGCAGTATCCGATTCAATTGGAAAGCTCGTGTTAAAATTTCTGTAGGTGTTGCCCGTGGGCTTGCGTTTCTACATGAAGATATCCGTCCTCCCATAATCCACCGGGACATAAAGGCAAGCAATATTCTTCTTGGCAAGGATCTTACCCCCAAAATTTCTGATTTTGGGTTGGCAAGGCTCCTCCCACAAAATGCAACTCATGTGAGCACCCAAGTTGCAGGGACAATGTAAGTATAACTTTGTTTAGGAGGTTGTTTGAGAATTCTTTCACAGAATATATTTCATTCTTGTATCTCTCTGCCTTTTTTTGGGTATCAGAGGATACCTGGCTCCTGAATATGCAGTCAGAGGACAAGTGACAAGGAAGTCAGATATCTATAGTTTCGGTGTTTTGCTGTTGGAAATTGTTAGCGGCAGATGTAACCACAATACTAGGTTGCCTTCTGAAGACCAATTTCTGCTTGAGCGGGTAAGCTCTACTATAATACCATACACAATAAACCTATGCTTGAGTTTGAGATTCTCAGTCGCGATTCCTTTTTCATCATAAAGTTATCTTTAGGTGTTACATAGTATTTAGTTTGAGCCGTGCTTCTATACTTTTTCTCTTAATATAAGTTGCACAAATCTTGAAGCAAGCGAAGGGGTAAGTAATCACCATCTACCCTTCATTCATGCTTTAATATTTGTGCAACTTTGAAAAGGAAAAGCATAAAAGTAGTTAGAGAAGTGCTTCTATGCTCTTCCTTCTAGTACAAGTTGCACAAATCTTGAAGCAAGCGAAGGGGTAAGTAATCACCATCTACCCTTCATTTATGCTTTAATAGTTGTGCAATTTTTAAAAGGAAGAGCATAGAAGCACCTCTCAGGTAGTTAACAGATAAGATACTTTGCTTCCTGTTGTGCTGACTGTTCTTAATATCCCTGTTATTCTGTCTATGCTTCGAAATCCAAATTGTTAACAACTCTGCGAAGACTGCAATTTTATCATTTTATCCCATTAAAAAAAATCATCAGTAGGCTTTCCTGTCCAGATAGCAAGCCACTTTGTTTGTAAGAACATCTTGAGATACCATTGTAACATATCCAGTTAAGACTTGAATATGGAGATGCATTTCCAAAGAAAACCTTCTAAGTACAGAATTCAAGACAGTTTTACTTTTGATGGTCTGAGGTTCATTTGGTTGGACATTACTGAACATAACAGGCCTGCTGGTGCTCTTGCAGACTTGGAGATATTATGAGCAAGGACGTCTAGAGAGGATCATAGATGCAGATCTAGAAGATGACCTGGACGTTGAGGAGGCATGCCGGTTCTTGAAGGTCGGCCTACTGTGCACTCAAGATGCGATGAAGCTCCGCCCCAACATGATCAACATCGTCCGGATGCTGACTGGAGAGAAGAGTGTCTCCACAGACAGGATCACAAAGCCCACCGTGATCAGTGACTCGGGAGACCTCAAGGTCAACAAGCAGCAGAGACCAAGTGATGCACACTCACCCATGATAAGATCCTTCGCCACCACTGAATCATTCACATCATCAGAAGCAGCCACACAGTCATCGCCGTGAAAAATACATATATCAAGCAATTTTTTTGGTTGTTGTAGATTATTGTGCTAGATAGACATGGGTTAGGTTGATGGAACTTTTGCGTGGTTCTTGTGTGATTACGTTCTTTTGTTGTTTCATTATGTTTAAATATTTTGAAATTAAGTAACGGGCGAACCAAAAATAAGATTCCTTGGTTTTCTCGTTTGACTTGGGCCCTGTTTGGTACGGTTCCAGATTCTAGTAGAAACGAAAACGGTTTCAGATTCTTGATAGAAACGTTTCCAGTAGAATCAGAATCATTATCTGGAAACTGTTTGGCTAGCTGCCTGGATTTTGTGAATCAGGGTGGAACGGGGTTGAGGGCGATTCAGCCTCGGCGTGGAAAAAGAAGAAATATTCTGAGGAAAATCGTTCCGAGCTTTAACCTGTTTGGTTGGGTTTCTCTCAGATTCTAGTAGAAACGACCCGGTTTTAAGTTGCCAAACGGGGCCTTAACCAATGTTATCTACTTATCTTGTTTGATCACCTTGTATCTGTTATGAATAGGACTTGTATTCAATATGAGGGCCAATGACCACAATATATAGAGTACATGAGGGAAAGAAATAACATGACTCTATCTCTAATATAGATACTACAATAACAAGACTATCTCTAACACCCCCCTACAAATGCAAGGCGTATGCAATAGCATTGCATTTGGAAGGGATGAACTAAAATAGGGAAAATCCAAAGTCATAATCCTGAAGTAGCCGTCGTAGCATGTAACTCTTCAAAAATCGAGCTGACGAAGAACCGAGTCGGTGAAGAAAAGTCGACGAAGAAGCCAATCGACGAACAGAAGTCGAAGGTAGAGCCGAGTCAACGAAGAAGAGCCGACAGTACAAGTCGATGAAGAAGAGCCGACGGTAGAGCTGAGTCGACGAATAAGCACCGACGAAGCCGACAAAATGAGCCGAGCTGAAGTAATCGGAGTTGACAGAATGAGCCGAGCCGATAAAGGAGCCGAGTGACGACAAAATCAAGATGCTAAAGACTTGGATGGACGCAATGGAAGACTTAAGAAAATACTATGAATAATAGCCGCAATACTAAATAGCAGTAGCCCGAAAACTACCAACTGACGAAAACCAAGATGGCAGAATGCTGAAAAGAACCGAAACCGAGCCAACTATGTAGAAGACCAGGAGCTATAGCTGACCCAATAAAAACCGGACCCGAAACTTAGACTTGAAGCTTGCCAAACTTGGAACAAGGCCAAAGGCTTCACGTGCCTGAGACGAGATGAGAACGACCTCACAACAGACCCAAGCCAAGGCAGAGGCCAAGCCAAGGTAGAGGCAGAGGCCAAAGGCTTCACGACACGGACTTGAAGACTCCAATCGATCAGCACAGCACGAGCGTCTGAAGGAGATCTTGGATGGGCGGCGGAGTGCTTCGGGGAGCCCCGCGGGAAGAAGACGAGCGCGTTGGTGCAGAGAAGCAGCAGGTCGCGGTAGAACTCGTTCGCGGAGGTGTAGCATGCGGCCCCACCTTCCAGGTTGGGTCTGATCATCTCTAGGTCCACGTGGCGCCTGATGGTGCCCCTGTATTTGGGCCCCTCCTGGCTCTTGAGCCGCCGCTTGAACACGGAGACCGACTTGCTGGTCCGGATCGACTCGAGGAAGGCGACCAGCGGCTCGGCTTCAGAGGCGGGGAGGGGCACGGACGCCGACGGAGAGGCAGCCTCCGGCTCAGCATCTTTGCCGGCGCCCTCCCGCCGCCGGCAACGGGACAGGCTGGCCGAGCTCTGCATGTCGCTGCTCTCCTTCTCCGCACCCGCCTCCTTGGACCCCGCCACCGACTCCCCGGCCTCCTCCTTCACGGCCACCTCGTTCGCGGCGGGTTCCTCCTTCACCGCCGCGTCGACGTCGGCGGCCACGGCGTCGTGGAGGGATGGAGGGCTTCGTCGGGCGGGAAGGAGGCGTCTGGCAGATTCGGCGGCTGGACGCAGAAGACGGCGCAGATCTGAAGCAGCCAGCCAATGAATGAGGCAGGCGACGATGAGTCATGGTCTACCGCCACGCGAGCAGGCAGGACGCCCGCTGAGGTCCAGAGCCCAACAAAGGCCGGCGGCGCACACCCGGAAGGACCACACGAGGCAAGCCGAAGACGCGGCGCAACGATCCGGAGACGATCGGTCAGACGGCGTGACAATGACGCCAGCAGCGATCAACTCCTTGATCCGAGACGATGAACAAAGGTCGGCGGCACACCTTGATCCGAGATGA
Organism: Rhipidocladum racemiflorum; assembly: GCA_036346355.1. Lineage (NCBI taxonomy): Eukaryota > Viridiplantae > Streptophyta > Magnoliopsida > Poales > Poaceae > Rhipidocladum > Rhipidocladum racemiflorum. Next base: position 8,828,775 of record CM070583.1, read on the forward strand.
TGGAACGAAGGCAAGACAGTCGGACGATGAGTGACGCCGACGACGGAAGGAGGAGAGAGGTTCGGGAGGAGGCAAGTGCAACGCCCCCACACGAGATAGCCGCCCCCGGGAGTAGAGATTGTTCCTCCCGAGGGCAGCGGCAGCGGAAGATAATCTTAGAGCTAGGGTTTGAACCGTGGCTCTGATACCATGTTATGAATAGGACTTGTATTCAATATGAGGGTCAATGGCCACAATATATAGAGTACATGAGGGAAAGGAATAACAGGACTCTATCTCTAATATAGATACTACAATAACAGGACTCTATCTCTAACAGTATCCATGTGAACTGTGAAGTGTTGTCTGGCCAGCTCATGGAAACGAGCTTTACCAAATTTATTGCCCAAGATTGTTTCACGTCTTATTACATTACTACCCAAAAACAAGGAAGGGCTCGTCCCTACCAATTGCTTGAGATCATGGAGAAAAAAATCTCACTAAAAAGGAATACAAAAATACCCACCACAGCAGTAAGGTTCCATGTCCAATTTGTCGCCGACAACCTGTCATTTTTTTTTTTTGAAAAAACACTACAACTTGGTAGTGACAAGTTTGTCTATGCTAATGGCTAGAGAGGGTACATCAGAATTCAGAGCCTGAAAAATGGAGCAATTTTCCAGAGTTGTTTCGGAACTTAACATAACTTATACAGCCTTTGCCATGACATTTTAATGCCCCACCTAGTTACCAAATTTCTGTTAGCATCACAACCAAGGTAGCTATTAAACCAAAATACACAGAAAGTTTATCAAATGCAACGGTTGAATACAACATAGCCATGTGATCCATAGAAGAAAAAGATGAACTCAACTGAATGTGCCACGCTCTGATGAATATCTAATCGAGAGATTGACGACAAAGGGCTGTAATTTGTAAGCTAAATTCACTATAAGAGTTGCTGAAGGTCTTCACTTTGTCGATTCCATGGAAGCTTCTACAATATTATTCATTCGATCATGAACAGAGGACAGAAAATGCATTCAACAACATAATCATCCCCTCAAAGAACAACAACTGCATCCAACCAGGTCGGCACATCAGAGGGGATCTGGTTCTTTTGGCAAACTGTTTCTGCCTTTCCGTGTGAGTCCTGCATGCCAAACCATGGAATTTTTAGGCCTCACTGATCTACTTTTTAGGTTCAGATTTCTCTAAATGTGATTTAGGTATGCTAAAACTTAATACTTTCATTAAAGTATACAATATAGTCACTAGTATGTCCGTTTTTTTTTTAAAAAAAGAAAACAATGGGAAGCGTGAAGGGCTAATATATGTTGTATTTGAGATAACCACCTTTGTGAAATCATGTGCTGAAAAATTGGCTTAGAATTCAATTTGCAAAATGTGTTTGTGCATGTGTTTGACAAGTTGACAAGAAATAGTGTATCTTTTTCTTGTGCCGGACCAAATTCTCAAAAACAGAGAGTTTCCCTTTTGTGCCGAACCGATTTTGTGTTTGCGCCGGACCAAGTTTTTGGGTCTGCTGTGGACGTGCTTTTGAGCTCATGAGCCGGACTCAATTCTCCAAGAAACCAGTAAGTTTTGCATGTACGTCGGACCAATTTCTTTGGTCAGTCGTGAACGGCTTTTTGAGGATTGATTTCTCATGTACGACGGACTGATTTCTTTTAGTCCATCGTGAACGTGTTTTCGTCGGAATGTTTTCTTCTTGAAACCGAGAGTTTCACTTGTACAACGGACCGATTTTGTTGGTCCGTCATGAATGGACTTTTTCTAGGGTTTTTATTTTTGGTCCGTTGTGAACGTGTTTTGCTCGGTTTCGATGTTTTGCAAGAATTGAATTGAGTTTTTGGTTTGACCTTGAGATTATGAAATTGGTGAGAATTTCATGATGCTTGTTTTGAAGTGGACTTTATGCAATGCTCATGTGAGTAGTTGCATGGATTGACCTTGAGTCAAGTCGTGGACTTGTGCTCGAAATTGTTTTGTGGTTTGTTCATGTGCAGGTATTGCTCGAAGGCGAACGTGGTCGATGACGGGACCGGAACTAGGTTCGTGGAGGAACTGAGGTTCGGGACTAGGTTCAGGAGGAACTGAGGTCTTGGTGGTCAAAGATGTCATGCGGGACGTTCGGGCTAAGAGAATGGTGCACATGAAGAATGGTTAGTCACGTGAGAATGGCAGGAGGTCATTCGCGTGCAAAGTGTCAGTCACGTGAGTATGGCAGGTGGCCATACGCGTGCAAAGTGTTAGTCACGTGAGTATGGTAGGGTTGCCATACGCGTGCAAGTGTTGTACTTGGTCAGGTTAGGCCAAGAGAGTTTGTGTTGGATACATCTTCCTTCTAGGATTAGGAGTGGGATTCCTTCTAGGACTAGGAATTGTATCCAGGACTCTTTGTGGTGCTCCTTTAAATAGGTGGGGGGTCTCCTGTTGAAAGGCACCAAGTAGCAGAACAGGCGCAAGGGAGCTTGAGCTTGGTTTTAGGGTTTGTACTCTTTTGATGGGAGTACTTTAGACAAAAGAAATAAAGATCATTTCTTCTAGTTCCTTGTGTGCTACAATATTCTCTTTTGGTTCTTGTTTGCATACTTGTTCTAGTTCTAGATTGGTTTTTGTTTTTTGAGTTTCATCTTGATTTGAGCCATCAAAAACCTCTCTAGGGTATTGATCTAGTGTTCCTCAAAGTTTTGTTGATAAATCTTTTGTTATTCTTGATCAATCTACAAGTTTCGATTAGATTGATTTTCGTCAAGTTCTGGAACAGCAAGCTTGCAAAGCTTATAACTTTTGATCCGTAAGTACGATCGAGCTGATTCTTTTTGAGTTAGATTCGTATTGGAATCTAGTTTCTTGTGTCCAAATTTCAGATCGTTCCGACAGTTGGATCTCCGGGAATTCACATTTTACCGAACCTCTATCATTCTGTTTTTGTCGAATACGAGGCAATTATTTGGTTCTGTTTTAGGGTGAACTTTTAATAGATCAAGAATTTGGTTTTAGCTTCCGCACAATCATTCACCCCCCTTCTGATTGCTATATTCGTATACTTCGATCCTACAACCTTCCAACATCTTCAACAGGCATTCATATTAAAAATTGTAAATGAAAGGGAAAATTTTTACAGGGATTATTCACATATTGCCTTTCAATGAGAAGTAAATTTGTAGAGTAGAAAGAAAGAGTAAAGAGAAGTACATGTTCCTAGCAATCCTATGTACAAATGCTATACCAACTACCAAGCCATTTCACTAATCTATTTGTGTATGTCACAAGCCCTGATCAAATCCTAAGCAATAGAAAATGGAATAACCAATACTGCTCCAGTGGAAGAAGGAAGAATAGGTCATCTATTTACTAGTTACCACACTTCATTAGCAGCACACTCTCATATCAAGATTCAAAGGGGGTTCCACATCTGTGACAAGCCATTCTCCTTGCTCTAATTTGGAGGTAACTCCAGTTTTGAATTGCTGTTGCTTGACATGCCGGTCAGCACTGTCCTGATGGCCTTCTTTTCAGAGGTGTCCAAGGCCAACAGGTCTCCAAAACTCACCGAGCCCTTGAACGGCAATGCCGGCTGGCTTGAGAAGCAGGACACTCGCTCGTAACTCCCGACAGTGGTCATTGGGTTGCCGCCGAAGGCGATGTAGGCATCCATGAGGGGCGCAAGTGGTGGTGCAGCCGGCAGGTCCAGCTCATTGGACAATGTGCCGGCGTCTTCAGATGATGGCCTTGGAGTGGTTGTTCTACTCTTGTAGAAAACCCTGCATAGCACCCAGTCCTCCTGTATTTTGTTTTACAAAGATATGTTGAAGTTCATATGGTAAATGTAAGTAATTTATGGAAAGGGCAGATTTTAAAATAACTTGAATTAAACATTTCATCTTTCAACAGTCGAATAGTATGTAGCAGGTAAGGATGAGAAGACTTTGCATGATTAATTTAGTGGCCTGATAAATAATGTAGATGCAACCAACATAACAACCTCTGCAGCAAGTTACTTGAAGAATTTTTTTTGGGAAAGTTAGTTACTTGAAGAATTAGCAATCATAGAAACTTAAATGTTTTAGTGCCAATTTGGGGGTAAAGAATTGGTCCGGGGCAGTCAAATCCCTTTCAAGGGAGTGCTTAGCACAGTAATTTACACTAATTGTCTGATGGAATCAGTTTACAACTTTGGAATGGATCATCTCAGACTGTCAGTGACATGGACATGAATTGATAGAAATGGATGAGGCTAGGTCACTTAAGTAAGGAGAATGATTGGCAACTTGCAGGTTGTTTGTCATGTAAGAATGTTCAGAGCAGCACCTTTTGCCTGAAGGAGAAGATCATTCGACATAAACAGTAGAGATCATGCAAATTTTAGCTTGCCATGATGACAGAAACGCGTATGATGATAAAGAAATGAGCAAATTTGAGGAATACAGAACAAATTAAAAAAACAGGTGATTATGTTCTATATGTCGAAGCTTTCTGAACACAGGGGCAATAAGTTGATCTAGTTTCTGGTTCAGGCATGTTTGATGGTAATTCGATTTCATGTGATTTTTTTTTGAGAAATTTCACCGTAGTAAAATGGGTAGAGTAACTCTTTCTTTTCATATTTTGAAGAATTTACCAATGGTTATCGAAAGAAAAACCAAAACTCAGCAACCTTTCTTCATGAAAATAATTATTGCAGCTTCATGGAGCATCTGGATAACAAGAAACAGGAAAGTCTTTCAAGGGGTTGATCCAACATTTAACTGCAAACACACCTTCAACTAGGGGTGAAAATGGTACGGGTTAATCCCGACCGATCCGGTACTGAATCCGTTAAAAATCGTATCCGGGAAAAAAATTCCGTATCCGGCCGAATTCGGATACGGTACCGGATACTTGCTACCGGATACGGTAGACGGGATATCCGACTGAATAGCTGCGGTATATGGTAACCGGATATTATCCGACCGGATATCCGAATCAACAAAACAAGGGTACTCCGTACTCAAGTCAAGACTCAAGAGTCAAGGGCTTCCCATTCGATTCCCGCAAGCCTCAATCTTTGCCTTCCCATTCGATTCCCCAACCCGAAAACTAACCCTAGTGCTTGAGCCTCCGCCGCCGCCGCATGAATTCAGTGTGTTGGCCTGTTGGGCGAGCGGGACTTAGTTGTTCAAGTTATGTATGAATTTGATACCTTGTTATACTTGTGTTGTGTGAGTTGTCAAATTTATGTAATATATATGAATTTATTGCTTGTCAAATGTTTCAACAAGTATGTATCCGTTTGTATTATCCGTTTCCGAACCGAATCCGGTATGTATCCGCTCCGACATTACCATATCCGAAACTCCGAAATATCCATATTTGTATCCGTATTCGGTCTTACCGTATCCGATTTCGAATCCGGAAAAAAAATATGGGTTAGGATACGGGAACAGCAATATCCGACCGTATCCGATCCGTTTTCACCCCTACCTTCAACCATGAATTTGCTATGGTTATATCCATCAAGCAAAGAAGAAGTATTTCGCAAACATTGTTGATTGGCTAGATAGTTTACAATAATTCGTTTTTTTTTTTTTCCTGTTCCGCCCCTTTGTACATATCGTAACATATACACAGTAGGATATTCTCATATTGTTCCTCCTTAAAAAAAAAAGAAAACAGAGAAATTGATGGCCCCAAACGTAACATCATCTTCTATATATTCTTCTCCATTTTCTTTCTGCCTTTCTAATTAGTGAAAATAAAAGAAGAGAAAAAGAAAAGAAGAGCAACAGAGAAGAAAAGAAAACAAGAGACGTATTCTCTTCTTCCCTTATGAATTCGGCTTGAAATGGCATGTCCTAAGCTCCTAATATTGCTGGAGTCACACGGAGCAGATGAACCTACTGAAGAAAACAAAGAGGAGGAGGAGGAGGAGGAGGAGAGAATATCCTAGGTACCTTGAAAAGATGGTGGTGGCTTGCGGGGGGAAGCTGCTGCGGGCGGTGGTCCTCCATGCGGAACTCGTGTATGACCCACTCCGTCTTCCTCCCCTTGGGCGCCCTCCCCTGGTAGAACACCAGCGTCTTGCGCACAGGGTTTTTTTTTCGGCGAAATTTCGGCGAAATTTCGTGAAATTCGGTATTTTCGGCCCAGACCGGAAGATGGGCTTCTCGCTTAAAAAATTCGGCCCAGTTTGAATTTTTCCTACTGCAAACCAGTCTCATTGGGCCTTAGCTTCGCGTTTTAGGGTTACACCCGTTTCCTCCCTCCCCAGTCCCCACGTGCGAGCCAAAATTTTGTCGGCGGCGGCGCTCTGGACTGAGGGCTGAGGCGACGGCGAACGGGCGAATCGACGTCGGCGATTGGGTGTCTGCGCCGGACTTCCCCGTCCCATGCGCTGGACTTCCCCGTCCCGGAGGCCGGAGAAGGAGATTTGCCGCACGCCGACAGGAGCCGGAGATTTGTTGCCTCGCCGCGCCAGGGTCCTCTTCCTCAAGGTACTGCTCTGCTCCAGTACTATCTTTGTACACTTGGTGTTAATCGGCAGTTTATCCCGCACTTAATAAACACCTGAGAGATGTTGTATGCTTGTATTTCAACCTTAATAGTGGTTATGCATGTCTGATGCGTATGGACCTATAAGATTGTGTAAGAAATGGTTTTCTATCAGTATGTTATCATGGTTAAAATTACTCTAAATTTCATTTCATGGGAAACGATCTGAAGCCTTTCTATCAATATGAAATGGTTTTCTATCAGTATGTTATCATGCTTTGTTAGCTGTAGCCTTTAATGGGAAACGATTTGAAGTCTGTGGTTGATAATGTTCCTGCCATGGGTACAAATTTCGGTGAAATTTCGAGAAAATTTTGGTTACATTTATTGTTCTCTGTTTGAAAATTCAAACAAATTTGAACGAAATTTTATCGAAATTTCGTGAAATTTTGGAATTTCGGCTGTTTCGGAGGGATCCGAAATTTGTGCTCAACCGAAACAAAAATCCCTGCTTGCGCATCCCACGGCCACCTCGCCGGCGCCGCGGCTGATGGTGTGGTCCTTGTCGGTGGCCTTCCAGTAGCTGGACCGCGTGGCGCGGTTGGTGCGCTGCCCCGTCGCGTACTTGCGGTCGCGCAGGCTGAAGAAGTACCACTCCTTGCCCCCCACGCACGCCGCCTCTGGAGGAGAAGAAGATGACCACCATTTGAGCGCCGAATACGTGTTCAGAAATCATAAGTGTTAGATGATATGTTTAGATATCCCTAATCTTTCCTGGTCTATCTTTGGCATAATAGATAGCGTGCTTATCCGGTCCACTGCTTTCCTATCTCGGCGGGTTCTGTTTCTATAAACCGCACGGTGATACGGTACAGTTGGATATATATATGTGTAACTCATCTCTTCAATACAATCGCTGAGTTAATCCCGCTATCAATAAGTAATCTGTGATTTTCGGAACGTGTAAGATAGTGGCGTCGTGGTGTAGTTGGTCATCACGTCAGTCCTTGCGACGCCAAATCATTATTATTATTTTCTATTGCAGAACTAAAATCTCTCTCTCTCTCTCTCTGGAAAAGAAATTAACTAATAACACGAATCGATCAACAATACCAATGGAAATTGTTCTGTCCACTTTCCAATTAACGCTCTTAAGTTTTTTCAAGGAAATATATATTGACACGACACGAGCAGAAGTGGCAATTAATGGAGCGGTGGTGAGCATACGTAGTAGTGATGGACTGGCTAGCTAGCATGTATATAGACTTACTATCACGAACCTGGCAGGTCCCATGGCTCGCATTTGTTGAGGTCCCCCTCCATCATGCGGATGAAGCTCATCCCAAGCCTCTAACTCCCAACTCACACTACCTGAGAGGTTGAGAGAGAGAGAGAGAGAGAGAGAGAGAGAGAGAGAGATTTTGTTTGGTTTGCATGGGCAGTATGACACTGGGATATATATATATATATATATATATATATATATATATATATATATATATATATATATATATATATATATACACCGTACGTATGTACCTTCTTGCTTAATTATGGTTTTAAGGATTTGACCTCGTCAATTTCAGGATGCCCTACACTTTAAATGAAAATGGCTTGCTTGTGTTTTTGGTACGATGGTAGAGTAAAATTAATATTGAGTCAAATGAAATGGCACGATGGTAATGCGAAACCATCATATATATATCACACAAAAACAGTAAAAAAGGAAAAAAAAAGTATAAATTTCTTGCTAGGAATAGATTGTACTACCTGTTTTTGTCAAAATTAGGTACAACTCCTCTAGTATATATATATCTAGGCCGATCGACATGTACATCGATCCATGCATCTACATCGTATGCTAATTAAGTTGCCATACACTTAACTGTGCGTCATGCAAACTATATATGGTATCTCATTTGCTAGGTGATTAATCACCAAAGCTAAACACTTCAAAAAAAAAAAAAAATACCAACGCTAATTAAAGTAGGCTCCAACTTGGAGATGTGTATAACTGCATATACAATAGGCAACGAATAATTTTCATAACAACATGCGTACGTATTAATTAGTAGCTAGTTAACCCAACTTGCATACGTATAGGATGCATATGGCAAATGCAGTTACATACGTATGTAGAGACGTACATGCTTGTTGGGAAGGGTGCCGTGCCGTTCGGTATACGGAATTTAATTTGTTTTCCACTAGTACAAAATAACACATAGGTGGCACCTTATTTATGACAGTTTTTTTAGAACCGCCACTAACAGTCCCGATTTATGGCAGTTCCAAATAAAAATTGCCACAAATTAATAATCCATTATTTGTGGCGGTTCTAAATAAAAATCGTTACTGATACTGATCTATTATTTGTGGTGGTTCTAAACAAAAACCGTCATAAATAATATGAGTATTTGTGGCGGTTTTTGGATAAAACCTAATAGTATTATCTGTGGTGGTTTTCATTTAAAACCGCCACAAATAATAATCCCTATAAATACCCCCTGTAGCAGGTCCATGTGGTCATCTTCCTCCGTAAGAACAAACCAAAATTTCTAGATTTCATATTTTATTTGCAAATATTCTTGTGCTTTTACTTCCTATAGTTGTTTCAAGGTGAGTAATTTGTTCTCCTCTCTTCATTTGTGGTGATGTAATTGCAATTTAATATTTAGATCTAGTTTAATTAAGTTTCTCCTCTTTTCAAATGCAAAGTTTAGATTTAATTTGTTTTTATTTATCTAGCATTTTGTAGATTAATTTATATGTAGATGATGAATTTATTACTTTGCTCCATTAGATTAAGTTGTCTATCTTTTTTAGATGATAAATTATGATCAATCATCTATTAAATTTATTTAATTAAGATTATTGAATATTAATAAATATTAAATTTTAGTTAATATGGTAGATGGGTGATCGTGAAGTTGCCTTGCATTTTGAGATGATGAATTTATTATCTAGCTACTTCAGAGGATAAATTTAATTTTGGCTATGTATGAGCATATATAAAAATTAAGTAATTAATATTTTTTTAATTACATTAATTTTTTATCGTTAGTGCGTGCATATACATCTTGCTCCATTAGTGAATATTGTTAGCTAATTTTTATCAGTGACGGTTTTTATTAGTGGATATTGGATTAATAATTTATTTAATGAAGATTATTAGATATTAATAATTGTTTACATTAATTAATTGTAGATGGACCGGAGATGGATGTACAATGCAAACTGTTACAGCCGAGAATACATCAACAACGTATCTGCTTTTCTAAGAGCCGCCGAGGAGAACAGCTTGCAAAAGAAGACAGAGTACATACATTGTCCATGCATTGATTGCAAGGATGAGAAGATGTTTTCGGACAAAGACCATATGCACTTGCACTTGGTTCGGAGGGGCTTTATACCCGGCTAGACATGTTGGACAAGGCAGGCTGAAGAGGAGATCATACTTCAACGTGAAAATGTCAACAACAACGGAGCCGACAATATGACAGTTGACATCGGTTATGGATCCAACGAGGATAGGTTGGTCGTTGATGATAACAATAATCTGGCTCAAATGTTGCGCGATGCAGAAGGAAACCACACTAGTTAGAGAGAGTTTAATCAATTCAAGGGTTTGATGGAGGACTCGGAGAAACCTTTGTTCCTGAGTTGCAAGGAGGAATACACGAAGTTGCACATCGTGCTTTCACTGCTGAAATTGAAGGCGGCAATAGTTGGTTCGACAAGAGTTTCACGGCGTTGCTACATCTCTTAGCGGATATACTTCCAGAGGAAAACGTGTTGCCTAAAACCACGTATCTAGCCAAGAAGGTTGTATGTCCCTTGGGATTGGAAGTAGAAAGAATACATGCATGCCCAAACGACTGTATACTCTATGCAAAGACTATGCAGACACTCATGTATGTTCGATGTGCAAAGCATCATGATACAAGCGTAAGGTTGATGACAACGAAGGCATCAACGTGAAAAAAAGGAGCTCCCGCTAAAGTGGTGTGGTATTTGCCAGTAATACCTCGCTTGAAGGGTTTATTTGCAAACAAAAAGCACGCTAAATTGATGCGATGGCACTTGGAAGAGTGTAAGAGGGATGGAAAGCTGAGATACCCTGCTGATTCTGCCCAGTAGAGAACCATCGATAGGCTCTTCAGGGAGAACTTCGAAAATGAACCGAGGAATATAAGATTTAGGTTCAGTATGGATGGAATGAATCCTTTCGATACCATGAGCAACATTCATAGCACTTGGCCCGTGACTCTGTATCTATAACCTTCCTCCTTGGATACGACATCATGTGTAGATATACGAAGAAGCTAGATATACTGCTACCATTTTCCCACCTGGATACATGCTGTTTCATGATACCAGCATACACACACACAAAATAGTTTGACAACTTAAATTAGCACTGACCGCATTATGGGTTCAGTTTGACACTATTGGTTCAGAAGATCTACACATTGTGCTTACACATGCTAGCGGTTCAAACTGATTCATGTATGCATACGTCATCAGTTATTGTTGCTTGCAGACATCTATTCATTAGCCGTATTACATTCTCTCCATGATGATCATCTGTCATTAATTAAAATTTTCAACCTTTATCTTCTCTACACAATAAGATCTCTTGTCCTAGAAATGGATTCTAATCATGGTAGTGTCCAACCTTACCATCCATAAATGACCAAAATTATGTTTACTTTGTAAATGTAGTTGTTATGGAGCCCGAGCCCAAGCCCGAGCCCATAATGGAGACATCCAACCCGAGCCTGAGCCCGAGACTTCCAACCTAAGCCGAGCCTGTAATGGAGGAGACTTTAAACCCGAGCCCGTGCTCGAGCCCGAGCAAGTACCTTAACATCCACCCAACTACCGAAGAGCCCGAGCCTGAGTAGGCCTTCACCGCTGCTGCAGATGATGCTCCCGTTGCAAGACGTCGAGGCCAAGGGAAAACTAAGAAACCTGAAGGCCGGTGTACCATCTTGGATGTCTGAGATGCTAGGGCCCCTGTTGCACCATCAAAACCACCAGCAAAATACAGGTCAACATGTGGGTACATCGTAAGGGATAAAGTGCCAATCATCTATTTGGATTGGCACAAAGTGCCCTATGCCACCAAAGAGGATCTATGGATTGAGCTCAAAGGAACCTTCGAATTCCCTAAAGAAGCCAAAGAACTCGTGCATCATGATGCATTGATGAACATGGATGTGGCATGCAGGAACTTCAAGGTGAGGCTGAATACAAACTATGTGAAGAAAAACTTTGTGAAGCAGCAAAGAAGTCCAGTGAGGACCACACAAACATAGCAGGACCAAGAACAAGTACTCTTTGAAGGCAAGTTGTGCTTTGACCATGTTGATCCCATTTTCAAATTAATTTGGTTTAAATTATTGCATGCTAGTTTGTTTAGAAAATACTTTATTTAATTATGGGAAATTAGATAAATGCCAAATTGCTGTATGACACCTTGGTTAATTAAATATGTGCCATGACCCCTTGTCACCCTAGTTGTGAGTAATTAGTTGGACATTACTACATTGCCAACATGGGTAGTTAGACCGATGTAGTATGCTTAGCCTTACCACGTGAAATTCTTTGGACAATCAAATGCTAATTTGACATAATGAGATATTGCACCTGTTTTGAAAGAAGTATCATGTGTTATGATTGTTGATGGCACGTGGTGCATGGTAATCAACTGGGGGTTTGATAAATAGATTTTGACCGGGGCTTGTGGCAAGAATGATCGGGTGGGCCAGTTGTGGCACCGGGAACGTCGACTTGGTTCTTCGGGTAGTCTTGCCCTGGTCACCCTAAGGACTTAACTTTGCAAGCCTTTGAACTAAGTCAAACGTGCAACCACATGTCTGTAATGAGACGGACCTAGTTGATTAAGTTGCTAATAACGTACCTGTGGAACCTCGGGGTGTCAACTATACCTTTTGTGTAGTTGTACGGGGGAGCGTACCGGGGCTGCGGCCAGGTACCCATATAACGGTGAATTGGCCTAAACTTCGCCTTCGCTAAGGGAAGGGTTAGTGTGCAATCACCGGGGAGGACCACTTGTGCTGTTAGAAGTTTCCGAAAGACTTTGTTACGGACACTCGCCTTTGTGGTGTTTGACTGTATCTTGTGGGTAAAGTGCATAACCTCTGTAGAGTGTAAAATCTATTCGAATAGCCGTGTCTGCGGCATTGGACATCGCTCGGGAATTACAGTCAAGGGTTAGACTTTCTTGAAAATAACTTGGACTTGAAAGGTTGGGTTTGGTTTAATAATGATGTTGATGAAAATGTGGATTAGGATTGGGAAAGATGTTTATTTAAACTTCTGGAAAAGTTATTACTCTTGAACTTGTTTCTACTGCTTTTGAATCTACTTATGTTACCTGTCAAATGTTGTTTACTGCAATTATACCCTGAGCTACTCCTTTGTACTAAGCCATGCATGTAGTATATTAGTTTGCATTCTGTGCATGACTTGCTGAGTACCAAGTACTCACCCTTGCCGCAATACAACACCAGTTGAAGAAGAGTCTACACCAGCTTTGGAGGAGGAGCTCCAAGAAGAACTGTCTAGCTAGGGAGCGAGCCCAGTCAGTTGCCTGTAGTATACTGGATGGCGCCACGAAGTTATCTTATTTTTCGCTGCTGTTATTTCTCTTTTAATAAGTTTCGCCCTGCGTGGCGTATAATTGTAACTTGACCTTAAGGTCGAGTAACCAGCTTGGTTAACTAATTAAGGTACCTTATTATTTCGTTGAGTATGATTGTGATATTTACCAATGTTGAGACTGTGTGCACTAGCGTGTTCCTGGACTAGTGTTGAATACACAGAGGGTCTGGATTTGCAAATTCGGGTCCCGACAGACGCCGTTGCCGCTGCGACTGCCCGCCCTTCTTTGCTGGACCGGGTGGCTAGGGCGCCAGGCAGGAAGGTGAGGAAGTCGGCGATCCGGCCCATGCAGATGGCATAGTGCTGGGTCGTCTGCTCAACCGGGTTCGGCTGCTCCAACCCCAGTGGTGCCAGGATGGCCACCATCCGATCGAAGGCCGGGCGCAGCATGGAGGTGGCCTCGACTTCCGCGCGGAGCCGCTCGCCCTTCTCCTCGTCGCGCTCCCGGGTGATCGCTTCGATGCGGAGGGCACCTTGTTCCCTCTCCCGCTGTAGGTCCAGCTCCAACCTCTCCGACCAGTCGCGCCAGTCCTGCACCTCTTCCAGGAGGCGGGCGATCTCCGCGACAGCTTCCCTCAGCCTCTCCCTGCTCGCCGCGAGGCGGCTGCTCACGTTGGAGTGTAGCTCGCCAAGGGCGGCCAGCAGAGCGTCCGCGTCCGCCGAGGGGATGTGGGCGCTGAGGGTCTCCGGAGTGGCCGGCAGGCCCGGCCCTCCACCGGGCGGTAAGATGTCCGCCCCAGCGGCAGGCATCGGGTGGTCGCCAGGGACGCCTTGGTGTTCGATCACCGCATGGCCGTGCCAGCGGCTCTGGCCGGTTCTGGTCGACCCCTACGGAAGCCCTCGAAGAAGATGCCCTGAAGAAAAAAGAAGGGGGTAAGTCTCTCAAATTACATAAACCTGATAAGCTTGCTACATGTTTTTGTGTGTACCCAACAGAAGGCCTCCCGAACCAGGGCATGCCCGGGATGAGGGTTATCCCCATGGCGCCGGCCCGTGAGCGACCCTCACCGGCGGCGGGGAAGAATCGATCTTTGGTGGCGGGGTGGATCACCTCGCGCCGGCCGGGCGGCGGGTGGATCGGCCGCGCCGGCGGCGAGGCGGATCGCCTGTGTTTGGCGGCGCAGGGCGGATCGATGCGCCGGCTGGCGTGAGGCCAAACCGGAGTTGGCGGAGGCAAAACCGGAGCTGGCGGAGCTCTTGGCGGCACGACCCCGGCCGAGGTCGGCGGCGGCTGCCGTAGAGCTACCCGCTCGGCCGTGGTCGCCGCCCAGTCTTGGCGCGGCGCAGAAACTGTCGCCGCCGGGCGTCGTCGTCGGCACGACGCTTGCCCCTCCCCCCGCCTGCTGGGGGAGGGCCCCAGATAGTTAGCACCGTTTGGCGAGGTGTGGTCACCAGGCCCATGGCGTCCATGACGGGCATGGCACGGGTGATTGCCATGCGCTCCCGGGGGTCCATCTGGCAGAGCGGGGGCGCGCCCGCTGGAAAGGGCGGGACGGGGCCGAAGACGCCCAGCTGCGCCTGCCACGCATCAATTTTGGAAGGGGATAAGTTCCCCGCGGCTAGAAAAAAAAAGAAGAAAAAGGGAGTGAAGGCGCTGTCAGTCCGGTAGCAGTTGAAAGAAAGAAGAGGAAAACAAGGGGATCAAAGTGAAAAGTGACCTACCTCCGGGAGCTGTCCGGGTCATGTCATCAGGGCCCATGTACTACCAGGCAAGGCGAGCACGGCGGCGAAGGGGACTAATTCTTCGGGAGATGTAGTCCCGAAGAACCATGGCCCCCGTCAGGCTCGCTGCTCGCAGCTGGTCCACGCGGGCCAGCATCACCTGGAGCTCAGGCGTCTCATCGACATGAGCTCCCCAGGAAGGGATGCTGACTGCTGGCCCAATCGGCATCCCCAGGACCTCTAAGCCGCTGTCGTCTTCGACTTAAAGCCACCCGTTGCGCCAAGCCCTCCAGTTGGAAAGGAGGTCCAGCGGAATGTAGCGGGAAACTGCCCCGTCGCGAAGGCAGAAGTGGCAGGAGCTGGTCATGGTGGAAAGATCCTTGGCCGCACGCAAGGAATAGAAGAAGCTGAAGAGGGGGAGATTAGGGGCCACTCCCACGAACATCTCGCAGAAGTGGGCAAAGACAGCGAGGAGGACGATGGAGTTAGGAGGAAGATGAAGATTGTGGATGGAATAGAAATTGAGGACGGCAAGGTAGAAGTCGGAAATTGGCGGAATAAGGCCCGCCAACATCGCCCAGCCAAAGAAGACTAGTTCGCCCGGGCAGCTGCCGGGCGCGGTAGTCCCGGCGCGAGTACGGACAGTGCCGCCGGCGACATACTGGGAACACCTCTCGGCATCGACTTCCTCGACGGTTGAGGGAGGAAGCAGGGGTGCTGGCAGCGCCATATGAGCAAAGGAGCAGTGTGCGGAGAACAGAGGCAGAGAGGTGGTTCGCAAGAAACAAGGGTGAAGAAGAAGTACGCAACAAGTAAAAAACTGAGGAGCGAACGGACCGCCTCCCCCTGGAGCACCTTCATTTATACACCCAAAGGAGCGCCTCAATGGGGAACCCAAGGAGGCGTGGCAGTTGGATAGGCGGGATATTCGAGGAGGCGCGGCGGTTCGCTGGCGGGAAACCCAAAAGAATCGGAAAAGGCGCAGCCATGCTCCTCAGACCCGCGCCGGTTACGAGGCAAAGAAGGCCGCACGATCCTCCTCGGGCTCGGAAACAGTGGCGGCATTTAAAAAGCCGCAACGTTTCGTGGTCACTTTTTTTGGACCCACCCAGGAGACGAAAAAAAGGTAAAAAGAGCGCTCCGAGGAGGGTCCGGGGGCTACTGTCGGTGTATTCTACAACGAGGTGCCCACTGCACTTTAGTAAAAGCCACCGCTAGCGGACATGTGGCGTCCAGGTCACGCCACTAGCGGTCGGAGAGGTTGCCGTCCAGCGAACAGGTGGCGGCCAGGCCACGTCGCTGGCGGCAAGCGGTGATCGCCAGCGGGAAGCTGGCGACCAGGCCACGCCTCTAGCGGACAGCTGAGTGATCGCTAGAGGGAGGGTGGCGACCAGGCCACGCCTCTGGCGGTCAGCTGAGTGGTCGCCAGCGGGAGGGTGGCGACCAGGCCACGCCACTGGCGGCCAGCTGAGTGATCGCCAGCGGGAAGGTGACGACCAGGCCACGCCTCTGGCGATCAGCTGAGTGGTCGCCAACGGGAAGGTGGCGACCAGGCCACGCCTCTGGCGGTCAGCTCCGTGGTCACCCAGCGGACAGGTGGCATCAGGCCACGCTGCTGGCGATCAGTTCTCGAGGCCATTTAATGGCCCGCGCAGCCATCCGAGAGGTCAAAGACATTTAATGCATGTCGTGCGGATTAAATGCGGGTAATGAAGGCCACAGTATGGCGGCGCGTGTTCCCGACGCGCGCCATAATGACGAGCGACGTCAGGGTGCAATTTCCCACCCCTGTGGGGCGGGCGAAGCCGGCAGGCGCGGCGCTCAAGGACGGGGGAGAGGATGTCTGTACTATGGCATTAAATGTGTTGCATGAGCATTGAATGCCATAAGAGCAGGGTAATGAGTATAGCTTGCTGTGTAAGCCTCCCATGCGCCCCCGGCCAGCCCGAGTATAAAAGGGAGTCGGGGTGCATGGGGGAAGGGGTTCGATCATTTTGCTCGGATTAGACTTTCCGCTCTGGGGGAGTTGGTTTGAGCTCCTTTGGGTTGCTGTTCATCTTCCAGCTCTCTCCAGAGGCACTGAGAATACAAGAAGACAGGAGTAGGGCTATTACTCTCAGGAGGGCCCGAACCTGACAAAAGACCAGGGTCTCCTAGCATGCTTCGCCCCTGATTCTCTCTTTCCCGAGCAATCACCACGAAAGCCCCAGTTAGAACTTAGTATACCCCTCACCGGAAGGGGTCTATTGGCTCATACGCTGACAATTGTAGTGGGGCTCGACAGGTGACCAAGTTGAAAAGAGCAGTGCATATCCGTGCCATGCCATGGGCATGTGGACTCAGTCGCGACAGGGACTCAAGCGACAGTGCTTGGCCAGGAAAAAATGGACAAGGCGGTGGCTTTCTTGGCAAGATATGTGGGCATGCGAGCTCATGTTCCATCGTAGCGCGGTGTGCGGTGGCTTTCTGCGGGACAGGGCTGCCATGACAGGGAAAAAGGAGCCACTGAGGCTATCACGGCAATAGTTTGACGGCGATGTGGCGCGCGAGACCTGTGGCGCAAGCATGGGCTGCATAGAGCCACTGTCATGGAAAGGATTCGGGCTTGGTTTTTACCGCCGCGACGAGGGATGGCAACTGCTCATGCGTGAGAGAAAAGAGGAAGAGACGGGAGGGAAAGGGGAAGCCGGCTGGCAGGTGGATCCATGGGGTCCACTTATTAGTGCGCACGGCAAGGGGCATCGAGGTGCTTACAGGTGGGCCTAAGTGCTCGGTGGGCCCACCTAGTAGTGGAAGAAGCAGAAAAGGATTTAAGTATTAGTTTTCCTCATTATGAGACAGCAGCACACTCGAATTTATTTTAGATAGGAAAACATGTTGGAAATTTTTGAAAATTTTTTGGGAGGATTGTAAGGACATACCTGATCTTCCATAAAAATTTCAGATTAAAAGTGGGCATAGATTGTTTTTAAAAATTCTGGAAATATGCCTAGCATATTCATCCCCTTTTCAGAAATTGAATTTTCTTTGGATACAACACAACTTAAATAATATCCATACTTTTACTGTATTATTTGAAAGATGTTCACGTTTTTACATAAAAATTTCATAGCAGAAAGTTGTATATCTATTTTAATAAAATTCTATTATAGAAACATGCTCATAATATCTATTATTATTTTTTGCTTTTTCAGGAGCTACAATTTATTTCAAAACCTGCTAAAAATTTATGGAGAGGATCTATATAATAATTAGGATTTAAATAATTTTTTTCTAAATTTTGTGTCTATTTTTTTTTTAATGCGAAGATCAGGTTTTCATTTTTACGTTAAGTAAAAGATTTTTCTTAAGGGACATAAAATCAATGAAATTCAAAAAACACAATAAATTCAATTTAAAACAACAAAATAAAAATTTTAATTTATTTTCACATTCTTTTATTTTGAGGATGTTACGGTGGCATCTGTAGGAGCAGGTGCTAGATCTATGTGGGGACGCAGCTAGAGGAGCAGCAAACATTGGATCTATGCGAGACACGGCCGGAGGAGGAGGAATAACCATATCTGTGTGGGGACATGACAGGTGGGGGTGGGTCAGGCGGTGACAACAGTGGATACAGGTCGGCAATGGGGTAGGCGATTTTGGGACCGTCGTTGATGTAGACTGCATCTGGGGTGGCAAACGAATACAAGGATAATGAACTACGGTTCTTAAGCGGTGGCGGCGGCATTGTCTACTAATGCATATGAAAGGACGTTGTTACCCTCGCTAAATATAACAAATATATAATCAAGGAAAAGTCCATAATACCCTCAACAAATCGATGGCTTGATTTGATTTGTACTACTGACATATATTACCCGTATAATGCACTGTAAAATTTCTCATACAATTAATAATATATAAATTAAGAAGAGCGTAGTAACTTACAAATTACATACATGAATAAAAAATGCCAAAATAAAACATAAATGGCTTAGACAAATGTTTGAAAAATGCACTGTGGGCAAAAGAATGTTGAAACCGATAGGACGAAGAGGCATCATTGGTTCACAGTGGTATGGCTTTGAAGAGACTATCCGCAATTATCTGGGACTGTACAAGGTGGGCATTCGTAATAGGTAGCAGCTCCCCAACGTCATCCCCAAAATTCATCCAGCACTCGTTGATCTTGGAGTCTGATGTAGCAATCCATTTCTTTACAACCTCTAGATCCCGCTCACTCAGCTTCTCGCCGTTGCCCAAAGCCTCAAGGTGGCCGAGGCTGGCAAGCACCTCTGTATCCCCATGGGTGGTTTCTTCCATCAACTGAATGCACCCGCCTTCCTGACCAACCCATGCATCTTTGTGCATGCTGTTCACGTGGCGCATCTCTCGTAGCGAGAGTCGGACCCAGAAGACCAGGTCGGCGGTGGCAGCAAAGGCGACCTTGGCATCGCTGCCATTGAAGGAGTCTGCCCGTGGGAGGAGAGAGTTGTAGCAGTACATCGATAGTTCAGTTGTGGTGTCGCAGCGGGCACGGAGGAACTTCGCCGCGGCGGCGGAGGCAATTGGTAGCAGCTGCCCTGTGTTAGTTGGCGCACAAGTGGACGTGGTGAAGCTAGCAGCGACGATAACCACAAGGAGGAGAATAACAGCCATGGTCTCCGTGACTCGGCCTGTTCGGGCTCCACAATTGAAATGGATACAAGTAGTCATGCTTTGGATCGCTGCGCTGAGATAGGTGTTGGATTTTGACCGACTTATATATAGCTAGTTTTTCCAATTTTAACTGCACCATAAGTGCTATTAATAGCAGGAACCCCCCTTGGGGAGGTTCATTGACCCTTTCTTCTAAGGTTGTACTACAATCACGGCATGTAATTAATAGTTGTTTCTTTTTCGTCTTAAACCTTCGCTGCTTGTATTTTGGTATAATCATTAATACAATCTAGCACTTTTTCCTAAGAGCTATTTGCTATACACTTTTTTCTTGGAGCTTTTTACTACAAAAATGCACATGATACGAGCCTCCACGTACACATCCATACATGCATGGCTCTCTGTATCTCCCTTTGTCCTTTTCTACCATTGAACACAGAACACATGCGCATACAATATACCCATGTGCAAAACACAAGACACTTCACTGAATAATTCCATAAAGCACCGAATTGATGCACTCTGATCACAGAACACAGCTCCATAACGACAAAATTAATTACAATGAATCCTGATGATTTACGAGGTGATTACTATGAAGCACTCAAGCAGATGAATAACTATCCTAAAATCTACTTGGGGATAGATTTGTACCTGGTGGTGGAGCACGTGGTAGGTGGATGGAGGTGGAATTAAGCCGACCATGATGATGACTGCAGTGAAGGGGATTGTTTGCCGGACGGCGTGTAGCGACGGGCATCCGGGGTTAGGGCCATGGGAGTGCTTGGTTGACATTTCACTTTTAACCACAACGGTTTTCATATAAGTGAGCATTAAGACATTATATGGATTTAGTTCAGCATCTAAATAGGCTCAACCGAAAAGATGGCAGGGCGTGTCGTGAGATTTGTATATGGTGGTCAATGGCGTGGCGTAAATGAGGGCTTTCTCGGCGAAACTCTGCGTGGTTGAGCCCGCTTTCGGCGTAGCGGAGAACGTCATTGTAGGGGGGCTCGACAGGTCTAGGCCCCTGGATCGGCTATCCGGAGTCCTCTGTGTATTTCTGTACTAGTCCCAGATCAGTAGCTAGTACACAGTCAAACAGTGATGAATCAACAACCATATCACGAATACATATAACTAAATAAGAATAATGCCAAATAAAAGCAAAGAACTTATGGTCAAGGTTTACCATTACGGCCTGAACAGGCAGAACAACTTGAACAACAGCAGCGGAAGACGAAAACACCAAGGCGACCCATCCAAATGCCCACAGGCAATCGAGTGGAGAACGCGTCCTAGTCGTTGGAATTCCTTGACAGCTTCTTGCACTTCTGAGATAGGATTAGAATGTAGCACGTGAGTACATAAAGTACTCAGCAAGTCTGGGAAAATATGCATAATGTAGGCTATCCAAAGATGGCTTAACATGGTTCTTTTGCATAAAGCCAAGTTTCATCAAATCATACTTGTTAATAATTTTTACAAAGCATATTTGAGCAATTCTTTTGAATAATTGAATTATGTAAGATTGTAGTGAAGGTTCTAACCACCACTCACTAATATAGAGGCTCTATCCGCCACATCTCAACAAAATCAGGGTTCAATCCAATCACATGGCTCTATCTGCCACAGTTCACAAAATCAGGTTCCTTCCACCTACCTGGCTTTAGCCACCAGAAGCACACCCGAGAGTTCTAACCGCTCTCGGAGCCCAAAACAAACCATTGTTTAGCTTAAAACCAAAAACCAAAGTCTACCAGTATGAAAGCATTCAGCAAGCTTTGCCTTTAACCGTAGGCACGGCTATTCGAATAGTTTTAACTCTGCAGAGGTGTACAACTTTACCCACAAGACATGATATTCCCTTTATGCCATGCAATTAGCACACTTCCTTAGGTGTGCCGGCAGGGATATCATGACAAGGCCTTTACAATGTATACGCCTAACCTGACCCACCCGCTGAGGTTTCACCGCTGTTAGGGTTATATCCACCCAGTACAGAAGCACCCTCTTGAGCCGTGTGAGAAAAACAACAACAACAATGCCTCTATCCGGCTCTCACATTCCACCGAGTGGTGAGTCTATGTCAGGTTTCTACAAATTAGTTAGCCAGGTCGTGCCCACTTTGACATGTGGGTGTACGGTTATGGTTAAAATGGAGACAGTCATAAGCGTCGGTCCTTAACTGACTTGGGGCGGTACTTGCGCAATGAAAGCTAGCGCTCCATCCGCGCCCACCAGACAAACCATTCCGCCCAAGTCGAAACCATTTTTCATTTTATTTTTATTTTGTAAACCAACGGCAATACTCCTTGCCTATAACTTTCAACACAAAGCTTTAAGAGATAAATGAAATTTCCCACCCATAGGTGAATACTGACCGACTGCGAGTCTAAGCATTTCTACCATACTATTCTATTCCACCAATAGTTTATTTTTATAAAATACAAATCCCCGGGTTTGATTACAATCCTTATAATCAACGGGGTATTCTCCAATAATCCCTCTATTGCCATAACTCTACAATCATAAGAATAATCCAATTCGATATAGTATCCAAAAAGTAGGAAGTACATCATGGTACTATCATAACTCCAAAATCTTATGGAACCACAATCATGTTCATATAGGAAATATTTCCCTTGAACTATACTTTGTATTATTGATTTATCCATCATTCATACGACGATCCATCTTATCATTCATTAGGAAGATTCCACAAAATCGTCTACTAAACCACCGAGAATACTTCACAATACTATCTCTAATCATCTAGAATACAATCCACCGATAATACTTCACAGTACCATATATTTAATTATTCACACTATCACCTCTAAATCATCTACTTTAATTCACCACGAATAATTCATAATCTCACCCCAAGCATCTTTCAAGAAAGATTCTATAAATCCAAAACTTCATTAATTCATCGACTACAGCTATTTCCATAACCAATGATACCACGTTTACTAAACAAATCACCCATAATCCACATTATTCATAATCCCGCATAAATGGTTATCGCGATACCATATTTCAATAATCATTCGGTAAACCACCGAGAATACGTAACATTGTCATTTACTAAACTACCAACTATTCTGGACTATTCACAATTCTCCATAATTGATTATCACAGGTCTATGTTTCCATAATCATTTATTTCTTAATCAGTCCTTTAATAATAATTCCCAACAAAACTCTAATAATCCAACTAACTCGTATTTCCATTTGATACTATTTTATCAGTCCAAGGAATCCAATTCAACATCTTATTTACTTGCAATGATCCATCTAATCCATCATGCATACTCCACAATACCATACATCTTCCACAATTTCCCCCAATTCATTACAGTGTGAACTACTATAGCAATCCAACTTCACAATATTCCAATCATCAACGTTCATAAATCAATTTTATAACAAACAATCCTCATCAACACTAATATTCATGTAATCTCCAATCAAATTGGGTTCTAGCTTCAATCTACGTTCTATACTAATATGTTCCATCCACACTGTCTTCCCAAAAGTTATTTCCCTAACAAAATATTTTTCCAAAAACATTTATATTGGTGGATTGCTATACTAGGGCGACAAATGGTCATGGATAACAAGGTCAAGGAGGTATGAACAATAGGTATTAACGAATGGCCTAACGTCAACATCATTATTTTATATAAATAGCAATGCAGTTTGTAAAACAGTGTAAATCATTTATAAATCACAGGATCAAAATGCGTCAAGGAGACTTGCCTTCGGTCGCGGGAAGGTCGTTGTACGAGGGAAGTCCGGCGGCGGGGTTGGCAGTCGCGTCGGAGTCCCCGGCTACGTGCAAATCGAGGCAATAAATAAATAAAAGAAAATAAATAAAATCCAAAAATTATAAAAGTTATACTGGCAGGAAGATCTTGATTTTAGATGAATTTAGAAATTTGAATGGGGTCAAACGGAGATCAGACGGAGAAGTTATGAGCTTCCGAAGTTTGAAATTCGAAAAATTGGAAAATCGAGAATATTCTCGGAATATTCCCTTTTTGACTGGTCCACGGTTGACTATGACTTTGACTGGCCTTGTCTCTATGGCATGTGGGGCCAATGTGTCATACACAAGGTTGTCTTCTTCCTTGGCTTACCCATGGCCATGGATGGTGTGGATGAAGCTTGGGAGAGGTGGGGGAAGGGCCATGGCCGGCGGCGACCGGCCGGCTGGCCGGCGGCCATGCCCAATCCCGCATGCACAGGAGCTCCCAAAACAGAGAGCTCTCACCCAAAAAAAAAAGGCCTAACTCCAAAAATCCGATTTTTAGTCCATTTTTGCACGGAATTGACCCAAACAAAAGCCTAGAACCTCTAGATTACATCCTTAGGGACCTAGAGAAGGAAGGAATGGAGTTAATTCTCATCGGAGATGATGAAATCGACGACGAACGGAACTCCGGCCGAACCGAGAAAACCGAGAAATTCATCGCCAATCCTTGATGCAACCTAAAATTGATGGTTGGGTTAGACTCTAGACTCATCCACGGTCACAAGGAACCAAGTGGCATGAAGAATGGCTCACCGGAGAAGGATCTACAAGCACGAACGCGAAGAACACCGAAAAAGAGCGACCCAACTTCGGTTTTCTTGATCTCACGGGCACAAGAGTGGAGTAGATGAAAGGAGGAGCACACTCCCGGAACGGGGATTCTTATACGAAGAGAATGGAGGTGGTGGTGCGGCGTTTGGAGGCGAAACGACCAAGTTAATGGCAATTGAGTGGATTTCGGTTTTTCATTGATGCTGCCGTTTCCGGCGAGCTTGACGGCGAGTGAGGGTGGGGAATGGCAAGAGATCGACGTCGCGGATCCAACGGAACCGACCGTTCGCATTTTGGAGTGGATTTGAGGGAGATATGGACATTTGAATGCAACCCTAGCCATGGGAGCATGGGTTGGAGCTCTCTGTTATTTGCTTTGGCTGGAGGTTGAAGAAGGTGCACTATTCATCGCCACGTGGCGCCTCCTCATTGGTCCTCCTTTACGCGAATGATTCGTCCTAGAGCAAAATTAGGAAAAATGGCCTAAAAATTCCGGAAAAATTCCTAGAGCCATTTTAGAATATTTGGGACCCAATAAAATTGGTTTCGCTGAATTTGGATAAAATTTGTGGAATTAAATATTCGGGCGCGGATCGCAGGCATTAAACAAAAGCCGCGCGAGATACAATAGGAACGGAGGTCCAAAAATCCGGGAAAAGGTTCCTAAAATCATTTTGGAATATTTGGAACACAATTGAAGTGGTTTGAGGATTTTTGGAGCATTTTTGTACTCGGGTGAAATTTCGGGTACCATTGGGAACTGGAAAAATCGATTTTTCGATCGGAGGGGAATTAAATCCTGATTTTGGAGGGGAATGGATGCCAGGTTAATATAAACACCAAGGAAAATCTAAACTTTTGATTTTAGTTATTTAAATTAGATTTTTCTCCAGAAAGCAAAACTAAGGATGTTACAACAGGTAACCAAGTTGAAAAGAGCAGTGCAGATCCGTGCCATGCCATGGGCACGTGGACTCAGTCGCGACAGGGATTCAAGCGATGGTGCTTGTCCAGGAAGAAATGGACAAGGCGGTGGCTTTCTTGGCAAGATAGGTGGGCATGCGAGCTCATGTTCCAGCGTAGCGCGGCGTGCGGTCGCTTTCTGCGGGACAGGGCTGCCATGACAGGGAAAAAGGAGCCACTGAGGCTATCATGGCAATAGTTTGACCGTGATGTGGCGCGCGAGACCTGTGGCACAAGCATGGGCTGCATAGAGCCACTGTCATGGAAAGGATTCGGGGTTGGTTTTTACCGCCGCGACGAGGGATGGCAACTGCTCATGCGTGAGAGAAAAGAGGAAGAGATGGGAGGGAAACGGGAAGCCAGCTGGCAGGTGGGTCCATGGGGTCCACTTATTAGTGCGCACGACAAGGGGCATCGAGGTGCTTCCAGGTGGGCCTAAGTGCTCGGTGGGCCCACCTGGTAGTGGAAGAAGCAGAAAAGGATTTAAGTATTAGTTTTCCTCATTATGAGACAGCAGCACATTCGAATTTATTTTAGATAGGAAAACATGTTGGAAATTTTTGAAAATTTTTTGGGAGGGTTGTAAGGACATACCTGATCTTCCATAAAAATTTCAGATTAAAAGTGGGCATAGATTGTTTTTAAAAATTCTGGAAATATACCTAGCATATTCATCCCCTTTTCTGAAATTGAATTTTCTTTGGATACAACACAACTCAAATAATATCCATACTTTTACTGTAATATTTGAAAGATGTTCAGGTTTTTACATAAAAATTTCATAGCAGAAAGTTGTATATTTATTTTAATAAAATTTTATTATTGAAACATGCTCATAATATCTGTTATTATTTTTTGCTTTTTCAGGAGCTACAATTTATTTCAAAACCTGCTAAAAATTTATGGAGAGGATCTATATAATAATTAGGATTTAAATAATTTTTTTCTAAATTTTGTGCCTATTTTTTTAATGCGAAGATTAGGTTTTCATTTTTACGTTAAGTACAAGATTTTTCTTAAGGGACATAAATTCAATGAAATTCAAAAAACACAATAAATTCAATTTAAAACAAAAAAATAAAATTTTTAATTTATTTTCACATTCTTTTATTTTGAGGATGTTACGGTGGCATCGGTAGGAGCAGGTGCTAGATCTAAGTGGGGACGCAGCTAGAGGAGCAGCAAACATTGGATCTATGCGAGACACGGCCGGAGGAGGAGGAATAACCATATCTGTGTGGGGACATGACAGGTGGGGGTGGGTCAGGCGGTGACAACAGTGGATACAGGTCGGCAATGGGGTAGGCGGCGGCGCCGAGCCGGCGCGGGCGATTTTGGGACCGTCGTTGATGTAGACTGCATCAGGGGTGGCAAACGAATACAAGGATAATGAACTACGGTTCTTAAGCGGTGGCGGCGGCATTGTCTACTAATGCATGTGAAAGGACGTTGTTACCCTCGCTAAATATAACAAATGTATAATCAAGGAAAAGACCATAATACCCTCACAAATCGATGGCTTGATTTGATTTGTACCACTGACATATATTACCCGTATAATGCACTGTAAAATTTCTCATACAATTAATAATATATAAATTTAGAAGAGCGTAGTAACTTACAAATTACATGCATGAATAAAAAATGCCAAAATAAAACATAAATGGCTTATACAAATGTTTGAAAAATGCACTGTGGGCAAAAGAATGTTGAAACCGATAGGACGAAGAGGCATCATTGGTTCACAGTGGTATGGCTTTGAAGAGACTATCCGCAATTATCTGGGACTGTACAAGGTGGGCATTCGTAATAGGTAGCAGCTCCCCAACGTCATCCCCAAAATTCATCCAGCACTCGTTGATCTTGGAGTCTGATGTAGCAATCCATTTCTTTTCAACCTCTAGATCCCGCTCGCTCAGCTTCTCGCCGTTGCCCAAAGCCTCAAGGTGGCCGAGGCTGGCAAGCACCTCTGTATCCCCATGGGTGGTTTCTTCCATCAACTGAATGCACCCGCCTTCCTGACCAACCCATGCATCTTTGTGCATGCTGTTTACGTGGCGCATCTCTCGTAGCGAGAGTCGGACCCAGAAGACCAGGTCGGCGGTGGCAGCAAAGGCGACCTTGGCATCGCTGCCATTGAAGGAGTCTGCCCGTGGGAGGAGAGAGTTGTAGCAGTACATCGATAGTTCAGTTGTGGTGTCGCAGCGGGCACGGAGGAACTTCGCCGCGACGGCGGAGGCAATTGGTAGCAGCTGCCCTGTGTTAGTAGGCGCACAAGTGGACGTAGTGAAGCTAGCAGCGACGATAACCACAAGGAGGAGAATAACAGCCATGGTCTCCGTGACTCGGCCTGTTCGGGCTCCACAATTGAAATGGATACAAGTAGTCATGCTTTGGATCGCTGCGCTGAGGTAGGTGTTGGATTTTGACCGACTTATATATAGCTAGTTTTTCCAATTTTAACTGCACCATAAGTGCTATTAATAGCAGGAACCCCCCTTGGGGAGGTTCATTGACCCTTTCTTCTAAGGTTGTACTACAATCACGGCATGTAATTAATAGTTGTTTCTTTTTCGTCTTAAACCTTCGCTGCTTGTATTTTGGTATAATCATTAATACAATCTAGCACTTTTTCCTAAGAGCTATTTGCTATACACTTTTTTCTTGGAGCTTTTTACTACAAAAATGCACATGATACGAGCCTCCACGTACACATCCATACATGCATGGCTCTCTGTATCTCCCTTTGTCCTTTTCTACCATTGAACACAGAACACATGCGCATACAATATACCCATGTGCAAAACACAAGACACTTCACTGAATAATTCCATAAAGCACCGAATTGATGCACTCTGAACACAGAACACAGCTCCATAACGACAAAATTAATTGCAATGAATCCTGATGATTTACGAGGTGATTACTATGAAGCACTCAAGCAGATGAATAACTATCCTAAAATCTACTTGGGGATAGATTTGTACCTGGTGGTGGAGCACGTGGTAGGTGGATGGAGGTGGAATTAAGCCGACCATGATGATGACTGCAGTGAAGGGGATTGTTTGCCGGACGGCGTGTAGCGACGGGCATCCGGGGTTAGGGCCATGGGAGTGCTTGGTTGACATTTCACTTTTAACCACAACGGTTTTCATATAAATGAGCATTAAGACATTATATGGATTTAGTTTAGCATCTAAATAGGCTCAACCGAAAAGATGGCAGGGCGTGTCGTGAGATTTGTATATGGTGGTCAATGGCGTGGCGTAAATGAGGGCTTTCTCGGCGAAACTCTGCGTGGTTGAGCCCGTTTTCGGCGTAGCGGAGAACATCATTGTAGTGGGGCTCGACAGGTGTAGGCCCCTGGATCGGCTATCTGGAGTCTTCTGTGTATTTCTGTACTAGTCCCAGATCAGTAGCTAGTACACACAGTCAAACAGTGATGAATCAACAACCATATCACGAATACATATAACTAAATAAGAATAATGCCAAATAAAAGCAAAGACCTTATGGTCAAGGTTTACCATTACGGCCTGAACAGGCAGAACAACTTGAACAACAAAATGAAGACGAAAACACCAAGGCGACCCATCCAAATGCCCACAGGCAATCGAGTGGAGAACGCGTCCTAGTCGTTGGAATTCCTTGACAGCTTCTTGCACTTCTGAGATAGGATTAGAATGTAGCACGTGAGTACATAAAGTACTCAGCAAGTTTGGGAAAATATGCATAATGTAGGCTATCCAAAGATGGCTTAACATGGTTCTTTTGCATAAAGCCAAGTTTCATCAAATCATACTTGTTAATAATTTTTACAAAGCATATTTGAGCAATTCTTTTGAATAATTGAATTATGTAAGATTGTAGCGAAGGTTCTAACCACCACTCACTAATATAGAGGCTCTATCCACCACATCTCAACAAAATCAGGGTTCAATCCAATCACATGGCTCTATCTGCCACAGTTCACAAAATCAGGTTCCTTCCACCTACCTGGCTTTAGCCGCCAGAAGCACACCCGAGAGTTCTAACCGCTCTCGGAGCCCAAAACAAACCATTGTTTAGTTTGAAACCAAAAACCAAAGTCTACCAGTATGAAAGCATTCAGCAAGCTTTGCCTTTAACCGTAGGCACGGCTATTCGAATAGTTTTAACTCTGCAGAGGTGTACAACTTTACCCACAAGACATGATGTTCCCTTGATGCCATGCAATTAGCACACTTCCTTAGGTGTGCCGGCAGGGATATCATGACAAGGCCTTTACAATGTATACGCCTAACCTGACCTACCCGCTGAGGTTTAACCGCTGTTAGGGTTATATCCACCCAGTACAGAAGCCCCCTCTTGCGCCGTGTGAGAAAAACAACAACAACAATGCCTCTATCCGGCTCTCACATTCCACCGAGTGGTGAGTCTATGTCAGATTTCTACAAATTAGTTAGCCAGGTCGTGCCCACTTTGACATGTGGTTGTACGGTTATGCTTAGAGTGGAGACAATCATAAGCGTCGGTCCTTAACTGACTTGGGGCGGTACTTGCGCAATGAAAGCTAGCGCTCCATCCGCACCCACCAGACAAACCATTCCGCCCATGTAACACCCCATAAATCTAAACTGTTGTACAAGAACAGATCGACAGCATTTCCCCTAAAACAGGATAGTACGAAAGCAATTCGAATAGGAAATAATATCACAACATCAAAACTAGAAACAACGAGTCTAATTCAACCAGGTATTAACCATAAATAAAACACATCTATAAAGGGACAACCATAAACGTGAACAAGTTTAAAGGGAACAACAATAGGTCTAAATGAAATAAAATTGCATCCAACTAATGAATTATTTAAAAACACTAGATCATGTGAGTCGTGATGACAACAGAAAATTTATTGTGTTGCTAGCCCACCCTTCATGCTTACGACTCACGTGCGCTACCTGAAAACATCAAAACAGCAAGTAGTGAGATTGGGTAATCTCAGCAAGCGGAACAACTAATACAAATAAAACATCCACCATATATCTATCATTCCACATTCCTCATATACAATACCACATCAAAGAGTCCACATTCCTCATATACAATACCACATCAAAGAGTCCACACCACTTCAGTAAATGCATATGATTGATGCACATGCTTATGCCATGTTCCTCCTCACCGTGCCCTTTCTCAGGAACACACGGTGTTGTGCACTGATCGCGCCAAGACGCTGGCGTCGACAAACTTCCAATGCATGATTATGCAGTTAATGCTTCATGCATGAATTCATTCATAACTCCTCCCATTGAGTCCACATGTTTGCATATCATCATATAGCATGGATAGAAAACAAATATCATAGAGATGAAATGTTTAGACAATTCATCCGGTAAACAACATCCTTCTTCACCTTACCTCAAAGCAAGTGATTAAACCATGTATGATTGCTGTAATTGGAGTTTATAATGAAGGCGAAGCAAACAACAATGTATAGCTTAACAATACAACTACTTCCACTTGCCTTTACCGACGTGGACGATGAACCTAGTTACGCCCAGTAGTGGCACCACCTGAACAAACATTATTTCAGTACATAGCGACATCACAATTCATCACACAATTCAAACACACGCTTCCTACTCCCCGTTCCCATTTAAACGCCAAAAACCCCGATCTGTCCGAATCGAACAGCAGCACCCTTTCTTCCCAATTTCGTATCTTTTTTCTACTATTCATAAAAATACAAAAAAAATTACAATAGCTATATATTGACGAGATCTACAACTTTCATGAAGGTCACAAATTTCAATTCCACTGTTAAATATGCCTAAACAACCGTCCAACACAGTGGACGAAATCTGTTTCCAGATTCTATTCGTCATCTTCCAACAGCGATAAATCTCAGACCGACGCCCCAAAAATTCTGAAACAATTACAGAAGCTAGGTCTCGACGTTATCTACAACTTTATAGTTATAGGTTTTTGCAGGAAAAATCATCTATGCCACGTAAAACGCGAAACAATCCGCGCTGCACAATCTTCCCTTCCAAAAACAGCACCACGTGAACATCTACCCTTCTCCCCCATCAAGATCCATCCAAACCACTCACCAACAGATCTAATACACTCCTAATCCCTAGGTAGAACATGGGTAAAAGATTGGGAATTTTACCTTTAGTTCCCCCTTGCGAACCCACGAAGAACGCGCGACGATCCCCGTAACGGAAATCTGTTCGTCCTCCTCGCCTCCACGGATCCTCTTCTCGTTTTCTCCTTCGCGTTTCGCGGTGGATCTTGAGCCACCATGCAGGGAGGAAGAGGAGGGTGCGGCTGCTAGGGGAGGAAGGGAGGCGCCTTAGGGTTTTGGGGAGGGGCGCCACTTAAAGGGGAGGTGGGCCGCCCACCAAGGCATGGGGAGGAGAGGGGGAAAAAGGAATTCCTGGCCCAGGCCCAGGTTGCCTCAGCCCAGCGGAAACTAGCCCAAAACTCCAATTTTTAATATTAAATTGCCGCATAATCTTCAATTATTTCATTCCCCGACAAAACCCTCTTTCTTTCCGGAACAACCAAGAAAGAAAACCCTAGGATCGCTCTCAAATTCTAGGGCATCACAGCCCAAGTCTAAACCATTTTTCATTTTATTTTTATTTTGTAAACCGACGGCAATACTCCTTGCCTATAACTTTCAACACAAAGCTTTAAGAGATAAATGAAATTTCCCACCCATAGGTGAATACTGACCGACTGCGAGTCTAAGCATTTCTACCGTACTATTCTATTCCACCAATAGTTTATTTTTATAAAATACAAATCCCCGGGTTTGATTACAATCCTTATAATCAACGGGGTATTCTCCAATAATCCCTCTATTGCCATAACTCTACAATCATAAGAATAATCCAATTCGATATAGTATCCAAAAAGTAGGAAGTACATCATGGTACTATCATAACTCCAAAATCTTATGGAACCACAATCATGTTCATATAGGAAATATTTCCCTTGAACTATACTTTGTATTATTGATTTATCCATCATTCATACGACGATCCATCTTATCATTCATTAGGAAGATTCCACAAAATCGTCTACTAAACCACCGAGAATACTTCACAATACTATCTCTAATCATCTAGAATACAATCCACCGATAATACTTCACAGTACCATATATTTAATTATTCACACTATCACCTCTAAATCATCTACTTTAATCCACCACGAATAATTCATAATCTCACCCCAAGCATCTTTCAAGAAAGATTCTATAAATCCAAGACTTCATTAATTCATCGACTACAGCTATTTCCATAACCAATGATACCACGTTTACTAAACAAATCACCCATAATCCACATTATTCATAATCCCGCATAAATGGTTATCGCGATACCATATTTCAATAATCATCCGGTAAACCACCGAGAATACGTAACATTGTCATTTACTAAACTACCAACTATTCTGGATTATTCACAATTCTCCATAATTGATTATCACAGGTCTATGTTTCCATAATCATTTATTTCTTAATCAGTCCTTTAATAATAATTCCCAACAAAACTCTAATAATCCAACTAACTCGTATTTCCATTTGATACTATTTTATCAGTCCAAGGAATCCAATTCAACATCTTATTTACTTGCAATGATCCATCTAATCCATCATGCATACTCCACAATACCATACATCTTCCACAATTTCCCACAATTCATTACAGTGTGAACTACTATAACAATCCAACTTCACAATATTCCAATCATCAACGTTCATAAATCAATTTCATAACTAACAATCCTCATCAACACTAATATTCATGTAATCTCCAATCAAATTGGGTTCTAGCTTCAATCTATGTTCTATTCTAATATGTTCCATCCACACTGTCTTCCCAAAAGTTATTTCCCTAACAAAATATTTTTCCAAAAACATTTATATTGGTGGATTGCTATACTAGGGTGACAAAGGGTCATGGATAACAAGGTCAAGGAGGTATGAACAATAGGTATTAACGAATGGCCTAACGTCAACATCATTATTTTATATAAATAGCAATGCAGTTTGTCAAACAGTGTAAAACATTTATAAATCACGGGATCAAAATGCGTTAAGGAGACTAGGCTTCGGTCGCGGGAAGGTCGTTGTACGAGGGAAGTCAGGCGGCGGGGTTGGCAGTCGCGTCGGAGTCCCCGGCTACACGCAAATCGAGGCAATAAATAAATAAAAGAAAATAAATAAAATCCAAAAATTATACAAGTTATACTGGCAGGAAGATCTTGATTTTAGATGAATTTAGAAATTTGAATGGGGTCAAACGGAGTTCGGACGGAGAAGTTATGAGCTTCCGAAGTTTGAAATTCGAAAAATTGGAAAATCGGGAATATTCTCAGAATATTCCCTTTTTGACTGGTCCACGGTTGACTATGACTTTGACTGGCCTTGTCTCTATGGCATGTGGGGCCAATGTGTCATACACAAGGTTGTCTTCTTCCTTGGCTTACCCATGGCCATGGATGGTGTGGATGAAGCTTGGGAGAGGTGGGGGAAGGGCCATGGCCGGCGGCGGGCGACCTGCCGGCTGGCCGACGGTCATGCCCAATCCCGCATGCACCGGAGCCCCCAAAACAGAGAGCTCTCACCCAAAAAAAATAAAGGCCTAACTCCAAAAATCCGATTTTTAGTCCATTTTTGCACGGAATTGACCCAAACAAAAGCTTAGAACCTCTAGATTACATCCTTAGGTACCTAGAGAAGGAAGGATTGGAGTTAATTCTCATCGGAGACGATGAAATCGATGACGAACGGAACTCCGGCCGAACCGAGAAAACCGAGAAATTCGTCGCCAATCCTTGATGCAACCTAAAATTGATGGTTGGGTTAGACTCTAGACTCATCCACGGTCACAAGGAACCAAGTGGCATGAAGAATGGCTCACCGGAGAAGGATCTACAAGCACGAATGCGAAGAACATCGAAAAAGAGCGACCCAACTTTGGTTTTTTTGATCTCACGGGCACAAGAGTGGAGTAGATGAAAGGAGGAGCACACTCCCGGAACGGGGATTCTTATACGAAGAGAATGGAGGTGGTGGTGCGGCGTTTGGAGGCGAAACGGCCGAGTTAATGGCAATTGAGTGGATTTTGATTTTTCATTGATGCGGCCATTTCCGGCGAGCTTGACGGCGAGTGAGGGTGGGGAATGGCAAGAGATCGACGTCGCGGATCCAACGGAATCGACCGTTCGCATTTTGGAGTGGATTTGAGGGATATATGGACATTTGAATGCAACCCTAGCCATGGGAGCATGGCTTGGAGCTCTCTGTTATTTGCTTTGGCTGGAGGTTGAACAAGGTGCACTATTCATCGCCACGTGGCGCCTCCTCATTGGTCCTCCTTTACGCGAATGATTCGTCCTAGAGCAAAATTAGGAAAAATGGCCTAAAAATTCCAGAAAAATTCCTAGAGCCATTTTAGAATATTTGGGACCCAATAAAATTGGTTTCACTGAATTTGGATAAAATTTGTGGAATTAAATATTCGGGCGCGGATCGCAGGCATTAAACAAAAGCCGCGCGAGATACAATAGGAAAGGAGGTCCAAAAATCCGGGAAAAGGTTCCTAAAATCATTTTGGAATATTTGGAACACAATTGAAGTGGTTTGGGGATTTTTGGAGCATTTTTGGACTCGGGTGAAATTTCGGGTACCATTGGGAACTGGAAAAATTGATTTTTCGATCGGTGGGGAATTAAATCCAGATTTTGGAGGGGAATGGATGCCAGGTTAATATAAACACCAAGGAAAATCCAAACTTTTGATTTTAGTTATTTAAATTAGATTTTTCTCCAGAAAGCAAAACTGAGGATGTTACAACAGGTGACCAAGTTGAAAAGAGCAGTGCAGATCCGTGCCATGCCATGGGCACGTGGACTCAGTCGCGACAGGGATAGGTGGGCATGCTTGGCCAGGAAGAAATGGACAAGGCGGTGGCTTTCTTGGCAAGATAGGTGGGCATGCGAGCTCATGTTCCATCGTAGCGCGGCGCGCGGTGGCTTTCTGCGGGATAGGGCTGCCATGACAGGGAAAAAGGAGCCGCTGAGGCTATCATGGCAATAGTTTGACCGTGATGTGGCGCGCGAGACGTGTGGCACAAGCATGGGCTGCATAGAGCCACTGTCATGGAAAGGATTCAGGGTTGGTGTTTACCGCCGCGACGAGGGATGGCAACTGCTCATGCGTGAGAGAAAAGTGGAAGAGACGGGAGGGAAAGGGGAAGCCGGCTAGCAGGTGGGTCCATGGGGTCCACTTATTAGTGCGCACGGCAAGGGGCATCGAAGTGCTTCCAGGTGGGCCTAAGTGCTCGGTGGGCCCAACTGGTAGTGGAAGAAGCAGAAAAGGATTTAAGTATTAGTTTTCTTCATTATGAGACAGCAGCACACTCGAATTTATTTTAGATAGGAAAACATGTTGGAAATTTTTGAAATTTTTTTGGGAGGGTTGTAAGGACATACCTGATCTTCCATAAAAATTTCAGATTGAAAGTGGGCATAAATTGTTTTTAAAAATTCTGGAAATATACCTAGCATATTCATCCCCTTTTCTGAAATTGAATTTTCTTTGGATACAACACAACTCAAATAATATCCATACTTTTACTGTATTATTTGAAAGATGTTCAGGTTTTTACATAAAAATTTCATAGCAGAAAGTTGTATATTTATTTTAATAAAATTCTATTATTGAAACATGCTCATAATATCTATTATTATTTTTTGCTTTTTCAGGAGCTACAATTTATTTCAAAACCTGCTAAAAATTTATGGAGAGGATCTATATAATAATTAGGATTTAAATATTTTTTTTCTAAATTTTGTGCCTATTTTTTTAATGAGAAGATTAGGTTTTCATTTTTACGTTAAGTAAAAGATTTTTCTTAAGGGACATAAATTCAATGAAATTAAAAAAACACAATAAATTCAATTTAAAACAACAAAATAAAATTTTTAATTTATTTTCACATTCTTTTATTTTGAGGATGTTACGGTGGCATCGGTAGGAGCAGGTGCTAGATCTAAGTGGGGACGCAACTAGAGGAGCAGCAAACATTGGATCTATGCGAGACACGGCCGGAGGAGGAGGAATAACCATATCTGTGTGGGGACATGACAGGTGGGGGTGGGTCAGGCGGTGACAACAGTGGATACAGGTCGGCAATGGGGTAGGCGGCGGCGCCGAGCCGGCGCGGGCGATTTTGGGACCGTCGTTGATGTAGACTGCATCAGGGGTGGCAAACGAATACAAGGATAATGAACTACGGTTCTTAAGCGGTGCCGGCGGCATTGTCTACTAATGCATGTGAAAGGACGTTGTTACCCTCGCTAAATATAACAAATGTATAATCAAGGAAAAGACCATAATACCCTCACAAATTGATGGCTTGATTTGATTTGTACTACTGACATATATTACCCGTATAATGCACTGTAAAATTTCTCATACAATTAATAATATATAAATTAAGAAGAGCGTAGTAACTTACAAATTACCTGCATGAATAAAAAATGCCAAAATAAAACATAAATGGCTTATACAAATGTTTGAAAAATGCACTGTGGGCAAAAGAATGTTGAAACCGATAGGACGAAGAGGCATCATTGGTTCACAGTGGTATGGCTTTGAAGAGACTGTCCGCAATTATCTGGGACTGTACAAGGTGGGCATTCGTAATAGGCAGCAGCTCCCCAACGTCATCCCCAAAATTCATCCAGCACTCGTTGATCTTGGAGTCTGATGTAGCAATCCATTTCTTTACAACCTCTAGATCCCGCTCGCTCAGCTTCTCGCCGTTGCCCAAAGCCTCAAGGTGGCCGAGGCTGGCAAGCACCTCTGTATCCCCATGGGTGGTTTCTTCCATCAACTGAATGCACCCGCCTTCCTGACCAACCCATGCATCTTTGTGCATGCTGTTTACGTGGCGCATCTCTCGTAGCGAGAGTCGTACCCAGAAGACCAGGTCGGCGGTGGCAGCAAAGGCGACCTTCGCGTCGCTGCCATTGAAGGAGTCTGCCCGTGGGAGGAGAGAGTTGTAGCAGTACATCGATAGTTCAGTTGCGGTGTCGCAGCGGGCACGGAGGAACTTCGCCGCGGCGGCGGAGGCAATTGGTAGCAGCGGCCCTGTGTTAGTAGGCGCACAAGTGGACGTGGTGAAGCTAGCAGCGACGATAACCACAAGGAGGAGAATAACAGCCATGGTCTCCGTGACTCGGCCTGTTCGGGCTCCACAATTGAAATGGATACAAGTAGTCATGCTTTGGATCGCTGCGCTGAGGTAGGTGTTGGATTTTGACCGAATTATATATAGCTAGTTTTTCCAATTTTAACTGCACCATAAGTGCTATTAATAACAGGAACCCCCCTTGGGGAGGTTCATTGACCCTTTCTTTTAAGGTTGTACTACAATCACGGCATGTAATTAATAGTCGTTTCTTTTTCGTCTTAAACCTTCGCTGCTTGTATTTTGGTATAATCATTAATACAATCTAGCACTTTTTCCTAAGAGCTATTTGCTATACACTTTTTCTTGGAGCTTTTACTACAAAAATGCACATGATACGAGCCTCCACGTACACATCCATACATGCATGGCTCTCTGTATCTCCCTTTGTCCTTTTCTACCATTGAACACAGAACACATGCGCATACAATATACCCATGTGCAAAACACAAGACACTTCACTGAATAATTCCATAAAGCACCGAATTGATGCACTCTGATCACAGAACACAGCTCCATAACGACAAAATTAATTACAATGAATCCTAATGATTTACGAGGTGATTACTATGAAGCACTCAAGCAGATGAATAACTATCCTAAAATCTACTTGGGGATAGATTTGTACCTGGTGGTGGAGCACGTGGTAGGTGGATGGAGGTGGAATTAAGACGACCATGATGATGACTGCAGTGAAGGGGATTGTTTGCCGGACGGCGTGTAGCGACTGGCATCCGGGGTTAGGGCCATGGGAGTGCTTGGTTGACATTTCACTTTTAACCACCACGGTTTTCATATAAATTAGCATTAAGACTTTATATGGATTTTGTTCAGCTTCTAAATAGGCTCAACCGAAAAGATGGCAGGGCGTGTCGTGAGATTTGTATATGGTGGTCAATGGCGTGGCGTAAATGAGGGCTTTCTCGGCGAAACTCTGAGTGGTTGAGCCCGCTTTCGGCGTAGCGGACACTACTACAGATCCGTACATCACAATCGGTTCTTTTTAGTCATCACAGTCGGTTTTGGTGGCGATACATAGTCCAACGACAGTGATAAGGTAGATATATCACAGTCGGTTTTTAACCGATACTAATAATACATTATCACTATCGGTTCTTTTTAGGAACCGACTGTGATATTACACTTATCACAATCGGTTTTCTCTTAGAACCGATTGCGATAAGTATAATATCACAATCGGTTCTTTTTTAGAACCGATACAAATGATTACATTATCACCATCGGTTCATTTGTAGAACCGATGGGGATAAGAATAATATCACAATCGGTTCATTTGTAGAACCGATTCAAATTATTACATTATCACAATCGGTTTTTATTGAAACCGATGGGGATAAGAATATTATCAAAATCGGTTCTTTATGCAAACCGATTGCGATACGAAACATCTCCCAATCGGTTCCACTAAGAACCGATTGTGATATCAGATTTATCCCAATCGGTTCCAACCAAGAACCGATTGTGATGATTTTTACCGCCCATCGTCCAAAATGGCCTCGCATTGACAAAATGACACATTCATCACAATCCACAATATCACGTAACATATACATCACAATCTACACACATTACATTCAAATTAATATTGTTTACAATCAGAATGTATCACATTCACATTCAGATAAATTTTGTTTACACTTTATGGACTAGTATTTGCTTGAATGGTCTCTATATCTACCATCATCCGTTATAACTTCGCCCAGCACCACCGCATAAATGGTCTCGTAATTTCTTGAGATCAGCGTTGGTTAGGCTCTTCCGGATGATATCAAGGTCCTGCAAAATAGATAGTAGTGCACTAATATATTTAAGTCTTAAATTGGAACAAAAACACATGCTGATAGTATTATGCTTGTAAACAAATATCACATAGACAAAGAGTGCAAATAATCTGCTTATACCTTAGGGAAAAGATGTGAGCGACCAACCAAAATCAGCATGTGATGCATCACGTAAAAGCCACACAGATCATCGCACCCTTGTTGATGACACTGTGAATAAAGAAACTTAAATTAGGAGACGAATTAAAAATAGGTGTAAGAAAAAATTCCTATGATAGACACTTGTACCTTGAAGCGCTTCCACTCGAGTTTGGTGCCTTGTTTATCATTGTGTCGGCCACGTTCAGCAACGTAAGACATGAAAGCCCTATACATTGGAGAGATGCCATGCATTGAGGTTAAAAATACCTAACGTAGTTCAATATGTAAAGCGTTAGGTTAGAGGAATATACTTACTTCTGCAAAACAGGCTCGATCGCATAGTCCATCGGTCTATTTTCGAGTGAGTTCAACGTGTAGACCTTGTTTTGACTCGGAACAACCACAAGTAGAACCCAATGGTTGCTTATTAAACGGTACACAATGCAAGAGAATAAGTTAATACAAGGTTGAAGTGTGTACATGTAATTGAATTGTATAGTAGTACATACTCCTGGTGGTATGGGAAGAGAATGAAGTCCTTTTTTGCCTCTGTGACACCTCGGAGTGTCGTATCCTTAATTTTTGAGCATGATAAGGTTAAATACAGTATGAGATGTGGAAATAAGGTTAAAATCATAAGGATCGGGGGTTAATAACGTTTCCGGGCCGTTTCCGGGGTTTTGGGCCTTCCCGGGGGAGTTTTGGGCCTTGGTGGGCTTTGGTGGGATGGATTAGGACTCCGTAACGGACTAGGATTGGGTTGAGGGCTGTTAAAAGGGGCTTCCCCCAAGCCCCCTTGCGCCCCACCTCCCCTTATTGCGCCCCACCTCCCCCTCTTGCGCCCCTCCCCAAGCCGTGCGCCTCCCCAAACCGTGCGCCTCCACCTCTCCACCTCCACACCATCTCCCTCCACCCCTTGCTGCCCTAGGGTGGCCACTCCCACCCCTGCACCTCGTGGATACATCCCGTGGAGCGAGGAGCGAGGAGCGAGGAGCGCGGAGCGAGGACCGTGGAGCGAGGAGCGATTCGCGAGGAGAGTCGCGGAGCTTGCTGGGAGTTGTGCGCTCGGGGCAAAGGTATGAACATGAGGATCCTTGGATTTGATCTAGGTACTGTTATTAGGGTGTTTATCAAGTTTTTAGATCAATTGGAGGCGCTGGTTTGAAGTAATTTGGGTTAGATCTAAACTTGTCCACGTTTCTGTTTTCGGGCAGATTGAGCAGTCGAACTAGGGTTCGAGTTTCCGTCGATTTAGAATCCGAATCAGACCGTACGGACTTCTAGGAAGTTGTAGATAATTTAATTATCTTTCCGTGGACGTAAAGCACGTTAATTTCCGATCAGCCGTTTGAAAGTTATGGCTGTTTTACCGAGCGCCTAAAAATCTGTGACGTAACTGGAACAGATTGTGGTAATCTGTAGATTAAACAATTTTAGAGTCCGAATCAGTCTTTCCCTATAACTAGAAAAAGTTGGGAAATTTCCTAAGCTTCGCGACGGTGTACTCGTTTATTCGATTTGGAGTCCCAGAACTCAAGTTATGCCTTTTGCAAGGCTGCTGTTCCGCCGGGACAGAACCTCTGTTTTTAGGTTTTGCGAGTAGTTGGCAATGTCGGGTTAGATGGGGGCGTGTGTACTGTTTTGAGGTTATGATTGTGAGTGTGTGGTGCCTATGTGCAGGTGGTGTGACCCCGGGAGTTCCCTCTTCTTCCCGCCAATCCGTTGCACGTGTTTGAGGCAAGTGTGTTGTGATGGATAGCGAGTTGTAGGTTGCATGTTGTGATTAGATGGAATTGTTTACATGATATATGTTCACTTGCCATGTGTTAATAATTGTTATGATATGATGAGCATGTTTAACATATTATGATGCCATGTGTTAATATGTGAATTAAATATGATAATTGGCATGGTTGCATGCATGTCATGAGATAGGGCGAGGGCGGTGAGAAAGTCTTAACTAGTCCGGCAAGGTCATTGAAAGTTATGACTAATCCGAACGCCATTGAGTAAGTCCTATGTCGTGATTCCATCCACGTGGTGTTTGGAAGCGAGTAGGCACCCTCCATCTTCGGGATGGAAGGGAGGAAAGGGTGCACACCGACGGGTGTGTACTTCCCATACCGGTATGAGGTTCCAGAGGGTCAGAGCAATGCATTACATCGCATACAAATTGATGATGATATTGATAAGTATTCATGAATGAGATGTTATACATGATGAAAGATGTTATTGACTTGTTGTTATGCTTGTTGTCCATTGCAAGATGCTTGCTGAAGTTTTCGAACTCACCCTTGTGTTTTCTTGTTGTTTTAGGTACCATGAGAACGGCATGCGGGAAAGGGGAATAGTCACACGCTCACACGTTGTTTCACCTTAATGTTTCCCCAAGTCAATTCATTTAGTTGGATAATAAATTGCGTGTGATGATCTTTAAAATTAAGTCCTAGCTTGGTTAATGAGAGTTCTATTGTTTGTTTGACACTTGGAACCTTAAGAGCTTAATGTTAGTCTCTTATTGTCGTTAAGACTTTATTTATTGCTGTTTTAGATGGTTCTCTTATTGCCATATAATGCTATATTGTTGCTGTTCCTTAATTTCTTGTTAAAGCAAAGGAGGTGCTGCCGAAATCTCGGTTTTTAGCCTATGCACCTTTGCTGGAATTTTATGTTAAATGTGGTATTTAGATGTTGTTTAGCTTATGTTTGGTAACATTCAGGCATAGTAAATGCCGGGGTGTTACAGCCTCCTCATGCAATGCCTGCTTGATGTATCCTGCAAGGAACTCCGATTGATACTTAGCCATGGTCGCAGACACCATCTCGGGGTCGACAAACCCGACAGGGTGTCGACCCGTCACGGCTCGCTGCCTCATGATCCTGCAATTCATGTCAATTGTTAAAAAATATAATACAAAATCAATAAATAGTCATCTGATTGAGTATGGTGCGAGACTCACAGCGTCCAGGATCGTATGGTAGAAATATCGACGGCTTTCAAGCTGTACATAAAGTACAGATCCTCAAAATCGACCGAAAGGTCCCATCCTCGTTGCGGTGGAATTGGCCCGCCGATACTTCACTATGAAATCGTGGCGAGTCTCGGCCTCATGTGACCTATCGATGTACCATCCATGTAGGTGACGAGTGAACAAGCCCAAAGAATTCAATTCTTGGCTTGGGAGAAAGGGCTTTCCATGTATGTACCGCTTGTGATCATCGTGGTGCTCTGTGCCCTCGACAACTTTGCCTTCTTCACGGAGGGACTCTCTGAACTCGCTTTGTATCTTTCGTCATCGTGGTAGAAGTCCTTTATGCCCCACCTGCATAAAGATTTGCAAATGGCAGCGTAGGTGCAGGAGGTGCAGCTTCAGGCGTAGGTGCAGGTTGTGCAGGAGGTGCAGCTTCAGGCGTAGGCGTAGGAGCATGTGCCGCAGGAGTAGGAGCAGCAGTAGTAGGAGCAGGAGCAGCAGGAGTAGTACCAGGAGCAGCAGCAGAGTACCAAAGCAGAGCCAATGTGAGGAGCAGCAGAGTAGGAGGAGCAGAGCAAGAATGTGAGCAGCACCAGAGCGCACCAGCATTAGCAGCGAGTGAGTAGCAAAGCAGAGCAGAGCAGCAGAGCAGAGCGTGAGCAGCGATGAGCGTGAGCGAGTGAGCAGCTTGTACCAGATAGCAGTGGTAGCAGTAGTACCAGCAGTAGCGGCAGCAGGAGGAGGTGCTTGCACTACGACACCCGTCGCGGGCCACTTGATGAACGACATCCGTGCTTGCCCGAGAGTGGTGATATCTTCGCTCGGGAACTCCAGGCATGAGACATGTAAACATCGTGGACATAGTCCACCTGCACCCTCATGTAGCCCATCCCCAAAGGTATACCATGCACCGTGTCATCCTCCTTGCTTGGAAATGCAACCTCCGCCAGCCTCAATCAGATTCCGTCGTCGATCGGGACTAGCCAAGCACTTCAAGGTGACCTCGCAAGAAGTGATCAAGATCTTCATCATAACTGTGTTAAGCTTACTCATGTACCTTTTGGTCTCAAAACAGCTTATTACCTTGAGGTGTGGAATGCACAGTTCCTTATTGGAAGCGCAAATGCTAGGGCGTAGCATAGGCGATGGTTGAGGAATCTGATTCGGGAGAACATCGCCATCATCTCAGCCATCATCTCAGCCTTTAACTCCTCCTTCAACTCCTCCTTCATCTGCAAACGGATCCGCGCCTCACGTGCTTCCCATGATCTTGCCCTGGCACTGGACGCGCTCTCCTCTACAAAGAAGGACCTCTTCGTATACCCCGCACCTGCGGCAAGCACCCGCCCCTTATGATCGGGCTTCCCGATTGCCGAACACAGGATGTCCCGTGACCCTTGGCTTTGAAATGATCCTTGCTCTTTTTGCAGGCTTACCTCCTCCTGCAGGTCGCAAATATAAATTATTACTAAAATACAATGGGAATATAATATGCAATGTACTATGTTAGATATCTTACGATGGTCGTGACGATCTGTGCGGTCGCGGGGTTTGGAATGACAATCGACCGCCGAGGTTTTCTTCGCCCTCGCTAATACCCGATCGCGTGCCGCTCCTCGCATATGTGGGAGTAAGGCATCGTTGTCCCAGGTTGCACACTCGAGGCTAGTCGCACCCACTCGCCTTCTTCCCTCACGCACTCCACCGGAACCGAGGTGGTGCGCGTGTGTGTTACGCCTCAGATAGCGATATTCTTCTCTCTTAGCTCCTCCGCCTCAAGCGCACTCCTCATCCTTGTGAACTCCTCCCAAACCTCGGGTGTAACAAATGGATACCTTTGGAAGGGAGTACGGTCTTTCAACACCTAACTCGGCATGCATGGTCACCCTGAAATGCCTCAAAGCCACACCCATTCTCTTCAAGGCGCACTGCCTCGCATTGATTTCATCTTCCTCTCGTATAATCCATTTTCCCTTAACTTCGTCCCACGTCGGTTCTTCTCGCTGCCGCTTACTTCCTTCCTCCAGTCCTTAATTGTGATCGGCACTCGCTCCCTCACCAATTGGCCGATAAAAGAGGAGTAGCGCCCCTTAAGCAGGCCAGACCGTGCAAACCCCTGGCATTGAAGTGGAGCACTTGCGGCGTTCTCCCTGTGGCTCCTTTATTCGGTCCTCCGCCTTTCTAACCTTCCTCGATGGGGTAGCAGGACCTTCTTCTCTCTCTGGCGTTGAGCCGGTGCTCTCTCTTTGCGACATTTCAAGTAAGTACGTATATTGTCAAACCTAAACTT
Organism: Rhipidocladum racemiflorum; assembly: GCA_036346355.1. Classification (NCBI taxonomy): domain Eukaryota; kingdom Viridiplantae; phylum Streptophyta; class Magnoliopsida; order Poales; family Poaceae; genus Rhipidocladum; species Rhipidocladum racemiflorum. The sequence goes on from CM070583.1 coordinate 8,873,258, forward strand.
CATGAGAGGAAGCAATTCAAATTTCACATAATAGAAAGCAATTCACATGTCTATCTCAGAGACCGACTAAGTACGCACGCACTCAACGATGACTCCTAATCTCTAATTAGGTTAGGTCCTAATCCCATTCGAGGATATGTGGTTCGAGCAAGTTCCTAAGCTGTTGTACAACTCTAGAGAAAATTTAGCGAGATCTCCATTTGTTCTTCAAATACACGCCTCGACAACAGGTCAAGAGGGTGTGTATTCGAAGAACACCAGGAGATGTCACTAAACTTTCTAGAGTTTGTACAACACCTTAGAACTTGCCCGAGCCACATATCCTCGAACTAATCAAAAACGTGGACAATTGAGATCGCTTATTTATAAATATGCCATTTTAGCATACTTATAAACAAGCACCCTCGAACGGGAGACGCATAGGTTACGCAACTAAACTCGATAATAAAGTGCGATAATATAGCATGTGTTACAAGTTTCAAATTGCAATGATTGATTGCTCTCAGATTGCTATAGAAGGTTTGCTAAATTAATTAGCCGTCAACTTCTAGATGGCCAATATATCACCGGCTATTACATCTAAAAATTTAAGGATTACACAACCCTAGAACAAAGATCGCTCTAGCACATAAAACAACAAGTACATCATAATATCAGAATGAATATAGCACTAATCTAACCCTACCACAATGCATTAAGAGCAAGTGCCACCAAATTGTCAGCTAAGAGCATAAAGGAATAAACACAAAGATCAAGCTCGACCTAGAACAATGCATTAAGAGCAAGTGGCACCAAATTGTCACTAAGAGCGGTGTTGTTCTAGGTCTAGCAAGTTCCTTTAATGATCAGATAATCAAGCCTCATTCAAAAGCAATCATCATCGAGCTATTTACAACCAAATACAGCCACAGTCCGAAATACATCTTTACAGTGCGCCGAACCGAGTCGGCAATGGGGGAGGAGCGATGGGGGACGCGCCGATGGGGGACGAGCCGAGGGGAGGCGCTGGGGAGGACCTGCAGGGGAGGCGCCGGGGTGGGGAGGCGCCCACGGATACCCGCCAATGGGGAGGAGCCGGGGAGGCGGCGCCGGGGGAGGACCTGCAGGGGAGGCGCCGGGAGGCGCCACTGATACCCGCCAATGGGGAGGAGCCGGGGAGGCGGCGCCTGGGGAGGACCCAGAGGGGTAGGCACCGGTCGGGAGGTGGTCAAGCTAGGGTGTGGGAGGAGGCGGAGGGGAGGCGCCCGGTCGGGAGGTGGTCAAGCTAGGGTGCGGAGGTGGTGGAGCTAGGGTTGTGGAATGAATTGAAACGAAATCAGTCTACAAAATGAACTGAGTGTACGCGCTAAATGAAAATGCTCGGGTTTTATCACGGTCGTTTCTATAGAAAACCGATCGCAATTATATCGACTATACGTGTCGGTTCTATAGAACAACCGATCGCAATATGTGGAGTATCTGTGTCGGTTCTTTAAAAGAACCGATCGCAATTATACTATCTCGTGTCGGTTTCCTAAAGAACCGATTGTGATAACTATGATCCAATTTCTAATTTTTTAAAAGCAGAATCTTCATTCAAAAGAGTCGAAAAGTCAAATCTTTTTCAAATTTGCTATACTATAAGATCCATTTGACATATATATTCTACAAAATGCCACATTATACAGGGAATTCTTACAACATAATTTATTTAAAAATACAACCCTTCTTGATGATCTACACGCATGTAATGTGTTCCATGTGTGCCGTCGTCACCGCTTAAGACATGCCCCATCTCGCAAACGGAGGTGTTTCATCAAATTGGTTGTACTCTTCTTCATCTACGACATTTTCAACTCCAACAATCCTCCTCTTGCCATGAAGTACGACGTGCAACCTCGGATTGGCCGGATCACGACGTAGAAAACTTGAGTTGCTTGCTTTGGCGAGGACGAACGGTTCATCTCTCAGAGGCCGCCTATTCAGATCAACAAGTGTAAAACCTGTCTTGTCGACCTTAACTCCGTGAGGAAGTCTCACCCACTTACATCGGAACAATGGAACTTGGTATATTCCGTAGTCGAGCTCCCATATTTCTTCGATCATCCCGTAGTAACAGCTTCATTGCAGTTGACGATCCTCTAATTGAGTGATCATCGGACAAAGCATCTATGCTCACACCACTGCTTTGCACTGCACTTTTGCATCTTGACTTTCAGTATAAAATGTGTAGCCATTAATATCGTAACCTTGCCATGTCTCAGATATTAAATCTTGGTCCATCACCAACCATTTGACATCCTCGGTACTAACGGAGACCTTCACCTTTTCTTTGAACCATGTGAGGAATCGATCGTTGTGTTCTCGTGTGATGGAAAGCTCATCCATAAGTGGATTCTCTTCCGTAATATCAACTTGTGTTGTTGGATGTATGGATGAACTTCATTTGTGTTGCAAGATCGTGAAATGCGCTTTACAAGACATATCAAATTGTGGGCTCATTAGATTTGACCCAATGGTTCCTTTGCCACCAAGTCTGCCCTCATGACGAGATATAGGAACACCAATCGGTTGTCTTTACCAAGGTAGTCCACGCAGAACTCAATAACCTCTTCAGTCCCATAACCTTCAATAATACTACCCTCAGGCTTCGACCTATTCCTCACGTATGACTTTAATATACCCATGTACCTCTCGAACGGATACATGTAACGCAGGAATGCGGGTCCACAAATCTTAATCTCTCTAATAAGGTGAACAACGAGGTGGACCATGACGTCGAAGAACGACGGGGGGAAATGCATCTCAAGCTGACAAAGAGTCTGCACCACCTCACTTTGTAAGTTGTCCAGTATATCGGGATCAATAACCTTGCATGAAATCGCATTGAAGAAATAGCATAGCTTCGTGATTGCCAACCTGACGTCATCTGGTAGGATATTTCTGATTGCAACAGGGAGCATTTGGGTCATAAAGACATGACAGTCGTGGGACTTCATACCGATCAACTTCAAATCATCCATAGACACAAGCTTCTTAATGTTTGCGGAGTAGCCCGATGGAACTTTAATATCGTGGAGACACTTGCAGAGGTCTTCTTTCTCTTTCTTGGATAAGGTGTAGCATGCAGCGGGGATGTACGGCCCTTTTCCATCCTCCTCCATCACTGCAAGCTTGGGCCTGATCCCCATGTAGGTCATATCGCGGCGAGCATTCACACCATCCTTGGTCTTCCTGTGTATGTTCAGCAGGATGCCTACCAAATTATCACAAACATTTTTCTCAACGTGCATCACATCAATACATTGACGGACATCTAACTCCTTCCAATATGGTAAGTCCCAAAATATCGACCTCTTTTTCCAAATGGTCCTAGCACGAACAGATTTACGGCTCTTACCATACTGAACATCGATATCCTCTACGCGTGAATATACTTGCCTTCCAGTCATAGGCTGCGGGGCTGCACGAACTTCCCTCTTTCCATCAAATTTGTCATCCATCTTACGATATCGATGACTTCGGGGTAGAAACCTACGGTGACCCATGTACACCGTTTTCCTCGAATCGGCACCACAAGCTATCGCTGTCCTCTTCACAAATTGGACAAGCTTTGGCTCCCTTCGTGCTATAGCCCGCCAAATTACCAAAGGCTGGAAAATCATTTATGGTGCAAAATATCATAGCCCGTAGGGTGAAGTTCTCTCTTTTGTATGCATCCCACACCTCAACCCCACATTCCACAATTTTACCAAATCCTCAATTAGTGGTGATAGGTACACATCAATATCATTACCCTTTGTTTGGGTCCTGAGATTAGCAACGACATCATGATATACTTCCGCTTCATGCATAACCAAGGAGGCAAATTGTAGATACACAACAAAAGCGGCCAAGCATCGTGTCGATCGCTTCATATTACCAAACGGATTCATACCATCCGTACTCAATCCAAATCTTATGTTCCTCATCTCGGCACCAAACTCCTCATGTTCCCAATTAATGTTTCTCCATTGAGCCGAATCAGCGGGATGTCTCAACTTGCCATCTTCCTTTCGAGATTCATAATGCCAACGCAACAATTTTGCCTCTTTAGGATTTGCAAATAACCGCTCTAAACGGGAATGATGGGCAAATACCACAACACCTTGGCTGGTGCCCCTTTTTCACATCTTCACCGTGGTCAATTCGGTTCTTATGCTTCTTGTCATTACGCTTCTCATTTTGTTTGTATCGGGTACACCACAAAGCAGGACAAATGCTTGATTCCTTATGGACGTTGCGGTATAGTATGCAATCATTTGGACATGCATGTATCCTTTCTATTTCCATTCCCATGGGACATAATAGCTTCTTCGCTTCATAAATACTTGTTGGCAACTCGTTTCCCTCTGGAAGCATATCCGAAAGAAGTATTAAAAGTGCATTGAAACTTGTATCTGTCCAACGGTGTATTGCCTTCAGTTCAAACAATGCAAGGACCGAACCCAACTTGGTGTATTCCCCTTTGCAACCTGAAAACAATGGTTTGGCATCGTCATCCATCAAGCTTTTAAATTTTTCGAACTCTCTTTCCGTGTAATTTCCCTCCACATCCTGTAACATTTGATCTAAATTATCCTCATCAAACATATCACGCTCCAACTCCTGATCGGCTTCCAAAGATATCTTCGTTGCATATCACAGGGTACTACTGTCTCCCCATGATGGATCCAACACGTGTAATTCCTCATGAAGCCACGTCGAATCAAATGGCCTTCAATTTGAGATGAGTTGTTAAATCTCCTGAGATTGGTGCAATCAATACAAGGACAATATATGAACTTTACACCCCTCATAACCATATCTTCTTCTGCAATTCTTATGAACTCCTTAACTCCCCTCTGAAATTCAGCACTCACACGGCTTTTGTGATACATCCATTCTTCACGGTCCATCTACAAGTAAACCGCAAACAATAAATTAATAATGCCCTAATCAATGAAATAAAAAAAGAAGGGTTGAACCCGAAAACAATATTTTTTTGTTGAATGATCTTAAAGAAACGTATATCTATAGACCGACTAATTAAGCAATGCGTGACGCATTATAGCGATGACTCCTAATCTCTAAGTAGGTCAGGTCCTAATCCCATTCGAGGATATGTGGTTCGAGCAAGTTCCTAATTAAGATGTTGTACAAACTTTAGAGAAAATTTCGGCAGCATCTCCCCGCTGTTCTCCAAATACACGTATCGACAACATGTCAAGAGGATGTGTATTCGGAGAACACTGGCCAGGGAGATGCTGCCGAAACTTTCACTACAGTTTGTACAACAGCTTAGGAACTTGCCCTCGCCACATATCCTCGAACTGTCCAAAAAACGTGGACAATTCGAGACTGCTTATTTATAAATATGCCATTTTAGCATACTTATAAACAAGCACCCTCGAACGGGAGACGCATAGGTTACGCAGCCTAATTAACAATTATGACATGTAATGTACACATTCACCAAATAAAAAAAATTAATTTAAGTCCAACGGCAATATTGAAGAGATTTCTAAGAATTAATGCTGGTCACCTTTCGAGGAAAACCACAAACGAGGGGAAATCTAGCTCCTGATCAAGCTAGCTAGGGTTTCAATTAACGGAGACCTTCAACGCACCGATCTCCTCAACCATACACTCTGCTAATGAGACCAAATCAAAATCGAATAATGTACGTTAATACAACATTGAAGGGATTCGAAGGAATCGGGCCCACCTTTAGAATAAAGCCACAGGTAAGATAGGCTTGAAAATAGAGAAATCGCCTAGCGAACTAACTCGACGAGAGTTAATAAGTTCATTCCCGAGTCCAGACGGTACATATAAAACCTAGCGAGCCTCATCACAATCGGTTCTATAGAAGAACCGTTTGTGATTAATTAGTTATCACCGTAAACATATGTAAAACCGATCGTGATAATTTGATTCTCAACACTGCTTCGGTTTCTTTATAGAACCGACACGTATAATGTATCTGTTTTGTTCTCAAGAAGAACCGACTGCAATAACTCCAGTCAACACAGTCGGTTCGGGATATGAACCGACACGGATATCCATTCGCCCCCACGTCTTCCCCGCCATTTTGACGTTCAAACAATACTAGCATTGATCACACCATCGATCGCAGTGCAATGCCCTTTCATATAACTCCTTTCGTTCTCTGCATCCTGGTCACATCGGTACAAGTCTTCCATATAGCTCCTTTCGTTCTCTGCATCTTCGACCGGCAATGGCAGTGCCACCACCATCTCCGGCAAGGTCTGACTCCACGGTGGAATCACCGTACGATCCTCCACCGCCGCCGGCCTTCAGCCTCAGCCTCCGGCGCCTCACTCCGGCGTGGCGCCAGCGCCCCACCTGTCTCCCGTCGTCCCTCCCGGCTTCTCACCCCATCCGGGCGCCTCCAAAGGCAGCAGGAAGCGCCCCAGAGATGACGACGACGACGACGAGGAGGAGGAGGACGACGACGAGGAGGAGGAGGAGGAGGACGACGACTACGAGGGGGACGACGACGACGACGACGACGAGGAGGAGGAGGAGGAGGAGGAGGAGGAGGAGGAGGAGAAGGAGGAGGAGGAGGAGGAGGAGGAGGAGTACTACGCGCCGATCACCATAGGGACCGGCGCGTCGTCTAGATCGGGTTCATCATCGGAGGATGAACCATCACTAGTCCGCGTAGTCTCCAGCGACTCTGGCGACTCGAGTGACTCGGGTCACTCGGATGACTCGGTTGACTCGGGTTACTCGGGCTAGAGCCGCAGGTCGTAAATTTAATATATTAGGTGTAATGCAGTCCCCCTTTATATGTTTACTAATTATAAACAATGGATGTGGTGATATATTGTAATGAAATAGTACAACTTGTTTAATATATTAGGGTTAATTGTTGGCCTAGTGCAGATGAAGTCAATTAATTTGCCTTTACACTATTTTGAATCTCTTTTATATTTTTGTGCATTGTATCTTTCTAATGTTCTGTTGTACGTTCCAAGTCAAAATGTTTCATGTCCTATTGATAAAAAAAAACAAGTATAATGTGTGGAATGGTATATATATTATTATTATCTGCTGCATGCATGCTACTATAATGTTATATATAATTTGCATCACTACATGTGTCTATATAAATTGTTTGAGAGTTGAACCGCGAGTTGGGATTCTAGCAGATCGGTACTGTTCATCGTCCGAAAATACAAGTTTTGCACAAATATTAAAGCATGAATGAAAGGTACAAGAGGTCTGTGTTGGGATTCTAGCAGAGCGGGCTGTGTTGGAGTTTGTTTTTTTCTTCCCTGAAGAAATGTGTGAGTGGAGGATCTCACTAAAACTATGTTTGTAATGAATCGTTCTTGGTTGCACCTAATGGTGTTATGAAAAAATCATCACAATCGGTTACGAAAAAGAACTGATTTTGATAACCCTGTAGCTCATCACAATCGGTTTCTTCCCAAAACCGATTATGATAATACCTTCTCATTACAATCGGTTCTCGAAAAGAATCGATTGTGATAACCTCAATGCTCGGGACAATCGGTTTCTTCCCAAAACCGATTGTGCTAATACCTACTTATTACAATCGGTTTTAGATAAAAACCGATTGTGATAATAAAATTATTATCACAATCGGTTCTTATCTAGAACCGATTGGGATTATTATCGTATCACAATCGGTTCTCTCTCAGAACCGATTGTGATAACCTCTTACCAAGATTTCCAGATGGAATATGCTTATCACAATCGGTTCTGAAGTCAAAAGTTTAGAACCGACACAGATGAAGCGATAGTAATGTGTCATTCTGTAGTAGTGGGAGAACGTCATTGTAGTGGGGCTCGACAGGTGTAGGCCCCTGGATCGGCTATCCGGAGTCCTCTGTGTATTTCTGTACTAGTCCCAGATCAGTAGCTAGTACACACAGTCAAACAGTGATGAATCAACAACCATATCACGAATACATATAACTAAATAAGAATAATGCCAAATAAAAGCAAAGACCTTATTGTCAAGGTTTACCATTACGGCCTGAACAGGCAGAACAACTTGAACAACAGCAGCGGAAGACGAAAACACCAAGGCGACCCATCCAAATGCCCACAGGCAATCGAGTGGAGAACACGTCCTAGTCGTTGGAATTCCTTGACAGCTTCTTGCACTTCTGAGATAGGATTAGAATGTAGCACGTGAGTACATAAAGTACTCAGCAAGTCTGGGAAAATATGCATAATGTAGGCTATCCAAAGATGGCTTAACATGGTTCTTTTGCATAAAGCCAAGTTTCATCAAATCATACTTGTTAATAATTTTTACACAGCATATTTGAGCAATTCTTTTGAATAATTGAATTATGTAAGATTGTAGCGAAGGTTCTTACCACCACTCACTAATATAGAGGCTCTATCCGCCACATCTCAACAAAATCAGGGTTCAATCCAATCACATGGCTCTATCTGCTACAGTTCACAAAATCAGGTTCCTTCCACCTACCTGGCTTTAGCCGCCAGAAGCACACCCGAGAGTTCTAACTGCTCTCGGAGCCCAAAACAAACCATTGTTTAGTTTGAAACCAAAAACCAAAGTCTACCAGTATGAAAGCATTCAGCAAGCTTTGCCTTTAACCGTAGGCACGTCTATTCGAATAGTTTTAACTCTGCAGAGGTGTACAACTTTACCCACAAGACATGATATTCCCTTGATGCCATGCAATTAGCACACTTCCTTAGGTGTGCTGGCAGGGATATCATGACATGGCCTTTACAATGTATACGCCTAACCTGACCCACCCGCTGAGGTTTAACCGCTGTTAGGGTTATATCCACCCAGTACAGAAGCCCCCTCTTGCGTCGTGTGAGAAAAACAACAACAACAATGCCTCTATCCGGCTCTCACATTCCACCGAGTGGTGAGTCTATGTCAGGTTTCTACAAATTAGTTAGCCAGGTCATGCCCACTTTGACATGTGGTTGTACGGTTATGCTTAGAATGGAGACAGTCATAAGCGTCGGTCCTTAACTGACTTGGGGCGGTACTTGCGCAATGAAAGCTAGCACTCCATCCGCGGCCACCAGACAAACCATTCCGCCCAAGTCCAAACCATTTTTCATTTTATTTTTATTTTGTAAACCAACGGCAATACTCCTTGCCTATAACTTTCAACACAAAGCTTTAAGAGATAAATGAAATTTCCCACCCATAGGTGAATACTGACCGACTGCGAGTCTAAGCATTTCTACCGTACTATTCTATTCCGCCAATAGTTTATTTTTATAAAATACAAACCCCCGGGTTTGATTACAATCCTTATAATCAACGGGGTATTCTCCAATAATCCCTCTATTGCCATAACTACTCTACAATAATAAGAATAATCCAATTCGATATAGTATCCAACAAGTAGGAAGTACATCATGGTACAATCATAACTCCAAAATCTTATGGAACCACAATCATGTTCATATAGGAAATATTTCCCTTGAACTATACTTTGTATTATTGATTTATCCATCATTCATACGACGATCCATCTTATCATTCATTAGGAATATTCCACAAAATCGTCTACTAAACCACCGAGAATACTTCACAATACTATCTCTAATCATCTAGAATACAATCCACCGATAATACTTCACAGTACCATATATTTAATTATTCACACTATCACCTCTAAATCATCTACTTTAATCCACCACGAATAATTCATAATCTCACCCCAAGCATCTTTCAAGAAAGATTCTATAAATCCAAGACTTCATTAATTCATCGACTACAGCTATTTCCATAACCAATGATACCACGTTTACTAAACAAATCACCCATAATCCACATTATTCATAATCCCGCATAAATGGTTATCGCGATACCATATTTCAATAATCATCTGCTAAACCACCGAGAATACGTAACATTGTCATTTACTAAACTACCAACTATTCTGGACTATTCACAATTCTCCATAATTGATTATCACAGGTCTATGTTTCCATAATCATTTATTTCTTAATCAGTCCTTTAATAATAATTCCCAACAAAACTCTAATAATCCAACTAACTCGTATTTCCATTTGATACTATTTTATCAGTCCAAGGAATCCAATTCAACATCTTATTTACTTGCAATGATCCATCTAATCCATCATGCATACTCCACAATACCATACATCTTCCACAATTTCCCCCAATTCATTACAGTGTGAACTACTATAACAATCCAACTTCACAATATTCCAATCATCAACGTTCATAAATCAATTTCATAACTAACAATCCTCATCAACACTAATATTCATGTAATCTCCAATCAAATTGGGTTCTAGCTTCAATCTACGTTCTATACTAATATGTTCCATCCACACTGTCTTCCCAAAAGTTATTTTTTTTCCTAACAAAATATTTTTCCAAAAACATTTATATTGGTGGATTGCTATACTAGGGCGACAAAGGGTCATGGATAACAAGGTCAAGGAGGTATGAACAATAGGTATTAACGAATGGCCTAACGTCAACATCATTATTTTATATAAATAGCAATGCAGTTTGTAAAACAGTGTAAAACATTTATAAATCACGGGATCAAAATGCGTCAAGGAGACTTGCCTTCGGTCGCGGGAAGGTCGTTGTACGAGGGAAGTCCGGCGGCGGGGTTGGCAGTCGCGTCGGAGTACCCGGCTACGCGTAAATCGAGGCAATAAATAAATAAAAGAAAATAATTAAATCCAAAAATTATAAAAGTTATACTGGCAGGAAGATCTTGATTTTAAATGAATTTAGAAATTTGAATGGGGTCAAACGGAGTTCGAACGGAGAAGTTATGAGCTTCCGAAGTTTGAAATTCGAAAAATTGGAAAATCGGGAATATTCTCGGAATATTCCCTTTTTGACTGGTCCACGGTTGACTATGACTTTGACTGGCCTTGTCTCTATGGCATGTGGGGCCAATGTGTCATACACAAGGTTGTCTTCTTCCTTGGCTTACCCATGGCCATGGATGGTGTGGATGAAGCTTGGGAGAGGTGGGGGAAGGGCCATGGCCGGCGGCGGGCGGCGGCGACCGCCGGCTGGCCGGCGGCCATGCCCAATCCCGCATGCACAGGAGCCCCCAAAACAGAGAGCTCTCACCCCAAAAAAAAAAATAAAGGCCTAACTCCAAAAATCCTATTATTAGTCCATTTTTGCACGGGATTGACCGAAACAAAAGCCTAGAACCTCTAGATTACATCCTTAGGGACCTAGAGAAGGAAGGAATGGAGTTAATTCTCACCGGAGATGATGAAATCGACGACGAACGGAAATTCGGCCGAACCGAGAAAACCGAGAAATTCGTCGCCAATCCTTGATGCAACCAAAAAGTGATGGTTGGGTTAGACTCTAAACTCATCCACGGTCACAAGGAACCAAGTGGCATGAAGAATGGCTCACCGGAGAAGGATCTACAAGCACGAACGCGAAGAACACCGAAAAAGAGCGACCCAACTTCGGTTTTCTTGATCTCACGGGCACAAGAGTGGAGTAGATGAAAGGAGGAGCACAATCCCGGAACGGGATTCTTAAACGAAGAGAATGGAGGTGGTGGTGCGGCGTTTGGAGGCGAAATGGCCGAGTTAATGGCAATTGAGTGGATTTTGGTTTTTCATTGATGCGGCCGTTTCCGGCGAGCTTGACGTCGAGTGAGGGTGGGGAATGGCAAGAGATCGACGTCACGGATCCAACGGAACCGACCGTTCGCATTTTGGAGTGGATTTGAGGGAGATATGGACATTTGAATGCAACCCTAGCCATGAGAGCATGGCTTGGAGCTCTCTGTTATTTGCTTTGGCTGGAGGTTGAAGAAGGTGCACTATTCAACGCCACGTGGCGCCTCCTCATTGGTCCTCCTTTACGCGAATGATTCGTCCTAGAGAAAAATTAGGAAAAATGCCTAAAAATTTTGAAAAAATTCCAAGAGCCATTTTAGGTTATTTGGGACCCAATAAAATTGGTTTCGCTGAATTTCGATAAAATTTGTGGAATTAAATATTCGGGCGCGGATCGCAGGCATTAAACAAAAGCCGCGCGAGATAAAATAGGAACGGAGGTCCAAAAATCCGGGAAAAGGTTCCTAAAATCATTTTGGAATATTTGGAACACAATTGAAGTGGTTTGGGGATTTTTGGACTCGGGTGAAATTTCGGGTACCAGCGGGAACTGGAAAAATCGATATTTCGATCGGAGGGGAATTAAATCTCGATTTTGGAGGGGAACGGATGCCAGGTTAATATAAACACCAAGCAAAATCCAAACTTTTGAATTTAGTTATTTAAATTAGATTTTTCTCCAGAAAGCAAAACTGAGGATGTTACAACAGGTGACCAAGTTGAAAAGAACAGTGCAGATCCGTGCCATGCCATGGGCACATGGACTCAGTCGCGACAGGGATTCAAAGCGATGGTGCTTGGCCAGGAAGAAATGGACAAGGTGGTGGCTTTCTTGGCAAGATAGGTGGGCATGCGAGCTCATGTTCCATCGTAGCGCGGCGTGCGGTGGCTTTCTGCGGGACAGGGCTGCCATGATAGGGAAAAAGGAGCCACTGAGGCTATCATGGCAATTGTTTGACCGTGATGTGGCGCGCGAGACCTGTGGCACAAGCATGGGCTGCATAGAGCCACTGTCATGGAAAGGATTCGGGGTTGGTTTTTACCGTCGCGACGAGGGATGGCAACTGCTCATGCGTGAGAGAAAAGAGGAAGAGACGGGAGGGAAATGGGAAGCCGGCTGGCAGGTGGGTCCATGGGGTCCACTTATTAGAGCACACGGCAAGGGGCATCGAGGTGCTTCCAGGTGGGCCTAAGTGCTCGGTGGGCCCACCTGGTAGTGGAAGAAGCAGAAAAGGGTTTAAGTATTAGTTTTCCTCATTATGAGACAGCAGCACACTCGAATTTATTTTAGATAGGAAAACTTGTTGGAAATTTTTGAAAATTTTTTGGGAGGGTTGTAAGGACATACCTGATCTTCCATAAAAATTTCGAATTAAAATTGGGCATAGATTGTTTTTAAAAATTCAGGAAATATACCGAGCATATTCATCCCCTTTTCTGGAATTGAATTTTCTTTGGATACAACACAACTCAAATAATATCCATACTTTTACTGTATTATTTGAAAGATGTTCAGGTTTTTACATAAAAATTTCATAGCAAAAAGGTGTATATTTATTTTAATAAAATTCTATTATTGAAACATGCTCATAATATCTATTATTATTTTTTGCTTTTTCAGGAGCTACAATTTATTTCAAAACCCATTAAAAATTTATGGAGAGGATCTATATAATAATTAGGATTTAAATAATTTTTTCCTAAATTTTGAGCCTATTTTTTTTAATGCGAAGATTAGGTTTTCATTTTTACGTTAAGTAAAAGATTTTTCTTATGGGACATAAATTCAATGAAATTCAAAAAACACAATAAATTCAATTTAAAACAAAAAAATAAAAATTTTAATTTATTTTCACATTCTTTTATTTTGAGGATGTTACGGTGGCATTGGTAGGATGAGGTGCTAGATCTACGTGGGGACGCAGCTAGAGGAGGAGCAAACATTGGATCTATGCGAGACACGGCCGGAGGGGGAGGAAGAACCATATCTGTGTGGGGACATGACAGGTGGGGGTGGGTCAGGCGGTGACAACAGTGGATACAGGTCGGCAATGGGGTAGGCGGCGGCGCCGAGCCGGCGCGGGCGATTTTGGGGCCGTCGTTGATGTAGACTGCATCAGGGGTGGCAAACGAATACAAGGATAATGAACTACGGTTCTTAAGCGGTGGCGGCGGTATTATCTACTAATGTATGTGAAAGGACGATGTTACCCTTGCTAAATATAACACATATATACTCAAGGAAAAGTCCATAATACCCTAAGAAATCGATGGCTTGATTTGATTTGTACTACTGACATATATTACCCGTATAATGCTAAAAGACCGAGATGGCTATCAGAGGGGGGGGTGAATGATCCCAAATAAAATTATCCCCTACTCAACGTACTCCAAACAATCCTGCAAAGAAACTCAGTGCTCCTCAAAATCGTAAAACCCGCAAAATCGGGAACGATTAGACAACTATGTGTATCCCTAGCTTACATGGATGAGAACCATGAATCATGTGAGGTATTTTTAAATCACAATCCTGGTTGTCAAGTGTCCAAAGCAAAGAGGGATCAATTCAAATACTTCTTTTCTAAAAGAGATCAAGCCAAAACACAAAAGCCTCTTTTAGAAAAGCAAAAGCAGATTTTTCAGGAATTGTCCTCACTTAGAGCAGGTGGATGGTGGACTTCTGTTGCTCCAAAATTTTTTGGGAATTTTTCACCCTCTGATAAGATGAGTCATGAAGCACTCCACCAAAAATCACCACAAAACTCCTTTGACAAAATTCAGGAAAAATGAAGAGCTACGAACAGTTAGGATCTTCAATCAGGACATTTGGGGCTCGGTTTTCACCTTACAGCTCCCAAACGGTGAATACAGTGGATACCAAAATTTTTCCACAGATGGATATATGAGTCAAGCACCTTCTCCAACAAGAATCACTCAAAAAGGATTTTTCTAGATTTTTATAAAAATCGAAGACTGACTGCTACGCGAAGAACAAGTTCAGGACAGATTTGCAATCTTGATAGAAACTTGATCTCCAGTCTATCCTATGGTGCAAGAAAGATGCAAAATCAAATGAACACCCTCAAGACATCCTTGATCAACAGCATTTAGAAGGAGAGGAGCAAATCCAAATTGCGAGAAAGTAAATTGCGAGAATTTACATGCGGGAAAGTAAATGCTGAATTTAAATTGCGTAATGTAAAGACATAATGTAAATGCGGAATTTAAATTCACAAGAATGTAAAGAAAATCTTTGTATTTTCTGGTTGGAAGGTTTACAAAGCCTCACTTCATGTGGGCAAGGCTGAAAGGAGCAACTCAAACCTTCAAGTGAGGGTGGACACCCCTCCCCCTCTATTTATACTACTCTTGGGCCACCTACCACCCTTGGATGAGTCTCAAAGCCTAGGGCACTCCACCAAGGGCTAGGATTAACCCTCTCATTTCACCCCACACATGGGCTTTACATGGGCCACATTGGCCATACATGAGTTTTAAACAAAACTCGATCAACCCGAAGCAACGGGCCTTCATCCGCCGGACTTGACCACTCCGTTTCCGCCTCTTCGAGCCTCCAACCCGAACCGAAAACCTTGAGCCACCTCAAGTCCATTTCCATGACATCCAAGTGATCCTGGTTTGAGCCCAACCATCTCATCAGCATCCTCGGCCGCTCCGAACCTCGTTTCTCCCAACCTAGTCCCGGTACTCACCAACGACCATAGCTACCTCAATAACCTGTACCACAAGGACCAAACCATTTTGCACATACCACAATACACATAACTTTTTCTTCCTGCATGTTAGTCCACAATTATCAATAATTCAAACATGCAATACCGAGTCAAATCAAACTCAAACATGAGCACACCTTGCTCAAATAAAGTCAAATACTCATCACAAATATGGATGGACCTCCACATGGTCCTTCAATCTCCCCCTTCATGAGTATATTGACAAACCACACAAAAGGCATAAATTTGAGTTTGAAAACGAATGAAGAAAAGCAATTTGATTGCAAAATCATATTTGGTCCAATTGAAGAGAAAGAAAGACCATGACCAAATAGATGAAAAGATTTTCGGAGCTCAACACAAGAAAGAACACTTTTTCGACAAGAGCTCCAAAACCAAGAAATCTCTCAAAAAGCTCAATATTACTCATGATCCAAATGCAAGGACAATTGTTCAACATGATCATGAGAAAGCATTTTTTTAATTCTCTAAGATGCCTTTTCTACTCAAGTTACTCAAGTTCAGATTATGTCATCCTAAGTCATATCCAATGGCATATTTCAATTTTTGCTAACTACCTTAAAAGAAGTTATATTACTTTGGAATGATTTCAACAATAGCAACACTTAGCATAACTTCAAGACTGTAATATCCCAAAATTTGGGTTTTCAAAAGAATTTGGTTTAGTTTAGCTTCTCAAAAATTTTCGTTGATTTTCTCGCGTTTATAAAGCTTGATTTGAATTTTCTAAAAGCTAAAACAATTTAATTTGATTATTATAAACCTCAAATAAAATAAATTTAATTTTATTTGGATTCCTTGTGCTTCAAGAAATTCTTCTGTAATTTTTGAGATTCTTCGGAGCTCGTTTGCTATTTATTGGATTTATTCGGGATCGATTTGTATTAAGCCCTTTTATTGAAATTAATTAATTATTTGGAAAAGTTTATATAAAGTTTTGTTGCAAATATTTTATTTGAGTTTAAAATATCTCAAAATATTTTCTAGAATTTTTTGGGTATTTTTATTGCCTCAAATGATTTATTCGGGATCGATTTGTATTAAGCCCTTTTATTGAAATTAATTAATTATTTGAAAAAGTTTATATAACGTTTTGTTGAAAATATTTTATTTGAGTTCAAAATATATCAAAAATTTTTCTAGAATTTTTCCGGTATTTTTATTGCCCTAAATGATTTATTGTAATTTGTGGAATTGTTTTTATTCGAAAAAGATTGGAAAATCCGGTTTTGGAAGTGGGCCGGCCCATCCCGTGCACCAGGCCGGTGCCCCACTTGGGCCAGGCCATCCCGCTGCCACGTGTCACCCCACGAGCGCGCCACGTCAGCCCTAATCCGATTCATGCACGAAAGGTGCTCGTTTAAATGCCTATAAGGCCCGTTTTTGCTCCAAACGCGTCCAAATTTTTTTTGCTTGACCTAGCCATCACCCCTAACCTTTATAGACCTCCCACACATCCCCTAGACCTCAGATCAATTTTTTAAAATTCCAAAACCGCCGCGAGAAGCCCGGATGTCGCCCGACGATGGCCGAACTTTGGAGCCGCGTCCCGGGCAGCTCGTCGACTCTTTTTGAGATCTGTCTTCGCCATGGCCATCTGTTTGCTGTCCAAAATTCAGCCACTTTGACCTAAGGGATCAAAAGTTATGGCCGTTTCAATCTCGAATCTTGCCGAGGCCATAACTCCCTCAATTTTTGGAGTTTGACTATGACATTTTTTGTGTTGACTCCTGGGGATGTCCTCTACATGATGCACATCTTGCCTCACGGTTTTGCCCTCTGGATTTTGCGCAAAAAATTCCTTTCTCCAATCAGACTGCGATACGACTGCGTTTCAGATAGCGACAATCATCCTCGCGCGTTCCCCGCTATTCCAGAAGGTAATTCTTCGAGCCACCTGCATCACGGTGTGCCTCCTGGTCCTGTCTAGATCTCGGTCAAGTTTCGTTAAGTTCTGATCATTATTCTAGAAGTTATGGCCGCCCAAAGTTTTGATCCAAAACCCGTTAAACGACAGTTTGTGATTAATTCGAAGGGGCACCGCAAAATCCGCCTATACCGTTGAGTTCGTCTCGCCGCGTTCTACGTGGTAGACATTCTCCCTTTGCTACCCATCCTCCGGAATTTTTTTTATATATTTAGGCCATCGTTTAGCCGTCGCCGTGCGTCGCCTTTTGACGTCGGCTTTTTTCGTTCGATTCCGGTCGTGTTGTCGCGTCCGATGGGTCATCCCATACTGTTTTAGTGCGTCCTTGGTGATCACTTGGTCTCCGTTTGCCGTCGGAGCCCGATTCCGGCCTAAAACCTTCGTTTTCGACTTAACCCGTTGTTGCCGGTTCGCGTTTCGGTTAGCCGTCCTTGGTAGCGTTTTGTCACGGCCATGTCATTGCACCGACGGTCGCTACCTTGTTTCATGAGTATCCTATCATTGTTTGACCTCTGCCGTTAACGTTCGCCGTTAATGATCCACCGTTAACGCTCTGCCGTTAACGATCCACCGTTAACGCTCTGTCGTTAACGTTTCGCCGTTAACGTTTCACCGTTAACGTTCCTCCGTTAACATTTTGCCGTTATCGCTCCGTCGTTAACATTTCGCCGTTAACGTTCCTCCGTTAACGTTTTGCCGTTAACGCTCCGTCGTTAATGTTCCACCGTTAACGCTCCGTCGTTAACGTTTCGTCGTTAACGTTTCGCCGTTAACGTTCCTCCGTTAACATTTCACCGTTAATGCTCCGTCGTTAGCATTTCGCCATTAACGTTCCGCCGTTAACGCTTCATCGTTAACGCTTGGCTCTCATTGCTTCGTTGTCATCGCATGCGTGCATTCATGCAAGAGCTCTAGTGCGATGTCCTCATCTGTTCTATCATCGTGATGTGAGCCTAGCCTCATTGTCATATCATCTTCAAAGCCGAATCAAAACCCTAACCTAAGACCGGTTCGATGAACTAAGTTCATCATGAGCAACGTTGTTATCTTTGCAATCTTTCCCGTTGTTTCAATCGTGGTAAGATACTTGTCTTGTCTTAACCCTGAAGACCTAATCTGCCTTTACCCTAGACTTCGTTCGTGGACTTGGTCGATAGACCATTGGCCATGTGTCATACCCTTGTGCCCGATCTAGTCTATCCGTCTCTCTTTTGTTTTAACCGTGTTCCATTTAGTCAACAAAAGTCAACCTTGAGCCTCAGCTTAGTTCATTGAGAACTAACATATCTTTATGGACCCGGTCTACAGATCGAGCGCCCATATGTCCTTGTCTGTTCAATCAAGATAATAACTTCGGAAGAGATATTCTTCGGAATATTATTCTTTCTTTCCCAGTCATTAATCTTTCCCTCTTCGGTGTTTTCCCGAAAGCTCATTCTCTTTTGTCTAATCTTCGATCTAATCCGTTCAAGTTCCTAAATTCATTCAAGCTGTTGTGCCCAAAGCTGTTCGTTCTTAATTTGGAGTTTATTTGAATTGTCTTTTGAGTTTTGTTGTATTTGTGTTTCTTTTTCGTTAGACGTGTCGTCCGGAAGTCGTTCGAACGAGCTGAGGTTCGAGAAAGTGGAGGTTGAAGCTCGAGGATCAAGGATCAAGGATAAAGAGTAAAGGACAGTAAAGTTTGCAAAGGCCAGGCAAGTTGTGCTTTGACCATGTTGATCCCATTTTTGGAAATTATGTTGTTTCAAAGTATTGCATGCTAGTTTAATTAGAATTGATTTTGATTAATTCTGAGAATTAGTTAAACACCAAATTGTTGTATGCCACCTTGACATAATAATTGTTTGCCATGAACCCCTTATCACCCTAGTTGAGGATTAAATAGTTGGACATTATTAAATTGCCAACATGGGTATTTAGACCGTTGTAGTATAATGCTTAGACCTACCACGTATACATGACATGATTTTGGACAATTACCTGTTAACTTTGACTTAATGAGACATGGAACGTGTTTTGGAAAGTGACATGTGTTATTGATGATGATGTTGATGGTACGTGGTGCATGGTAATCAACTGGGGTTTGATAAATAGATTTGGACCGGGGCATGTGGCAAGAATGATCGGGTGGGCCAGGTGTGGCATCGGGAAGGATGATTTGGTTCTTCGGGTAATCTTGCCCTGGTCACTCTAAGGACTTAACCTTGCAAGCCTTTGAAATGAGTCAAACATACAACCACATGTCTGTAATGGGACGGACCTAGTTGAGTAAGTTACTAATAACTTGCATGTGGTACCTCGGGGTGTCAACTACATCTTTTGTGTAGCTTGAAGGGGGAGCTTACCAGGGCTACGGCATGGTACCCATCCAATGGTATGTCGGTCCCATACTTCGCCTTTGTTAAGGGAAGGGATGGTGTATGGCAAAAACCAGAGAGGTTCACTTGTGTAGTTAGAAGTTTCCGAAAGGCTTTTGTGGGATGTCTGAGATAGGGGTCCCGCAAGTGGGGCCCATACCCGACTGGGCTAGACGGACGAAGAAGTAAGCCCAAAGCCCAGTAGCACCACGACGGGCCCGGAGGAGGTGTCGACTTGTTCCCCAAGGCAACTCCCGTCCCTTCGGGGAAGCTTCGCGGCACGCTCGAGCAACCCGCCAAAAACAAAGCCTGCAGCCCGACATTCGCAGAGCCTGCAGATGCTGGAACCTGACAGGGCGGCAGGCGCGGGTCGGGGAAAGCATAACCACCTCTCCAAGACGCAGTGCGCCATAGCCAACGAAGACAAAAGATGTGTTGGTGAGGCCACCATGTGGAGGGCCCGGTGGCGCCCATCTATCATGTATCCTTCCCCCAGTATATAAGGGGAGGGGGGAGAAACAAGAAAGAGAGGACGCTCATATATCCAAGAACACAGGACTAGGGTATTATCTCCTCCGAGAGAGCCCGAACCTGTCTAAAAACAGATCGCCCTCGCATCCTGTGTTACCATCAAGCTCGGATCACGCACAAATCCCCTAGAATCACAAATCTCATTGCCGGCGAAACCGATCGTCGACAGTTGGCGCGCCAGGTAGGGGCTTGTGTCAAGATCTTCGTCAATCTTGATGGCTGCGACGAGCGGAGTCTCCACAGTCTTCTTCCCGGGTCAGGTCTTCCGTTTTGGAAGCCTGACCTTCATCTCCAACGACCTCGGGAACCTTTCCCTCTCTAAGGGGACCGTGCTGCAGCACGGTGAGGTTTCCGATGAGCCGTCGTCGCGACTTCCACGCCGATCGGGGGGTCCCCCTGTCTCGCGCCCTAAAGTGCCGAGTAGGGGACCAAAGGCCCGATCCCGCCAGGGAGTCAGATCCAAGGACGCCGAGGTACGAATGGTGGGGGTTATCGCCGCCAAACCACTCGGCACCTCCGAGCGCCTGGAGTTATCCTCTTCAGACTCACCCATTTCGGCCCGAGTCAAGAAAGCCTAGAGAGTCGCTGAAACTTCCGTAGAGTCTGCGTGAATCGAGGGCTCGCGCGGATTCGCGCAGCAGCCGCCGACACTTCGGCCGCCGCCGACTTGGAAGGTGGTCGAGCAAGTGAACCTGACGCGCGGGCGCGTACTCTGCGGGACCGCGCCTGGGCTGTCAATGAAGACATTCTGCAAGCCAAGATGGGGGACCAAGCTGTTTTCCGTACCCCACAGCAGAATATCGTCGCCTCCAAGACACTCCTGGATACCCTGAGCTCTATGCTGGGGGCGGGTGATCCAGTCGCCCCGATCGTGGCCCAAGTAAAGGCCATGGTGACGGCGGCAGCTATCCAGCAAGCCCAGACCGACCAGCCGGCAAAGGAGCTGTCACGTGGTCCGGTGAGGACCCAGACGGCCAGCAGCCGGTCAGGTCGGGAAGCCCGCTAGACGCATCATGTTCCACCCCGCGGAGACGACTTGCGACATAGCATCAACCGCGACCGAGAAAGGGAGGAACAACGCCGCCATGCCGACGAGTATGAACACTACGGCATCCTTCCACGAGATCGCGAAGCACACCAAGCGCGATCCCCTCCGCGTCGATCACCGCCCGGAGGTTGTCGCGGGGTCATTGAAGGGATTCGCGCGTTTACCCCTCACCTACGCCGAGTGGTTTGGCCGGATGGGTTTAACCCTAAAGGCATCACTAGGTTTGACGGTGAGAGGGACCCGGAGGCTTGGCTACAGGTATATGCTCTGGCAGTCAGGGCTGCCGGGGGCGATCAGAAAGTAATGGCAAACTACTTACCGGTTACCCTCTCGCCCCTGGCCCAAGCATGGCTCACTGGACTCCCAGCGAACTCTATAGATTCCTGGGGAGATCTATGTGAGCAGTTCATTTCAAATTTCCAAGGCACTTACGAGCGCCCAGGCACCCCTTGGGACTTATATCAGCTACACCAATGGAGGAACGAATCCCTCCGGGAGTTCGTCAAGCGCTTCATGCATAGAAAAAGCACCGTTCGGGATGTCACGGATGCGATTGTGATAGCTGCCTTCCAGAAGGGAGTCAGCGACCCCGATCTCATCAAGAAGATGTCTCGGAAGCCACCAACGTCGGTCCGAGAGCTGTTCACCCTAGCGGACCGTTACGCTTCAGCCTCCGAGGCTTTGGCGGAACGGCGTGACGAGGGGAAGGATCAGGCTGAAACTCCCCGGCGGAAGGAAAAGAAGCGCAAGGGCGAAGAGTTGGTGGCAATCGCTGCACCAACTCACCCACGCGCCCTCAAAGAAGATGGGTACGACAAGGTGATGAACTCGCTTTGCCCTTTCCATCCGAAGGGGAGACATGCCGCCAAGGATTGCTTCACTCTAAAGAGATTCGCCCGCGAGAGCAAGAAGCAGGCTGAACAAGGTCCAAGTGGACACGCCGCCGACAAGCCACCTCCCCCCGAAGCCGAGGAGGACTATCAGGAAGTCGATCTCGAGCTCAACTACATATTCGGGGGCTCGGCTGCATATGAGTCCAAGCGGCAGCAAAAGCTTACCGCCCGGGACATCTACGCAGTGGAGCCGGAGACCCCCCAATATGTACGGTGGTCCGAGGTCGCGATAACTTACGACCGCTCAGATCACCCAGACCATGTCCCATTCCCCGGCAGGTATCCTCTTGTCTTGGCACCCGTCGTCTGCGGCATCAAGCTCAAGAGGGTATTGATCGACGGTGGAAGCGGACTCAATGTCCTCTTTGTCAAGACCCTTGACGATATGGGGATTCCGCGGTCCGAGCTAAAGCACGGATCATCGCCTTTCCACGGTGTCATACCTGGAACTTCTGCGACACCACTCGGACAAATCACTCTGCCAGTCACTTTCGGCGCAAGGGAAAATTACTGGACAGAGAACCTTGGCTTCGAGGTGGCTGATTTCGCGACAGCGTATCATGCCATCTTGGGAGACCATTACCGCCAAATTCATGGTAGTGCCCCACTACGCATACCTGACATTGAAGATGCCAGGGCCGAGTGGTATCATCGCTCTACGCGGCGACATAAGGCAGTCTTTTCCCTGTGACAAGGAGAGCTGCGAGATGGCCGAGTCCCTGGAGGCGCGAGCGGGTCGGGAGAGGATTCGGCGAGAGGCGGACTCCGACAAGCCGGAAGGCAACGTCCCTACCCGCAAAGCGCGAAACCCCGGGATCGGCCCCGAGGAAGGCACCAAAAGAATTCTCCTCGCCCCGTCCGATCCGGCGCGAACCGCCTTGATCGGGACAGGGCTCGGAGACAAATAGGAGGACGCGCTCGTCACCTTTCTGCAGGCAAACAAAGACGTCTTTGCTTGGAAGCCGTCGGACATGCCCGGAGTCCCCAGGGAGGTGATCGAGCACGCGCTGAATGTAAACGAGTCGGCCAAGACGGTCAAGCAAAGGTTACGACGGTTTGCCCAAGACCGCCGAGAAGCCATCAGGGAGGAGATCACAAAGCTGCTAGCCGCAGGTTTCATCAAAGAAGTGTATCATTCCGACTGGTTGGCCAACCCTGTACTCGTCCAAAAGAAGAATAAAAGCTGGCGCATGTGTGTTGATTACACCGACCTCAACAAGGCTTGCCCGAAAGATCCCTTCGGTCTCCCCTGTATTGATCAGGTCGTAGACTCCTTTCTTTGGATCCCAACTACTTAGTTTTACGGACGCCTACTCAGGCTATCATCAAATCCGGCTTCGAACGGAGGATTGTGAGAAGACTTCGTTTATCACCCCATTCGGAGCATATTTCTACATCACCATGCCGTTTGGGCTGAAGAATGCTGGCGCAACTTATCGCCAGAATACAATGTGTTTTCACCATCAGCTCGGACGCAATGTGGAAGCATATGTGGATGATATAGTGGTTAAAACCAAGACAGAGGACAGCCTCACCTCCGATCTGGCCGAGACGTTCGCAAGTCTGAGGGCGTTCCAGATGAGGCTAAACCCTGTGAAGTGCGTTTTCGGAGTTTCCTCCGGGAAACTACTCGGGTTCATTGTCTCTCATCGTGGGATCGAGCCAAACCCGGAGAAAATCGGGGCCATCATAAGGATGGCCCCGCCTGCCAGCCAAAAGATGTCCTAAAGCTTATCGGCTGCATGGTAGCGCTTATGTGTTTATCTCCCGGTTGGGAGTTCGGGGATGCCTTTCTTCAAGCTCCTCAAGAAGCGGGACCGCTTTGAATGGACGATGAGGCACAAAGCAAGCCTTTGAAGAACTCAAGGTGTTCCTCTCCACCCTCCAATTCTAGTCTCGCCGGTGCCAGGTGAACCTCTCTGCTCTACATAAGCGGCAACAACTCATGTAGTCAGCGCCGTGATAGTTGTGGAGCGGGAAGAATCTGGACACCGCTTCCGGCGTGCAACGCCGGTTTATTTTGTCGGCGTCTTTGGGCGAATCCAAGGAGCGATATCCTCAAATTCGAGAAAGGCTGGCATGCAATTTTGATCTCATCGCGGAAGCTGAAGCATTATTTTCAAGGACACTCGATTTCAGTAGTGACTTCTTTCCCCGTGGGAGAGGTCCTCCATAATCGAGAAGCTACTGGAAGAATTTCGAAGTGGGCAGCCGAGCTTGGAGCTTTCGACGTCTCGTTCAAGCCACGCACCGCCGTCAAGTCCCAGGCTTTGGCCGACTTTACGGCCGAGTGGACCGAATCCCAGGCCCCCCGCACGGAAGAAGAGCCAGAATATTGGATTATGCACTTCGATGGATCTCTCATGCTTGGTGGAGCAGGGCGGAATTCTCCTTGTCTCGCCGAAGAGCGACGAGGTTGAAATGCGTCCTTCGGATTCACTTCGGCCTCGAACAATGCCGCATGAGTACGAGGCTCTCATCCATGGGCTCGCATCGCCACATCGCTCGAATCCGACGGCGGCGGTCCGTGGTGACTCGGTTGGTGGTGAGCCAATGCGAAGAAGATTGGTCGTGCGTCGATCAAACTATGACGGCGTATTGCCAGCAAGTCCGAGAATTGGAAGGCAAGTTCGACGGTCTGGAGCTGGTCCATGTCCTCCGCCGCAATAATGAGGAAGCCGACGAATTGGCCAAGATGGGAGCCACTTGGGTCGAGGTTCCGAGTGGTATCTTCGCCCAGGATCTTTACGAACCGACCGTCGAAAAACGGCGGGAGCCGAGCAAGGATCCTGGGGCCGGAGTCCTGCTCATTGATCCCGACTGGACGGCCCCATACCTTGACTATCTCCTGAAGGACAAACTCCCAGAAGCAAACGCTGCAGCAGAGCGCATCTCCGACAAGCCAAATCCTACGTGGTGGTTGGCGAGAGCTCTTCGCAAGAAGCACGTCAGGTGTCCTCGGGCGGTGCATTTCGGGACAAGTGGGAAGAGATCTGCTCCAAGAAATCCACTCGAGGATGTGTGGCCATCACGCAGCGTCAAAGCGCCTTGGTTGGGAAAGCCTACCGCCAGGGCTTCTTCCGCCTACGGTAGTGACGGATGCTAAGGAGATCATTCAAACTTGCGAGGGCTGCCGATTCTATGCAAGGCACACACTTGCCCGGTAGGAGCTGCAAACTATCCCCATCTCTTGGCCCTTCGCGGTCTGGGGGCTCGACTTAGTGGGCCCACTTAAAAAGGCTCAAGGTGGCTTCGCCTACCTTTTTGTGGCCATTGACAAGTTCACCAAGTGGATCAAAGCTAAACCAGTCGCCACTATCACTGCGGTTAAGGCCAAGGAGTTCTTCCAGGATATCGTGGTTAGGTTCGGAGTGCCCAACCGGATCATCACGGACAATGGTACCCAATTCAGGAGTGAAGAATTTCAAGAATGGTGCGAAGGCGTCGGGATCAAGATGCAGCCGCCTCATTCGCTCATCCACGAAGCAATGGGCAGGTGGAGCGGGCTAATGGCCTGGTCCTCCAGGGCCTCAAGGCAAGGATCTTCGACCGCCTCAAACCATACGCTGCCCGATGGGTGAAGGAGTTACCATCGGTACTCTGGGGACTCAGAACCACCCCAGCCGAGCAACTGGCCAAACACCCTTTTTCCTAGTCTACGGCGTAGAGGCGGTTCTGCCGACCGAACTAGGATTCGAATCCACGAGGGTTCGGAATTACAAGGAGGCCGAGTCCGAGGAGAGCCGAATGGTGGAGCTTGATCAACTCGAGGAGGCTCGGAATGTTGTAGCCATCCAGTCGGCTAAGTACCTCCAGGGACTTCGGCGTTACCATTCTCGCAATGTCAGAAGCAGAGTCTTTTCAAAAGGAGATCTGGTCCTCAGGAGGAACCAGAAAAGCGAGCACAAGCTCTCTCCAATTTGGGAAGGACCGTACATTGTGGAGGAGACGGTCCGGCCGGGTGCTTATCGACTCAGACGTGAAGATGGCGAGGCTTTGGCGAATACTTGGAACGCCGAACAGCTCCGTCGCTTCTACGCATAAGTTATGTACCCGACTCTCACATGCCAAATAAAATGGTGATCCGTTTCATTTTCTGAACTTCTACTGTGTAATGCTAGCCCCGAGTGGTTATTACCCAACTGGTGTAGCACCTAACCCTAGTCGCGCCGGTGCAAAACGCACGGAAATAAAGACCGCGATAAGCGGACAACCCCGGTGGTTTATACCAAAGCGCGAAGCGGGAAGGCTAGAGCCTGAAAGCACTAACCACTCAGGGACTACAATTCGCAGCGCCAGAATTTAACCGAGATTCGCCTAGTCGTGTGTTTCTAGCTGTCAAAAGCTCGAGCCTCAACGCCTCGTTGCTGGCGCTGGAGCAACTGACTAGAACGGTTGATTAGGCGGAACCTTGAGCTCGGGATAATTATGATGGCGCGGTCTGGGCAAGATTTTGCATTTTGTTCCATAATATTGATAATTTACATTACTGACTTTCTTTTTCATTTTCTCGCGCTAAAAAAAAGAAAGGGGGAGGCGCTCTTGCGTAATCCTAATTGGCTTCTTCTTTGGTGCTCTGGTGCTGAAATGCTTTAGCTTTGGTCTTTCGCTTACGCGGCCCCAGGAGGCCGGCGGGATCATTAGTCGAGCGCGACTCGCGCGACCCAAAGCCGCCAGAATCTCGTCCTCAACCACCCACAGGGGTGGTATAAGGCGGACGAGGGCCCTGGCGGCTAGGTCGTCGCGGCGTTCGCGCCCAACCATCTCGGTGATGATCTCGGCCACCTCGTGGAGCCCCGGTGCAGCCTCCAAAGAAGGTGGCCACGGCCCGGCGTCCTCGCAGCCCCTCCTCTTCTTCCGCCTCCATGATAGCAAAATTGTGCTCCTCCTGAGTCGGCCTCCTCCCGGTGTAGAGCAGCCCAAAGAACATTGGCGGAAGAACGCCGCGTATGGGCCAACGAACCTCCTCATGTTAGACATGGAAGGAAGCTGGAAGAGGAAGAAGAGGGAGGAGACGAGAGGAAATGGACGATCGCTCATCAGCGGTGACGCACTATTTATAAACCATCCCAGCCCTGGAAATCGAAGCGTCTCCAAAGGCAATCAAACGCGCCACCCCGCAATCAATGAAGCGCAAAAAACAAAGCGGCTGCGCGAATACCAAAGAAGATCAGCACATTGAACAAAACTAAGAGACATTCCGCCAGACATGTGTCACGAGCAGTTCAAGTTAATTCGGCCTTCCCGCTCACTTTGCCCAGTTAAGCGAGAAGTCCGGGGGGCTGCGAGCTGGGAGGCGACAATGCAAACCTGGGGGCTGAACCACTCAGCCTCTCGGAAAACCGTGTCCGGGGCGAGAAGGCCACGGGCCAAGACCCTGGCGCTTGGGAGCCACACCGCCGATCGAAGCCACCCGTAAAGGCGCAACGAGGGCCAAAGGCCGTGGGCCTATATTCTAACAACTCGCACAAGGGGAAAGAGCAAAAGAGGTCTGGAGCCCACTTAGCAGAGGACAATACAGACAAATTATATTCAAGTGAGAAAATACAACGTTTCAAACAAGGAGGGGAGGGCCAGCACTCGGCATTAAAGGTTTACATCGAAGTCAGAATTCAAGATTCTCTAACAAGGCTTGCGATGTACCGGAGACCTCTTCGAGGAGTGCGTTGGCTTTGTCTTCATCACAGGCAAAACCCTCTTTCACAGCTTCGAGGTCAACCCTCGGATAATGAGACTTGACCACCGCCAACGCCTGGTTCGCGCTCATGGTCGCGGACTCCTTGGCATAAGCTCTGATCCTATCGGCTCCTCCAGAGAGACCAAAGAAAGACAGACGGTCCCTAATAAGAACAGACCAAAGAAAGACAGAAAACTCACCCTGACGAGCGTACTACACCTGACGGTGAGCTCGTAAAGCTCCATCCGAGCAGCTATCTCCGCTTCCTCGTCCTCCTCCATCCCTTTCCAGTTGGAACCTCCCTCACTCCAGACGGTCCGATTCAGGGGTTTCGGCAGGGGACCGAGTGGCGGTGGCTCTCGATGCACCTCCTCCACTTCGGGAGGCGGAGCTGGGTCAAGCTCCTCGACGGCGGGGCCACTTGGTGGCTCAGTGGTCGGGCCTGCAGTGTGAGGTGGCGACGCCCCAGCTGCCGAAGGAGACGGCGACCTAGCCGACGAGGGGGGGGGGTCCCCCTTGGAGAAGACGGTTCCGGGGGCTCCTTTTAGAACCCCTCCTTTGGGGACGTCCGTAGTAGGAGTCCTGAATTGGCAAAAAGGGAAAACATCTCAAAGGCCAGGTAATAACAAAAGACGAGGATTGCCCAAAAGAATACCTCCTGGATTTCTTGAATTTCATCCAGGTCTCATCCGAGTCCCAGACCACTCGGAGGGGAACGGACCCGACTACCACGGGGCTGCCCACGAGACAGAAGGGCCGTGGCTCTGCGGCCGTGATCGAGATGCCTTAGGAGGTCGAAGGCCCGGTGACGAAAGGCCAAGACTTCCTCCGCCGATTCCCGGCGCAGCTCATCGGCCGAGGTGTCAGCCGCTCGCTTGGCCTGAGCATTCCTCAGCCGAGAGAGGCCGACGACCGGAGCATCAGAGAAGAAGGACGCGGGTTCCTGAAAAAGGAACGATCGCACCCTGTCAGAATCACACATCAGGCAAAAAATCATGGGACAGTTTTTCTCGAGAGTGGTGCACTCATGGGAGGGGGAGGCCTCGCCGTCGAAAATTTGTGAGGGCATCCCCTGTTGGTGATCACAGTGCCAGGCATGAAGAGGTCAACTACCCGCGCCGCCAATGCATCCTTCGACAAGGGCGTGTCCGTCTCCCGAGTGGGATCCTGAGACCCGCCGTACTGGAACCCCAAATGAACTCTCTCCTTTAAGGGCTGCACCCGGCGCTTCACAAAGCTGATCGCGATCCCAGGGCCCATCAGCCCTCGATTCTTTAGATCGTTAATCCATGCCAGAAGGTCGGAGACTTGGTGCAAACCGCCGCCATCCGGGGCATCGCTCCAGCATCGGGAAGCTTTAGGGGTGCGGCCAGCGAAAGGGGCGAGAAAAGGGTCAACATTGGCGCAATAGAACCACTCCCGCCTCCAACCTTTGAGGGAGGTCTTGAGGGGGATGACGAAGTACTGTTTCTTCAAACCCTCTCGCAGCTGGAGCCCGGCGCCCCCAATGACGCTGGGAGCAGCCCGATTCGGATGAGGCTTGAGCAAGAAGAGGGAGCGGAACAAGTCAAAATGAGGACGTATCCCAAGATACGCCTCGCAAAGCTGAACGAAGATAGTAATGTGAAGAATGGAGTTGGGATTCAAATTGATCAGCTCGATTTCGTAAAAGTGAAGGAGCCCCCGGAAGAAGGCGCTTCCGAGAACGCTAAATCCTCGCCCGGAAGAAGGACTCGAACACCACAATCTCATTCTCTAGAGGTGTGGGGTAAGGGTCACTGCAAGGGCGGATCGGCGGAGATCAACTCCAGCGGAGGAAGGACGCCGGCGGCGACCAGCTGCTCCAAGCGGGATGTCGTGGTAATGGAGGTCTCCCACCCCGCGGTCGCGGGATTGGCGTTACCCTCCGACGCCGATGAGGATTCTGAAGAAGAAGAAGACATCTCGGTGAAGGAGACCTGGTGGGAGGAACCGCCGAGGGTTTTGGGCGCGAAACTAGAAACCCTAGGTCGCCCAAATCGCCAGAGGAGACTTAAAGATTTCTCAACCGTAGTGGGTGTGAGGACCCCTCTTCCTATACCGTACTGTACGCCGTCTACTGTGGCGTATAGCACCGTATAGCAACAGAAGCCTCGACACCGAAAATCTGAATCTAAAAAAAATTCAATCGACGGGATCGAACCCTTAGCTTCAGACCCGGTGCCTGTACGCATCCGATACCGGTTCCCTGGATCAGTAGCCCAGTATCGCGTACCAACAACACGAGTATCAATGCATAAAGTAATGAACTAAAGTTAAGTTACATAACTGGGTGTAAATATTGTACATACACATTACAAAATCCAAAAGTGGAATAATAGCGGAAGCAAAAGAAACACTAAACAAGCGCAGCTGGCCTGACAACCCCACAAAGGCTCTTGGCGGAGGAAAGACCACAACCGCCGCCATGACTCGCGAGCAGAGAGAGGACCACCTGAGCCATCAGGATCACCATCGAACCATCCTCTCGAGACAAGGTTAGTAAACAACGACAAAGCAACGGTGAGTACACGTATGTACTCGCAAGTCTTTAGTGTATGGAAATATAGTTAAATGCGAGGCTATTTCAACAGGAATAAGCTTCTATACTAGGTTGATTGCATAAAGCGACATTTATTTGTAAACAACATTTAACAACCGATAGCATTAGTAATTGAAAGAGCATTTGACATAAAACATATTTCACAAGATATGTATAATGTATATTATCCCAACCGGTTCGCCATTCCGCTCGAATGCAACCGATGGGCTAGATTGTCGACTCTATCCATCAAACACTTCCTTTCCGCTCGAGACTCACACTTTTTCGTAAGAAGACACAAAACCAAACTTCTATACTCTCCATACTTATCTGGGCTAGATGCTCTTAACCGTGAGTACGGCTAATCGATTAGTTTTACTTAACACTTCGCAGAAGTTGCACACATTCCCCACATGGGTCTATCTAGCAAGCGTGTTGCCCACGACGCGATACTTTAGTACCCGACTCTTGCAGATTGACCATGCCGTTCCCATCATCGGTGTCGGCCAAACATCGGCACAATAGCGTGATCCCACCCTGGCCGGATTTAGGCGGCCGTCTGCTGCCGCAACACGGGTATCCCTTGCCCCGGGCACCATTACCCCACGAGTGGCACTATTGTTGCAGCGGAACCCACAACACCCCTTCTTCTCGTCAATGGATGATGAAGTCCCTTCCGAGAACCCCGCTTGATTCTGAGACTGTCCAAGCTGCGCAAGTTCTCATCTTGCTCTTCGGCCTACCAACAAATCCGGCTATCCCCGAAGTCGTGTACATAGGCATTCGCCTTGATTCAGTTCATGTGGTTGCGCGAGACTCACCCAAAGATTAACTTTGAGTTCGGTCCTTATATTTTTGTTGACTTGGGCAAGGACTCCAATCCTAACCACACCATCACCTTCACATTCTATACCTCCTCCCCGAGTCATTTACACCACTCATTTTTATCAATTAACCATTAACCATTTTGACTCAATTCATTTTGAAATCATATTTTGATTGATGAGTGTAACTGCCAAGGACTAGACTCAAATCTATTGCATTGACTAAGCATATGCATTTATTAACATTTTATACCCAAGTGATATTTATTAAGTTGCCTAACCTCTACTAGGGCTATCAATGGGACCATGGGAAATAGATTAAGGAAAACCACCAATTTGGGTTATATCTACCATTCCCACAAACTAGCACATTTACTGAAATTAAACGTATGCATATAGTTTGATAAATCAAAGTAAACATCATAAAATATTGGATCAAGATGATCAAAGGAGGTGCTTGCCTGTCTGCTGCTGCTCTGATGGATTCGGGACGAACTCAGGACTGTTCGAGGCGACTCCGGACTCACTCGCCTCTAATCGAATAAAAACATCAAAAACAGCGAACAGAGAAATAAATTAGCAAAAAGTGACTTTAGAAGCATAAACACCAACTTAACATCAAATAGAACTCATCTAGACACTAGGAAAACAAAGAAATGAAACAAGCGAGAAAAATGGCGAAATCGCGATTCGAAAGCTGGCGATTTAGTAATTTCGCCAACTTGAACAAAATGCGCAAAATAATTTAAAATTCAACTAAATTTTGTTAAACACCTATAATTAGGTATAATACACCTAATGGAACTTACGGGAACTCGTTTGGATTTAAAACGAACAAACAGAAGCCAAAACAGTGAAAATCAATACATAAAATGCTGAAAAATCAGAAAAAAGAAAAGCGGCACTATTGGTAGTAACGCATAGAGCCATTTCTGTCCAGAATCCATTCGAGCGACTTGCGACCCGATTCCAGCGACTCCACTAGGTACTTTAGGATGTCTAGGACCTATCTTGACCTTGCCCCTTGAAAATTCACTTAATTTGCATCGAAATCGATCGAAAAGCGCCAAATTAAGCCGAGGTTTACACCTCGATTCGCCTGAGGTCAGCGGCTCAAACTTCGATTCCACTTGCGCGAGGAGCATGTTTTCGACTCTACTAAGTCTAAATGACCTAAATGACTCATTCGACATGACTAAGCGGCGAAGAAACCCTAAATGTGGAATATGGCCAAAATGGCTATTTTGCTCTAAAACGAGCAATCTCGCCCAAAAGGGCCGTTTTGAGCTGAAATGCCGCGAGACTTGTTTTAAGCCCTCGGCTAGTTGCTTAGGGATACCTCGACCTATTGGAGCCATTCCCGGCATGGATGACTTAATCTTCTCGACTTTTGATCAATTGCCCGCTTAACTCCGGTAATTACCAGAAAGCGGCAAAAGTCCGAAAAGTGACTTGAATGCGATCCAAAACAGCGGGAAGCATGCTATCGACCTTAGTGACCTTAAACGAAGCTAAACAAAGCTAAATGCCTTAAACGGCTTGTGAGGCCTATAATTACTAAAATAAAATGCAAAGTGCTAAAATGCAAATCTAAGCGATTCTAAGCGCTTTTCTAGCCTCTAAGGGGACTAATGGTAAAGTCAATACATGCCTCGGAGCTCTAGGATTTTATGAAATAAAAAAATAAATTAAAAGAGACCTAGAGCTAACAACTTGTAGCGAGTTTTGTGAAACTTAATTTTGACTCTTCTGATCGCAACCAGGGCTATCAGAAGAGCTAATGGAGCTATCGTTATACACTATGGACCTTCGGTCCATTGTAAAAATAGTTAACACCTAAATGAATAAAATAAATTTCGGCCTAGCGAAATTGAATTCCGATTCCTCCGGTAGCGACTCTAGCCACGGAAGCTTGCTATGGGAAAAATCTATACATGCTATGCACCACTAGACCTCCGATAAATCGAAGACCTAGCGATGGACTTGAGCGAATACGAGGGTGACTAAAAGCTAGGTTGGCTATAGGATTAAATGAGCCTAACGATGATCTGAGTCTAGATTCTAAAGCACAATTGCCATGCGACGTGTCTAACACATGGAACCTAGTTTTGACCTAGGCTAGGGTTTGAGGGACATGATGAAATGCGGAGCTACAGGAGGGGAAACTCGTAGCTACGCGACGAGGGACGTCCTGTGTCATGTACGGACGCACGTACATGCGCCGCCGTGACATGCGCCGTGTTACGCAGCGAGGCTGGCCACAAGTAGGAGGAGGCCACCGCGAGTGGCTAAGTTTGGAAAAGATAGATTAGTTTCTATCTTTATTCCTTAAGTCTAGGAGAGATTGGTAGTTTCTATTTCTATTCCTTAAGTCTAGGAGAGATTGGTAGCTTCTATTTCTATTCCTTAAATCTAGGAGAGATTGGTTAAGGCCATTGGCTATATATATTCCTGTATCGACAATTGAGAGGATTAAGCAAGATCATTATCTCTAATCTCCCATCTCTCTCTCTCTCAACAAGCCGACGGCAGAGGGGCTAAACCTCGCCGGCGAAGACGGATCGTGGCTACAATCTCCGAAGCCAAGGGCCAGCTACCCTAGGTCCCGACGCCCTTGACAACCTGGTATCAGCTTCCAGGCGCTCCTCGTCTTCCTCTGCCGCACCGCCGCAACAGCCTGCTACTTCCGCGCCACCACCATCAGCCGCCGCCTCGAATACTTCAGCCATGTCGGATCCGACCATCGCTGATCTGGCCAAGATGATCGAAAGTCACACCACGCATGATTTAGCCTGGCAGACGACGTGACCACGCTCACGAAGGAGAAGTCCTTCTCATCGTCGGGCTCCCACGGGGCAATGACGGT
The DNA here is from genome assembly GCA_036346355.1 of Rhipidocladum racemiflorum. NCBI lineage: Eukaryota > Viridiplantae > Streptophyta > Magnoliopsida > Poales > Poaceae > Rhipidocladum > Rhipidocladum racemiflorum. Next base: position 8,907,333 of record CM070583.1, read on the forward strand.
CGACACCACAACGATCGACCGCCAGCGGTTCCGGAAGATGGATTTTCCCGATGCAGCGGCAAAAACCGATCCGTTGATCTTCGTCAATCGGCTGCGAATCGTACTTCCATCAGCCGGATCATGGAGGAGGAGAAGGTCTAGATGGCCTCTTACAACTTGGAGGGCGGGCGCCTGATGTGGTACGTCCAGGTCGAGAAGGGCGAAGGCACCCGTCATGGCGTCGATTCAAGGAGGCTGCTGAACTGCGCTATGGGCCGCCATTGCGCTTCTCGCTCCGCGGCGAATTGGTGAGTGCGGCGTGCGAACACGGTCGCCGAATATCAAGATCGGTTCGAGCACTCCTTCCTCGTGCCGGCCCGCTCGAGGAGTCGCAGCTGAGTCCAACTCTTCACCGGTGGTCTCCGGCGCCGCTTCGACATCGGCGTCGCATCGAACCCGCGATCCACGGCGCCGCCATGAGTCTGGCGGCAGTTTGAGCTGCCTTGGCGGATGCCTCCCAGCGCCTCGGGCCCCGCCACGGCCTCTGTTGCCTGCGCCGCCGCCCCGCCTGGCCCTGCCGGCGCCACCGGGTCCCAGAGCGGCCACACCCGCAATGATCTCCGTCGAGGGCCGCCAGATCAAGCGCCTCACCCAGGCGGAGCAAGAGGAGCGGCGCCGAAAAGGCCTTTGCTAGAATTGCGATGAGAAGTTCTCCCGGGGACACAACCGCGTCTGCCAGCGGCTGTTCCTCCTGGAGGGTATCGAGGAGGATGATGCTGACGGGCCCACCGAGGAGTCTGAGGAGACCGCGGACGGGGACGCCCCTGTCTTCTCCCTACAGGCCCTCGCCGGGGTCTCCTTCGCCGACACCATGCAGGTTCTTGTCGCTCGGCCTGTGGCGCTCGTCGCCCTCCTCGACTCCGGCAGCACGCACAACTTCATCTCCGAAGCGGCTGCCCGGCGTTCCGGCCTTCCTCTTCAGCAACGTCCACGCCTCACGGCTATGGTCGCCAACGGCGAGCTCATCTCGTGCGTCGGGGTCATCCGCGGCGCGCCCCTGACCATCGACGGCGCCACATTCCCTGCCGACCTCTTCGTCATGCCATTGGTGGGCTATGACGTGGTCCTCGGCACCTGGTGGCTCGGCGCCTTGGGCCCCATTGTTTGGGACCTCGCCCGGCGCCGGATGACGTTCAAGCACCAGGCGCACCATCTGGCAGTCGGGTGTGGCGTCCTCCAGCAGGCCAAACCCTCGGCGCCACGGCGGCGGAGAGCCCCTCTCGGCGAGCTCACAGATTCCTTCAGGACATCTTCGCGCCACCGAGCTGCCCCCTCGGCGCGCCACGACCACCGCATCACCCTCAAGGCGGCGCGGCCGGTGGCGGTCGCCCGTCTGGAAATACCGGCCCACAAGGATGAACTTGAGAGGCAAGCGGTGTGCCGCCATGATCGAGCAGGGCATCGTTCGCGCGGCGACTCTCCGTTTAAATCACGGTCCTTCGTCAAGAAACCCGGAGTGGGTCGTGGCGCTTACTGCGTGGACTATCGCGCCACCTGACGCACTAAGCGTCAGGGCAGCGTTCCCCATCCCGGTGGTCGGCGAGCTTCTCGGCGAACTCCACTGGCCTTGCGGATCTTCTCAAAATTTGGACTGCGGTCCGGTACCACCAGTGCGGATGCGGCCGAGGATGTCCACAAGACCGCGTTCGCACCCACGGCGGCTTATATGAGTTCCTGGTGATGGCGTTCGGGCTTTGCAGCGCTCGGCAACGTTCGAGCCCTCATGAATGATGTACTTCACCCCTTCCTTCGTCGTTTCGCCCTCGTATTTTTTGACGACATTTTGATATATAGCAAGACTTGGGCGGATCACCTTCGCCATCTTCGCGCCGTCCTCTCCGAGCTTCGGCGGCACCGGCTCTTCGTCAAGCGCGCCAAGTGCGCCTTCGGCGCCCCCTCCGTCGCCTACCTCGGCCACGTCATATCTGAGGCGGGCGTCGCCATGGATCCCGCCAAGGTGCAGGCCATCCTCGACTGGCCGGCACCACGTTCTGCTCGGGCGGTGCGTGGCTTCCTCGGCTTAGCGGGCTACTATCGCAAGTTCGTCCACAACTACGGCACGATCGCGCGCCAGCGACCGCCCTCCTCAAGAAGGGCGGCTTCACTTGGGGCAGCCAGCGGCGCGGCGTTAAATAGCGCTCAAGGCGCGATCACCACGGCCCCGTCCTCGCCATGCTTAGGACTTCTCCAAGCTCTTCATCGTCGAATGTGGCGCTTGTCGCCGCGGGTTCGGCCGTGCTCGTCAGAGGCGGACACCCGGTTGCCTTCTTTAGCCACTCCATCGCTCCCCGACACCGCTCCCTCGCCGCTTACGAGCGGGAACTCATCGGCCTCGTCCAGGCGGTTCGACATTGGAGGCCGTATTTATGGGGGCGACGCTTCATCATTAGGACGGACCACTACAGCCTCAAGTACATCCTCGACCAGCGCCTGGCCACGATACCCCAACACCATTGGGTCGGCAAGCTCTTGGGGTTCGATTTTCCTGTTGAGTACAGGTCGGGCGCAACGAACACCGTGGCCGACGCCCTCTCCCGCCGCGACACCGACGAGGGAGAGTTGCTGGCAATCTCGGCACCCCGCTTCGACTTCATCGCGCGCCTCCGTCACGCCAGGCCATCGATCAGCCCTGAGTGCGCCATCCATGACGAGATCCACGCCCGACACGCAGCGGCGCCATGGGCGATGGTGGGCGACATGGTAAGCCCTCACGAAGAGGCGCTGTACATCCCGCCCACATCACCACTCCTGCGAGAGATCCTGGCCGCATGATCCTGGCAGCGGCCACAAGAAGCGTCCACCGCACGCTGCACCGCCTCCGCCGCGACTTCCATTTCCCCAACATGCGTCGTTTGGTGCAGGACTTCGTGCGGGCGTGCGCGACATGTCAGCGGTACAAGTCCGAACACCTGCACCCGGCCGGCTTGCTGCAACCGTTGCCAATTCCCTCCATCGTCTGGGCAGACATCGGTCTGGACTTCGTCGTATTTGCCGGGTGCACGGAAAGACGGTCATCCTCTCCGTCGTGGACCGCTTCAGCAAATACTGCCACTTCATCCCCTTGGCGCACCCGTACACCGCCGAGTCCGTGGCGCAGGCCTTCTTCGCCGACATCGTGCGTCTCCACGGCATTCCGCAGTCCATCGTGTCCGATCGCGACCCGGTGTTCACTTCGGCATCTAGCGCGAGCTCATGCGCCTCATGGGCACGAAGCTGCACATGTCTTCGGCCTTCCACCCCCAGACGGACGGCCAGACGGAAGCTGCTAACCGCGTCATCATCATGTACCTGCTGGCCCGCTTCACGAGCGATCGCCCCGGCGGTTGGCCCACGGCTGCCATGGGTGAAATCGTCTACAACCACGACCTACCGATCCTTCGCTACACGAGACGCCCGTTCGGGTAGTCTCGGCCGCGACACGCCCTCCATCCGATCCTACGAGCCGGTGAGACTCGTGTTGCAGTGTTGCCCAGAGATGGAAGATCGCGAGGCCTTCCTCGCCGGCGTCACTTCTCGCCTGGAGCAGCGCAGCGGTGCTTGGCTTACCACTACGACCGGCTCCATCGACCGGTGTCTTACCAGGTCGGCGACTGGGCGTTCCTGCGCCTCCGTCAGCGCGCGGCCACCTCCCTTCCACGCTCGGCCACGGGGAAGCTCAAGCCCCGCTTCGTCGGCCCCTACCGCGTCGCCGAACTGATCAACGACGTCGCTGTCCGCCTGGAACTGCCGCCGGGCGCGCGTCTTCATGTGTGTTCCATGTTGGAGTGCTCAAGAAATTCGTCGGGACCCCGCCGGCCACGCCTCCTGATCTACCCACAGTCCACCATGGCGCAGTGGTTCCCGAGCCACTCCGGGTAGAGCGAGCTCGCCTGGCGCGAGGAGTTCGCCAGGTGCTCGTGCATTGACGCGGCGAGCAGGCCGCATCAGCAACATGGGAAGACCTCGGCGACTTCCGCGCCCGGTTCCCGGACTTTCAGCTCGAGGCCAGTGGATCTCGAGGGAGAGATGTCATGTCACGGACGCCTTGCGTCTGGCGCCGTCGTGACATCTTGTGGAGTGCCACGAGCAGCGCCTTGCCCAGAGGAGAGGCCACCGCGAGTGGCTAAGTTTGGAAAAGATAGATTAGTTTCTATCTTTATTCCTTAAGTCTAGGAGAGATTGGTAGTTTCTATTTCTATTCCTTAAGTCTAGGAGAGATTGGTAGTTTCTATTTCTATTCCTTAAATCTAGGAGAGATTGGTTAAGGCCATTGGCTATATATATTCCTGTATCGACAATTGAGAGGATTAAGCAAGATCATTATCTCTGATCTCCCATCTCTCTCTCTCTCAACAAGCCGACGGCAGAGGGGCTAAACCTCGCCGGCGAAGACGGACCGTGGCTACAATCTCCGAAGCCAAGGGCCAGCTACCCTAGGTCCCGACGCCCTTGACATCCCGGGAGCCGAGAAATCAAGTCAGATCGCAAAAGCACCACGGGAACTCCAAGAGACATCGATGAATCTCGATGGAATACTCACTTGAAGGGGTTGAGAAGATGGGGAACGCGATGAGGACGCCAAATCCGACCTCAGGTCGATTTTCGTCGGTTGAATCGCCCGGAATCCGCGGATTTGGGTGGCCTTCTTCTTCTCTTTCTCCTTCTCCCTTGCTTGGGACGTGTGGGATGGAGGAAATGAGTGTTGGCTGTTGGTTTGCTTGAGCACATGCTTAAAACAATATGCACTTACAAGGGGTATTTTGGTCAAGTGACAAACCTTGAAGGTTAAAGCTTCCAAAGTTGATTACTAATTATTCCAAAGTATTTTGGAAGCTATTAGGGTCACTTTGACACTTACCCAACTTAATTTGAAATTACTTATGAGTGAAATTACTTAAGTTGAAGGGTTCTTTCTGATCCCAAGCAAGTATATTCACTCAAAATACAGAAATACACAAGCACAGTGTATTATTGAACAGTACATGAGTACAAATGTACAGTGACTCGAGTATAGAAATACTCGGGATATTACAGTGGGGGAGGGGCAAAGGTATCTTCGCCTAGCAAGTTTTCCCTCATTTATAAGGAATAAGCCTCAATTTTCGCCTTACGGCGGGAAAAGCAAGGGCCTTCGCGCTCGATTCTGAGCCAGATCTAGGGCACGCCCCATGTCGGGCCGATAGCTGAGTTGCGCAAAATGCGACCAGGTGTCAAGTCTGGTTCGAAGTTTGGGATAAAGTGCGCCCCATGATGGGCTGAGCAGCCACGCCACGGAAACTCGGGGCCGGGCACTTTCCGAACATCCTCAAGCGGTATGCCCCATAATTTGGGGTCAATTGCTAATCATTGCTTCTTAGCGTGATTGGGTACCATGGGAGGATTTTCACTAAACCGGTCTTGAGAATGCGCTCCATGAGAGTGCGAGCGATCTTGGCGAAATGGCGAACGAGCATTACTCTATATGACCAAGGTATGCCCCATGAGGGCCAGCTGAGCGACAAGCCGGTTGCCGCGCACCGTGAACGGGTGCGGGTACCACTCGGCCACGAGCCAAAAAGATTACAGTTTGCCCCATGAGGGCCAGTTGAGCGACAAGCCGGTTGCCGCGCACCGTGAACGGGCACGGGTACCACTCGGCCACGAGCCAAAATGATTACGATATGCCCCATGAGGGCCAGCTGAGCGACAAGCCGGTTGCCGCGCACCGTGAACGGGCGCGGGTACCACTCGGCCACGAGCCAAAAAGACCACGGTATGCCCCATGAGGGCCAGCTGAGCAACAAGCCGGTTGCCACGCACCGTGAACGGGCGCGGGTACCACTCGACCACGAGCCAAAAAGATTACGGTATGCCCCATTAGGGCCAGCTGAGCGACAAAGCGGTTGCGCGCAGTGAGCGAGTAGCGGGTACCACTCGACCCACGAGCCAAAAGATTACGGTATGCCCCATGAGGGCCGGTGGCGACAAGCGGTTCTGTCAGCGCCGCAGTGAGCGAGCGCGGGTACCACTCGACCCACGAGCCAAAGACTCTACGGTATGCCCCATGAGGGCGGTGGCGACAAGCCGGTTGCAGCGCGCAGTGAGCGAGCGCGGGTACCACTCGACCCACGAGCCAAAGACTACGGTATGCCCCATTAGGGCGGTGGCGACAAGCCGATTACGCGCACCTAAGCGAGCGAGGTACCACTCGGCCACGAGCCAACCAACCACGGTGGCTTCTCATTACAAGTTCTTTACGATCTTTTTTCCCGTATAATCTTTGTGACAGGATAAGAGACGGAAACCCGATCCTAAAGCACATGGGGGCTGTTGTGGAATGTCTGAGATAGGGGTCCCGCAAGTGGGGCCCATACCCGACTGGGCTAGACGGGCGGAGAAGTAAGCCCAAAGCCCAGTAGCGCCATGACGGGCCCGGAGGAGGTGTCGAATTATTCCCCAAGGCAACTCCCGTCCCTTCTGGGAAGCTTCGCGGCACGCCCGAGCAACCCGCCAAAAACGAAGCCTGTGACCGAGCATTCGCAGAGCCTGCGAGATCTTTGGAACTGACAGGCGGCGCGGGTCGGGAAAGCATAACCACCTCTCCAAGGCCTTGATGCGCCATAGCCAACGAAGACAAAAGATGTGTTGGTGAGGCCACCATGTGGAGGGCCCGGTGGCGCCCATCTATCATGTATCCTTCCCCCAGTATATAAGGGGAGGGGGGAGAAACAAGAAAGAGAGGACGCTCATATATCCAAGAACACAGGACTAGGGTATTATCTCCTCCGAGAGAGCCCGAACCTGTCTAAAAATAGATCGCCCTCGCATCCTGTGTTACTATCAATCTCGGATCACGCACAAATCCCCTAGAATCACAAATCTCATTGCCGGCGAAACCGATCGTCGACAGCTTTGTTATGATCACTCATTCGCATACTGTTGTATGGCGATTCACGGCTGACGTGGTGAGTTGATTGTATCTTGTGGGTAAAGTGTATAACATCTGCAGAGTGTAAAATCAATTCGAATAGCCGTGTCCGCGGTACTGGCAATGCTCGGGGATTACAGTCAAGGGTTAGCTTTTCTTAAAAGTAAACTAGGGTTTGGAGGCAGTTTGCCGAAGGAAAAATGATAACTGTTTAAGGTTGTGGAATGGTTTACTTGTGAAATAACTGTGGAATCTATTACTGTTATTACTTGTTTTACTGCTTTACAATCTATTATATTTATTTGTGATTGTTGCTTTTCTGCAAAATAACCATTCAGCCTGTCATTTGGAATAAACCATGCATATATTTATTAGACTTGCATTCTGTGTATGACTTGCTGAGTGCTTTAAGTACTCACCCCTTGCAACAAACAAATCACCAGTGAGCAGAAGTCTACATCGTCGAAGAAGAAGAAGTTCCGTGAGAAGGCGATTATCTAGGAGTCGAACCCTGTCAGTTGCCTATGGCGTATTGATGGGATTCACCGATGTTCTTCGTTCCGCTGTTTCTTATTTGGAGTTGAAGCCGTCAAGGTTTCACAAATGTAAGGTTGACCCTAAGGTCGTACATTAGTTTATCTTTTATAATTGAGTTATTTTTATTATTCCGCTGCGTATGATTGTGATATTCATCTATGTTGAGACTGTGTGCACTAGCGTGATCCTGGACTAGTGCTGAATACACAGAGGGTCCGGATTTGCAAATTCGGGTCCCGACAAAGACTAGAAGCAAAGCCAACCAAACGAGCAAATGGATATACTAGAGTTCAACCTAGTCAACACTTTGGGAAACTACAAGTCCATAAAAGAAGCTTCATGCTCAATCATCTCTTTAAATGCAAATTTTTAGATTAATGCTCATAAAGAAGTATGAGAGAGTTATGCTTAGTAAAGCACATCCACGACTAGGAGCTATCGACAAAGGCCTCCTAAGCTTCACTCTTCTCCACAAACCTTTCAGGGTTTAGAGAGTTTATCCTAGAGAAACACAACCTCGACTAGGAGCCATCGACATAGGTCTCCTATGCATCACTCTCTTCCTCTAGTTCTTTTTGCATTTGTCGGTGTATTGACTCAAGCCATTAGCAACCATCTCAAGCAAGAAGCTTAAAAAAGTGGTTTTGGTCATACACACTTCATTCCAAGTTCATCCCAAGTGCAATGGGAAGCAGTCTCGTGAATGAAGAGTGTTGAGTTCAATTTTAGCACAAAAGAGTCAATTTATATTTTCAGCACTTAGATTCATGAGCATTGAAGAGGATTCTAGAATGAAACAATGTAGCTAACCCAAGTTGCTCTAGGGACTCTAGTAGAAACCCACTATTTCAATAAGCATGGCATAAGCATCTAGTGAAGAAGTATAGCAAGTAAAAGCCAAGTTTCATCAAGTTTTTAGGAAAGCTCAATTTTAAAATGTTGGCTAGTTTCACATGATATATCAAATTGGATATGACCTAGATTAGCAAATATCTTCAGAAAATTAGCAAATATCTCAATTCTATCAATTGCATAATAGACAAAGCTCATAAATGAAAAACAAGTCTATATACAATGCAAGAGAATCAATTCCAAGCTCCCCCTCAACAAGTGAGTCGATTAAGCACAAAATCTGATTGAAGTTGAGTTATTAGCAATTTTAGATTCAAAAAGATGAATTGAACTCAACTGAAACCAGAAAGACAGAAATGAGGAGAAGGAATCAAGAAACTGATAAATGGGTAGTCTAAGAGCAGAGATAACATGAAGAGAAACACTAACACTCAGACTCGCTCTCACCTTCCCCATATGACTTATATAGGAAAGCTACATCTCCAACTCTAACCTAGGAGCAAACACAGACCTTGTCTACCCAGGGGGCCCAACACCTGCTAGACCTAAAAGACTGTGAGTGAGCTCAACTGAGAAGAAGAGAGGAATAGCACCCTAAAGCATAAGGTGAGAGGTCCATGCCGAGGCATGCCAGAAGTCTAGGTGAAGTGGACTCAACTAAATGAAAACCATCCCAAAGATACCCAGAAAGAGAAAGGAAAGCTGAATATACATATGAACATATAATACAAACCAGCTCCCCCTCAAGATATGCCATATGGGCTCATAATCCCAAGCTCTCCTCTCAGGGCAACAAACCTGGAGCTATCCAAAGGCTTGGTGAAAATGTCAGCCAACTGTTGGTCACTCTCCCCAAACTGGAGTACTATGTCACCCTTCTCCACATGGTCTCTAAGGAAGTGATAGCGAATGTCAATGTGCTTGGTCCGAGAGTGCTGCACTGGGTTCTTAGCAATGTGAATGGCAGACGTGTTATCACAGAAAAGTGGAACACAATCTGCTACTAACCCAAAGTCCCGCAAGGTCGATCTCATCCAGAGAACACAGCTCTGACAAGCTGAATTGCGATAACATACTCGGCCTCTCGGTGGGTATGCAACACCGGACTGCTTCCTAGACGACCAAGAAACAAGAGAAGTGCCAATGAATTGGCAAGTGCCAGAAGTGCTCTTCCTATCTATCCTACAGCCGGCAAAGTCTGCATCGGAGAAGGCTCTTAGAGATAGACAGGAGGAAGAAGAGTACCAGATACCATAGTCAATGGTAGCCCGAAGGTACCTGAAGATGCGCTTCACGGTCTGGTGGTCAGACGCGAGGAGAAGCCTGAAATCGAGCACAAAGACACACATAAAAATGTATGTCGGGTCTCGAGGCAGTGAGGTACAGAAGGGAGCCGATCATGCTCCGAAACTCCTTCCGATCAACTGGCTCACCATCCTCGTCAGGCTCGAGGACAGCAGTGGTGGCCATAGGAGTCATGACTAGCTTTCCATCAGACATGTCAAAACGCTTCAGGAGGTCTCGAGTATACTTGCCTTGATGCAAGAATGTACCCTCCCAAGTCTGCTTAATCTGGAAGCCAAGGAAGTAGCTCAACTCGCCCATCATGCTCATCTCGAACTCAGTACTCATCACTTTTGAGAACTGAGTAACGAGTGAATGCGAAAATGATGTCGTCGATATAGATTTGGACTAGGAGAAAGTCTGAATCAGAATGTCTGACGAACAGAGTCTTGTCCACTTGACCCATATGAAAACCATGACTCAAGAGGTAGGACTTAAGCCTCTCATACCAAGCTCGTGGAGCTTGCTTAAGTCCATACAAAGCTTTGGAAAGCTTGAAGACATGGTTTGGGTACTTGGGGTTCTCAAATCCTGGAGGCTGTCTGACATACACTTCTTCCTCAATAAGCCATTGAGAAATGCACTCTTGACATCCATTTGAAAAAGCTTGAAGCCCTTGGATGTCGCGAATGCGAGCAGGATCCGGATGGCCTCTAGTCTGGCTACAGGGGTAAAAGTCTCTTCGAAGTCGAGACCCTCGACTTGAGAGAAACCCTGAGCGACTAGCCTAGCCTTGTCTCGAACTACAACCCCATCCTCACTCTGCTTGTTTTTGAACACCCATTTGGTCCCAATGATGTTGTGACTAGAAGGGGGCTCGACAAGCTTCCAAACTTTGTTCCTCTCGAAGTTTTCAAGTTCCTCATGCATGGCATTAATCCATGACTCATTAGATAATGCATGAGAAACATCCTTCGGCTCGAAAGAGGCAACAAAGGCAGAGTGGAGGCAGAAAGTGGACAGAGCTAACTTAGAGCGAGTGACTCGCTCAAATAGATCTCCAATGATCTGGTCAGGTGGATGAGCCTACTGAATGTGGCGGGGAGGTCCAGAAGCAGAAGTGACCTCTACTCCTCGCGTGGGAGAAATAGGAACAGAGCCACTAGCTGCTAAAGAGTCTGAGGGTTTATGGAAATGGGAGGCACCTCGGGAGCAGGAATGGTGACTGGATCAGGCAAGGCGCCTTCATCTCCGTCATCAACTTCCTCTAAGAAGATAGACTGGGAAAGAGGAGAAGAGCCTAAAATGTCTGGTCTAGCACCGGGACTAGCCTCATCAAAGGTCACCTCACAGGTCTCTATGATCCTACCCAAGTCTACAGCCCAAATCCTATAGCTACGGGCAGAAGTCGAGTAACCCAGAAAGATTCCATCAGCTGAGCGTGACTCGAACTTATCTAGGTTCCCAGACTTCAAGAAAAAGCACTTGCAACCGAAAACACGAAAATGAGACACACTGGGCTTTCGCCTATATCTCAACTCATAAGAAGTGCGGTGCAAGTGTGCCCTAAGAAAAACTCTGTTGGCAACATGGCATGCCGTAGCTACAGCCTCAGCCCAAAACTTCCTAGGAGTATTGTACTCGTCTAGCATCGTCCTGGCCATCTCAATCAGGGTCCTGTTCTTCCTTTCCACTATGTCATTTTGCTGAGGGACGTATGGAGAGGAGAACTGATGCTCTAAGCCTAACTCCTCACAGAAGCTACTAAAGTAGGAGTTCTTGAACTCCGTGCTATTGTCACTGCGGATCGCTCGTAAGGCACCTGGGAGCTCAATGGATAACCTACGGACCAAACCCCTAAAAATGAGAAAATAACTCATCCTTCGAGGCCATGAAGAAGACCCAAGAATACCTCGAAAAGTCATCGACAATGACAAGAATATACCACTTCCCACCTGCTGACTTTACTCGAGCTGGACCAACAGTGTCTATGTGTAGCAGCTGTCCTGGTGCATCAGTCATCACTCGGGTGACTGGAGGATGGGAGGCAGCAACCATCTTGCCATGTCGCCAAGGAGAACATACAACATCTTTGACCATCTTGAGTTTAGGCAGGCCACGAATGAGATCATGGCCGCTAACTCGAGTCAAATGATCAAAGCCAATGTGACCAAGTCTCCTATGCCAAAAGGAGAGATCACGGGACTCTAAAGCAATAAGGCAATGGAGAGTCTCTAGAAAAAGTTGAAAAATCAGCACGAAAGACACTCCCAAAATGAGAAATCCCGCAAACAAACTCCCCAGAAGAATCGAGGATCCTACAAGATCTCCTCTTAAAATTGACCTCGAAATCGTCATCAAGAAGCTGAGAGACAGAAAGCAAGTTGAAATGCAGCTTACTGACTAAGGCAACGTCCTTAAGAATGAAATGATCGTTAATGTAGACAGTACCTTTAGCGATGACTCTACCCGACGCAGCATCCCCAAAGGTGATCACCTCATCACCGGGATCTCGGTCCAGGGAAGAAAACCAACGGGAGTCTCCGGTCATGTGGCGAGAACAGCCGGAGTCTACGATCCAAACCTCCCCCTTCCCTGTCCTATGGACCTGAGTCAAAGAGATTGAAAAGCAGATGTCTCAGTACTAGGATAGATCAGTGCAGATCTAGGAACCCAATACTGAGTCAAGCGTGCGATAGACAAAGCGATCCAGCGGAGTAGAAGAATGCAATCTTGCGCCTCTCTGTGACTCTCACAAACTCAGACTCCGCTCTAGTCGGACGTCTGGGCGCATGTTTCGGGTTCATCCACTGAGGTGCAAAGGCCGGATCATCCCAGTGCTGCTGCCCAGACCTCCCGCTGGGGAAAACAAACTCACGCCGCTGATATCTACCTCGATGGGAAAAACGAGGAATATCAAGAGGACAGCGGAAAGACTGACTCGGGACAGCTCTGGGGCGAAAACCAGAAGTAGAAGCCTGAAAACCAAGCCCCATGCGCTGTCCAAAAACAGGAGACACTCTACCTTGTCTATCCTGTCTAGAAGTCGTGTGTGCCTTAGGCGCACTCAGAGTCTGGGGATGACCCTGAATACCCCTAAGAGCATGGGCACGCTCACGCCGAGAGATCTTGGCGCGTCTGAAATAGAAATCAGCTATATGTCCATCCTTCTGACAGAAGGTGCATGTATACTTCGCCTTGGGGGCTGAAGTAGCATGAGAAGCACCCTTCTCATCAGACGTCCCGTGGACAATCCCTACTGATCTAAACATAGTGGTGCTCACCTGTGGAGCCACCACTATCTCTTCGTTCTTGGAGGCACGCACAACAGTGGGCGGGTGCGCCCGTGTAGGCTCCAAGGCATCAAACCCTAGACCTTGATTGAATCTGCTAATCTTGGACTGATCTAGGATAAGATTGAGCTTCTTCTTACCTCCAACAAACTTCTCGAGAGTGCTCATAAGGTATTGACACTCTCGAAAAAGTGAGGCACAAGAAGAGCAAGGGGAAGGAGTAGTAGGGGAAGAGCCAGATGGAGAAGAGCGAACTGAATGATCAAATCTCTCCCTATAAAAAGCAGCCTCAATCTTGAGGGACTCGCAAGAAACACATGGAGAGTCTCTAATCCTACCCACCTGGGCTTTGAGCTTCTTCCTAAGCTCTACATGAATTTGATTCATGTCCTCTGCTACCCCAACACACAGCATGCAACCATTTTGTGACTTAGCTAGTAGATCCTTAGCAAATTTTGAGTTTTCAAGCACCAAGTCATCATAAGCATTTTTTAGTTGCATACAACCCTCACATGAGCTGATTGGGTCCTTAGAAGCATGCTTTTCAAGTTCATCATTTCTAGCAGATAGCTTTCTAAGGTGACAACTCATGGCATCAATTTCAGCGAGAAGCTTAGGGCAATTAGCACATGATGCATTTATATGAGTGTGAAGAAAACTAGCATAAGCAGGAATAGGATCTACTGGACATGTACTAGCATCCTTCGACCTAAGTGACTCAAGATCAGAAACCACACTATCATGTAGAGTCCTTAGGTTCTCCAACTCCACAAGCAAAGCATCACACAAAGTACAGCTATCAGAGTCTCGGGAGGAACAAGATCTAAGTGAAGCTAACTCCCGAGATAAGGTACCTACTTTCTTCTCTAGATCCAAACACCTAGCTCTAGACTTGGAATGCAATTTTCCTAGTTTGATAAAAGCATCATGGAGCTGGTCATAAGAAGGTACCTCCTCCGTGTCATTTGTCTGACTCGGTGTCGGGTACTTCCATGGCATTGGAGGCCATGAAGCACATGCCAGAGAAGTCATCGCCGCACTTTGCCTTCTCTTGCGGTTCATCCTCGTCCTCGTCGCTCCATGTCTCCGTGTCGGAGAGGTCAAGGTCGTCGAGTGCGGCGAGGACGCGGTGAAAGAGTTTCTTGCCCTTGGCGAACTTGCGGTGTTTCTTCTCTTGCACCGGCTCGCGAGCTGGAGGCTTCTTGTTGCGGTTCTTGTTGATGTAGTCGTTCTTGCCCGCACCGCCTTGTTCATAATTGCCCTTCTCCAGCTTGGGGCAGTTTGCTCGAATGTGGTTGGGGCCACCACACTCAAAGCAAGTGAACTTGCCACTCCTCTTCCTATCTCTCACCCTCTTGTAAATGTTCGAAAATTTTTGAGCGACAAGAGCAAGCTCGTCTTGTGGAAATTGTTCCAGAATGTCATCGCTTACGTCGCAAAGAGCGGGGAGAGAAAAACCAGAAGAGAAGTCAAGAGGGGGTCCAGAAGAGGAAGACCCAGTGGGATCGGTAACCAATGCCATCGTTTGGGACTTCGTCCTGCGAGCGATGATGACGAGCTCATGAGTCTTGAGGCGGGAATACAACCCGTCAAGAGTCAAGGTCGACAAGTCCGTATGGTCCGTGATGGTGGTTACCTTCATCTCCCAAATCCTCAGATCGAGTGCTCGAAGAAAATGGCTCGCATTCTCTGAATCAGTGTATGAACAACCCACTGACCGAAGATTGCTGAGGATCTTTGCAAAATGAGCAAAGCACTCATCAAGGCTCTCACCAGCGTGCTGCTCAAACTTGTTGTAGTCACGCTTAAATTGATCCTGTCTCACGGACTTGATCTGAGTGGTGTCCTCATGGTAAGCATTGAGGGTCACCCAGATCTCGTGAGCCGATCGTAGGTGAGAGACGCGATCATACTCACTACGGCTAAGTCCCTATATGAGGAGGTTCTTGGCCTTAGCGTTTGCCTCAACGTCAGCCATGTTTGCGGCGTTGACGTTCTCATCGGCTGGCACCTCATACGGGTCCTTCACATTCTGCCATAAAGAAAAGCCCTGGGCAGTGATGTATGTCTCCATCCGAACCTTCCAGAATGGATAATCAACTCCAGCAAAAATTGGAGGCTTAGTTGAGTACTTGTACGTCGCCATGGCTCTTGAGACCGGTCAAGATCTATCAAAGAGCAAAACTGGGCTCTGATACAAACTGAAAAACCGAGATGGCGATCAGAGGGGGGGTGAATGATCCCAAATAAAATTATCCCCTACTCAACGTACTCCAAACAATCCCGCAAAGAAACTCGGTGCTCCTCAAAATCGCAAAACCCGAACGACTAGACAACTATGTGTATCCCTAGCTTGCATGGATGAGAACCATGAATCATGTGAGGGATTTTTAAATCACAATCCTGGTTTTCAAGTGTCTAAAGCAAAGAGGAATCAATTCAAATACTTCTTTTCTAAAAGAGATCAAGCCAAAACACAAAAGCCTCTTTTAGAAAAGCAAAAGCAGATTTTTCAGGAATTGTCCGCACTTAGAGCAGGTGGATGGTGGACTTCTGTTGCTCCAAAATTTTTGGAAATTTTTTACCCTCTGAGAAGATGAGTCGGAAAGCACTCCACCAAAAATCACCACAAAACTTCTTCTACAAAAATCAGTAAAAATCAAGAACTACGAACAGCCAGGATCTTCAATCAGGACATTTGGGGCTCGGTTTTCACCTCACAGCTCCCAAACGGTGAATCCAATGGACTCCAAATTTTTTCCACAGATTTATATATGAGTCAAGCACCTTCTCCAAAAATAATCACTCAAAAATAATTTTTCTAGATTTTTATAAAAATCGAAGACTGACTGCTGCGCGAAGAACAAGTTCAGGACAGATTTGCAATCTTGATAGAAACTTGATCTCTAGTCTATCCTAGGGTGCAAGAAAGATGTAAAATCAAATGAACACCCTCAAGACATCCTTGATCAACTGCATTTTGAAGGAGAGGAGCAAATCCAAATTGTGAGAAAGTAAATTGCGAGAATTTACATGCGGGAAAGTAAATGCTGAATTTAAATTGAGTAATGTAAAGACATAATGTAAATGCGGAATTTAAATTCACAAGAATGTAAAAAAAATCTTTTTATTTTCTGCTCGGAAGGTTTACATAGCCTCACTTCATGTGGGCAAGGCTCAAAGGAGCAACTCAAACCTTCAAGTGAGGGAGGACACCCCTCCCCCTCTATTTATACTACTCTAGGGCCACCTACCACCCTTGGATGAGTCCCAAACCCTAGGCCACTCCACCAAGGGCTAGGATTAACCATATCATTTTACCCCACACATGGGCTTTATATGGGCCACATTGGCCATACATGGGTTTTAAACACAACCCGATCAACCCGATGCAATGGGCCTTCATCCGCCGGACTTGACCGCTCCTTTTCCGCCTGTTCGAGCCTCCAACCCGAACAAGAAACCTTGAGCCACTTCAAGTCCATTTCCATGACATCCAAGTGATCCTAGTTTGAGCCCAACCATCTCGTTAGCATCCTCGACCGCCCTGGACCTCGGTTCTCCCAACCTAGTCCCGGTACTCACCAACGACCATAGCTGCCTCAATAACCTATACCACAAGGACCAAACCATTTTGCACATACCACAATACACATACCTTTTTCTTCCTGCATGTTAGTCCACAATTATCAATAATTCAAACATGCAATACCGAGTCAAATCAAACTCAAACATGAGCACACCTTGCTCAAATAAAGTCAAATACTCATCACAAATATGGATGGACCTCCACATGGTCCTTCAAATGCACTGTAAAATTTCTCATACAATTAATGATATATAAATTAAGAAGAGCGTAGTAACTTACAAATTACATGCATGAATAAAAAATGCCAAAATAAAACATAAATGGCTTAGACAAATGTTCGAAAAATGCACTGTGGGCAAAAGAATGTTGAAACCGATGGGACGAAGAGGCATCATTGGTTCACAGTGGTATGGCTTTGAAGAGACTGTCCGCAATTATCTGGGACCGTACAAGGTGGGCATTCGTAATAGGCAGCAGCTCCCCAACGTCATCCCCAAAATTCATCCAGCACTCGTTGATCTTGGAGTCTGATGTAGCAATCCATTCCTTTACAACCTCCAGATCCCGCTTGCTCAGCTTCTCGCCGTTGCCCAAAGCCTCAAGGTGGCCGAGGCTGGCAAGCACCTCTGTATCCCCATGGGTGGTTTCTTCCATCAACTGAATGCACCCGCCTTCCTGACCAACACATGCATCTTTGTGCGTGTTGTTTACGTGGCGCATCTCTCGTAGCGAGAGTCAGAGCCAGAAGACCAGGTCGGCGGTGGTAGCAAAGGCGACCTTGGCGTCGCTGCCATTGAAGAAGTCTGCCCGTGGGAGGAGAGAGTTGTAGTAGTACATCGATAGTTCAGTTGCGGTGTCGCAGCGGGCACGGAGGAACTTCACCGCGGCGGCGGAGGCAATTGGTAGCAGCGGCCCTGTGTTAGTAGGCGCACAAGTGGATGTGGTGAAGCTAGCAGCGACGATAACCACAAGGAGGAGAATAACAGCCATGGTCTCCGTGACTCGGCCTGTTCGGGCTCCACAATTGAAATGGATACAAGTAGTCATGCTTTGGATCGCCTTATTTGAGGTAGGTGTTGGATTTTGACCGAATTATATATAGCTAGTTTTTCCAATTTTAACTGCACCATAAGTGCTATTAATAACAGGAACCCCCCTTGGGGAGGTTCATTGACCCTTTCTTTTAAGGTTGTACTACAATCACGGCATGTAATTAATAGTCGTTTCTTTTTCGTCTTAAACCTTCGCTGCTTGTATTTTGGTATAATCATTAATACAATCTAGCACTTTTTCCTAAGAGCTATTTGCTATACACTTTTTTCTAGGAGCTTTTTACTACAAAAATGCATGTGATACGAGCCTCCACGTACACATCCATACATGCATGGCTCTCCGTATCTCCCTTTGTCCTTTTCTACCCTTGAACAAAGAACACATGCGCATACAATATACCCATGTGCAAAACACAAGACACTTCACTGAATAATTCCATAAAGCACCGAATTGATGCACTCGATCACGAACCACGGCTCCATAACGACAAAATTAATTACAATGAATCCTGATGATTTACGAGGTGATTACTATGAAGCACTCAAGCAGATGAATAACTATCATAAAATCTACTTGGGGATAGATTTGTACCTGGTGGTGGAGCACGTGGTAGGTGGATGGAGGTGGAATTAAGCCGACCATGATGATGACTGCAGTGAAGGGGATTGTTTGTCGGACGGCGTGTAGCGACAGGCATCCGGGGTTAGGGCCATGGGAGTGCTTGGTTGACATTTCACTTTTAACCACGACGGTTTTCATATAAATGAGCATTAAGACTTTATATGGATTTAGTTCAGCATCTAAATAGGCTCAACCGAAAAGATGGCAGGGCGTGTCGTGAGATTTGTATATGGTGGTCAATGGCGTGGCGTAAACGAGGGCTTTATCGGCAAACTCTGTGTGGTTGAGCCCGCTTTCGGCGTAGCAGAGAACGTCATTGTAGTGGGGCTTGACAGGTGACCAAGTTGATAAGAGCAGTGCAGATCCGTGCCATGCCATGGGCACGTGGACTCAGTCGCGACAGGGATTCTAGCGATGGTGCTTGGCCAGGAAGAAATGGACAAGGCGGTGGCTTTCTTGGCAAGATAGGTGGGCATGCGAGCTCCAGTTCCATCGTAGCGCGGCGTGCGGTGGCTTTTTGGGGGACAGAGCTGCCATGACAGGGAAAAAGGAGCCACAGAGGCTATCACGGCAATAGTTTGACCATGATGTAGCGCACGAGACCTGTGGCGCAAGCATGGGCCGCATAGAGCCACTGTCATGGAAAGGATTCTGGGTTGGTTTTTACCGCCGCGACGAGGGATGGCAACTGCTCATGCGTGAGAGAAAAGAGGAAGAGACAGGAGGGAAAGGGGAAGCCGATTGGCAGGTGGGTCCATGGGGTCCACTTATTAGTGCGCACGGCAAGGGGCATCGAGGTGCTTCCAGGTGGGCCTAAGTGCTCGGTGGGCCCACCTGGCAGTGGAAGAAGCAGAAAAGGATTTAAGTATTAATTTTCCTCATTATGAGACAGCAGCACACTCGAATTTATTTTAGATAGGAAAACATGTTGGAAATGTTTGAAAATTTTTTGGGAGGGTTGTAAGGACATACCTGATCTACCATAAAAATTTCAGATTAAAAGTGGGCATAAATTGTTTTTAAAAATTCTGGAAATATACCTAGCATATTCATCCCCTTTTCTGAAATTGAATTTTCTTTGATTGTATTTTGGTAGTCATGCTCTGGATCGCTGCGCTAAGGTAGTTGTTGGATTTTGACCAACTTATATATAACTAGTTTTTCCAATTTTAACTGCACCATAAGTGCTATTAATAGCAGGAACCCCACATTGGGGAGGTTCATTGACCCTTTCTTCTAAGGTTGTACTACAATCACATCATGTAATTAATAGTTGTTTCTTTTTCGTCTTAAACCTTCGCTGATTGTATTTTGGTATAATCATTAATACAATCTAGCAATTTTCCTAAGAGCTATTGTAACACCCCAATTTTTGTTTTTCATGTATTTAAATGCTATTTCACACTTTTGAGAATTATTGGAATTTTATGGAATTTATTTGGATTTAATTTGAATTTATTCCCTTTCGAAAAAATTAAAGAAATGAAAGTTTGAAATAAAATTTTGTTGGAAATATTTTATTTGAGTCCAATATATCTCAAAGAATTTTTCTAATTATTTTGCTATTTTTCTTAAATTATTTGAATTCCTAGAAATTATTTTAATTATTAAATTGCTGGAAAAATCGAATCGGTTTTACTATTCATTCGACCAAAACCGAGTCAGACTCGAGTCCGAGTCCGACTCGAGTCCGACCCGAGCCCAACCTAACCCTAACCGCGCGACCGTTGGATCGAAATCCGAAAGCCGAGATTGCGCCACGTCGTCCACGTGGGAATCGGATCCGACTCGACCACGCCCGTGCGATCTGATCCATCGATCGCGGACATGTGGACGGTTGCGATGCAGCCACATCACCTCTCCGAGTCCTCGTCGGACTCCGCCACCGTAGCCGAGTGGGCCTCGTTTCGTGCGAGATTCTCGGAAGCCGAGGCCCCTATCTAATGTGCCGCCGCAGCCAACATGAAGACCTCTTCCGTGCGCACCTTTTGCCTAAACCCACGCCGGCCAAGCCGCCGCCAGCCAGCAAAAGCTCACCGAAGTTGGGGATAGGTCCACCGCGATTTCCGTTGTTTTCCGCCGTCGTCCGCCGTTCTCCGCCGCGTGGGTGCCCAAATCCAAAACCACCGTGTCGAGCCACGTCAGAGGGTACCATCCACTTCGCCGGAGCACGCCCGCAATGCCGTTCTACGCGTCGTCGTCATCGTCTCCGGTAGCAGCAAGCCACCGCGCCACCATCACCGACCCCGAGCTCCACCCACCGTCCGATCGAGATCGAACGGCCACGGTGAGTCCATGACATCCCGCACCCGTAGAAAACCAGATTAGATCTAGACCGTTAGATCCAGATCAAACGATCCACGTTCGTCCATGTCACCCGTACGAAATCCACGTTGTGGTGTCTAGATCTATTTCAAGCCGTTGGATCTAGATCCAACGCTCTCGATTGTGCCACGTCGCCCCTTGACGCGGAAAGACCCGATCGGATCTTGACCGTCCGATCTAAATCGAACGGTCCAGATCAGCCACGTTGTCCACAACGTGAGCAACCCAGATCCAATCTGGACCATTGGATTTCAAACCAACGCCCCAGATCGTGCCACGTGCACGGGAGCCGGACTGGCGCGATCCACACGGACGCGCCCGGTCGTCGCTGACGTCACGCGTGGGGCCCGCGTGTCAGTGGCTGGCCCAATGGCTCCATGACGTCATCCGTGACGTCATGCTGACGTCACGGTGGGGCCCGTTTGTCAGCCATCCTTCGACCGAGCCGTGCTGACGTCAGCAATGACGTCAGCAGTGGGTCCCAAGTGTCAGTGACACGTGCACCTGTGGACCGTGTCCACGGTGAACCGAAGCCATTCCGTGGACCGAGTCCATGGACCGGCTGACGTCATAATTCGATTTTTCAATAGAAAAATAATTCGGTGGAAATTCAATTTCCAAGCTGATGTCATAATTCAGTTTTTCAATAGAAAAATAAATGAATTAATTCGGTTTATTCTTTTATTTGATTTTTCAAACTTCAAAAGCTTATAACTTTTGCATTTTAACTCTGATTTGAGTGATTCAAATTTCTAAATTTGTATAAAATTGAGATCTACTGAATGATGAATTTTATTTAATTTTTGGACATAAGTTTTCTCTGTTTATATTTATTTAATTAATTTTCCAAACTTTAAATGGATATAACTTTTGCGTTTTAACTCCGATTCAACTTTCTAATTTTTTTTTAAAATGTGCTCTCTCTGTTTATGAAGTTTATTTGAAATTTTAGACACTTTTTGCCTACTGTTTATTTATTTTATTGCTATTTGCATGCGTTACGAGTAGATGTTGAAGTGCCCGAAGGCTACGAAGGTGAAGTGTTAACCCAGGAGCTAGCTCAAGACCAAGAGCAAGTACTCTTTGAAGGAAAGTTATGCTTTGACCATTTTGATTCCACTTTAGAAATTAATTTAATTTAAACTATTGCATGCTAATTTAACTAAGAATTGTTCAAATTATATCTGGGAATTAGATAAATGCCTAATTGCGGTATGACACCTTGATTAATTAAATTATGTGCCATGAATCCTTGTTACCCTAGTTGTGGAGTATGTAGTTGGACAATATTAAATTGCCAACATTGGGTATTTAGATCGTTGTAGTATATTGCTTAGACCTGCTACGTGCACATGACCTGATTTTGGACAATCAAATGTTAATATTGACTTAATGAGATATTGAACCTGTTTTGGAGAAGTATCATGTGTTGTGATGATGATGATGGCACGTGGTGCATGGTAATCAACCGTGTTTGATAAATAGATTTAGACCGGGGCATGTGGAAAGAATGATCGGGTGGGCCAGGTGTGGCACCGGGAAGGTCGATTTGGTTCTTCGGGTAGTCTTGCCCTGGTCATCCTAAGGACTTAACCTTGCAAGCCTTTGATCTGAGTCAAACGTGCAACCACATGTCTGTAATGGGATGAATCTAGTTGAGTAAGTTACCAATAACTTGCATGTGGTACTTCTGGGTGTCAACTACACCTTTTGTGAAGCTTGAAAGGGGAGCGTACCAAGGCTATGGCATGGTACCCGTCCAACGTTATCTCAGTCCCATACTTCGCCTCTGTTAAGGGAAGGGATAGTGTATGGCAAAAACCGGACAGGTTCACTTGTTTAGTTAGCGGTCTCTGAAACACTTTGTTACGATCACTCGCCTTTGTGGTGTTTGACTGTATCTTGTGGGTAAAGTGCATAACCTCTGCAGAGTGTAAAATCTATTCGAATAGCCGTGTCCGCGGCATTGGACATTGCTCGGGGATTACAGTCAAGGGTTAGACTTTCATGAAAACAACTTGGACTTGAAAAGTTTGGTTGGGTTTATTGATGACTTGATGGAAATGTGGATTAGGAAAGGAGAAGTGCTTACTTAACTCTTGGAAAAGTTATTGATATCATCTTTACTCTTCCTGCTATCGAATCTAGTTATGATACTTGTAAATGCTGTTTTTCTACAAATATACCTGTTAGCCTATCCTTTGAACTAAGCCATGCATGTAGAATATTAGTTGCATTCTGTGCATGACTTGCTGAGTACCAAGTAGTCACCCCTTGCAACAATACAACACCAGTTGAAGAAGAAGCGACGCCAGCTTTGGAGGAAGAATTTCAGGAGGAACCGTCTACCTAGGGAGCGAGCCCAGTCAATTGCCTGTGATATATTGGATGGAGCCACATTGATGCTTTTATTCCGCTGCAGTTTATTTCTTTTAATAAGTCTTCGTCCTGCGAGGCGTACTTTTGTAACTTGACCATAAGGTCAAGCAACCCGGTATATCTCCCCTTTTAAATAAAGTATTTTACTATTTCGTTGAGTATGATTGTGATATATACCGATGTTGAGACTGTGTGCACTAGCGTGATCCTGGACTAGTGCTGAATACACAGAGGTTCCGGATTTGCAAATTCGGGTCCCGACAGAGGTGCTATCAGAGCCATACTGGCTGTAGGCTCACCCATAGTTAGAATGCTCGTGGCGAGGATAAAACCTATTTTCTAAAGTTAAAATTTGACAAGACAATGAATGAATTCTCGACTTACCCCCTTCTCTCCTTTTTCATACCCCTTGTTGAATTTTTTTGTCTCCCCTTGGTTTTAAAATTTCTACGCTCTCACGTAAGTGTGTTTGGCAGATGAAGATTCTCAACAACTACGCCGAGCGTGAAGGAGGCTAGCTACGCTACCGAGTTGTGTCGTATGTTACAGGTGCTTTGAGGTTTCGAGAGGCCACTTTACCAGGGGACCACCATAGTGCAGGCTGGATTGATCAAGGCATGGGACGTCAAGATCACAGTGTATGCTCGAGAGAAGACGAAGTTCTGTCGCCCATGGTACTTCATGCCTAGGAGGTCCACATTTGAGATGGGAATCCAGGAGGTGTTGCACCGAGCTATCAGGCACATCGCTCGCACCTACTCCAGAGAGCTAGAAGGCACAGTGTTTCGTCACCACCCACGCCGAGACAACAGGATTGAATGGGAGCCGATAGAAGATGAAGATGTCACCGTCACACACTTGGCGAGGTTCGTCGTCGCACAGGAGGATGCACTTGATGATACGGTACAGGAGTTGCAGAAGGCTCGTGAGGAGGTCAAGAAAGAGAAGAAAAGTCTGCAGAAGGTTTGAGAGTATATGTCTCATCTTCTGCGAAGGATTGATGATCTAGAAATGGCATTGTATGGATAGGAACCAGAGCCAGTACTGGAGCTGCACGAGCCAGATCCCGAGGAGCCACAGCCAGAGCCACAGCCCGCACCAGAGCCTGAAGAGGATGTCGTTTCTTCGACTTCAGTTGTTGTGAGGCATGGCGATTGCTTTGTGCCTATGCCGCCGCACCCACCATGTGGAGGCAATGGAGGTTTTCTCGAGGAGTGAGCGTTCAGATTAGTGGTTGAGACTCCTTCGTCGAGTCGCGTTATAGAATAAAGTCACCCCTAGAGGCGATAGACTCTAGTGTGTTAGTCGATTTAGATTTTCATTGCTTGCTGAGTGTGCAGTATGTGTTGCAAGGCCCTTAGGCATTGTGAGCAACCATACCAAGTTATTTATAAATAATAAAGTTGGATTTTAAGTTACACCTTTCGCCCCGCATAAGTTTCCCTATTACTTGTCTATGCTTGTTTCCCTCTCATCTCTAAACTTTAGAGTAATCGATAGATGGTGAACACCTGCGGAAACCTTGGAGGCAACGGAAGTGGTTCTCGCCCAGCTGGGAACCCTAATGATGGAGCTCCAGCACCCCAGCCAGCACCGCCAGTAGACATGCAGAACTTTGGAGCTTTCCTTGCTGCACAGACCCAGCTGATGCATGCTATGATGCAACAGATGCAACAAGTCACTACTCAGGCCGCTGCCAATCAAGTCAATCAGGGACAGCGTCAAAACTCGAGACTGTCCGAGTTCATGAGGACCCATCCACCCACCTTTTCCGAAAACACAAATCCATTGGAGGCAGATGACTGGTTAAGGTCAATTGAAAGGAAGCTGCACATTACCCAATGTGTGGGAAATGAGAGGGTACTTTATGCCTCTCATCAGCTAGAAGGGACTGCAACAGAATGGTGGGAGAATTACTGTGCTACATAGGAAAACCCACAGGAGATCACTTGGGAGGAGTTTACAACTGCATTTTGTCAGTATCACGTGCTGGAGGGAATAATGGACCTCAAGAAGGAGGAGTTCAGAGCTTTGAAGAAGGGTAGCCATACAGTGGCTGAATATCTGAATAAGTTTACTCAGCTAGCCCGCTACACACCAGAAGATGTAGCAACAGACAAAGCCAGGCAGTCTCGTTTCCTGAAGGGACTAAACTCTGGACTACAAGTGGGACTGATCACCCACACCTTTCCAGACTTTCAGGAGCTTGTGAACAAGGGGCTCATCCTGGAAGACAAGCGCAAGGAATTGGATGACAACCGGAAGCGCAGAATGCAACAACAGGGGGCACGCCAAGGAGGGCAACGCCTGAGAGTTACACCGAATCAGTTCTTCAGATTTCAGCCACAGAATGCTGTCAGAACACCGTCGCCAACGACAAGACCTACCAACCAGAATTACCAAACACCAGCTCCAGCCAGGAACGCCGATGCGAGCAACCAGCAGGGCACAATGAGGCATTGCTATACATGCAATGAACCAGGGCACTTCTCCAACAATTGCCCTAAGAAGACAGCGGGAGTGACCCCAGTTCGCTTCACCTTGGGATCCACGCCAGCTAGGACACTTGCACTAGGAGCAAACCGCGGAGCAGCACAGCTGGGAGCCGCACCCCAAACCGTGGTGAGAGGCTGTCGGGACCCGAATTTGCAAATCCGGACCCTCTGTGTATTCAGCACTAGTCCAGGAACGTGCTAGTGCACACAGTCTTAACGTTGGTAAATATCACAATCATACCACTCGATACTAATAAAGTACATTAATTAAATAATCAAACTGGTTGCTTGACCTTAGGGTCAAGTTACAAATATACGCCACGCAGGGCGAAACTTATTAAGAGAGAAATAATAGCAGCGGAAAATAAGATAACTTCGTGGCGCCATCCAGTATACCACAGGCAACTGACTGGGCTCGCTCCCTAGCTAGACGGTTCTTCTGGGAGCTCCTCCTCCAAAGCTGGTGTAGACTCTTCTTCAACTGGTGTTGTATTGTGGCAAAGGTGAGTACTTGGTACTCAGCAAGTCATGCACAGAATGCAACTAATATACTACATGCATGGCTTAGTATGAAGGAATAGCTCAGGGTATATTTGCATTAAACAGCATTTGACAATTAGCATAAGTAGATTCGAAAGCAGTAGAAACAAGTATAACGTCAATAACTTTTCCAGGAGTTTAATCAACATCTTTCCCATTCCTAATCCACATTTCCATCAACATCATTATTTAACCAAACCCAACCTTTTAAATCCAAGTTATTTTCAAGAAAGTCTAACCCTTGATTGTAATTCCCGAGCGATGTCCAATACCGCGGACACGGCTATTCGAATAGATTTTACACTCTGCAGAGGTTATGCACTTTACCCACAAGATACAGTCAAACACCACAAAGGCGAGTGTCCGTAACAAAGCCTTTCGGAAACCTCTAACAGCACAAGTGGTCCTCCCCGGTTGTTGCACACTAACCTTTCCCTTAGCTAAGGCGAAGTTTAGGCCAATCAACCGTTAGATGGGTACCTGGCCGCAGCCCCGGTACGCTCCCCCGTACAACTTACACAAAGGGTGTAGTTGACATCATGAGGTCCCACAGGTACGTTATTAGCAACTTAATCAACTAGGTCCGTCCCATTACAGACATGTGGTTGCACGTTTGACTCAGTTCAAAGGCTTGCAAGGTTAAGTCCTTAGGGTGACCAGGGCAAGACTACCCGAAGAACCAAACCAACATCCCCGGTGCCACAACTGGCCCACCCAATCATTCTTGCCACATGCCCCGGTCAAAAGCTATTTATCAAAACCCAGTTGATTACCATGCACCACGTGCCATCAACATCACATGATACCTTTCCAAAACAGGTTCAATATATCATTAAGTCAATATTAACATTTGATTGTTCAAAATCATGTCATGAGCACGTAGCAGGTCTAAGCAATATTCTACAACGATCTAATTTCCCAAGTTAGCAATTTAATAATGTCCAACTAGTAAACCTCAACTAGGGTGACAAGGGTCATGGCACATATATAATTAACCAAGGTGTCATACAACAATTAGGCATTTATCTAATTCCCATAATTTAAAGGAAGTATTTTCTAATTAAACTAGCATGCAATAGTTTTAAATCGAATTAATTTGAAATTGGGATCAACATGGTCAAAGCATAACATGCCTTCAAAAAGTACTTGTTCTTGGTCCAGAGCTGGCTCATGGGTCAATACTTCTCCTTCGAATCCTTCCAGCACTTCAACGTCTACTCGTAATGCGTGCAAATAGCAACGAATGAATAAAACAGTTAACAAAAATTGCCCAAACATCCAAATAAAGTTCATAAACAGAGAGAACATAATTTTATAAATTTTTAGAAACTGGAATCGTCAAATTCGGAGTTTAAATGCAAAAGATACAAACATTTAGAGTTTAAATAATCAATTAAATAATATTACAGAGAAAAACTTTAGTCCAAAAATTAATAAAATTCATCATTAGGTAGATCTCAATTTTATAAAAATTTAGAAATTTGAATCACTCAAATCGGAGTTAAAATGCAAAAGTTATAAGCGTTTGAAGTTTGAACCAAATTCTGAAATCAATATTTCGAATTAATAAATCATTTTCTTTTTCGGAAATTAATTATTGCGCCCGGCAAGAACACGTGTCGACCTCGATTGGGTGGTGGCGTCGGCGATCCGCAGGCTCAACCCACGGCTCGGCTCGGGTCCGCAGTGGACCCGATCCCACGGCTCACGATGTGGATCGACAGGTGGGACCCACGGGGGTGACGTCATCGCTGACGTTAGCGGGGACTCAGCCCGCTGCTGATGGGTGGGACCCACTGGTGACGTCACGGTGCGGTCACTAAAATGTGGCCCGCCTTGTCAGCGGCTGGCGTTCACACGCGCATGGCGTGGCTGACAGGTGGGCCCTCTGACACGCGGGCCCCACGTGTCAGAGACACGCTCTCACATGCGGTGCTGACCGCGCTGACCGCGGCGGTCAAGCTTCCCGCCACATGGCGCGATCTTGGCCGTTGATTTGAAAATCAACGGCCCAGATTGGATCTAGCGTAACGCGTTGGAAAACAACTCCGCTGATCTGGACCGTTCGATCTTGATCGGACGGTCAAGATCCAATCTAACGCAAACCACACGGCTAACCCTAACCGTTCGATCTAAATCTAACGGCTGAGATCCAATCCAACCTGGTGCAGTTCTAGCTACGTGGCACAATCTAAGCCGTTGGATCTAGATCCAACGGTTGGAATTAGATCTAGAGATCACAACGTGGAAAATACCTCTGGCGACGTGGCGCAATCTCAGCCGTGCGATGAGGATCCGACGGCTGAAAAGCTTCGAGGCCAAGGCGATGTCCACGGTGGAGTTTGCTGGACGGAGATGGGGAAAACGACGATGGCAGCGGTGTTGCGGGCGTGCTCCAGTGAAGTGGAAGGTCCCCTCCGATGCGGCTGGCTCTTGCGGTTCCGGATCTGACCTCAACGGCGGCGGAGGATGGCAGACGGCGGCGGAAACAACGGGAAACCTCGGCGGAACACACGATAAACTCTGGCGAGCGATTGTGGCGCAACCACGGCGGCTCGGGCAACGTTGTCTAGGGCTACGGGTGCGCACGGAAGTCGGCGTCACGACACGGGTGGCGGCGCATTAAATACCCCCTCGGCGTCCGTGAAACGCGCGGAAAACGAGGGCCCACGCACGGGCGGCGGCGGAGTCCGGCGGCGACACGGATAGGGCGACGTGGCTCAACGTGAGCCGTTGGATCAAGATCCAATGGTCACGCGAGTTGGACTCGGGTCCTACTCGGTGAGCTGGCTGGCTCGGTCAGGCTTGGGTCCGGGTGACGTGGCTCAATCTCGGCCGTTCGATCTTGATCAGACGGTCGAGAGGGTTAGGGCTCGGTTGGGTTCGAGTCGGACTCGGACTCGTGTCTGACTCGGGCTCGGTCGGTGGAATAGTACAAACCCACTCGCTATTTTCCAGCGATTAATTAATCTAATTAAATTCTCATAAATTCATTTAATTCATTAAAAATAGCAAAAGACTCAGAAAAATTCCAGAAAAATTCTGGAAAATGTTTTAGGACATTTTGGACTCAAATAAAATATTTCCAACCAAATTTTATTTGCAAAGTTAAATTCTTTAATTATTTCAAAGTGGAATAAATTCAAATAAATTTCAAATAAAACCAAATAAATTCCAGAAAATTCCAAAAATTCACCAAAGTGCCAAATCACACATGAATTTAAGAAAAGCAAAATTTTGGGGTGTTACAGAGGCCGAGTCAATCACGTGACCGTAGATGCACTTCAGAATGCCACGAACGTCATACTGGGTAAGTTACTTGTCAACTCAGTACCAGCAACAGTCTTGTTTGACCCTAGAGCTTCGCATTCGTTTGTTTCCTGAGATTTTGTTTCTAAGAATGATTTGGAGATTGTGGATCTTAAATGCATGCTTCTAGTTCAAACCCCTGGGTCAGAACTCCGATCTCAAGTAAGATGTTCGGGGGTGAGAATACTAATAGATGGGGTAGAGTTCTTAGCGAACCTTATTATATTGGGAACCCAGACCTTAGATGTCATTTTGGGGATGGATTGGTTATCCATGCACAAGGCCGTGCTTGACTGTGGAAGAAGAATCATCTCAGTTGAGAGCCCATGTGGAAGAAAAGAGGAATTTCATGCGACCCCCGTTCGAAATGGACAGTTGATGGTCAATAGTATAAAGGCAAGCAGCATAGAAGATGTTCCAGAGGTAAATGAGTATCCTGATATTTTTCCTTAAGATTTGCCGGGTATGCCGCCAGACAGAGACATAGAATTTGTGATTGAGTTAGTACCAGGAACAACACCGATAGCAAATAGACCCTATCGGATGTCAACCGAAGAGTTGGTGGAGATGAAGAAACAGTTGGAAGAGTTGATGGAGAAAGGATTCATCCGACCGAGTTTGTCGCCATGGGGAGCACCAGTTCTATTCGTTTAGAAGAAGGATGGGAGTTGCAAGATGTGCATTGACTACCGTGCTCTCAATGAAGTCATCGTGAAGAACAAGTACCCTCTACCCAGGATTGATGATCTGTTTGACCAGTTTAGAGGAGCCAGAGTTTTCTCCAAGATTGATATGAGATCGGGATATTACCAGTTGAAGATCCGATCAGAAGATATCCCGAAGACCACATTCTCGTCGAGATACGAACATTACGAGTTCACCGTTATGTCCTTTGGTCTGACAAATGCGCCAGCTTATTTCATGAATATGATGAATAAGGTTTTCATGGAGCATTTGGACAAGTTCGTTGTTGTGTTCATAGACGATATCTTAGTCTACTCCAAGACAAGGGATGAACATGCAGAACACTTGAGGCTAGTTTTGGAAAAGCTGAGAGAACAGCAACTCTTCGCCAAATTCAGCAAGTGTGATTTCTGGAAAGACAAGGTAGAGTTCCTTGGACATGTTATGACAGTAGAAGGAGTTACAATTGATCCAAGCAAAGTGGAAGCTGTGCTAAACTGGGAATCGCCGAAGATAGTGACCCAGATTCAGAGTTTCCTTGGGATGGTCGGTTAGTACCGCCGTTTTATTGAAGGCTTTTCAACAATTGCGAGACCCCTTACGCAATTGTTGAAAAAGGAGAAGAAGTTTAACTGGATGCCGGAATGTGAGAAAGGTTTTCAAGAGATGAAAAAGCGATTGACATCAGCTCCGGTGTTAGTCCTGCCCGATGTTAATCAGAGCTTTGATATATATTGTGATGCATCGCGCCAGGGACTTGGATGCGTGTTGATGCAAAACCGGAAGGTGGTTGCATATGCATCAAGGCAGTTGAGGCCGCATGAAGAGAATTACCCGACGCATGACCTAGAGTTAGCAGCTGTAGTGCATGCCTTGAAGTTGTGGTGACACTACCTGATTGGGAATAGATGCGAAGTGTATACGGACCATAAGAGTCTCAAGTACATTTTCACCCAATCGGATCTGAACATGAGGCAGAGGAGATGGTTGGAGTTGATCAAAGATTACAATGTCGGAATCCATTACCATCCCGAGAAGGCCAATGTAGTGGCCGATGCCTTGAGCCGGAAAAGCCACACTGTGAACATGATGGCCGCAGAAAGTCAAGATGAGCTGTGTAAGGAATTTCAGAAGATGAAACTAGAGGTTGTACCGGAAGGATTTTTAGCTGCACTGGAAGTAAAGCCTATTCTGGAAGATCAGATCCGAGAAGAATAGAAGGATGATGCCAAGATCCAGAGGATCAAGTCCAAAATGGGCGAAGGCAGGGCTAAGGACTTCAAGCTGGATGAGAAGGGTACATTGTGGATTAAGGATCGCATCTGTGTGCCGAACAAAAAAGAGCTGAAGCAGTTGATTCTGGAAGAAGACTATGATTCCAAGTATTCCATTCATCCAGGAAGTGCCAAGATGTACCAAGACCTAAAGGAGAGATTATGGTGGCCAAGCATGAAACGTGAGGTTGCCGAGCATGTTGCGTTGTGTGCCAAAGAGTTAAAGCAATGCATCAGAGGCTGGCAGGATTGCTGCAGCTGCTGAAGATTCCTGAGTGGAAGTGGGAGGAAATCGAAATGGACTTCATTACCGGATTGCCAAAGACACAGGGAGGATATGACTCCATATGGGTCATAGTGGATCGCTTGACTAAGGTCGTACATGACCAGGATTGTCTGTTTGCACGGAGTGCCGAAGAAGATTGTATCGGACAAAGGTACCCAATTTACCTTCAGGTTTTGGAATAAGTAGCATGAAGCCATGGGGACCCGTTTGAACTTCAGTACCGCATATCATCCGCAAACGGATGGACAGACAGAAAGAGTAAATCAGATTATGGAGGATATGCTAAGAGCTATTGCGTTGGCTTATGCTACCTCTTAGGATAAGAGTTTGTCGTATGCGGAATTCAGCTACAATAATAGCTATCAGGCCAGCCTACAAATGTCACCTTTTGAGGCGCTGTATGGTCGACCGTGTTGAACACCTTTGAACTGGAATGAGATAGGTGAACGCCATGTCTTTGGACCGGATATTCTTCAAGAGGCCGAAAGGCAGATTGCCATGATCAGGGAAAGGCTGAAGGTAGCTCAGTCAAGACAAAAGAGTTATGCTGATAACCGTCGCCGAGACCTGAGTTTTGAACCGGAAGATTTTCTATATCTTAGGGTTACACCTCTCAAGGGAGTTAAGAGATTCCATGCCAAAGGGAAGCTTGCGCCAAGATATGTTGGTCCGTTCAAGGTCCTGAGTCGCCGAGGAGAAGTTGCTAACCAGTTGGATTTGCCGCAGTCGTTGTCGGGAGTGCATGACGTGTTCCACGTGTCACAACTGAAGAAGTGCCTCTGAGTGCCAGACGAGCAAACACCGTTGGAATCGATTGAGTTGCAAGAGGACCTGACGTACAAGGAGCATCCTGTGAAGATTCTGGACACCATGGACCGAGAGACGAGAAATAAGTCAACCCATTTCTGTAGAGTCCAGTGGAGCAACCATGTAGAAAGTGAAGCAACTTGGGAGCGCGAGGAGGATTTGAAGAAAGAATTTCCAAACCTATTCCTTAGTCAGCCCTGAATCTCGAGGACGAGATTCTTTTAGGGGGGAGGTTTGTAACACCCCAATTTTTGTTTTTCATGTATTTAAATGCTATTTCACACTTTTGAGAATTATTGGAATTTTCTTGAATTTATTTGGATTTAATTTGAATTTATTCCCTTTTGAAATAATTAAAGAAATGAAAGTTTCACATAAAATTTTGTTGGAAATATTTTATTTGAGTCCAAAATGTCTCAAAGTATTTTCCAAAATTTTTCTGGAATTTTTGTGATTATTTTGCTATTTTTCTTGAATTATTTGAATTTCTAAAAATTATTTTAATTATTAAATCGCTGGAAAAATCGAATCGGTTTTACTATTCCTCCGACTGAACCCGAGTCAGCTCCGAGTCCGAGTTCGAGTACGACTCGAGTCCAACCCGAGCCCAACCTAGCCCTAACCGCGCAACTCGATCCAACGGCGGAGATTGCGCCACGTCGCCCACGTGGGAACCGGATCCGACTTGGCTGCGCCCGTGCGATCTGAGCCGTCGATCGCGGACACGTGGACGGTTGCGATGCAGCCATGTCACCTCTCCGAGTCCTCGTCGGACTCCGCCACCGCAGCCGAGTGGGCCTCGTTTCGCCCGAGATTCAGGGAAGCCGAAGCCCCTATTTAATGCGCTGTCGCCGCCAACGTGAAGCCCTCTTCTGTGCGCACCTTTTGCCCCAACCCACGCTGGCCAAGCCGCCGCCGCCAGCCTGCAAAAGCTCACCGAAGTTGAGGGATAGGTCCGCCGCGGTTTTCGTCGTTTTCCGCCGTCGCCCGCCGTTCTCCGCCGCGTGGGTGCCCAGATCCGGAACCGCCGCATCGAGCCGCATCGGAGGGTACCATACACTTCGCCGGAGCACGCCTGCAACGCCGTTCTACGCGTCGTCGTCTTCATCTCCGGCAGCCGCAAGCCACTGCGCCACCATCACCGACCCCGAGCTCCACCCACCGTCCGATCGAGATCGAACGACCATGTTGAGTCCACGTCATCCCGCACCCACAGAAAACCAGATTAGATCTAGACCGTTAGATCTAGATCCAACGATCCACGTTCGTCCATGTCACCCGTACAAAATCCATGTTGTGGCTTCTAGATCTATTTCTAGCCGTTGGATCTAGATGCAACGCTCTAGATTGTGCCACATTGCCCCTTGACGCGGTAAGACCCGATCGGATCTTGACCGTCCGATCTAAATCAAAAAGTCCAGATCAGCCACGTTGTCCACAACGTGCGTGACCCAGATCCAATCTAGACCGTTGGATTTCAAACCAATGGCCCAGATCATGCCACGTGCACGGGAGCCGGACCGGCGCGGTCCACCCGGACTCGCCCGGTCGTGGGGCCCGCGTGTCAGCGGCTGGCCCAATGGCTCCATGACGTCATCCGTGACGTCATGATGACATCACGGTGGGGCCCGCCTATCAGCCGTCCATCGGCCGAGCCATGTTGACGTCAGCAGTGGGTCCCACATGTCAGTGACACGTGCACCCGTGGACCGGGTCCACGGTGGACCGAAGCCAAATTGCAGAACGAGTCCATGGACCAGCTGACGCATGCAGACGTCATAATTTGATTTTTCAATAGGAAAATAATTCAATTTCCATGCTGAAGTCATAATTTGGTTTTTCAATAGAAAAATAAATGAATTAATTTGGTTTATTCTTTTATTTGAATTTTCAAACTTCAAACGCTTATAACTTTTGCATTTTAACTCCGACTTGAGTGATTCCAATTTCTAAATTTGTATAAAATTGAGATCTACGTAATGATGAATTTTATTTAATTTTTGGACATAAGTTTTCTCTTTTTATATTTATTTAATTAATTTTCCAATCTTTAAACGAATATAACTTTTGCGTTATAACTCCGATTTGGACGATTCAAATTTCTAAAAATTTATAAAAATGTGCTCTCTCTGTTTATGAAGTTTATTTGAAATTTCAGACACTTCTTACCTACTATTTATTTATTTATTTAATTACTATTTGCACGCGTTACGAGTAGACGTTGAAGTGCCCGAAGGCTACGAAGGTGAAGTGTTGACCCAAGAGCCAGCACTGGACCAAGAGCAAGTACTCTTTGAAGGCAAGTTATGCTTTTACCATTTTGATTCCACTTTTGAAATTAATTTAATTTAAACTATTGCATGCTAATTTAATTAAGAATTGTTTAAATTATTTCTGGGAATTAGATAAATGCCTAATTGCGGTATGACACCTTATTTAATTAAATTATGTGCCATGAATCCTTGTCACCCTAGATGTGGAGTATGTAGTTGGACATTATTAAATTGCCAACATTGGGTATTTAGATCATTGTAGTATATTGCTTAGACCTGCTACGTGCACATGACCTGATTTTGGACAATCAAATGTTAATATTGACTTAATGAGATATTGAACCTATTTTGGAGAAGTATCATGTGTTGTGATGATGATGATGGCACGTGGTGCATGATAATCAACCGGGTTTGATAAATAGATTTAGACCGGGGCATGTGGCAAGAATGATCAGGTGGGCCAGGTGTGGCACCGGGAAGGTCGATTTGCTTTTTCGGGTAGTCTTGCCCTGGTCATCCTAAGGACTTAACCTTGCAAGCCTTTGATCTGAGTCAAATGTGCAACCACATGTCTGTAATGGGATGGACCTAGTTGAGTAAGTTACCAATAACTTGCATGTGGTACCTCGGGTGTCAAATACACCTTTTGTGTAGCTTGAAAGGGGAGCGTACCAAGGCTATGGCATGGTACCTGTCCAACGGTATGTTAGTCCCATACTTCGCCTCTGTTAATGGAAGGGATGGTGTATGGCAAAAATCGAAGAGGTTCACTTGTTTAGTTAGGGGTCTCTGAAACACTTTGTTACGATCACTCGCTTTTGTTTTGTTTGACTGTATCTTGTGGGTAAAGTGCACAACCTCTGCAGAGTGTAAAATCTATTCGAATAGCCGTGTCCGCGGCATTGGACATTGCTCGGGGATTAAAGTAAAGGGTTAGACATTCATGAAAACTACTTGGACTTGAAAAGTTTGGTTTAGTTTATTGATGACGTTGATGGAAATGTGGATTAGGAAAGGAGAAGTGCTTACTTAACTCTTGGAAAAGTTATTGATATCATCTTTACTCTTCCTGCTTTCAAATCTACTTATGATACTTGTAAATGTTGTTTTACTGCAAATATACCTGTTAGCCTATCCTTTGAACTAAGCCATGCATGTAGAATATTATTTTCATTCTGTGCATGACTTGCCGAGTACCAAGTACCCACCAGTTGAAGAAGAAGCGACGCCAGCTTTGGAGGAAGAATTTCAGGAGGAACCGTCTACCTAGGGAGCGAGCCCGGTCAGTTGCCTATCGTATACTGGATGGCGCCACATTAATGCTTTTATTCCGCTGCAGTTTATTTCTTTTAATAAGTCTTCATCCTGCGAGGCGTACTTTTGTAACTTGACCATAATGTCAAGCAACCCGGTATATCTCCCCTTTTAAATAAAGTATTTTTCTATTTCGTTGAGTATGATTGTGATATATACCGATGTTGAGACTGTGTGCACTAGCTTGATCCTAGACTAGTGTTGAATACACAGAGGGTCCGAATTTGCAAATTCGGGTCCCGACAGCTATTTGCTGTACACTTTTTTCTAGGAGCTTTTTACTACACAAATGCACGTGATACGAGCCTCCACGTACACATCCATACATGCATGGCTCTCCATATCTCCCTTTGTCCTTTTCTACCCATGAACACAGAACACATGCGCATACAATATACCCTTGTGCAAAACACAAGACACTTCACTGAATAATTCCATAAAGCACCGAATTGATGCACTCTGATCACAGAACACAGCTCCATAACGACAAAATTAATTACAATGAATCCTGCTGATTTACGATGTGATTACTATGAAGCACTCAAGCAGATGAATAACTATCATAAAATCTACTTGGCGATAGATATGTACGTGGTGGTGGAGCACGTGGTAGGTGGATGGAGGTGGAATTAATCCGACCATGATGATGACTGCAGTGAAGGGGAATGTTTGCCGGACGGCGTGTAGCGACAGGCATCCGGAGTTAGGGCCATGGGAGTGCTTGGTTGACATTTCACTTCTAACCACGACGTTTTTCATATAAATGAGCATTAAGACTTTATATGGATTTAGTTCAACATCTAAATAGGCTCTACCGAAAAGATGGCAGGGCGTGTCGTGAGATTTGTATATGGTGGTCAATGGCGTGGCGTAAATGAGGGCTTTCTCGGCAAAACTTTGTGTGGTTGAGCCCGCTTTCGGCGTAGCAGAAAACGACATTGTAGTGGGGATCGACAGGTGACCTAGTTGAAAAGGGCAGTGCAGATACGTGCCATGCCATGGGCGCGTGGACTCAGTCGCGGCAGGGATTCAAGAGATGGTGCTCGGCCAGGAAGAAATGGACAAGGCGGTGGCTTTCTTGGCAAGATATGTGGGCATGCGAGCTCAAGTTCCATCCTAGCGCGGTGTGCGGTGCCTTTCTGCGGGGCATGGCTGCCATGACAGGGAAAAAGGAGCCACAAAGGCTATCACATCAATAGTTTGACCGTGATGTGGCGCGCGAGACCTGTAGCGCAAGCATGGGCTGCATAGAGTCGTTGTCATGGAAAGGATTCGGGGTTGGTTTTTACCGCCGTAACGAGGGATGGCAACTGCTCACGCGCGAGAGAAAAGAGGAAGGGACGGGAGGGAAAGGGAAAGCCGGTTGGCAGTTTGGTCCATGGGGTCCACTTATTAGTGCGCACGGCAAGCGGCATCGAGGTACTTCCAGGTGGGTCTAAGTTCTTGGTGGGGCCACTTGGCAGTGGAAGAAACAGAAAAAGATTTAAGTATTAGTTTTCCTCATTATGAGACAGCAGCACACTGGAATTTAATTTAGATAGGAAAACATATTGGAAATTTTTGAAATTTTTTTTGGGAGGGTTGTAAGGACATACCTGATCTTCCATAAAAAATTTAGACTAAAAGTACGCATAAATTGTTTATAAACATCTGGAAATATCCGTAGCATGTACATCCCCTTTTCTAAAATTGAATTTTCTGTGGATACAACACAAGTCTAATAATATCCATACTTTTACTGTATTATTTGAAAGATGTTCAGGTTTTTACATAAAAATTTCATAGCAGGAAGGTGTATATTTATTTTAATAAAATTCTATTATTGAAACATGCTCAAAATATATATTATTATTTTTTAATTTTTCAGGAGCAATAATTTATTTCAAAACCTGCTAAAAATTTATGGAGAGGATCTATATAATAATTAGGATTTAAATTTTTTTTTTCTAAATTTTGTGCCTATTTTTTTTTAATGCTGTCTTCGTATGAGCTAACAGACCCCTTCCGAAATGGGGTGTAAGAAGTCCGAACGGGGGGCTTTCGTGGAGATTGCTCGAGGCAAGGTGGTAAGAAAACGGACGAAGCTCATAAGAAGAAGGCACTCGGGTTTATCCAAGTTCGGGCCCTCCTCACGAGTATGAAGGACCATGTGGAGGTCCATCCATGTTTGTGATGAGTATTTGACTTTATTTGAGCAAGGTGTGCTCAGGTTTGAGTTTGATTTGACTTGGTATTGCATGTTTGAATTAATGATAATTGTGGACTAACATGCAGGAAGAAAAAGGTATGTGCATTGTGGTATGTGCAAAATAGTTTGTTCCTTGTGGTATAGGTTCCTGAGGCAGCTATGGTCGTTGGTGAGTACCGGGACTAGGTTGGGAGAACCGAGGTCCAGAGCGGTCGAGGATGCCGATGAGATGGTTGGGCTCAAACCAGGTTCACTTGGACGTCATGGAAATGGACTTGAGGTGGCTCAAGATTTCTAGTGGAGTGCTTCACGACTCATCTGCTCACAGGGTGAAAAATTTCAAAAAATTTTGGAGCAACAGAAGTCCACCATCCACCTGCTCTAAGTGAGGATAATTCCTGAAAAATCTGCTTTTGCTTTTCTAAAAGAGGCTTTTGTGTTTTGGCTTGATCTCTTTTAGAAAAGAAGTATTTGAATTGATCCCTCTTTGCTTTGGACACTTGACAACCAGGATTGTTATTTAAAAATCCCTCACATGATTCATGGTTCTCATCCATGTAAGCTAGGGATACACATAGTTGTCTAGTCGTTCCCGATTTTGCGGGTTTTGCGATTTTGAGGAGCACCAAGTTTCTTTGCGGGATTGTTTGGAGTACGTTGAGTAGGGGATAATTTTATTTGGGATCATTCACCCCCCTTTGATCGCCATCTCGGTCTTTCAATTGGTATCAGAGCCGGTTTTGCTCTTTTATAGATCTTGACCGGTCTCAAGAGCCATGGCAACAGACAAGTACTCAACTAAGCCTCCAACTTTTGCTGGAGTTGATTATCCATTCTGGAAGGTTCGGATGGAGACATACATCACTGCCCAAGGCTTTTCTTTATGGCAGAATGTGAAGGACCCGTATGAGGTGCCAGCCGATGAGAACGTCAACGTCGCAAACATGGCTGACGTTGAGGCAAACGCTAAGGCCAAGAACCTCCTCATACAGGGACTTAGCCGCAGTGAGTATGATCGCGTCTCTCACCTACGATCGGCTCACAAGATCTGGGTGACCCTCAATGCTTACCATGAGGACACCACTCAGATCAAGTTCGTGAGACAGGATCAATTTAAGCGTGACTACAACAAGTTTGAGCAGCACGCTGGGGAGAGCCTTGATGAGTGCTTTGCTCGTCTTGCAAAGATCCTCAGCAATCTTCGGTCAGTGGGTTGTTCATACACTGATTCGGAGAATGCGAGGCATTTTCTTCGAGCACTCGATCTGAGGATTTGGGAGATGAAGGTAACCACCATCACGGACCATACGGACTTGTCGACCTTGACTCTTGATGGGTTGTATTCCCGCCTCAAGACTCATGAGCTCGTCATCGTCGCTCGCAGCACGAAGTCCCAAACGATGGCATTGGTTACCGATCCCACTGGGTCTTCCTCTTCTGGACCCCCTCTTGACTTCTATTCTGGTTTTTCTCTCCCCGCTCTTTGCGACGTAAGCGATGACATTCTGGAACAATTTACAGAAGAAGAGCTTGCTCTTGTCACTCGAAAATTTTCGAACATTTACAAGAGGGTGAGAGATAGGAAGAGGAGTGGCAAGTTCACTTGCTTTGAGTGTGGTGGCCCCAACCACATTCGGGCAAACTGCCCCAAGCTGGAGAAGGGCAATTATGAACAAGGCGGTGCGAGCAAGAACAACTACATCAACAAGAACCACAATAAGAAGCCTCCAGCTCGCGAGCCGGCGCAAGAGAAGAAACACCGCAAGTTCGCCAAGGGCAAGAAACTCTTTCACCGCGTCCTCGCTGCACTCGACGACCTTGACCTCTCCGACACGGAGACATGGAGCGACGAGGATGAGGATGAACCGCAAGAGAAGGCGAAGGGCGGCGATGACTTCTCCGGCATGTGCTTCATGGCCTCCAATGCCATGGAAGTACCCGACACCGAGCTGTACAGCGACACGGAGGAGGTACCTTCTTATGACCAGCTCCATGATGCTTTTTATCAAACTAGGAAAATTTCATTCCAAGTCTAGAGCTAGGTGTTTGGATCTAGAGATGGAAGTAGGTACCTTATCTCGAGAGTTAGCTTCACTTAGATCTTGTTCCTCCCGAGACTCTGATAGCTGTACTTTGTGTGATGTTTTGCTTGTGGAGTTGGAGAACCTAAGGACTCTACATGATAGTGTGGTTTCTGATCTTGAGTCACTTAGGTCGAAAGATGCTAGTACATGTCCAGTAGATCCTATTCCTGCTGATGCTAGTTTTCTTCACACTCACACAAATGCATCATGTGCTAATTGCCCTAAGCTTCTCGCTGAAATTGATGCCATGAGTTGTCACCTTAGGAAGCTATCTGCTAGAAATGATGAACTTGAAAAGCATGCTTCTAAGGACCCAATCAGCTCATGTGAGGGCTGTATGCAACTAAAAAATGCTTATGATGACTTGGTGCTTGAAAACTAAAAATTTGCTAAGGATCTACTAGCTAAGTCACAAAAGGGTTGCATGCTGTGTGTTGGGGTAGCAGAGGACATGAATCAAATTCATGTAGAGCTTAGGAAGAAGCTCAAAGCCCAGGTGGGTAGGATTAGAGACTCTCCATGTGTTTCTTGCGAGTCCCTCAAGATTGAGGCTGCTTTTTATATGGAAAGATTTGATCGTTCATTTCGCTCTTCTCCATCTGGCTCTTCTCCTGCTAGTCCTTCCCCTTGCTCTTCTTGTGCCTCACTTTTGCGAGAGTGTCAGTACCTTATGAGCACTCTCGAGAAGTTTGTTGGAGGTAAGAAGAAACTCAATCTTATCCTAGATCAATCCAAGATTAGCAGATTCAATCAAGGTCTAGGGTTTGATGCCTTGGAGCATACACGGGCGCATTCGCCCACTGTTGTGCGTGCCTCCAAGAGCGGAGAGATAGTGGTGGCTCCACAGGTGAGCACCACTGTGTTTAGATCAGCAGGAATTGTCCACGGGACGTCTGACGAGAAGGGTTCTTCTCATGCTACCTCAGCCCCCAAGGCGAAGTATACATGCACCTTCTGTCAGAAGGATGGACATATAGCTGATTTCTGTTTCAGACGCGCCAAGATCTCTCGGCGTGAGCATGTCCGTGCTCTTAGGGGTATTTAGGGTCATCTCCAGACTCTGAGTGCGCCTAAGGCACACACGGCTTCTAGACAGGATAGACAAGGTAGAGTGTCTCCTATTTTTGGACAGCGCATGGGGCTTGGTTTTCAGGCTTCTACTTCTGGTTTTCGCCCCAGAGTTGTCCCGAGTTAGTCTTTCCGCCGTCCTCTTGATACTCCTCATTTTTTCCATCGAGGTAGATATCAGCGGCGTGAGTTTGTTTTCCCCAGCGGGAGGTCTGGGCAGCAACACTGGGATGGTCCGGCCTTTGCACCTCGGTGGACCAACCCAGCACCTGCTCCCAGACGTCCAACTGGAGCGGATTCTGAGTTTGTGAGAGTCGAGTCACGGAGAGGCGCCAGATTGCATTCTTCTACTTATTGTTGATCAAGCTCTTTGCCTGATTGACTCGATGTTGGGTTCCTAGATCTGCACGCGATCTATCCTGCATCTTGAGACATCTGCTTTTCGCTCTCTTTGATTTAGGTCCGTAGGACAGGGAAGGGGGAGGTTTGGATCGTAGACTCCGGCTGTTCTCACCACATGACCGGAGACTCCCGTTGGTTTTCTTCCCTGGACCGAGATTCCGGTGATGAGGTGATCACCTTTGGGGATCCTGCGTCGGGTAGAGTCATCGCTAAAGGTATCATCTGCATTAACGATCATTTCATTCTTAAGGACATTGCCTTAGTCAGTAAGCTGCATTTCAACTTGCTTTCTGTCTCTCAGCTTCTTGATGACGATTTCGAGGTCAATTTTAAGAGGAGTTCTTGTAGGATCCTCGATTCTTCTGGGGAGTTTGTTTGCAGGATTTCTCGTTTTGGGAGAGTCTTTCGTGCTGATTTTCTTCTTCCTCAAGAGACTCTCTCCATTGCCTTATTGCTTCAGAGTCCCGTGATCTCTCCTTTTGGCATAGGAGACTTGGTCACATTGGCTTTGATCATTTGACTCGAGTTAGCGGCCATGATCTCATTCGTGGCATGCCTAAACTCAAGATGGTCAAAGATGTTGTATGTTCTCCTTGCCGACATGGCAAGATGGTTGCTGCCTCCCATCCTCCAGTCACCCGAGTGATGACTAATGCACCAGGATAGCTGCTACACATGGACACTGTTGGTCCAACTCGAGTGCAGTCAGCAGGTGGGAAGTGGTATATTCTTGTCATTGTCGATGATTTTTTGAGGTACTCTTGGGTGTTTTTCATGACCTCGAAGGATGAGTCTTTTTCACACTTCAGGGGTTTGGTCCGTAGGTTGTCCGTTGAGCTCCCAGGTGCCTTACGAGCGATCCGTAGTGACAATGGCACGGAGTTCAAGAACTCCTACTTTAGCAGCTTTTGTGAGGAGTTAGGCTTAGAGCATCAGTTCTCCTCTCCATACGTCCCTCAGCAAAATGGCGTAGTGGAAGGGAAGAACAGGACCCTGGTTGAGATGGCCAGGACGATGCTAGACGAGTATAATACTCTTAGGAAGTTTTGGGCTGAGGCAGTAGCTACGGCATGCCATGTTGCCAACAGAGTTTTTCTTAGGGCACACTTGCACCGCACTTCTTATGAGTTGAGATATGGGTGAAAGCCTAGTGTGTCTCATTTTCGTGTTTTTGGCTGCAAGTGCTTCTTCTTGAAGTCAGGGAACCTAGATAAGTTCGAGTCACACTCAGCTGACGGAATCTTTCTGGGTTACTCGACTTCTGCCCGTAGCTACAGGATTTGGGCTGTAGACTTGGGTAGGATCATAGAGACCTGTGAGGTGACCTTTGATGAGGCTAGTCCTGGTGCTAGACCAGACATTTCAGGCTCTTCTCCTCTTTCTCAGTCTATATTCTCAAAGGAAGTTGATGACGGAGATGAAGGCGCCTTGCCTGATCCAGTCACCATTCCTGCTCCCGAGGTGCCTCCCATTTCCATATCTGCACCTCAGGGAGATCAGCCCTTACCCTCAGACTCTTCAGCAGCTAGTGGCTCTGTTCCTACTTCTCCCACGCGAGGAGTAGAGGTCACTTCTGCTTCTGGACCTCCCCGCCACATTCAGCAGGTTCATCCACCTGACCAGATCATTGGAGATCTATTTGAGCGAGTCACTCGCTCTAAGTCAGCTATGTCCACTTTCTGTCTCCACTCTGCCTTTGTTGCCTCTTTCGAGCCGAAGGATGTTTCTCATGCATTATCTAATGAGTCATGGATTAATGCCATGCATGAGGAGCTTGAAAACTTCGAGAGGAACAAAGTTTGGAAGCTTGTCGAGCCCCCTTCTGGTCACAACATCATCGGGACCAAATGGGTGTTCAAAAACAAGCAGAGTGAGAATGGGGTTGTAGTTCAAAACAAGGCTAGGCTAGTCGCTCAGGGTTTCTCTCAGGTCGAGGGTCTCGACTTCGAGGAGACTTTTGCCCCTGTAGCCAGACTAGAGGCCATCCGGATCCTGCTCGCATTCGCGGCATCCAAGGGCTTCAAGCTTTTTCAAATGGACGTCAAGAGTGCATTCCTCAATGGCTTCATTGAGGAAGAGGTGTATGTCAGACAGCCTCCACCAACCCCAAGCACCCAAACCATGTCTTCAAGCTTTCCAAAGCTTTGTATGGACTTAAGCAAGCTCCACGAGCTTGGTATGAGAGACTTAAGTCCTACCTCTTTAGTCATGGTTTTTATATGGGTCAAGTGGACAAGACTCTCTTCGTCAGACATTTTGATTCGGACTTTCTCCTAGTCCAAATCTATGTCGACGACATTATTTTCGGTGGTTTCTCGTATTCGCTCATTACTCAGTTCTCAGATGTGATGAGTACTAAGTTCGAGATGAGCATGATGGGCGAGTTGAGCTACTTCCTTGGCTTCCAGATTAAGCAGACTCGGGAGGGTACATTCTTGCATCAAGGCAAGTATACTCGAGACCTCCTGAAGCGCTTTGACATGTCTGATGGAAAGCCAGTCATGACTCCTA
Organism: Rhipidocladum racemiflorum; assembly: GCA_036346355.1. Taxonomy (NCBI): domain Eukaryota; kingdom Viridiplantae; phylum Streptophyta; class Magnoliopsida; order Poales; family Poaceae; genus Rhipidocladum; species Rhipidocladum racemiflorum. Next base: position 8,951,426 of record CM070583.1, read on the forward strand.
TGGCCACCACTGCTGTCCTCGAGCCTGACGAGGATGGTGAGCCAGTTGATCAGAAGGAGTTTGATCGACTCCCTTTTGTACCTCACTGCCTCGAGACCTGACATATATTTTTCTGTATGTCTTTGTGCTCGTTTTCAGGCTTCTCCCCGCGTCTCTCACCATCAGGCGGTGAAGCGCATCTTTAGGTACCTTCGAGCTACCATTGACTATGGTATCTGATACTCTTCTTCCTCCTGTCTATCTCTAAGAGCCTTCTCCGATGCAGACTTTGCCGGCTGTAGGATAGATAGGAAGAGCACTTCTGGCACTTGTGTAGGATCTAAAGACACGAATATAGCAATCAGAGGGGGGGTGAATGATTGTGCGGAAGCTAAAACCAAATTCTTGATCTATTAAAAGTTCACCCCAAAACAGAACCAAATAATTGCCTCGTTTTCGACAGAAACAGGATGACAGAGGTTCGATAAAACGAGAATTTCCGGAGATCCAACCGTCGAAACGATCTGAAATTTGGACACAAGAAACTAGATTCCAGTACGAATCGAACCCAAAAAGAATCAGCTCGATCGGACTTACGGATCAAAAGTTATGAGCTTCGCAAGCTTGCTGATCCAGAACTTGACGAGAATCAATCTAATCAAAACTTCAAGATTAAACAAGAACGACAAAAGATTAATCAACTAGACTTTGAGAAACACTAGATCAATACCCTAGAACAGTTTTTGATGGATCAAATCAAGATGAAACTCAACGATCAAAAACTAATCTAGAATTAGAACAAGCATGCAAACAAGATCCAAAACAGAAAACACTGTAGCGACGTGGTTACTGTAGCACGCAAAAATCTTGGAAGAATTGATCTTTATTTCTTGTCTAAAATACTCTCATCAAAAGAGTACAAACCCTAAACTTTGAGCCCAAGGCTCTATGCGCTCAGCTCTGGTTGGTGCCTTTCAACAGGAGACCCCCCACCTATTTAAAGGACCAACCCACAAGGAGTTCTGAATACGATTCCTATTCCCTAGAAGGAATCCGTATCCAACTCAATTCTACTTGGCCTATCCTGGCCGAGTACAACTCTTGCACGCGTATGGTAACCCTACCATACTCACGTGACTAACACTTTGCACGCGTATGGCCACCTGCCATACTCACGTGACTAACACTTTGCACGCGAATGGCCTCCTGCCATTCTCACGTGACTAACCATTCTTCATGTGCACCATTCCCTTAGCCCGAACGTCCCGCATGACATCCTTGACCACCAAGACCTCAGTTCCTCCTGAACCTAGTCCCGAACATCAGTTCCTCCATGAACCTAGTTCCGGTCCCGTCATCGACCACATTCATCTTCGAGCAATACCTGCACATGAACAAACCACAAAACAAATCCGAGCACAAGTCCACGACTTCACTCAATGTCAATCCATGCAACTACTCACATTGCATAAAGTCCATTTCAAAAGAAGCACCATGAAATCATTACAAATTTCATAATCTCAAATTTAAATCATTTCAATTCTGCTCAAAACCCTAATTCAGCAAAAACGCATTCACGACGGACAATGAAATATGGTCTGGCGTACACATGAAAAACCACTCAAAAAAAACATTCACAACGGACAAACAAAATCGGTCCGTTGTACAAGTGGAAGTTTCGGTTCCAAGAAGAAATCATTCCGGCGAAAACACGTTCACGACGGACAAACAAAATCGGTCCGTCGTACATGCGAAATCAAACCTCAAAAAGCCATTCACGACTGACCAAAGAAGTTTGTCCGCCGTATATGCAAAACTTACTGGTTTCTTGGAAGATTGAGTTCGACTCATGAGCTAAAAAACACGTTCACGACAGACCCAAAAACTTTGTCCGTCGTAGACGCACAACTTACTGGTTTTTGAGGAAAATTGAGTTTGGCTCAATGAGTTCAAAAGCATGTCCACGACAGACCAACAAAGTTTGTCCGTCGTAGATGGGAAACTTACTGTTTTCTTTAAGTTTGGTCCGGCGCCAAAGCGAAACTTACTGTTTCTTGTCAAATTGACAAAACACATGAACAAACACATTTGCAAATTCAATTCTAAGCCAATTTTTCAGCACATGATTTCACAATCTCCCCCTTGATGAAAACATTGGCAACACCACTTAGAATTGAACATTTGGCATTCACTTTACAAAAGATTTTGAAATCCAAAGGATCAAAGACCAAAGAAGAGAAAACACAGAATTCCCCCTTTGACCAAAATGCAAAACAAAATCTCCCCCTGAGAATGAAAATGTGTGTGAATGTGCAATGCGCCCAAACATTCCAACAATCTCCAAACTTCTCTCAAAATGCCCGAAACAAATCCCCCTTTTTCTTCAACTTTTCAACGATTCCCAAATTTCTCCCCCTTTGACAATGGATTCATCAAGAGTACAAAAGAGAGAACAGGTTCAAAATTTTTCCTGTAGCAATGATTTCACAAGAAGAAACAAAGGAGTGCCAAGATAGGAAAAGATGAGCTCATTTGATCATATAACCTTATATATCACATAATATGCAAAATACATGATCTTGATGTGATTTTAACAAGTTAGGGAATGACATGCATCTCAACCTCAATTTAGTCAACTATAGCCAAGTACTAAGCAAAACCTTTAGTAGAAAAACAGAGGCTCAAGGTTGAAGCAACTAACAAATCAGAGCGAGCAAGTAGTTTCAACTCCAATCTAGTGGACCAAATTAATCTTTAAACAGTAAACTGCATGTGGCATGCTTGAAGCATACTTCCTTTATTTCCTTGGAGTGGCATGCTTGAAGCATACATCTTGTCTTTTGAGGGAATGGCATGCTTGAAGCATACATCTTATCTTTTTAGGGAAAGCATCCTGAAGCATACAACTTGAAGCTTTTGCTTTTAACAACCCTTTTTATTGATTCCCTTTTTCTTTTCTTTTTCTTTGATTGTAAACATGCAAAAGTGATTAAAAGGTCTTATGAAAGAGTAAAGCTGAAAATACACTTGCTCCATAGCCCAAATTTGTCAAGAAAATTCAATAACAAGCCTAGAAGAGTAAGATATCACAGAGTATTTAGCTATAGATAATCAGTCCAGGGAATTCCGCAATGTCATTTTTAGTTCAAGTGGAACAATTTAGATTATCATATATTAGCTCAATTACATAGTATATAAAGAAATATGATAAATTGAGTTCATTAAGTGAAAGAACTTGGCAAAGAAACTCTCCCTCAAAACAAACCCATTGGATGAACAATCCCAAGTTCTCCCCGAATAAAAGCAAAACGAGAAGAAAACAAAGGTTTTGTGAAAATGTCTGCCAATTGATGTTCAGTATCCACATGATGAAGCACAATGTTGCCTTTTTCAACATGATCTCTAAGAAAGTGAAATCCAATATCAATATGCTCAAGAAAAGGGATTACTCAAGAGGTGGAACGAACCAAATCAAATCAACATCCTCCAAAGTCAACATCAGAAAAAGCTCTTAAACTAATCCATGAGGAAGCAGAAAGCCAAATGCCAAAATCTTGAGTTCTATGAAGATACCTGAAAATCCTTTTGATAGCTTGTCGATGTGAAGCACGTGGGAAGCTTGAAAACAAGCACACACAAGCACGTGGGAAGAGTCTCTCATGTAAACCTCTAATTATCTCGTCCTCAACAGCATTATCATCATCTTTATGAACAAAGACACTCTCCCCCTGAACATATGCACTTGTACCTGCATTATTTGAACTAGTGCCTTTTGCGAAAACAGAAGTGGAAGAAGCATCTCCAAAGGCAACACTTTCAGCATGAGATGCACGAGTGAAGGAGAACCAAATCTTATCACTGAACATATGAAGTGAGCATCCGAAATTCACTAGCCACATGTTCTCCCTCCTCACGTGAGAAGCCTACATAGAAGCAGAAAGTGTCGAGGTCTCGGTACTGGGGTTAGAAATAAGATGTTTAGGAATCGATCTTGAGACACACGACGGACAACGATAGGCACAACACGAGCGATCTTATGCACAAAATCAAATTTGCACTGTTCCGTGTTTCTAGCAACAAAAGGTGCTTGCATCACCCTAGGCACGTAGTGAGAAGCAAAGTGTGCCTTTCTGAAATTAGACCTAGCCTTAGCTCTTTCTTTCTTTTGTTGTTTGGCTAGTCTAAAGCAAAAATCTACTAAATGTCCATCTCTACCACAATGAGTGCAAGTGTATTTAACAGGATGTTTGGCTTTAGAAGTAGAAGCAACATTTGCATTCATCATAGTAGAAGATAACACTCCAGTGAGACTTAAAGACAGTTTTCTTAGGCTCATTGACAATTTCAAATTTTCCTCCGTCAAGTGTTTTAACAAAGGTGGGAGCATGTGATTTATGATGAGCATAAGAATCAAAACCTAAACCTTTGTTATGAGTGCTGACTTTTGATTGATCCAAAATCATGTTTAGGTTCTTCTTTCCTTTAGTGAAACGTTCTAATGATTTTTCCATGTAATCAACTTTTCGAGAAAGAGTTAAACAATTATTGCAAGGAACATTCACTTTTCCTTTTTGCTTACGACAAGTTGAGCATGAAAGAACCTCATGTGTAAGCAGATCATCAGTCAATTGAGAAACCCTAGCATTTGCATCTTTTAATTTTAATTCAAGAGTTGAGCATTTAGAACAAGAAGTTAAACCATGCAAATCATCAGTGGAACAGCTAGCATGTTTAACATGTTTCTCATTTTTCTCACTTTTAGCATTAATTTTCTCAATCAAGGAAGCATGTTCTTTCCTAAGCGAAGTAAGCTCATTCCAAATTAAGTCACATGATTTGCAAGCATCATCATCAGGAATCAAAGTTTTAAGTCTAGCAATTTCAGTATTCAATGATTCAACAACAAAATCATGTTTCTTAATTTTCTTATCACGTTTATCAAGCAATTTACCAAGTCGAGCAACAGCAATAGCTAATTCATCGTAAGAAGGATCTACCTCATTGAAGTCGCTGTCGTGGTCGTCCTCAGTAAAGCTGTTGCTGCTTTTAGCCATGAGACACAACCCCGTCAACTCATGCTTGCTTGGAGTTGCATCGTCCTCACTGCTCTCCGAATCCACATCGCTCAAATTGACTTGTTCAAGAGCGGAAAGAACTCGCTGGACAACTTTGCTGTTGATGAAGCTCTTCTTCTTTCTATTACTTGAAGAGAACTTCTTCTCTTTTCTTCTGTCGTTGTCCTTCTCCTCCCTTGATACTTTACTTGCAAGTTTAGGACAGTTTGGACGAATATAGTCGAGATCACCACACTCATAGCATCTTGGAGGATCACCACCACCTCTCTTTCTCTTTCTCACATTTTGCAAAGCTTTGTTAAAGCGAGAAGAGAGTAGTGATAAGTCTTCTTCTGAGAATTGCTCAATCTGTTCATCGGTTAGTGAAGACAAGAAAGATAGAGCAAAACTTGAAGCAGCACCATTATGAGATATGCTAGATTGAGATGTCAAAGCAATTGATTTATGATCATTCTTTCTAGCAAAAACATCTAATTCATGAGTTTTTAATTTAGAATAAAGAACATCTAAAGTAAGTGTACTCATGACAGTGGATTCTTGTATAGATGTTACTTTCATCTCCCACACCGACATGTCCAAAGCACTAAGCAATTGTCGAGCATTTGCAGCATCAATGTAGCTAACTCCAACAGCACGTAGATTGCTAAGAATTTTATTGAAACGTGCAAAGAAGTCATCTACAAATTCATTAGGTTTCATCTCAAAACGCATGTATTCCTTTTTGTAAATATCTTGGCGAACCTCTTTGACAGTGTTAGAACCCTCATGGTAATCACAAAGAGATTTCCATACCTCATATGCGGATCGAAGATGAACCACGCGGTCGAAGTCACTCCTTCCCAATCCTTGGATGATCAAGTTGCGTGCCTTGCTGTTTGCTTCAACATGTGCGCGATTGGCGTCGTTGACGTTGTCGTTTGCAGGGACTTCATATGGCTTGTAGACCTTCTCCCAAATTGTGAAGCCCTGTGCTTGGATGAACGCCTCCATCTTGGCCTTCCAAAACTGAAAATCAACACCATCGAACACACAAGGTTTTGTCGAATAACGATCCATTGATCTAATCACCGATTAAGATAGATTAGAAAAACCTTGCTCTGATACCACTTGTAGGATCGAAAGACACGAATATAGCAATCAGAGGGGGGGTGAATGATTGTACGGAAGCTAAAACCAAATTCTTGATCTATTAAAAGTTCACCCCAAAACAGAACCAAATAATTGCCTCGTTTTCGACAGAAATAGGATGACAGAGGTTCGGTAGGACTTACGGAACAAAAGTTATGAGCTTCGCATGCTTGCTGATCCAGAACTTGACAAGAATCAATCTAATCAAAACTTCAAGATTAAACAAGAACGACAAAAGATTGATCAACTAGACTTTGAGAAACACTAGATCAATACCCTAGAACAGTTTTTCATGGATCAAATCAAGATGAAACTCAACGATCAAAAACTAATCTAGAATTAGAACAAGCATGCAAACAAGATCCAAAACAGAAAACACTGTAGCGACGTGGTTACTGTAGCACGCAAAAATCTTGGAAGAATTGATCTTTATTTCTTGTCTAAAATACTCTCATCAAAAGAGTACAAACCCTAAACTTTGAGCCCAAGGCTCTATGCGCTCAGCTCTGGTTGGTGCCTTTCAACAGGAGACCCCCCACCTATTTAAAGGACCAACCCACAAGGAGTTCTGAATACGATTCCTATTCCCTAGAAGGAATCCGTATCCAACTCAATTCTACTTGGCCTATCCTGGCCGAGTACAACTCTTGCACGCGTATGGTAACCCTACCATACTCACGTGACTAACACTTTGCACGCGTATGGCCACCTGCCATACTCACGTGACTAACACTTTGCACGCGAATGACCTCCTGCCATTCTCACGTGACTAACCATTCTTCATGTGCACCATTCCCTTAGCCCGAGCGTCCGCGCATGACATCCTTGACCACCAAGACCTCGGTTCCTCCTGAACCTAGTCCCGAACCTCAGTTCCTCCATGAACCTAGTTCCGGTCCCGTCATCGACCACATTCGTCTTCGAGCAATACCTGCACATGAACAAACCACAAAACAAATCCGAGCACAAGTCCACGACTTGACTCAATGTCAATCAATGCAACTACTCACATTGCATAAAGTCCATTTCAAAAGAAGCACCATGAAATCATTACAAATTTCATAATCTCAAATTTAAATCATTTCAATTCTGCTCAAAACCCTAATTCAGCAAAAACGCATTCACGACGGACAAGGAAATATGGTCCGGCGTACACATGAAAAACCACTCAAAAAAAAACATTCACAACGGACAAACAAAATCGGTCCGTTGTACAAGTGGAAGTTTCGGTTCCAAGAAGAAATCATTCCGGCGAAAACACGTTCACGACGGACAAACAAAATCGGTCCGTCGTACATGCGAAATCAAACCTCAAAAAGCCATTCACGACTGACCAAAGAAGTTTGTCCGCCGTATATGCAAAACTTACTGGTTTCTTGGAAGATTGAGTTCGACTCATGAGCTAAAAAACACGTTCACGACAGACCCAAAAACTTTGTCCGTCGTAGACGCACAACTTACTGGTTTTTGAGGAAAATTGAGTTTGGCTCAATGAGTTCAAAAGCATGTCCACGACAGACCAACAAAGTTTGTCCGTCGTAGATGGGAAACTTACTGTTTTCTTTAAGTTTGGTCTGGCGCCAAAGCGAAACTTACTGTTTCTTGTCAAATTGACAAAACACATGAACAAACACATTTGCAAATTCAATTCTAAGCCAATTTTTCAGCACATGATTTCACAACTTGCCAATTCATTGGCACTTCTCTTGTTTCTTGGTCGTCTAGGAAGCAGTCCGGTGTTGCACAGTCCACAACTGAGGCCGAGTATGTTGTTGCAGCCAGTTGTTGTAGCCAGGTTCTCTGGATGAGATCGACCTTGCGGGACTTTGGGTTAGTAGCAGATTGTGTTCCACTTTTTTGTGATAACACGTCTGCCATTCACATTGCTAAGAACCCAGTGCAACACTCTCGGACCAAGCACATTGACATTCGCTATCACTTCCTTAGAGACCATGTGGAGAAGGGTGACATAGTGCTCCAGTTTGTGGAGAGTGACCACCAGTTGGCTGACATTTTCACCAAGCCTTTGGATAGCTCCAGGTTTGTTGCCCTGAGAGGAGAGCTTGGGATTATGAGCCCATATGGCATATCTTGAGGGGGAGCTGGTTTGTATTATATGTTCATATGTATATTCAGCTTTCCTTTCTCTTTCTGGGTATCTTTCGGTTGGTTTTCATTTGGTTGAGTCCACTTCACCAAGACTTGTGGCATGCCTCGGCATGGACCTCTCACCTTATGCTTTAGGGTGCTATTCCTCTCTTCTTCTCGGTTGAGCTCACTCACAGTGTTTTAGGTCTAGCAGGTGTTGGGCCCATGGGTAGACAGGGTCTGTGTTTGCTCCTGGGTTGGAGTTGGAGATGTAGCTTTCCAATATAAGTCATATGGGGAAGGTGAGAGCGAGTTTGAGTGTTAGTGTTTCTCTTCATATTATCTATGCTCCTAGACTACCCATTTGTCAGTTTCTTGATTCCTTCTCATCATTTCTGTCTTTCTAGTTTCAGTTGAGTTCAATTCATCTTTTTGAATCTAAAATTGCTAATAACTTAACTTTAATCAGATTTTGTGCTTAATCGACTCATTTGTTGAGGGGGAGCTTGGAATTGATTCTCTTGCATTGCATATAGACTTATTTTTCATTTACGAGCTTTGTCTATTATGCAATTGATAAAATTGAGATATGTTGCACCTAGCTACTTTTCTGAAGATATTTGCTAATCTAGGTCATATCCAATTTAGTATATCATGTGAAACTAGCCAACATTTTAAAATTGAGCTTTCCTGAAAACTTGATGAAACTTGGCTTTTACTTGCTATACTTCTTCACTAGATGCTTATGCCATGCTTATTGAAATAGTGGGTTTCTACTAGAGTCCCTAGAGCAACTTGGGTTAGCTATATTGTTTCATTCTAGAATCATCAACAATGCTCATGAATCTAAGTGCTGAAAATATAAATTGACTCTTTTGTGCTAAAATTGAACTCAACACTTTTCATTCACGAGACTGCTTCCCATTGCACTTGGGATGAACTTGGAATGAAGTGTGTATGACCAAAACCACTCTTTTAAGCTTCTTGCTTGAGATGGTTGCTTATGGCTTGAGTCAATACACCGAAAAATGCAAAAAGAACTAGAGGAAGAGAGTGATGCCTAGGAGACCTATGTCAATAGATCCTAGTCGAGGTTGTGTTTCTCTAGGATAAACTCTCTAAACCCTCAAAGGTTTGTGGAGGAGAGTGAAGCTTAGGAAGCCTTTGTCGATGGCTCCTAGTCGAGGATGTGCTTCACTAAGCCTAACTCTCTCATACCGCTTTATGAGCATTAATATAAAAATTTGCATTTAAAGAAATGATTGAGCATGAGGCTTCTCTTATGGACTTGTAGTTTCCCAAAGTGTTGACTAGGTTGAACTCTAGTATATCCATTTGCTCGTTTGGTTGGCTTTGCTTCTAGTCTTGAAGTTATGCTAAGTGTTGCTATTATTGAAATCATGCCAAAGTAATATAACTTCTTTTGAGCTAGTTAGCAAAAATTGAAATATGCCATTGAATATGACTTAGGATGACATAATCTGAACTTGAGTAGCTTGGTGTCATACTTTGTCTAAGTGGTCACTTGCATAATCCTCAAAGCTCTTCTAGGTTGCATTTCATGCAAAAATTGTTCTCTTGATGCCTATATTGCCAAAAGGGGGAGAAAACGTAGAAAAGGCATCTTAGAAAATTAAAAAAATGCTTTCTCATAATCATGTTCAACAATTGTCCTTGCATTTGGATCAGGAGTAATATTGAGCTTTTTGAGAGATTTCTTGGTTTTTTGAGCTCTTGTCAAAAAAATATTCTTTCTTGTGTTGAGCTCCGAAAATCTTTTCATCTATTTGGTCATGATCTTTCTTTCTCTTTCAATTAGACCAAATATGATTTTGCAATCAAATTGCTTTTCTTCCTTTGTTTTCAAACTCAAATTTATGCCTTTTGTGTGGTTTGTCAATATACTCATCAAGGGGGAGATTGAAGGACCATGTGGAGGTCCATCCATGTTTGTGATGAGTATTTGACTTTATTTGAGCAAGGTGTGCTTAGGTTTGAGTTTGATTTGACTTGGTATTGCATGTTTGAATTAATGATAATTGTGGACTAACATGCAGGAAGAAAAAGGTATGTGCATTTGTGGTATGTGCAAAATGGTTTGTTCCTTATGGTACAAGTTCCTGAGGCAACTATGGTCGTTGGTGAGTACTGGGACTAGGTTGGGAGAACCGAGGTCCGGAGCGGTCGAGGATGCCTACGAGATGGTTGGGCTCAAACCAGGTTCACTTGGACGTCATGAAAATGGACTTGAGGTGGCTCAAGATTTCCGGTTCGGGTTGGAGGCTCGAAGAGGAGGAAACTGAGCGGTCAAGTCCGGCAGATGAAGGCCCGTTGCATCAGGTTGATCGGGTTGTGTTTAAAACCCATGTATGGACAATGTGGCCATGTAAAGACCATGTGTGGGGTGAAATGAGAGGGTTAATCCTAGCCCTTGGTGGAGTGCCCTAGGGTTTGGGACTCATCCAAGGGTGGTAGGTGGCCCTAGAGTAGTATAAATAGAGGGGGAGGGGTATCCTCCCTCACTTGAAGGTTTGAGTTGCTCCTTTGAGCTTTGCCCACATGAAGTGAGGCTTTGTAAACCTTCCAACTAGAAAATACAAAGATTTTATTTACATTCTTGTGAATTTAAATTCCGCATTTACATTATGTCTTTACATTACGCAATTTAAATTCAGCATTTACTTTCCCGCATGTAAATTCTCGCAATTTACTTTCTCGCAATTTGGATTTGCTCCTCTCCTTCTAAATGCTGTTGATCAAGGATGTCTTGAGGGTTTTCATTTGGTTTTACATCTTTCTTGCACCCTAGGATAGACTAGAGATCAAGTTTCTATCAAGATTGCAAATCTGTCCTGAACTTGTTCTTCGCGCAGCAGTCAGTCTTCGATTTTTAGAAAAATCCTTTTTGAGTGATTCTTGTTGGAGAAGGTGCTTGACTCATATATCTATCTGTGAAAATTTTTGGAGTCCACTGGATGCAACATTTGGGAGCTGTGAGGTGAAAACCGAGCCCCAAATTTCCTGATTGAAGATCCTGACTATTCGTAGTTCTTGATTTTTCCTGATTTTTGTAGAAGGAGTTTTGTGGTGATTTTTGGTGGAGTGCTTCATGACTCATCTTCTCACAGGGTGAAAAATTCCAAAAATTTTTGGAGCAATAGAAGTCCACCATCCACCTGCTCTAAGTGAGGATAATTCCTGAAAAATCTGCTTTTGCTTTTCTAAAAGAGGCTTTTGTGTTTTGGCTTGATCTCTTTTAGAAAAGAAGTATTTGAATTGATCCCTCTTTGGTTTGGACACTTGACAACCTGGATTGTGATTTAAAAATCCCTCACATGATTCATGGTTCTCATCCATGTAAGCTAGGGATACACATAGTTGTCTAGTCGTTCCCGATTTTGCGGGTTTTGCGATTTTGAGGAGCACCAAGTTTCTTTGCGGGATTGTTTGGAGTACGTTGAGTAGGGGATAATTTTATTTGGGATCATTCACCCCCCCTCTGATCGCCGTCTCGATCTTTCAATTCAACCGGAAGATATCCAAAATACTGCTTTTACTACTCGGTATGGTCTGTAAGAGTATACTGTGGTTTCTTTTGGACTCACTAATGTGCCAGCCACATTCATGAATCTCATGAATAAAGTATTCATGGAATACTTGGATAAGTTTGTGGTGGTGTTCATTGATGACATCCTCATCTATTCTCAGAGTAAATAGGAACATGAATTTCATCTGCGCTTGGTGCTTGATAAGCCTCGTGAACATTAGCTGTACGCCAAGTTCAGCAAATGTGAGTTCTGGCTCAAAGAAGTTGCCTTTTTAGGTCATGTTCTCTTTGAAGGTGGAGTTCTGGTCGATCCAACTAAGGTGAGAGATGTACTCGCCTGGGAAGAGCCTTGAACTATTCCAGAAGTCTGAAGTTTTCTCAGATTAGCCGGTTATTATCGGTGGTTCATTGAAAACTTCTCCAAAATTGCCAAGCCAATGACTGAGCTACTCAAAAAGGAGAAGAAGTTTGAGTGGTCATCAGTTTGTGAGGCTAGTTTTCAAGAGTTGAATCGAAGACTCACGACAGCTCCGATCCTCATCTTGCCAGACGTGCACAAGAGCTTTGACGTATTCTGTGATGCCTCACGTCGGGGCCTTGGTTGCGTGCTGATGCAAGAAGGAAAAGTCGTAGCGTATGCTTCACGACAACTGAAGCCTCATGAAGCCAATTATCCAACCCACGATCTAGAATTGGCAGCTATAATTCATGCTCTTAAGTTGTGGCGTCATTATCTCATTGGAAACCGATGTGAGATATATACTAACCATAAGAGCCTGAAATACTTTTTCACTCAACCAGATCTAAACTTGAGATAGCGTCGGTGGCTAGTGCTGATCAAGGATTATGATTTACGGATTCATTATCATCCAGGAAAGGCTAATGTGGTAGTTGATGCCCTTAGTCGCAAGCTATGCACTGTTAACGCCATGACACTCGCTTGTTAACCTCAGTTACAAGATGAATTTAGTAGACTCAACTTGGAAGTGGTTGAGGAAGGATTTGTGGCTGCATTGGCACTACAACCCACTCTTGAGTCTCGAATTTTATCTTCTTAGCTTAATGATGAAGGAGTGGCTGAGATTAAGCGCAAGTTGGGAGAAAGCGCATTGTCAGAGTTTTCTGAACGAGTTGATGGTCTGATCATGCGTGGACATCAAATCTACATCCCAAAGGATCAGGAGATCAAGTATTTGATCTTGAAGGAAGCTCATGAGACTTCGTTATCGATCCACCCTGGGAGCACTAAAATGTACCAGGATATCCGAAAGAAGTTTTGGTGGCCTGGTATGAAAAGGGACATCACCATTTGTGATGTGTGTCAGCGAGTTAAGGCAGAGCATCAATGACCAGCCGGGATGCTCCAACCTTTAAAGATTCCAGAGTAGAAGTGGGATGAGGTTGGAATGGACTTCATCACTGGCCAGCCAAGATCGGCCAATGGCCATGACTCTATTTGGGTAATCGTAGACCGGTTAACTAAAGTGGATCACTTCATACCGGTTTGTTTTACCTATAATGGATCTAAACTTGTAGAGCTCTATCTGAACCATATTGTTTGATTGCATGGTGTTCCTAAGGTCATTGTGTCTGATTGTGGATCCCAGTTTACCTCGCGGTTGAGGAAGAATCTGCATGAACTTCTCGGAACTAAGCTGCTTTTCAGTATAGCTTACCATCCTTAGACGGATGGGCAAAGCGAGAGGACAAACCAAGTCCTGGAAGATATGCTTAGAGCTTGTGTGCTTTCATATAACTCAAAGTGGGAAAAATGCTTGGCTTTTGCCGAATTCTCCTACTGTGGAATGCTTGAGATGGGGGCCCCGCAAGTAGAGCCTACACCCGACTGGGCTGAGGATGACGCAGTAGGCCCAGAGCATAGAAGCGCCACAAGGAGCCCCTAGCATGGCCCAACTTCTTCCCCAAGGCAGCCGACTGATCCCTCGACGAAGCTTCGTGCCACGACTAGACAACCCTGCCAAAAGCCAAGCCTGCGATCTGGCATGAGCAGAGCCTGCAGGCACCAGAACCTGGCAGAGTGGCAGGCGTGGGTCGGGAAAGGAACGACCACCCCTCTGGACGTAGTGGGGCTTAGCCGATAGAGACAAATTACATACTCATGAAGCCACCATGTTCAGGGTCAGGTGGCGCCCATCTGTAATGTACCCCTCCCCTAGTGTATAAGGAGGAGGAAACAACCCTAAAAAAGGAGAGAGGGAGAAAAAAGGAGAGACCACTCCCAGATATCCAAGAACACAGGGCTAGGGTATTATCTCCTCCACGAGAGCCCGAACCTGTCTAAAAAAGATTGCCCTCGCATCCTGTGTTACCATCTTGCTCTGATCTGGCACGAATCCCCTAGAATCACAAATCTTATTGCCGGCGGAACCGATCGTCGACACCTACAATAACAGTTATCAAGCAAGCCTCCAAATGTCTCCGTTTGAAGCACTATATGGGAGGAAGTGCCGGCGGAACCGATCGTCGACAGTTGGCGCTCCAGGTAGGGGCCTGTGTCAAGATCTCCGTCGAGCTTGATGGCTGCGATGAGCGGAGTCTCCACAGTTTTCTCCACGGGTCAGGTTCTCCGCTTCGAAAGCCTGACCTTCATCTCCAACAGCCTCGGGAATCTCTCCCTCTCCGAGGAGGCCGCGTTGCAGCACGGCGAGGTCTCCGGCGAGCCATCGTCACGACTTCCGCGCAGATCGGGATGTCCCCCTGTCTCTTGCTCTAAAACACTGAGTAGAGGGCTGAAGGCCCGGTCCTGCTAGGAAGTCGGGCTCACGGGCGCCGAGGCACGAACGGTGGGGGTTCTCACCGCCAAACCACTCGGCACCTCTGAGCGCCTGGAACTATCCTCTCCAGGCTCGCCCAGCTCACTGGCCGAGTCAGAAGAAAGCCTCGAGAGTTGCTGGAACTTCCGTAGAGTCTGCGCGATCGAGGGCTCGCGGACGGATTAGCAGCAACGCCTCGACACATCGGCCGCCGCCGACTTGGAAGGCGACCGAAGAACAGAGCTCGACACGCGGGCGCGTGCCCTGCGAGACCACGCCCGCGGCGTCAATGAAGACATTCTACAAGCCAAGATGGGGGACCAAGCGGTCTTCCATACTCCATAGCAGAATATTGTGGCCTCTAAGACACTCCTGGATACCTTGAGCCCTATGCTGGGGGCTAGTGATCCAGCCGCCCCGATCGTGGCCCAAGTAAAGGCCATGGTGACGGCGGCAGCAAACCAGCAGGCTGAGACCGACCAGCCGGCAAAGGAGCGGTCACGCGCTCTGGCGAGGACCCAGACGGCCAGCAGTCGGCCAGGTCGGGAAGCCCCCCACCAGGGACGTTATGTCCCTCCCCGCAGAAACGACTTGCGGCACAGCCTCAACCGTGACCTCCGTTCCGACCTCGACGCCAGGCGCCGCGACCGAGAAAGGAAGGAGCGACACCGCCATGCCGACGAGTACGAACGTTATGGCATCCTTCCACGAGACCGCGAAATACGCCAGACCCGATCCCCCCGCGTCGGTCACCGCCTGGGGGTTGTCGCGGGGTCATTGAGGGGGTTCACGTGTTTACCCCTTACCTACGCCGAGTGGTTTGGCCTGATGGGTTTAACCCCAAAGGCATCACAAGGTTTGATGGTGAGAGGGATCCGGAGGCTTGGTTACAGGTATATGCTCTGGCAGTCAGGACTGCCGGGGGGGTTCAAAAAGTAATGGCAAATTACTTACCGGTTACCCTCTCGCCCCTGGCCCAAGCTTGGCTCACTGGACTCCCAACGAACTCTATAGATTCCTGGGGAGATCTGTGTGAGCAGTTTATTTCAAACTTCCAAGGCACTTATGAGCGCCCTGGCACCCCCTGGGACCTGTATCAGCTGCACCAGAAGAAGAATGAGTCCCTGCGGGAGTTCGTCAGGCGCTTCATGCACAAGAAAAGCACTGTTCGGGATGTCACGGATGCGGTCGTGATAGCTGCCTTCCAGAAGGGAGTCAGCGACCCTGATCTCATCAAGAAGATGTCTCGGAAGCCACCAACGTCAGTACGTGATCTGTTCGCCCTAGCGGACCGCTACGCTTCTGCCTCCGAGGCCTTGGCGGAACGACACGACGAGAAGAAGGATCATGCCGAGCCCCCCAGGCGCAAGGAGAAGTGCAAGGGTGAAGAGCTGGTGGTCGTCATTTGAGCGTGCCCGCCACGCAGCGCTCGGAGAGGATGGATATGACAAGGTGATGAACTCGCTTTGTCCCTTCCATCCAAAAGGAAGACATGCCGCTAAGGACTGCTTCACCCTGAAGAGATTTGCCCAGGAGAGCAAGAAGCAGGCCGGGCCAGGTCCGATTGGGCCCCCCGCAAAGCAGCCTCCTCCCGAAGCTGAAGAAGACTACCAGGAAGTCGACCTCGAGCTCAATTACATATTCGGGGGCTCGGCCGCGTACGAGTCCAAGCGAAAGCAGAAGCTTACCGCTCGGGACATCAACGCAATAGAGCCGGAAGCCCCCCAGTGTGTACGGTGGTCCGAGGTTGCGATAACTTACGATCGCACGGACCACCCGGATCGAGTCCCCTTCCCCGGTAGATATCCGCTTGTTCGCGGCATCAAGCTCAAGAGGGTGTTGATCGACGGCGGAAGTGGGCTCAATGTCCTCTTCGTGAAAACACTCGACGACATGGGGATTCCACAGTCAGAGCTTAAACGCGGGTCATCGCCTTTTCACGGAGTGATACCCGGGACGTCGGTAACACCACTCGGACAAATCACTCTGCTGGTCACATTCGGCACGAGAGACAACTACCGGATAGAGAGCCTTAGCTTCAAGGTGGCAGACTTCACGACAGCGTATCATGCCATATTGGGGAGACCAGCGCTAGCCAAGTTCATGGCAGTGCCCCACTACGCGTACTTAACGATGAAAATGCCAGGCCCGAGTGGTATTATCACGCTGCGCGGTGATATCAAGTAGTCTTTTTCTTGCGACAGGGAGAGCTGCGAGGTGGCCGAGTCGCTGGAGGCGCTAGTGGGTCGGGAGAGGATTCGTCAAGAGGCGAATTCCGACAAGCCGGAAGGTAGCGTCCCTACCCGCAAGGCGCCGAACCCCGGAATCGGCCCCGAGGAAGGCACCAAGAGAATCATCCTCGACCCATCCGATCTGGCTCGAACGGCCTTGATCGGGACAGGGCACGGAGATAAATAGGAGGACGCGCTCGTCACCTTTCTGCGGGTAAACAAAGACGTCTTTGCCTGGAAGCCGTCGGACATGCCCGGAGTCCCTAGGGAGGTGATCGAGCACGCGCTGAACGTAAACAAATCAGCCAGGCCAGTCAAGCAAAGGTTGCGATGGTTCTCTCAAGACCGTCGAGAGGCCATCAGGGAGGAGATCACCAAACTATTAGCCACAGGTTTTATCAAGGAGGTGTATCATCCCGACTGGTTGGCAAATCCTGTACTCGTTCAAAAGAAGAATAAAAGTTGGCGCATGTGTGTTGATTACACCGACCTCAACAAGGCTTGCCCGAAAGATCCCTTTGGTCTGCCCCGCATCGATCAAGTGGTGGATTCCACTGCTGGATCCCAACTACTCAGTTTTCTGGACGCCTACTCAGGCTATCACCAAATTCGGCTTCGAGAAGAGGATTGCGAGAAGACTTCGTTCATCACTCCATTCGGAGCATATTTGTGAAATCATGTGTTGAAAAATTGGCTTAGAATTGAATTTGCAAAATGTGTTTGTTCATGTGTTTTATCAATTTGACAAGAAACAGTAAGTTTCGCTTTGGCGCCGGACCAAATTTAAAGAAAACAGTAAGTTTTTCCATCTACGACGGACAAACTTTGTTGGTCTGTCGTGGACATGCTTTTGAACTCATTGAGCCAAACTCAATTTTCCTCAAAAACCAGTAAGTTGTGCATCTACGACGGACAAAGTTTTTGGGTCCACTGTGAACGTGTTTTTAGCTCATGAGTCGAACTCAATCTTCCAAGAAACCAGTAAGTTTTGCATATACGGCGGACAAACTTCTTTGGTCGATCGTGAATGGCTTTGAGGTTTGATTTGCATGTACGACGGACCGATTTTGTTTGTCCGTCGTGAACGATGTTTTCGCGGAATGATTTCTTCTTGGAACCGAAACTTCCACTTGTACAACGGACCGATTTTGTTTGTCCGTTGTGAATGTTTTTTGAGTGGTTTTTCATGTATGCGCGGACCATATTTCCTTGTCCGTCGTAAATGCGTTTTCTTTGAATTAGGGTTTTGAGCAGAATTGAAATGATTTAAATTTGAGATTATGAAATTTGTAATGATTTCATGGTGCTTCTTTTGAAATGGACTTTATGCAATGTGAGTAGTTGCATGGATTGACATTGAGTCAAGTCATGGACTTGTGCTCGGATTTGTTTTGTGGTTTGTTCATGTGCAGGTATTGCTCGAAGACGAATGTGGTCGATGACGGGACCGGAACTAGGTTCATGGAGGAACTGAGGTTCGGGACTAGGTTCAGGAGGAACTGAGGTCTTGGTGGTCAAGGATGTCATGCGGGACGTTCGGGCTAAGGGAATGGTGCACATGAAGAATGGTTAGTCACGTGAGAATGGCAGGAGGTCATTCGCGTGCAAAGTGTTAGTCACGTGAGTATGGCAGGTGGCCATACGCGTGCAAAGTGTTAGTCACGTGAGTATGGTAGGGTTACCATACGCGTGCAAGAGTTGTACTCGGCCAGGATAGGCCAAGTAGAATTGAGTTGTATACGGATTCCTTCTAGGGAATAGGAATCGTATTCAGAACTCCTTGTGGGTTGGTCCTTTAAATAGGTAGAGGGTCTCCTGTTGAAAGGCACCAAGCAGAACAGGCGCAAGGGAGTCTTAGCCTGGTTTTAGGGTTTGTACTCTTTTAATGAGAGTATTTTAGACAAGAAATAAAGATCAATTCTTCCAAGATTTTTGCGTGCTACAGTAACCTCGTCGCTACAGTGTTTTCTGTTTTGGTTCTTGTTCGCATGCTTGTTCTAATTCTAGATTGGTTTTTGATCGTTGAGTTTCATCTTGGTTTGATCCATCAAAAACCTCTCTAGGGTATTGATCTAGTGTTTCTCTAAGTCTAGTTGATTAATCTTTTGTCGTTCTTGTTTAATCTTGAAGTTTTGATTAGATTGATTCTCGTCAAGTTTTGGATCAGCAAGCTAGCGAAGCTCATAACTTTTGATCCGTAAGTCCGATCGAGCTGATTCTTTTTGGATTCGATTCGTACTGGAATCTAGTTTCTTGTGTCCAAATTTCAGATTGTTTCGACGGTTGGATCTCCGGGAATTCTCATTTTACCGAACCTCTGTCATCCTGTTTCTGTCGAAAACGAGGCAATTATTTGGTTCTGTTTTGGGGTGAACTTTTAATAGATCAAGAATTTGGTTTTAGCTTCCGCACAATCATTCACCCCCCCTCTGATTGCTATATTCGTGTCTTTCGATCCTACAAGTGGTATCAGAGCAAGGTTTTTCTAATCTATCTTAATCGGTGATTAGATCAATGGATCGTTATTCGACAAAACCTTGTGTGTTCGATGGTGTTGATTTTCAGTTTTGGAAGGCCAAGATGGAGGCGTTCATCCAAGCACAGGGCTTCACAATTTGGGAGAAGGTCTACAAGCCATATGAAGTCCCTGCAAACGACAACGTCAACGATACCAATCGCACACATGTTGAAGCAAACAGTAAGGCGCGCAACTTGATCATCCAAGGCTTGGGACGCAGCGACTTTGATCGTGTGGTTCATCTTCGATCCAAGCATATGAGGTATGGAAATCTCTTTGTGATTACCATGAGGGTTCTAACACTGTCAAAGAGGTTCGCCAAGATATTTACAAAAAAAAGAATACATGCGTTTTGAGATGAAACCTAGTGAATCAGTAGATGACTTCTTTGCACGTTTCAATAAAATTCTTAGCAATCTACGTCTTTGTTGGAGTTAGCTACACTGATGCTGAAAATGCTCGACAATTGCTTAGTGCTTTGGACATGTCAGTGTGGGAGATGAAAGTAACATCTATACAAGAATCTACTACCATGAGCACACTCACATTAGATGTTCTTTACTCTAAGTTGAAAACTCATGAGTTGGATGTTCTTGCCAGGAAGGGTAACATTAAATCAATTGCTTTGATCTCTAACCCCAACATGTCAAATGCAAATTCTTCTTCTAGCTTTGCCTTGTCTTCCATGTCTTCTTTAACAGATGAGCAACTTGAAGAGTTTCCTGAAGAAGATCTGGCACTACTCTCTTCTCGCTTTAACAAAGCTTTGCAGAATGTGAGAATGAGAAAGAGAGGTGGTCCTCCAAGATGCTATGAGTGTGGTGACCTCAACCATATTCGCACAAATTGTCCTAAGCTTGCAGGAAAAACATCAAAGGAGGAGAAGGACAACGACCGAAGGAATGAGAAGAAAAGGTTCTCGTCAAATGATAGGAAGAAGAAGAGCTTCATCAACCGCAAGGTGGTTCACCGAGTTCTTTCCGCTCTTGAACAAGTCAATTTGAGCGATGTGGACTCGGAGAGCAGCGAAGATGATGCAACTCCAAGCAAGCATGATTTGATAGGATTATGTCTCATGGCAAGCAGCAAGGATAGCTTCACCGAGGATGACCACGACAGCGACTTTAATGAGGTAGATCCCTCTTATGATGAATTAGTTATTGCTGTTGCTCGTCTTGGAAAATTGCTTGACAAACGTGATAAGAAAATTAAGAAACATGATTTCATTATTGAATCATTGAATGCTGAAATTGCTAGACTTAAGACTTTGATTCCTAGTGATGATACTTGCAAATCATGTGACTTAATTTACAATGAGCTCACCTTGCTTAGGAAAGAACATGCTCTTTTGTTGCATCTAAATGAGAAAAATGAGAAACATGTTGTACATGCTAGCTGTTCCACTGATGATTTGCATAGTTCAACTTCTTGTTCTAAATGCTCAACTCTTGAATTAAAATTGAAAGATGCAAATGCTAGGGTTTCTCAATTAACTGATAATTTGCTTTCACATGAAATTCTCTCATGCTCAACTTGTCGCAAGCACAAAGGAAAAGTAGATGTTCCCTGCAATAATTGTTTAACTCTTGCTAAGAAAGTTGATTACTTGCAAAATTCTTTGGAACGTTTCACTAATGGCAAGAAGAAGTTGAACATGATTTTGGATCAATCTAAGGTTAGCACAAACAAGAGAGGTTTAGGTTTTGATCCTTATGCCACATATGAAACTAAACCTCGCACTGTTGTTCAGGCTCCTTGCAAAATTGAGTTATCTAATGAGCCTAAGAAAATTGCTTTTCAATCTGCTGGTTTTTTATCTTCTACTATGATGAATGCAAAATGTGCTTTTACTGTTAAAGCTAAACATCATGTCAAGTACACTTGCACTCATTGTGGTAGAGATGGACACTTAGTAGATTTTTGCTTTAGACTAGCCAAACAGCAAAAGAAGGAAAGAACTGAGGCTAGGTCAAATTTCAGCAAAGCACATTTTACTTCTTATGCGCCTAGAGTGATGAAAACACCTTCTGTTCCTAGAAACATGGGAAAAGGCAAATCTAATTTTGTGCATAAAGAATATCGTGTTGTGCCTACTGTTGTGCGTCGTGTGTCTCAGTACTGGATTCCCAAAAATCTCATTCCTAACCCCAGTACTGAGACCTCGACATGTTTTGTTGCTATGTAGGCTTCTCGCGCGAGGAAGGAGAACATATGGCTAGTAGATTCCGGATGCTCACGCCACATGTCTGGTAATAAGAATTGGTTCTCCTCCCTCACTCGTGCATCTCGTGCTGAAAGTGTTACT
Source organism: Rhipidocladum racemiflorum (assembly GCA_036346355.1). Taxonomy (NCBI): domain Eukaryota; kingdom Viridiplantae; phylum Streptophyta; class Magnoliopsida; order Poales; family Poaceae; genus Rhipidocladum; species Rhipidocladum racemiflorum. Next base: position 8,973,071 of record CM070583.1, read on the forward strand.
TTTGGAGATGCTTCTTCCTCTTCTGTTGTGGCAAAAGGTACAGTAAAGGTAAGTGACAAGTTTATGTTCAAGGATGTGGCTCTTGTTGAAAACTTGAAATATAACTTGCTTTCTGTCTCTCAAATGCTTGATGAAGATCTTGAGATAAGCTTTAAGAAAAATGAATGCAAAGTGCTAGATGCTTCAGGTGATCTTGTGTTCAAAATTTCTCGTTTTGGAAGAGTCTTTAAAGCTGATTTTGATGCATCACCTTCTTCTAAGCATAGGTGTCTAATTGCCAATGTTTCTAAAGATTTATTCTTTTGGCATCGTAGACTTGGTCATGTTGGTTTTGATCATCTTACTCGTGTAAGTGGTTTAGATCTTATACGTGGCTTGCCTAAGCTTAAGGGTGATAGCAATCTAGTATGTTCTTCTTGTAGACATGGTAAGATGATTGCAGGTTCACATCCACCTCTTACCATGGTGATGACAAACGCTCCAGACAGCTTCTACATCTTGATACAGATTGGACCATCTCGAGTTCAATCCTTTGGAGGCAAACGGTATGTGCTTGTGATTGTTGATGATTTTTCTAGATACTCTTGGGTGTATTTTATGGCATCTAAGGATGAGGCTTTTAGTCATTTTAGAAGTCTTGTTCTTAGGCTTTCTGCTGACCATCCAGAGCTCTCAAAGCTATTAGAAGTGATAATGGAACTGAATTCAAAAATGCTTCCTTTGATCTCTTTTGTGCTGAAAAAGGAATTTATCATCAATTTTCATCTCCTAGAGTGCCTCAACAAAATGGTGTAGTCGAAAGGAAAACAGAGCGTTAGTTGAGATGGCTAGAACCATGTTAGATGAACATCTCTCTCCTAGAAATTTTTGGGCTGAAGCTATTTCAATCGCTTGTTATGTTTCAAACCGTGTGTTTTTGAGATCAAAATTGGGTAAGACTCCATATGAGCTTCGGTTTGGACATAGACCTTCTGCTTCTCACTTTCGAGTTTTTGGATGCAAATGTTTTGTCTTGAAATCTGGAAATCTTGATAAATTTGAAGCTAGATCAACTGATGGCATTTTTCTTGGATATCCTGCTCATACTCGTGGCTATCGTGGTGCTTGTTTTGGAGACTAACAAAATTGTGGAAACATGTGAAGTTACTTTTGATGAGGCTAGTCCAGGCACTAGTCCAAGTGATGCAGTGCACAGCGCATACATTCAGGGAGAAAATCTTTGAAGATGATGATGATGTTGAAGATGAGGTCTTGACTCTTCCTAATGCACAACAAGTCAGTAGCACCCTTGGCACCTACTACTACAACACCTACAGCTAACCATCCTCAAGCTACAACATCATCTGTACATGCTGAAAATGACGAAGGAGAAGGAGAAGTCTCAAAAGCCAATGCTCCCTTGCACATTCGTAAAATGCATCCATCTGAACAAATGATTGGAGACCTAAATGAGAGAGTCACTGCGATCAAGGTTTATTCATTCGACACTCATACTCATTCTGCTTTAGTTGCTTCTTTTGAACCCAAAGATATATCTCATGCATTATCGGCGAATCTTGGATCAATGCCATGCATGAAGAATTAGAGAATTTTGAGCGAAATAAAGTTTGGAAACTTGTCTCACCACCTCCTGATTTTAATGTTATTGGAACTAGATGGGTTTTCAAAATAAACAAAGTGAGGATGGTGTTGTTGTTAGAAACAAGGCTAGATTGGTTGCTCAAGGTTACACTCAAATTGAAGGCTTAGATTTTGATGAAACCTTTGCTCCTGTTGCTAGAATTGAAGCCATTAGAATCCTTTTAGCTTTTGCTGCATCCAAAGGTTTCAAATTGTATCAAATGGATGTGAAAAGTGCTTTTCTTAATGGCTACATAAATGAGGAGGTTTTTGTCAAGCAACCACCTGGTTTTGAAAATCCAAAGTTTCCAAATCATGTGTTCAAACTATCAAAAGCTTTGTATGGTTTGAAACAAGCCCCTAGAGCATGGTATGATAGGCTAAAAACATTTTTACTTGAAAGGGGGTTTTCAATGGGAAAAGTTGACAAAACTCTTTTTCTACTCAAGCAAGGCAATGATCAACTATTCGTTCAGATTTATGTTGATGATATTATCTTTGGTGGTTCATCTCATGTTTTAGTGTCTGAGTTTTCAGAAACAATGAGGAAGGAGTTTGAGATGAGTATGATGGGTGAGTTGACATACTTTTTGGGATTTCAAATCAAGCAAACGAAGGATGGTACTTTTGTGCATCAAAGCAAATACACAAGAGACTTGCTACATCGTTTTGGGATGGAAAAAAGCAAACCAATCATGACACCTATGGAAAGCAATTGCACACTTGATCCGGATGAAGATGGTGAGCCGGTTGATCAAAAGGAATATAGAAGCATGATAGGCTCACTTTTGTACCTCACTGCATCAAGGCCGGATATACAATTTGCTGTGTGCTTGTGTGCTCGTTTTCAAGCTTCCCCACGTGCCTCACATCGACAAGCTGTCAAAAGGATTTTCAGGTATCTTCATGGAACTCAAGATTTTGGTATTTGGCTTTCTGCTTCCTCATGCATTAGTTTGAGATCTTTTTCTGATGCTGATTTTGGAGGATGTAGAATTGATAGGAAAAGCACTTCTGGTTCATGTCACTTCTTGGGAAATTCTCTCATTGCATGGTCATCTAGAAAGCAATCTTCTGTTGCACAATCAACTGCTGAATCTGAATATGTGGTCAGCTGCTAGTTGTTGTTCTCAATTTCTTTGGATAGTAGCTACACTTAAAGATTATGGGGTTAATTTGTATAGTGTTCCTCATTTGTGTTATAACACTAGTGCAATTTGCATTTCTAAGAACCCCTTGCAAAACTCTAGAACAAAATACATTGACATCGATTTCACTTTCTTAGAGATCATGTTGAAAAAGGCAACATTGTGCTTCATCATGTGGATACTGAACATCAATTGGCAGACATTTTCACAAAACCTTTGTCTTCTTCTCGTTTGCTTTTATTCGGGGAGAACTTGGGATTGTTCATCCAATGGGTTTGTTTTGAGGGGAGTTTCTTTGCCAAGTTCTTTCACTTAATGAGCTCAATTTATCATATTTCTTTATATACTATGTAATTGAGCTAATATATGATAATCTAAATTGTTCCACTTGAACTAAAAATGACATTGCGGAATTCCCTAGACCGATTGCCTATAGCTAAATACTCATGTTATCTTACTCTTCTAGGCTTTATTGAATCTTCTTGACAAATTTGGGCTATGAAGCAAGTGTGTTTTCAACTTTACTCTTTCATAAGACCTTTAATCACTTTTGCATGTTGACAATCAAAGAAAAAGGAAAAGAAAAGGGAATCAATATAAAAAAGGGGGTTGTTAAAAGCAAAAGCTTCAAGTTATGGGCTTCAGGCTTGTTTTCCCTAAAAAGATAAGATGTATGCTTCAAGCATGCCATTCCCTCAAAGATAAGATGAATGCTTCAAGCATGCCACCCCTAGAAAATAAAAGAAGTATGCTTCAAGCATGCCACATGCGATTTATTGTTTAAAGATTAAATTGGTCTACTAGATTGGAGTTGAAACTACTTGCTCGCCCTAAGTTGTTAGTTACTTCAATTTTTAAAGCCTTGCTTTTTCTGCTAAGATCTTGCTTAGTACTTGGCTATAGTTGACTAAATTGAGGTTGAGATGCATGTCATTCCCTAACTTGTTAAAATCACATCAAGATCATGTATTTTGCATATTATGTGATATATAAGGTTATATGATCAAATGAGCTCATCTTTTCCTATCTTGGCACTCCCTTGTTTCTTCTTGTGAAATCTTTGCTACAGGAAAAATTTTGAACCTGTTCTCTCTTTTGTACTCTTGATGAATCCATTGTCAAAGGGGGAGAAATTTGGGAATCGTTGAAAAGTTGAAGAAAAAGGGGGATTTGTTTCTGGCATTCTGAGAGAAGTTTGGAGATTGTTGGAATTTTTGGGCGCATTGCACATTCACACACATTTTCATTCTCAGGGGGAGATTTTGTTTTGCATTTTGGTCAAAGGGGGAATTCTGTGTTTTCTCTTTTTGGTCCTTGATCCTTTGGATTTCAAAATCTTTTATAAAGTGAATGCCAAATGTTCAATTCTAAAGTGGTGTTGCCAATGTTTTCATCAAGGGGGAGATTGTGAAATCATGTGTTGAAAAATTGGCTTAGAATTGAATTTGCAAAATGTGTTTGTTCATGTGTTTTATCAATTTGACAAGAAACAGTAAGTTTCGCTTTGGCGCCGGACCAAACTTAAAGAAAACAGTAAGTTTTTCCATCTACGACGGACAAACTTTGTTGGTCTGTCGTGGACATGCTTTTGAACTCATTGAGCCAAACTCAATTTTCCTCAAAAACCAGTAAGTTGTGCATCTACGACGGACAAAGTTTTTGGGTCTGTCGTGAACGTGTTTTTTAGCTCATGAGTCGAACTCAATCTTCCAAGAAACCAGTAAGTTTTGCATATACGGCGGACAAACTTCTTTGGTCAGTCGTGAATGGCTTTTTGAGGTTTGATTTCGCATGTACGACGGACCGATTTTGTTTGTCCGTCGTGAACGTGTTTTCGCCGGAATGATTTCTTCTTGGAACCGAAACTTCCACTTGTACAACGGACCGATTTTGTTTGTCCGTTGTGAATGTTTTTTTTTGAGTGGTTTTTTATGTGTACGCCGGACCATATTTCCTTGTTCGTCGTGAATGCGTTTTTGCTGAATTAGGGTTTTGAGCAGAATTGAAATGATTTAAATTTGAGATTATGAAATTTGTAATGATTTCATGGTGCTTCTTTTGAAATGGACTTTATGCAATGTGAGTAGTTGCATGGATTGACATTGAGTCATGTCGTGGACTTGTGCTCGGATTTGTTTTGTGGTTTGTTCATGTGCAGGTATTGCTCGAAGATGAATGTGGTCGATGACGGGACCGGAACTAGGTTCATGGAGGAACTGAGGTTCGGGACTAGGTTCAGGAGGAACTGAGGTCTTGGTGGTAAAGGATGTCATGCGGGACGTTCGGGCTAAGGGAATGGTGCACATGAAGAATGGTTAGTCACGTGAGAATGGCAGGAGGTCATTCGCGTGCAAAGTGTTAGTCACGTGAGTATGGCAGGTGGCCATACGCGTGCAAAGTGTTAGTCACGTGAGTATGGTAGGGTTACCATACGCGTGCAAGAGTTGTACTCGGCCAGGATAGGCCAAGTAGAATTGAGTTGGATACGGATTCCTTCTAGGGAATAGGAATCGTATTCAGAACTCCTTGTGGGTTGGTCCTTTAAATAGGTGGGGGGTCTCCTGTTGAAAGGCACCAAGCAGAACAGGCGCAAGGGAGTCTTAGCCTGGTTTTAGGGTTTGTACTCTTTTAATGAGAGTATTTTAGACAAGAAATAAAGATCAATTCTTCCAAGATTTTTGCGTGCTCTGATAACCTCGTCGCTCTGATTGTTTCTGTTTTGGTTCTTGTTTGCATGCTTGTTCTAATTCTAGATTGGTTTTTGATCGTTGAGTTTCATCTTGGTTTGATCCATCAAAAACCTCTCTAGGGTATTGATCTAGTGTTTCTCTAAGTCTAGTTGATTAATCTTTTGTCGTTCTTGTTTAATCTTGAAGTTTTGATTAGATTGATTCTCGTCAAGTTTTGGATCAGCAAACTTGTGAAGCTCATAACTTTTGATCTGTAAGTCTGATCGAGCTGATTCTTTTTGGGTTCGATTCGTACTGGAATCTAGTTTCTTGTGTCCAAATTTTAGATCGTTTCGACGGTTGGATCTCCGGGAATTCTCGTTTTACCGAAACTCTGTCATCCTGTTTCTGTCGAAAACGAGGCAATTATTTGGTTCTGTTTTGGGGTGAACTTTTAATAGATCAAGAATTTGGTTTTAGCTTCCGCACAATCATTCACCCCCCCTCTGATTGCTATATTCGTGTCTTTCGATCCTACAATATTGCTATGTCACGATGCCGTTTGGGCTAAAAAACGCTGGCGCGACTTACCAGCGCGCGATACAGCGGTATTTTCACCATCAGCTCGGACGCAACGTGGAGGCATATGTGGATGATGTAGTGGTTAAAACGCAGACCAAGGACAGTCTCACCTCCGATCTGGCCGAGACGTTCGAAAGTCTAAGGGCGTTCCAGATGAGGTTGAACCCTGAGAAGTACGTTTTCGGGGTTTCTTCTGGGAAACTACTCGGATTCATTGTCTCTTATCTCGAGATCGAGCCAAATCCAGAGAAAATCGGGGCCATCATGAGGATGGCGCCACCTACCAGCCAGAAAGACGTTTAAAAACTTACTGGCTGCATGGTAGCGCTTGGCAGGTTCATCTCCCGGTTGGGGGTTCGGGGGATGCCTTTCTTCAAGCTCCTCAAGAAACAAGACCGTTTTGAGTGGACAGCTGAGGCACAGCAAGCCTTCGAAGAGCTCAAGGTGTTCCTCTCCACCCCTCCAGTCCTAGTCTCGCCGGTGCCAGGTGAACTTCTCCTGCTTTACAGAGCGGCAACGACTCTTGTAGTCAGTGCCGCGATAGTTGTGGAGCGGGAGGAGTCAGGACACCGTTACGGTGTACAACGCCCGGTCTACTTTGTCAGCGAAGTGCTAGGCGAATCCAAGACGCGATATCGTCAAGTTCAGAAGCTGCTATACGCAATCTTGATCTCGTCGCGGAAGCTAAAACATTATTTTCAAGGACACTCAATTTCGGTAGTGACCTCTTTCCCTGTGGGAGAGGTCCTCCATAATCAGGAAACTACTAGGAGAATCTCAAAATGGGCGACCGAGCTTGGAGCCTTCGACATCTCGTTCAAGCCGCGCACCGCCATCAAGTCCCAGGCCTTGGCTGACTTTACAGCCGAGTGGACTGAATCCCAAGCTCCCCGCCTCGAAGAAGAGCCGGAATATTGGACCATGCACTTCGATGGATCTCTCATGCTCGGCGGGGCCGGAGCGGGAATTCTCCTCATCTCGCCAAGAGGTGATAAACTCAAGTACAACCTTTGGATTCACTTCCCAGCCTCGAACAACGCCGCGGAGTACGAGGCACTCATCCACGGGCTTCGCATCGCCATATCGCTCGGAATCCAACGAATGGCGGTCCGCGGAGACTCCCAGTTGGTGGTGAGCCAAGTACAGAAGGACTGGTCGTGTGTCGATCAGACTATGATGGCGTATTGCTAGCAAGTCCGAGAATTAGAAGGCAAGTTTGACGGTCTGGAGCTGGTTCATGTCCTCCGCCGCAATAACGAAGCAGCCGACGAGTTGGCTAAGATGGGAGCCACTCGGGCCGAGGTCCCGAGTGGTATCTTCGTCTAGGATCTTTACGAGCCAACAGGTGTAAAGCGACGAGAGCCAAATAAGGATCCTGAGGCCGGTGCCCTGGTCATTAATCCTAACTGGACGGCCCCATACCTAGATTATCTCCTGAAGGACAAGCTTCCGGAGACAACCACTCTGGCCGAGCGTATTTCCCGACAAGCCAAATCTTATGTGGTGATCGGGGAGGAGCTCTTCCGGAAGAGCACCTCTGGTGTCCTCAGGCGGTGCATTTTGGAACAAATGGGAAGAGACCTTGTGAAATCATGTGCTGAAAAATTGGCTTTGAACTGAAAAATTAACTTAGATTTGAATTTGCAAAATGTGTTTGTTCATGTGTTTTGACAATTTGACAAGAAAATATAGTTACGCGTGCCGGACAAAATTCTCAAGAAAATAGTAAGTTTCCCATCTGCGACGATTGATGTTTTGGGTACATTTGTGAACATGTTTTTGAGCCCATGACCCAAGTCATTTTCACATGTACAACGGACTAATTTTTTGTCCGTCGTGAATGGACTTTTTTCTAGGGTTTTACTTTTGTGAAACCGAAGGCGTTGCTTATAGGCCGGACAAGCTTCCTGGGGTCCGTAATGAACTTGTTTTGAGCTCATGACCGAAGCCATTTTGCATGTACAACGGACCAACTTTGTTTGTCCGTTGTGAGCGTGTTTTCAGCGTTTGGTTGGCTTCTTGGAACAGAAACTTTTCCTTATACAACGGACCAACTTTGTTTGTCCGCCGTGAATGCGTTTTTCGCTCAATTAGGGTTTTGAAGCGATTTGGATTTGAATTTTGAATGTGAATTTGAAATTTGTAATGATTTCATGATGCTTCTTTTGAAGTGGACTTTATGCAATACTCATGTGAGTAGTTGCATGGATTGACGATGAGTCAAGTCGTGGACTTGTGCTCTGATTTGTTTGTAGGTTTGTTCATGTGCAGGTATTGCTCGAAGGCGAATGTGAGTCGATGGCGGGACCGGAACTAGGTTCATGGAGGCCGAGGTTGAGACTAGGTTCAGGAGGAACCGAGGGGTCTTGGTGGTCAAGGATGTCATGCGAGGCGTTGGGCTAAGAATGGTGCACATGAAGAATGGTTAGTCACGTGAGAATGGCGGGAGGTCATTCGGCGTGCAAAGTGTTAGTCACGTGAGTATGGCGGTGGCCATACGGCGTGCAAAGTGTTAGTCACGTGAGTATGGTAGGGTTGCCATAGCGTGCAAGAGTTGTACTCGGCTTTGGTTGGGCCAAGTAGAGTTGAGTTGAATACTGATTCCTTCTAGGAATAGGAATCGTATTGAACTCTTTGTGGGTTGGTGCTTTAAATAGGTGGGGGTCTCCTGTTGAAAGGCACCAAGTAAGCTAGCGCATCAAGCTTTGAGCTTGGTTTTAGGGTTTGTACTCTTTTGATGAGAGTATTTTAGACAAGAAATAAAGATCAATTCTTCCAAGATTTTTCGTGCTACAGTAACCAATCGCTCTACAAGATTTTCTGTTTTGGTTCTTGTTTGCATGCTTGTTCTAGTTCTAGATTGGTTTTTGTTCTTCAAGTTTTATCTTGATTTGATCCATCAAAAACCTCTCTAGGATATTGATCTAGTGTTTCTCAAAGTCTAGTTGATCAATCTTTGTCGTTCTTGTTTAATCTTGAAGTTTTGATTAGATTGATTCTCGTCAAGTTCTGGATCAGCAAGCTTGCGAAGCTCATAACTTTGATCCGTAAGTCCGATCGAGCTGATTCTTTTTGGGTTCGATTCGTATTGGAATCTAGTTTCTTGTGTCCAAATTTCAGATCGTTTCGACGGTTGGATCTCCGGGAATTCTCGTTTTACCAAACCTCTGTCATTCTGTTTTTGTCGAAAACGAGGCAATTATTTGGTTCTGTTTTGGGGTGAACTTTTAATAGGTCAGAATTTGGTTTAGCTTCCGCACAATCATTCACCCCCTCTGATTGCTATATTAAGTATGCTTGATCCTACAAGTGGTGGTATCGAGCAAGGTTTTCTAATCTATCTTAATCGGTGATTAGATCAATGGATCATTATTCGACAAAACCTTGTGTGTTCAATGGTGTTGATTTTCAGTTTTGGAGAGGCCAAGATGGAGGCGTTCATCAAGCTCGAGGATTCGCAATTTGGGAGAAGGTCTACAAGCCATATGAAGTCCACAGCGACAGCGTCAACGACACCAATCGCACACATGTTGAAGCAAATAGCAAGCGCAGCTTGATCATCCAAGGCTTGGGGCGTAGCGACTTCCGATCGTGTGATTCATCTTCGATCCGCATATGAGGTATGGAAATCTCTTTGTGATTACCATGAGGGTTCTAACACTATTAAAGAGGTTCGTCAAGATCTTTACAAAAAAGAATACATGCGATTTGAGATGAAACCCGGTGAGTCGCTAGATGACTTCTTTGCACGTTTCAATAAAATTCTTAGTAATCTTCGTCTTTGTTGGAGTTAGCTTTGATGATCTTTGCTAATGCTAGACAATTGCTTGGTGCATTAGACATGTCTATTTGGGAGATGAAAGTTACATCCATTAGAGAATCCTTTATCATGAGTACACTTACTTTAGATGTTCTTTATTCTAAGTTGAAAACTCATGAATTAGATGTTTTGCTAGAAAGAATGATCATAAATCAATTGCTTTAACATCTCAATCTAACATATCTCATAATGGTCTGCTTCAAGTTTTGCTCTATCTTTCTTGTCTTCACTAACCGATGAGCAGTTGAGCAATTCCCAGAAAGAAGACTTGTCACTACTCTCTTCGCTTTAACAAAGCTTTGCAAAATGTGATAAAGAGAAAGAGAGGTGGTGATCCTCCAAGATGCTATGAGTGTGGTGATCTTGACCATATTCGTCAAACTGCCAAAACTTGCAAAGTAAAGCATCAAGGAGGAGAAGGACAACGACAGGAAGAAAAGAGAAGAAGAAGTTCTCCCCAAGTGATAGAAAGAAGAAGAACTTCATCAACGCAAAGTTGTCCATCGAGTTCTTTCCGCTCTTGAACAAGTCAATTTGAGCGTGTGGATTCGGAGGAAGCGTGAGGATGATGCAACTCCAAGCAAGCATGAGTTGGCGGGGTGTGTCTCATGGCCAAAAGCGACATAGCTTCACGAAGCGATCATGGCGACTTCAATGAGTAGATCCTTCTTCACGATGAATTAGCTATTGCTGTTGCTCGTCTTGGTAAATTGCTTGATAAGCGTGACAAGAAAATTAAGAAACATGATTTTGTTGTTGAATCATTGAATCTTGAAATTGCTAGACTTAAAACTTTGATTCTGATGATGATGCTTGCAAATCATGTGACTTAATTTGGAATGAGCTTACTTCGCTTAGGAAAGAACATGCTTCCTTGATTGAGAAAATTAATCTTTGAAAGTGAGAAAAATGAGAAACATATTAAACATACTTCATTGTTTCAGCGATGATTTGCATGGTTTAACTTCTTGTTCTAAATGCTCAACTCTTGAATTAAAATTAAAAGATGCAAATGCTAGGGTTTCTCAATTGGTGATGATGCTTACATAAGGTTCTTTCATGCTCAACTTGTCGTAAGCAAAAGGAAAAGTGAATGTTCCTTGCAATAATTGTTTAACTCTTTTCGAAAAGTTGATTACTTGGAAAAATCATTAGAACGTTTCACTAAAGGAAAGAAGAACCTAAACATGATTTTGGATCAATCAAAAGTCAGTACTCATAACAAAGGTTTAGGTTTTGATTCTTATGCTCATCATAAATCACATGCTCCCCACTTGTTGTTAAAACACTTGAGGAAAATTTGAAATTGTCAATGAGCCTAAGAAAAGCATCTTTAAGTCTGTTGGAGTGTTATCTTCTACTATGATGAATGCAAATGTTGCTTCTACTTCTAAAGCCAAACATCCTGTTAAATACACTTGCACTCATTGTGGTAGAGATGGACATTTAGTAGATTTTGCTTTAGACTAGCCAAACAACAAAAGAAAGAAGAGAGCTAAGGCTAGGTCTAATTTCAGAAAAGGCACGCTTTGCTTCTCACTACGTGCCTAGGGTGATGCAAGCACCTTTTGTTGCTAGAAACACGGAGCAGGCAAAATTGATTTTGTGCATAAGGATCGCTCGTGTTGTGCCCCTCTTTGTTGTCCGTCGTGTGTCTCAAGATCTTGGATTCTAAACATCTTATTTCTAACCCCGATCTGAGACCTCGACACTTTCTCGCTTCTATGTAGGCTTCTCAGGGAGGGAGAACATGTGGCTAGTAAATTTTCGGATGCTCACTTCATATGTTCAGTGATAAGTTTTGGTTCTTCTTCACTTGTGCATCTCATGCTAAAAGTGTTGCCTTTGAAGATACTTCTTCCCACTTCCTGTTTCTTAAAGGCACTAGTTCAAATGATCTGCACAAGTGCATATGTTTAGGGGAGAGTGTCTTTGTTCATAAAGATGATGATAATCTTTGTTGAGGGCGAGATAATTAGAGATTTACATGAGAGACTCTTCCCACGTGCTTGTGTGTGCTTGTTTTCAAGCTTCCCACGTCGTCACATCGACAAGCTATCAAAAAGGATTTTTCAGTATCTTCATAGAACTCAAGATTTTGGCATTTGGCTTTACCTTCCTCATGGATTAATTTAAGAGCTTTTACGATGTTGACTTTGGAGGATGTTGATTTGATTTGGTTCGTGCCACCTCTTGAGTAATCCCTTTTCTTGAGCATATTGATATTGGATTTCACTTTCTTAAAGATCATGTTGAAAAAGAAAAAATTGTGCTTCACCATGTGGAATCTGAACATCAATTAGCGGACATTTTCACAAAACCTTTGTCTTTCTTCGTTTGCTTTTATTCGGGAGAACTTGGAATTGTTCATCCAATGGGATTGTTTTGAGGGGAGTTTCTTTGCCAAGTTCTTTCACTTGATAGGCTCACTTTATCATATTTCTTTATATGTTATGTAATTGAGCTAATATATGATAATCTAATTGTCTCACTTGAACTAAAAATGACATTGTGGAATTCCACAGGTGATTACCTATAGCTAAATACTCATGTGATATCTTACTCTTCTAGGCTTGATATTGAATCCTCTTGACAAATTTGGGCTATGAAGCAAGTGTGGTTTCAACTTTACTCTTTCATAAGACCTTTAATCACTTTTGCATGTTTATAATCAAAGAAAAATGAAAAGAAAAGGGAATCAATAAAAGGGGTTGTTAAAAGCAAAACCTCAAGTTATGTGCTTGGTGCTTTCCTAAAAAGATAAGATGTATGCTTCAAGCATGCCATTCCCTCAAAGATAAGATGTATGCTTCAAGCATGCCACTCCTAAAAATAAAAAAGTATGCTTCAAGCATGCCACATGCAACTTATTGTTTAAAGATTAAATTGGTCTACTAGATTGGAGTTGAAACTACTTGCTGCGCCTCTAAGTTGTTAGTTGCTTCAATTTTTAAAGTCTTGCTTTTTCGCTAAGATCTTGCTTAGTACTTGGCTATAGTTGACTAAATTGAGGTTGAGATGCATGTCATTCCCTAACTTGTTAAAATCACATCAAGATCATGTATTTTGCATATTATGTGATATATAAGGTTATATGATCAGATAGGCTCATCTTTTCCTTATCTTGGCACTCCCTTGTTTCTCTTGGTGAAATCATTGTTTCGGAAAAATTTTGAACCTGTTCTCTCTTTTACTCTTGATGAATCCATTGTCAAAGGGAGAAATTTGGAAATCTTTCTTTGAAAAGTTTAAGAAAAGGGAGAGTTGTATTTGGAAATTTGAGAATTTTGGGAGAAGTTTGGAGAATTTTTGAAATTTTGGGCGCATTGCACATTCACACACATTTTCATTCTCAGGGGAGATTTTGTTTTGCATTTTGGTCAAAGAGGGATTTCTGTTTTCTTACTTTGGTCTTTGATCCTTTGGATTTCAAAATCTTTTGTAAAGTGAATGCCAAATGTTCAATTCTAAGTAGTGTTGCCAATGTTTTCATCAAGGGGGAGATTGTGAAATCATGTGTTGAAAAATTGGCTTTGAACTGAAAAATTAACTTAGAATTGAATTTGCAAAATGTGTTTGTTCATGTGTTTTGACAATTTGACAAGAAATGATAAGTTACGCGTGGCGCGGACAAAATTCTCAAGAAACGATGAAGTTTCCCATCTGCTGACTTTGACCCAGTGTTTTGGGTCTGCATTGTGAACATGTTTTGAGCCCGTGACCGAAGTCATTTTCACATGTACAGCGGACTAATTCTTTTTGTCCGTCGTGAATGGACTTTTTCTAGGGTTTTACTTTTGTGAAACCGGCGTGGCACGTTTGCGCGGACAAGCTTACGGGGTCCGTAATGAACTTGTTTTGAGCTCATGACCCGAAGCCATTTTTGCATGTACAGCGGACCAACTTTGTTTGTCCGCTGTGAACGTGTTTTTCCGTTTGGTTGGCTTCTTGGAGCGAAACTTTTCATATACAAGCGGACCAACTTTGTTTGTCCGTCGTGAATCTTGTTTGGCTCAATTAGGGTTTTGAGCGATTTTGGATTTTAATTTTGAATGTGAATTTGAAATTTGTAATGATTTCATGATGCTTCTTTTGAAGTGGACTTTATGCAATACTCATGTGAGTAGTTGCATGGATTGACATTGAGTCAAGTCGTGGACTTGTGCTCGGTTGTTTGTGGTTTGTTCATGTGCGGTATTGCTCGAAGAGCGAATGTGGTCGATGACGGACCGGAACTAGGTTCATGGAGGAACTGAGGTTCGAGACTAGGTTCAGGAGGAACTGAGGTCTTGGTGGTCAAGGATGTCATGACGCGTTCGGGCTAAGGGAATGGTGCACATGAAGAATGGTTAGTCACGTGAGAATGGCGGGAGGTCATTCGGCGTGCAAAGTGTTAGTCACGTGAGTATGGCAGGTGGCCATGCAGCGTGCAAAGTGTTAAGTCACGTGAGTATGGTAGGGTTGCCATATCGTGCAAGAGTTGTACTCTCGGCCTGGTTGGGCCAAGTAGAGTTGAGTTGGATACGATTCCTTCTAGGGAATAGGAATCGTATTCGAACTCTTTATGGGTTGGTGCTTTAAATAGGTGGGGTCTCCCTGTTGAAAGGCACTGGCAAGTAGAGCTAGCGCATCAAGCTTTGAGCTTGGTTTTAGGTTTGTACTCTTTTGATGAGAGTATTTTAGACAAGAAATAAAGATCAATTCTTCCAAGATTTTTGCGTGCTCTGATTCACGTCACAAGATTATTTTCTGTTTTGGTTCTTGTTTGCATGCTTGTTCTAGTTCTAGATTGGTTTTTGTTCTTCAAGTTTTATCTTGATTTGATCCATCAAAACCTCTCTAGGATATTGATCTAGTGTTTCTCAAAGTCTAGTTGATCAATCTTTTTTGTCGTTCTTGTTTAATCTTGAAGTTTTGATTAGATTGATTCTCGTCAAGTTCTGGATCAGCAAGCTTGCGAAGCTCATAACATGATCCGTAAGTCCGATCGAGCTGATTCTTTTTGGGTTCGATTCGTATTGGAATCTAGTTTCTTGTGTCCAAATTTCAGATCGTTTCGACGGTTGGATCTCCGGGAATTCTCGTTTTACCAAACCTCTGTCATTCTGTTTTTGTCGAAAACGAGGCAATTATTTGGTTCTGTTTTGGGGTGAACTTTTAATAGGTCAAGAATTTGGTTTTAGCTTCCGCACAATCATTCACCCCCCCCTCTGATTGCTATATTCGTATACTTCGATCCTACAGACCTGCTCAAAGAAATCCACTCGGGGATGTGTGGCCATCACGCGGCGTCAAGCGCCTTGGTTGGGAAAGCCTACCGGCAGGGCTTCTTTTGGCCCACGGCGGTGACGGATGCTAAGGAGATCGTTCGAACTTGCGAGGACTGCCAGTTCTATGCAAGGCAGACACATTTGTCGGCCCAGGAGCTGCAAACTATCCCCATCTCTTGGCCTTTTGCGGTCTGGGGGCTCGACTTAGTCGGCCCGCTCAAGAAGGCACAAGGCGGTTTCGCCTACCTTTTCGTAGCCATTAACAAGTTCACCAAGTGGATCGAAGCTAAACCAGTCACCACGATCACTGCGGTCAAGGCCAAGGAGTTCTTCCAGGATATCGTGGTTAGATTCGGAGTTCCCAACCGGATCATTACAGACAATGGTACCCAATTCAGGAGTGAAGAATTTCAAGAGTGGTGCGAGGGCGTCGGAATCAAGATTTGCTTCACTTCGGTAGCTCATCCACGAAGCAATGGGCAGGTAGAGCGGGCTAATGGCTTGGTCCTCTAGGGCCTCAAGGCCAGGATTTTCGATCGCCTCAAACCATATGCTGCTCGATGGGTGAAAGAGTTGCCATCAGTACTCTGGGGACTCAGAACCACGCCCAGCCGGGCAACTGGGCAAACTCCCTTCTTCTTAGTTTACGGAGCAGAGGCGGTTCTGCCGACCAAACTAGAATTCGAATCCTCAAGGGTTCAGAATTACAAGGAAGCCGAGTCCGAGGAAAGCCGAATGGAAGAGCTTGATCAACTCGAGGAAGCTCGAAACGTTGCAGCCATCCAATCGGCTAAGTACCTCCAGGGACTTCGGCGTTACCATTCTCGCAGTGTCAGAAGTAGAGCCTTTTCGAAAGGAGATTTGGTCCTCCGAAGGAACCAGAAAAGTGAGCACAAGCTCTCTCCAATTTGGGAAGGTCCGTACATTGTGGAGGAGACGGTTCGACCGGGTGCCTATCGACTCAGACGCGAAGATGGCGCGGTTTTGGCGAATACTTGGAACGCCGAACAGCTACATCGCTTCTACGCATAAGTTATGTATCTTGCTCCCATGCATTAAATAAAGCCCCCGACTATCTGGTTCTTTGATCAGTTTTGACTAGTGACCCGATTAATCCCGAGTGGTTACCACCCTACTAGCGTATCGTCTGATCCGAGCCGTGCCGATACAGAATATACGAAAATGCACGTTCGAGGTGAGATCGCATCAAGCGGCAACATCCCAACGTCTGCACTAGCGCGCGAGTTAGAAAAGACTAAGCTAGAAGAAGGTACCAACCACTCGGGAATAACGATCGATACTTCAAGAATTTTATTGAACAGAGATCGGGGTCACTAGACTAAAGTCGATAAAAATTCGGCCCTCCAACACCTCGCTGCGGGGGCTGGGGCTGTCGACTAGTGCAAACCACTCAATAAAAAAAACGATCAAACTCAGAAGAATGAAAGGACACTGATTTGTATTCCATAATGATAGTAATTTACATTACTAACTTTTTTCATTTTCTCGCATGAAAAAAAAGAGGGGCGGCTTCGGCCGCCGATCTTGCTACTGCTGCTGGTGCTGCTGCTGCTGCGGGTGCTACCGCTGGGAGGCCTGGGGGCGGGATCGTCGAGGTCAGACGCGGCGCGCGCGACCCAGAGCCGCCAGGATCTCGTCCTCAACCACCCAAAGGGGTGGTATAAGGCGGACAAGGGCCCTGACGGCAAGGTCGTCGCGGCGTTCGCGCCCAACCATCTCTGTGATAATCTCGGCCACCTCATGGAGCCCCGGCGCCACCTCCAGCAAGGCGGCCACGGCGGCGGCGTCCCTGGCGGCCCCCTCCTCTTCTTCCACCCCCAGAACGGCGAAATCGTGCTCCTCCCAGAACTCAGCTTCCTCCCAGCTGTAGAGCAGTCCGAAGCACCGCTGGCGAAAAAATGCCGCGTAGGGGCCAACGAACCTCCTCATATTGGACATGGAGGAAAGCTGGGAGGAAGAAGAGGAAGAAGACTCGAAGAAAGGGACGATTGCTCAAAAGCGGTGACGTCCCACTTATAGGCCATACATGGCCCCGGAGTCGAGACGACACTAATTAAATACACAGAAGACGAAGTGACGCTACGACACCGCTAACCTCCTCAAAAACACGAAGAAGATCAACACGTGACAGGCGCAGTTCCGACGTAATCTGAACAGAGCGAAGGAATATATCGCCGGACACGTGTCACGTGCGGTTCAAATTAATTTGGCCTTCCTACCAAGTTGGCCCAATTAAGCGGAAGGTGACCACATGAGCTTGGGGGTTGAACCACTCAGCCAAGGAGCTGCAACGTGAATCCTGACGCTCGAGGGCGAGGACATTTTAGACATCAGCCACTCAGAAAAGCGTGCCTGGGGCGAGAAGGTTATGAACTAAGTCCCGACGCTCGAGGGCTGAACCACTCGTCCAGAAGGGTAGCAAATGCTGTCCCGAGTGCTACTCAAAGTCCCGATGCTCAAGGGCCGAACCACTCAGCCAGGCGAGCAACAACGCAATTCAACCCAACAAAGTGCAAATGAGACTAGTCATATGAGAACTTCGAGCGACACCTCAGAAAAGGATTACATCAAACTCAGAATTCAAGGTTCTCTAGCAAGGACTGCGATGTACTGGAGACCTCTTCGAGCAGCGCGTTAGCCTTGTCTTCGTCACAAGCAAATCCCTCTTTAACAGCTTCAAGGTCAACTCTCAGATAGTGAGACTTGACCACCGCCAACGCCTGGTTCGCACTCATGGTCGCGGACTCCTTGGCATAAGCCCTGATCCTGTCGGCTCCTCCCGAGAGAAGTGGAACGGTGTCGTCTCCCTGGCCTGGTTCGGCTCCTTCGATACGCAGAAGGTGCAAAACTGGCTCGCAGGCGACGCGCAGCTCGGTGCGGCTCCATTCGGCAGCAGTCATCTTCTCTTTGCATTCTGCACCAAAGCCAAACTGCCATCGGAAAACACACCCGGCGCCAAGTACGTTCAATCCAAGTCAAAGAAGTTTACCCTCCAGCTCCCGCTGTGTCTTCTCCAAGCCAGCTCGAGTTTCGAGGTTAGAACTTTCTGAAGCTTCCAGTCGTGCCCTCAGCTCAGCGATAGTTGAATCGCGTTCTAAAACACAAGGGTGCCGTCATTCTTCCCAATAGTCCAAGAAAGTGTCCAAACCGAACCCAGGGGAGAATCTTACCTTCAAGCATATGCTCAAATTTCGCCTTCTCCTCTCGGAGTGTCATGCACTGGGCCTCCAGCCCATGGACCTCTTTCCACCTCTCGTCGGCGATCTCGCTGATCTTGTCTTGATATTTTTGGTGCTCTTTGAGCTTGGGAAGCACCTTCCGAAAAAACTGTGACCTCTTCTCCGAGCGCTC
The DNA here is from genome assembly GCA_036346355.1 of Rhipidocladum racemiflorum. NCBI lineage: Eukaryota > Viridiplantae > Streptophyta > Magnoliopsida > Poales > Poaceae > Rhipidocladum > Rhipidocladum racemiflorum. The sequence goes on from CM070583.1 coordinate 8,991,552, forward strand.
CCCCATATCCTAGGGGACACGGCGAAGCCTCAGGTGGGGGTCAGCATTTCGTGATATTAACAAATCGAAGAAAGACAGAAGACTTACCCTGACGAGCTCGCTGCACCTGACGGTAAGCTCGTACAGCTCCGTCCGAGTCGCGACCTCCGCTTCCTCGTCCTCCTCCATCCCTTTCCAGTCGGAACCCCCCTCACACCACACGGTCCGGTTCGGGGGCTTCGGGAGAGGACCAAGCGGTGGTGGCTCTCGACGGACCTCCTCCACGTCGGGAGGCAAAGCCGGGTCGAGACCACCGACCACCGGACCACTCGATGGCTCAGCGGTCGAGCCAGCAGCAGCAGGAGGCGGCGCCCCAGCTGCCGAAGGAGACGGCGACCTAGCTGACGAGGGGGAGGCCCCCCTTGGAGAAGCCAGCTTCGGGGACCCTTTTCCAGGAGACTCCCCAGCCGGTAAATCCATGGTGGGAGTCCTGGGTTGTCAAAAAAAAAACATCTCAGCACAGGTAAGAACAAAAAGGCAAGGATTACCTGAGAAAGTACCTCCTGGATTTCTTAAATTTCATCCCGGGCTTCATCCGGGTCCCAGCACCACTCGGAGGGGGGCCCGACCCGATACCAGTAGTCGGGGCTGCTCCTGAGCCAGAGGGCTGGGGCTCCGCCCCTAGCGGTCTGGGGACACCGGAAGTCGAAGGCCCGGTTGGCGACGGATCAGCAGCCACCTCCAACGATTGCCGGCACAGCTCATCGGCCGAAATGCCAGCCGCTCGCTTGGCCTGAACATTCCTCAGCCGGGAGAGGCCTACGACCGGAGCGTCAGAAAAGAAGGATTCACGTTCCTGAAGAGTGAACGATTGTGCACCATCAGCATCACAAACCAAACAAGAACTATGGAACGACTTCTCGAGAGAAAGGGACACCCACAGGAGGAGGAGGGCTCGCCGCCGAAAACTTGTGGGGACAACCCGTGTTGGTAATCTCGGTGCCAGGAGCAAAGTAATCAACCACCCGCGCCGCCAACGCGTCCCTCGAAAGAGATGCGGTCGTCTCCCGAGTGGGATCCCGAGTCCCTCTATACTGGAACCCCAAATGGACCCGCTCCTTTAAGGGTTGCACTCGGCGCTTGACAAAACTAATCGCGATCCCGGGGCCAGTTAGCCCCTGGCTCTTCAGATCATCGATCAACGCCAGAAGCTCGGGGACTTGGTTTAATCCACCGCCATCTGGGGCATCGCCCCAGCACCGAGAGGCCTTAGGGGCACGGCCAGTGAAAGGGGCGAGGAAAGGGTCAACATTCGCACAGTAAAACCACTCCCGCCTCCAACCTTTGAGGGAAGTCTTGAGTGGATTGGCGAAGTAATGCTTCTTCAAGCCTTCTCGCAGCTGGAGTCCGGCACCCCCAATGACATTGGGCGCAGTCCGGTTCGGATGAGGCTTGAGCAAGAAGAGGGAACGGAACAAATAAAAATGAGGACGGATCCCAAGATACGCCTCACAAAGTTGGGCGAAGAGAGCAATGTGAAGAATGGAGTTGGGATTCAAGTTGGTCAGTTCGATCTCGTAGAAGTGGAGGAGCCCCCGGAAAAAGGCGCTCCCGGGAACATTGAACCCCCGCCAAAAGAAGGACTCGAACACCACAATCTCATTCTCTAGAGGTGTGGGGTAAGGGTCACCTGTGGCGGGACGGGCGGAGATCAACTCCAGCTGAGGAAGAACGCCGTCAGCGACCAGCTCCTCCAAGCGGGACGTCGTGGTGATGGAGGTCTCCCACCCCGCGGTCGTCGGGCCAGCATTACCCTCCGACGACGATGAAGAGTCCGAAGAAGAAGACATCTCGAAGAAGAAAGCCCAGCGGGAAGAACCGCCGCGAGTCTTGGGCGCGAAACCGGAAACCCTAGGTCGCCAAAATCGCCAAAGGAGATTTGAAGATTTCTAAGCCGTGCTGGGGGAGGGGCAAAGATGTCTTTACCCCAACAAGGTTTCTTCTCATTTATAAGAAATGAGTCTCAATTTTCGCCTTACGGTGGGAAGAAGCAAGGGCTTCCCTCGCAGTGCAGGCGGATCTAGGGCATGCCCCATGTTGGGCGAAAGGCGTGTTGCAAAGCAGCGACCAGGTGTCAAGTCTGGTTCGAAGTTTGGGATAAAGTCGCCCCACGATGGGCACGAGCAGCCGCCGCCACGGAAGATTGGGGCTGGGCACTTTCCGAACATCCTCCAGCGGTACGCTCCATAATTTGGGGTCAATTGCTGGTCACTGCTTCATAGCGTGATCATGTATCGTGGGAGGATTTTACCAACATGGTCTTGAGAATGAGCCCCATGAGGGTCTGAAGCAGTGCGCCGTAAGCGGGCACAGGCATTACTCTGAATGGCCAAGGTATGCCCCATGAGGGTCAATTGAGCTCTGCAAGCCAATTGCCGCACACCGTAAACGGGTGCGGGTACCGCCCGGCCACGAGCCAAACAACTATGGTATGCCCCACGAGGGTCGATTGAGCTTCACAAGCCGATCGCCGCACACCGTGAGCGGGAGCGGATACCACTCGGCAACGAGCCAAACAACTGTGGTATTCCCCACGAGAGTCGATTGAGCTTCACAAGCCGATCGCCGCACACCGTAAGCGGGAGCGGATACCACTCGGCCACGAGCCAAACAACTGTGGTATGCCCCACGAGGGTCGATTGAGCTTCACAAGCCGATCGCCGCACACCGTAAGCGGGAGCGGATACCACTCGGCCACGAGCCAAACAACTGTGGTATGCCCCACGAGGGTCGATTGAGCTTCACAAGCCGATCGCCGCACACCGTAAGCGGGAGCGGATACCACTCGGCCACGAGCCAAACAACTGTGGTATGCCCCACGAGGGTCGATTGAGCTTCACAAGCCGATCGCCGCACACCGTAAGCGGGAGCGGACACCACTCGGCCACGAGACAAACAGCTGTGGTATGCCCCATGAGGGTTGATTGAGCTTCACAAGCCGATCGCCGCACACCGTAAGCGGGAGCGGATACCACTCGGCCACGAGCCAAACAACTATGGTATGCCCCATGAGGGTCGATTGAGTTTCACGAGCCAACCACCGCGCACCGTAAATAGGTGCATGTACCACTCGACCCCGAGCCAACCGACCACGGCGGCCTAAATCAACAAGTCCTTTACGAACTCCTTTCCCATAAAATCTTTATGATAGGACAAGAGGAGGAAATCCGATCCTAAAGCACTTGGGGGCTGCTGTGGAATGCCTGAGATGGGGGCCCCGCAAGTAGAGCCTACACCCGACTGGGCCGAGGATGACGCAGTAGGCCAAGAGCCTAGAAGCGCCACAAGAAGCCCCTAGCATGGCCCAATTTCTTCCCCAAGGCAGCCGGCTGATCCCTCGACGAAGCTTCGTGCCACGACCAGACAACCCTGCCAAAAGCCAAGCCTGCGATCTGGCATGAGCAAAGCCTGCAGGCACCAGAACCTGGCAGAGTGGCAGGCGTGGGTCGGGAAAGGAACGACCACCCCTCTGGACGTAGTGGGGCTTAGCCGATAGAGAAAAATTACTTAGTCATGAAGCCACCATGTTCAGGGTCAGGTGGCGCCCATCTGTAATGTACCCCTCCCCTAGTGTATAAGGAGGAGGAAACAACCCTAAAAAAGGAGAGAGGGAGAAAAAAGGAGAGACCACTCCTAGATATCCAATAACATAGGACTAGGGTATTATCTCCTCCGCGAGAGCCCGAACCTGTCTAAAAAAGATTGCCCTCGCATCCTGTGTTACCATCTTGCTCTGATCTGGCACAAATCCCGTAGAATCACATATCTCATTGCCGGCGGAACTGATCGTCGACACCTACAATAACAGTTATCAAGCAAGCATCCAAATGTCTCCATTTGAAGCACTGTATGGGAGGAAGTGCCGGCGGAACCAATCGTCGACAGTTGGCACGCCAGGTAGGGGTCTGTGTCAAGATCTCCGTCGAGCTTGATGGCTGCGACGAGCGGAGTCTCCACAGTTTTCTCCCCGGGTCAGGTTCTCCGCTTCAGAAGCCTGACCTTCATCTCCAACAGTCTCGGGAATCTCTCCCTCTACGAGGAGGCCGCGTTGCAGCACGGCGAGGTCTTCGGCGAGCCATCGTCATGACTTCCGCGCAGATCGGGATGTCCCCCTGTCTCTTGCTCTAAAACACTGAGTAGGGGGCTGAAGGCCCGGTCCTGCTAGGAAGTCGGGCTCACGGGCGCCGAGGCACGAACGGTGGGGGTTCTCACCGCCAAACCTCTCGGCACCTCTGAACGCCTGGAACTATCCTCTCCAGGCTCGCCCAGCTCACTGACCGAGTCAGAAGAAAGCCTCGAGAGTTGCTGGAACTTCCGTAGAGTCTGCACGATCGAGGGCTCGTGGACGGATTCGTAGCAACGCCTCGACACATCGGCCGCCGCCGACTTGGAAGGCGGCCGAAGAACAGAGCTCGACGCACGGGCGTGTGCCCTGCGAGACCACGCCCGCGGCGTCAATGAAGACATTTTGCAAGCCAAGATGGGGGACCAAGCGGTCTTCCATACACCACAGCAGAATATCGTCGCCTCCAAGACACTCCTGGATACCTTGAGCCCTATGCTGGGGGCTGGTGATCCAGCCGCCCCGATCGTGGCCCAAGTAAAGGCCATGGTGACGGCGGCAGCAATCCAGCAGGCTGAGACCGACCAGCCGGCAAAGGAGCGGTCACGCGCTCCGGCGAGGACCCAGACGGCCAGCAGTCGGCCAGGTCGGGAAGCCCACCACCAGGGACGTTATGTCCCTCCCTGCGGAAACGACTTGCGGCACAGCCTCAACTGCAACCTCCGTTCCGACCTCGACGCCAGGCGCCACGACCAAGAAAGGGAGGAGTGACACCGCCATGCCGACGAGTACGAACGTTATGGCATCCTTCCACGAGACCGCGAAATACGCCAGGCCCGATCCCCCCCCGCGTCGGTCACCGCCCGGGGGTTGTCGCGGGGTCATTGAGGGGGTTCGCGCGTTTACACCTCACCTACGCCGAGTGGTTTGGCCAGATGGGTTTAACCCCAAAGGCATCACTAGATTTGACGGTGAGAGGGATCCGGAGGCTTGGTTACAGGTATATGCTCTGGCAGTTAGGGCTGCCGGCGGGATCAAAAAGTAATGGCAAATTACTTACCGGTTACCCTCTCGCCCCTGGCCCAAGCTTGGCTCACTAGACTCCCAGCGAACTCTATAGATTCCTAGGGAGATCTGTGTGAGCAGTTTATTTCAAACTTCCAAGGCACTTATGAGCGCCCTGGCACCCCTGGGACCTGTATCAGCTGCACCAGAAGAAGAATGAGTCCCTGCGGGAGTTCGTCAGGCGCTTCATGCACAAGAAAAGCACTGTTCGGGATGTCACGGATGTGGTCGTGATAGCTGTCTCGGATGCCACCAACGTCAGTACGTGATCTGTTCGCCCTAGCGGACCGCTACGCTTTTGCCTCCGAGGCCTTGGCGGAACGACACGACGAGAAGAAGGATCACGCCGAGCCCCCAAGGCGCAAGGAGAAGCGCAAGGGTGAAGAGCTGGTGGCTATCGCTGAACGTGCCCGCCCACGTGCGCTCGGAGAGGATGGATATGACAAGGTGATGAACTCGCTTTGTCCCTTCCATCCGAAAGGAAGACATGCCACCAAGGACTGCTTCACCCTGAAGAGATTTGCCCGGGAGAGCAAGAAGCAGGCCGGGCCAGGTCCGATTGGGCCCCCATAGCGACCTCCTCCGGTGAAGAAGACTACCAGGAAGTCGACCTCGAGCTCAATTACATATTCGGGGGCTCGGCCGCGTACAAGTCCAAGCGAAAGCAAAAGCTTACCGCTCGGGACATCAACGCAATAGAGCCGGAAGACCCCCAGTATGTACGGTGGTCCGAGGTCGCGATAACTTATCATCGCACGGACCACCCGGATCGAGTCCCCTTCCTCGGTAGATATCCGCTTGTCTTGGCGCCGGTTGTTCGCGGCATCTAGCTCAAGAGGGTATTGATCGACGGCGGAAGTGGGCTTAATGTCCTCTTCGTGAAAACACTCGATGACATGGGGATTCCGCGGTCGGAGCTTAAACGCGGGTCATCGCCTTTTCACGGAGTGATACCCGGAACGTCGGCAACACCACTAGAACAAATCACTCTACCGGTCACATTCGGCACGAGAGACAACTACCGGATAGAGAGCCTTAGCTTCGAGGTGGCAGACTTCGCGACAGCATATCATGCCATCTTGGGGAGACCAGCGCTAGCCAAGTTCATGGCAGTGGCCCACTACGCGTACTTAACGATGAAAATTCCAGGCCCGAGTGGTATTATCACGCTGCGCGGTGATATCAAGCAGTCTTTTTCTTGCGACAGGGAGAGCTGCGAGGTGGCCGAGTCGCTAGAGGCGCTAGCGGGTCAGGAGAGGATTCATCAAGAGGCGAATTCCGACATGCCGGAAGGTAGCGTCCCTACCCGCAAGGCGCCGAACCCCGGAATCGGCCCCGAGGAAGGCACCAAGAGAATCATCCTCGACCCATCCGATCCAGCTCAAACGGCCTTGATTAGGACAGGGCTCGGAGATAAATAGGAGGACGCGCTCGTCACCTTTCTGCGGGTAAACAAAGACGTCTTTGCCTGGAAGCCGTCGGACATGCCCGGAGTCCCCAGGGAGGTGATCGAGCACGCGCTGAACGTAAACGAATCAGCCAGGCCAGTCAAGCAAAGGTTGCGATGGTTCGCTTAAGACCGTCGAGAGGCCATCAGGGAGGAGATCACCAAACTATTAGCCGCAGGTTTTATCAAGGAGGTGTATCATCCCGACTGGTTGGCAAATCCTGTACTCATTCAAAAGAAGAATAAAAGTTGGCGCATGTGTGTTGATTACACCGACCTCAACAAGGCTTGCCCGAAAGATCCCTTTGGTCTGCCCCGCATCGATCAAGTGGTGGACTCCACTGCTGGATCCCAACTACTCAGTTTTGTAGACGCCTACTCAGGCTATCACCAAATCCGGCTTCGAGAAGAGGATTGCGAGAAGACTTCGTTCATCACTCCATTCAGAGCATATTGCTATGTCACGATGCCGTTTGGGCTGAAAAACGCTGGCGCGACTTACCAGCGCGCGATACAGCGGTGTTTTCACCATCAGCTCGGACACAATGTGGAGGCATATGTGGATGATGTAGTGGTTAAAATGCAGACCAAGGACAGTCTAACCTACGATCTGGCCGAGACGTTCGAAAGTCTGAGGGCGTTCCAGATGAGGTTGAACCCTGAGAAGTGCGTTTTCGCGGTTTCTTCTGGGAAACTACTCGGATTCATTGTCTCTTATCGCGGGATCGAGCCAAATCCAGAAAAAATCGGGGCCATCATGAGGATGGCACCACCTACCAGCCAGAAAGACGTTCAAAAACTTACTGGCTGCATGGTAGCGCTTGGTAGGTTCATCTCCCGGTTGGGGGTTCGGGGGATGCCTTTCTTCAAGCTCCTCAAGAAACAGGACCGTTTTGAGTGGACAGCTGAGGCACAGCAAGCCTTCGAAGAGCTCAAGGTGTTCCTCTACACCCCTCCAGTCCTAGTCTCGCCGGTGCCAGGTGAACTTCTCTTGCTTTACATAGCGGCAACGACTCATGTAGTCAGTGCCGCGATAGTCGTGGAGCGGGAGGAGTCAGGACACCGTTACGGTGTACAACACCCGGTCTACTTTGTCAGCGAAGTGCTGGGCGAATCCAAGACGCGATATCCTCAAGTTCAGGTGCGTAGCGTGCAAGCTGTGTGAACTTGTTCAGGTATTCGGCCACCGGCTGATTACCTTGCGTCAGTGCTCTGAACTCCTCCTTCTTGAGGTCCATAATTCCTTCTGGCACGTGATACTGATGAAATGCAGCTGTAAACTCCTCCCAAGTGATGTCCTGTGGGTTATCCCGCGTAGCGCAGAAGTTTTCCCACCATTCAGCGGCTGTTCCTTCCAACTGATGAGAAGCGTAGAGCACTTTCTCATTTCCCATGCATTGAACAATGTGTAGCTTCCTCTCAATTGACCTTAACCATTCATCGGACTCTAATGGATTAGCATTCCTGGAGAAAGTGGGGGGATGAGTCCTCATGAACTCTGACAGTCTTGTATTCTGGCGTTGCCCTTGATCGACTTGATTAGCGGTAGCTTGAGAAGTGACGTGCTGCATCTGTTGCGATCGCTAGGAACTCTATCCCATCTATTAATATTCTCACCCCAGAACATCCTACTTTCGTTCGGAGTTCGGAACCAGGGGTTTGAACTAAAAGCATGCATTTAAGTCTTGCAATCACCAAATCATTTTTAACAGCAAAGCCTTGAGAAATAAACGAATGCGAAGCTCCAGAATGAAACAAAACTGTTGCAGGTACTGAGTTGACAAGTAACTTACCCAGTACGACGTCCGTGGCATTCTGAAGTGCATCTGCTGTGACATGGTTGATTCGGCCTCTCAACACAGTCTGGGGTGTTGCTCCTGGTGCTGGCGTCCTGGCTGGTGTGGATCCCAGATTGAAGCAAACTGGGGTCACTCCTGCTGTCTTCTTAGGGCAACTGTTGGCAAAGTGTCCTGGCTCATTGTAGTTGTAGCAGCGTCTCACTGTCCCCTGTTGATTGCCTGAAGTGGCGTTTCTGGCTGGTGCTGGGGTCTGATAGTTCTAATTGACGGGTCTCGGTGCTGGTGACGGTGTCCTTGTGGCACTCTGCGGCTGGAATCTGAAAAACTGATTGGGCGCAACCCTCAAACGTTGTTGTGCTCCCTAACGCGATCCCTGCTGTTGCATCCTGCGCTTCCTGTTCTCATCCAGTTCCTTGCGCTTGTCCTCAAGAATAAGCGCCTTATTCACAAGCTCCTGGAAATCCGGAAAGGTGTGGGTGATCAGTCCCACCTGCAGTCCTGAGTTAAGTCCCTTCATGAAGCGAGACTGCCTGGCTTTATCTGTCGCTACGTCTTCAGGTGCGTAGCGTGCAAGCTGTGTGAACTTGTTCAGGTATTCGGCCACCAGCTGATTACCTTGCTTCAGTGCTCTGAACTCCTCCTTCTTGAGGTCCATAATTCCTTCTGGCACGTGATACTGATGAAATGCAACTGTAAACTCCTCCCAAGTGATGTCCTGTGGGTTATCCCGCGTAACGCAGAAGTTTTCCCACCATTCAGCGGCTGTTCCTTCCAACTGATGAGAAGCGTAGAGCACTTTCTCATTTCCCATGCATTGAGCAATGTGTAGCTTCCTCTCAATTGACCTTAACCAGTCATCGGCCTCCAATGGATTAGCATTCTCGGAGAAAGTGGGGGGATGAGTCCTCATGAACTCTGACAGTCTTGTATTCTGGCGTTGCCCTTGATTGACTTGATTAGCGGTAGCTTGAGCAGTGACGTGCTGCATCTGTTGCATCATGGCATGCATCAACTGAGTCTGAGCAGCAAGAAAAGCTCCAAAATTCTGCATGTCAACTGGCGGTGCTGGTGCTCCATCATTGGGGTTTCCATCTGGACGATAACCACTTCCATTGCCTCCAAGGTTTCCGCGGGTGTTCACCATCTGTCGATTGCTTCAAGGTTTCAGAGATGAGAGGGAACAAGAATAGACAAGTAGTAGGGGAAACTTATGCGGGGAAAAAGGTGTAACTCAAAATCCGACTTTATTATTATTAATAATAATAATAACTTGGTATGGTTGCTTACAGTGCCTAAAGGCCTGCAACACATACTGCACACTCAGCAAACAATGAAAATCCAACGCCTCTAAGGATGACTCTTATTCTATAACGCGACTCGACGAAGGAGTCTCAACCTCAAAACCTACGCTCACTCCTCGAGAAAACCTCCCCTGTCTCCTTGCGGCGGGTGCGACGGCATAGGCGCGAAACAATCGCCATGCCCCTCAACTGTGGTAGTCGAAGAAGCAGTGTCCTCATCAAGATCTAGATCCTCCGGGTCCGGTTCATGTAGCTCGAGCACTGGCTCCGGTCCTGGCCCATACAATGCAATCTCCAACTCGTCAATCCTTCGCAAAAGATGAGACACATACTCTTGAGCCTCCCTCCATCGTTTCTTCTCCACCGTGGCCTCCTCCCGAGCTTTCTGTAGTTCCCGGTTCGTATCATCGAGCGCATCCTCCTGAGCGATGACAAGTCGTGCCAGCTGTGTGACCGTGGTATTCTCGTCCTGAATCAACTTCGGGTCGAGAAGGTTGTTGTTGCATGGATGGTAGCGGTACTCTGCTCCCTCCAGCTCGCTGGCGTAGATGCGGGCGACGTGTCGCATTGCTCGTCGTGATACCTCCTGAATTCCCATCTGTATTGTCGACCTCCTGGCGGTGCAGTATATTGGACGATTGCCCTTGCCCTTCTTCCAGGCATGTACCATGATCTTCACGTCACAAGCCTTAATCAGTCCCGCTTGCCTGATGACGTTCACTTGGTATTGCGGCTTCTCAAATCCTTCGAGAAACTGCATCATACGCCAAAGTTCTGCGGCGTGGCCAACCTCAAGATCGACGTAGTTGATCTCTCCTTCCATCTGTCAAAGGATACTTGCGTTAGAACGCAGCACTTTAAAATCAATGTGGAAGACGAAAGAACTCAGCAAGGGGTATGAACAAGAATGAAAGGGGTAAGTCGAGAATTCATTCATTATCTTGACAAATTTTATCTTTAGAAAATAAGTTTTATCCTCACTACGACCATTCTAACTATGGGTGAGCCTACAGTCAGTATGGCTCTGATACCACCTCTGTCAGGACCCGAATTTGCAAATCCGGACCCTCTGTGTATTCAGCACTAGTCCAGGAACGCGCTAGTGCACACAGTCTTAACGTTGGTAAATATCACAATCATACCACTCGATACTAATAAAGTACTTTAATTAAATAATCAAACTGGTTGCTTGACCTTAGGGTCAAGTTACAAATATACGCCACGCAGGGCAAAACTTAATAAGAGAGAAATAATAGCAGCGGAAAATAAGATAACTTCGTGGCGCCATCCAGTATACCACAGGCAACTGACTGGGCTCGCTTCCTAGTTAGACGGATCTTCTGGGAGCTCCTCCTCCAAAGCTGGTGTAGACTCTTCTTCAGCTGGTGTTGTATTGTGGCAAGGGTGAGTACTTGGTACTCAGCAAATCATGCACAGAATGCAGCTAATATACTATATGCATGGCTTGGTACAAAGGAATAACTCAGGGTATATTTGCATTAAACAGCATTTGACAATTAGCATAAGTAGATTCGAAAGCAGTAGAAACAAGTATAACATTAATAACTTTTCTAGGAGTTTAATCACATCTTTCCCATTCCTAATCCACATTTCCATCAACATCACTATTTAACCAAACCCAACCTTTCAAATCCAAGTTATTTTCAAGAAAGTCTAACCCTTAACTGTAATTCCCGAGCGATGTCCAATACCGCGGACACGGCTATTCGAATAGATTTTACACTCTGCAGAGGTTATGCACTTTACCCACAAGATACAGTCAAACACCACAAAGGCGAGTGTCCGTAACAAAGCCTTTCGAAAACCTCTAACAGCACAAGTGGTCCTCCCCGGTTGTTGCACACTAACCCTTCCCTTAGCTAAGGCGAAGTTTAGGCCAATCAACCGTTAGATGGGTACCTGGCCGCAGCCCCGGTACGCTCCCCCGTACAACTTACACAAAGGGTGTAGTTGACATCCTGAGGTCCCACAGGTACGTTATTAGCAACTTAATCAAATAGGTCCGTCCCATTAAAGACATGTGGTTGCACATTTGACTCAGTTCAAAGGCTTGCAAGGTTAAGTCCTTAGGGTGACCAGGGCAAGACTACCCGAAGAACCAAACCAACATCCCCGGTGCCACAACTGGCCCACCCGATCATTCTTGCCACATGCCCCGGTCAAAAGCTATTTATCAAAACCCAATTGATTACCATGCACCACGTGCCATCAACATCACATGATACCTTTCCAAAACAGGTTCAATATATCATTAAGTCAATATTAACATTTGATTGTTCAAAATCATGTCATGAGCACTGTCAGCGTTCTAGCTAACAGGCACCTCCGGATCGGGTGCTTATAAGGTTCTAACGGGGGGGCTTTAGATGTGATCGCCGGAGAAGAAAGATGAATGGGATGATGGCGGAGCTCAAAGGAATGGAGACGCTACGGTTTTACCAGGTTCGGGCCCTCCAAAGAGTAACAACCCTAGTCCTGTTCTTTGTGGTATTGCTTGGGTTCTTGGTTGAGAGAATGGAAACCTCTCAGAAACCAACCCCCTCTCTCATGCACCCTGGCCCTCTTTTATACTTGGGCTCACGGGGGCGCATGGGAGGCTTACATTGCGAGCCTTCTCATTACACTGCTACGGGCGCATTTAATAGACCTGTCGCTATTCTTACATCTCATCATCACCCGTCGCAGCCGTCACATCCCTGCCTCGGGCCTTACGTCCGCCAACGCTGCCCGTTTTGCCAGGGGGTAAGGTGCTATCGTGGTGTCACACACCATTAATGCACGCCTAGGGAAGACGCGTCGCCATGCTGCCTTCTTCACGCTTTGCATTCAATGCGCACGACTCGCATTAAATGCCCTTGACTTAGGCGCTGCAGCCTCGGGAGTGGGCGCCAGCGGAGTGGCCTGCATGCCACCTGTCCGGTGGGCGCCCACCTTGCCAGTCACCTGAGGGCGTGGTCTGCCACGCGCCCCTTGGGCGACCACCTTCCTGGTCGCCCAGCGGTGTGGTCCGGTAGCCATCTGTCCGCTGGGCGGCCACCTTTCTGGGCGCCCGGTGGCGTGGCCTGGTCGCCACCTGTCCACCGGGCGACCACCTTCTTGGGCACCCAGTGGTGTGACCTGATCGCCACCTGTCCACTGGGCGGCCACCTTCCTGGGCGCCCGGTGGCGTGGCCTGGTCGCCACCTGTCCACCGGGCGACCACCTTCTTGGGCGCCCAGTGGTGTGGGCTAATTGCCACCTGTCCACCGGGGCGACCACGCCGGGGAGCTGCCCGCCCGGTGGTCTCTTTTATTGCGGGGGAGTGGGGACCCTGGCGTAAAATACGCCGACAGTAGCCCCCGGGCCCATCCAGGAGCGCTTTTTGGACCTACCATTTTCTTCTTTTCTTTCTCTTAGATGTCCCTTGCGAAACCGCTTAGTCTCCTGGGTGGGGCCACTTAATAAACCCGCACGCTCCGCAGTCTTCATGGGACCTTCTGGCTTCTTCCGTTTCTCAAGGCGGTTTGCGCAGTTATTCCTGCCTTTAAACTGTCGCACGATCCTTGAGGTGCGCCTTTTTAATGGGGCTTTTGAACTTCCGCTTTTTCGAACCGCCGCGCCCCTTCGGTTTTCCCGCCGAAGGATCCCTCGCAGCCTTATAAGAGGTCGATCGAGGGGGAGCGGTTCAGCCTCTTCCTACTTTCCTTTCTGCCTCAGAGCCTGTTTCATCTTCTTCTTTGTCGACGCGCTCTGATACCTTCCCGCGCCTGATGGCTCCCGTTCTTCCATCGTCATCCGTCGAGGAGGAGGTCGCCACCAGGCTCTCCCGGAACATAACTGCGGGCACTCTCCGTGTTCGCCCCGGGACCGTCGAGCCCCATTGCCGACCCGGAGAAGTGGTCTTCTTCGGGTGGCAGCTTCTGGCCGGCCTGCTGCCGCCGGTTTCGGACTTCTACCTCTCCGTTCTTAACTTCTACGCCATTCATCACATCCATCTTCCCCCCAACTCTGTCATCCTCCTTTCCGCCTTTGCCTACTTCTGCGAGATGTTTGTAGGGGTACTACCCAATCTCCTTCTCTTTCGCTTTTTCTATACCCTCACGCCGGTGGCAATGGTCGCACACCGGGAGCTGCCACCTGCGGCTCCGCGATGGGTCCATGTCGCGCTATATCCCGCTGGACTGTCGGTCCAATTGGAGGAATTGGCGTGAGGATTGGGTGTACGTCGAGGATGACAGCGGCATCGAGGTGCTGGAGCTTCCGACTGGCCCGGCGATCAGCAACCCCAACTGGGGGGCCCACGTGAGCGTGACGCCTGAGCTCCAGGCGATGCTAGCCCGTGTTGACCAGCTGCGGACGGCGGGTCTGACAGGGCACATGGTCATCCGGGATTTCGTCTCCCGGAGGCTATGCCCTCTGCGCCGTCGCGTCCGCCCGGCCTGGCAGTACATGGGCGTAGGCGACGGGACCCAGAGCATCGTTGGAGGTAACCTGTCTCGTCCCAGATTGCTCACTGCTTTCCTTCTTTATTGGCTGAATCCGGTGCTGACAGTGCTTCTGCTTCTTGGGGTTTTCCCCCTCTTCTCTTTTGCCGACAGCCGCCGGGAACCTGTCACCTGACGCGATCGACAGGTGGATGGTACAGCTGGGCTTCGCCGGTCCTGTTCCGCCGTTCCCGACAGGCGCAGTCCCGCTTTGCCGGCTATCGCCGGGGGAGCGGGCGGCGATAATCCGTGCCCTGCCATCGATGGATGCCATGGGCACGTCCATTACGACGCGCCAGGTGCCTCTGACAATTCGGTAGCCTCCCCCCGCCGGCGGTCAGGGGAGGCGCAGTCGTCCGGACGATGGCGACGCCAACAGGGGCCCCTCTCAAAGGCCCCGCCTCCTGGGTCCGGCCGGGGCGGGTTCTTCAACGACAACCGCGGGGACTTCATCTGCTGCAGCAGCCAGCTCCTCAATGGCGGGACAACAGCCGCCGCCCCCGACTTTGCTACCTCCGCCGCCGCCGGCATGATCCTTCCTCGCCCGCCCGGCGGCGAATCCTTCCGCCGCCACCGACAGCGGTGATTCCTCGCCCGCCGCCGCGCGGTGGTTTCCCAGCCGTCGCCGGCGGCGGCAGTGATTCCTCGCCCGCGCCGCCCGGCAGCGGTGGTTCCCCCGCCGTCGCCGCCGGCAGCGGTGATTCCTCCGCTGCCGCCAGCACCGGTCCCTAGACCGCTAGGACCGGCACCGGCAACGCCACGCGGGGGACTGGTCCTTACCCCAAGCGTGCCCCGATTCTCGAGGCCGCCGCCCAGGTATTCCTTCAAAAACGCACATGCGAATAAGTTTTTTCAAGTAACTGCTCACCATTACTTACCGCTCCCTCTCCAGGGTTTCTTCTTCGGACATTCCCGCCGCCGCGGCCAGAGTTGATCCCGTCGTCGCGGCGCGCGGCGCCTGATCCGAGATCGCCGACCCGTGAGCGCGCAGCGGGAGGGCGACCCTGCGTCGCCGCTGGTGGCTGCTCGCCTCAGCCTGCTTGGCCCCGCGCCCACCCCGGATCCTCCTTCTGCCTCCGTTCCTTCGGCGGACGCGGACGCCCTGCTGGCAGCCCTTAGAGAGCTCTACTCCAGCACGAGCACGCGTCTGACGACGAGCCGGGAGCGGCTTACGGAGGCGGGAATTGAAATCAACCGCCTCCGCAAGGAGGTGGATGATCTGCGCTAGCGGGGAGCGGGGCTGGAGGCACAGCTGCGGCGGGAGCGGGAGCAGCGGGAGCAAAGCGCCCACCGCGCCGAAGAGCTTGCCGCGGAGCTGGAGACGGAGAGGGTCGAACGGGTCGGTCGGGCGGACCACGATAGGAATGCCGCGTCACGCCCACGGCCAGGCGGTGGCGACCTTGCTCCGTTGAAATTTGGACCGGTAGAGTCCGCGGGAGGAGAAGGCGCGGCACTATGCGTTCTGCCTCTACCGGACCGCGGACTTCCTCACGCTCCTGCCCGCCGCCCTTACCGCCAGGTCCGTCCAGGAGGGGCGCGCGGTGGCGGCGGCCACGGCGACGTTCGTGCTGGCCTGCTGCGTCAGTCGCGACGCCAATTTTGATCCCATGGCCACTGTCCAGGGGATCGAAGGCGACCCGACGCAGGCGGAGGAGCGAGTCCGGGGCGCCGCTGAGCGCGTTGCCGCGCAGCTGGAGATGGGGAATCCTCAGCTGGAGACGGTCGCGGAGGACGTGGCGATGGCGCTGGACGTCGGTCCGATCGAAGAAGATGTGGCAGCTGCTGAGGCCGCAGCAGAGGCCGAGGATGAGCCACCCGAAGCTTAGCTTTATTTTCTTTAGCTCTTGCCTGTAATGACTTTAGATGTAAGACTTT
Source organism: Rhipidocladum racemiflorum (assembly GCA_036346355.1). NCBI lineage: Eukaryota > Viridiplantae > Streptophyta > Magnoliopsida > Poales > Poaceae > Rhipidocladum > Rhipidocladum racemiflorum. The sequence goes on from CM070583.1 coordinate 9,007,625, forward strand.
TTATATGAAGCTGGGGCACAAGCTCCTGCTATGTTACTTAAAGATCGCTTTTTATCCTAATCTTTCCGGTTCCGCGCGAGCCAATTACGCGGCTGCTTTAAGACTTAAGGTCTTGTGCCAGGGGATCACTTTCCCCGAACCTCTTATCCCTAGCAAAATTTTGACTCCCAGGTAGCCTCTAGGGAACGAGCACTTAGTGATTCCGGGCCGGACCTTAGGTTCTTGGCAGTGGTGCTCGAGTCGCCGATCCCCACGGGGACACCCGGAGTGTCATGACCGTGTTGGGGATCATGCCGAACCAGCCATCCAATCACCTAATCCCGTGCGCCGCTCTCACTTAGTGATTCCGCCTTCGCTATTGGGGCTTTGCGGGGTTACGGGGTACTAGAGGCAAGTGCCCTGGCACTACCCGACAGAAGGCGAAAAGACCGAAAAGAGGGCAGCGAGAACAACTTTTCAGATAAGGGAAAAGAGTATTCAACTCCAACAGAAGGCCTTCCCCGACCCGCGACGGAGAGGAGGACATACTCCGGCCGGTCGGGGAACGGAGCCTGGGACTTACAACCGATCAGGGGTAGAATCTGGAGGAGCGTCGCTCGCCAGCCCATCGACCCTCGGACGGGGTCGAAGGGTGCGAGTCCGTGCTCTCCTGAGAACCGGAGGGGGGGGAGCCCCCTGTTCGCCAGCAGGTCCTCGGGCAAGCTGCTGCGCTTTGAGCGTGACTCCGCCATGCGACTGGCGCGCCACCCGCTTCCCTGAGCTCCGAACTGGAAATTGAAAAAAGAGGGCAATCCAACCACCGATAGCTCCTACCTGGCGCGCCACTGTCAGCGTTCTAGCTAACAGGCACCTCCGGATCGGGTGCTTATAAGGTTCTAACGGGGGGGGCTTTAGATGTGATCGCCGGAGAAGAAAGATGAATGGGATGATGGCGGAGCTCAAAGGAATGGAGATGCTACGGTTTTACCAGGTTCGGGCCCTCCAAAGAGTAACAACCCTAGTCCTGTTCTTTGTGGTATTGCTTGGGTTCTTGGTTGAGAGAATGGAAACCTCTCAGAAACCAACCCCCTCTCTCATGCACCCTGGCCCTCTTTTATACTTGGGCTCAAGGGGGCGCATGGGAGGCTTACATTGCAAGCCTTCACATTACACTGCTACGGGCGCATTTAATAGACCTGTCGCTATTCTTACATCTCATCATCACCCGTCGCAGCCGTCACATCCCTGCCTCGGGCCTTACGTCCGCCAACGCTGCACGTTCTGCCAGGGGGTAAGGTGCTATCGTGGTGTCACACACCATTAATGCACGCCTAGGGAAGACGCGCCGCCATGCTGCCTTCTTCACGCTTTGCATTCAATGCGCACGACTCGCATTAAATGCCCTTGACTTAGGCGCTGCAGCCTCGGGAGTGGGCACCAGCGGAGTGGCCTGCATGCCACCTGTCCGGTGGGCGCCCACCTTGCCAGTCACCTGAGGGCGTGGTCTGCCACGCGCCCCTTGGGCGACCACCTTCCTGGTCGCCCAGCGGTGTGGTCCGGTAGCCATCTGTCCGCTGGGCGGCCACCTTCCTGGGCGCCCGGTGGCGTGGCCTGGTCGCCACCTGTCCACCGGGCGACCACCTTCTTGGGCACCCAGTGGTGTGACCTGATCGCCACCTGTCCACTGGGCGGCCACCTTCCTGGGCGCCCGGTGGCGTGGCCTGGTCGCCACCTGTCCACCGGGCGACCACCTTCTTGGGCGCCCAGTGGTGTGGGCTAATCGCCACCTGTCCACCGGGGCGACCACGCTGGGGAGCTGCCCGCCCGGTGGTCTCTTTTATTGCGGGGGAGTGGGGACCCTGGCGTAAAATACGCCGACAAGCACGTAGCAGGTCTAGGCAATATTCTACAACGATCTAATTTTCCAAGTTGGCAATTTAATAATATCCAACTAGTAAACCTCAACTAGGGTGACAAGGGTCATGGCACATATATAATTAACCAAGGTGTCATACAGCAATTAGGCATTTATCTAATTCCCATAATTTAAAGAAAGTATTATCTAATTAAACTAGCATGCAATAGATTTAAATCGAATTAATTTGAAATTGGGATCAACATGGTCAAAGCATAACTTGCCTTCAAAAAGTACTTGTTCTTGGTCCTGAGCTGGCTCCTGGGTCAATACTTCTCCTTCGAATCCTTCCGGCACTTCAACGTCTACTCGTAATGCGTGCAAATAGCAACGAATGAATAAAACAGTAAACAAAAAGTGCCCAAACATCCAAATAAAGTTCATAAACAGAGAGAACATAATTTTATAAATTTTTAGAAACTGTAATCGTCAAATTCGGAGTTTAAATGCAAAAGATACAAACATTTAGAGTTTAAATAATCAATTAAATAATATTACAGAGAAAAACTTTAGTCCAAAAATTAAATAAAATTCATCATTAGGTAGATCTCAATTTTATACAAATTTAGAAATTTGAATCACTCAAATCGGAGTTAAAATGCAAAAGTTATAAGCGTTTGAAGTTTGAACCAAATTCTGAAATCAATATTTCGAATTAATAAATCATTTTCTTTTTCGAAAATTAATTATTGCGTCAGCAAGGACACGTGTCAGCCTCTGATTGGGTGGCTGACGTCAGCCAGTCCACGGGCTTAGCCCACGGTTCGGCTTGGGTCCACCGTGGACCCGGTCCACGGCCCACGTGTGACTGACAGGTGGGACCCACGGGGGTGACGTCATCGCTGACGTCAGCGGGGACTCAGCCCGCTGCTGACGGGTGGGACCCACTGGTGACGTCACGGTGCGGTCACTGACATGTGGGCCCGCCTTGTCAGCGGCTAGGGTTCAAGCGCGCATGGCGTGGCTGACAGGTGGGCCCTCTGACACGCGGGCCCCGCGTGTCAAAGACACGCTCTCACGCGCGGCGCTGACCGCGGCGGTCAAGCTTCCCGCCACGTGGCGCGATCTTGGCCGTTGATTTGAAAATCAACGGCCCAGATTGGATCTAGCGTAACGCGTTGGAAAACAACTCCGCTGATCTGGACCGTTCGATCTTCATCGGACGGTCAAGATCTAATCTAACGCAAACCACACGGCTAACCCTAACCGTTCGATCTAAATCTAACGGCTGAGATCCAATCCAACCTGGTGCAGTTCTAGCTACGTGGCACAATCTAAGCCATTGGATCTAGATCCAACGGTTGGAATTAGATCTAGAGATCACAACGTGGAAAATACCTCCGGCGACGTGGCGCAATCTCAGCCGTGCGATGAGGATCCGACGGCTAAAAAGCTTCGAGGCCACGGCGATGTCCACGGGGAAGTTTGCTGGCCGGAGATGTGGACGACGACGATGGCAGCGGCGTTGCGGGCGTGCTCCGGTGTAGTGGAAGGTCCCCTCCGACGCGGCTGGCTCTTGCGGTTCCGGATCTGACCTCAACGGCGGCGGAAACAACGGGAAACCGCGGCGGAACACACGATCAACTCCGGCGAGCGATTGCGGCGCAACCACGGCGGCTCGGGCGACGTTGTCTAGGGCTACGGGTGCGCACGGAAGTCGGCGTCACGACACGGGTGGCGGCGCATTAAATACCCCCTCGACGTCCGTGAAACGCGCGGAAAACGAGGGCCCACGCACGGGCGGCGGCGGAGTCTGGCGGCGACACAGATAGGGCGACGTGGCTCAACGTGAGCCGTTGGATCAAGATCCAATGGTCACGCGAGTTGGACTCGGGTCCGACTCGGTGAGCTGGCTGGCTGGCTCGGTCAGGCTTGGGTCCGGGTGACGTGGCTCAATCTCGGTCGTTCGATCTTGATCGGACGGTCGAGAGGGTTAGGGCTCGGTTGGGTTCGAGTCGGACTCGGACACGAGTCTGACTCGGGCTCGGTCGGTGGAACAGTACAAACCCACTCGCTATTTTCCAGTGATTAAATAATCTAATTAAATTCACAGAAATTCATTTAATTCATTAAAAAGAGGAAAAGACTCAGAAAAATTCCAAAAAAATTCTGGAAAATATTTTAGGACATTTTGGACTCAAATAAAATATTTTCAACCAAATTTTATTTGCGAAGTTAAATTCTTTAATTATTTCAAAGTGGAATAAATTCAAATAAATTCCAAATAAATCCAAATAAATTCCAGAAAATTCCAAAAATTCACCAAAGTGCCAAATCACACATGAATTTAAGAAAAGCAAAATTTTGGGATTTTACACCATGAATCATGTGAAGGATTTTTAAATCATAATCCTAGTTTTCAAGTGTCCACAGCAAAGAGGGATCAATTCAAATAGTTCTTTTATAAAAGAGATCAGGCCAAAACACAAAAGCCTCTTTCAGAAAAGCAAAAGCAGATTTTTCAGGAATTATCCTCACTTAGAGCAGGTGCATGGTGGACTTATGTTGCTCCAAAATTTCTGATAATTTTTCACCCTTTGAGCAGATTAGTCATGAAGCACTCCACCAAAAATCACCACAATAATCCTTCTACAAAAATCAGGAAATATCAAGAACTACGAGCAGTGAGGATCTTCAATCAGGAAATTTGGGGCTCGGTTTTCACCTCACATCTCCCAAACGGTGCACCCAGTGGACTCAAAAAACTTTCCACAGATGGATATATGAGTCAAGCACCTTCTACAACAAGAATCACTCAAAAAGGATTTTTCTATATTTTTTCTAAAAATCAAAGACTGACTGCTGCGCGAAGAACAAGTTCAGGACAGATTTGCAATCTTGATAGAAACTTGATCTCTAGTCTATCCTAGGGTGCAAGAAAGATGTAAAACCAAATGAGCACCCTCAAGACATCCTTGATCAACAGCATTTAGAAGGAGAGGAGCAAATCCAAATTGTGAGAAAGTAAATTGCGAGAATTTACATGAGGGAAAGTAAATGCTGAATTTAAATTGCGTAAAGTAAAGACATAATGTAAATGTGGAATTTAAATTCACAAGAATGTAAAGAAAATCTTTGTATTTTCTGGTTGGAAGGTTTACAAAGCCTCACTTCATGTGGGCAAAGCTCAAAGGAGCAACTCAAACTTTCAAGTGAGGGAGGACACCCCTCCCCCTTGGATGAGTCCCAAACCCTAGGGCACTCCACCAAGGGCTAGGATTAACCCTCTCATTTCGCCCCACACATGGGCTTTACATGGGCCACATTGGCCATACATGGGTTCATCCGCCGGACTTGACTGCTCAGTTTCCTCCTCTTCGAGCCTCCAACCCAAACCGGAAACCTTGAGCCACCTCAAGTCCATTTCCATGACATCCAAGTGAACCTGGTTTGAGCCCAACCATCTCGTCGGCATCCTTGACCGCTCTGGACCTCGGTTCTCCCAACCTAGTCCCGGTACTCACCAACGACCATAGCTGCCTCAGGAACCTGTACCACAAGGAACAAACCATTTTGCACATACCACAATACACATATCTTTTTCTTCCTGCATGTTAGTCCACAATTATCATTAATTCAAACATGCAATACCGAGTCAAATCAAACTCAAACCTGAGCACACCTTGCTCAAATAAAGTCAAATACTCATCACAAACATGGATGGACCTCCACATGGTCCTTCAAGCATGTACCACAGCTGCTAGCTCAAGGTCATGGGTGGGATAATTCACCTCATGTGGCCTTAGTTGCCTTAATTCACATGCCACAACTCAGCCTTCTTGCATAAGTACACAACCAAGCCCAAGGCGTGATGCATCACAATATATGTCGAAGCCCTTCTGAATATCCGGTAGGACTAATATTGGTGTAGTGGTTAAGCGAACCTTCAACAATTGGAAACTCGCTTCACACTCCACTGACCATGCAAACTTCTTCTCCTTCTTCAAAAGTTCGGTCAGTGGCTTCGCGTTCTTGGAGAAGTTCTCCATGAACCGGTGGTAATAACCCGCAAGCCCGAGAAAACTTTTAATTTTTGTGATGGTCTTGGGCTATCCCCAATCAAGTATAGATTTCACTTTGGTTGGGTCAACCGCAACTCCTCCTTCTAATAGCACATGGCCTAAGAAGGAAACCTTCTTTAGCCAAAATCCGCACTTGCTGAATTTGACATACAGTCGGTGCCTTCACAACTTCTCCAGCACAATCCGAAGGTGTACTTCATGCTCCTCTTCGGACTTGGAGTAGATGAGAATATCATCGATGAAGATGAAGAAAAATTTATCAAGATACTCCATGAACACTGAATTCATAAGGCTCATGAAGTAGGCCGGTGCATTGGTCAAGCCGAAAGACATGACGGTGCACTCGTACATGCCATAACGAGTGGAAAATGATGTCTTTGGAATGTTTCCCGATCTGATTTTGATTTGATGATAGCTCGACCTCAAATCAATTTTGGAGAATATATGGGCTCCAGTCATTTGATCAAACAAATCATCAATCCGGGGGAGCGGATACTTGTTCTTGACCGTGACTTCATTCAACGGACGGTAATCAACACACATCCGAAAGCTATTGTCCTTCTTCTTCACAAATAGCACTGGGCATCCCCAAGGTGAGTAGCTCGGTCGAATGAAGCCCTTTTCTTGCTGCTCCACAAGTTGTTTCTTTAATTCAACGAACTCATTCGGGGGCATTCAGTACGGACGTTTTGATATCAGGGCCGTTCCAAGTAGCAATTCAATAACGAACTCAACCCCCCGGTCTGGTGGCATCCCCAGCAATTCCTCTGGAGATACGTTCGATTAGTCGCATACCATTGGTACATCACTTATCCCGAAGGATAGCTCACCTGTCAAGGCATAGAGATGAGTATAATTGGAATTGGACTCAAACACAACTTACTTGCCACTTGCATTGGTGAGCGAGACAGATCGTTGTGCACAATTGATGCATCCTTGGCATTTGGACAGCCAATCCATTCCAAGAATTACTTCAATCCCTTCCGTTTTGATTACTATCAAATCCGCTAGGAATTCTACCCCATTAACTTCAATTCTTACTTCCTAACAGATTTGATCGGTTTTCAATTCCGATCCCGGGGCTTTGATAAGAAGGGGTGGATGCATGGAGTGTATAAGAAACCCATTATGTGCAGCAAAATTTTCCTTGATGAATGAATGAGATGCTCCAGAATCAATAATGCGGTAGTCGGGTATGAGTTAACAAGAAGCGTACCCAACACCACGTTCGGTGCATTCTGAGCTTCCTCGGCGGTGACGTGGTTGATACGACCACATGGTTGTCCAGGAGTTGGTGGAGGTGGTGGTATGGTAGCTCTCGGTGCATTATTGGGACGGACGCCCGATGTGGCTTGGTTCCTCTTGGGGCATTGGCGTGCAAAGTGTCCCAGCTACTTGCATTGGTAGCAAACCAGCATCGGGCGGACTTGAGTGCTGCCTCCTTATTGATTCCCACATGTGTTCCATGGAAAATTTTGTTGCGGTGGGTGAGCAATGAACACTGGAGGTCTTGGAGGTGTTGGTGCTTGAAATCTTGAAGGTTGAGGGCGCATAACGTGCGGTGGTCACGAGCTGCTGTTTGTTGAAATTTGTGCAGCCCGCTTCCACTTTCGCGATCCCTCCAACTTTCCCCGCTTCTCTTCCACCACTTGACTTTTGCTCGGGCAATTACTAGCAAAGTGCCCGCTATTCTTACATTCAAAGCATGTGACATGCTTGAAAGGCCTAGGTTGGGTTTGAATGCCTTTTTGATCATCTGGGTTTGCTATCAAGTTAGCAGGTGTTGTCTTGGTTTCAACCTTCTTGGCCAATTCGCGGCGTAGGGCTGTTCGAAAGTCTTCCCGCTGTTGCTGTGTTATTGTAGTTAGGGCTATTCGGAGAGAACAGTCGATGGGGCAATGATCCTTGCTTTCATAGAGAGAACATGTAACTCCATTCATTGGGCAATCTCCAAGTTGATGATCTTCCTCACAGTTCGGACAACTTTCAACGCATTCACTGTCACGATATACTTTCTCACCACAACGTGTACATTCTATATGAGTCCTAGGGCAATCCTCTCATTGGTGGTGTCCCTCACAATTGAGGCAACATGGAATTGGGCATGTATAGCAATAATGTCCCATTTGGCCACATGTGAAACATGGGCCTCTTCTAAGTTGTCGCTTGGGCAGGCATAATTGAGTGGGGTGTCCCACTTCGCCACACTCGAAGCAAATAGTGATAATATTTTTCTTGCTAGGGCCAACCATCCTATTAAAATATATTGGTTAGCAAGCTACCTAACTAGCAAGGAGGATATTCTAAAGGTAGATAAAACGACATTCTCTCCAAAAGATGACAATCGATTCAACAAAAATCACCATAAGAACCCTAAGGATAGCAAGCTATTTAATTAAAATTCTTAAGCTACAAATAACAAAAATAACCATCGAAATGCCGTTGGCCTTGCTGTCTTCTCCAACTCCAGCTGTTGAGCAGCACCGCTGAAATTCATGAGTTTGGTGACCATTAGATCAAGATCCAACCGCTCAGGTAAGTCCACGTAGCCGTCTCATTGATTTCATTATATTAGATCTAAACCGCTGGATCTAGAAGGAGCAAGCCAGATTTAGCCACGTAGCGCATGACCAAGATGAACTAGATCTAATTAGGCCGTTAAATCTAGATCCTAAGGTGTAGATTCTATAAAGTAGATACAACCAAGTGCCGTAGATTGGATAAAGTTTGAACCGTAGGATTCATTCAATCTTAGCCATCCGATTTAGATTAAACAGTACAGATTAGTGTGCCTAGTTCCATATTAGATCTAGTATCTGCCACTGGATTAAGTTTGAATGGTTGAGATCTTGGAGTTAAGTTCGGATCGTCCGAATGTGGTGTTAAGTTTGGATCGATCCGAACGGGTTGGATTAAATCTTAGCTGTTCGTTTCGGATTGGAAGGCTTAGATTTTTTCACGAGTTTCCTATAGATTGATCGGCAGCCGTTAGATGTAAATCCGATGGTTTAGGTTGAACTGCGTAGCAAGCAATCGAGAATAACTAGACTCAATTCCAGCCATAGATCTTGAGATGAGCGGTCAGGATTTAGAGGTGAGTTCGGACCGTTAGAACGTTGCGTTAAGTTCGGACCGGTCTGTTCTTGGATAGATCGTGACTTTTAGATATAGATTTAACGATTCAGATTAAATCAAGCAAGGTCGCTGGTCAGTCGTGCGTGTGTGACATCAACGATGACATCTGATTTATGACATCAGCATGACATCATGATGATTTTATCGGTGGGTCCCACATGTTAGTGACATGCTATTTTCCAAAAAATATATTTTTACATTTATTATTTTATTGCTGATGTCATAAATCAGATTTTCCAGATGAAAATAATTCGATAGAAAGTCAATATTGTGTTGATGTTATTATTTCGAATTTCCAGTGGAAAATTAATTCGATTAATTCGGAATTTTCTTTTATTTGTATTTTAAATTTTGAATTGCTATAACTTTTGCGTTTGAACTCCGATTGAGGTGATTCCTATTTGTAAAAATTTGTAAAATTGTGTTGTATTTGATTATGAATTTTATTTAATTTTTGGGCTTGAGGTACTCTCTGTTTTTGGCTATTTATTATTTATTTATTCGTTATGCGTAGACGTTGACTTGCCCGTAGGCTTCGAAGGAGAGGTCTTGACTCAAGAGCAAGTCGAAGAATAGGAACATGACCTTTTCCATGGAAATTGTGCTTTGACCATATTGATCCCACTTTGAAAAGCTATGTTGATTTAAATTATTGCATGCTAGTTTAATTAAAATGCTTTCAATTAATTCTGGGAATAGTTATACGACCTAATTGATGTATGCCACCTTGTCTTTAATAATTGTATGCCATGAATCATTTGTCACCCTAGGTTGTGGATTAAAAGTTGGATAGTATATCAATTGCCAACATGGAGTGGTAGATCGAATGTAGTGTGCTTAGTCATGCAGCGTGTCGATAACATTGTTTTGGAGTACCACATGTTGAACTTGATCTAATGAGATAAGGAACTTGTTTTTGGAAATGTGACATGTGTTATTGATGTTGTTAATGGCACGTGATGCATGGTAAATCAACTGGGTGATAAAATGATTTAGACTAAGACAAGTGGCAAGGATGTTTATGGTGGGCCAGGTGTGGCACTTGGGCGGTCGCTTTTGGTTTTTAATGATTTGGATATTGTGAACTTTTCTGGAAGTTTTGCCTTGGTCACCTTAAGGACTTAACATTGCAAGAATTTGAACTAAGTCTAAAATACAACCACAAATCTGGAATGGGACAGACCTAGCTAAATACCATATTTCATAAAGTTTTTGACCTTAACATTCACATTAAAAAATGTCACACCATTCCGTAGTGTCACATTCTTCCCCCCTTCAACAGGATTCGACCCCGAATCCGAGACACGCCACTTCGCAAACAATCAAATCAAAGGGAGTTATGGTTCACGCCTCAGAACCCGCTTAGAAGCCCCTACGATTTGCACCAGCCAGCACTCAGAGGCAAGGAGCTAAGGATCAAAGACTGATAACTCTAAAGATAACTCACAAACAAAACTTGCGAGAACTTTACTCAACATTGAAACACAAAGTACTCACACACGGTCTCAGCACGACCCCAAGCGATAAGATCAATCCTCAGACAGCCCACAAAAGAAAACGGTCTCATACTCCTCGTTCTAAGCATTCCTTGGCACTGAAGTGCCCGATCCCTTTAACTCAAGCTACTCTCCAGAAAACACGGTACCAACCTCCCTTCTGTGGTTCCTTGTACTCAAGACGACGCGAAACAGGAGAGACACAACACTCTAAGAGTACCACCAGAACGAACAACCTACTTCCGTAAGACTCGCGTAACAGAAACGACCGAACGTTCCTCTGCAGTTGACATAACTCGCTCATTGCCCAACGACAAAAAGATCCAATACACTTCAAAAGGAAAAGCGATCACTAGCAACCACCAAGTGGTCCACTAATAATTTAATCAACCCTACCGAGGAACACCTCAACGACACAATTCTCCAGGAAGGTTTGCATTGAGTCATACACAACCTTCCACTCAAAGGACCACGATAAAGAGCACAATCATAAACATGAACCCAAGTGGCCCTCATCCAACAACTCAAACCCCAAAGCGCTAAAACCACATTGGAAAGGAATCGACAACAACTAGACAGTATTCATTTTAATTTCCTAAGCCAAAACGCAAAGGAAACACAAATCCCTTCACCACAACCAACACCAGAAATTATTCATTCTTTTCTTTTCATACTAGAAAGCAAGGGAAATCTCGTCTCATGACATGAATGCACATTCTTCAAGAGCACTCCGTATTAGTCATATCTCCATATATGACTTTCTCACCGACCTGGCTCAACGACTCTTTTATCATTTAACATCTAAAAACGATGTCCTGTTTACTTTTCACCATTCATTCATCATATAACAATAATACCGAAAAGTCATTCACCAAAAGACTTCTTCCTCGGTATCACATGATTGAAATACACATAACACTGACGGTTGAGCTACATCATATAGACTATGACGGCAACAACGTTAATCAACAAAACACCACATCGTGTGAAAACCCAACATCCATTAAAAACTAACCTTGCAAAACCGCGCAAAATCAAACTCAACCCTTTGGAACAGAACATCAACTCCAAAATCAAACATCTGCACACACAACCGTCATAAATTTTATCAAAAGAGAGGGAAACTCAATCCCAAAAGAAAACTCTTCACTAACCAAATTCATTTATGAAACATTCATAAAAACCAGACATGTGAAACATCCGCACACCAGACACATTTTCCAAATGACTCCAACTCTAGCCAAACAGAGTTACACATCAAGGGCTTAACTCAAAAGTTTCCTACACAACCCTTTATGACCATCTGCTTCATTTTAAAATTAATTCCAAAGATAATTCAGTGCGAACGCGAAAGGGTGCGGTCGACTCAAAAACTTTTGGGGTGTAAATCCATACTCATAGCACCAACTAAACAAATTAGCCAAAACCAAATCTTTGCACCAATTTCTACGAGTTTTAGGGAAACTCTGAAACACAGCATATGGAACACCTTGACCGGAAACCCTTCAACCAAAATGGCAAACAACCAAACCAGTCCAAAAGTTTTTAAACACAAGCTCAACATAAAAAGAACCATCTCTAGTACTCCACTAAGCTTTCCATTAAAGACTTCAATAATCACTATTTACTCCCTGAGAAGCCCCAACACAATTAAACCAAAAGCTTCATAACAAATTCTTCCTCTAGTTACCATTCCCAACACTTTTAATTAGGGTTTATGATGCTTATCAAAAAGGCACCCAACCAAGACTATATTGACATGATCCCCACGGATCACCGAATCATAATACTTCTTATTCTAAATTTGAAACATAGTACTTCAACAAATCTTTCAGCAAGATCAACATATAAATTTCATACCTCCTATATATTCACGTCTCGACGACCGAACCTTATTCAGTTAAACAACGACTTCAACATGTAAATATTATCTCCACAGGGAAGAATTCGTAAGTGAGACTCTAAGTTATACTTTCATTAAGGATAAAATCATTCATCATGTTAATTATCCAAAGCTCATTCCATCGCAACATGTTAAAATTTTCCTCTATTTAACCATGGTTTTCCAACGAGTAATCTAAACAGTTACCACCACTACTTAGTCATCAATAAAAACAAATGGGCATAATCATCAACCAACAACATTACTTTTAGCTACCCTATTCATAGGTGATAACAAAATTACCACCACACAATATACTGCAACTATTTAAAATAGATTGAATACTAGCATTACCACTGCTCTTAACAACAACATTAAGAATAAGTCTTATGTCTTCTAAATTGATATCAATACTAGCATTGTAGAGACACAACTGCATACTTCCAAATATACTAGTAGTTTGCAACAACGTAAATAGCAACTCTAATCAACTTCCAAATTAAAGTCGCTAGGCAACACAATTAAATTTCTCTATTAACCCATTAGATTAGAACATCTTTAAACAACCAGCAAAGTTTCTTTAACAATAACAGCAATCTACAACATCTTAATGTTCTAACTATGCAACAGGGTTTAAAACTTTAAACATAATTGGGGGGTCATAAGCACTTTTAAAGCAAAGCAACAGATTCTAAGCATATACATTAACACATTCAATCATTCTCGCTAAGAGTAAACTACAACACTAGTAGTCTATTTACTCTCAAGCTAGAGATAACAACCGCATTGAATTGTTTCAACTCACAAATTAACTTAACAATACGTCATCCCATAAACCACATTGGTACATGCTACACATGCTAAACAACAATTCTTACTAGGGACAAACGATTTCAGTCAAAAGACTACTTACTTTGTTTGCAGCATTTTAGTTTTAAAACTCATCCCAAATTCATAAGGAAACTTGACTCTCAAGATTGCAATGAGACAAACCCAAACTTTGTCATTGTGACACCTCGGAGTGTCGCAAACTTATACAATGTGAATGTTGTGGACAAAAACTCTATGGAATGTGGAATTTAGGTTAAAACCTTTCGGCTTGAGGTTTACTCGGGTTTTTGGGCCGGTTGAAGTGTTATGTCGCCACGGAGTGTCGTATCCTTAATTATTGAGCATGATGAGGCTATAAACATTATGAGATGTGGAAATAAGGTTAAAACCATAGGATTTGGAGGTTAATAGCTTTTCCGGGCCGTTTTCGGGGTTTTGGACCTTCCCGGGGGAGTTTTGGGCCTTGGTGGGCTTTGGAGGGATTGAGAGGGACTCTTATTGGACTAGGGCAGGGTGTGGGGGCTGGTAAAAGGGGCTCCCCCTGCCCCTTGTGCGCCCCACCTCAGCCCCTATGCGCCCCCCCCTCCCTCCACCTCTCCTCCCTCCCCCTCCCCTAAGCCCTAGCCGCCCCCCCCATACCGTGCGCCCCCCCTCCCCTTCCTCCACCTCCACACCATCTCCCCTCCACCCCTTGCTGCCCTAGGGTGGCCACCCCACCCCTGCACCTCGTGGATCCATCCCGTGGGGCGAGGAGCGAGGAGCGAGGAGCGAGGAACGTGGAGCGAGGAGCGATTCGCGAGGAGATCCGCGGAGGTTGATTGGAGTTTTGTGCTTCGGGCAAAGGTATGAACATGGGGATCCTTGGAATTGATCTAGGTACTGTTATTAGGATGTTTATGAAGATTTTAGATCAATTGGAGGCGTTGGTTTGAAGTAATTTGGGTTAGATCTAAACTTGTCCACGTTTCTGTTTTCGGGCAGATTGAGCAGTCGAGCTATGGTTCGAGTTTTCGTCAATTTAGATTTCGAATCTGACCGTACGGACTTCTAGGAAGTTGTAGATAATTTAATTATCTTTCCGTGGACGTAAAGCACGTTAAATTCCGATCAGCCGTTTGAATGTTATGGCTGTTTTACCGAGCGCCTAAAAATCTGTGACGCGATTGGAACAGATCTCGGTAATCTGTAGATTAAACAACTTTAGAGGCCGAATTGGTCTTTCCTTATACCTAGAGAAAGTTGGGAAATTTCCTAAGCTACGCGAGGATGTACTCATTTAATTGATTCGGAGTCCCAGAACTCATGTTATGCCTTTCGCAAGGCTGCTGTCCCGACGGGACAGAACCTCTGTTTTTAGGTTTCGCGAGTAGTTGGTAATGTCGGGTTAGATGGGGGTTTGCGTACTGTTTTGTGGGCATAAATGTGAGTGTGTGATACCTATGTGCAGGTGGTGTGACCCCGGGAGTGCCCTCTTCTTCCCGCCAATCCGTCGCGCGTGGTTGAGGCAAGTGTGTTGTGATGGATAGCGAGTTGTAGGTTGCATGTTGAGATTAGATGGAATTGTTTACATGATATATGTCCACTTGCCATGTGTTAATGATTGATATGATATGATGAGCATGTTTAACATATTATGATGCCATGTGTTAATATGTGAATTAAATATGATAATTGGCATGGTTGCATGCATGTCATGAGATAGGGCGAGGGCGGTGAGAAAGTCGTAACTAGTCCGGCAAGGTCGGTGAGAAAGTTATGACTAATCCGGAACGCCATTGAGTAAGTCCTACATCGTGATTCCATCCACGTGGTGTTTGGAAGCGAGTAGGCACCCTCCATCTTCGGGATGGAAGGGAGGAAAGGGTGCACACCGACGGGTGTGTACTCCACCATACCGGTATGAGGTTCCAGAGGGTCAGGAGCATTGCATTACATCGCATACAAATTGATGATGATATTGATAAGTAATCATGAATGAGATGATATACATGATGGAAGATGTTATTGCCATGTTGTTATGCTTGTTGTCCGTTGCAATATACTTGCTGAGTTTCGAACTCACGCTTGTGTTTTCTTGTTTTTTTTAGGTACCATGTGAACGGCATACGGGAAAGGGGAATAGTCACACATCTACATGTTGTTTCACTTATTTCGATTCCACAAGTTATTCCATTAGTTTTATAATAAATGGCGTGTGATGGTCATTGAATTAAGGCTTAGCTTGTTTTATGAGAGTTTTATTGTTCGTTTGTCACTTGGAACTTTAAGAGCTTAATGTTAGTCTTTTATTGTCGTTAAGACTTTATTTATTGCTGTTTTAGATGTTTCTCTTATTGCCATATAATGCTATATTGTTGCTGTTCCTTAAAATTCATGATAAAACAAAGGAGGTGCTGCCGAAATTTCGGTTTTTAGTCTATGCGCCTTTGCTGGAATTTTATGTTAAATGTGGTATTTAGTTGTTGTTTAGCTTATGTTCGGTAGCATTCGGGCATATTAAATGCCGGGGTGTTACAGTTGGTATCAGAGCGGGCTGTAGGTCCTTGGAATGTGAATTTTTAGTGTCATGCTATAGGGTACAACTAAAATGTGATGTGGAATAACTTAGAAACATGGCTTAGGTCTTAACTAAAACTTTGTTATAGGATAGCAACATTAAAACTTGTAAAAGTGGTATAACTAATCTAAAATTTGACACACTTGGTCGCACAGTAGGATGGGGTTTTGGTTCATCATTGCATTGCGCTTAATTATTTAATGAAGGATATGCTTATGATGATGTTTGATCTATGATCTTGATTGTGTGATTTTGTGTTTATGTTTTGTGTTTGGATGGTTGTCTGCCTAGCGACCATGCCAAGGGGTAGAGGCCGTGGACGCCATGGCCGTGGAGGCCAGGCGAGGCTCCCAGAGAGTTGCGGAGTCTGCCTCAGTATAAATGATTGGATTGTTCCTGTTGTGGTGATAAAAGTGGGGTTGTGGTGCCGAAGGGTTTCGGTCACTTCTTTTTGGTTCATAGTAACGGTGAGGTTTGACGGTGTGGCGGTTAGCGCCATCACCGAAGAACTATTAACCCCTGTAGGAGAAGAGTGCTTATCCTTTCATCCTTGATCGGGTAGTTGACTGGAGTCAAATAGAAGAGTTGATGGTGGTTCCCTTCGATGTTCTCTGCCGTTACGGCGGTCGGTTTATTGTTTTTCTTGGCTTTAGTTGAGCTGAACCAAAAGAAAAGTGTTTTGTATTGGATTTTCGCGGATCGTTACGAGTGCGGTGGTGAGCACCGTGCTTCAGTAGTGTGGTTGGACCGGGAGTTGCAACCATCGTGGCAAGCCCGCCATACGGGACGAAGTCTGCCGGATGAATCCGGTAGCATCATCAAGTGGGAGACGGTGTCTTCTCCTCCCACTCCAGCGGCGTCTTCCAGAGGATCGGTGCACATGATGGCTACTCTGTTTCTCGGCCGCCCTTTGCGTGGGCGCCACCAAAGAGCTTCATCGGGTGCCCGCACCGCCTGGCTTCCTCCTCGATTGCCTCCTCCGCCCCAGCCTTTGATGGGGCATCACCGAGTCGGGCTCCTCTTGTCTCGGCGCCACCAGAGTGTACGCTTTGTCGATCGCCGAGTCACCAGACATCCGAGAGGTGGTTTCGTGTACTCTACTCGTGGATTCCGTTGATGGCTTTGTTCTGTTTGATTCGGTGCATCCTATTCCTTTGTGTCAATGCGAGTTTGCTAGTAGAGCTAAATTGGGGGTCAGCCAGTTTACGAGTCTGTGCTAGTCAGTACCCTTGGGGGTTTGATTGCTAGCTCTTGGGTTTGCCCGGGTTGCACCATTGCCATTGATGATGAGGTTTTCTTTGCCAATCTTATGGTGATCCAATTGGCTCCTTTTGATGTCATTTTGGGCATGGGTGGTTGCATCGGCCGCGCCAAGATTTGTTGTTTACGGAAGACGGTTGCCTTACAGGCCCGTCGAGTAGAGTTGACCTTTCAGGGTGGTTTACCTTCCAGTTCCGTCTTTGCGTTGACTAGTCTGTTTTCTGGTCGCCGTTTGAGGCATTTGGGTTTCCTCATGACCTTGTCAGAAAAGCCATCTTCTTCAGTTTCCATTGAGGAAATTCCTGTAGTGAAGGAATTTGTTGATGTGTTCCCTGATGAGTTGCCTGGTTTACCCCCCGTGAGGAATGTGGAATTTCGTATTGATCTTGTTCCGGGCACTAGACCTATTTCTATCTCTCCATACCGCTTGGCTCGTCCTTTTCAAGACGAGTTGAAGAAGCAGTTGGAGGATCTGTTGGCCAAGGGCTTCATTCGGCGTAGCGTTTCGCCATGGGGAGCACCCGTCCTCTTCGTCTCGAAGAAGGATGGAAGTTGGCGTATGTGCATTGATTATCGTGCTCTTAATCAAGTGACAGTCAAAAACAAGTATCCTTTGCCTCGCATCGAGGATCTGTTTGACCAATCAAGGGAGCAAAGGTGTTCTCCAAGATTGATCTTGATCGGGGTATAATCGGATCCGTGTGAGGGAGCAGGACATTGAGAAGACCGCTTTCTCCACTAGGTATGGGCATTATGAATTTAAAGTTATGTCTTTTGGACTAACTAATGCTCCTATTTGTCTTTATGGAGGCGATGAACATGTATGCTTCACAAGTACCTTGATGAGTTTGTGGTAGTGTTCATCGATGACATTCAGTTTACTCTAAACCGGAAGAGGAGCATGAGCGGCACTTGAGGCTTGTGCCGAGTACCTTGAGGGAGAATCAGTTCTTTGCTAAGCTGAAAAAGTGCGAGTTACGGATTTCGTAAGTGGGTTTTCTTGGCCACATCATCAATCCGGAGGGCATATCTCAGAGATCCTAGCAAAGTCTCGCGAGCTTTGGATTGGAAGAGGCTTTCCAATGTCAAAGAGGTGCGTAGTTTCCTTGGGTTGGCTGGCTACTATCGGCGTTTTGTGCATGATTTCTCTATCATTGCCAAGCCACTTTCGCAGCTAACTCAGAAGGGGATGAAATTCCAGTGGACTGCAGAATGTGAGCACAGTTTCTACACTTTGAAGGAGAAGTTAGTGACTTCTCCTGTTCTTACCCTTCCCGAGCCGGGAAAGCGCTTCACTGTTTATTCTGATGCTTCTCGGATGGGACTTGGGTGTGTGCTCATGCAAGAGGGCAAGGTGATTGC
This sequence comes from Rhipidocladum racemiflorum, assembly GCA_036346355.1. NCBI lineage: Eukaryota > Viridiplantae > Streptophyta > Magnoliopsida > Poales > Poaceae > Rhipidocladum > Rhipidocladum racemiflorum. The sequence continues at coordinate 9,026,064 of CM070583.1, forward strand.
TTATGCTTCGAGGCAGTTGAAAAAGCATGAGCAGAATTATCCCACGCATGATCTTGAGCTAGCCGCCGTGGTGTTTGCATTGAAGATATGGAGGCATTACCTGTACGGTGAGTCTTGTGATATTTTCACTGATCACAAGAGCCTCAAGTACATCTTTACTCGTAAAGATTTGAACTTGAGGCGGAGGAGGTGGCTAGAGTTGATAAAGGATTATGACCTCACTATCCGGTATCATCAGGAAAGCAAATGTGGTGGCCGACGCTCTCGGTCGCAAGACAATGCCCCTGTTGTTGGTTGTCTTGTTGCTGATTTTGAGCGTTTGGGAGTCTCCTCTTGCTTTGCGAGGAACCGTGCAGCTGAAACTCAAATGATTCTTGAGTCCGATTCTGGCGTGTCGCGAGAGGCACATCGAGATGATCGTTTGCTCCAGCAAGTGAGGAAACGCCTTGAGGAAGGCAAGTCACGAGACTTTCTTGTTGATGATGTGGGAGCTTTGAGGTTTCAGGCCGTCTGTGTGTACCTCGTAAATCTCAAGTGAAAGAAGACATCCTGAAAGAAGCTCATCGCACCCGTGCACGGTCCATCCTGGGAGACCAAGATGTACAGGACTTGAAGAAGAATTTACGGTGGAAAAGGATGAGAGTGGATATTGCCAAGTGCGTGGCGTCTTGTGGGATTTGCCGGAAGATCAAAGCCGAGCATAAGCGTCCGCCGGCTTTATTGCGACCTTTGGAGATTCCTGTGTGGCCATGGGATGACATCTCTATGGATTTTGTGGTCGGCTTACCTCGTACTCCTCGAGGAAGGATGCTTTGTTTGGGTTGTGGTGGACCGTCTCAAAGCAAGTCTGCGCATTTCATTCCCATCCGCACGACCAATTCAATGAAGCGAGTTGGCTCCCACCTATGTGCGGGAGATTGTGAGATTGCATGGTGTACCCAAGACCATTATCTCGATCGGGATGCTGTTCGTCTCCAAGTTCTGGGAGAGTTTGCAGAGTGCATTGGGTACGCAGCGGCCGCCTTAGTACAGCTTTTCATCCTCAGACAGATGGGCGATCTGAGCGTACCATCCAAATTTTTGAGGACATGCTCGGGGCCTGTGTGATGGCTTGGAAGGGTAGCTGGGAAGACCATTTGCCCCTTGCAGAGTTTGCTTACAATAACAGCTATCATTCCAAAGATCCGGCCGCTCCTTATGAGGTCTTGTATGGCCGGAAGTGCAGATCGCCACTTTGTTGGGATGCCATGGGCGAGAGCTATTCTTGGACCGGATTGGGTGCAGCAGATCGTGGATCGCGTGTCGGAGGTTCGGTAGAACCTTCTCGCAGCCTGAAGCGCATGTAAAAGCTATGCTGATGTGAGGCGGCGAGACTTGGAGTTTGAGGTGGGTGATAGCGTACTCTTGCGAGTATCTCCCACCAAGGGTGTGGTGCGTTTTGGCACCAAAGGAAAGCTCAGTCCAAGGTATGTTGGGCCTTTTCCTATCCTCGCCCGAGTTGGCAGGTTGGCCTATCGCCTAGAGCTACCGGAATCCATGCAAGGTGTGCATAATGTGTTCCATGTCTCGATGTTGAGGAAATACTTGCATGATCCGGAGTTGGTGGTTCCATTGGAACCATTAGTGCTTCAGCAGGACCTCACCTTCGAGTCCCGTCCTATGGAAATTCTGGGGACTTCAGAGCGAGTGATGAAGAACAGGACGCTTAAGTTTGTCAAGGTCCTGTGGTCACATCAGACCGAGAGGGAAGCGACTTGGGAGCTGGAATCTCGCATGCGCGAGAGGTATCCCGAGCTTTTCGCCTCAGGTATGTGATGTGAAAACCTAGCTATTTTTGGTTTTGCTGGGTTTCGTGATTGGTGCGTTTAGATTCGAGGTCGAATCCTGTTGAAGGGGGGAAGAATGTGACACCTCGGAGTGTCGCAACCTTATACAATGTGAATGTTGTGGACAAAAACTCTATGGAATGTGGAATTTAGGTTAAAACCTTTCGGCTTGAGGTTTACTCGCGTTTTTGGGCCGGTTGAAGTGTTATGTCGCCACGGAGTGTCGTATCCTTAATTATTGAGCATGATGAGGCTATAAACATTATGAGATGTGGAAATAAGGTTAAAACCATAGGATTTGGAGGTTAATAGCTTTTCCGGGCCGTTTTCGGGGTTTTGGACCTTCCCGGGGGAGTTTTGGGCCTTGGTGGGCTTTGGAGGGATTGAGAGGGACTCTTATTGGACTAGGGCAGGGTGTGGGGGCTGGTAAAAGGGGCTCCCCCTGCACCTTGTGCACCCCACCTCAGCCCCTATGCGCCCCCCCCCTCCCTCCACCTCTCCTCCCTCCCCCTCCCCTAAGCCCTAGCCGCCCCCCCATACCGTGCGCCCCCCCTCCCCTTCCTCCACCTCCACACCATCTCCCCTCCACCCCTTGCTGCCCTAGGGTGGCCACCCCACCCCTGCACCTCGTGGATCCATCCCGTGGGGCGAGGAGCGAGGAGCGAGGAGCGAGGAACGTGGAGCGAGGAGCGATTCGCGAGGAGATCCGCGGAGGTTGATTGGAGTTTTGTGCTTCGGGCAAAGGTATGAACATGGGGATCCTTGGAATTGATCTAGGTACTGTTATTAGGATGTTTATGAAGATTTTAGATCAATTGGAGGCGTTGGTTTGAAGTAATTTGGGTTAGATCTAAACTTGTCCACGTTTCTGTTTTCGGGCAGATTGAGCAGTCGAGCTAGGGTTCGAGTTTTCGTCAATTTAGATTTCGAATATGACCGTACAGACTTCTAGGAAGTTGTAGATAATTTAATTATCTTTCCGTGGACGTAAAGCACGTTAAATTCCGATCAGCCGTTTGAATGTTATGGCTGTTTTACCGAGCGCCTAAAAATCTGTGACGCGATTGGAACAGATCTCGGTAATCTGTAGATTAAACAACTTTAGAAGCCGAATTGGTCTTTCCTTATACCTAGAGAAAGTTGGGAAATTTCCTAAGCTACGCGAGGATGTACTCATTTAATTGATTCGGAGTCCCAGAACTCATGTTATGCCTTTCGCAAGGCTGCTGTCCCGACGGGACAGAACCTCTGTTTTTAGGTTTCGCGAGTAGTTGGTAATGTCGGGTTAGATGGGGGTTTGCGTACTGTTTTGTGGGCATAAATGTGAGTGTGTGATACCTATGTGCAGGTGGTGTGACCCCGGGAGTGCCCTCTTCTTCCCGCCAATCCGTCGCGCGTGGTTGAGGCAAGTGTGTTGTGATGGATAGCGAGTTGTAGGTTGCATGTTGAGATTAGATGGAATTGTTTACATGATATATGTCCACTTGCCATGTGTTAATGATTGATATGATATGATGAGCATGTTTAACATATTATGATGCCATGTGTTAATATGTGAATTAAATATGATAATTGGCATGGTTGCATGCATGTCATGAGATAGGGCGAGGGCGGTGAGAAAGTCGTAACTAGTCCGGCAAGGTCGGTGAGAAAGTTATGACTAATCCGGAACGCCATTGAGTAAGTCCTACATCGTGATTCCATCCACGTGGTGTTTGGAAGCGAGTAGGCACCCTCCATCTTCGGGATGGAAGGGAGGAAAGGGTGCACACCGACGGGTGTGTACTCCACCATACCGGTATGAGGTTCCGTGAGGGTCGAGCATTGCATTACATCGCATACAAATTGATGATGATATTGATAAGTAATCATGAATGAGATGATATACATGATGGAAGATGTTATTGCCATGTTGTTATGCTTGTTGTCCGTTGCAATATACTTGCTGAGTTTCGAACTCACGCTTGTGTTTTCTTGTTTTTTTTAGGTACCATGTGAACGGCATACGGGAAAGGGGAATAGTCACACATCTACATGTTGTTTCACTTATTTCGATTCCACAAGTTATTCCATTAGTTTTATAATAAATGGCGTGTGATGGTCATTGAATTAAGGCTTAGCTTGTTTTATGAGAGTTTTATTGTTCGTTTGTCACTTGGAACTTTAAGAGCTTAATGTTAGTCTTTTATTGTCGTTAAGACTTTATTTATTGCTGTTTTAGATGTTTCTCTTATTGCCATATAATGCTATATTGTTGCTGTTCCTTAAAATTCATGATAAAACAAAGGAGGTGCTGCCGAAATTTCGGTTTTTAGTCTATGCGCCTTTGCTGGAATTTTATGTTAAATGTGGTATTTAGTTGTTGTTTAGCTTATGTTCGGTAGCATTCGGGCATATTAAATGCCGGGGTGTTACAGTCATGCAAAAGGAATTTTCCAAAACACTTTTCAATCTCAAAGACTCCCATAAAGGAAAATGGTTGAAAGACAATTTTCTTAAAGGAAACCAAGCGATCAAGTAATCCATTTCAAATAAAACCTTAACCTCAAACCCCAAACTTTCATGAAACAAGAAGGGCTTTCAAAGATGATTTCTTAAACCAGTAAAATGACGAAATCAAACACCACTTACTCCTACAAAGCCACAGAACTTTAGCCCTGACAGCCAGGTCTGGCACAACTCCGCAATAACTCCTTTAACCTCGGAGAAAGACAAACACAGGAATAAATTGACTGCTTCTTCCCCATAAAGCAATCAACAAACCAAGCATCAAACTGGAAAGGTGCCCAAAAGAAGCGCAACACTAGACTCTTCTTCTTCGTCTTCCACCAAGGAAGACAAAACCCACACACCGCATACGGAACGATCCGCGAAAATCCAATACCAAACACTTTTCTTTTGGTTTCCATCAACTAAAACCAAGAAAACCAACCAAGAACGACCATAGAATGATAAAGAACATACGAAGGAATCCACCACCAAACTCTTCTATTTGACTCCAGTCAACTACCCGATCTACGACAGAAAGGGTAAGGACTCTTCTCCTACAGGGGTTAATAGTTCTTCGGTGATGGCGTTAACCGGCCACACCGTCAAACCTCACCCTTACTATGAACAAAAAGAGGTGACCGAAATCCTTCGGCACCACAACCCACTATATCACAAATAACAAGAACAATTCAATCATTTTTGTCATAGACATAGCAACATGCATTAACATATGAAGCATTCAACATCAAAGCTTAAATACAACATTTTAAGCGTAAAGGAACGATACCCATACCCTTTCCTACTGTGCATCCAGTGTGTGTCAAATTTTAGATTAGTTATACAACTTTTGCAAGTTTTAATGTTGCTATCCTATGACAAAATTTTAGTTAAGACCTAATCCATGTTTCTAAGTTATTCCACATCACATTTTAGTTGTACCCTATAGCATGTCACTAAAAATACACATTCCAAGGACCTACAGCCCGCTCTGATACCAACTGTAACACCCCGGCATTTAATATGCCTGAATGCTACCAAACATAATCTAAACAACATCTAAATACCACAATTAAACATAAATTTTAGCAAAGGCGCACATGCTAAAAACTGAGATTTCGGCAGCATCTCATTTGTTTTAACATGAATTGAAGGAGCAACAACAGTATCACAAGTTATATCATAATGGAAAGCATCTAAAACAGCAATAACATGTGACATAGCAACAATATAAGTCCAGGATAAAGCATTCAACCACTTCATGAGCTAAACGAATCAAATAATAAGACCGAGCACACGGTTAAGCAATACTCCAAGTTTCATGGCAATACTTTCATTATCATGACTCCAAATGATAATACTGTCTAATTTGTGTGGAGCTACGTGTAGATGTGTAGCTAAACCCTTTTTCCCCGCATGCCGGTTTCATGGTACCTAAGAAAAACAACATAAACACAAGCGTGAGTTCATCACTCAGCAAGTATATTGCAATGGAACAAGGAAATACATTCCAATACCTTCATCACCACTTTTCACATACAACATCATACACATCTCATATTCATAGTGTAAGCATATCTTTGACATCATCATAAATCATCCTCATTTAACATCCTCATATTATGCAATGCAATGTAATGCAATGCGATGCACATATCTCCTGGAAACTCATACCGGTATGGTTGAGTACACACCCGTCGGTGTGCACCCTCTCCCCCCTTCCATCCCGAAGATGGAGGGTGCCTACTCCTCGCTTCCGTTCACCGCGGTGAATGGAATCACGATGTAGGACTTACTCATTGGCTCTCCGGATTAGTCATAACTTTTTCACCGACCTTCCCGGACTAGTTATGACTTTCTCACCGCCCGGGCCATGTAATCATGCCATGTATGCAAATATGCCAACATCAAAATTAACTTGTACAATAACACATGGCATCATCATGGATAACTTGTACATTAACACATGGCATCATCACATAATAAACGTATTCATCATATCAATGGCAAACATTAAAGCGTGGCATGTGAACATATCATATATTCAAACTTCAATCTCAATCAATCAACAACCTACAATCTGCTACTCATTCCAATACACTTGCCTCAACCACGGTGACGGATTGGCGAGATGTAGAGGGCACTCCCAGGGTCATACCACCTTTGCCCAACGCACGAAAACTGAATGGATCTCCCGGTTCGCTCCTCGCTCCTTGCTCCTCGCTCCAATGGATGGATCCTCGAGGTGCAGGGGTGGGGAGGCTACCCTAGGGCAGCAAGGGGTGGAGGAGAGGTGGTGGAGAGATGGGGGAAAAGGGGGCGCAAGGAAGAGGGGGAGGTGGGGGGTGGCGACTAGGGCATGGAGGGGGAGGTGGGGGCGCACCAAAGGGGCAGGGAGAGCCCCTTTTTACCAGCCCAAGCACTCTCCTAGTCCTAAATGGACTCAAACTCCATCCCACCAAAGCCCACGAACCCTTCCTTTAGGCCCAAACTCCCCCGGAAAGGCCCAAAACTCCGGAAACGGCCCGGAAACGCTATTAAACGTCCTATCATATGGTTTTAACCTCCAATACCATATTTCATAAAGTTTTTGACCTTAACATTCACATTAAAAAATGTCACACCATTCCGTAGTGTCACATCTATGGTGGGCCAAGAGTGGCACATGGAATGTCGTATTTGGTTTTTGATGATTTAGACATTTGGGAAGTCTTGTCTTGGTCACCTTTAGGACTTAACCTTGCAAGAATTTGAACTGAGTCTATCATACAACCACAAGTCTGGAATGGGACAAACCTAGCTGATTAATTTGTGATGTCTAGATTTTGGTACTATCATAGTGGTGTGGGTTCCGGGTGTACGGGTGAAAACTCACATGGTGCAAGAGGGGGGCCCTATTGTAATGGTGTAACCCTTCAGTGTTGAAACCTTAGAGGGCAGTACTGGATCTAGAAAGAGCATTGTAAAGGCTTTGTTATGATCACCGCTACTCACTACTATATATAAGCCCATCTGTATCGGTTCGGAACTGACATTAGTGTCGGTTTTGAAACCGACACATATGTACCGATGATAATAATCGGAGATTATCAGTACGTGTCTGTTTTCAAACCGACACAGATAATATTATTTGTGTTAGTTTTTGGTTAGAACCGACACAAATAATATGACTATTTGTGTCGGTTTTTAGTTTGAACTGACACAGATAGTTTTATTTATGTCAGTTTTTTTGCTAGAACTGACACAAATAATATGATAAAAAATGTATCTGTTATTATTTGTAATTATGTTAGATCTGGCAACTCCATGTCACGCATCGGCCCATACTAGTGCAACTCCCGCCCAAACACACTTAACTTCAAATTTCTAACACGATCCAATGGATTTAACTTCCCAAGAGGTCGTCACCCATCCTAGAACTACTCTCACCCAAGCACGCTTAACTTCGAAGGTCTTATAGAATCCAGTGCTTTAGTGTTGGTGTGATCGCATGTTACGTATAACGCGTCCCTCTCCCCTTAACCCTGCAAAGCACCCGAACACTGATTTTAATCTTTTCATACTCCGAATACGGTTTGAGCTATTTTAGTGTTGTCATACTCCAAAATGGGTATAAAACGTCGGAGACCATTTTGAGGCCCTAAACGACGGTTTTTTTTAATTCTGTCACCGCGCTCGCACTCGCACAAATAATCATTGAAAGACCTGCTAATTTTCGGATAGAGCTTCTCGTTAGCTTTCCAATGAGCCAACGAATGCACCGATTGGAGTTACGAGTCAAAAGTTATGGCCGTTTTACTATCATATAGATGCGTAGACTATTTATGTTGGTTTTTAGCTAGAACCGACACAGATAATATTATTTGTGTTGATTTTTTTGCTAGAACCAACAAAGATAATATTATTTGTGTCGATTTTTGGATATAACCGACACAAATAATAGTACTGCTATTTGTGTCGGTTTTTGGCTAGAACCGATACAAAAAATTAGACGATTTGTGTCGGTTCCAATGTAGAACTGACACAAATGTATTTGTGTAGCACCCCAGCATCTAGTATGCCTGAATGCTACCAAACATAGACTAAACAACATCTAAATACCACAAATTAACATAAATTACAGCAAAGGAACAAATGCTAAAACCGAAAATTTCGGCAGCATCTCCTTTGTTTCTCATGCTTCGAAGCAACAACAATAGTAAGACAAGATATAGCTTGGTAAATGACAACTAAAACAGCAATAACAATAGATAAGGCAACACTTATATCTACAAACAGCGAATTCAACCATTTCACCAATTATAGTGAAGCAAAAGATGAACTTAAGCTCAAAACCAAGCCGAGCACCAAGTTTCATGGCACAAATCTTATTATCATGTCTCCAAGTGATTAAACATAGACTATGAATGTGGAGCTACGTGTAGAAGTGTAGCTAAACCCCTTTCCCGCATGCCGGTCTCAAAGTACCTAAAAAAACATAAAACACAAGCGTGAGTTCATCACTCAGCAAGTATATTGCAATGGCAAAAAAAAAACAATTCAATGTAACATCACTACATACCATGCTCAACTTCATGGTCAAGTCATAATCTCATATTCAACATCATATTCATGTCTCAAAATCATTGTTCACATATCATCATCATCATGTATGCAATGCGATGCAATGCAATGCTCATATCTCCTGGAAGCTTATACCGGTATAGCTGAGTGCACACCCGTCGGCGTGCACCCTCTCCCCCCTTCCATCCCGTAGATGGAGGGTGCCTACTCCTCGCTTCCATTCACCACGTGGATGGAATCACGATGTAGGTCTTACTCAATGGCGTTCCGGACTAGTCATAACTTTCTCACCGACCTTACCGGACTAGTTATGACTTTCTCACCGCCCTCGCCATGTCTCATGCCATGAATGCAAAGATGCCAACATTATAAAATAATTTGCACATTTACTTAAACCAATCATGGCATAGAATCATAATGGATCATTTTCATCATACCAATAGCAAGCATTAAAGCATGGCATGTTATCGCATTATAAATTCAATTTCAACTCATCAAAACTAGCGATCTACAACTCGCTACCCATTCCAATACACTTGCCTTAACCTCCGACGACGGATTGATGAGAAGTAGTGGGCACTCCCGGGGTCACACCACCTGCACATGGGCATCACACACTCACAAACATGACCACAAAACATTACACAACATTCATCTAACCCGACTTCGCACCGTACTTGCAAAACCCAAAAACAGAGGCTCTATCCCGCCGGGACAGCAGACTTCCAACGGCCATAACTTGAGTTCTAAAACTCCAAATCAATTAAAAGAGTACATCCTCGCGTAGCTTAGGAAATTTTCCAACTTTTTCTAGTTATAGGGAAAGACTGATTCGGACTCTAAAGTTGTTTAATCTACAAAATACCGTGATATATTCCAATCACGTCACAGATTTTAACACGCTCGGTAAAACAGTCATAACTTTCAAACGGCTGATCGGAATTTAACGTTCTTTATGTCCACCGAAAGATAATGAAATTATCTACAACTTCTTCAACGTCCATACGTCCAGATTCGGATTCTAAATTGGCGAAAAACTTAACCCTAGGTCGATTGCTCATGCTGTCCCAAAACAGAAACGTGGCAACATCTAGATCTAATCCAATCTACTCAAGTCCAGCACCACCAATTGATCTAAAATCATGATAATGACCCTTAGAACAGTACCTAGATCAACCCCAAGGATTCCCATGGCCATACCTTCGCCCGACGACCGAAAACCCAACGGATCTCCTCCCGGTTCGCGCGATCTCCTTCCTCGCTCCAAATCCACCGGATCTCCTCGTCGCGGAGCGCTCCAATGGACGGATCTTCGAGGTGTTGAGGTGGAGAACTCCCCTAGGGGCAGCAAGGGAGGTGGAGATGGGAGGAGAGGGGTGGTGGCGCCATGGGGGAAGATGGAGAGGAAGGGGAAGGGTGGAGGCGCATGGGGGGGGGGTGGCGGCTAGGGGGTGGCGGCTAGGGTTGGGAGAGAGTTTGGGGCGCACCAAGGGGTGGGGGCCAGATTTGGCTACCCAAAAGTCCCCCCCTTGGGCCCAAACCCTTCCACCGGAGGCCCAACTCAACCCCCAAGGCCCAAAGTCCCCCAGAGAGGCCCAAACACCCGAAAACGGCCCAAAAACACGCTATAAACGGCATGACGTAAAGTTTTAACCTCCATTTTCACATTTTATAAAGTTTTTGGCCTCAACATTCACATTTTATAAGATACGACACTCCGTAGTGTCACAATTTGTGTCGGTTTTTAATGGAAACCGACACAAATAGTCTTTCCGCCATTTTAAATTTTAGAACCGATATAAAATCTTTATTTATATCGGTTCTAAAAAACCGATACAAACAAATCACCGTCACTTATTGGGTGTTTTGTCGTAGTGATTTCTTATTGTCTCGGTGCTTTTTTCTTTCCGCAGCAGTGTCTGGCTGCCCATGCCGCCTAGCTTTCTCGCTCTTCCTTTTTCTCTACCTTCTCCGGATGGTGATGTGAGCTGGCTGCGGCACTGAAACAACATGCAGCAGCTTAGCCATAGCATGCAGCAGCGTCTGGCTGTCCATGGCTCCATGCCATCTCCTGTCTCGATCATTCCTCCTCTCTTTACCTTCATCTCTGGATGGCGCTGTTAGCTGGCAGCAGCACTGAAACAAAACCAACAGCCACAGCATTCAGGGGCGACAGCAGTGCACGCAGCAGCTACGCAGCTAGTAACGGCAGCAGCAACAGCGCATGTAGCTAGTGGTACCGATGCAGCACGCATGCATGCAGGGACAGAAGATCAGGCTTGGCCAGCAAACGTCGCATCATTCATGCATGGCGATGCTGCAAAGCACATGTGCATGACTTGAATCGGGAGGAAAAATTGCTCAAATAAACAACAGTTGAATTGAAATTTAAAAAATAACCTGCAGTGAAATGGAATGTGTTGAATAGCACTGGTTTCCACCGTGCGAGGTGGCTTCCGCCATGCCAGGTGGCGGAAAGGGGGCTTCCGCCACACCGTGTGGTGGAAACCGTGGTTTCCGCCACACCACATGGTGGAAGCCACGTTGCACGGAAAATAATGCAGTCTGGCTTCCACCACACCACACGGTGGAAGCCACTTGACACGGAAAGCGATGCTCTCTGGAACCGCTCCAATTCCCGCCCGTGGAATGCACGAAAATTTGATAAAATAAATTATGTTAAAATTTTGCTGATGAAAAAAATTATCGTCAAAAATCAAGTTTGTACTGTCGATTTTTTGGAGCAATTTTCGTCGACTTTTTACGAAAACCGTGCGATTTGTACTGATTTTCGACCGGTTTGTGACACGTAATTTATTTTGATTTTTTTGGTATGAATGGTAATGAAAAAATATATATGATTGAGAGAGAATAAATATGTACATAGAAGAAAAGTCCTAATTAAATTTAGATGAATTTATAATTTGTTAAAAAAACCATTTAAAAATAAACCTTATAAAAATGGACCCCCTGAGTACGTCTTAACCACATGAAATTAAAGTATTATTACTCCTTCCGTACCAGTTGATAATGCGTAGTTTAATTTTACATAATGATTAAGGTTACATTGAAATTGAGAAAGGTATAAGAGAAGATAAAAGATATATATTTTGTGTAGATAATAATGAATAAATGCATATAGTTGAGAGCCAATAAATATATGTATAGAAGGAAAGATATCATTCAAATTGGGATAATAATGAATAAATGCATATATACTCGTTTTATATTTGGGATAAAACCATTCAAATTATAGGCCTTATAATTTATGACGGAAGGAGTATCAAATTCTCGTGCATTCCGATTTCCCGTTTCGGCCACCGCCCCGCATGTCTTTCCGTGCAACCCGGCTTCCACCGTGTGGTGTGGCGGAAGCAACCCTTTTCCACCACACGGTATGCCGGAAGCCACCTGCGATGGCGGCAACGGGCAAAAGCCATGTCGCATGGCGGAAGCAACTGCTATTAACCGTAAATTATCAAAAATTAATATGTCCATCTAAACCCTTGCACAAAACAATAACCGAATAAATTTTACTGTGGAGCAGGTAATGTCAGAATTGTTATAAAGTTGTATGAAATACGATTTTTTGCAAAAATTTACAGCAAATTTTACTGTGGAACAGGTAACTGCTATCAACAAGTTTGTCGTTTTTTGACGATAATTTTTTTCAACAGGAAAACTTTATTACGATTTAATTTATCAAATTTTCGTGCATTCCACGGGCGGGAATTAAGGCGGTTTCATCCAAGCAAACTTTTCGTAAATCCAAACAACCTTTTCGTAGGCGTCCTCGGATTGTCCTGGGGGATCGAATTGATTATAGAAACATGAGTTTAATTAATCGATTTATTAGTGAACAAGAATAAATCTTATCGAGACGAATAAATAGATTAACCTTGAAACAACAAACCAGTCAAAACTAGAATTAGCTATCAAGATTACTTATCAAACTAGAATTATCACTCTTCCACGTTCAAACAAACAAAAATTCGGATGAAAACAAAAAATTCCGAATTACTGCATTGTTTTCCGTGCCAGGTTTCCTCCATGCCGTGCGGCGGAAGCGCCGCTTCCTCCTTCCCATGCGGCGGAAGCCACTTCAGCTGGCGGAAGCCGCTGCCATTCAACGCATTTCGATGTACTGCAGGTTATTTTTTTAATTTCTATTTAGCAGTGAGTTATTTGCTCAATTTTTCCGAATCGGGAGGGCAGGAGGTATGACTAGCAGCAGCGATGGCGTTGAGCGCTACGCAAGGGAGCATTTGGGTTAGGTTAAGTAAGTAACAAGTGTCACGTCTACTGCTACAGTTTTGGCCTTCCATATTGGCCTATCAGTACTGATTATTCATAAACTAGGAGTGACAGTTACATCATTCCCGATTCAACGGTCCACTGGTCCGGGAGAACATCAGTACCGGTTGAATAGACCAACCGGTATTGATGTTAGGGTTTAGATTAATAGTCTACTTTGATTCAGACTTAACTCTGATTAATTAGGCTCCGATTAGAACTAGATTAGCACATACATGGCCCATTGGCGCAATTAACATTAATTTTAAAATTTTTATCTTATTAATTCACACATAAAATTTAGGGATGTCATCTGTCCTCTTATACACGCACACAATCATGCACAAGCCGTGACTGACTCGATCAGGGCTTTCTTTTTTTTTCTCTCTCATTGTTTTTGTAACATCCACAAAATAAAAGGAAGTAACACTAAATTAAAACAAATTTAATTTATTATTTTGAACTGAATTCTTAGTATTTGTGAACTTATTTGAACCTTGTTGCACAAGAAATCTTTCCATTTTATCTGCAAACGGAATCTTAACCTTGTTTATCAAAAACGAGTTTAGAATAAGATCAAAAACAAAATATATTTCCTACATTTTCAAAAGGATTTAAAATGAATTGTTGCTTAGGAAAAAGTCAAAAGCAGTTATGATTAATTTGAGCCTATTTCAATAAAAGTATTGTATGAAGATATATATATAATTATGAGACAATATAATAAAAGTTTCAATATCATTTTGGATACTTAGAAAATTCATTTTCACAAAAGGGTATATTTCTAACACAAACTTTGTCAGGATTGTGTCGAATTATAAAACCTTATTTTTGCTTCAAATTTTTATGGTAGACCTTATACATATTCAGGATCCCTCACAAAAATTTTCAAAAATTCACAACACGATTTAATAGCACTATTAAATCGAAATAGACCTGTTGTCCCAAAATCAGGAAAAACAAGAAACAAAAACCCTCCATTCTATCACTGCCAAGCGGGCCCGCACCAGTGCCGGACCCCACCTGATAGCACGCTGGACCGCCTCAGCGCTAGACTGCACCCGCACCGGACCGCACCCGCGCCGGACAGCCTCAGCGCCGAACCGCTCCCCTCACCTCTTCCTCTGCCATGTGGGCCCCGGGCCCGCTGGTCAGCCTCTCCGCATGCATTTATTATAGGTTAGCAAAAGTCTTGCGGAGTACTCTATGTACTCAACCTTGCTATTATTGTTGTTTTTTAGGTGAAGAAACAGACAATCCCAATGATTCCTTCTATAACGCAGATTACGGGGAAAGTACTAACGAGCTTTTCTAGGGCTTATACCTTGTTAGTTGCCTGTGGAAATTTGTGCAAGGCATACTGCCAAGTATTTGTATCTTCCGCTGCACTCTATTTGGCCTGTTGGCCTTATTGTATGAAACTTAATCCTATCAATGTATTTGAGAACCCTTGTATGGATGTGATGACAATATTGTAAATGTGCGTACTAGCCACTGATCATGGGTGTGACACCCCAGAATGTGACATTATAGAATTCGGCATTTCGGTACGACTTTATAGTGTGTTTTTGGGCCATTTCCGGGTGTTTGGGCCTTTCCGGAGGACTTTGGGCCTTGGGGGTTGAGTTGGGCCTCTACTGGAAGGGTTTGGGCCTAGGGGAGGGGGACTTTTGGGTAGCCAAACCTAGCCCCCACCCCTTGGTGCGCCCCCACTCTCCTCTCCCTCAACCCTAGCCGCCACCCACCCCTCTCCCCCCATGCGCCTCCCCCATTGCCTCCCCTAGCCGCCACCTTACTCCTCCACCTCCCGTAGACGGCCCTAGAGCCTCTCCCTCAGTGCGATCTTTCTGTCTTGGAACTCTCCGTCCAAGAGGATCCAGCGTTCCGGGAGATTCTGACGTTCCCGGCAATTGGAGGAGAGATCGGGTCGCGAGGAAGAGGCGTTCGTCAACCGGGTGATCCGTCAAGAAGAGGTACGAATTTGGGGTCTTGTTCGGGGTGGTCTAGGTGCTGTTAGATGGGTAATTTCATGGTTAAATTTGGTGTTTAGGTGCTGTTCCTAGATGAGATTAGGGAGATTTCATTTGCTGTCCCACGTTCTGCTTCGGGCAGATTGGGCACACAACCTAGGGTTTGAGTTTTCGCAATTTTAGATTTAGATTTTGGTCGGCCGCCTCTTGAGACAGTTGTAGATAACTTCAATACCTTTAATTGGACACCAAGAACGTCCAATTCTGTCTAGCCATTCTAAAGTTATGATCATTTTACCGAGCGTGTTCAAATCTGTGGCGTAATTGGGACAGAACGTAATGTTTTGTAGATTAGACAATTTTAGAGGCTGAATCAGCTTTTCCCAATACTTAGAAAAAGCTAGGAAATTTCCTAAGCCTCGCGATGATGTACTCGTTTACTTGATTTTGAGTCCTAGAACTCAAGTTATGCTAGTTTGAATCCTGTTGTCCCGAGGGACAGATTCTCTGTTTTTCGGCTTTGGGAGTAGTTTGCGAAGTCGGGGTAGATGAGCGATGGTGTATTGTTTTGTGGGCACGTTTTGAGTGTGTGATATCTATGTGCAAGTGGTGTGACCCCGGGAGTTTCCTCATCCTCTCGCCAATCCGTCGCCCGCGGTTAAGGCATGTGTATTGGAATGGGTAGTGTGTTGTAGGTTGCTTGTCTTGATTAGATGCAGATTGTTTTCATGATATGATGAAAATGGTATGTCATGATGCTATGTAATGATTAATTGTTTATGTTTATGGCATATGTTGCATACATGGCATGAAAACTGGCCCGGTCGGTGAGAACGTCATAACTAGTCTAGTAAGGTCGGTGAGAAAGTTATGACTAATCCGGAGCGCCATTGAGTAAGACCTACCTCGTGATTCCATCCACGTGGTGAGTGGAAGTGAGGAGTAGGCACCCTCCATCTACGAATGTGTTGAAGATTCTCCTTGTGCAGACCTTAAGTTGGGTGGCGTTAAGTTTGAATCTTTATCGGAAAAGATTTGGTGGAATATTTGTTTTTTTTCCTGGTGCCTCCATCTTCCTTCTTGGAAGTGTACTTTTGAGGTTTCTTGAAGAGTTTTGGGCTATCAAAGTTGGAAATTTGAGAGTTGAGCTCTCCCGCATTTCTGTTGGAGTGTTGTTTTTCTTCCTTGCCTGGAAAGGAGAAATAGTTTCTCGGTGTTCGTTTCTTGTTCCTGAGCTGTGGTTATCTTTAAAGCTGAATTGCATCCTGTTCGTCAAGAGTAGGTGACCTATGAATGTGTTTAGAATTTTTGTTCGTGCTATGTAGTATGTAACGATGTGGTTTATGGAATGACGTATTGCTAAGTTAATTTGTGAGTTGAATCAATTCAACGTGATTGTTATCTTTAGCTTGAGAATAAATAGACTACTAGTGTTGTAGTTTGCTCTATAATGAGAATGGTTAAATGTGTTAATGTTCTGTAACACCCCAAAATTTTGCTTTTCTTAAATTCATGTGTGATTTGGCACCTTGGTGAATTTTTGGAATTTTCTGGAATTTATTTGGATTTATTTGGAGTTTATTTGAATTTATTCTATTTTGAAATACTTAAAGAATTTAACATTGCAAATAAAATTTTGTTGGAAATATTTTATTTGAGTCTAAAATGTTCCAAAATATTTTCCAGAATTTTTCTAGAATTTTTCTTAGTATTTTGCTATTTTTCTTGAATTAAATTAATTTCTGGAAATTATTTTGAATATTTAATCGCTGGAATTAGAAATCGAGTCGGTCACTGTTCATCCAACCGAGCCCGAGTCAGACTCGAGCTCGAGTTCGACCCGAGCCAGCTGACTCGACCGAACCGCGTTCTAACCCTAATCGCGCGGGACCGTTGGATCAAGATCCAACGGCCCACGTTGAGCCGCACCGATCCGACCGGATCCGGTCCGGATCCGATCTCGCCCGCGCCATCGTGGCCGCTGATCGCGCCACGTGGAAGGCTGCCCGTCTTCGTCTCCGCCCGAGTCCGGGTCGGACTCCTCCGCCGCGTCGCCGCCGAGTTCGGTTAGGGTTTCACGGATTTCGCGCACGTCAAGGCACTATTTAATGCCCCGTTGCCTCCCCGTTGAAGCCCTTTGCCGTGCGCACCTTTTGCCCCAACTCACCGAGCCCTAGCCGCCGCCTAGCCGCAATCGCTCGCCGTAGTTGGTTTAGGTCTCCGCCGCGCCTCCTTGCCGTTTGCCGCCGTCTTTGTCGTCCTCAGCCGCCGTTGAGCCCAGATCCGAGTCCCTCGCATCAAGACGCGTTCGGGAGTGCAAGTCTTCACGCCGGAGTCCCCAGCTCCGGCCAGCCAGCTTCGCCGCGTCGCCATCGCCGACCCCGAGCTCTGTGGACCGTCGGATCTCCATCGCACGGGCCAGATCGTGCCACGTCACCCGCCGGTGAGATTCCGATCCAAAACTCCAGATCCAATCTCGACCGTTGGATCTAGATCCAACGGTCCGAATCAAACGCGTTAACCCAAACGCGTGAAAGCCAGATCTAATCTGGGCCGTTGATTTTCAAATCAATGGCTGAGATCGTACACGCCAGCGTCGGGAAAGGCCGACCGCCACGGTCGGCGGCAGCCCGCAGCGTGTCGGCCGACATGCCGAACCGCATGTCGGTGGCTCAGCAACGCCGCGGACGTCGGCCGACGCCCGCATGTCGGCGACCACCCGGCCGTCTTTGTGGCGTCAGCGATGACATCACCAGTGGGTCCCACCCGTCAGCAGTGGGCTGAGTCCCCACTGACGTCAGCGATGACATCACACCCGAGGGTCCCACCTGTCAGTCTCACGTGAGCCGTGGACCGAGTCCACGGTGGACCCGAGCGAGCCGTGGACTGAGCCCGTGGACCGGCTGACGTCAGCCGTCCAATCAGAGGCCGACACGTGTCCTTGCTGACGCAATAACTAATTTCCGAAAAAGAAAATGATTTATTAATTCGAAATATTGATTTCAGAATTTGATTCAAACTTCAAACGCTTATAACTTTTGCGTTTTAACTCCGATTTGAGTGATTCAAATTTCTAAATTTGTATAAAATTGAGATCTACCTAATGATGAATTTTATTTAATTTTTGAACTAAAGTTTTTCTCTTTATTATTATTTAATTGCTTATTTAAAACTTTAAATGCTTGTATCTTTTGCATTTAAACCCCGAATTTGACGATTCCAGTTTCTAAAAATTTATAAAATTATGTTCTCTCTATTCATGAACTTTATTTGGATGTTTGGACACTTTTTGTCTACTGTTTATTTATTATTTGCTATTTGCACTCGTTACGAGTAGACGTTGAAGTGCCGGAAGGATTCGAAGGAGAAGTATTGACCCAGGAGCCAGCTCAGGACCAAGAACAAGTACTTTTTGAAGGGAAGTTGTGCTTTGACCATATTGACCCCACTTTGAAACCTATTTTGATTTAATTATTGCATGCTAGTTTAAATTAGAAAATGCTTTACTTAATTATGGGTAATTAGATAAATGCCAAATTGCTGTATGACACCTTGGTTAATTAAATATATGTGCCACGACCCTTGTCACCCTAGTTGTGGTTTACTAGTTGGACATTACTAAATTGCCAACATGGGATTTTAGACCGTATAGTATACTGCTTAGACCGGCTACGTGCTCATGACATGATTTTGGACAATCAAATGTTAATATTGACTTAATGATATATTGAACCTGTTTTGGGAAAGTATCATGTGATGTTGATGGCACGTGGTGCATGGTAATCAACTGGGGTTTGATAAATAGCTTTTGACCGGGGCATGTGGCAAGATTGATCAGGTGGGCCAGTTGTGGCACCGGGAATGTTGGTTTGGTTCTTCGGGTAGTCTTGCCCTGGTCACCCTAAGGACTTAACCTTGCAAGCCTTTGAACTGAGTCAAACGTGCAACCACATGTCCGTAATGGGACGGACCTAGCTGATTAAGTTGCTAATAACGTACCTGTGGGACCTCAGGAGGTCAACTACACCCTTTGTGTAAGTTATACGGGGGAGCGTACCGGGGCTGCGGCCAGGTACCCATCTAACGGTTGGTTGGCCTAAACTTCGCCTTAGCTAAGGGAAGGGTTGGTGTGCAACAACCGGGGAGGACCACTTGTGCTGCTAAAGGTTTCCGAAAGGCTTTGTTACGGACACTCGCCTTTGTGGTGTTTGACTGTATCTTGTGGGTAAAGTGCATAACCTCTGCAGAGTGTAAAATCTATTCGAATAGCCGTGTCCGCGGTATTGGACATCGCTCGGGGATTACAGTCAAGGGTTAGACTTTCTTGAAAATAACTTGAACTTGGAAGGTCGGGTTTGGTTAAATAATGATGTTGATGGAAATGTGGATTAGGAATGGGAAAAATGTTGATTAAACTCCTGGAAAAGTTATTGATCTTATACCTGTTTCTACTGCTTTCGAATCTACTTATGCTACTGGTCAAATGTTGTTTTACTGCAAATATACCTCGAGCTATTCCTTTGTACTAAGCCATGCATGTAGTATATTAGTTGCATTCTGTGCATGACTTGCTGAGTACCAAGTACTCACCCTTGCCACAATACAACACCAGTTGAAGAAGAGTCTACACCAGCTTTGGAGGAGGAGTTCCCAAAAGAACCGTCTAACTAGGAATCGAGTCCCAGTCAGTTGCCTGTGGTATAATGGATGACGCCACGAAGTTATTTTATTTTCCGCTGCTATTATTTCTCTTTCAATAAGTTTCGCCCTGCGAGGCGTATATTTGTAACTTGACCATAAGGTCGAGCAACCAGTTTGATTATTTAATTAAAGTACTTTATTAGTGTCGTGTGGTATGATTGTGATATTTACCGATGTTAAGACTGTGTGCACTAGCGCGTTCCTGGACTAGTGCTGAATACACAGAGGGTCCGGATTTGCAAATTCGTGTCCCGACAGAGGTGGTATCAGAGCCATACTGACTGTAGGCTCACCCATAGTTAGAATGGTCGTAGTGAGGATAAAATTTATTTTCTAAAGTTAAAATTTGACAAGATAAAGAATGAATTCTCGACTCATCCCCTTCTCTCTTGTTCATACCCCTGCTGAGTTCTTTTCTCTCCTAAGTTGATTTTTTTAAAGTGTTGCGTTCTTACGCGAGCGTCTTTTGACAGATGATGATGAAGAACAACTATGCCGAGCGTGAGGGAGGCTATGCCGCCGAGTTGTGGCGTATGCTTCAGTTTCTTTGAGGTTTTGAGAGGCCGCTCTACCGAGGGACTACACTCGTGCCGGCAGGACTGGTCATAGGATGGGACGTCAAGATCACAGTGTATGCCCGAGAGAAGACGAAGTTCAGTCGCCCTCTTCACTTCACCGCCAGGAGGTCTACCTTTGAGATGGGAATCCAGGAGGTGTCGCGTCGAGCAATGCAGCAGATCGCCCGCACTTACTCCAGGGAGCTGGAAGGCACAGTGTTTCGTCACCACCCACGCCGAGACAACAGAACTCAACGGAAGCCGGTAGAGGATGAGGATGCTACCGTCACTCACTTAGCCAGATTCGTCGCCGCTCAGGAGGAGCTGATTGATGACACAGTTCAGGAGTTGAAGAAGGCTCGCGGGCAGGTTGAGGAGGAGAAGAAGCACTTGAAGAATGCCCGTGAGTACGTCGCTTATGCCGCAGAAAGGATCGCAGAGCTGGAGATCGCCTTTGTATGGACAGTGGTCCCGATCCGGTTGGAGTTGGGCGCCCCTGCACTCCAGAGGAGGAACCGAAGAGGCACGACCTGCACCGCGCCACGCCCACAAAGAATGCCAGATCGAGCGAGGAGGACGCCGCGTCGTCAACCACAGCTGCAGTTGAGGGGCATGGCGATTGTTTCGCGCCCATGCCGTCGCACCCGCCGCAAGGAGGCAGTGGAGGTTTTCTCGATGAGTGAACGTAGATTTTGAGGTAGAGACTCCTTCGTCGAGTCGCATTATAGAATAAAGATTTACCTTAGAGTCGATTTGGATTTTCATTGTTTGCTGGGTGTGCAGTATGTGTTGCAGGCCTTTAGGCATTGTAAGCAACCATACCAAGTTATTATTATTAATAATAATAAAGTTGGACTTTGAGTTACACCTTTTCCCCGCATAAGTTTTCCCTAGTACTTGCCTATTCTTATTCCCTCTCATCTCTAAAACCTTGGAGCAATCGACAGATGGTGAACACCCGCGGAAACCTGGGTGGCAATGGAAGTGGTTCTCGCCCAGATGGGAACCCCAATGATGGAGCACCAGCACCGCCAGTTGATATGCAGAATTTTGGAGCTTTTCTTGCTACTCAGACTCAGTTGATGTGTAACACCCTACAAATCTAAACTGTCGTACAAGAAAATTTCGACAGCATCTCTCCTAAAATTAGGACAAAACGGAAGCGACAACAAGATTCATAATAACCATTATAAACAGGAATAACATAAAAGCATCAATACTAGAGATAACAAGTCTAAATCAACCAGAAAATAAACATAAACGTAAAACAGCTCCAAAGAGGACATCAACAGGTCTATGATTAATAAAATTTCAGCAAGCTAATGAATTATTAAATGCACTAGTCCATGTGATTCGTGATGACCCCGGAGGGTTGATTGTGCTACTAAGCCCACCCTTCAAGCTTACGACTCGCGAGAACTACCGAAAACAACAAAATAACAAGGGGTGAGATTGGGTAATCTCAGCAAGCGGAACAACTTCTAACGAATAACACAGCCACAGTAAAACTAGCATACCAAATTCCTCATGTCCAATACCACATTATAGAGTCCACACAACCTCAGTAAAATGTATATGATTGTGCACATGCTTATGCCATGATCCTCCTCACCGTGCCCTTTCTCAGGAACACACGGTGTTGTACTCTTGATCGCGCGCAAGGCGTCGACAAACTTCCAATGCATGATTATGCAGTTAATGCTTCATGCATAAATACATTCATAACTTCCCACTCTGAATTCACATGCTTGCATACCATCAAATAACATGGATAGAATGCGAACATCATTGAGATAGAACATCTCCACAATTCATCTTGCAAACAACATCTTTCTTCATTCTTACTCATGATTCAAAAGCCAAACAACCACATCACAATGCAGGATAGGATATTGTAATCTCATAAACAAGTAGTTCAACCATGTAGGTGTGCTGCAATTAAGGTTTATATTGAAGACGAAACAAATAGCGAGTTATAGTTTAGCAAGACCGCTAC
The DNA here is from genome assembly GCA_036346355.1 of Rhipidocladum racemiflorum. NCBI lineage: Eukaryota > Viridiplantae > Streptophyta > Magnoliopsida > Poales > Poaceae > Rhipidocladum > Rhipidocladum racemiflorum. Next base: position 9,048,457 of record CM070583.1, read on the forward strand.
TTCCACTTGCCTTTACCAACGTGGATGACGAACCTAGTTGCGTCCAGAAGGGGCACCACCTGTACAAGTATTATTTCAGTACATAGCGACAACACAAATGATCACGTAACTCGAACACGCGCTTCCTAACCCCCGTTTCCTTCTTAAACGCCAAAAACCCCAATCTGTCCGGGTTAAACAGCAGCAACCACTCTTCACAATTTCGTATCTTTTTCTATACAGATCAGAAAAATATAAAAAAATTACACGAGCTAGATATTGACGAGATCTACAACTTTCATGAAGACCATAAATTTCAATTCCATTGTTAATTATGCCTAAACAGACGTCCAACACAGGGGACGAAATCTGTTTCCAGATTCTGTTCGTCAACTTCCAACAAAGATAACTCTCAGACCGTCGTCCCAAAAATTCTGAAAAAATTACAGAAGCTAGATATCGACGTTATCTACAACGTTCTAGTTATAGGTTTTCGTAGGAAAAATATTCTAGGTCACGTAAAACGTGAAACAAGCCGCGCTGCACAATCTTCCCTCTCAGAAACAGCACCACGTGAACAACTACCCTTCTCCCCCTTCAAATCCCATCCAATCCAATCACCACCAGATCTAAAACACTCCCAATCCTAGGTATAACAGGGGGTAAAAGATTGGGAATTTTACCTAAAGTTCTCCCTTGAGATCCCACGAAGAACACGCGATGATCACCGAAAACGAAATCTGCTTGTTCCCCACGCCTCCACGGATCCTCTTCTCGCTTTCTCCTTCGCGTTTCGCGGCGGATCTTGAGCCACCACGCAGGGGAGGAAGAGGAGATGTGGTGTGGCTGCTAGGGGAGGAAGGGGGGCGCCCTAGGGCTTTTGGGGGGGTGACACCCCTTTTATATGGTGGGCCGGCCCACTAGGGGAAGAGAGAGAGAGGTGGGGAGGGGATTCGCAGCCCAGGCCCAGGTTTTCCTTGGCCCACTGTTTCTAGCCCAACAACTCCAAATTTAATATTAATACGCCGGATAAACTTCAATTATTTCATCCCCCGACAAATCCTTCATTCCTCTCCCGAAACAAAACCAGGAAATGGAACCTTAGAATCGCTCTGACGCTCTAAGGCATCACATTCTCCCCTCCTTAAAAGGATTCGTCCCCGAATCTACTCCTCTTTGCTACGGAACCTTAAAAAAAAGGAAGGCAAACTGGTAATCAACACTTTACCTTCAGCATCCTCAAAGAGTGTAGGATACTTCTTCCGCATCTGGTCCTCAAGTTCCCAAGTTGCATCCCGCTCAGACTAATTGGTCCACAAATCTTTCATTGGACACTAACACGAACTATTCCCCTATTAAATAAAGGACACCTATTAGGTGAATCTGGTATCGATCTGGAATCTCAACTCCCACTTCTCTCTTCAACCCGATCGCGAAACTCCGCATTCCAATCTCAACTCCTCTACCACAGTTCGTCGCATTCTGGACGACGCGAACCATGTGAGACACAACGCTCTAGGTAAGTCTCTAAATCAACCCAAACACAAACTCCTATCTCCTACAAGTGATTGATCTTTTACAAAAAGAACCAATATCCACCCTTACCAACGACAGAGATAGCCTACTTTACAACCAGGGTCCGTAAATCCGCAGAAACAATAACAACCGAACACAATCACTACGGTTGACACAAACTCGCTCGAACCCAGCGACAAAAGTTCCAAAAATTAATGTAATTACCTGCAACTTCCAAGTTGTCCACTACTAAATTAAGCAACCCCACCGAGGAACACATCAATGAAAACAATTCTCCAAAAAGGTTTGAATTGAGTCATACACAACCTTCCTTTACTCTTCACTTTTAAACTACTTACGATCAGCGACCCACACTAGTTTTCCCTTGTAAGAAGGTTTCGCCTTCACATTCTTCCACCCAAGGACCAGGGCAAGGAGTACAATCCTTGAATATACTCAACCATAACATAAACATTCATTTTCTTACCCCAAGCTTAAGGCCCTGTTTGGCAGAGCTCCAGATCTCAGCTCCACCTTGGAGCTGAAACTTGTAGACTGAAATAAAGTGACTTAACTTTATAATTTTATTCTAAAATTAAACAAGATGATCTACCTAAAGACTCTTAATATACACACAGCTCCAGCTCCACAAATTTGCTGAAGCTAGGAATACCCAGCTCCACCAACTCCAAGAATTTGGTGGAGCTGGAGCTCTACCAAACACCCCCTAAACGTAAAAGAAATCTTAATTCTCACTAACACAACGAACGACAATCACCACCTTTAAACCAAAAGGCTGAAATTCACATACACAGGAACTCAACTTGGAAGAGGAACTCCATAGAACCAAAAACACCAAAAAAAAAATTTCTTTGGGGAGAAGCTCTATTCAAAAGAGAAACACCGCGAAAGTCTTCTGCAAATGCATTTCACTTTTACCAAAACAAATCATCTCACTTTTATCCAAGGCCAAGCAATTCAGAAAAAGAAACCGATCAAGGAATTAAATGCTTCCACACAACCACCATCTCTTTTTCCTTAAAAGGAACCAAACTCACTTCCCAACAGAAAAAATTGTTTCAACCACGAATATCATTCATGTCACAACCAGAAGAATCGTCTCTTAAACGAAAACTATCAAACACCTCACACCACAACACAACTCTAGCCCAAAATAGAAATACAAATATTTCCAGATCATGAAGTTCCAAAACTTACATTGGATTAGCTACTTCTTTTAATCAACAATGCAACCGATAACTCGACCTTGAAAACTACGGACACAGTCAAAGCATACATCCTTGAGCATAAATTTCGCATTCATAACTTAAGCTAGTTTTCTTATCAAAGACGAATGAATGACGATATTTAATAGAATAACATTCCAAAATCTCCACAAATTACTTCAAGGTTAATCATTCTTTTGTCCTTGTTTTAAGCCTCGAATTAACCCACATTTGTCGAATCATTCTAAGTTTAGGAAACTCAAACATCGCACAAAGAATACTTTGACCGAAAGTATTCAACCCAAATATCAAACAGACAAACCAATCCATATGAATTTTTAATCGTAAGTTCAGCATAACTCCCGCCATCTATAGTATTCCACTACCCTTACCATTTAGATTTCAAAATTCCCTATTTACTCATTGAGAAGGCCCATCAGGATTTAACAACAACTACACAACAAATTCTTACTCTTATTACCTTTTCCACAATTATAAATAAAGTTCACAATGCTTATCAAAAACACATCCAACCAACACTACCTCATCAAGATCCCCACGGAGCAGCCTAACCTATAACATCATATTCTAAATTTGGAAGGCAGTGCTTCAACAAGTCTTTCAGCAAGATGAACCTATAAATTCCATACCACATACGCGTCAACATCTCGACAATGGAAATTTATTCACCTAAAAGATGACTCAACAAGTAAATATTATCTCAACAAGGCACAAATCGTAAATAGAACTTTAAAACATACATTTATTAAGGACAAAATCACGCGTCATGCTAACTATCCATGGTTCACTCTATCACAACATGTTACAATTTCCCCCATTTTAACAAAGGTTTTCAACAATTAATCTAAACAGTTACCACCACTACTAAGTCATCAATATCAATAATTGGCATAATTGTAAAACAACAACATTGCTTTTAGTTACCCTATCCATAGGCTATGACAAACTGTCACTACACAACATACTCCAACTATGTAAAATAGATTGAATAATTTAAGCCATCAAAAGCTCTTAAAACAACAACGTTAAATTAAATTTAATTTTTTTTAGCTACCCTATACACGGGTTATAGCAAAATTGCCACTCCAAGACATACTCCAGCCTTTTTTTTTTAAAGTGAACTGAATAGGTTAAATCATCACAAAGCTCTTACGGCAATGGCAAAAACTTATGTCTTCCCAATTGATATCGATACTAGCATTATTGGAACACAACTGCATACTTCCGAATCTACTAATAGTTTGCAACGTCATAAATATCAACTCTAATCAATTTCCAAGTTAAAGTCACTAGTCAACACGATTAAATTTCTCTACTAACACGTTAAATTAGAACATCTTTAAACAACCAGCATGGTTTCTTTAACAATATCGGTAGTCCACCATTACAATTAAATTGTTCTACCGACCTTATATTAAAATGTCTCTAAATAAACCACCAATTTTCTATGACCTTCACAGTAGTTTACATCATCTTAATGTTCTAACTACGCATCAAGATTTAAAGCTTTAAACATTGTCCATGGTCAAGGGCACATTAAAATAATGCAATAAATCCTAAGCATGCACATTAACACATTCAATCATTATCGCTATAGAGCAATCTACAATACTAGAAGTTTATTTAATCTCAAGCTAAAGATAACAATTACATTTTAATTGATTCAACTCACAAATTAACTTAGAAGTACATCATTCCATAAACCACATTGTTACATACTACGTAACACAGACATAAAATTTCTAAACACCGTCATGGGTCACCTACCCTTGACAAACAGGAGGCAATCCCAAACATTAAAAAAAAAACACAGTTCTAGATCAAGAACAAACACCGATAAAAAAAATTTCTTCTTTTCAGGCAAGGAAGAAAAGCAAAATCCAAACATAAATGCAAGAGAGCTCGACCCTCAAATGTCCAATCATAGTAGCCAAAACTCTTCAAGAAATCCAAAACCTACACTTTCCACAAAGGAAGACGGATGCAAAAGGGAAGACCAAATGTCCAACCAAATTTTTCCGATAAAGATTCAAACTTAGCTCCATCCAGCTTGATCTGCAACAGGAGAAACTCCAACCCCCTTCTTTTTTTAAAAAAAAAAAAAAAAAAAATTGGGGAAACAACAACCACAGAAATTTCCACCCAACGACAGTCCATAACAATAAATCAGGTGCCAAAGCAAAATTGTGACCAAAAGACGCGCAACGTAGAACTCTTCTTCTGTGTCTTCACTCAAAGGAGACAAAACCACAAACCGCCAAAAGGACAATCAGCGAGTGCTCAAAACTAAGCATTTTCCTCGGTTTCGAACCAACCACATACCCAGAAAACCAACCAAAACCGACCGTCAACACGGTAAAGAACATCCGAAGGAATCCATCACCAACCTCTTCTATTTGACTCCAGTCACTACCCGATCTACGACAGACACGGATAAGTACTCTTTCCCTACAGGGGTTTAATAGTTCTTCGGTGGTGACTCTACCCGGCCACACCATCAAACCACAGCCTCACTACAAACAAAAGGTGACCGAAACCCTTCGGCACCACAACCTCCCTTATCACGATAACAAGAACAACTCAATCAATCATCTCAAAATCATAGTAACATACATTATCAAACGTAGCATTCAACAACAAAGCTTAAATTCAACCTTTAAGCATGAGGCAACGATACCCATACCCTTTCCTACTGTGCATCCATGTGTGTCAAATTTTAAATTAGTTATTCCACTAACACAAATTTTAATGTTGCTATCCTATGGCAAAATTTTTTTTTTAAGTATAACCTAAGCCATGTTTCTAAGTTATCCCAAATCACATTTTTGTTGAACCTATGGTATTTCACTAAGTTCATACACCACGGACCTGAAGCCCGCTCTGATACCAACTGTAACACCCTACAAATCTAAACTGTCGTACAAGAAAATTTCAACAGCATCTCTCCTAAAATTAGGACAAAACGGAAGCGACAACAAGATTCATAATAACCATTATAAACAGGAATAACATAAAAGCATCAATACTAGAGATAACAAGTCTAAATCAACCAGAAAATAAACATAAACGTAAAACAGCTCCAAAGAGGACATCAACAGGTCTATGATTAATAAAATTTCAGCAAGCTAATGAATTATTAAATGCACTAGTCCATGTGATTCGTGATGACCCCGGAGGGTTGATTGTGCTACTAAGCCCACCCTTCAAGCTTACGACTCATGAGTCCTACCTAAATATAACAACATAACACGGGGTGAGATTGGGTAATCTCAAAGAAGCGGAACAACTTCTAACGAATAACACAGCCACACAAGAAACTAGCATACCAAATTCCTCATGTCCAATACCACATTATAGAGTCCACACAACCTCAGTAAAATGTCTATGATTGTGCACATGCTTATGCCATGATCCTCCTCACCGTGCCCTTTCTCAGGAACACACGGTGTTGTACTGCACGATCGCGCCTGCAAGGCGTCGACAAACTTCCAATGCATGATTATGCAGTTAATGCTTCATGCATAAATACATTCATAACTTCCCACTCTGAATTCACATGCTTGCATACCATCAAATAACATGGATAGAATGCGAACATCATTGAGATAGAACATCTCCACAATTCATCTTGCAAACAACATCTTTCTTCATTCTTACTCATGATTCAAAAGCCAAACAACCACATCACAATGCAGGATAGGATATTGTAATCTCATAAACAAGTAGTTCAACCATGTAGGTGTGCTGCAATTAAGGTTTATATTGAAGACGAAACAAATAGCGAGTTATAGTTTAGCAAGACCGCTACTTCCACTTGCCTTTACCAACGTGGATGACGAACCTAGTTGCGTCCAGAAGGGGCACCACCTGTACAAGTATTATTTCAGTACATAGCGACAACACAAATGATCACGTAACTCGAACACGCGCTTCCTAACCCCCGTTTCCTTCTTAAACGCCAAAAACCCCAATCTGTCCGGGTTAAACAGCAGCAACCACTCTTCACAATTTCGTATCTTTTTCTATACAGATCAGAAAAATATAAAAAAATTACACAAGCTAGATATTGACGAGATCTACAACTTTCATGAAGACCATAAATTTCAATTCCATTGTTAATTATGCCTAAACAGACGTCCAACACAGGGGACGAAATCTGTTTCCAGATTCTGTTCGTCAACTTCCAACAAAGATAACTCTCAGACCGTCGTCCCAAAAATTCTGAAAAAATTACAGAAGCTAGATATCGACGTTATCTACAACGTTCTAGTTATAGGTTTTCGTAGGAAAAATATTCTAGGTCACGTAAAACGTGAAACAAGCCGCGCTGCACAATCTTCCCTCTCAGAAACAGCACCACGTGAACAACTACCCTTCTCCCCCTTCAAATCCCATCCAATCCAATCACCACCAGATCTAAAACACTCCCAATCCTAGGTATAACAGGGGGTAAAAGATTGGGAATTTTACCTAAAGTTCTCCCTTGAGATCCCACGAAGAACACGCGATGATCACCGAAAACGAAATCTGCTTGTTCCCCACGCCTCCACGGATCCTCTTCTCGCTTTCTCCTTCGCGTTTCGCGGCGGATCTTGAGCCACCACACAGGGGAGGAAGAGGATATGTGGTGTGGCTGCTAGGGGAGGAAGGGGGGGCGCCCTAGGGCTTTTGGGGGGGTGACACCCCTTTTATATGGTGGGCCGGCCCACTAGGGGAAAAGAGAGAGAGGTGGGGAGGGGATTCGCAGCCCAGGCCCAGGTTTTCCTTGGCCCACTGTTTCTAGCCCAACAACTCCAAATTTAATATTAATACGCCGGATAAACTTCAATTATTTCATCCCCCGACAAATCCTTCATTCCTCTCCCGAAACAAAACCAGGAAATGGAACCTTAGAATCGCTCTGACGCTCTAAGGCATCACATGATGCATGCCATGATGCAACAGATGTTATTTTGGGAATGGATTGGTTATCCAAGCACATGGCCGTATTGGATTGTGGTCGAAGGATTATTTAAGTTGAAAGCCCGTGTGGAAGAAAAGTGGAATTTCAAGCTACCGCCGTTAGGGATGGACAGTTGATGGTTAACAGTGCCAATGCAATCAGCATAGAAGATGTCTCTGTAGTGAATGAGTATCCAGATGTTTTTCCTGAAGATCTACCTGGTATGCCGCCAGACAGAGACATAGAGTTTGTGATAGAGCTTGTACCTGGTACAGCGCCAATAGCAAAGAGACCTTATCGGATGTCCACCGAAGAATTGGTAGAGATGAAGAAGCAACTTGAAGAGTTAATGGAGAAAGGATTCATCAGACCAAGTTCGTCGCCATGGGGAGCGCCAGTTTTGTTCGTTAAGAAGAAAGACGGGAGTTTCAGAATGTGCATTGACTACCGTGCACTCAATGAAGTCATCGTGAAGAATAAGTACCCGCTACCGAGGATCGATGATCTGTTTGATCAACTAAGAGGAGCTGGAGTTTTCCCCAAGATTGATCTGAGATCGGGATACCATCAGTTGAAGATTCGATCAGAAGATATTCCGAAGACCGCATTCTCGTCAAGATATGGACATTACGAGTTTACTGTTATGTCCTTTGGTCTGACGAATGCGCCAGCATATTTCATGAATATGATGAATAAGGTTTTCATGGAGTACTTGGATAAGTTTGTCGTCATGTTCATAGATGACATTCTCGTTTACTCCAAGTCAGTAGAAGAGCACACTGAGCATTTGAGGCTAGTTCTTGAGAAGTTGCGAGAGCAGCAGTTGTTTGCCAAGTTCAGTAAGTGTGATTTTTGGAAGGACAAGGTGGAATTCCTCGGACATGTAATGACCGCAGAAGGAGTTGCCGTTGATCCAAGCAAGGTAGAAGCTGTATTACATTGGGAGCAGCCGAAGACCGTGACCCAGATCCGGAGTTTTCTTGGTATGGCAGGTTACTACCGCCGTTTCATTGAAGGCTTTTCAACAATTGCGAAACCTCTCACGCAATTGCTGAAAAAGGAGAAGAAGTTTGCATGGACGCCAGAGTGCGAGAAAGGTTTTCAAGAACTAAAGAAGCGATTGACCACAGCCCCGGTGTTGGTTTTACCGGACGTCAATCAGAACTTCGATATTTATTGTGATGCATCGCGTCAAGGACTTGGATGTGTGCTGATGCAGAATGGAAAGGTCGCCGCTTATGCATCAAGGCAGTTGAGGCCGCATGAGGAGAATTATCCAACACATGACCTAGAGCTAGCTGCCGTAGTGCATGCTTTGAAGTTGTGGCGTCACTATTTGATTGGAAACAGATGTGAAGTATACACGGACCATAAGAGTCTTAAGTACATTTTCACCCAATCAGACCTGAACATGAGACAAAGGAGATGGTTAGAGTTGATCAAGGATTATAATGTGGGAATCCATTACCATCCCGGGAAGGCCAACGTAGTTGCCGATGCTCTGAGTCGGAAGAGCCATACTGTGAACATGTTGTTAGCCACAAGCCAGGAGGAGCTATGTGAGGATTTCCAGAGAATGAGGATCGAAGTCGTACCAGAAGGATTCTTAGCCGCATTAGAAGTTAAACCTACCCTGGAGGATCAGATCCGAGAAGGATAAAAGGATGATGACAAGATCCGCAAAATTAAGTCCGACATGGATAAAGGCAAGGCAGAGGACTTCAAGTTGGATGAGCAAGGCACATTATGGATGAAGGATCGCATTTGTGTGCCGGACAAGAGGGAGCTAAAGCAGCTGATCCTAGAAGAAGCCCATGACTCCAAGTATTCAATTCATCCGGGAAGTGCCAAGATGTATCAGGATTTAAAGGAAAGATTCTGGTGGCCGAACATGAAGCGTGAAGTCGCCGAACATGTTGCGTTGTGCGACATATGCCAGAGAGTCAAGGCAATGCATCAGAGACCAGCAGGATTGCTACAGCCGTTGAAGATACCTGAGTGGAAGTGGGAGGAAATCGGAATGGATTTCATTACCGGTTTACCCAAGACTCAAGGAGGATATGATTCCATATGGGTTATAGTGGACCGCTTGACTAAGGTTGCCCACTTTATCCCAGTGAAGACCACTTACTCGGGAGATAAGCTAGCAGAGTTGTACATGATCAGGATCGTCTGTTTCCACGGAGTGCCGAAGAAGATTGTATCGGACAGAGGTACCCAATTTACCTCAAGGTTCTGGAATAAGTTGCATGAAGCCATGGGAACCCGTTTGAACTTCAGTACAGCATATCATCCACAGACGGATGGTCAGACCGAAAGAGTCAATCAGATTCTGGAGGATATGTTAAGAGCGTGTGCATTGGCTTATGCTACCTCTTGGGATAAAAGTCTGCCGTACGCCGAGTTCAGCTACAACAACAGTTACCAAGCAAGTTTGCAAATGTCACCATTTGAGGCACTGTATGGTCGACCTTGTCGGACGCCATTGAACTGGAATGAGACAGGTGAACGCCGTGTCTTTGGACCTGATATTCTTCAGGAGGCCGAAGAACAGATCGCCATGATCAGGGAGAGATTGAAGATAGCCCAATCACGATAGAAGAGTTATGCTGACAACCGTCGCCGAGACATGAGTTTTGAACCAGAAGATTTTGTGTATCTCAAAGTTACACCGCTCAGAGGAGTTAAGAGATTCCATGCTAAAGGAAAACTCGCGCCGAGATATGTTGGACCATTCAAGGTTCTCAGCCGCAAAGGTGAAGTTGCATACCAGCTGGAGTTGCCGCAATCACTAGCGGGAGTGCATGACGTGTTCCACGTGTCCCAGTTGAAGAAGTGTCTCAGAGTGCCTGAGGAGCAGACACCGCTAGAGTCAATTGAGTTGCAAGAGGGTCTGACCTACAAGGAGCATCCCATGAAGATTTTGGACACTATGGATCGAGAGACTAGGAATAAGTCAACCCGCTTCTGTAGAGTTCAGTGGAGTAACCATGAAGAAAGCGAAGCAACTTGGGAGCGCGAGGAAGATTTGAAGAAAGAATTCCCGAACCTATTTCTTTAGAAAGCCCTAAATCTCGGGGACGAGATTCTGTTAAGGGGGGGGGAGGTTTGTAACACCCCAAAATTTTGCTTTTCTTACATTCATGTGTGATTTGGCACCTTGGTGAATTTTTGGAATTTTCTGGAATTTATTTGGATTTATTTGGAGTTTATTTGAATTTATTCTATTTTGAAATAATTAAAGAATTTAACTTTGCAAATAAAATTTTATTGGAAATATTTTATTTGAGTCCAAAATGTTCCAAAATATTTTCCAGAATTTTTCTGGAATTTTTCTTAGTATTTTGCTATTTTTCTTGAATTAAATGAATTTCTGGAAATTATTTTGAATATTTAATCGCTGGAATTAGAAACCGAGTCGGTCACTGTTCATCCGACCGAGCCCGAGTCAGACTTGAGCTCGAGTCCGACCCGAGCCAGCTGACTTGACCGAACCGCGTTCTAACCCTAATCATGCGGGACCGTTGGATCAAGATCCAACGGCCCACGTTGAGCCGCACCGATCCGACTGGATCCGGTCCGGATCCGATCTTGCCCGCGCCATCGTGGCCGCTGATCGCACCATGTGGACGGCTGCCCGTCTTCGTCTCCGCCCGAGTCCGGGTCGGACTCCTCCGCCGCGTCGCCGCCGAGTTCGGTTAGGGTTTCGCGGATTTCGCGCAGGTCGAGGCACTATTTAATGCCCCGTTGCCTCCCCGTTGAAGCCCTTTGCTGTGCGCACCTTTTGCCCCAACTCACCGAGCCCTAGCCGCCGCCGCCTAGCCGCAATCGCTCGCCGTAGTTGGTTTAGGTCTCCGCTGCGCCTCGTTGCCGTTTGCCGCCGTCTCCGTCGTCCTCAGCTGCCGTTGAGGCCAGATCCGAGTTCCTCGCGTCGAGACGCGTTCGGGAGTGCAAGTCTTCATGCCGGAGGAGCCCCGCAACGCCGCGCCGTTGGTCGCCGTCCCCAGCTCCGGCCAGCCAGCTCCGCCGCGTCGCCATCGCCGACCCCGAGCTCTGTGGACCGTCGGATCTCCATCGCACGGGCCAGATCGTGCCACGTCACCCGCCGGTGAGATTCCAATCCAAAACCCCAGATACAATCTCGACCGTTGGATCTAGATCCAACGGTCCGAATCAAACGCGTTAACCCAAACGCGTGAAAGCCAGATCTAATCTGGGCCGTTGATTTTCAAATCAATGGCTGAGATCGTACACGCTGCCCAGAAGGCCGACCGCCACGGCCAAGCGGCCAAGACCGCAGTCGCCGACACGCCGGCTCGCATGTCACGGCTCACCGCAATCGCGACTGCGGACGCCAAAGACGGGCCCGCATGTCAGCGGCCACCCCAGCCGTGCGGTGGCGTCAGCGATGACGCTACCGATGGGTCCCACCTGCCGCCATGGGCTGAGTCCTCACGACGTCGGGCCGATGACATCACACCCGAGGGTCCCACCTGTCAGTCTCACGTGAGCCGTGGACCGAGTCCACGGTGGACCCGAGCGAGCCGTGGACTGAGCCCGTGGACCGGCTGACATCAGCCATCAAATCAGAGGCCGACACGTGTCCTTGCTGACGCAATAACTAATTTCCGAAAAAGAAAATGATTTATTAATTCGAAATATTGATTTCAGAATTTGGTTCAAACTTCAAAAGCTTATAACTTTTGCGTTTTAACTCCGATTTGAGTGATTCAAATTTCTAAATTTGTATAAATTTGAGATCTACCTAATGATGAATTTTATTTAATTTTTGAACTAAAGTTTTTCTCTGTATTATTATTTAATTGCTTATTTAAAACTTTAAATGCTTGTATCTTTTGCATTTAAACCCCGAATTTGATGATTCTAGTTTCTAAAAATTTATAGAATTATTTTCTCTCTATTCATGAACTTTATTTGGATGTTTGGACACTTTTTGTCTACTGTTTATTTATTATTTGCTATTTGCACTCGTTACGAGTAGACGTTGAAGTGCCGGAAGGATTCGAAGGAGAAGTATTGACCCAGGAGCCAGCTCAGGACCAAGAACAAGTACTTTTTGAAGGCAAGTTGTGCTTTGAACATATTGATCCCACTTTGAAACCTATTTTGATTTAATTATTGCATGCTAGTTTAAATTAGAAAATGCTTTACTTAATTATGGGTAATTAGATAAATGCCAAATTGCTGTATGACACCTTGGTTAATTAAATATATGTGCCATGACCCTTGTCACCCTAGTTGTGGTTTACTAGTTGGACATTACTAAATTGCCAACATGGGATTTTAGACCGTATAGTATACTGCTTAGACCGGCTACGTGCTCATGACATGATTTTGGACAATCAAATGTTAATATTGACTTAATGATATATTGAACCTGTTTTGGGAAAGTATCATGTGATGTTGATGGCACGTGGTGCATGGTAATCAACTGGGGGTTTGATAAATAGTTTTTGACCGAGGCATGTGGCAAGATTGATCAGGTGGGCCAGTTGTGGCACCGGGAATGTTGGTTTGGTTTTTCGGGTAGTCTTGCTCTGGTCACCCTAAGGACTTAACCTTGCAAGCCTTTGAACTGAGTCAAACGTGCAACCACATGTCCGTAATGGGACGGACCTAGCTGATTAAGTTGCTAATAACGTACCTGTGGGACCTCAGGAGGTCAACTACACCCTTTGTGTAAGTTGTACGGGGGAGCGTACCGGGGCTGCGGCTATGTACCCATCTAACGGTTGGTTGGCCTAAACTTCGCCTTAGCTAAGGGAAGGGTTGGTGTGCAACAACCGGGGAGGACCACTTGTGCTGCTAAAGGTTTTCGAAAGGCTTTGTTACGGACACTCGCCTTTGTGGTGTTTGACTGTATCTTGTGGGTAAAGTGCATAACCTCTGCAGAGTGTAAAATCTATTCGAATAGCCGTGTCCGCGGTATTGGACATCGCTCGGGGATTACAGTCAAGGGTTAGACTTTCTTGAAAATAACTTGAACTTGGAAGGTCGGGTTTGGTTAAATAATGATGTTGATGGAAATGTGGATTAGGAATGGGAAAGATGTTGATTAAACTCCTGGAAAAGTTATTGATCTTATACCTGTTTCTACTGCTTTCGAATCTACTTATGCTACTGGTCAAATGTTGTTTTACTGCAAATATACCTCGAGCTATTCCTTTGTACTAAGCCATGCACTGTGCATGACTTGCTGAGTACCAAGTACTCACCCTTGCCACAATACAACACCAGTTGAAGAAGAGTCTACACCAGCTTTGGAGGAGGAGTTCCCAGAAGAACCGTCTAACTAGGAATCGAGTCCCAGTCAGTTGCCTGTGGTATACTGGATGGCGCCACGAAGTTATTTTATTTTCCGCTGCTATTATTTCTCTTTTAATAAGTTTCGCCCTGCGAGGCGTATATTTGTAACTTGACCATAAGGTCGAGCAACCAGTTTGATTATTTAATTAAAGTACTTTATTAGTGTCATGTGGTATGATTGTTATATTTACCGATGTTAAGACTGTGTGCACTAGCGCGTTCCTGGACTAGTGCTGAATACACAGAGGGTCCGGATTTGCAAATTCGGGTCCCGACATGTTCTGGCTCAGAATATGTTGCTTTGCTTTAAAAGTGCCTACGACACCCGATAATGTTTAAGGTTTTAAACCCTGATGCATAGTTAGAACATTAAGATGATGTAAACTTCTGATATTGTTAAAGAAACCTTACTGGTTGTTTAAAGATGTTCCAATTTAATGTGTTAATAGAGAAATTTAATCATGCTGGCTTGTGACCTTAACTTGGAAGTTGATTAGAGTTGCTATTTATGTTGTTGCAAACCATTAGTATATTTGGAAGTATGCATAAGTGTTCCTATAATGCTAGTGTGACACTACGGGATGTCGAGACACCGTAAAAGGTGAAATTAGAGAATGTGACATTATAAAATATGAAATCGGAGATTAAAACTTTACGCTATGAGGTTTATTCGCATTTCTGGGCCGATTTCAGGAGTTTGGGCCTTTCCGAGGAAGTTTGAGCCCAAGGGGGATGAGTTGTGGGCTTTAGTGGGAGGGATATGGGCCCATAAGGGGGAAGACCAGGTTAAGTGGGCTTGGTGCACCCCCTCCCTGCCCTAGCCGCCCCCCACACGCCCCCTCCCTCCCCTTGTGGCGCCTCCCCTCTCCCCAAGCTAGCCGCCGCCCCCCATTGCCGTGTGCCCTCCCCTCCATCTTCCCCATTGCGCCACCACCCCTCCCCTCCCCTCCCCTCTCCACCTTCCTTGATACTCTAGGGGAGACCCTCACCTCACCAACACGCTGTTTTCACCATTGGAGCTCTCCGCGACGAGGAGATCCGGTGGATTTGGAGCAAGGAAGGAGATCGCGTGAACCGGGAGGAGATTTGTCGGTTCATCGTTCGTCGGGCGAAGGTATGGATAGGGGAAACCTTGGAGTTGTTCTAGGTGTTGTGCTAGAGGGTATTTGGATGCTTTTAGATCTTATAATGGTGCTGTGATTGGGTAGATTAGATGAAAACTAGAGTTTGCCACGTTCTCTGCTTCGAGCAGATTGTGCAGTCGACCTAGGGTTTGAGTTTTCGCGACCTTAGATTCGGAATTTGGTCGGCAGCCTGTTGAGAAAGTTGTAGGTAACTTCAATACCTTTTAGTGGACATAAACAACGTCCAATTCCGCCCAGCCATTTGCAAGTTATGCTCGATTTACCGAACGCGATCAAATCAGTGACGTAGCTGGGACAGAACATAGTGTTTTGTAGATTTGGCAACTTTAGATTCCGAATCAGCTTTTCCCAATACTTACAAAAAGTTAGGAAATTTCCTAAGCTTCGCGATGATGTACTCGTTTACTCGATTTGGAGTCCTAGAACTAAAGTTATGATAGTTTGAAGTCTGCTGTCCGGGATGGACAGATTCTCTGTTTTTATGTTTTCGGATGTAGTTTGCGAAATCGGGGTAGATGGGCGATGGCGTACTGTTTTGTGGGCACGTTACGATTGTGTGACATCTATATGCAGGTGGTGTGACCCCGGGAGTGCCCTCCTCATCCCGCCAATCCGTCGCCCGAGGTTAAGGCAAGTGTATTGGGATGGGTAACATGTGGTTTATTTGCTTGTCTTGACTAGATGCAATTGTTTCCATATTATGCTATCTTGCCATGCTTAGTGTTTGCCATGATATGATAAAAAGGGTACGTTAAGATGCTATGCAATGGTTTATGGTTAATGATTATGGCATATGTTGCATACATGGCATGAAACTTGGCCCGGTCGGTGAGAACGTCATAACTATTCCGGTAAGGTCGGTGAGAAAGTTATGACTAATCCGGAGCACCATGGATGTAAGACCTACCTCGTGATTCCACCCACGCGGTGAGTGGAAGCGAGGAGTAGGCACCCTCCATCTACGGGATGGAAGGGGGACGTGGGTGCACGCCGACGGGTGTGCACTCGGCAATACCGGTATTTGCGTCGAGGAGACATGTGCATTGCATTGCATTGCATACATGATGATGATGATGAAATGATCTCAATGAGGTTGAGACATGAATATGATGTTGCATATGAAGTATGACTTGATCATGATGTTAAGTTTGTTATGTAGTGATGATAATATTGAATTGTTCTGTATGACCCATTGCAATATACTTGCTAAGTGATGAACTCACGCTTGTGTTTTATGTTCTTTTAGGTACCATGACACCGGCATGTGGAAAGGGGCAATAGCTACACATCTTCACGTAGTTCCAGTCACATTTACCAATTTGAGTCATGATCATAATAATAGTGCCATGAATCTTGATGTATGGATTAAATTGTGTGGTCGTGTCCCTTATTTGCTTCGTTATAGTTTATAGAGTGGTTGGACTTGATATTATTGCCTTATGTTGTTGTTATATCCATTTACATTGCTTCTTTAGATGTCTTATGATATGATATTACTTGCCTGTTATTGCTATTGTTGTTGCTTCAAATCATGGTTAAACAAAGGAGATGTTGCCGAAATTTTCGGTTTTAGCATTTGCTCCTTTGTTGTAATTTACCTTTATTTTTGTTATCTAGATGATGCTTAGTCTATGTTTGGTAGCATTCGGGCATACTAGATGCCGGGGTGTTACAGTTGGTATCAGAGCGGGCTGTAGGTCCTTGGAATGTGTATTTTTAGTGTCATACCTTAGGTTACAACTAAAATGTGAAGTGGAATAACTTCGAAACATCGCTTAGGTTACAACTAAAATTTTGCTATAGGATAGCAACCTTAAAACTTGTGTATGTGGAATAACTAATTTAAAATTTGATACACATGGATGCACAGTAGGAAAGGTTATGGGTATCGTTGCTTTACGCTTAAATGTTTTATTTAAGCCTTGTTGTTGAATGCTATATTTGATAAAGTATGTTGCTATATCTATGAGATAAATGATTGAATTGTTCTTCTTGTTGTGATAAAGTGGGGTTGTGGTGCCGAAGGGTTTCGGTCACCTCTTTTTGTTCATAGTAAGGGTGTGATTTGACGGTGTGGCCGGGTAGCGCCATCACCGAAGAACTGTTAACCCCTATGGGAGAAGAGTGCTTACCCTTTCTGTTGTAGATCGTGTAGTTGACTAGAGTTAAATAGAAAAGTTTGGTGGTGGATTCCTTCGATTGTTCTTTTCCGTTCTGACGGTCGGTTTTGGTTGGTTTTCTTGGTATTTGGTTGGTTAGGAACCAAAGAAAGGTGTTTGGTTTTGAGTACTCGATAATTGTCTTTTTGGTGATTTGTGGGTTGTTTGTCTTCTTCGGGTGAAGACAAAGAAGAAGAGTTTGTGTTGCGCGTCTTTTGGTCGCCTTTTGTCTTTGACACTAGTTTTGTGGTTGCCTTGCAAAGAAAAGTATAGTTTTGGTTCTTGTGTGTCTTATTCTGAGTTTAAAAGAAGTTATTGAAGCGTGTGCAAAAAAAGTTAAGTTCTGTCAATTTATGACTTGTGCCTTGTCAGAAAGGGATTACTTGATCGCTTGGTTCCCTCCTGTGAGAGCCTTTAAGATCGAAATGTGTTTTGGAGATCTTTTGCATGATCAAGTGTGAGTCATGTCCCATTGCAATTTTTGTGAGTCAAGTTTCTTTGTGAATTTTGGTTGAGTTTTAAAAGAAAATGCTGTAAATATAGTAAGCAGTCATTTGACTGAAATTATTTGTCAATAGTGAGAATTGTTGTTTAGCATCACTAGTAGAAACTTCACTTTCTATGATGAAGAAAATGCGTCATAATATGTCAAAAAATCGTCACAGTTAGGTTTTTATGACGTACTCATGACGAAATAGCAAGAGTCATAGTATCCGCGTCATAGAAAGTTTTTTCTGACGAAACATGTAATGTTCGTCATAGAAGGTCAGAATAATCCATGACGTCTCAATTTGCGTCATTGAATGTCTCATTCTATGACGATATGGTATGTCATACAAGGTTATAAAAATGTCATTGATAAGATCTATTTCGTCATAAAAAGAGTGTCACGACGGCTATAACGGGCCGTTGACCAACTATTTTGTGACAATTTTGTTCATCATTGATGGTTGCCACGTAGGAAAAATTTTCGTCACTAACACGTCAATGACATGTCATCATCGTACACGTCAGCTGATGCGACAATTTTTTAGTGATTATTTTTTTGACACGTTCATCGTCATAAAATTGTAGAACAGGCACATTGACAGAAACTATTACTTTATACAATATCACAAATCATAATTGTCTCAAGGTGACTTCAATACATAGCAAGAATACGTTCACATGGCACATTGACCGAAACTAGTACTTTATACAATATCACAAATTATAATTGTCTCAAGGTGACTTCAACACATAGTAAGAATAAGTTCACATGCATCCAGACACATATATAAATCCTTATAAAGTGTTTGAACCACTTCCAACAATTAACCAAAATAAGTCCAGATGCATCCAAACACATAACTGATAAGTATCTTGTTGTACTACTTCCCATAGGTAACCAAAATCATAACTTGTTGATTACTAGTTAGGTTTCTGAAGGCACAAGAGCTTCCTCAGTAAAACATTGGTTTCTTCTTGCTGCTTTTTGAGAGCCTCCATTTCTTCCTGGGTTTTGATCAAGGCTTCATCTGATGCCTGAGATTTTTGCTTCAGGCCCTCAATCTCATGCTGCTGCTGCTCAATGGTACCTTGAATTGCAGCTGCTCCTCTTTTCTCTGCTTCAAGTTGCTCCTCAAGCTGTTGCTCTTTTGCTGTCTTTGTAGTCTTCGTATTGGATGATTTTATGCAAGCATTCTGTAGGAATGTGTTTGTTGCACTTTTAGTGGTTAGTACCTTGGAGACAGCCTCTGTTGGAGTACATGAGGGTTGATCCTCACCATCATGTTGCACCAAACCTTCCATCTCAACCTAACATAATAAACAACATTTTAACAAATCACTTGCTGAAATTATGTAGATAACTTCATATGCTTGCATTTATAAAGGTTTTAGAACATATGTTAAAAAGTATTATTTACATGAGATGGCAGTTGATAGAACACAAATAATGTTCAGTCTTGTTTGAACATAGAAAATGAAACTTCAAAATGGAAGTAATGAAAAGATGACTTAATGTGCACTCACTAACAAAGCTGCACTAACCATAGTAAAATAACTGTTTACTGGTTCAAGAATGAAGCAGTCAATTCAATTGATCATATTTGATTATAGTTCTAATCAATTCATTAATGACATGAGCATGGAAAGCTACATTTCAGTTTTGCATTGGAATAGTCAGAGGGCACTGGACAATTAATTTTTTTATATGTACTGAATTGTGTAATGAATTGTGTACTATATGTAGTACATACCAACAAGCCTACAGTTGAAGTTTGCCAACACTCCAAGAAAAAAGATGCAGTACATGGTATATTTTTGAATTTAGTTTGAAGACCAGAATGAAGAATAGAAACATACCAATGCTTCCTGCACAATTTCAGAATATGCATTTTTCTTCTTGCTGTAGTGGCATGCTGTCGACGATCGGTTTCGCCGGCAATGAGATTTGTGATTCTAGGGGATTTGTGCGTGATCCGAGCTTGATGGTAACACAGGATGCGAGAGCGATCTATTTTTAGACAGGTTCGGGCTCTCTCGGAGGAGATAATACCCTAGTCCTGTGTTCTTGGATATATGAGCGTCCTCTCTTTCTTGTTTCTCTTCCCTCCCCTTATATACTGGGGGAAGGATACATGATAGATGGGCGCCACCGGGCCCTCCACATGGTGGCCTCACCAACACATCTTTTGTCTTCGTTCGCTATGGCGCACTGCGTCTTGGAGAGGTGGTTATGCTTTCCCAACCCGCGCCTGCCGCCCTGTCAGGTTCCAGCATCTGCAGGCTCTGCGAATGTCGGGCTGCAGGCTTCGTTTTTGGCGGGTTGCTCGGGCGTGCCGCGAAGCTTCCCCGAAGGGACGGGAGTTGCCTTGGGGAACAAGTCGACACCTCCTCCGGGCCCGTCGTGGCGCTACTGGGCTTTGGGCTTACTTCTCCGCCCGTCTAGTCCAGTCAGGTATGGGCCCCACTTGCGGGACCCCTATCTCAGACATCCCACAGCAGCCCCCAAGTGCTTTAGGATCGGGTTTCCGTCTCTTATCCTGTCACAAAGATTATACGGGAAAAAAGATCGTAAAGAACTTGTAATGTGAAGCCACCGTGGTTGGTTGGCTCGTGGCCGAGTGGTACCCTCGCCCGTTTAGGGTCTTGTGACAATCGCTTGTCGCTCACCGCCCTAATGGGGCATACCGTAGTCTTTTGGCTCGTGGGTCGAGTGGTACCCGCTACTGCTCATGGTGCACGAGAACCGCTTGTCGCCACCGCCCTCATGGGGCATACCGTAATCTTTTGGCTCGTGGCGAGTGGTACCCGCGCTCGCTCACGGTCTTGTGACAACCGGCTTGTCGCTCAGCTGGCCCTCATGGGGCATACCGTAATCTTTTTGGCTCGTGGCCGAGTGGTACCCGCGCCCGTTCACGGTGCGCGGCAACCGGCTTGTCGCTCAGCTGGCCCTCATGGGGCATACCATAATCTTTTTGGCTCGTGGCCGAGTGGTACCCGCGCCCATTCACGGTGCGCGGCAACCGGCTTGTCGCTCAACTGGCCCTCATGGGGCATACCGTAATCTTTTTGGCTCGTGGCCGAGTGGTACCCGCGCCCGTTCACGGTCTTGTGACAACCGCTTGTCGCTCAGCTGGCCCTCATGGGGCATACCGTAATCTTTTTGGCTCGTGGCCGAGTGGTACCCGCGCCCGTTCATGGTGCGCGGCAACCGGCTTATCGCTCAGCTGGCCCTCATGGGGCATACCTTGGTCATATAGAGTAATGCCTGCGTTCGCTTGCCAAGACCGCTTGCACTCTCATGGACCGCATTCTCAAGACCGGTTTAGTGAAAATCCTCCCACGGTACCCAATCACGCTAAGAAGCAATGACCAGCAATTGACCCCAAATTATGGGGCATACCGCTTGAGGATGTTCGGAAAGTGCCCGGCCCCGAGTTTCCGTGGCGGCCGGGCGCTCGTGCCCATCATGGGGCGCACTTTATCCCAAACTTCGAACCAGACTTGACACCTGGTCGCGTTTTGCGCAACTCAGCTATCGGCCCGACATGGGGCGTGCCCTAGATCTGGCCCAGAATCGAGCGCGAAGGCCCTTGCTTTTCCCGCCGTAAGGCGAAAATTGAGGCTTATTACTTATAAATGAGGGAAAACTTGCTAGGCGAAGATACCTTTGCCCTTCCCCCACTACAGTTGAGAAATCTTTAAGTCTCCTCTGGCGATTTGGGCGACCTAGTGTTTCTAGTTTCGCGCCCAAAACCCTCGGCGGTTCCTCCCACCAGGTCTCCTTCACCGAGATGTCTTCTTCTTCTTCGGAATCCTCATCGGCGTCGGAGGGTAACGCCGATCCCGCGACCGCGGGGTGGGAGACCTCCATTACCACGACATCCCGCTTGGAGGAGCTGGTCGCCGCCGGCGTCCTTCCTCCGCTGGAGTTGATCTCCACCCGTCCCGCCGCAGGTGACCCTTACCCCACACCTCTAGAGAATGAGATTGTGGTGTTCGAGTCCTTCTTCTGGCGAGGATTTAGCGTTCCTGGAAGCGCCTTCTTCCGGGGGCTCCTTCACTTTTACGAAATCGAGCTGATCAATTTGAATCCCAACTCCATTCTTCACATTACTATCTTCGTTCAGCTTTGCGAGGCGTATCTTGGGATACGTCCTCATTTTGACTTGTTCCGCTCCCTCTTCTTGCTCAAGCCTCATCCGAATCGGGCTGCTCCCAGCGTCATTGGGGGCGCCGGGCTCCAGCTGCGAGAGGGTTTGAAGAAACAGTACTTCGTCATCCCCCCTCAAGACCTCCCTCAAAGGTTGGAGGTGGGAGTGGTTCTATTGCGCCAATGTTGACCCTTTTCTCGCCCCTTTCGTTGGTCGCGCCCCTAAAGCTTCCCGATGCTCGAGCGATGCCCCGGATGGCGGGGGTTTGGACCAAGTCTCCGAGCTTCTGGCATGGATTAACGATCTGAAGAATCGAGGGCTGACGGGCCCCGGGATCGCGATCAGCTTTGTGAAGCGCCGGGTGCAGCCCTTAAAGGAGAGAGTTCATTTGGGGTTCCAGTACGGTGGGTCTCAGGATCCCACTCGGGAGACGGACACGTCCTTGTCGAAGGATGCATTGGCTGCGCGGGTAGTTGACCTCTTCGTGCCTGGCACTGTGATCACCAACAGGGGCTGCCCTCACAAATTTTCGACGGCGAGGCCTCCCCCTCCCGTGAGTGCACCACTCTCGAGAAAAACTGTCCCATGATTTTTTGCCTGATGTGTGATTCTGACAGGGTGCGATCGTTCCTTTTTCAGGAACGCGCATCCTTCTTCTCTGACGCTCCGGTCGTCGGCCTCTCTCGGCTGAGGAATGCTTAGGCCAAGCGAGCGGCTGACACCTCGGCCGATGAGCTGCGCCGGGAATCGGCGGAGGAAGCTGCTGGCCTTTCGTCAGCCGAGCCTTCGACCTCCGGCGTACCCGGATCACGAAGCGCAGAGCCACAGCATTCTGTCTCAGGGGCAGCCCCAGCAGCTGGTGCTGGGTCTGGTTCCCTCCGAGTGGTGCTGTGACTCGGATGAGACCTGGGATGAAATTCAAGAAATCCAGGAGGTATTCTTTTGGGCAATCCTCGTCTTTTTGTTATTACCTGTGCTGAGATGTTTTCCCTTTTTTGCCAATTCAGGACTCCTACTACGGACGTCCCAGTGGAGGGGTCTCCTGAAAAGGAGCCCCCGGAACTGGCTTCTCCAAGGGGGACCCCCCCTCATCGGCTAGGTCGCCGTCTCCTTCGGCAGCTGGGGCGTCGCCACCTCACACTGCAGGCCCGACCGCTGAGCCACCAAGTAGCCCCGCCGTCGAGGAGCTTGACCCGGCTCTGCCTCCCGAAGTGGAGGAGGTGGGTCGAGAGCCACCGCCACTCGGTCCCCTGCCGAAACCCCCGAATCGGACCGTGTGGAGTGAGGGAGGTTCCGACTGGAAAGGGATGGAGGAGGACGCGGAAGCGGAGATAGCTGCTCGGATGGAGCTTTACGAGCTCACCGTCAGGTGTAGTACGCTCATCAGGGTGAGTTTTCTTTCTTTCTTTGGTCTGTTCTTATTATGGAATGTTGGCCTCCACCTGAGACTCTGCCCTGTCGCCTAGGACATGGGAGAGCGCTCGGAGCAGAGGTCGCACTTTTTTCGGAAGGTGCTCCCCAAGCTCAAGGAGCACCAGAAGTATCAGGACAAGCTCAATGAGATCAGCAGCGACAGATGGAAAGAGGTCCACGGGCTAGAGACCCAGTGTCTGGCGATCCGAGAGGAGAAGACAAAGCTTGAGCATGCGCTCAAAGGTGAGATCCTCCCCTGGACTTGGTTTGGACATCTTTTTGGACAATTGGAAAGGATGATAATGCTCTTGTGTTTCAGAGCGCAATTCGACCATTGCTGAGCTGAGAGCCCGACTGGAAGCTTCGAAAAGTTCTGATCTCGAAGCTCGAGTCGGCTTGGAGAGGATACAACGGGAGCTGAAGGGCAAATTTCTTTGACTTGGATTGAACGTACTTGGCGTCGGGTGTGTTTTCTGACTGCAGTTCGGCTTTGGTGCAGAATGCAAGGAGAAGATGACCACTGCCGAACGGAGCCGGATCGAAGCCGCTGCCGTCGCGAGCCAGTTCTGCACCTTCTGCGTATTGAAGGAGCTGAGCCGGGCCAGGGGGACGACGCGGTTCCGCTTCTCTCTGGAGGAGCCGATAGGATCAGAGCTTATGCCAAGCAGTCCGCGACCATGAGCGCGAACCAGGCGTTGGCGGTGGTCAAGTCTCATTATCCGAGGGTTGACCTCGAAGCTGTGAAAGAGGGTTTTGCCTGTGATGAAGACAAAGCCAACGCACTCCTCGAAGAGGTCTCCGGTACATCGCAAGCCTTGTTAGAGAATCTTGAATTCTGACTTCGATGTAAACCTTTAATGCCGAGTGCTGGCCCTCCCCTCCTTGTTTGAAACGTTGTATTTTCTCACTTGAATATAATTTGTCGGTATTGTCCTCTGCTAAGTGGGCTCCAGACCTCTTTTGCTCTTTCCCCCTTGTCTGAGTTGCTAGAATATAGGCCCACGGCCTTTTGGCCCTCGTTGCGCCTTTCTGGGTGGCTTTCAGTCGACTGGTGTGGCTCCCAAGCGCCAGGGTCTTGGCCCGTGGCCTTCTCGCCCCGGACACGGTTTTCCGAGAGGCTGAGTGGTTCAGCCCCCAGGTTTGCATTGTCGCCTCCCAGCTCGTAGCCCCCCGGACTTCTCGCTTAACTGGGCAAAGTGAGCGGGAAGGCCGAATTAACTTGAACTGCTCGTGACACGTGTCTGGCAGAATGTCTCTTAGTTTTGTTCAATGTGCTGATCTTCTTTGGTATTCGCGCAGCCGCTTTGTTTTTTGCGCTTCATTGATTGCGGGGTGGAGCGTTTGATTGCCTTTGGAGACGCTTCGATTTCCGGGGCTGGGATGGCTCATAAATAGGGCGTCACCGCAAGTAAAGCGATCGCCCCCTTGTCAAATTTCTTCTTCTTCTTCGAGATTTCTGCAGTGCCGCTTCCAATGTCGGATAGCGATTCGGAGAACGCGGAGCTCTGGTTGGACCTCGACTTCGCCACGATGGAGCTGGCGGAGGAGAGGGCAGCGGCGAAAGACGCAGCCGCCGTCGCCGCTCTCATCGAGGCTGTGCCGGCGCTTGCGGAGGTGGAGGACGTGCTGAAGGAGATTCTTGGGCGGGAGCGTCGTGACGCCGCCAACGTGGAGGCCCTTCTTCGTCTCGTGCCTTCACTCTGGGTGGTTGCGGACTTGATCCGCGAAGCCCTGGGGCGGTCGCGTCGCGGTTAGCCGCTTGCATCCAGTTCCGCGGCACCAGTAGCATCAGTACCAGCAGCAGCAGCAGCACCAGCACCAGCAGGATTGGCGGCAGGAGCCGCCCCTCCCCCCCTTTTTTTAGCGTGAGAAAATGAAAAAGAAAGTCAGTAATGTAAATTATTAATATTATGGAACAAAATGTGAAATCTTGCCCAGTCTATGCCATCATAATTATCCCGAGCTCAAGGTTCCGCCTAATCAACCGTTCTAGTCAGTTGCTCCAGCGCCAGCAACGAGGCGTTGAGGCTCGAGCTTTTGACAGCTAGAAACACACGACTAGGCGAATCTCGGTTAAATTCTGGCGCTGCGAATTGTAGTCCCCGAGTGGTTAGTGCTTTCAGGCTCTAGCCTTCCCGCTTCGCGCGCTGGTATAAACCGCCGGGGTTGTCCGCTTATCGCGGTCTTTATTTCCGTGCGTTTTGCACCGGCGCGACTAGGGTTAGGTGCTACACCAGTTGGGTAATAACCACTCGGGGCTAGCATTACACAGTAGAAGTTCAGAAAATGAAACAGATCAACATTTTATTTGGCATGTGAGAGTCGGGTACATAACTTATGCGTAGAAGCGACGGAGTTGTTCGGCGTTCCAAGTATTCGCCAAAGCCTCGCCATCTTCACGTCTGAGTCGATAAGCATCCGGCCGGACCGTCTCCTCCACAATGTACGGTCCTTCCCAAATTGGAGAGAGCTTGTGCTCGCTTTTCTGGTTCCTCCTGAGGACCAGATCTCCTTTTGAAAAGACTCTGCTTCTGACATTGCGAGAATGGTAACGCTGAAGTCCCTGGAGGTACTTAGCCGACTCGATGGCTGCAACATTTCGAGCCTCCTCGAGTTGATCAAGCTCCACCATTCGGCTCTCCTCGGACTCGGCCTCCTTGTAATTCCGAACCCTCGTGGATTCGAATCGTAGTTCGGTCGGCAGAACCGCCTCTACGCCGTAGACTAGGAAAAAGGGTGTTTGGCCGCTTGCTCTACCGGGTGGTTCTGAGTCCCCAGAGTACCGATGGTAACTCCTTCACCCATCGGGCAGCGTATGGTTTGAGGCGGTCGAAGATCCTTGCCTTGAGGCCCTGGAGGACCAGGCCATTAGCCCGCTCCACCTGCCCATTGCTTCGTGGATGAGCGACCGAGGCGAAGCAGATCTTGATCCCGACGCCTTCGCACCATTCTTGAAATTCTTCACTCCTGAATTGTGTACCATTGTCCGTGATGATCCGGTTGGGCACTCCGAACCTAACCACGATATCCTGGAAGAACTCCTTGGCCTTAACCGCAGTGATAGTGGCGACTGGTTTAGCTTTGATCCACTTGGTGAACTTTTCAATGGCCACAAAAAGGTAGGCGAAGCCACCTTGAGCCTTTTTAAGTGGGCCCACTAAGTCGAGCCCCCAGACCGCGAAGGGCCAAGAGATGGGGATAGTTTGCAGCTCCTGCGCCGGCAAGTGTGTCTGCCTTGCATAGAACTGGCAGCCCTCGCAAGTTCGAACGATCTCCTTAGCATCCGTCACTACCGTAGGCCAGAAGAAGCCCTGGCGGTAGGCTTTCCCAACCAAGGCGCTTGACGCCGCGTGATGGCCACACATCCCCGAGTGGATTTCTTGGAGCAGATCTCTTCCCACTTGTCCCGAAATGCACCGCCTGAGGACACCTGACGTGCTCTTGCGAAAGAGCTCCTCGCCAACCACCACGTAGGATTTGGCTTGTCGGGAGATGCGCTCTGCCAGAGCGGTTGCTTCTGGGAGTTTGTCCTTCAGGAGATAGTCAAGGTATGGGGCCGTCCAGTCGGGATCAATGAGTAGGACTCCGGCCCCAGGATCCTTGCTCGGCTCCCGCCGTTTTTCGACGGTCGGTTCGTAAAGATCCTGGGCGAAGATACCACTCGGAACCTCGACCCAAGTGGCTCCCATCTTGGCCAATTCGTCGGCTTCCTCATTATTGTGGCGGAGGACATGGACCAGCTCCAGACCGTCGAACTTGCCTTCCAATTCTCGGACTTGCTGGCAATACACCGTCATAGTTTGATCGGCCTTACGACCAATCATACATGCTTGGCTCACCACCAACTGAGTCACCACGGACCGCCGATCGTCGGATTCGAGCGATGTGGCGATGCGGAGCCCATGGATGAGAGCCTCGTACTCTGCGGCATTGTTCGAGGCCGGGAAGTGAATCCGAAGGACGTACTTCAACCTGTCGCCCTTCGGCGAGACAAGGAGAATTCCCGCCCCTGCTCCACCAAGCATGAGAGATCCATCGAAGTGCATGGTCCAATATTCTGGCTCTTCTTCCGTGCGGGGGGCCTGGGATTCGGTCCACTCGGCCGTAAAGTCGGCCAAAGCCTGGGACTTGACGGCGGTGCGCGGCTTGAACAAGACGTCAGCTCCAAGCTCGGCTGCCCACTTTGAAATTCTTCCGGTAGCTTCGATTATGGAGGACCTCTCCCACGGGAAAGAAGTCACTACTGAAATCGAGTGTCCTTGAAAATAATGCTTCACTTTCGCGATGAGATCAAAATTGCGCATAACAAATTTCGAATTTGAGGATATCGCGCCTTGGATTCGCCAAAGACTTCGACAAAATAAACCGGGCGTTGCGCCCGAGCGGTGTCCAGATTCTTCCCGCTCCACAACTATCACTACCGACTACATGAGTTGTTGCCGCTATGTAGAGCAGAGAGGTTCACCTGGCACCGGCGAGACTAGAATTGGAGGGGTGGAGAGGAACACCTTGAGTTCTTCAAAGGCTTCTTTGTGCCTCATCGTCCATTCAAAGCGGTCCTGCTTCTTGAGGAGCTTGAAGAAAGGCATCCCCCGAACTCCCAACCGGGAGATAAACCTGCCAAGCGCTACCATGTAGCCAGTAAGCTTTTGGACATCTTTTTGGCTGGCAGGCGGGGCCATCCTTATGATGGCCCCGATTTTCTCCAGGTTTGGCTCGATCTCACGATGAGAGACAATGAACCCGAGTAGTTTCCCGGAGGAAACTCCGAAAACGCACTTCTCAGGGTTTAGCCTCATCTGGAACGCCCTCAGACTTGCGAACGTCTCGGCCAGATCGGAGGTGAGGCTGTCCTCTGTCTTGGTTTTAACCACTATATCATCCACATATGCTTCCACATTGCGTCCGAGCTGATGGTGAAAACACCGCTGTATTACGCGCTGATAAGTTGCGCCAGCATTCTTCAGCCCAAACGGCATGGTGATGTAGCAATATGCTCCGAATGGGGTGATAAACGAAGTCTTCTCACAATCCTCCGTTCGAAGCCGGATTTGATGATAGCCTGAGTAGGCGTCCAGAAAACTAAGTAGTTGGGATCCAGCAGTGGAGTCTACGACCTGATCAATACGGGGGAGACCGAAGGGATCTTTCGGGCAAGCCTTGTTGAGGTCGGTGTAATCAACACACATGCGCCAGCTTTTATTCTTCTTTTGGACGGGTACAGGGTTGGCCAACCAGTCGGGATGATACACTTCTTTGATGAAACCTGCGGCTAGCAGCTTTGTGATCTCCTCCCTGATGCCTTCCTCGGGGCCGATCCTGGGGTTTCGCGCTTTGCGGGTAGGGACGCTGCCTTCCGGCTTGTCGGAGTCCGCCTCTCGCCGAATCCTCTCCCGACCCACTCGCGCCTCCAGGGACTCGGCCATCTCGCAGCTCTCCTTGTCACAGGAAAAAGACTGCCTTATCCCGCCGCGTAGAGCGATGATACCACTCGGCCCTGGCATCTTCAATGTCAGGTATGCGTAGTGGGGCACTGCCATGAATTTGGCCAGCACCGGTCTCCCCAAGATGGCATGATACGCTGTCGCGAAATCAGCCACCTCGAAGCCAAGGTTCTCTGTCCGGTAATTTTCCCTTGCGCCGAAAGTGACTGGCAGAGTGATTTGTCCGAGTGGTGTTGCAGAAGTTCCAGGTATGAAACCGTGGAAAGGCGACGATCCGCGCTTTAGCTCGGACCGCGGAATCCCCATATCGTCAAGGGTCTTGACAAAGAGGACATTGAGTCCGCTTCCACCGTCGATCAATACCCTCTTGAGCTTGATGCCGCGGATGACGGGTGCCAAGACAAGAGGATACCTGCCGGGGAATGGGACATGGTCTGGGTGATCCGAGGGACGTAAGTTATCGCGACCTCGGACCACCGTACATATTGGGGGGTCTTCGGCTCCACTGCGTAGATGTCCCGGGCGGTAAGCTTTTGCTTCCGCTTGGACTCATATGCAGCCGAGCCCCCGAATATGTAGTTGAGCTCGAGATCGACTTCCTGATAGTCCTCCTCGGCTTCGGGGGGAGGTGGCTTGTCGGCGGTGTGTCCACTCGGACCTTGTCCAGCCTGCTTCTTGCTCTCGCGGGCGAATCTCTTTAGAGTGAAGCAGTCCTTGGCGGCATGTTTCCCCTTCGGATGGAAAGGGCAAAGCGAGTTCATCACCTTGTCGTACCCATCTTCTTTGAGGGCGCGTGGGTGAGTTGGTGCAGCGATTGCCACCAGCTCTTCGCCCTTGCGCTTCTTTTCCTTCCGCCGAGGAGTTTCAGCCTGATCCTTCCCCTCGTCACGCCGTTCCGCCAAAGCCTCGGAGGCTGAAGCGTAACGGTCCGCTAGGGTGAACAGCTCACGGACCGACGTTGGTGGCTTCCGAGACATCTTCTTGATGAGATCGGGGTCGCTGACTCCCTTCTGGAAGGCAGCTATCACAATTGCATCCGTGACATCCCGAACGGTGCTTTTTCTATGCATGAAGCGCTTGATGAACTCACAGAGGGATTCGTTCCTCCTTTGGTGTAGCTGATATAAGTCCCAAGGGGTGCCTGGGCGCTCGTAAGTGCCTTGGAAATTTGAAATGAACTGCTCACATAGATCTCCCCAGGAATCTATAGAGTTCGCTGGGAGTCCAGTGAGCCATGCTTGGACCAGGGGCGAGAGGGTAACCGGTAAGTAGTTTGCCATTACTTTCTGATCCCCGCGTACATTGCCGCGAGCATATATACCTGTAGCCAAGCCTCCGGGTCCCTCTCACCGTCAAACCTAGTGATGCCTTTAGGGTTAAACCCATCCGGCCAAACCACTCGGCGTAGGTGAGGGGTAAACACGCGAATCCCTTCAATGACCCCGCGACAACCTCCGGGCGGTGATCGACGCGGAGGGGATCGCGCTTGACGTGCTTCGCGATCTCTTGGAAGGATGCCGTAGCGTTCATACTCGTCGGCATGGCAGCGTTGTTCCTCCCTTTCTCGGTCGCGGCGCCTGGCGTCAAGGTCTGAACGGAGGTCGCGATTGATGCTATGTCGCAAGTCGTCTCCGCGGGGTGGAACATGATGCGTCTGGCGGGCTTCCTGACCTGACCGACTACTGGCCGTCTGGGTCCTCACCGGACCACGTGACAGCTCCTTTGCCGGCTGGTCGGTCTGGGCTTGCTAGATAGCTGCCGCCGTCACCATGGCCTTTACTTGGGCCACGATCGGGGCGACTGGATCACCCACCCCCAGCATAGGGCTCAGGGTATCCAAGAGTGTCTTGGAGGCGACGATATTCTGCTGTGGCGTACGAAAAACAGCTTGGTCCCCCATGTTGGCTTGCAGAATGTCTTCATTGACAGCCCGGGTGCGGTCCCGCAGAGTACGCGCCCGCGCGTCAGGTTCACTTGCTCGGCCACCTTCCAAGTCGGCGGCGGCCGAAGTGTCGAGGCGCTGCTGCAAATCCGCCCGCGAGCCCTCGATTACGCAGACTCTACGGAAGTTCCAGCAGCTCTCTAGGCTTTCTTCTGACTCAGCCGCTGAGCTGGGTGAGTCTGAAGAGGATAACTCCAGGCGCTCGGAGGTGCCGAGTGGTTTGGCGGCGAGAACCCCCACCATTCGTACCTCGGCGTCCTTGGATCCGACTCCCTGGCCGGATCGGGCCTTCGGTCCCCTACTCGGCACTTTAGGGCGCGAGACAGGGGGACCCCCCGATCGGCGTGGAAGTCGCGACGATGGCTCATCGGAAACCTCACCGTGCTGCAGCATGGTCCCCTTAGAGAGGGAAAGGTTCCCGAGGTCATTGGAGATGAAGGTCAGGCTTCCGAAACGGAAGACCTGACCCGGGAAGAAGACTGTGGAGACTCCGCTCATCGCAGCCATCAAGCTTGACGAAGATCTTGACACAAGCCCCTACCTGCCGCGCCAACTGTCGACGATCGGTTTCGCCGGCAATGAGATTTGTGATTCTAGGGGATTTGTGCGTGATCCGAGCTTGATGGTAACACAGGATGCGAGAGCGATCTGTTTTTAGACAGGTTCGGGCTCTCTCGGAGGAGATAATACCCTAGTCCTGTGTTCTTGGATATATGAGCGTCCTCTCTTTCTTGTTTCTCCCCCCTCCCCTTATATACTGGGGGAAGGATACATGATAGATGGGCACCACCGGGCCCTCCACATGGTGGCCTCACCAACACATCTTTGGTCTTCATTCGCTATGGCGCATTGCGTGTTGGAGAGGTGGTTATGCTTTCCCCGACCCGCGCCTGCCGCCCTGTCAGGTTCCAGCATCTGCAGGCTCTGCGAATGTCGGGCTGCAGGCTTCGTTTTTGGTGGGTTGCTCGGGCGTGCCGCGAAGCTTCCCCGAAGGGAGGGGAGTTGCCTTGGGGAACAAGTCGACACCTCCTCCGGGCCCGTCGTGGCGCTACTGGGCTTTGGGCTTACTTCTCCGCCCATCTAGCCCAGTCGGGTATGGGCCCCACTTGCGGGACCCCTATCTCAGACATCCCACACATGCCTTGAACATATCCAATGCATCTATGTCTCGGTTTTCAGCATTCTCCTTCTGTAATTGGGTATTTGCAAGAATTTTGTTGGTAAGTATTTGTAGAAGATGAATACTTGTACATTGGAAATAAATAACTATATGGAAAATAAATAACTACAATAGAATTGTACTTACTAAAGAATGGCAATGTGCTATGTAGCTAAGAGATCCTGTCGTTTGATGGAATTTCACTTTAGCACGGTTCTACTTGTTCTTCTCAGAGATTTCCTATGGTACATGATTCAGTTAGATGTTTTCGAAAATATGATATGAGGAAACTAATTATTCACTCATAGTACCTTGTTTTTCGGGTCAAGCCAAATTAGAACTTGAGCTTGCCACTGCTCATCAGTCATATTAGGGACTGGAGATGTTGTACGAATTTCATTTGCTGGGACACCATCGAAATATTTCTTCTTCAAATAATATCTATTCTGCCTTGTGCCACGCCTCAATAGATCAGTACATGCATCCTGGGTGGCCTTATCATTGGCGTCAACGACTAGATTTACCTACCAAGATTAAAGGATTGGAAACAAAGGATTTAGAAAGGTACTATGTGCAATCAGATAAATGTACTATGTGCAGTTCAATCAGATACATGTATTATGTGCAGACTTCTATTGTTCGAAGTTCCATCAATGTGTAGTGAATACATGAGTAGTATTAACCAGGCTTAGTAATTCCAAATCTGAACATACAACATGGTGGTTAAAAACTTGATTCACATATACTATGATGAACGATTTTACTTACATTTAATTTTGCGATGAAGTCCTCAAAAACTTTGTTGTCATTCTTGTACTGTTTCTAGTGTGGGAGGATAGGCATGTGGTTCCTAATTTGAATGCCAGCTTCCGATGCAAGCTTGGCAGACTGCACTGCTTTGGTTGGCCTTCTCATACCTTCAGCAATTTGGATGGGCATCCTCCTATTAACCATCATTTTATTTATCTTATGCAACTGTTTACCTATTGTGGCTCCCCTCCTCTTTTTTGGAATTTGTCCTGTTGTTTGTACATCGATGATTTGATAGCAGTTTGTGCAAAAGAAATTAAAACAAATGAAGGAACATGGCACAACAAACATACCTTGGTTAGGTAGCTGGTTGTTGTCACTAGGTGCAACATCATTAGTGCCCTGTTGTGGGTCCAAATCTTCTGTGGCCGAGGACCAGTCTACAGGTGGACTCTGAGGTTCCAAAATCGGTTCATGTCCTTCTCTCTCAGCTTGATCATCATGAAGTTCTGGCTCTGATGCTTGATTGGATGTATCTTGTTGCTGTTGAGCTCCTTCCAAATTTTTGTCTAATGTTTTTGAGACTCCAATGGATTGCTCGGTTGGTGTAGCTGCTCTCACTCTCTTTGAATGTCTTGTACCACCTGGAGGCATGTTGTCGATGTCTGAACTTTTGCGTTTTAAAGGCTTCCTATTGGCCAATCTCTTATATAATTTCTGAAAGCAAAGAAATCATCAATGCAATTGTGTGAACTAAAGGAAATATACAGCAAGACAACAATAACCTAAAGCAAGCAAGACCTACAATTTAGATGAACAAGACAGTAATGCAAAAAAGTACATGCATCTAACATCCTTAGTTCCCAAGTAGATAGATGGACAAGCACCTTAGAGGGTGTAGTGATGATGGCAGGGACACCTTCCTCGTCCTCCATATCATCTTCTGGGTCATAATCGGAGTCCACATTTATAGGCACATTTGAGTTGCTAGGCTTTATAGTGCTAGTTGATTGTAAATCTTTTGCTATTTGTTGGAGACCAAGGGATTGTGCTTTTTTTTATCTGCTCAATGTTTGCACGTCGTGCCTCTTCATATGGATGTAGTTCAGGTACTATATTATAGAAAAAAAAAGTATTATTGTTGGAAAAGTAAGCATTTTTTAATGTGCAAAATTGAGCATAGGTATGCAAAATACTTAATAGAATGATGCAACATGCACAATCTCAAACGTAGTTTTATATGAAAACATAGTAAGATAAACAACCTGTGAACTAATAATAATATTACTCTATACTTATGATGACTGTACGATATCATCCTCATCTTGAATTTCTTATTGACCCTTATATGCAAATATTGCAGGAAGCTGAAGTTGTGGTGGTCAATGGCAATGGTTCTCAACTTGATAATTTTTTTTACCATTATGCAAAATTGAGCATAGGTATGCAAAGTACTCAATGGAATGATGCAACATGCACAATCACAATCGTAGTTTCATATGAAAAGAAAGTAAGAGAAATAACCTTTCCCTTTGGTGCGTCGTGTTCTCATTGGCTTCTCCTGATAAGATGTTTTGAAGGCCTAGGATATATGATCTGCATTTAATAGATAATACACATATCAAAATTAGATATAATTAGATACAAGAAAATGGTATCAAATAAATACATGCCTTAGAGCTAGGAGAAAATTTATTTTGATCAGAACAAGTATGGTAGCTTTGCAAGAGAAGCATATTCACGTGGAACCAGTATATACTTTACCTACTTACAACATAATCGGAAATTTAAAAGAAGTGTATAAGAACAACAAATCTAAGGATCATAGCGCATAGCATGTAATTATGTCCACTCTCTCAGATAATTGACAAGCTAACATTAACTTCCAGTTACCAATTAGATTGTTCCTGTGATATTCTTTTTTTCTCAGTTTATTCATTATAAGATTGCCAATTTAATAGTACTTCTATGTATCAAAATAAATTTTCTCCTAGCTCTAAGTATGTATCATTATAAGGCCTCTAATCCAATACATCTGAACTCCCATCACTATAAAAACACGGCAATGGATGTAATGAGCAATTAGATCAGAACAAGTATGGAAAAGGGAACCAGAATAGAGTTATCCAATTTCTTCATTCCCATTACATGGAATAAAAGCTAGCTATACCATAATATATACTTGGATTATGAGATTGCAAATTTAATAATGTAATGAGCAATTAGATCAGTACTTCTATGTATCAAAATAAATTTTCTCCTAGCTCTAAGGCCTCTAATCCAATAACTCCTGGTAATACATCTCGGCTGGATTCAAATAAATACATGCCGACTGAAATCAAATTGTATCCACCGAATAAATAAAGAGATTGTTTGCCTAATCATGCTAGCAGTAAAGGAAGACCTAGAGGATCTAGATTGTTTGCCTAATCATATCTAGATACAAAGAAAGATTTGAGCAGCCCTCATAGCGGAGGAAGAGGATCACCGGGAGGACCTAGATGATGGAGAAGAAGGGGTAGTAGAGGAGAAGAAGGGAGACGAACCTGCTTGCCGGTGCCCTCGTAGCGGAGGTAGCGGATCACCGGCGGCGCCTCCTCGTCTCGGATGTGGAGTAGTGGGGAAGCCTTGCCGACTGGAAGTGGGGGAAGAGCGATGGCTTAGGCGAGATGAGGGATGATGGAGAAGAAGGGGTAGTAGAGGAGAAGAACTTGCTTGCCGGCGCCCTCATAGCGGAGGTGGGGAATCACCGGCGGTGCCTCCTCGTCTCGCGCGGATGTGGAGCTGTGGAGGCTGGAGAGGTTGCGGGATGACCTAGTATTTGGGGGAAATGGAGTCGGTATTATCGGGAGAGGTATAGGGTGGTTTCCACTGAAATTTGTGGGAAAATTGGTAGAGGTAAAAATTGGCGGAGGTAAAAATTGGCTCCAACTAAATTTTAATGTGGGAAAAAATTAGTTTTAATGTGGTAATTTTAAAAACAAATGTAAGTAGTAGTTTGATTATGGGGAATTAGCATAAATAAAACCATAGGAATTGCAATATAAAGAAAAAAATCTACATGTACATACCTAATCCTCGTCGCTGTCATCGATTGGAATATCGTCATGCTCATTATCACTAACAAACTGCATGAAAGTGTCATCTTCATCGGATTCACTCAAACTATCCTCTCTTCTTGTTTGGTTGACTATGTTGTGCACTACATCAGCATCAACATGTTGGACTTCGTCATCGTCGTCACGGTGATAAGTGTTCAAAGGAGGATTAATATCTTGCACATTACATTCAGTATCCGAACAATCTTCTTCTTGGTATGCACAATCATGGGGCCTCTCATTTTCAGGCACATTATATAGATGTCTATGCTCAAATTTCTGCACAACTCACCAGTTTGTGCCCCACTGATTATCTGGTAGGTAAAATACCTTTTTTGCTTGAGACGGCAAAATAAATGGATCTGTCTTGTACCATAACCTCTCAATATTGACAGAATTAAAATATCCATCATTTTTAATGCCTCTTGTCTTGCCCTCTAGATTGTACCAGTCACAACGAAATAAAACAACTGACTGACGATTTTGTAGATCTGAGTTGTATACCAACTCTATTATCTCTGTCAATGAACCATAAAATTCTGTGTATTTACCTTTATGAGTACCATAGGTCATGATGGAACTATTCTGTGTCTTCATGTTTTTCTCACGATCAACGGTGTTGTACCGAACGCCATTAACAGTGCAAGATGAGTATATTGTGACTCGAAGATCTGGACCACATGATAATGCCCATAGGTGATCGCTAATCCCATCTCTCCTCTCGCTCAAATGGTTCTTAAATCATTTTGGAAAACCAACCATCATCCTTTTCTCTATATCATGTGTCCCTTCTCTCTCTATCTCCTGTCTAAACATTCTGCAAAATAGCAAAATTCGACATACCATTATTTTACACAAAAGTAAGTTAATATATATTATTACTAAATTCAAATGTAGATAGTATTAGTTACTCACTTCACGTAGGGATCAACCTCATCGCAATTATTTAGGACATACCAAACAAGCTTGTCAAATTCTTCAGGAAGGTATGTAATTCTATTGGCTCCTATTAAATTAACACCATGTGTAAAAACAGATACGTCACAATCCACTGAAATTCCTAGCTGAGATCCATCACCACTTTTGTCAACTTGATTAAATATAGTGTTAACATCATTCATGTATCTTGAACAAAATGTCAACGCTTCATCGGCTATGTATCCCTCCGCAATGGAACCTTCAGGCCTCGCCTTGTTCCTCACGAAACCCTTTAAAGTGCATAGTCGACGCTCTATTGGGTACATCCAGCCAAATTGTACTGGACCTCTCAAAATTGCCTCATCTGGTAGATGAACAGCTAAGTGCACCATCACATCAAAGAAAGCAGGAGGGTATATTTTCTCAAGCTTGCATAAAATGATTGGGATTTGTGCTTTAAGTCATCGCAGTACATCTATCTTCAGATTTCTACTACACAATTCCCTAAAGAAGTTCCCCAACTCCACAATTGCTTCATATATATCCCTGCGCACCATTCCCCGAAGGCCAACGGGTAATAATCTTTGTATAAGTATATGACAATCATGTGTTTTCAGCTCCTGTAACTTCAATCCATCTGCACTAATACATCTAGCTAAGTTGGAACCAAAACCATCTGGTAATTTCACCTCTCTAATAAAATCACAAAATGCAAGCTTCTGCTCCTTTGTCAAGGTATAGCATGCATGCGGGACACTATAAGACGTTCCACTCTCCTCTAAATGCAATTCCATCCTTATGCCCATATCTTGCAAATCAAGCCTAGCATTCAAAGTGTATTTTGTCTTCCCCTGTACGTTTAGAAATGTAGCAAGAATGTTCATGCATATATTTCTCTCGATGTGCATCACATCAAGATTATGTGCCAACATCAATTCTATCCAATATGGCAAATCAAACAATCTAACCTTCCTCTTAAATAATGCAGGCTCATCATTCTCATCACGCTTCCTTTTCTTATTTGAAGGAGGACAAGGATTCTTTCCTGGTTTGACATCTTTCACTTTCTCCAGCTGCTCCAAAATCTCTTGTCTACTAAACTTCCCTGGCTTCTCACGCTTCTCATGGTGTCCATCAAAAGCTAAGCTTCTCCGCATACGATCGTCCATTGAGAGGTAACGACGGTGGACAATGTAACAGATCTTATTCCTAATGCCCCGTGACAATGGATCTTTGTCATAATGAATGAATGCATAATATCCTTTTGTAATTCGCCCTGATAAAGTACTTAAAGCAGGGTAATCATGGATACACCAAATAACTGCAGCACGCATATTAAACACCTCGGCGGTAAACGCATCATAAGTAGGGACACCTTGCCATAGTTCAAGCAACTCATCTATGAGAGGTTCCATGAATAGGTCAAAATCCTTCCCAGGACATTTTGGGCCAGGGATGAGTAATGCCATCATGCAGTTCGATTGATCCATGCATACCCATGGTGGCATGATGTAAGGAATTACAAGCACCGGCCACATGCTGTATGACGTGCTCATAATTCCAAATGGATTGAAACCATTCGTAGCTATGCCAAGCCTCAAATTCCTTGCATCATCAGCAAAATCCGGATATTTTCTATCAAAGTCTTTCCACGCCTCTCCATCAGCTGGATGACTCATCTCATTATCATTTGGTTGTCGCTTCAACTTGTGCCATTGTGTATCCTCTGCTGTTTGTTTTGAAGTAAAATATCTCTGCAATCGTTGTGACACTACGGAATGCCGAGACTTTATAAAATGTGGAATTAGAGATTATGGCATTACAAAATGTGAATGTTAAGGTCAAAAACATTATAAAATATGGAATTGGAGGTTGAAACCATACGTTATGAGGTTAATTTGCGTTTTCGGGAGTTTGGGCCTTTCCGGGGGAGTTTGGGCCTAAAGGAAAGGGTCGTGGGCTTTGGTGGGATGGAGTTTGAGTCCAAATAGGAGTAGGAGACCTGGTTGGGTGCCTCCCCCAGCCCCTTTAGGCGTCCAACCCCAGCCCTTGCGCCCCCACAAGTCCTAGCCGCCCCCCCACACCTCCCCACCTCCTCCTTGTGGCGCCTCCACCTCCCCCATTGCTCCCCATTGCTCCACCACCTCTCCACCACTTCTCCTCCTCCCTTGCTGCCCCTAGGGGAGTTCTCCACCTCCACACCTCTAAGATCCATCCGTTGGAGTGCTCCGCGACGAGGAGATCCGGCGGGATTGTAGCGAGGAAGGAGATCGCGCGAACCGGGAGGAGATCTATTGGGTTTTCGTGCGTCGGGCGAAGGTATGGCCATTGGGATCCTTGGGGTTGGGCTAGGGTATGTTATAAGGGTGATTATAAAGTTTTTAGATCAATTGGTGTTACTGGAATTGAGTAGATGGGATTAGATCTAGAAGTTGCCACGTTCTCTGTTTCGGGTAGCATGAGCAGTCAACCTAGGGCTTAGGTTTTCGCCAATTTAGATTCGGAATCTGGTCGTACGCATGTTGAAGAAGTTGTAGATAATTTCAATACCTTTCAGTGGGTATAAAGAACTTTAAATTCCGCCTTGCCGTTTGAAAGTTATGGCTATTTTACCGAGCGTGTTAAAATCTGTGACGTGATTGGAACAGATCACGGTATTTTGTAGATTAAACAACTTTAGATTCCGAATCAGTCTTTCCCTATACCTAGAAAAAGTTGGTAAATTTACTAAGCTACGCGAGGATGTACTCGTTTTATTTATTCGGAGTCTTAGAACCCGAGTTATGCCTTTTGGAAGGCTGCTGTCCCGACGGGACAGAACCGCTGTTTTCGGGTTTTGCGAGTAGTTGTCAATGTCGGGGTAGATGAGGGTTTGCGTACTGTTTTGTGGGCTTGATTGTGAGTGTGTGGTCCCTATGTGCAGGTGGTATGACCCCGGGAGTGCCCACTACCTCTCACCAATCCGTCGCCGTGGTTGAGGCAAGTGTATTGGAATGAGTAGCGGATTGTAGGTTATTGATTGATTGAGATTGAAGTTTGAATATATGATATGTTCACATGCCACGCTTTAATGTTTGCCATTGATATGATGAATACGTTTATTATGTGATGATGCCATGTGTTAATGTACAAGTTATCCATGATGATGCCATGTGTTATTGTACAAGTTAATTTTGGTGTTGGCATATTTGCATACATGGCCCGGGCGGTGAGAAAGTCATAACTAGTCCGGGAAGGTCGGTGAGAAAGTTATGACTAATCCGGAGAGCCAATGAGTAAGTCCTACATCGTGATTCTATTCACTGCAGTGAACGGAAGCGAGGAGTAGGCACCCTCCATCTTCGGGATGGAAGGGGGGAGAGTGTGCACACCGACGGGTGTGTACTCAACCATACCGGTATGAGTTTCCAGGAGATATGTGCATCGCATTGCATTACATTGCATTGCATAATATGAGGATGTTAAATGAGGATGATTTATGATGATGTCAATGATATGCTTACACTATGAATATGAGATGTGTATGATGTTGTATGTGAAAAGTGGTGATGAAGGTATTGAAATGTATTTCCTTGTTCCATTGCAATATACTTGCTGAGTGATGAACTCACGCTTGTGTTTATGTTGTTTTTCTTAGGTACCATGAATCCGAAATGCGGGAAAGGGAGCTAATCACACGTCATCACTTAGCATCACCCATTTAAACAATGACATGATA
The DNA here is from genome assembly GCA_036346355.1 of Rhipidocladum racemiflorum. Taxonomy (NCBI): domain Eukaryota; kingdom Viridiplantae; phylum Streptophyta; class Magnoliopsida; order Poales; family Poaceae; genus Rhipidocladum; species Rhipidocladum racemiflorum. The sequence continues at coordinate 9,088,853 of CM070583.1, forward strand.
ATGAAAGTATTGCCATGAAACTTGGAGTATTGCTTAACCGTGTGCTCGGTCTTATTATTTGATTCGTTTAGCTCATGAAGTGGTTGAATGCTTTATCCTGGACTTATATTGTTGCTATGTCACATGTTATTGCTGTTTTGGATGCTTTCCATTATGATATAACTTGTGATACTGTTGTTGCTCCTTCAATTCATGTTAAAACAAAGGAGATGCTGCCGAAATCTCGGTTTTTAGCATGTGCGCCTTTGCTGGAATTTATGTTTAATTGTGGTATTTAGATGTTGTTTAGCTTATGTTTGGTAGCATTCAGGCATATTAAATGCCGGGGTGTTACAGTTGGTATCAGAGCGGGCTGTAGGTCCTTGAAATGTGTATTTTTAGTGTCATGCTATAGGGTACAACTAAAATATGATGTGGAATAACTTAGAAACATGGCTTAGGTCTTAACTAAAATTTTGTCATAGGATAGCAACATTAAAACTTGCAAAAGTGGTATAACTAATCTAAAATTTGACACACACTGGATGCACAGTAGGAAAGGGTTTGGGTATCGTTTCTTTACGCTTAAATGTTGTATTTAAGATTTGATGTTGAATGCTTCTTTTGATAATGCATGTTGCTATGTTTATGAGATAAAATGATTGTATTTGTGCTTGTTGTGGTGATAAAGTGGGGTTCTGGTGCCGAAGGGTTTCGGTCACCACTTTTGTTCATAGTAAGGGTGTGGTTTGACAGTATGGCCGGTTAAAGCCATCACCGAAGAACTATTAACCCCTTGTGGGGAAAGAGTGCTTACCTTTTCTATCGTAGATCGGGTAGTTGACTGGAGACAAATAGAAGAGTTGATGGTGGTTTCCTTCGGATGCTTTTCACCGTTCTGACGGTCGGTTTTGGTTGGTCTGCTTGGTTTTTTGTCGATTGAAATCAAAAGAAAAGTGTTTGGTATTTGATTTACCGCGGATTGTTCCGTAGGCGATTTGTGGTTTTGTCTTCCTTGGTTGAAGACGTAAAAGAAAGGTTTTGTGTTGCGCATCTGTTGGTCGCTATTTTTGCTTTGACACCAGTTTTGTTGGTCATTACGGGCTGTCTTCAGGAGGAAACTTTTGTGGTTGTTGTTCTCTCTATCTAAGAAAAAGTGTTGGAGTTTCCCATTGTGCATGCCTTGAGTTGTTGGAGCTAAGTTTGAATCTTTTATCGGAAAAGACTTATTGAACATTTGATTTTCCCTGGTGCGTCCTTCTTCCTTCTTGGAAGTATAGATTTTGAGATTTCTTGAAGAGTTTTGTGAGCAAATTTGAGAAATTGAGAATTGAGCTCTCCTGCATTTCTGTTGGAGTTTTGTTTTTCTTCCTTGCCTGGAAAGGAGAAAGTTTCTATCGGTGTTCGTTCTGGTTCTTGAGTTGTGGTTATCTTTAAAAGTTGAGTTGCATTCAGTTTGTCAAGAGTTCGTGCCCCATGAGTGTGTTTAGAAAAGTTTATGTCCTTGCTATGTAGTAGGTAACAATGTGGTTTATGGAATGATGTGTGCTAAGTTAATTTTTGAGTTGAATCAATTTAATGTGATTAACATCTCTAGCTGGGGAATAAATAGACTACTAGTGTTGTAGTTTACTCTGTAGCGAGAATGATTAAATGGGTTAATGTACATACTTAGAATCTGTTGCCTTGCTTTAAAAGTGCTTATGATCCTCGTTAAATGTTAAAAGTTTAAATCTTGATGCATAGTTAGAACATTAAGATGATGTAAATTAATGATTTTTGTTAAAGAAACTTTGCCGGTTGTTTAAAGATGTTCTAATCTAACGGGTTAATAGAGAAATTTAATCATGTTGACTAGTGGCTTTAATTTGGAAGTTGATTAGAGTTGCTATTTATGTTGTTGCAACCTACTAGTATATTTGGAAGTATGTAGTTGTGTCTCTACCATGCTGGTATTGATATCAATTGAGAAGACATAAGACTTATTGTTAATGATGTTGTTAAGGGCAGTGTTAATGCTAGTATTCAATCTATTTTTAAATAGTTGGAGTATGTTGTGTGGTGGTAATTTTGTTATAACCGATGTATAGGATAGCTAAAGGTAATGTTGTTGATTGATGATTATGCAAATTATTGATATTGAAATTATTGATGATTATGCAAATTATTGATTGGTGGTAATTGCTTAGATTAATTGTTGAAAAATCCTTGTTAAAAATGGAGGTTATTGTAACATGTTGTGATGGAGTGGACCATGGATAATTAACATGATGTAAGATTTTAATCTTAATGAATGCATATCTTAGAATCCTAATTACGAATTTTATCTTGTAGAGATATTACTTTTTTGTTGAAGTCATTTTATTGATTGAACAAGTTTCAATTGTCAAGTTGTTGGCATATGGATGGTATAAAATTGATAGGTTGATCATGCTCAAGTAGCTGTTGAAGTGCTACGTTTGAAATATAGAATACGTTGTTATATGATTTGATGATCCGTGGGGATCATGTCGATGTAGTCTTGGTTGGGTGTCTTTTTTTTATAAGCACCATAAATTTTAACTAAAAGTGTTGGAAATGGTAACTAGAGAAAGAATTTGTTACGTCAATTTTGTTAAAACCGGTTGGACTTTCTCAATAAGTAAGTAGTGAATTTCGAAGTCTTTAATGGAAAGCGTAGTGGAACATTAGAGATGATTGTATTTATGCTGAGCTTGTGTTTAAAAGCTTTTGGACTAGTTTGGTTGTTTGCCATTTTGGTTGAAGGGTTTTCGGTCAAGGTGTTCCATATGCTGTGTTTCAAAGTTTCCCTAACACTCGTAGAAATTGGTGCAAATATTTGGTTTTGGCTAATTTGTTTAGTTGGTGCTATGAGTATGGATTTACCCCCCAAAAGTTTTTGAGTCGATCGCGCCTTTTCGCATTCGCACTGAATTATCTTTGGAATTAATTTTAAAGGGAAGCAGATGGTCATAAAGGGTTGTGTTCGAAACTTTTGAGTTAAGCCCTTAATGTGTAACTCTATTTGGCTAGAGTTGGAGTCATTTGAAAAATGTGTCTGGTGTGCGGGTGTTTCACAAGTCTGGATTTTTATGAATGTTTCATAAGTGAATTTGGTTAGAAAAGAGTTTTCTTTTGGGATTGAGTTTCCCTCTCTTTTAATAAAATTTATGGCAGTTGTTTGTGCAGATGTCTAACTTTGGAGTCAATGTTCTTTTCCAAAATGTTGATTTTGGTTAAAATGCGATGTTTTGCAAAGTTTAGCTATCTATCGTTGGTGGGTTCTGATATGATGTGGTGCCTTACTGTTAACTATGCTGCCGTCATAGTCTATATGAATTAGCGCAACTCTCGATGTTATTCGAGATTTATTCATGTGATATCGAGGGAGAAGTCGTCATGTGAATGACTTTTCGGTAGTGTGGTTACATGATGAAGGAATGGTGAAAAGTAAACAAGACATCGTGTATAGATGTTAAATGATAAAAGAGTTGTTGAGCCAGGTTGGTGAGAAAGTCATATATGGAGATATGACTATTCCGGAGTGCTCTTGAAGAATGTGCATTCATGTCATGAAACGAGATTTCCCTTGCTTTCTAGTATGAAAAGAAATAATGAAGAATTTCTGGTGTTGGTTGTGGTGAAGGGATTTATGTTTCCTTTGCGTTTTGGCTTAGGAAATTAAAATGAATACAGTCTGGTTGTTGTCGAATCCTTTCCAAAGTGGTTTTAGCGCTTTGGGGTTTGAGTTGTTGGATGAGGGCCACTTGGGTTCATGTTTATGATTGTGCTCTTTATCGTGGTCCTTTGAGTGGAAGGTTGTGTATGACTCAATGCAAACCTTCGTGGAGAATTGTGTCGTTGAGGTGTTCCTCGGTAGGGTTGATTAAATTATTAGTGGATCATTTGGTGGTTGCTAGTAATCACTTTTCCTTTTGAAGTGTATTGGATCTTTTTGTCGTTGGGCAATGAGCGAGTTATGTCAACCGCAGAGGAACGTTCGGTCGTTTCTGTTACGCGAGTCTTACGGATCCTGGATATAAAGTAGGTTGTTCGTTCTGGTGGTAATCTTAGCGCGTTGTGTCTCTCTTGTTTTGCGTCGTCTTGAGTACAAGGAACCACAGAAGGGAGGTTGGTACCGTGTTTTTCTGGAGAATAGCATGAGTTAAAGGGATCGGGCACTTCAGTGCCAAGGATTGCTTAGAACGAGGAGTATGAGACCGTTTTCTTTTGTGGGCTGTTTAAGGATTTATCTTATCGCTTGGGGTCGTGCTGAGACCGTGTGTGAGTACTTTGTGTTTCAATGTTGAGTAAAGATCTCGCAAGTTTTGATTGTGAGTTGTCTTTAGAGCTGTCAGTCTTTGATCCTTTGCTCCTTGCCTCAGAGTGCTGGCTGGTGCAAATCGTAGGGGCTTCTAAGCGGGTTCTGAGGCGTGAACCATAACTCCCTTTGATTTGGTTGTTTGCGAAGTGGCGTGTCTCGGATTCGGGGTCGAATCCTATTGAAGGGGGGAAGAATGTGACACTACGGAATGCCGAGACTTTATAAAATGTGGAATTAGAGATTGTGGCATTACAAAATGTGAATGTTAAGGTCAAAAACATTATAAAATATGGAATTGGAGGTTGAAACCATACGTTATGAGGTTAATTTGTGTTTCCGGGCCGTTTTCGGGAGTTTGGGCCTTTCCGGGGGAGTTTGGGCCTAAAGGAAAGGGTCGTGGGCTTTGGTGGGATGGAGTTTGAGTCCTAATAGGAGTAGGAGACCTGGTTGGGGGCCTCCGCCAGCCCCTTTAGGCGTCCACCCCCTGCCCTTGCGCCCCCACAAGTCCTAGCCGCCCCCCCACACCTCCCCACCTCCTCCTTGTGGCGCCTCCACCTCCCCCATTGCTCCCCATTGCTCCACCACCTCTCCACCACCTCTCCTACTCCCTTACTGCCCCTAGGGGAGTTCTCCACCTCCACACCTCGAAGATCCATCCGTTGGAGCGCTCCGCGACGAGGAGATCCGGCGGGATTGGAGCGAGGAAGGAGATCGCGCGAACCGGGAGGAAATCTATTGGGTTTTCGTGCGTCGGGCGAAGGTATGGCCATTGGGATCCTTGGGGTTGGGCTAGGGTATGTTCTAAGGGTGATTATCAAGTTTTTAGATCAATTGGTGGTACTGGAATTGAGTAGATTGGATTAGATCTAGAAGTTGCCACGTTCTTTGTTTCGGGCAGCATGAGCAGTCGACCTAGGGCTTAGGTTTTCACCAATTTAGAGTCGGAATCTGGTCGTACGGATGTTGAAGAAGTTGTAGATAATTTCAATACCTTTCAGTGGGAATAAAGAACTTTAAATTCCGCCCAGCCGTTTGAAAGTTATGGCTGTTTCACCGAGCGTGTTAAAATCTGTGATGTGATTGGAACAGATCACGGTATTTTGTAGATTAAAAAACTTTAGAGTCCAAATCAGTCTTTCCCTATACCTAGAAAAAGTTGGGAAATTTCCTAAGCTATGCGAGGATGTACTCGTTTAATTGATTCGGAGTCTTAGAACCCGAGTTATGCCTTTTGGAAGGCTGCTGTCCCGACGGGACAGAACCGTTGTTTTCGGGTTTTGCGAGTAGTTGGCAATGTCGTGGTAGATGAGGGTTTGCGTACTGTTTTGTGGGCTTGATTGTGAGTGTGCGGTCCCTATGTGCAGGTGGTATGACCCCGGGAGTGCCCTCTACGTCTCGCCAATCCGTCGCCGTGGTTGAGGCAAGTGTATTGGAATGAGTAGCGGATTGTAGGTTGTTGATTGATTGAGATTGAAGTTTGAATATATGATATGTTCACATGCCACGCTTTAATGTTTGCCATTGATATGATTAATACGTTTTTTATGTGATGATGCCATGTGTTAATGTACAAGTTATCCATGATGATGCCATGTGTTATTGTACAAGTTAATTTTGGTGTTGGCATATTTGCATACATGGCATGATTACATGGCCTGGGCGGTGAGAAAGTCATAACTAGTCCGGGAAGGTCGGTGAGAAAGTTATGACTAATCCGGAGAGCCAATGAGTAAGTCCTACATCGTGATTCCATTCACTGCGGTGAACGGAAGCGAGGAGTAGGCACCCTCCATCTTCGGGATGGAAGGGGGGAGAGGGTGCACACCGACAGGTGTGTAGTCAACCATACCGGTATGAGTTTCCAGGAGATATGTGCATCGCATTGCATTACATTGCATTGCATAATATGAGGATGTTAAATGAGGATGATTTATGATGATGTCAATGATATGCTTACACTATGAATATGAGATGTGTATGATGTTGTATGTGAAAAGTGGTGATGAAGGTATTGGAATGTATTTCCTTGTTCCATTGCAATATACTTGCTGAGTGATGAACTCACGCTTGTGTTTATGTTGTTTTTCTTAGGTACCATGAATCCGAAATGCGGGAAAGGGAGCTAATCACACGTCATCACTTAGCATCACCCATTTAAACAATGACATGATAATGAAAGTATTGCCATGAAACTTGGAGTATTGCTTAACCGTGTGCTCGGTCTTATTATTTGATTCTTTTAGCTCATGAAGTGGTTGAATGCTTTATCCTGGACTTATATTGTTGCTATGTCACATGTTATTGCTGTTTTGGATGCTTTCCATTATGATATAACTTGTGATACTTTTGTTGCTCCTTCAATTCATGTTAAAACAAAGGAGATGCTGCCGAAATCTCGGTTTTTAGCATGTGCGCCTTTGCTGGAATTTATGTTTAATTGTGGTTTTTAGATGTTGTTTAGCTTTTGTTTGGTAGCATTCAGGCATATTAAATGCCGGGGTGTTACAATCGTGGTCTCAGCGGAAAATGTCTCTACACCTTTTGAGGCACCCGCCTATTGACATTCCCATCTATCCACCTTGATTCACCACATATAGGGCATTGATCTCTATTCTCAAATTCCTTTCTAAATAGCACACAGTTATTCAAGCAAACATGGGTAGACTCATATCCAAGACCCAATTCAGTAAGGTATTTCTTCGCTTCATAAAATGAACTTGGAAGTTTGCAATGGGGGAATGCTTGAGACAGTAGCTTTGCTAGTGCATCAAAAGCGGAATTGCTGATCCGATAGTATGACTTCACATGAAGTAACTTGACGAGAAAAGAGAATCTTGAAAATGGTGATTGAGAGCAAAGTACCTGCTTCGCATCTGTCAGCACTCTAGCAAAATTAGGATGTTCTCCTGTGACACCTCGGAGTGTCGTATCCTTAATTTTTGAACATGATAAGGTTAAATACAGTATGAGATGTGGAAATAAGGTTAAAATCATAAGGATCGGGGGTTAATATCGTTTCCGGGCCGTTTCCGGGCCGTTTAGAGTTTGGGCCTTCGGAGGAGTTTTGGGCCTTGGTGGGCTTTGGTGGGATGGATTAGGACTCCGTAACGGACTAGGATTGGAGTTGAGGGCTGATAAAGGGCTCCCCCAGCCCCCTTGCGCCCATGCTGCTGTTGTTGCGCCCCACCTCCCCTCTTGCGCCCCTCCTCCCTCCTCCCCTAGCCTAGCCCCCAAAACCGTCGCACCCCTCCTTTCCTCCACCTCCACACCACCTCCCCTCCACCCCCTTGCTGCCCTAGGGTGGCCTCCCCACCCCTGCACCTTGTGGAGTCATCCCGTGGAGGCGGAGCGAGGAGCGGAGCGGAGCGAGGAAGCGGAGGCGAGTAACGTGGAGCAAGGAAGCGATTGAGAGATTGATTGGAGTTTTGCGCTTGGGCAAAGGTATGAACATGAGGATCCTTGGATTTGATCTAGGTACTGTTATTAGGGTGTTTATCAAGTTTTAGATCAATTGGAGGCGCTGGTTTGAAGTAATTTAGGTTAGATCTAAACTTGTCCACGTTTCTGTTTTCGGGCAGATTGAGCAGTCGAACTAGGGTTCGAGTTTCCGTCGATTTAGAATCCGAATCAGACCGTACGGACTTCTAGGAAGTTGTAGATAATTTAATTATCTTTCCGTGGACGTAAAGCACGTTAATTTCCGATCAGCCGTTTGAAAGTTATGGCTGTTTTACCGAGCGCCTAAAATCTGTGACGTAACTGGAACAGATTGTGGTAATCTGTAGATTAAACAATTTTAGAGTCCGAATCAGTCTGTCCCTATAACTAGAAAAAGTTGGGAAATTTCCTAAGCTTCGCGACGGTGTACTCGTTTATTCGATTTGGAGTCCCAGAACTCAAGTTATGCCTTTTGCAAGGCTGCTGTCCCGCCGGGACAGAACCTCTGTTTTAGGTTTTGCGAGTAGTTGGCAATGTCGGGTTAGATGGGGGCGTGTGTACTGTTTTGAGGTTATGATTGTGAGTGTGTGATGCCTATGTGCAGGTGGTGTGACCCCGGGAGTTCCCTCTTCTTCCCGCCAATCCGTTGCACGTGTTTGAGGCAAGTGTGTTGTGATGGATAGCAAGTTGTAGGTTGCATGTTGAAATTAGATGGAATTGCCTACATGATATATGTCCACTTGCCATGTTTTAATGATTGATATGATATGATGAGCATGGTTAACATATTATGATGCCATGTGTTAATATGTGAATTGAATATGATATTTGGCATGGTTGCATGCATGTCATGAGATAGAGGCGAGGGCGGTGAGAAAGTCTTAACTAGTCCGGCAAGGTCGGTGAAAGTTATGACTAATCGAGCGCCATTGAGTAAGTCCTATGTCGTGATTCCATCCACGTGGTGTTTGGAAGCGAGTAGGCACCCTCCATCTTCGGGATGGAAGGGAGGAAAGGGTGCACACCGGCGGGTGTGTACTTCCCATACGGTATGAGGTTCCAGGAGGTCAGGAGCAATGCATTACATCGCATACAAATTGATGATGATATTGATAAGTATTCATGAATGAGATGTTATACATGATGAAAGATGTTATTGACTTGTTGTTATGCTTGTTGTCCATTGCGGTATGCTTCTTTGAGTTTTAGAACTCACCCTTGTGTTTTCTTGTTGTTTTAGGTACCATGAGAGCGGCATGCGGGAAAGGGGAATAGTCACACGCTCACACGTTGCTTCACTTTAATGTTTCCCCAAGTCAATTCATTTAGTTTGATAATAAATTGCGTGTGATGATCTTTAAAATTAAGTCCTAGCTTGGTTATTGAGAGTTCTATTGTTTGTTTGACACTTGGAACCTTAAGAGCTTAATGTTAGTCTCTTATTGTCGTTAAGACTTTATTTATTGCTGTTTTAGATGTTTCTCTTATTGCCATATAATGCTATATTGTTGCTGTTCCTTAAATTCATGATAAAACAAAGGAGGTGCTGCCGAAATCTCGGTTTTTAGTCTATGCACCTTTGCTGGAATTTGATGTTAAATGTGGTATTTAGATGTTGTTTAGCTTATGTTTGGTAACATTCAGGCATAGTAAATGCCGGGGTGTTACATCTCCACCTTTGTCTGAAGCTGTGTAGAGCTCCTTTATCATATCGGGCAACCCTTCCTCCTCATCGTCGTCCTCACTCCCAACGAAGCCATCGTGACCAGGACTTTCCATACCACAATTAATTTCATTGACATCCACATCTTCAGCATCAAATGATTCTCCATGATGAACCCACCTCGTGTATGTACTTGACATGCCATTTATATGAATGTGGTCTTCCACAATGGACTGAGGTCTCCGTACGTGATTAAGACATTCACGTCATGGGCAAGGTATCTCATTATTCCGACCAAATCTTTCTTGAACAAATGTCATGAATTCTCCAACGCCTTTGACATATGCAGGGGTAAATTGTTTAGCATTGATCCAACTTCTATCCATCTTTTCAACATCATGAATGAGAACAAAAAAGCATAATTAGGCAATTATTTCCAAAGTAATGTAGATATATATATCACCAAGTAAACTAGAAGGTACTAAAAAATTATGCAAAAATGAACCATAATTAACTACAATAGTATATATAACAGAGCATAAGGGCAATAGGTTGTACTTGTGAAATACAGAGCTCCCAGGTCTAAATACTTTACTTTGTTTTCATTGCTCTGCCTCTGTTCACAGCTTTTGTAGGATTGTATTGCACATATTTAAAGGCTACAGATTTCAGAGACCGACTCTGTTTTCATTGCTCTGCTTCTCGGTTGCATCAGCAAACTCGGACTCGGAACCATACCAACTCGATTCGGCCACAATCTGGTCGTTCTCTCAGCCTGTATCTGGTCATTCTCCTCAGTCCCCATTGAGTCCAGCGCAGAGACTCGGTTTCTCCAACCGTGGACTCGGTTTCTCTGAATCTAGGTCGCACCCACACCTTGCCTGGCGGGGGCCGTGGCGGCGGCGGCGGCCGCTCCGGCGCAGCAGGCAGCGTCACGGGTGGAGAAGGCATCGAAATATGCAACATCCTCAACACCGACGTCTGGTGATGCACTGACTCCCTCCTTTCCCCTTCCCCTAGGCCTTATCCCTCTTTGCCCGCGCTTTGCTTCGATTCCTGCATGCGGAATTTAGTGTGGGGTTTGGAAAATTTTGTTCTTTGCTTAGGCTTTAGTGGGTGTTGGGCTCTTGGCTGGCACAATTGCTTTTCGTTTTGGCCGAAATTTTGGTCGATTTTGGCATTAGGACAAGAGGATGCCCTTACAGAATGCATATATGGAGCACTTTATTTGTTCATAAACCTTCGTTTGTATTGTTCTCTGTGCAAATAATTAGTTTGTTCATATCTGAATATTGAATATTCCAAATAACTGTTGTTTGAATTTGTGATATTACAGGTTATGGGTAATCATGTCTGTGTTACAGTAGGTGGTTTAAATTAGATATAATCGTTGTTCATTACACATATTTGCATAGGCATATAATATTTGCTTTTTTGTCTTAATCATAATATGGCCAGTATGATCTTCATAAGTCTCATTCTTGACTTTAACTAGGCCCTTAACCAAAAGGAATTCAAATAGGACTACACCTATATTAAACATTGTATTCAATTTTTTTCATTCTCTTAGAAGAAGAATCATTCTTCTTATAAACAGTTGAAGCAGCCTTCTTCTTTGAAGAAGATTTTTTACCATCCTTTTCACTAATATCTACTTTATTATAGATAATCGATGCAATGTTAGCATCCTTTTCACTAGTACCTGTGTGGTAAGACAACCTAGACTTGAGATTTTAGGAATCTTGTTTGGTGGCACTGCGGCAGCTTTGAATCTGCATTTAATTTTACTATTATTTTGGATTTATTAATTAATTTGATAGATTCTTTTTAGGGCCATAACAGATATATTTACCAGAATTAGTAAAGATTCTATTTAATAGATTATACAGTGAGTCACAACAATGCCAAACAGGCCCTAATTTACATATGATGGATAAGTTATGCTAAAATAGAAAAGAAATGGTATTCTAGACTCTGGAACCTGTTCTAGTGAACTTGAGCTCTTCTTTGTGCATCAGATGTTGAAGATGTACAAATCTTGATGCCCTTCAATTGGTTTAGCAGCATGCCACAAGCTGATTGTTTTGACCCTGGGGCAACAGGGGTATTATCCGTCTGTATGTAACATATTTGTGTACCTGCTTGCTGCAATCTTCATACTATGTTCCTTTTTAAAGGTAATGATTTCAGTAAAGGATGAACCAGATGCACCGGTATTTCCAGCTGTTGATGGATTGCTTAGAGTTCATAAAAGAATAGCAGATGGTTTGGATGGTGAACTGAGCAGTCTCAACGGCGTCGATACTATAGGGCCAACACGGCTACTGGTGCCAGCTTCCCAACAAAGCGTCGTCGTATCTGGGCATTGAAGACCAACAGAGGGTACCGAGGCTGCTTTATGTGCTGAATTGTTCGTGGTGTTGGTGCCATATTTTGTTTGAATAAGCAAATCTTCGAAGTTGTTTGATCTTTTGTGTTCATGTAATTGCATTGCAAAATACGTATGTAATAATAATTCAATATATAAGATGAGTTCACTTAGTTGCTTTAGACCTGGTTGTTTGACTTACTACCAAGTTGGGACACCGGAGTCCCAACGCATGGCACATGTCCATCTATTCTTCAAGAGTTCCCTTAATGCTACAGCAATGTAAATTAATAATGCTTGGTAGCATCAAAGCAATGTAAATTGGTTGTCCCAAGTTTCAGTACAGAAAATCTGAGATGCACTTGATGATTGTGAAAATAATTTCAAGGATATATTATGTTGATCAAGTACGAGCGAATGTATACTGCTTGACATCAAAAGATGCAGGTACAGAGGAAGTATTTGCATTGCAAATCATACAGTTCTAGCTTTCACACCACACACACAAAGGAATAGTAGTTTCAACATTTCATGCATGGATGGAGACCTTTGGAAATTTCACCAGCCCTTTTCAATCATAGGGCTAATTTTACTTTCGTTTACATTTTCCTTATTCCCTTTTCTCTAGAGTAGGCCGCCAACGTATTTAATTTCTTCACACACATAACAAGGGTATGTATCCCTGACAGATCCCGCCAAAGTTCTCTTTTTTTTCTATATTCAAAATATGAAGTACATAGGAATCTAGATGTGGCTAGTGAGAAAAGAAAGCACACGAGATTCACATTTTGGAGCTAAGCTTAGACCATAGTAAATATATCCAGGCCAACAAAGGGGCAAGAAGAAGAACACACAATATGACGATATTAAATGTTGCGTCACTAGAATACATGGCCAAACAATGATGTCTGCTTTTTAATGACGATTTGTGCTTTCATTCATGATGATATTTCACGTTCCGTCACTAAAACACATGGGCAAACGACCCCATGCGAGTTCAATGTCGAAATAAAATATATCGTCACAGAAAAGTACTTTTCAATGACAGAATTTAGCAACGTCATGAAGGTTTCGAAATAGAAGATCACTTTTCTTGTAGTGCATGTTATGTAGTACGTAACAATGTGGTTTATGGAAATGATGTACTCCTAAGTTAATTTGTGAGTTGAATTAGTTCAATGTGATTGTTATCTTTAGCTTGAGAATAAATAGATTACTAGTGTTGTAGAGTAGTCTATGGCGAGAATGATTAAATGTGTTAATGTACATGCTTAGAATATGTTGCTTTGCTTTAAAAGTGCATATGACCCTTTGTAACACCCCGGCATTTAGTATGCCCGAATGCTACCAAACATAGACTAAGCAACCTCTAAATACCACAAATACAAGTAAATTACAGCAAAGGCACGAATGCTAAAAACCAAAATTTCGGCAGCATCTCCTTTGTTTTAACATGAAATGAAGGAACAACAATAGCATAGCAATATATGGCAATATAAGAGGCATCTAAAATAGCAATAATTAATGACATGACATCAATATAAGTCTAATTCCAAGCATTCAATGTCTCCATGAGCCAAACGAACAATAAGACTCTCATATCGCTAAGCTAAACCATAAATCAATAAGCATCACACTAAATTTATTATCAAGACTCCAATTGAATGACTGTGGGAACAAATAAGTGAAGCTACGTGTAGAAGTGTGACTATTTCCCTTCCACGCATGCCGGTCTCATGGTACCTAAAACAACAAGAAAGCACAAGCGTGAGTTCAACACTCAGAAAGTATATTGCAATGGTACAAAAGAACAATTACATGGCTACAACAACTCACATCATGTCTATTATCTTATTCATGTTCACATATCATTATCATCATCATCATGTATGCAATGCGATGCGATGCACATGTCTCCTGGAAATTCATAGCGGTATGGTTGAGTACACACCCGTCGGTGTGCACCCTCTCCTCCCTTCCATCCCGAAGATGGAGGGTGCCTACTCCTCGCTTCCATTCACCGCGGTGGATGGAATCACGATGTAGGACTTAGTCAATGGCGCCCTGGACTAGTCATAATTTTCTCACCGACCTTACCGGACTAGTTATGACTTTCTCACCGACCCGGACATGTATCATGCCATGTATGCAAACATGCCAACATCATAGATAACTTGTACAATAACACATGGCATCACAACATAATATAAGCTAGCCTTATAAGCCCTAGCATTGGAGCCCAACCATGGTGCCACGTCGCCCCTACGATTTTTTCAAAATAAACCATATTCATCATATCAAGGGGCAAACATTAAAGCATGGCATGTGAACATATCATATATCCAATTTCCACTCAACAAAACTAGCAATCTACAACTCGCTACCCATTCCAATACACTTGCCTCAACCACAGGCGACGGATTGGCGAGAAGTAGAGGGCACTCCCGGGGTCACACCACCTGGACATAGGCACCACACACTCAAAATCATACCCACAAAACAATACGCAAACACTCTTCTACCCCGACTACGCAAACTACTCGCAAAACCCAAAAACAGAGGTTCTGTCCCGTCGGGACAGCAGACTTCCAAAAGGCATAACTCGGGTTCTAAAACTCCGAATCAATTAAAAGAGTACATCCTCGCGTAGCTTAGGAAATTTACTAACTTTTTCTAAGTATATGGACTCTAAAGTGGTTTAATCTACAGAATATCATGATCTGTTCCAATCACGTCACAGTTTTTAACACGCTCGGTAAAATGAGCATAACTTTCAAACGGCTTGGCAGAATTGGACGTTCTTTATACCTACTGAAATGTATTGAAATTACCTACAACTTCCTCAACAGGCGGCCGACCAAATTGGCGAAAACCCAAACCCTAAGTCGACTGCTCAATCTGCCCGAAACAGAGAACGTGGCAACTCTAGTTTTCTCCCAAATCTACCCATGGACAGCACCACCACTTGATCTAAAATCATGAAATTGACCTCTAGAGCAGAACCTAGATCAACCCCAAAGATCACCCATGCCTTACCTCTTCCCGACGAACGACGAACGCCAAGATCCTTCCTCCCGGGCTCCCCGATCGTCCTCCTTGCGCCAGAATCGTCGGATCTCCTAGCCGCGGGGCTTCCCGTTGGATGGGACCGTGGGATGGCGATGTGGGAAGGCCTCCTCAGGCAGTAAGGGGGGTGGAGAGGTGAGGGAAGGGGCGCAAGGGCCTAGGGAGGTGGAGGCAATGGGGTGGAGGGGAAAAGTGGGGGTGGCTAGGTTTCCTAGGGGAGGCGCAAGGGGGCATGGGGCTGGCGCAAGCAGCCCCCCTTGTTGTCCTACTCCCCCTCATGGGCCAAAGGCTCCCCCTTTTGGCCCAGGTGGGATTCCCCCTAAAGCCCAACTTGCCCCGGAAAGGCCCAATCTCCCAAATTTGGCCCGAAAACGCGATTAAACTCCATAGCGTAAAGTTTTAGCCTCCGATTTCACACTTTATAATGTCACACCATTCCGTAGTGTCACATCCTCCCCCCTTCAATAGGATTCGACCCCGAATCCGTGACACGCCACTTCACAATCAACCAATTCGAAGGGAGCTATGGTTCACGCCTCAGAACCCGCTTATAAGCCCCTACAATTTGCACCAGCCAACACTCGGAAGCAAGGAGCTAAGGCTCGAAGACTGACGGCTCTAAAGATAACTCACATTCAAAACTTGCCAGAATCTTACTCAACTTTGAAACACCGAGTACAAACATAAGGACTCAGAACGTCCCAAGCAAAAGGATAACTTCCTAAAGTGGCAATGAAGGAAAACGGTCTCATACACCTCAATTCTATGCATTCCTTGGCACTAAAGTGCCCGATCCCTTTAACCGGTGTTTCTCCCCAGAAGAACACGGCACCAACCTCTAGAACCCTCTTCAGCTCCCATGCACAAAAATGCTTTCACACCTCAACACCTCAACCTCTCTACTGTGGTTCGTCATAATCAATACGACGCAAACCAAACGGGGCACATCACTTCAAGACTACCAACTGCTTAAACTAACGGGGTTAAAACCTTGCAAAAAATTGATCTATTACAACCAAGCCAACACCCACCGCTACCACCGAAAGGAAAAGCTTACCTTATAACCCGGGTCCTTAAAACCCGCAAAACAATAACAACCGAGCAATCTTCTTCGGTTGACACAACTCGCTCATAGTTCATCGACAAAAAGATCCAATACACTTCGAAAAGATAAAGCAATTACTAGCAACCACCAAGTGGTCCACTAATAATTTAATCAACCCTACCGTGGAACGCATCAATGACCCGATTCTCCAAGAAAGTTTGCATTGGGTGAGCTCAACCATAAACCATGAACCCCAAATTGATCCACACACAACAACTCGAACCCCAAAAGTGCTAAAAGCCACTTTGGAAAGAATTTGGCAACAACCAAGGAGTACTCATTTTAATTTCCTAAGTCAAAACGCAAAGGAAACCCAAATCTCCAACACCACAACCAACATACCAGAAATTCTTCATTGTTTCGTTTCATACCATAAGAAATAGAAATCTCGATTTGTGACATGAATGCACACTTCTCAAGAGCACTCCGGATTAGTCATATATCCATATATGACTTTCTCACCGACCTGGCTCATCAACTCTTTCATCATTAAACATCTATAAACAATGTCATGCTTCCTTTTCACCATTCATTCTTCATGTAACAATACCAAGTAGTCATTCACAAAAAGACTTCTTCCTCGGTACACATGATTGAAACACAATTAACATTGATGGCTGCGAAATTCATATAAACTATGACGGCAGCACCATTAACAGGGAAACACCATGTCGTAAAAGAACCCACGTCAACTGAAAAACTAAACTTGCAAAACCTCGCACTTTAACCACAATCAACACTTGGAAAATAGCAGCTCCAAAGTTAAACATCTGCACATACAACCGCCATAAATTTTCTCAAAGAGAAAAGGAAACTCATTTCCAAAAGAGAACACTTCACTAACAGCATTACTGATGAAACATCCACAAAAACCACCTTTTGAAGCACTTGCAAACACCACACAGATTTTCCAAATAACTACAGCTCACCAAAAAGAGCTACAAATTAAACCTCGTGAGTTTTCCAACACAACCCCCTATGACCATCTGCTTCCTTTTAAACGTTTATTCCAAAGGTAATTCAGTGTGAACGCGGAGGAGCGCGATCCACTCAAAAACATTTGGGTGCAAATCTGTACTCATAGCGTAAATTAAACAAATGGATAAAACAAAAGATTGGCACCAATCACTACAAATTTATGGAAACTTTGAAACGCAACATAAGGAACTCCTTGCCCGAAAGCATTCAACCAAAATGGTAAACAACCAAACCAGTCCAAAAAGGTTTTAAACACCAGCTTAGCATAGATACAACCATCTCTAGTGTTCCACTACTCTTTCCATTAAAGATTTCAAAATTCACTAATTACTCATTGAGAAGTTGCAACCGTGTTTAACAAAATTTACCTAACAAATTCTTTATCTAGTTACCACTCCCAACACTTTTAATTAAAGTTTATGATGCTTATCAAAAGACACCCAACCAAGACTACATTGACATGATCCCCACGGATCACCAAATCATAATACATCTTATTCTAAATTTGAAACATAGTACTTCAACAAATCTTTCAGCATGATCAACCTACAAATTCCGTACCACCTATATGTCAACGTCTCGACAATCGAAATTTATTCTGTTAACAAACGACTTCAACATGTAAATATTATTTCTACAAGACAAAGTTCGTAACTATGATTCTAAAAGATACATTCATTAAGGATAAAATCCTACATCAGGTTAATTATCCAGAGTTCACTCCATCACAACCTGTTACAATAACCTCCTTCTTAACAATTGTTTAGAACAAGTAATCTACACAATGACCACCACTACTAAGTCATCAATATCAATAAATGAGCAAAATCATAAAAACAACTGCATTGTTTTTAATTACTCTATTCATATATCATAACAAATTGTCACTACACAACATACTCCAGCTATTAAAATAAATTTAATAAGTTAGACAATCACGATGCTTTTACAACATCATCAAACAACAAAACCTATAATCTTCCAATTGACATCAATACTAGCATTTAAGGAACACAGCTACGTACTTCCAATTGTGCTATTAGTTTGCAACATCATAAATAACAACTCTAATCAACTTCCAAGTTAAGGTCACAAACCAACACGATTAAATTTCTGTACTAACATATTAAATTAGAACATCTTTAAACAATCAATCCAGTTTCTTTAACAACATCAGTAGGCTACATCATCTCAATATTCTAACTGTGCATCAAGATTTAGTGCTTTAGACATTGACAATGGTCATGTGCATTCAAGATAAAACAATAGATTCTAAGCATGTATGTTAACACCTTTAATCATTATCACTACAGAGTAATCTACAACACTAGAAGTTTATTTAATCTCAAGCTAAAGATAACAATTACATTTAATTGATTCAACTCACCAATTAACTTAGAAGTACATCATTTCCATAAACCACATTGTTGCATGCTACCTAACATACTAAACAACAATTCTCACTATTGACAAATAATTTCAGTCAACAGACTACTTACTTTATTTGCAGCACTCTTTTTTTTTCTTTCCAGAAGACCCAACCAAATCTCATAAAGAACCTAGACTCTCAAAATTGCAATGCGACAAACTCAAACTTGGTCATGCCACAAAAAAATTCGTCAAAACACTTTTCAATCTCAAAGACTCCTATAGAGGAAAATGGTTGAAGGACAATTTTCTCAAAAGGGAACCAAGCGATCAAGTAATCCTTTTCAAATAAAGCCTTAACACTAAACCCCAAACTTTCACGAAACAAGAAGGGTTTTTTTTTTCAAAGATGATTTCTCAAACCAGTAAAATGACAAAATCGAACACCACTTACTCCTACAAAGCCACAGAACTTCAGCCCCGTCAACCAGGTCTGGCATAACACCGCAATAACTCTTTTAACCTCGGAAAAAGACAAACACAGGAATAAATTGGATTCTTTCCCCGTAAAGCAAATAACAAACCAGGCATCAAAGCTGAAAAGGCGACCGAAAGAAGCGCAACACTAGACTCTTCTTCTTCGTCTTCAACCAAGGAAGACAAAACCACACACCGCATACGGAACAATCCTCGAAAATCCAATACCAAACACTTTTCTTTTGGTTTCAATCAACTAAAACCAAGAAAACCAACCAAGACCGGCCGTCAAATCGGTAAAGGACATCCGTAGGAATCCACCACCAATTTCTTCTATTTGACTCCAGTCAACTACCCGATCTACGATAGAAAAGGTAAGCATTCTTCTCCTACAAGGGTTAATAATTCTTCGGTGATGGCGTTAGCCGGCCACACTGTCAAACCATACCCTTACTATGAACAAAAAGTGGTGACCGAAACCCTTCGGCACCACAACCCCAGTTTATCACAAGTATAGCAACTCAATCAAATCTATCATAAAGATAGCAATCAACATCAAATTTAGATACAATATTAAAGCGAAAAACAACGATACCCATACCCTTTCCTACTGTGCATCCATGTGTGTCAAATTTTAAATTAGTTATTCCACTTACACAGGTTTTAATGTTGCTATCCTATGACAAAATTTTAACTACAACCTAAGCCATGTTTCTAGGTTATCCCACATCGAAATTTTAGTTAAACCTATGACAATTCACTAAATTCATACACCACGGACCTGAAGCCCGCTCTGATACCAACTGTAACACCCCGGCATTTAGTATGCCCGAATGCTACCAAACATAGACTAAGCAACCTCTAAATACCACAAATACAAGTAAATTACAGCAAAGGCACGAATGCTAAAAACCGAAATTTCGGCAGCATCTCCTTTGTTTTAACATGAAATGAAGGAACAACAATAGCATAGCAATATATGGCAATATAAGAGGCATTTAAAATAGCAATAATTAACGACATGACATCAATATAAGTCTAATTCCAAGCATTCAATGTCTGCATGAGCCAAACGAACAATAAGACTCTCATATCGCTAAGCTAAACCATAAATCAATAAGCATCACACTAAATTTATTATCAAGACTCCAATTGAATGACTGTAGGAACAAATAAGTGAAGCTACGTGTAGAAGTGTGACTATTTCCCTTCCCCGCATGCCGGACTCATGGTACCTAAAACAACAAGAAAGCACAAGCGTGAGTTCAACACTCATAAAGTATATTGCAATGGTACAAAAGAACAATTACATGGCTACAACAACTCACATCATGTCTATCATCTTATTCATGTTCACATATCATTATCATCATCATCATGTATGCAATGCGATGCGATGCACATATCTCCTGGAAATTCATAGCGGTATGGTTGAGTACACACCCGTCGGTGTGCACCCTCTCCTCCCTTCCATCCCGAAGATGGAGGGTGCCTACTCCTCGCTTCCATTCACCGCGGTGGATGGAATCATGATGTAGGACTTACTCAATGGTGCCCCGGACTAGTCATAACTTTCTCACCGACCTTACCGGACTAGTTATGACTTGCTCACTGACCCGGCCATGTATCATGCCATGTATGCAAACATGCCAACATCGTAGATAACTTGTACAATAACACATGGCATCACAACATAATAAACCATATTCATCATATCAAGGGGCAAACATTAAAGCATGGCATGTGAACATATCATATATCCAATTTCCACTCAACAAAACTAGCAATCTACAACTCGCTACCCATTCCAATACACTTGCCTCAACCACGGGCGACGGATTGGCAAGAAGTAGAGGGCACTCCCGGGGTCACACCACCTACACATATGCACCACACACTCAAAATCATGCCCACAAAACAATACGCAAACACTCTTCTACCCCTACTTCGCAAACTACTCGCAAAACCCAAAAACAAAGGTTCTGTCCCGTCGGGACAGCAGACTTCCAAAAGGCATAACTTGGGTTCTAAAACTCCGAATCAATTAAACGAGTACATCCTTGCATAGCTTAGGAAATTTCCTAACTTTTTCTAAGTATATGGAAAAACTGATTCGGAATCTAAAGTTGTTTATTCTACAGAATATCGTGATCTGTTCCAATCACATGTCGGGACCCGAATTTGCAAATCCGTACCCTCTGTGTATTCAGCACTAGTCCAGGAACGCGCTAGTGCACACAGTCTTAACATCGGTAAATATCACAATCATACCACACGATACTAATAAAGTACTTTAATTAAATAATCAAACTGGTTGCTCGACCTTATGGTCAAGTTACAAATATACGCCACGCAGGTCGAAACTTAATAAGAGAGAAATAATAGCAGCGGAAAATAAGATAACTTCGTGGCGCCATCCAGTATACCACAGGCAACTGACTGGGCTCGCTTCCTAGTTAGACGGATCTTCTGGGAGCTCCTCCTCCAAAGCTGGTGTAGACTCCTCTTCAACTGGTGTTGTAGTGTGGCAAGAGTGAGTACTTGGTACTCAGCAAATCATGCACAGAATGCAGGCTAATATACTACATGCATGGCTTAGTACAAAGGAATAGCTCAGGGTATATATTTGCGGTAAAACAGCATTTGACAAGTAGCATAAGTAGATTCGAAAGCAGTAGAAATAAGTATAACGTCAATAATTTTTCCAGGAGTTTGATCAACATCTTTCCCAGTCCTAATCCACATTTCCATCAACATCTTTATTTAACCAAACCCAACCTTTCAAGTCGAAGTTATTTTCAAGAAAGTCTAACCCTTGACTGTAATTCCCGAGCGATGTCCAATACCGCGGACACGGCTATTCGAATAGATTTTACACTCTGCAGAGGTTATGCACTTTACCCACAAGATACAGTCAAACACCACGAAGGCGAGTGTCCGTAACAAAGCCTTTCGGAAACCTCTAACAGCACAAGTGGTCCTCCCCGGTTGTTGCACACTAACCCTTCCCTTAGCTAAGGCGAAGTTTAGGCCAATCAAACCGTTAGATGGGTACCTGGCCGCAGCCCCGGTACGCTCCCCCGTACAACTACACAAAGGGTGTAGTTAACATCCTGAGGTCCCACAGGTACGTTATTAGCAACTTATTCAACTAGGTCCGCCCCATAACAGACATGTGGTTGCATGTTTGACCCAGTTCAAAGGCGTGCAAGGTTAAGTCCTTAGGGTGACCAGGGCAAGACTACCCGAAGAACCAACCCAACATTCCCGGCGCCACAACTGGCCCACCCTGATCATTCTTGCCACATGCCCCGGTCAAAAGCTATTTATCAAAACCCAGTTGATTACCATGCACCACGTGCCAACAACATCACATGATACCTTTCCAAAACAGGTTCAATAATCATTAAGTCAATATTAGCCTTTGATTGTCCAAAATCATGTCATGAGCACGTAACAGGTCTAAGCAGTATACTACAACGGTCTAAAATCCCACGTTGGCAATTTAGTAAAGTCCAACTAGTAAACCACAACTAGGGTGACAAGGGTCATGGCACATATATATAATTAATCAAGGTGTCATACAACAAATTGGCATTTATCTAATTACCCATAATTAAGTAAAGCATTTTCTAATTTAAACTAGCATGCAAATAATTAAATCAAGATAGGTTTCAAAATGGGATCAACATGGTCAAAGCATAACTTGCCTTCAAAAAAGTACTTGTTCTTGGTCGTGAGTTGGCTCCTGGGTCAACACTTCTCCTTCAAATCCTTCCGGCACTTCAACGTCTACTCGTAACGCGTGCAAATAGCAACAATTGAATAAAACAGTAGACCAAAAGTGTCCAAACACCCAAATAAAGTTCATAAATAGAGAGAACATAATTTTATGAATTTTTAGAAACTGGAATCGTCAAATTCGGAGTACAAATGCAAAAGATACAAGCATTTAAAGTTTAAATAATCAATTAAATAATATTTCAGAGAAAAACTTTAGTCCAAAAATTAAATAAAATTCATCATTAGGTAGATCTCAATTTTACACAAATTTAGAAATTTAAATCACTCAAATCGGAGTTAAAATGCAAAAGTTATAAGCGTTTGAAGTTTGAATCAAATTCTGAAATCAATATTTCGAATTAATAAATCATTTTCTTTTTCGGAAATTCTTTTATTGCGTCAGCATGACACGTGGACCAACCAGAAGCTGCCACGTCGCCTCGGGTCCATGGACCTGGCGCACGGGCACGGCTCGGTCCACCGTGGACTCGGTCCACCGTGGACTCGGTCCACCGTGGACTCGGTCCACGGCTTGTGTCGCTGACAAGTGGGCCATGCCGGTGACGTCAGCAGTGACGTCAGCACACGGCTCAGCCGCATGGGCTGACAGGCGGGCCCCACCGTGACGTCAGCGGTGACGTCATGGTGCACTTGGCTGGGACGCTGACAGCTGGGCCCCACTGACACGTGGGCCCCGCGTGTCATAGACACGCTCCTCGCGCAGGCGCTGACCGCGACGGTCGGCCTCCAGGCCACGTGGCGTGATCTCGGCCGTTGATTTGAAAATC
Source organism: Rhipidocladum racemiflorum (assembly GCA_036346355.1). NCBI lineage: Eukaryota > Viridiplantae > Streptophyta > Magnoliopsida > Poales > Poaceae > Rhipidocladum > Rhipidocladum racemiflorum. The sequence continues at coordinate 9,112,190 of CM070583.1, forward strand.
AACGGCCCAGATCGGATCTGGCTTAACACGTTGGAAAACAACTCCGCTGATCTGGATCGTTCGATCTTGATCGGACGGTCAAGATCCAATCTAGCGCAAACAACACGGCTAACCCTAACCGTCTGATCTAGATCTAACGGCTGAGAATGGATCTAGTTCTGAGCGGTTTAGGCTACGTGGCACAATCTACGCCGTTGGATCTAAATCCAATGGTTGGAAATAGATTTGGGATTAGCACGTGGGATCTCACCAGGGTGTGACGTGGACCCTTGGATCTGGATCGGACGGCTGGTGGAGCTCGAAGTCCGGCGATGGCTTGCGGCGGGGCTGGTTCACCAGCGCGGGGGACGACGACCACGGCAACGGCGTCACGGGCGTGCTCCGGCGAAGTGAAGGGTCCCTTCTGGCGCGGCTTGACCTTGCGGTTCCAGATCTGGGCTCAACGGCGGCGAAGGACGGCGGACGGCGGCGGAAACTGCGGTTGAACGCGGCGGAATGCTCCTCCAACTCAGGCGAGTGATTGCGGCGCAACCACGGCGACTCAGGCGGCGTGAGCTAGGGCTACGGGTGCGCATGGAAATCGGCGACATGGCAGCGGCGGTGGAGCATTAAATAGGGCCCTCGGCGTCCGTGAAACGCGCGGAAACCGAGGCCCACTCCGTTGCGGCGGCGGAATCCGAGTTGGATTCGGATTGGGTGACGTGGCTCAACGTCAGCCGTTGGATCAAGATCCAACGGTGCGAGGGTTTGGGCTCGGGTCTGGCTCGGGCGAGCTGGCTGGCTCGGTCGGACTCGGGCTCGGGTGACGTGGCTCAATCGTGGCCGTTGGATCAAGATCCAACGGTCACGCGGTTAGGGTTCGGTTCTGGCTCGGGTCGGACTCGAGTCTGACTCGGGTTCGGGCTCGGTCGGTTGAACAATAAAACCCACTCGATTTAATAATCCAATTAAATTCTCAGAAATTCAATTAATTCATTAAAAATAGCAAAAGTCTCAGAAAAATTCCAGAAAAATTCTGGAAAATATTTTGGGGCATTTTGGACTCAAATAAAATATTTCCAACAAAATTTTATTTGCAAAGTTAGATTCTTTAATTATTTCAAAAGGGGATAAGTTCGAATAATTTCCAAATAAATTCCAGAAAATTCCAAAAATTCACCAAAGTGCCAAATCACACATGAATTTAAGAAAAGCAAAATTTTGGGGTGTTACATCACGTCACAGTTTTTAACACGCTCGGTAAAACGAGCATAACTTTCAAACGGCTAGGCGGAATTGGATGTTCTTTATACCTATTCAAAGTTATTGAAATTACCTACAACTTCCTCAACAGGCGGCCAACCAAATTCCGAACCTAAATTGGTGAAAACCCAAACCCTAGGTCGACTGCTCGATCTGCTCGAAACAGAGAACGTGGCAACTCTAGTTTTCTCCCAAATCTACCCATGGACAGCACCACCACTTGATCTAAAAACATGAAATTGACCTCTAGAGCAGCACCTAGATCAATCCCAAAGATCACCCATGCCTTACCTCTTCCCGACGAAGGACGAACGCGAAGATCCTTCCTCCCGGGCTCCCCGATCGTCCTCCTCGCGCCAGAATCGTCGGATCTCCTAGCCGCGGGGCTTCCCGTTGGATGGGACCGTGGGATGGCGATGTGGGAAGGCCTCCTCGGGCAGCAAGGGGGGTGGAGAGGTGAGGGAAGGGGCGCAAGGGCCTAGGGAGGTGGCGGCTAGGAGAGGTGGAGGCAATGGGGTGGAGGGGAAAAGTGGGGGTGGCTAGGGTTCCTAGGGGAGGCGCAAGGGGGCATGGGGTTGGCGCAAGCAGCCCCCCTTGCTGTCCTACTCCCCCTCATGGGCCAAAGGTTCCCCCTTTTGGCCCAGGTGGGATTCCCCCTAAAGCCCAACTTGCCCCGGAAAGGCCCAATCTCCCGAATTTGGCCCGAAAACGCGATTAAACTCTATAGCGTAAAGTTTTAGCCTCTGATTTCATACTTTATAATGTCACACCATTCCTTAGTGTCACACCCTTGATAATGTTTAAAGTTTTAAACACTAATGCTTAGAGAGAACATTAAGACGATGTAAACTACTATTACTATTAAAGATGATCTAATTTAACGTGTAATAGAGAAATTTAATCATGTTGACTAGTGACTTTAACTTGGAAGTTAATTAGAGTTGCTATTTATGATGTTGCAAACTAATAGTATAGTTGGTGGTATGCAGTTGTGTTCCTATAATGCTAATATCGTGTTAATTGGGAAGACATAGGTTTTGTGGTCGTGGTAAGAGCTTTGTGATGATCCAACTCATTCAATTTGTTTTAAATAGTTGGAGCATGTTGAGTAGTGACAATTTGCTATATCTTTTGGATAGGGTTACTAAAAGTAATGTTGTAGTTTTTAAGATTATACAAATAATTGATGTTGATGACTGGGAAGTGTTGTTAATTGTTGGAAACCATTGGTCCAATAGAGAAAAGTGTAAAATTGTGGTATTATGTCGAGTACATGTTGTGATGGGAAGAACAATGGATAATAATCATGATGTAAGATTTTAATCGTAATGAATGCATATCTTAGAATCCTATTTACGAATTTTATCTTGTAGAGATAATACTTATTTGTTGAAATCATTTTATTGATTGAAGAAGTTTTAATTGTCAAGATGTTGAAGTATGGGTGATATAAAATTGATACGTTGATCATGCTTAAGTATTTGTTGAAGTACTATGTTTGAAATATAGAATACGTTGTTATATGACGTGTTGGTCTGTGGGGATCATGATGAGGCTTCTCGATGAGTAAATAGTGTATATTGAATACTTAAATAGTAAGAATAGTGGAATGCTAGATATGGTGGGTTTCATGCTGAGCTTGTGTCTAAAACCTTTTGGACTGGTTTGGTTGGTTGCTATTTTGGTTGAATGCTTTGGTCAAAGTGTTCCTTCTGTTGTGTTTCAGAGTTTCCCTAAACTCGTAGTGATGGGTGCCAACCTTTGGATTTGGTTAACTTGTTTAGTTTGTGCTATGAGTATGGATTTATACCCAAAAGTTCTTGAGTGGATCGCGCTCCTTCGCGTTCGCACTTAATTATCTTTGGAATAAATTTTAAAGGAAGCAGATGGACATAGTGGGTTGTGTTGGAAATTCTTGAGATTTAATTTGTAACTCTTCTGGCTGGAGTTGGAGTTATGTGAAAAAAGGTGTGTGGCGTTTGCAAGCGTTTCAAGTGGTGGATTTTATGAATGTTTTATAAGTGATTTTGTTAGTGAAGTGTTCCCTTTCGGAAATGGGTTTTCCTTTCTCTTTGAGAAAATTTATGGCGGTTGTGTGGGCAGATGTTTGACTTTGGAGTCGATGTTCTTTTCCAAAATGCTGATTTCAGTTAAAATGCGAGGTTTTGCAATTCAAGTAATGGTGGGTTCTGATATAACGTGGTGTGTTCCTGCTAACGGTGTTGCAGTCATAGTCTATATGAATTAGCGCAATCATCGATGTTATTTGTGTTTTAATAATGTGATACCGAGGAAGAAGTCTTTTGGTGAATGACTTCTCGGTATTGTTGTTACATGATGAGTGAATGGTGAAAAGGAAGCATGGCATCGTTTATAGATATTCAATGATAAATGAGTTGGTGAGCCAGGTCGGTGAGAAAGTCATATATGGATATATGACTAATCCGGAGTGCTCTTGAAAAGGTTTGCACTCATGTCATAAATTGAGATTTCCATTTCATGCTGGTATGAAAAGAAACAATGAAGAATTTCTGATATGTTGGTTGTGGTGTAGGAGATTTGTGTTTCCTTTGCATCCAGAGTGGCTTTTAGCGTCTTGGGGGTTCGATTTGTTGTATGTGGATCAATGGGGTTCATGGTTCGTAGTTGAGCTCACTCAAGGATTTTGCTCTTGTTTTGGTCCTTTGAGTGGAAGATTGTAAGGGCGAGGCCTTCTTAGAAAGAGGAATCTAGTGCGGGTTGTTAATGACCTAAGCTATTAGATGTTGCTAGTAGTTGATCGTAAACAGTTTAAAAGTGAAGAGTAAAGGAAGGTTGTGTATGACTCAATCCAAACCGTCTTGGAGAATTGTGTCATTGATGTGTTCCTAGGTGGGGTCGATTAAATTATTAGTAGACCACTTGGTGGTTGCTGGTAATTGTTTTTTTTCTCTTCAGAGTGAATTGGATCTTTCTGTCGCTGAGGTTGAGCGAGGTTGTGTCAACCGTAGCGATTTTGTTCGGTTGTTACTGTTTCTTGCGGGTTTAAGGACCCTGGTTGTAAAGTAGGCCTTTCCTTTCGGTGGTAGTGTTGGGTATTGGTCTTTTGTAAAAGATCAATCTTTTGCAAGGTTTTAACCTCGTTTGTTCAAAAAGTTGGTGGTCTTGGAGTGTATGTCTCACCTGGTTCGTCGTCGTCTTGAATACAGCGAACCACAGTAGAGAGGTTGAGGTGTGAAAACACGTTTGTGCATGGGAGATGAAGAGGGTTTTAGAGGCTGGTACCGTGGAGAGTAGTTTCGATTAAAGGGATCGGGCACGTTAGTGCCATGGAATGTATGGAATGAGGAGTGTGAGACCGTTTTCTTTCGTGGTCTATTTGGGAATTGAAGTGAAGGTGGAACCGTGAGAGGTTGCCCTCTGTTGAGCTAAATCAACATTTTCTCGCTAGTGTTGGTTTTGAGAACTCGTTTGTCATCTGTTCTGGTTTGAGTCTTTGTGTGAACGTTTTGTGTTGCAAAGAAGTCTTTTGTCCCTTGGGGACTTTGTTGTTGATTTTGGCGTTCTTCGGATTCGAGGTCGAATCCTGTTTAAGGGGGGGGAGAATGTGACACTACGGGATGTAGAGAAACCGTAAAAGGTGAAATTAGAGAATGTGACATTATAAAATATGAAATCAGAGATTAAGACTTTACGCTATGAAGTTTATTCGCGTTTCCGGGCCGATTTCGGGAGTTTGGGCCTTTCCGGGGAAGTTTGGGCCCAAGGGGGATGAGTTGTGGGCTTTAGTGGGAGGGATATGGGCCCATGAGGGGGGAGACCAAGTTAAGGGGGCTTGGTGCGCCCCCTCCCTGCCCTAGCCACCCCCCACACGCCCTCTCCCTCCCTTTGTGGCGCCTCCCCTCTCCCTAAGCTAGCCGCCGCCTCCCATTGCCGTGTGCCCTCCCCTCCATCTTCCCCATTGCGCCACCACCCCTCCCCTCCCCTCTCCACCTTCCTTGCTGCCCTAAGGGAGCCCCTCACCTCGCCAACCCGCTGTTTTCACCATTGGAGCGCTCCGCGACGAGGAGATCCGGTGGATTTGGAGCAAGGAAGGAGATCGCCTGAACCGGGAGGAGATTTGTCGGTTCATCGTTCGTCGGGCGAAGGTATGGCTAGGGGAAACCTTGCGGTTGGTCTAGATGCTGTGCTAGAGTGTATTTGGATGCTTTTAGATCTTGTAATGGTGCTGTGATTGGGTAGATTAGATGAAAACTAGAGTTTGCCACGTTCTCTACTTCGGGAAGATTGTGCAGTCGACCTAGGGTTTGAGTTTTCGCGAGCTTAGATTTGGAATTTGGTCGGCCGCCTATTGATAAAGTTGTAGGTAACTTCAATACCTTTCAGTGGACATAAAGAACGTCCAATTCCGCCCAGCCATTTGCATGTTATGCTCGATTTACCGAACATGATCAAATCTGTGACGTAGCTGGGATAGAACGTAGTGTTTTGTAGATTAGGCAACTTTAGATTCCGAATCAGCTTTTTCCAATACTTAGAAAAAGTTAGGAAATTTCCTAAGATTCACGATGATGTACTCGTTTACTCGATTTGGAGTCCTAGAACTAAAATTATGATAGTTTGAAGTATGCTGTCCGGGAGGGACAGATTCTCTGTTTTTAGGTTTTCGGGAGTAGTTTGCGAAATCGGGGTAGATGGGCGATGGCGTACTGTTTTGTGGGCATGTTGTGATTGTGTGGCATCTATATGTAGGTAGTGTGACCCCGGGAGTGCCCTCATCATCCTGCCAATCCGTCGCCCGAGGTTAAGGCAAGTGTATTGGGATGGGTAACATGTGGTTTATTTGCTTGTCTTGACTAGATGCAATTGTTTCTATGTTATGCTATCTTGCCATGCTTAGTGTTTGCCATGATATGATAAAAAGGGTATGTTAAGATGCTATGCAATGGTTTATGGTTAATGATTATGGCATATGTTGCATACATGGCATGAAACTTGGCCCGGTCGGTGAGAACGTCATAACTATTCCGGTAAGGTCGGTGAGAAAGTTATGACTAATCCAGAGCTCCATGGATGTAAGACCTACCTCGTGATTCCACCCACGCGGAGAGTGGAAGCGAGGAGTAGGCACCCTCCATCTACGGGATAGAAGGGGGATGTGGATGCACGCCGACGGGTGTGCACTCGGCAATACCGGTATTTGCGTCGAGGAGACATGTGCATTGCATACATGATGATGATGATGAAATGATCTAAATGAGGTTGAGACATGAATATGATGTTGCATATGAAGTATGACTTGATCATGATGTTAAGTTTGTTGTGTAGTGATGATAATATTGAATTGTTCTGTATGACCCATTGCAATATACTTGCTGAGTGATGAACTCACGCTTGTGTTTTATGTTGTTTTAGGTACCATGGCACCGGCATGTGGGAAGGGGCAATAGCTACACATCGTCACGTAGTTCCAGTCACATTTACCAATTTGAGTCATGATCATAATAATAGTGCCATGAATCTTGGTGTATGGATTAAATTGTGTGGTCGTGTCCCTTATTTGCTCCGTTATAGTTTATAGAGTGGTTGGACTTGATATTTTTGCCTTATGTTGTTGTTATATCCATTTACATTGCTTCTTTAGATGTCTTATGATATGATATTACTTGCCTGTTATTGCTATTGTTGTTGCTTCAAATCATGGTTAAACAAAGGAGATGCTGCTGAAATTTTCGGTTTTAGCATTTGCTCCTTTGCTGTAATTTACCTTTATTTGTGTTATCTAGATGATGCTTAGTATATGTTTGGTAGCATTCGGGCATACTAGATGCCGGGGTGTTACAGCTAGTACCAATGTCAATTCGGAAAATATAGGTTTTGTTGTTGTTTTATGAACATTGTGCTACTCTAACTTATTAAATTTATTATAATAGTTGGAGTATGTTGTGTAGTGACAATTTGTTAAGATATATGGATAGAGTAACTGAAAACAATACAATTGTTTTTATGATTATGCCTATTTGTGATAGTGATGACTTAGTAATGGTGGTAATTGTGTAGCCTACTTGTTGGAAACCATTGTTAAAATGGAGGTTATTGTAACATGTTGTGATGGAGTGAACCATGGATAATTAACATGATGTAGAATTTTATCCTTAGTGAATGTATATGTTAGAACTATAGTTACGAATTTTGTCTTGTAGAGATAATATTTACTTGTTGAAGTCATTTATTGATTGAACAAGTTTCAATTGTCCAGCTGTTGACGTATGGATAGTATAAAATTGATAGGTTGATCATGCTTGAGTATCTGTTGAAGTACTATGGTTGAAATATAGAATACGTTGTTATATGATGTGTTGGTCTGTGGGGATCATGATGAGGTAGTATTGGTTGGATGTCTTTTGATAATCGTCATAAACTTTATTTATAAGTGTTGGGAAAGGTAATTAGAGAAAGAATTGGTTAGGTAGCTCTTGGTTGAATTATGATGGGCTTCTCGATGAGTAAATAGTGAATATTGAACGTTTAAATGGTAAGTATAGTGGAATACTAGACATGGTGGGTTTCATGCTGAGCTTGTGTCTAAAACCTTTCAGACTGGTTTGGTTGTTTGCCATTTTGGTTGAAGGGTTTCGGTCAAGGTGTTCCTTTTGTTGGGTTTCAGAATTTCCCTAAAACTCGTAGAAATTGGTGCCAATATTTGGTTTTGGCTAATTTGTTTAGTTTGTGTTGTGAGTATGGATTTACACCCAAAAGTTTTAGAGTGGATCGCGCTCTTTCGCGTTCACACTGAGTTATCCTTGGAATAAATTTGAAAGGAAGCAGATGGACATAGAGGGTTGTGTTGGAAAACTCACGAGGTTTAATTTGTAACTCTTTTTGGCTAGAGTTGGAGTTATTTGGAAAATCTGTGTGGTGTTTGCAAGTGCTTCAAAAGGTGGTTTTTGTGGATGTTTCATCGGTGATGCTGTTAGTAAAGTGTTCTCTTTTGGAAATGAGTTTCCCTTTCTTTTTGAGAAAATTTATGGCGGTTGTATGTGCAGATGTTTAACTTTTGAGCCGATGCTCTTTTCCAAATGTTGATTGTGGTTAAAGTGCGAAGTTTTGCACGTTTAGTTTTTCAATTGACATGGGTTCTTTTACGACGTGGTGTTTCCCTGTTAATGGTGTTGCCATCATAGTTTATATGAATTTTGCAGCCATCGATGTTAATTGTGTTCCAATCATGTGATACCGAGGAAGAAGTTTTTTTGTGAATGACTATTTGGTATTGTTGTTACATGGAGAATGAATGGTGAAAAGGAAGCATGACATTGTTTATAGATGTTTAATGATGAAAGAGTCGGTAAGCCAGGTCGGTGAGAAAGTCATATAAGGATATATGACTAATCTGGAGTGCTCTTGAAAAGTGTGCATTCATGTCACAAATCGAGTTTTCTATTTCTTTCTAGTATGAAAAGAAGCAATGAAGAATTTCTGGTATGTTGGTTGTGGTGTAGGAGATTTGTGTTTCCTTTGCGATTTGGCTTAGGAAAATAAAATGAGTACTCTTTGGTTGTTGCCGAATTCTTTCCAAAGTGGCTTTTAGCGCTTTGGGGTTCGAGTTGTTGTATGTGGATCAATTTGGGTTCATGGTTTATGGTTGAGCTTACTCAATGATTGTACCCTATGTTCTGATCCTTTGAGTGGAAGGCTGTGAGGGAGAGACCTTCTAAGAAAGAGCGATCTAGTGTGGGTTGGTAAAGACCTAAGATATTGGGCGTTGCTAGTGGTTGATCGTTACTAGTTTGGAAGTGGAGAGTAAAGGAAGGTTGGGTTTGACCCAATTCAAACCCTCCTGGAGAATTGTTTCCGTTTATGTGTCCCTCGGTAGGATTGATCAAATTATTAGTGGACCACTTGGTGGTTGCTAGCAGTTGCTTTTCCTTTTCGAGGTGTATTGGATCTTTTTGACGCTGGGCTATGCGTGAGTTGTGCCAATCGAAGCAGATTGTTCGGTTGTTACTGTTTTTTGCGGGTTTTAAGAACCCTAGTTATAAAGTAGGTTTTTCCTTCGGTGGTAGTGGTGGGTATTAGTCTTTTTGTGAAAGATCAATCTTTTGCAAGGTTTTAACCCCATTTGTTCAAGCAGTTGGTAGTCTTGGAGTGATGTGTCCCGCTTGGTTCGCATCGTCTTTTTTATGATGAACCACAGTAGAGAGGTTGAGGTGTGAAAGCATTTTTCACGTGAGAGATGAAGGGGGATCTAGAGTTGGAGTTAGAGGTTGGTACCGTGTTCTTCTGGAGAGTAGCGTTGGTTAAAGGGATCGAGCATTCTAGTGCCAAGGAATGTATGAAATGAGGAGTGTGAGATTGTTTTCTTTTGTGGTCTGTTTGAGGATTTATCCTACCGCTTGGGTCGTGCTGAGGCCGTATGTGATTGCTTTGTGTTTTAATGTTGAGTAAGATTCTGGCAAGTTTTGATTGTGAGTTATCGTTAGAGCCGTCAATCTTCGAGCCTTATCTCCTTGCTTTTGAGTCCGGGCTAGTGCAAATCGTAGGGGTTTCTGAGCGGGTTCTGAGAAGTGAACCTTAGCTCCCTTCGATTTGGTTGGTTGCGAAGTGTTGTGTCTTGGATTCGGGGTCAAATCCTATTAAGGGGGAGAGAATGTGACACCCCAGCATGTGACATTATAGAATTCGTCATTTCGGTACGACTTTATAGCGTGTTTTTGGGCCGTTTCCGGGTGTTTGGGCCTTTCCGGGGGACTTTGGGCCTTGGGGGTTGAGTTGGGCCTCCGGTGGAAGGGTTTTGGCCCGGGGGGGACTTTTGGGTAGCCAAACCTAGCCCCCTGTAACACCCCGGCATTTAATATGCCTGAATGCTACCAAACATAAGCTAAACAACATCTAAATAACACAATTAAACATAAATTCCAGCAAAGGCGCACATGCTAAAAACCGAGATTTCGGCAGCATCTCCTTTGTTTTAACATGAATTGAAGGAGCAACAACAGTATCACAAGTTATATCATAATGAAAAGCATCTAAAACAGCAATAACATGTGACATAGCAACAGTATAAGTCCAGGATAAAGCATTCAACCACTTCATGAGCTAAACGAATCAAATAATAAGACCGAGCACACAGTTAAGCACTACTCCAAGTTTCATGGCAATACTTTCATTATCATGACTCCAAATGATAACACTGTCTAATTTGTGTGGAGCTACGTGTAGATGTGTAGCTAAACCCTTTTCCCCGCATGCCGGTTTCATGGTACCTAAGAAAAACAACACAAACACAAGCGTGAGTTCATCACTCAGCAAGTATATTGCAATGGAACAAGAAAATACATTCCAATACCTTCATCACCACTTTTCACATACAACATCATACACATCTCATATTCATAGTGTAAGCATATCATTGACATCATCATAAATCATCCTCATTTAACATCCTCATATAATGCAATGCAATGCGAAGCACATATCTCCTGAAAACTCATACCGGTATGGTTGAATACACACCCGTCGGTGTGCACCCTCTCCCCCCTTCCATCCCGAAGATGGAGGGTGCCTACTCCTCGCTTCCGTTCACCGCGGTGAATGGAATCACGATGTAGGACTTACTCATTGGCTCTCCGGATTAGTCATAACTTTCTCACCGACCTTCCCGGACTAGTTATGACTTTCTCACCGCCCGGGCCATGTAATCATGCCATGTATGCAAATATGCCAACATCGTAATTAACTTGTACAATAACACATGGCATCTTATCATGATAAACATACTCATCATATCATTGGCAATCATTAAAGCATGGAAAGTGATCATATCATATAATCCATTTTCATCTAGTCTCAACAAGCAACCTACGAATCGCTATTCATTACAATACACTTGCCTCAACCACGGCGACGGATTGGCGAGACGTAGATGGCACTCCCGGGGTCATACCACCTGCACATAGGGACCACACACTCACAATCAAGCCCACAAAACAGTACGCAAACCCTCATCTACCCCGACATTGCCAACTACTCGCAAAACCCGAAAACAGCGGTTCTGTCCCGTCGGGACAACAGCCTTCCAAAAGGCATAACTCGGGTTCTAAAACTCCGAATCAATTTAACGAGTACATCCTCGCGTAGCTTAGGAAATTTCCCAACTTTTTATAGGTATAGGGAAAGACTGATTCGGACTCTAAAGTTGTTTAATCTACAAAATACCGTGATCTGTTCCAATCACGTCGTAGATTTTAACACGCTCGGTAAAACAGCCATAACTTTCAAACGGCTGGGTGGAATTTAAAGTTATTTATATCCACGGAAAGATAATGAAATTATCTACAACTTCTTCAACATCCGTACGACCAGATTCCGACTCTAAATTGGCGAAAAACCGAACCCTAGGTCGACTGCTCAAGCTGCCCGAAACAGAGAACGTGGCAACTTCTAGATCTAATCCAATCTACTCAAATCCAGCACCACCAATTGATCTAAAAACTTGATAATCATCATTAGAACAGTACCTAGCCCAACCCCAAGGATTCCCATGGCCATACCTTCGCCCGACGCATGAAAACCCAATAGATCTCCTCCCAGTTCGCGCGATGTCCTTCCTCGCTCCAATCCCGCCGGTTCTCCTCGTCGTGGAGCGCTCCAACGGATGGATCTTCGAGGTGTGGAGGTGGAGAACTCCCCTAGGGGCAGCAAGGGAGGAGGATAGGTGGTGGAGAGGTGGTGGAGCAATGGGGGAGGTGGAGGCGCCACAAGGAGGAGGTGGGGAGGTGTGGTGGGGCGGCTAGGACTTGTGGGGGCGCAAGGGCAGGGGGGTGGACGCCTATAGGGGCTGGGGGAGGCCCCCAACCAGGTCTCCTACTCCTATTAGGACTCAAACTCCATCCCACGAAAGCCCACGACCCTTTTCTTTAGGCCCAAACTCCCCCGGAAAGGCCCAAACTCCCGGAAATGGCCCGGAAACGCAAATTAACCTCATAATGTATGGTTTCAACCTCCAATTCCATATTTTATAATGTTTTTGACCTTAACATTCACATTTTGTAATGCCACAATCTCTAATTCCATATTTTATAAAGTCTCGGCATTCCGTAGTGTCACACCCCCACCCCTTGGTGCGCCCCCCAGTCTCCTCTCCCTCAACCCTAGCCGCCTCCCACCCCTCTCCCCCCATGCGCCTACCCCGTTGCCTCCCCTAGCTGCCACCTTGCTCCTCCACCTCCCCTAGATGGCCCTAGAGCCTCTCCCTCCATGCGATCTCGCTGTCTGGGAACTCTCCGTCTAAGAGGATCTGGCGTTCCAGGCGATTCCGATGTTCCCGGCGATTGGAGGAGAGATCGGGTCGCGAGGAAGAGGCGTTCGTCGACCGGGTGATCCATCAAGAAGAGGTACGGATTTGGGGTCTTGTTCGGGGTGGTCTAGGTGCTGTTAGATGGGTAATTTCATGGTTAAATTTGGTGTTTAGGTGCTGTTCCTAGATGATATTAGGGAGATTTCATTTGTTGTCCCACGTTCTGCTTCGGGCAGATTGGGCACACAACCTAGGGTTTGAGTGTTTTTGCAATTTTAGATTCAGATTTTGGTCGGCCGCCTGTTGAGACCATTGTAGATAACTTCAATACCTTTAATTGGACACAAAGAACGTCCAATTCCGCCTAGCCGTTTGAAAGTTATGATCGTTTTACTGAGCGTGTTCAAATCTATGACGTAATTGGGATAGAATATAATGTTTTGTAGATTAGACAATTGTAGAGGCTGAATTAGCTTTTCCCAATACTTAGAAAAAGCTAGGAAATTTCCTAAGCTTCGCGATGATGTACTCGTTTACTTGATTTGGAGTCCTAGAATGCAAGTTATGCTAGTTTGAAGCCTGCTGTCCCGAGGGAGAGGTTCTCTGTTTTTCGGCTTTGGGAGTAGTTTGCGAAGTCGGGGTAGATGAGCGATGGTGTACTATTTTTTGGGCACGTTTTGAGTGTGTGGTTTCTATGTGCAGGTGGTGTGACCCCGGGAGTGCCCTCATCCTCTCGCAAATCCGTCGCCCGCGGTTAAGGCAAGTGTATTGGAATGGGTAGTGTGTTGTAGGTTGCTTGTCTTGATTAGATGCAGATTGTTTTCATGATATGATGAAAATGGTATGTCATGATGCTATGCAATGATTAATTGTTTATGTTTATGGCATATGTTGCATACATGGCATGAAAACTGGCCCGGTCGGTGAGAACGTCATAACTAGTCTGGTAAGGTCGGTGAGAAAGTTATGACTAATCCGGAGCGCCATTGAGTAAGACCTACCTCGTGATTCCATCCACGTGGTGAGTGGAAGCGAGGAGTAGGCACCCTCCATCTACGGGATGGAAGGGGAAAGAGGGTGCACGCCGACGGGTGTGCACTCGGCAATACCGGTATGTGCTTCGAGGAGACATGTGCATTGCATACATGATGATGATGATGAAATGAGTACAAAGAGGATGGAGACATGAATATGATGTTGTATGTGAAATTATGACTTGATCATGATGTTAGTGATGTTGGCATTGAACTGTCCTTTTCAGTCCATTGCAATATACTTGCTGAGTGATGAACTCACGCTTGTGTTTTTTTGTTGTATTTAGGTACCTTGACATCGGCATGCGGGAAAGGGGCTTAGAGGCACTTCATCACACAATTTTCACCCAATTAGACAATGCTTACCTTTCGGAGTTGTGATCATGGTTTAGCGTGATGAAACTAGGATTATGATTTGTTTGTGTGCTTGATTACATCCTTTACTTCGTATTAGTTCATGAAGTGGTTAAATTCATTATGCTAGACTTAAATTGCCGCTATATTACCCGTTATTGTTGCTTTGGATGTTTTCCATTATGATATATCATGTGTTATTGTGTTGTTGCTCCGAACTATGGAAAAACAAATGAGATGCTGTCGAAATTTTCGATTTTAGCATTTGCGTCTTTGTTGTAATTTCTTTTAATTTGTGGTATTTAGATGTTGTTTAGTCTATGTTTGGTAACATTCAGGGCATACTAGATGCCGGGGTGTTACAATGGGACTAGTACTGTGTGCACATAGGAATCCCTCTTGGTATTCCACGCCATTAAAGGGAGGATTCCGACAGTTTTCACTACTACAGATCTGGCCATCAGTACTGATTTCAAACGGCCATCAGTACCAGTTTTTGAACCGGTACAAGCGCGAGATTGATGCCCAATAGCATCAGTACTGGTTCCACCAACCGGTACTGATGAGCTACTGATCCGTACCGGTTGGTGTCTCCTACCAGTACTGATGAGATACTGATTAGTACCTATTGGTTTCTCCAACCGGTACTGATAAGCTGGCACCCCCTATAACAGGCGAGCTTTAATATCTAATATCTAATATATATATATATGCGTTTTAGGTATATATTATATGTGTTTGTGTGCATTAAGTCTAATATTATATATATATATATATCTATGTGTGTTAAGTCACATTTAATTAAAGCACATATAATTAATCATACACAATTAACCGATAATTAAATCACAGAACTTTATTAACAACTTTAATTATGACTAATATGTATCACAACTTTAATTACAGAACGTTCATGGGCCCTTTTTTTACGTGCATCGCTCTTGGTAGCCGTAGATGTCGACTCCGACAGAACACCAGTCTTTATCAAAGGGCCCAACCTATTTTGTCGGGACCCGAATTTGCAAATCCGGACCCTCTGTGTATTCAGCACTAGTCCAGGAACGCGCTAGTGCACACAGTCTTAACATCGGTAAATATCACAATCATACCACTCGATACTAATAAAGTACTTTAATTAAATAGTCAAACTGGTTGCTCGACCTTATGGTCAAGTTACAAACATACGCCTCGCAGGGCGAAACTTATTAAGAGAGAAATAATAGCAGCGGAAAATAAGATAACATCGTGGCGCCATCCAGTATACCACATGCAACTGACTGGGCTCGCTCCCTAAGTAGACGGTTCCTCTTGGAGCTCCTCCTCCAAAGCTGGTGTAGTCTCCTCTTCAACTGGTGTTGTATTGTGGCAAGGGTGAGTACTTGGTACTCAGCAAGTCATGCACAGAATGCAAGCTAATAGACTATATGCATGGCTTGATACAAAGGAATAGCTCAAGGTATATTTGCAGTAAAACAGCATTTGACAAGTAGTATAAGTAGATTCGAAAGCAGTAGAAACAAGTATAGCATAAATAACTTTTCAAGGAGTTTAGTAAACATCTTTCCCATCCTAATCCACATTTCCATCAACATCATTATTTAACCAATCCCAACCTTTCAAGTCCAAGTTATTTTTTTGAGAAAATCTAACCCTTGACTGTGATTCCCGAGCGATGTCCAATACCGCGGACACGGCTATTCGAATAGATTGTACACTCTGCAGAGGTTATGCACTTTACCCACAAGATACAGTCAAACACCACAAAGGCGAGTTCCCGTAACAAAGTCTTTCGGAAACTTCTAACAATACAAGTGGTCCTCCCCGGTTGTTGCACACTAACCCTTCCCTTAGCTAAGGCGAAGTTTAGGCCAACCAACCGTTAGATGGGTACCTGGCCTCAGCCCGATGCGCCTCTCCGCACAACTTACGCAAAGGGTGTAGTTGACCTCCGAGGTCCCACAGTGCGTTATTAGCAACTTAGTCAACTAGGTCCGTCCCATTACTGGACATGTGGTTGCACGTTAGACCCGAGTTCAAAGGCTTGCAAGGTGAAGTCCTTAGGGTGACCAGGGTAAGACTACCCAAGAACCAAACCAACATTCCCAATGCCACAACCGGCCCACTGATCATTCTTGCCACATGCCCTGGTCGAAAAACTATTTATCAAACCCGCTTGATTACCATGCACCACGTGCCATCAACATCACATGATACCTTTCCAAAACAGGTTCAATATATCATTAAGTCAATATTAACGTTTGATTGTCCAAAATCATGTCATGAGCACGTAGCAGGTCTAAGCCATATACTACAACGGTCTAAAACCCATGTTGGCAATTTAATAATGTCCAACTAGTAAACCACAACTAGGGTGACAAGGGGTCATGGCACATACTTAAGTAATCAAGGTGTCATACAATAATTTGGCATTTATCTAATTCCCCATAATTAAGTAAAACATTTTCTAATTTAAACTAGCATGCAGTAATTTGAATCAAAATAGGTTTCAAAATGGGATCAACATGGTCAAAGCATAACTTGCCTTCAAAAAGTACTTGTTCTTGGTCTTGAGTTGGATCCTGAGTCAATACTTCTCCTTCGAATCCTTCCGGCACTTCAACGTCTACTCGTAAAGCGTGCAAATAGCAACCAATGAATAAAACAGTAGACAAAAACATCCAAACATCCAAATAAAGTCCATAAACAGAGAGAGCATAATTTTATGAATTTTTAGAAACTGGAATCGTCAAATTCGGAGTTAAAATGCAAAAGTTATAGCATTTTGAAGTTTAAATAATCAATTAAATAATATTACAGAGGAAAACTTTAGTCCAAAAATTAAATAAAATTCATAATTAGGTAGATCTCAATTTTATACAAATTTAGAAATTTGAATCACTCAAATCGGAGTTGAAACGCAAAAGTTATAAGCGTTTGAAGTTTGAATCAAAATCTGAAATCATTATTTCGAATTAATAAATCATTTTCTTTTTCGAAAATTAATTATTGCGTCAGCGAGGACACGTGGCAGCCTCTGATTGGTCTGCTGACGTCAGCCGGTTCATGGACGTGGTCCATGGTTTGGCTCGGGTCTACCGTGGACCCGATCCACGGCTCACGTGAGACTAACAGGTGGGACCACTCAGGTGACGTCATCGCTGACGTCAGCGGGCTCGGCCACGGTCTTGGCAGTGGGACCCACCGTGGCGTCATGGGTGACGCCATCGCGGTTGGGGTGGCCGCTGACATGCGGGCCCGCCATGACGTCAGCGTGACGTCATGGTGCAGTGTGGCTGGGCCGCTGACATGCGGGCCCCGCGTGTCAGCGTCACACGCACGCGCGCGTGGACGGCGCTGACCGCGGCGGTCAGCCTCCCGCACACGTGGCTAGATCTCGGCCGTTGATTTGAAAATCAACGGCCCAGATTGGATCTGGACTCACGCGTTTGGGGTGAACGCGTTTGATCTGGACCGTTGGATCTAGATCCAACGGTCGAGATTGGATCTGGGATTTTGGACGGGATCTCACCGTGAGATGACGTGGCGTGATCTGGGACGTTGGATCTGGATCCGACGGTGGAGAAAGCTCGAGCGTCGGCGATGGCGTGCGGCGGAGATGGCTGGCCGGAGCTGGGGACGGCGACACGGGCAACGGCGTTTGCGGGCTCCTCCGGCGAGGTGAGTTCTCCCCTCGGGTGCGCCTCGTCGCGGGGAGTCCGGATCTGGGGTCAACGGCGGCGGAGGACGGCGGACGGCGGCGGGACGAAGCAAAAACCGCGGCGGCTCCTTAGATCAACTACGGCGAGCTCTAGCGGGGTGACGGCGGCGGCTCCGGCAGCGTGGGTTAGGGCTGCGGGTGCGCACGAAAACGGGCTACCCGATGGCGGCGGCGGCGCATTAAATAGCGGCCTCGGCTTCCGTGAATCACGCGGAGACCGAGGTCGACACGGCTGCGGCGGCGGATTCCGACGGCGGCACGGAGAGGCGACGTGGCTCAACGTGAGCCGTTGGATCTCGATCCAACGGTCGCGTGAGTTGGACTCGGGTCCGGCTCGGCGAGCTGGCTGGCTCGGTCGGACTCGGGCTCGGTGACGTGGCTCAATCGTGGCCGTTGGATCTGAATCCAACGGTCACGCGGTTAGGGCTCGGCCGAGTGGGTTCGGTCGAGTCACGTGGCTCGGGTCGGACTCGAGTCTGACTCGGACTCGGGTCCGGTCGGATGAACAGTACTCGACCCGACTTGATTTAATTTTAGAGCATTTGGGACTCAAATTAAATATTTCCAACAAAACTTTATTTGAAAAATTAATTTCTTTAATTATTTCAATATGGAATAAATTCAAATTAAATCCAAATAAATCCAAATAAATTCCAGAAAATTCCAAAAATTCCCAAATGTGCAAAATAGTATTTTAATTTCATGAAAAGCAAAAATTGGGGTGTTACATATTTGTTCCTGGACCGCGACGGTCAGCCTCCCAGCCATGTGGCTAGATCTCGGCCGTTGATTTGAAAATCAATGGCCCAGATTGGATCTGGGTTTCACGCATTAAGAAACTACTCGGTCGATCTGGACCGTTCGATCTTGATCGGACTGTCAAGATCCAATCTAGAGTTTACAATGTGGCTAACCCTAGCCGTACGATCTAGATCTAACGGCTGAGATCTATCCAAGCACGATGCAGTTACGGCTACGTGGCGCAATCTGAACCGTTGGATCTAGATCCAACGGTTGAAAACAGATCTAGAAATTACAACGTGAGACCTTACCATGGTGACGTGGACGAATCTGGGCCCTCGGATCTGGATCGGACGGTGGAGAGAGCTCGAGCGACGGGGATGGCGTGCGACGGAGCTGGTTCACCGGAGACGGGGACGACGACGCGCCCGACGGTGTTTGGGCGTGATTCCGACGAGGTGAAAGGTACCCTCCGACGTGGCTTGTCCTTGCGGTTCCGGATCTGGACTCAACGTCGGCGGAGGACGGCGCACGGCGGCGGAAACGGCGAATAACCGCGGCGGAAACCTAACTCCACTACGGCGAGCTCTAGCGGGCGAACGGCGGCGGCTCAGGCGACGTGGTCTAGGGCTACAGGTGTGCACGGAAGTCGGCTACACGGTGGTGGCGGCGGCGCCTTAAATAGGGGCCTCGGCTTCCGTGTATTGCGCGGAGACCGAGGTCCACCCGGTTGCGGCGGCGGAATCCGAATCCAATTCGGATTCGGTGACGTGGCTCAACGTGGACCGTTGGATCAAGATCCAACGGCACGGGGATTTGGGCTTGGGTCCGATCGGGCGACCTGGCTGGCTCGGTCGGGCTCGGGTTCGGGCGACGTGGCTCAATCGTGGCCGTTGGATTTCGATCCAACGGTCACGATGTTAGGGTCAGGATACGTGGTTCGACCGAGACGGCTGGCGCGGTCGGGTCCGGTCGAATGAACAGTAAAACCCGGTTTGGGTTTTTCCAGCGATTAAATATTCAAATTAATTTCCAGAAATTCATTTAATTCATTAAAAATAGTAAAATACTCAGAATAATTCCAGAAAAATTCTAGAAAATATTTTGGAACATTTTGGACTCAAATAAAATATTTCCAACAAAATTTTATTTGCAAAATTAAATTCTTTAATTATTTGAAGAGGGAATAAATTCAAATAAATCGAAATAAATTCCAGAAAATTCCAAAAATTCTCAAAAGTGCCAAATTTCATTTAAATTCATGAAAAGAAAAAATTGGGGTGTTACAACATGTCTCCTGGAAACTCATACCGGTATGGTTGAGTACACACCCGTCGGTATGCATCCTCTCCTCCCTTCCATCCCGAAGATGGAGGGTGCCTACTCCTCGCTTCCATTCACCGCGGTGGATGGAATCACGATGTAGGACTTACTCAATGGCGCCCTGGACTAGTCATAACTTTCTCACCGACCTTACCGGACTAGTTATGACTTTCTCACCGACCCGGCCATGTATCATGAAATGTATGCAAACATGCCAACATCATAGATAACTTGTATATTAACACATGGCATCACAACATAATAAACCATATTCATCATATCAAGGGCAAACATTAAAGCATGGCATGTGAAAATATCATATATTCAATTTCAACTCATCAAAACTAGCAACCTACAACCCGCTACCCATTCCAATACACTTGCCTCAACCACGGGCGACGGATTGGCGAGAAGTAGAAGGCACTCCCGGGGTAACACCACCTGCACATAGGCACCACACACTCAAAATCATGCCCACAAAACAATACGCAAACACTCTTCTACCCCGACTTCGCAAACTACTCGCAAAACCCAAAACAGAGGTTCTGTCCTATCGTGACAGCAGACTTTCAAAAGGTATAAATGGAGTTCTAAGACTCCGAATCGATTAAACGAGTACATCCTCGCATAGCTTAGGAAATTTCCTAACTTTTTCTAAGTATAAGGAAAAACTTATTCGGACTCTAAAGTGGTTTAATCTACAGAATACCGTGATCTGTTCCAATCATGTTACAGTTTTTAACACGCTCGGTAAAACAAGAATAACTTTCAAACGGCTGGGTGGAATTGGACGTTCTTTATACCCACTGAAAGGTATTGAAGCTACCTACAACTTCTTCAACAGGTGGCCGACCAAATTCCAATTCTAAATTGGCAAAAACCCAAACCCTAGGTCGACTGCTCATGCTGCCCGAAACAGAGAACGTGGCAACCTCTAGATTTCATCTAATCTACCCAATTCCAGCACCGCCAATTGATCTAAAAACATGATATCAACCCTTAAAAAGGTACCTAGACCAACCCCAAGGATTCCTGTGGCCATACCTTCGCCTAATGAACAAAGAACCAACGGATCTCCTCCCGGTTCGCGCGATCTCCTTCCTCGCTCCAAATCCAACGGATCTCCTCGTCGCGGAGCACTCCAATGGATGGATCTGTGGGGTGGTGAGGTGGAGAACTCCCCTAGGGGTAGCAAGGGAGGTGGAGAGGTGGTGGAGGGGGGGTGGCGCAATGGGGAGAGGAGATGGGGGGCGGCTAGGAGGAGGGTTGGGGGGGTGGCTAGGGCACACAAGGGGGTGGGGGGGCGCACAATGAAGGGGTGGGGCGCAAGCAAGGGCAGGAGGAGGCACATCCACCAGCCCAAATTGGTCTCCCACACCCACATGGACTCGAACACCTTCCCACTAAAGCCCACGACCCTTTCCTTCAGGCCCAAACTTCCCCGGAAAGGCCCAAACTCCCGAAATCGGCCCGGAAACGCGTTTAAACCTCATATCGTAAAGTTTTAATCTCCGATTTTATTTTTTATAATGTTTTGACCTCAACATTCACATTTTATGAGGTTACGACGCTCCGTGGTGTCACATTCTCCCCCCTTCAACAGGATTCGACCTCGAATCCAAGACACACCAATACGCAACCCAGCAAAGCAAAAGATAGCTCGGTTTCACATCACATACCTGAGGCGAGAAGCTCGGGATACTTCTCGCGCATGCGAGACTCCAGCTCCCAAGTCGCTTCTCTCTCAGTCTGATGTGACCACAGGACTTTGACAAACTTGAGCGTCCTGTTCTTCATCACTCGCTCCGAAGTCCCCAGAATTTTCACAGAACAGGACTCGAAGGTAAGGTCCTGCTCAAGCACTAATGGTTCCAACGGAACCACCAACTCCGGATCATGCAAGTACTTTCTCAGCATCGAAACATGGAAAACATTATGCACTCCTTGCATTGACTCCAGTAGCTCCAGACGATAGGCCAGCTTACCAACTCGGGCGATGATAGGAAATGGCCCAACATACCTCGGACTGAGCTTCCCCTTAGTGCCAAATCGAACCACACCCTTAGTGGGAGATACTCGCAAGAGTACGCTATCACCCACCTCAAACTCCAAATCTCGCCTCCTCACATCAGCATAGCTTTTCTGTCTGCTCTGCACTACAAGAAGGTTCTGCCGTACCTCCGCCACGCGATCAACAGTCTGCTGAACCCAATCCGGTCCAAGAACTGCTCTCTCGCCCACAGCATCCCAACAAAGCGGCGATCTGCACTTTCGGCCATACAATACCTCATAAGGAGCAGCCCGGATGCTGGAATGATAGCTGTTATTATAAGCAAACTCTGCCAGAAGCAAATGATCTTCCCAGCTACCCTTCCAAGCCATCACACAGGCCCTGAGCATGTCCTCCAAAGTCTAAATGGTACACTCAGACTGCCCATCGGTCTGAGGGTGAAAAGCGGTGCTAAGGCGAAGCTGTGTACCCAAAGCACTCTACAAGCTCTCCCAAAACTTTGAGACAAATTTCGCATCCCGATCCGAGACAATCGTCTTGGGCACACCATGCAGTCTCACAACCTCCCACACATAGATGGGAGCCAACTCGCTTGCTGAATGGGTAGTGCGGATAGGAATGAAATGTGCAGACTTGCTAAGACGGTCCACCACAACCCAAACAGCATCCTTCCCTCATGGAGTACGAGGTAGGCCAACCACAAAATCCATAGAGATGTCATCCCAAGGCCACACAGGAATCTCCAATGGCTGCAACAGACCAGCGGGACGCTTGTGTTCTGCCTTTATCTTCTGACAAATCCCACAAGATGCCACATACTTGGCAATATACACTCTCATCCTTTTCCACCAGAAATTCTGTTTCAAATCCATGTACATCTTGGTCTCCCCAGGATGGACCGTGTACAGGGTGCGATGAGCCTCTCTCAAGATATCATCTTTGACTTGGGATTTCTGAGGTACACACAAGCGACCCTGAAACATCAAAGCTCCCACACCATCAATGGAAAAGTCTCCAGACTTACCATCCTCGAGGCGTTTCCTCACCTGCTGGAGCAAACGGTCATGCTGCTGTGCCTCCTACGCACGCTCGGGAATCACTGACTCAAGGATCAATTGAGTTTCAGCTTGCACGGTCCCCGCAAAGAAATAGGAGACTCCCAATCGCTCAAAATCAGCAACAAGACAATCAATGACAGGGGGCATTGTCTTGCGATTGAGAGCGTCAGCCACCACATTTGCCTTGCCCGGATGATACTGGATTGTGAGATCATAATCCTTTATCAATTCTAGCCACCTCCTCTGCCTCAAGTTCAAATCTTTCTGAGTAAAGATGTACTTGAGGCTCTTGTGATCAGTGAAGATATCAGAAGACTCGCCATACAGATAGTGCCTCCAAAGCTTCAATGCAAACACCACAACGGCTAGCTCAAGATCATGTGTGGGATAGTTCTGCTCATGCTTTTTCAACTGCCTCGATGCATAAGCAATCACCTTGCCATCTTGCATGAGCACACAACCAAGTCCCAAACGAGAAGCATCAGAGTAAACCGTGAAATGCTTCCCGGGCTCAGGAAGAGTAAGAACAGGAGCAGTCACTAACTTCTCCTTCAAAGAGCAGAAACTGTGCTCACACTCTGCAGTCCACTGAAATTTCACCCCTTTCTGAGTCAGTTGCGAAAGTGGCTTGGCAATGATAGAGAAATCCTGCACAAAACGCCGATAGTAGCCAGCCAACCCAAGGAAACTACGCACCTCTTTGACATTGGAAGGCCTCTTCCAATCCAAAACTGCTGAGACTTTGCTAGGATCTACAGATATGCCTTCTGGATTGATGATGTGGCCAAGAAAACCCACTTCTGAAATCCAGAACTCGCACTTTTTAGCTTAGCAAAGAACTGATTCTCCCTCAAGGTACTCAGCACAAGCCTCAAATGCCGCTCATGCTCCTCTTCTGATTTAGAGTAAACCAGAATGTCATCGATGAACACTACCACAAACTCATCAAGGTACTTGTGTAGCATACTGTTCATCGCCTCCATAAAGACAGCAGGAGCATTAGTTAGTCCAAAAGACATACCTAGTGGAGAAAGCAATCTTCTCAATGTCCTGTTCCCTCACGCGAATCTGATTGTACCCCGACTGAAGATCAATCTTGGAGAACACCTTTGCTCCCTTCAGTTGGTCAAACAGATCCTCAATGCGAGGCAAAGGATACTTGTTCTTGACTGTCACTTGATTAAGAGCACGATAATCAATGCACATACGCCAACTTCCATCCTTCTTCGAAATGAAGAGGACGAGTGCTCCCCAAGGTGACACACTGCGCCGAATAAAACCCTTGGCCAACAGATCTTCCAACTGCTTTTTCAACTCATCTTGAAAAGGACGAGCCAAGCAGTATGGAGAGATAGAAATAGGTCGAGTGCTTGGAACAAGATCAATATGAAACTCCACATTCCTCATAGGGGGTAAACCAGGCAACTCGTCAGCACTACTACAGATCCGTACATCACAATCGGTTCTTTTTGGTCATCACAGTCTGTTTTGGTGGCGATACAAAGTCCAACGACAGTGATAAGGTAGATATATCACAATCGGTTTTTAACCGACACTAATAATACATTATCACTGTCGGTTCTTTTTAGGAACCGACTGTGATATTACACATATCACAATCGGTTTCCTCTTACAACCGATTGCGATAAGTGTAATATCACAATCAGTTCTTTTTTAGACCGATATAAATGATTACATTATCACAATCGGTTTTTTGTTGAAACCGATGGGGATAAGTATAATATCACAATCGGTTCTTTTTTAGAACCGATTCAAATTATTACATTATCACAATCGGTTTTTTATTGAAACCGATGGGGATAATAATATTATCAAAATCGGTTCTTTATGCAAACCGATTGCGATAATAAAGATATCCCAATCGGTTCCAGTAAGAACCGATTGTGATACTGTACCTATCCCAATCGGTTCCAACAAAGAACCGATTGTGATGATGTTACTGTCCATCGTCCGAAAATGGCCTCGCATTGACAATATGACACATTCATCACAATCCACAATATCACAGAACATATACATCACAATCTACACACATTACATTAAAATTAATATTGTTTACAATCTGTTTCTGATCACATTCACATGCAGATAAATTTTGTTTACACTTTATGGACTAGTATTTGCTTGAATGGTCTCTATATCTACCATCATCCGTTATAACTTCTGTCCAGTACCACTGGCATAAATGGTCTCGTAATTTCTTGAGATCAGCGTTGGTTAGGCTCTTCCGGATGATATCAAGGTCCTGCAAAATAGATAGTAGTGCACTAATATATTTAAGTCTTAAATTGGAACTAAAACATGCTGATAGTATTATGCTTGTAAACAAATATCACATAGACAGTAGTGCAAATAATCTGCTCTATACCTTAGGAAAAAGATGTGAGCGACCAACCAAATCAGCTTGTGATGCATCACGTAAAAGCCGCACAGATCATCGCACCCTTGTTGATGACACTGTGAACAAATAAACTTAAATTAGGAGACGAATTAAAAATAGGTGTCAGGAAAAAAATCCTATGATAGACACTTGTACCTTGAAGCGCTTCCACTCGAGTTTGGTGCCTTGTTTATCATTGTGTCGGCCACGTTCAGCAACGTAAGACATGAAAGCCCTACACATTGGGAGAGATGCCATTGAGGTTAAAAATACCTAACGTAGTTCAATATGTAAAGTGTTAGGTTAGAGGAATTTACTTACTTCTGCAAAACAGGCTCGATCGCATAGTCCATCGGTCTATTTTCGAGTGAGTTCAACGTGTAGACCTTGTTTTGACTCGGAACAACCACAAGTAGAACCCAATGGTTGCTTATTAAACGGTACACAATGCAAGAGAATAAGTTAATACATGGTTGAAGTGTGTACATGTAATTGAATTGTATAGTAGTACATACTCCTGGTGGTATGGGAAGAGAATGAAGTCCTTTTTTGCCTCGTCATGCAATGCCTGCTTGATGTATCCTGCAAGGAACTCCGATTGATACTTAGCCATGGTCGCAGACACCATCTCGGGGTCGACAAACCCGACAGGGTGTCGACCCGTCACGGCTCGCTGCCTCATGATCCTGCAATTCATGTCAATTGTTAAAAAATATAATACAAAATCAGTAAATAGTCAAATGATTGAGTATGGTGCGAGACTCACAATGGCCCGTGATCGTATGGTAGAAATATCGACGGCTTTCAAGCTGTACATAAAGTACTGAGATCCTCAAAAGCGATCGAAGGTCCCATCCTCATTGCGGTGGAATTGGCCCGCTCGATACTTCACTACGAAATCGTGGCGAGGCTCGTCCTCATGTGACCTATCGATGTACCATCCATGTAGGTGGCGAGTGAACAAGCCCAAAGAATTCAATTCTTGGCTTGGGAGAAAGGGCTTTCCATGTATGTACCGCTTGTGATCATCAGGGTGCTCTGTGTCCCCTGACAACTTTGCCTTCTTCACGGATGGACTCTCTGAACTCGCTTATATCTTTTCGGCGTGGTAGAAGTCCTTTTACACCACCGCGCACCAAAGATTTGTAGTCGCAGCGTTGGTGCAGGAGGTGCGGTGCAGCGTAGGTGCAAAGTTGTGTAGCAAAGGTGGAGCATGTGCAGCAGGAGCAGGAGCAGCAGTAGTAGGAGTAGGAGCAGCAGCAGCAGGAGTAGTAGCAGGAGCAGGAGCAGGAGCAGCAGCAGTAGCAGTAACAGGAGCAGGTGCATCAACAATAGTAGCAGGAGCAGGTGCAGCACCAGTAGCAGCATCAAGATTAGCAGAGCAGAGTGCAGTGAGCGCAGTGAGTACCAGCAGTGAGCAGTAGTGGTAGCGAGCGCAGAGGAGGAGGTGCTTGCACTACGACACCCGTCGCGGGCCACTTGATGAACGACATCCGTGCTTGCCCGAGAGGTGATATCTTCGTTCGGGGGGAACTCCAGGGCATGAGACATGTAAACATCATGGACGTAGTCCACCTGCACCATCATGTAGCCCATCCCCAAAGGTATACCATGCACCATGTCATCCTCCTTGCTTGGAAATGCAACCCCGTGCGCAGCCTCAATGTGTATTCCGTCGTCGATCAGGACTAGCTGGCACTTGGCAGGACCCTGCAAGAAGTGATCAGCATCTTCATCATAATCTTTGTTAAGCTTACTCATCTACCTTTTGGTCCGAAACAGTTATTACCTTGAGGTGTGGAATGCACAGTTCCTTATTGGAAGCGCAGCTGCTAGGGCGTAGCATAGGCGATGGTTGAGGAATCTGATTCTGGGAGAACATCGCCATCATCTCAGCCATCATCTCAGCCTTTAACTCCTCCTTCAACTCCTCCTTCATCTGCGCCCTAATCCGCGCCTCACGTGCTTCCCATGATCTTGCCCTGGCACTGGAAGCGCTCTCCTCTACAAAGAAGGACCTCTTCGTATACCCCGCACCTGCGGCAAGCACCCGCCCCTTATGATCGGGCTTCCCGATTGCTGAACACAGGATGTCCCTTGACCCTTGGCTTTCAAATGCTCCTTGCTCTTTCTGCAGGCTTACCTCCTCCTGCAGGTCGCAAATATAAATTATTGCTAAAATACAATGGGAATATAATATGCAATTAATGTACTATGTTAAATATCTTACGATGGTCGTGATGATCTGTGCGGTCGCGGGGTTTGGAATGACAATCTGACCATCAGAGGTTTTCTTCGTCCTCGCTAATACCTAGTCGCGTGCCCGCTCCTCGCATATGTGGGAGTAAGGCATCGTTGTCCCAGAGGTTGCACACTCCTCCACTAGTCGCGCCCACTCTGCCTTCTTCCCGACATACCCACCGGAACCGAGGTGATGCGCCTGTGTGTTACGCCTCTATATAGCGATATTCTTCTCTCTCAGCTCATCCGCCTCGGGCATATTCCTCATCCTTATGAACTCCTACCAAACCTCGGGTGTAACAAATGGATACCTTTGGAAGGGAGTACGGTTTTTCAACACGAACTCGGCATGCATGGTGACCCTGAAATGCCTCAAAGCCACACCCATTCTCTTCAAGGCGTACCGTCTCGCATTGATTTCATTTTCCTCTAATATAATCCATTTTCCCTTAACTTCGTCCCACAGTCGGTTCTTCGGCTCGTCGCTTACTTCCTTCCTCTAGTCCTTAATTGTGATCGGCACTCGCTCCCTCACCAATTGGCCTAGAAAAGAGGAGTAGCGCCCCTTAAACTTGCTAGGACCCATGCAAACCCCCATGGCATTGAAGTGGAGCACTTGCGGCGTTCTCCCTGTGGCTCCTTTATTCGGTCCTCTGCCCTTTCTAACCTTCCTCGATGGTGTAGCAGGACCTTCTTCTCTCTCTGGCGTTGAGCCGGTGCTCTCTCTTTGCGACATTTCGAAGTAAGTACGTATATGTCAAACCTAAACTTCATGAGAGAAAGCAATTCAAATTTCACATAATAGAAAGCAATTCACATGTCTATCTGTAGACCGACTAAGTACGTACGTACCAACGATGACTCCTAATCTCTAATTAGGTTAGGTCCTAATCCCATTCGAGGATATGTGGTTCGAGCAAGTTCCTAAGCTGTTGTACAACTCTAGAGAAAATTTCGGCAGCATCTCCCCGCTGTTCTCCAAATACATGTCTCGACAACAGGTCAAGAGGGTGTGTATTCGAAGAACACCAGGGAGATGCTGCTGAAACTTTCTCTAGAGTTTGTACAACAGCTTAGGAACTTGCCCGAGCCACATCCTCGAACTGTCCAAAAAACGTGGACAATTCGAGACTGCTTATTTATAAATATGCCATTTTAGCATACTTATAAACAAGCACCCTCGAACGGGAGACACATAGGTTACGCAACTAAACTCGATAATAAAGTGCGATAATATAGCATGTGTTACAGGTTTCAAATTGCAATGAGAATATAATGCAAGGAAATTACTATAGAAGGGTTGCTAAATTAATTAACCGAGGTGGATTGCTCTCAGATTGCTATAGAAGGGTTGCTAAATTAATTAGCTGTCCAACTTCTAGATGGCCAATATATCACCGGCTATTACATCTAAAAATTTCAGGATTACAACCCTAGAATAGCACTGGTCTAGCACAGAAAAAAACAAGTACAGCATAGCACAGAATGAATATAGCACTGCTCTAACCCTACCACAATGCATTAAGAGCAAGTGCCACCAAATTGTCAGCTAAGAGCATAAAGGAATAAGCACAAGATCGCTCGACCCTAGAACAATGCATTAAGAGCAAGTGGCACCAAATTGTCAGCTAAGAGCAGTGTTGTTCTAGGTCTAGCAAGTTCCTTTAATGATCAGATTAATCAAGCCTCATTTTGAAGCAATCATCATCGAGCTATTTACAACCAGGACAAATCACAGTCCGAAATGCATCTTACAGTGCGCCGAACCGAGTCGGCAATGGGGGAGGAGCCGATGGGGGAGGCCCCGATGGGGGGGAGGAGCCGGAGGGGGAGGCGCCGGAGGGGGAGGAGCCGGTGGGGGAGGCGCCGATGGGGGGAGGAGGAGCCGAAGGGGAGGCGCTGGGGAGGCGCCACGGTACCCGCCAATGGGGGAGGAGCCGGGGGGGTGTGGGAGGAGCCGGAGGGGGAGGCGCCGGTGGGGGAGGTGGTCGAGCTAGGGTGTGGGAGGAGCCGGAGGGGGAGGCGCCCACGGGGAGGAGCCGATGGGGGAGGCGCCGGGGGGGAGGAGCCGGAGGGGGAGGCGCCGGTGGGGGAGGTGGTCGAGCTAGGGTTGTGGAATGAATTGAAACGAAATCAGTGCGCGCCGAAATGAAGTGAGTGTGCGCGCCGAAATGAAAATGTTCTGGGATTTATCACGGTGTCGGTTCTGTGTGGAGTATCTGTGTCGGTTCTATAAAAACACCGACCGCAATATGTGGAGTATCTGTGTCGGTTCTATAAAAACACCGACCGCAATATGTGTAGTATCTGTGTCGGTTCTTTAAAAAAACCGATCGCAATTAAACTATCTGTGTCGGTTTCCTAAACGAACCGATTGTGATGACTATGATCCAATTTATAATTTTTTTAAAATAGAGTCTTCATTCAAAAGAGTCGAAAAGTCAAATCTTTTCAAATTTGCTATACTATAAGATCCATTTCACATATATATTCTACAAAATGCTACATTATACAGGGAATTCTTACAACTTAATTTATTTAAAATACAACCCTTCTTGATGATCTACACGCATGTAATGTGTTCCATGTGTGCCGTCGTCACCGCTAAGACATGCCCCATCTGCAAATGGAGGTGTTTCATCAAATTGGTTGTACTCTTCTTCATCTACGACATTTTCAACTCCAACAATCCTCCTCTTGCCATGAAGTACAACGTGCAACCTCGGATTGGCCGGATCACGCACGTAGAAAACTTGAGTTGCTTGCTTTGCGAGGACGAACGGTTCATCTCTGTAGGCCAATCTATTCAGATCAACAATTGTAAAACCTGTCTTGTCGACCTTAACTCCGTGAGGAAGTCTCACCCACTTACATAGGAACAATGGAACTAGGTATATTCCGTAGTCAAGCTCCCATATTTCTTCGATCATCCCGTAGTAACAGTTCATTGCAGTTGACGATCCTCTAATTGAGTGATCATCGGATAAAGCATCTATGCTCACACCACTGTTTTGCACTGTACTCTTTGCATCTTGACTTTCAGTATAAAATGTGTAGCCATTAATATCGTAACCTTGCCATGTCTGTATATTAAATCTTGGTCCGTCAGCCAACCATTTGACATCCTCGGTACTAACGGAGACCTTCACCTTTTCTTTGAACCATGTGAGGAATCGATCGTTGTGTTCTCGTGTGATGGAAAGCTCATCCATAAGTGGATTCTCTTCCCGTAATATCAACTTGTGCTTTGTTGGATGTATGGATGAACTTCATTTGTGTTGCAAGACTGTGAAATGAGCTTTACAGTACATATCAAATTGTGGCTCATTAGATTTGACCCAATGGTTCCTTTGCCACCAAGTCTGCCCTCATGACGAGATATAGGAACACCAATCGGTTGTCTTTTACCTAGATAGTCCACGCAGAACTCAATAACCTCTTCAGTCCCATAACCTTCAATAATACTACCCTCAGGCTTCGACCTATTCCTCACGTATGACTTTAATATACCCATGTACCTCTCGAACGGATACATGTAACGCAGGAATGCGGGTCCACAAATCTTAATCTCTCTAACAAGGTGAACAACGAGGTGGACCATGACGTCGAAGAACGACGGGGGGAAATGCATCTCAAGCTGACAAAGTGCCTGCACCACCTCACTCTGTAAGTTGTCCAGTATATCGGGATCAATAACCTTGCATGAAATCGCATTGAAGAAATAGCATATCTTCGTGATTGCCAACCTGACGTCATCTGGTAGGATATTTCTGATTGCAACAGGGAGCATTTGGGTCATCAAGACATGACAGTCGTGGGACTTCATACCGAACAACTTCAAATCATCCATAGACACAAGCTTCTTAATATTTGCGGAGTAGCCCGATGGAACTTTAATATCGTGGAGACACTTGCAGAGGTCTTCTTTCTCTTTCATGGATAAGGTGTAGCATGCAGCGGGGATGTACGGCCCTTTTCCATCCTCCTCCATCACCGCAAGCTTGGGCCTCGATCCCCATGTAGGTCATATCGCTGGCGAGCATTCACACCATCCTTGGTCTTCCTGTATGTTCAGCAGGATGCCTACCAAATTATCACAAACATTTTTCTCAACGTGCATGACATCAATACATTGACGGACATCTAACTCCTTCCAATATGGTAAGTCCCAAAATATCGACCTCTTTTTCCAAATGGTCCTAGGACGAACAGATTTACGGCTCTTACCATACTGAACATCGATATCCTCTATGCGTGAATATACTTGCCTTCCAGTCATAGGCTGCGGGGCTGCACGAACTTCCCTCTTTCCATCAAATTTGTCATCCATCTTACGATATCGATGACTTCGGGGTAGAAACCTTCGGTGACCCATGTACACCGTTTTCCTTGAATTCGGCAGCCACAAGCTATCAGTGTCCTCTTCACAAATTGGACAAGCTTTGGCTCCCTTCGTGCTATAGCCCGCCAAATTACCAAGGGCTGGAAAATCATTTATGGTGCAAAATATCATAGCCCGTAGGGTGAAGTTCTCCCTTTTGTATGCATCCCACACCTCAACCCCCACATTCCACAATTTTACCAAATCCTCAATTAGTGGTGATAGGTACACTTCAATATCATTACCCGGCTGTTTGGGTCCTGAGATTAGCAACGACATCATGATATACTTCCGCTTCATGCATAACCAAGGAGGCAAATTGTAGATACACAACAAAACTGGCCAAGTACTGTGTCGACTGCTCATATTACCAAATGGATTCATACCATCCGTACTCAATCCAAATCTTATGTTCCTCATCTCGGCACCAAACTCCTCATGTTGCCAATTAATGTTTCTCCATTGAGCCGAATCAGCGGGATGTCTCAACTTGCCATCTTCCTTTCGAGATTCATAATGCCAACGCAACAATTTTGCCTCTTTAGGATTTGCAAATAACCGCTCTAAACGGGGAATGATGGGCAAATACCATAACACCTTGGCTGGTGCCCTTTTTTCACATCTTCACCGTCGTCAATTCGGTTCTTACGCTTCTTGTCATTACGCTTCTCATTTTGTTTGTATCGGGGTACACCACAAACAGGACAAATGCGCAGTTCCTTATGGACGTTGCGGTATAGTATGCAATCATTTGGACATGCATGTATCTTTTCTATTTCCATTCCCATGGGACATAATAGCTTCTTCGCTTCATAAATACTTGTTGGCAACTCGTTTCCCTCTGGAAGCATATCCGATAGAAGTATTAAAAGTGCATTGAAACTTGTATCTGTCCAACGGTGTTTTGCCTTCAGTTCAAACAATGCAAGGACCGAACCCAACTTGGTGTATTCCCCTTTGCAACCTGAAAACAATGGTTTGGCATCGTCATCCATCAAGCTTTTAAATTTTTCGAACTCTCTTTCCGTGTAATTTCCATCCACATCCCGCAACATTTGATCTAAATTATCGTCATCAAACATATCACGCTCCGACTCGTGATCGGCTTCCAAAGATGTCTTCGCTATGAGCACGCAGGTACTACCTATCTCCCCATGATGGATCCAACACGTGTAATTCCTCACGAAGCCACGTCGAATCAAATGCCCTTCAATTTGAGCTGAGTTGTTAAATCTCCTGAGATTGGTGCAATCAATACAAGGATAATATATGAACTTTACACCCCTCATAACCATATCTTCTTCTGCAATTCTTATGAACTCCTTAACTCCCCTCTGAAATTCAGCACTCACACGGCTTTTGTGATACATCCATTCTTCATGGTCCATCTACAAGTAAACCGCAAACAATAAATTAATAATGCCCTAATCAATGAAATAAAAGAAGGGTTGAACCCGAAAACAAATTTTTTTGTTGAATGATCTTAAAGAAACGTATATCTGTAGACCGACTAAGTACGTACATACCAACGATGACTCCTAATCTCTAAGTAGGTTAGGTCCTAATCTCATTCGAGGATATGTGGTTCGAGCAAGTTCCTAAGATGTTGTACAAACTTTAGAGAAAATTTGGCGATCTTCTCGCTCTCCAAATACACGTATCGACAACATGTCAAGAGGATGTGTATTCGGAGAACACTGCCAGGAGATGTCGCCGAATCTTTCACTACAGTTTGTACAACAGCTTAGGAACTTGCCCGAGCCACATATCCTCGAACTGTCCAAAAAAACGTGGACAATTCGAGACTGCTTATTTATAAATATGCCATTTTAGCACACTTATAAACAAGCACCCTCAAACGGGAGACGATAGGTTACGCAATTGACCTAATTAACTATTATATATAATTGATCATATTAATTATATTAAAACAATTATGACATGTAATGTACACATTCACCAAATAAAAAAAAATTAATTTAAGTCCTACCGCAATATTGAAGAGATTTCTAAGAATTAATGTCGTCACCTTTCGAGGAAAACCACAACGAGGGGAAATCTAGCTCCTGATCAAGCTAGCTAGGGTTTCAATTAACGGAGACCTTCAACGCACCGATCTCCTCCACCATACACTCTGCTAATGAGACCAAATCAAAATCGAATAATGTACGTTAATACAACATTGAAGGGATTCGAAGGAATGGGGCCCACCTTTTGAATAAAGCCATAGGTAAGATAGGCTGGAAAATAGAGAAATTGCCTAGCGAACTAACTCGATGAGAGTTAATAAGTTCATTCCCGAGTCCAGACGGTACATATAAAACCTAGTGAGCCTCATCACAATCGGTTCTATAGAAGAACCGTTTGTGATTAATTAGTTATCACCGTCACTTATATGTAAAACCGACTGTGATAATTTGATTCTCAACACTGTCGGTTTCTTTATAGAACCAACACAGATAATGTATCTGTGTCGGTTCTCAAGAAGAACCGACTGCAATAACTTAAGTCAAAACAGTCGGTTCGGGATATGAACCGACACGGATATTAATCGACCCCCTCGGCTTCCTCGCCAATTTGACCGTTCAAACATATAACTCCTTTCAAATAGCTCCTTTCTGATCATCGGTAGTACTCGGGCAAGGTCTGATCGCGTTCCATTCCTCCGGCAAGGTCTGATCGTGTTTTCTTCTCTGCTACAAGGTCTGACTCCTCCGGCAATGGCAGCAATGGCCCCATTCTTCTCTTTCATATAGCTCTCCATGCATATAGCTCCTTTCTACTCTTTCATGTAGCTCCTTTCTTCTCTGCAAGGTCTGACTTCTCCTTTCGACCGCAGCAATGGCAGCGCCCCCTCCTTCTCCGGCAAGGTCTGACTCCACGGTGGAGTCACCGTACGATCCTCTACCGCCGCCGGCAGCGCCGCCTCAGCCTCCGGCGCCTCACTCCGGCGTGGCGCCAGCGCCCCACCTGTCTCCCGTCGTCCCTCCCGGCGCCTCACCCCATCCGGGCGCCTCCAAAGGCAGCAGGAAGCGCCCCAGAGATGACGACAACGACGACGACGAGGAGGACGACGACGAGGAGGAGGACGACAACTACGAGGGGGACGACGACGACGATGAAGAGGTGGAGGAGGAGGAGGAGAAGGAGGCGGAGTACTACGCGCCGATCACCATAGGGACCGGCGCGTCGTCTAGATCGGGTTCATCATCGGAGGATGAACCATCACTAGTCCGCGTAGTCTCCAGCGACTCTGGCGACTCTAGCGACTCGGGTGACTCGGGTCACTCGGATGACTCGGTTGACTCGGGTTACTCGGGCCAGAGCCGCGAGTCGTAAATTTAATATATTAGGTGTAATGCACTCCCCCTTTATATGTTTACTAATTATAAACAATGGATGTGGTGATATATTGTAATGAAATACAGCTTGTTTAATATATTAGGGTTGTTGGCCTAGTGCAGATGAAGTCTATTCGGCTGCCTTTACACTCTATTTTGAATCTCTTTTATATTTTTGTGTATTGTATCTTTCTAATGTTCTGTTGTTCCAAGTCAAAATGTTTCATGTCCTATTGATAAAAAAAACAAGTATAATGTGTGGAATGGTATATATATTATTATTATCTGCTGCATGCATGCTACTATAATGTTATATATAATTTGCATCACTACATGTGTCTATATAAATTGTCGAGAGTTGAACCGCGAGTTGGGATTCTAGCAGATCAGATCTGTTCATCGTCCAAAATACAAGTTTTGCACAAATATTAAAGCATGAATGAAGGATACAAGAGGTCTGTGTTGGGATTCTAGCAGAGCGGCTGTGTTGGAGTTTGTTTTTTCTTCTTCCTGAAGGGGAAATGTGTGAGTGGAGGATCTCACAAAAACTATGTTTCTAATGAATCGTATTCTTGGTTGCACCTAATGGTGTTGCCAAAAAATCATCACAATCGGTTCTGGAAAAGAACTGATTGTGATAACCCCTGTGCTCATCACAATCGGTTTCTTCCCAAAACCGATTATGATAATACCTTCTCATTACAATCGGTTCTGGAAAAGAACTGATTGTGATAACCCCTGTGATCAGGACAATCGGTTTCTTCCCAAAATCGATTGTGCTAATACCTACTTATTACAATCGGTTTTAGATAAAAACCGATTGTGATAATAACCGATTGGGATTATTATCGTATCACAATCGGTTCTCTCTCAGAACCGATTGTGATAACCTGTTACCAAGATTTCCAAATGGAATATGCTTATCACAATCGGTTCTGAAGTCAAAAGTTTAGAACCGACACAGATGAAGCGATAGTAATGTGTCATTCTGTAGTAGTGCAGGGAACACATCAACAAACTCCTTCACTACAGGAATCTCCTCAATGGAAACTGAAGAAGATGGCTTTTCTGACATAGCCATGAGAAAACCCAACTGCCTCAAATGGCGACCAGAAAATAGACTAGCTAAAGAAAAGATGGAACTAGAAGGTATACCACCCTGAAAGGTCAACTCTACCCCTGACAGGGCCTGCAAGGTAACCCTCTTCTAGAAACAACAGATCTTGGCACGGTACTGATGCAACTAGTCCATGCCCAAAATGACATCAAAAGGAGCCAACTAAATCACCATAAGATTGGCAAAGAAAACCTCATCATCAAAGGCAATGGTGCAACCCGGGCAAACCAAAGAACTAGCAATCAAACCCCCAGGAGAACTGACTATCACAGACTCAGAAATCCGCTGAACTCCCAACTTAGCTCTACTAGCAAACTCAGACGACACGAAGGAATATGATGCTCCGGAATCAAACAGAACAAAGGCATCAACTGAATCCACAAGCAAAGTACCTGAAACCAGCTCTGGATGACCGGCTGACTCGGCGGTCGGCAAGGCGTACACTCCTGGTGGCGCCGGGACAATGGGAACCCTGACACCCGGCTGATGCCCCAACAAAGCTGGGGGCGGAGGAGGCAACTGAGGAGGAGCCGACGGCTGCGGGCACCAGTAGGCTGCTGGTGGCGCCCACGCATAGGGCGGCTGAGGAGCAGGAGCCGCCATCATGTGCACCGATCCTCTGGAAGACGCCGCTAGAGTGGGAGGAGAAGGCACAGTCTCCCACTTGATAATACTACCGGGATTCATCCAGCAGACTCGCCCCATGTGGCCAGGCTTGCCATAGTGGTTGCAACTCCCGGACCAACCACACTCCGAAGCACGGTGCTCACCACCGCACTTGAAACAAATCATGCCCTGCCCGGGCACAGGACGAACAGCCGCTCGCGAGGAAGATGACTGGGGCGGCCTCATCTTAGCCCCTGAGGCGGAGCCCTGTCCCCCCTTGAACTTCTTCAAGGTGGGTCGCTGAGAAGACCCACCTCCTCCACCAAAGGTCCTCTTCTGGCCCCCTCCTGGGGCCGTAGGAACCCCTGAACAACCCGGGTTTTGCTTATCCCAGGAGAGCTTCAACTTGAGCTCCATGCCCTTTCGCTTGCTCCACCACGGAGCAGAAGTCACGAGGGACAGTCGCCCCCCATGACAACTTTGAACTCCTGGTTGAGGCTGTAGGACCGAATATAGCAATCAGAGGGGGGGTGAATGATTGTGCGGAAGCTAAAACCAATTTCTTGATCTATTAAAAGTTTACCCCAAAATAGAACCAAATAATTGCCTCGTTTTTGAAAAAAAACAGAATGATAGAGGTTTGGTAAAACGCGAATTCCTGGAGATCCAACCGTCCGATCGATCTGAAATTTGGACACAAGAAACTAGATTCCAATATGAATCAAACCCAAAAAGAATCAGCTCAATCGGACTTACGGATCAAAAGTTATGACCTTCGCAAGCTTACTGTTCCAGAAGATGGCGAGAATAAATCTAACTAGAATTGTAGCTCGCCGAAAGATTTGATGAACTTGATCTTTATTTCTCCTTTCTTTTGTCTAATATACTCCAAACAAAAGAGTACAACCCTAAAGCTTGCTCAAAGCTTGATTGCCTTCAACAGGAGGCAACCCCTCTATTTAAAGAAGGCAAACACACCTAATCCTAGAAGGAGTCCTAATCCTAGAAGGATTCCTAATCCTAAAAGGATTCCCACTCCTAATCCTAGAAAGAGCATGTATTCAACACAACTCCACTTGGCCCAACCTGGCCGAGTACAACTCTTGCACGCGTATGGCAACCCTACCATACTCACGTGACTAACACTTTGCACGCGAATGACCTCATGCCATTCTCACGTGACTAACCATTCTTCATGTGCACCATTCTCTTAGCCCGAACGTCCCGCATGACATCCTTGACCACCAAGACCTCAGTTCCTCCCTGAACCTAGTCTCGAACCTCAGTTCCTCCATGAACCTAGTTCCAGTCCCGTCATCGACCACATTCGCCCTCGAGCAATACCTGCACATGAACAAAAACACAAAACAATTCCGAGCACAAGTCCACGACTTGACTCACATCAATCCATGCAACTACTCACATGAGCATTGCATAAAGTCCACTTCAAAACAAGTATCATGAAATTATCACAAATTTCATAATCTCAAAATCAAATTCAAATTTCAATCTCAAAATCGCTCAAAACCCTAATTGAGCAAATCCCATTTACGACGGACAACAAAACCAGTCCGGCGCAAATGCCAAGTGAAACCCTAGAAAACAGTTCACGACGGACCAACAAAGTCTGTCCGTTGTACAAGGGAAACTCTCGGTTCCAAAAGAAAACATTCCGGCGAAAACATGTTTACGACGGACAACCAAAATCGGTCCGTCGTACATGCAAAAGTCTCGGTTTGAAAACGCTTTCAAATTCATGTTCACGACGGACAAAAAATCTTGTCCGGCGCAAACGTGCCACGCTCGGTTTTAAAAACAACATGGTCCGAACGAAACCCTAAAGCAAAAATGCATTCACGACTGACCAAAGAAGTTTGTCCGCCGTACATGCAAAACTTACTGGTTTCTTGGAAGATTGAGTTCGACTCATGAGCTCAAAAACACGTTCACGATGCACTCCAAAAACTTTGTCCGTCGTAGATGCACAACTTATTTATTTTGAGGAAATTTGAGTTTTGCTCATTGATTTCACTTAACACATGTGTATGACAGACCAAAGTGTTTGGTCTTTCATAAATTTAATATCTAGTTTGCCAATTCTAATCTTTTTCGGATAACCAAACTGATTTCTGCTCTTTTCAAATCTTCAAACCAAATTCAAATCTTTTCGAATGTTCAAATACTCATCATCAAAAACACATGGATCAAAAACAATGATCCTTCAATCTCCCCCTTGATGAGTAATTTGACAAAACACAATATAAGATTTGACAAAGGTATAGAAAAAGATTCCAAGACCAAGTAAAGACCAAGTAAATCCAAATTCCCAAATTCTCAAACAGCATTTGAATTTCTCCTTTTTTATTTTTCTTCTTCTTGTCTTGCTCTCCCCCTTTTTGACAAAATAGTCATCAAAATCTCAAAACTCCCCCTTAATGAATGCAGTATCTCAAGCTTTGAAGTATATTCAAGGTATATAATCAAAGTAAGGCATTTGGAG
This sequence comes from Rhipidocladum racemiflorum, assembly GCA_036346355.1. Lineage (NCBI taxonomy): Eukaryota > Viridiplantae > Streptophyta > Magnoliopsida > Poales > Poaceae > Rhipidocladum > Rhipidocladum racemiflorum. Next base: position 9,151,536 of record CM070583.1, read on the forward strand.
AGTTTTTTTTTTTTTTTTTTTTTTACAAGAGTTTTCACATTTTGTATCAATTTATCCAATGAGAAAGCAAATTGTGAGAATATGGAGGCTCTAACACATAGAATAGTTGTTGCATTAGAGCAAACAAGTAAAATGTCATAAACTGATTTTGCCAAAGCTAAAAAGAAATCTATCATGAGCAAAGACAGACTTTCAAATTCACTAATGTTTGTCTCAAGCCTTTTCAAAAATTTGAATTTCCTTTTTCTCTTTTAGCAAGTTTGACAATTTTGCTTTGTGATCAACAGGGATGACAAGTAACTGCACACTAGCCCATACTTGTGTATGAGTAGGTAGTTCTTTCTTGTATCTTTCTCAATTTAAATTGTCAAGTGGCTTCACATTGTTCTGAACTTTTGTTTAGACAAGTAGCCTTTTCTTGCATCTTTTGAATTTAAATCCCTGGCAAGGAAGCTGCACATTGTACTAAACTTGTGTTTAGCCAAGTAGCTTTTGCTTGCATCTTTTTCAACTTGCTTTTAACATTAAAACACTGATTTTGCTTGAGACTCATAATGATCATTTGAAGTCCAACAAAAAAACTCACACATAGTTTCTAATCAGCTCTAGCCTTTCAACAGATGACAAGAAACTTTTAAGCCTATTTCACAAATGCAATACCATAATGAGCAAGAGCCAAAATATTCTCGAAAAGCATCTCAAATTGAATTATTTTAGCCTTTTAGTGATAAGTAAAGCATTGAGCATTAACTTGGCTATATACACAAGAATAATCACCAAAGCTTTGTACTACATGATGCAATGTAAACAGGGGTTTTTACTTGAGGTGTAAAGTCAAAATACCACTTATAGTAACCAAAGTCAAGTAACAGACATGAAAGAGTTAAAATCAAGACTCCCCCTCAAATCAACCCATGGGGATGAATGATCCCAAGTTCGCCGCGTAAGAAAGCAAAGCGAGAAGAATCAAGCGGTTTAGTGAAAATATCAGCAATTTGAGCATCCGAATCAACAAATTTCAGCTCAATAGCTCCTTTTTCAACATGATCTCTAAGAAAGTGAAATCTGATGTCAATGTGTCCAAGAAAGAGAATTACTCAAGAAGTGGCATGAACCAGATGCACTTTTTCTATCAATTCTACATCCTCCAAATTCAGCATCACAGAAAGCTCTTACACTAATGCATGAGGAAGCAGAAAGCCAAATGCCAAAATCTTGAGTACCACAGAGATACCTTAAAATCCTCTTGATAGCTTATCGATGTGAAGCACGCGAGGAAGCTTGAAAACGAGCACACAAACAGACAGCAAACTCCAATTATCTCATCCTTAACAGCATCATCATCATCTTCATCAACAAAGATACTCTCTCCCTGAACATATGCACCTGTACCTGCACTATTTGGACTAGTGCCTTTTGCGAAAACAGAGGTGGAAGAAGCATCTTGAAAAATAACACTTTTAGCACGAGATGCACGAGTGAAGGAGGAGAACCAATTCTTATCATCGGACATGTGGCGTGAGCATCCGGAATCTACTAGCCATATGTTCTCCTTCCTCGCGTGAGAAGCCTACATAGAAGCAGAAAGTGTCGAGGTCTCGCATCGGGTTAGAAATAAGATGTTTAGGAATCCAGTACTGAGACACACGACGCACAATAGTAGGCACAACACGAGTATTCTTATGCACAAAATCAGATTTGTCTTTTCCCGTGTTTTTAGCATCAAAAGGTGTTTGTTTCACCCTAGGCACGTAGTGAGAAGCAAAGCGTGCCTTTCTGAAATTAGACCTAGCCTTAGCTCTTTCTTTCCTTTGTTGTTTGGCTAGTCTAAAGCAAAAATCTACTAAATGTCCATCTCTACCACAATGAGTGCAAGTGTATTTAACAGGATGTTTGTCTTTAGAAGTAGAAGCAACATTTGCATTCATCATAGTAGAAGATAAAAGACCACCAGATTTAAAGACATTTTTCTTAGGCTCATTGACAATTTCAAATTTTCCACTTCCAAGTGTTTTGACAACAGTGGGAGCATGTGATTTATGATGAGCATAAGAATCAAAACCTAAACCTTTGTTTTGAGTGCTGACTTTTGATTGATCCAAAATCATGTTTAGGTTTTTCTTGCCATCAGTGAAACGTTCCAAAGAATTTTGCAAGTAATCAACTTTCTTAGCAAGAGTTAAACAATTATCACAAGGAGTGTCAATTTTAGCTTTCTGTTTCTGGCAATTTGAACACGAGTTAATTTCATGAGTGAACATGTCATTTGTTAATTGGGTAACTCTACAATTTGCATCTTTTAATTTCAACTCAAGAATAGAACATTTAGAGCAAGCAATTTGATCATGTAAACTATTAGTAGAGCAACCAATATTTTTCACAAGTTTTTCATTTTTCAATTGTTCGGCATAAACTTGTTCTATTTTAATCACATGTTCCTCTTTTAGTGACTTAATTTCAAATTTGAGATCTAAGCAAGTATCACAAATATTTTCAGAATTTGAATTTCTAAGATCAAAGTTTTCAGATTTTAGCATGGATAGATCTTTTTCTAAGCTTTTATTTTTGAGTGAAGATTTTCTTAAAGATTTTCTCAATATGACTAAAACTTCACAAAGCTCATCATACGAAGGCATTACCTCATCACCGTGGAGGTCTTTGTCGTTGTCACTAGAATCACTAGTGTTCCTTTTGCCATGAAGCATAGTCCGTGAGATCCTTCTCATTCACCTTCGCTTGCTTCGCTTCCTTCTCATCTTCGCTGAGTCATCAATGTCGCTTAAGTCTAAGCGACCAATTGCCTCGAAGACTTTGTTGAGCATCTTCTTCGTCCGTTGCTTATTTTTATCCTTGCTCTCTCTTGGCCTAAGGACTTGGAGGAGTTGCTTTGCTCCTTCTCGTCTCTATCTTTGTTCTTGAAGCGCTTAGCACGGATGTGCCCTGCCTTGCCGCAGCTTGTAGCAAAGGATGGAGGCTCCTCTTCTCTCCCTTGATCTCATGTAAGTCGCATTGACACGCTTGGAAAGAAGAGCAAGTGTATCTTCCGGTATTTGATCTAGCTGCTCATCACTAAGAGCACTCAAAGCAGTAATGGAATATGATGATGAAGAACTAGTAGCATTATCATATGAAGAATTAGCATTAAGAGCCATAGAGTTATCATTGGAAGTTCTTGAAACAATGTCTATTTCAAAAGTCTTGAGACTAGAATAAAGTTTATCCAAAGTCATTTCACTCATCTTGTGAGCTTCCCTAAAAGCAGTCACTTTCATTTGCCGATTTTAAGATCAAGAGATGATAGGAAATGTCTAGCATTTTCAGAGTCGATGTACTTTACATCTACAGCTCTAAGATTGTTTAAGATTACATTAAAGCGAGCAAAACAATCATCTAGAGATTCTCGAGTTCATTTCAAATCTAGTATATTCTTTTAAATTGATCTTGCCTAGCTTCTTTTACAGAGTCGGTACCCTCATGATAATCTTGAAGAGATTTCCAAATTTCATGAGCAAAGGAGTAAATGATGACTCTATCGAATTCTTTTCTAGCAAGTCCTTGAAGCAATATGTTTCTAGCTCTATTATTGTTTTCAACATCTTTTTCAAACTCGATTTTATCAATATCATCATTAGAAGGAAGCTCAGATTTAAATTTTTACCTTACGCCAAATCGCGTTACCTTGAGCTTGAAGATATGCAGTCATCCGATCCGCCAAATGGGAAGTCTGTGCCATCGAAGATTGGCGGCTTGTTTGAGTATTTCTCTGTTGCCATAACTTACCGTTTACTAATCACCTGTTAAGATGGATTAGTAGAGCCTTGCTCTGATACCACTTGTAGGACCGAATATAGCAATCAGAGGGGGGGTGAATGATTGTGCGGAAGCTAAAACCAATTTCTTGATCTATTAAAAGTTTACCCCAAAATAGAACCAAATAATTGCCTCGTTTTTGAAAAAAAACAGAATGATAGAGGTTTGGTAAAACGCAAATTCCTGGAGATCCAACCGTCCGATCGATCTGAAATTTGGACACAAGAAACTAGATTCCAATACGAATCAAACCCAAAAAGAATCAGCTCAATCGGACTTACGGATCAAAAGTTATGACCTTCGCAAGCTTACTGTTCCAGAAGATGGCGAGAATAAATCTAACTAGAATTGTAGCTCGCCGAAAGATTTGATGAACTTGATCTTTATTTCTCCTTTCTTTTGTCTAATATACTCCAAACAAAAGAGTACAACCCTAAAGCTTGCTCAAAGCTTGATTGCCTTCAACAGGAGGCAACCCCTCTATTTAAAGAAGGCAAACACACCTAATCCTAGAAGGAGTCCTAATCCTAGAAGGATTCCTAATCCTAAAAGGATTCCCACTCCTAATCCTAGAAAGAGCATGTATTCAACACAACTCCACTTGGCCCAACCTGGCCGAGTACAACTCTTGCACGCGTATGGCAACCCTACCATACTCACGTGACTAACACTTTGCACGCGAATGACCTCATGCCATTCTCACGTGACTAACCATTCTTCATGTGCACCATTCTCTTAGCCCGAACGTCCCGCATGACATCCTTGACCACCAAGACCTCAGTTCCTCCTGAACCTAGTCTCGAACCTCAGTTCCTCCATGAACCTAGTTCCAGTCCCGTCATCGACCACATTCGCCCTCGAGCAATACCTGCACATGAACAAAAACACAAAACAATTCCGAGCACAAGTCCACGACTTGACTCACATCAATCCATGCAACTACTCACATGAGCATTGCATAAAGTCCACTTCAAAACAAGTATCATGAAATTATCACAAATTTCATAATCTCAAAATCAAATTCAAATTTCAATCTCAAAATCGCTCAAAACCCTAATTGAGCAAATCCCATTTACGACGGACAACAAAACCAGTCCGGCGCAAATGCCAAGTGAAACCCTAGAAAACAGTTCACGACGGACCAACAAAGTCTGTCCGTTGTACAAAGGAAACTCTCGGTTCCAAAAGAAAACATTCCGGCGAAAACATGTTTACGACGGACAACCAAAATCGGTCCGTCGTACATGCAAAAGTCTCGGTTTGAAAACGCTTTCAAATTCATGTTCACGACGGACAAAAAATCTTGTCCGGCGCAAACGTGCCACGCTCGGTTTTAAAAACAACATGGTCCGAACGAAACCCTAAAGCAAAAATGCATTCACGACTGACCAAAGAAGTTTGTCCGCCGTACATGCAAAACTTACTGGTTTCTTGGAAGATTGAGTTCGACTCATGAGCTCAAAAACACGTTCACGACAGACCCAAAAACTTTGTCCGTCGTAGATGCACAACTTATTGATTTTGAGGAAAATTGAGTTTGGCTCAATGAGTTCACTTAAAACATGTGTATGACAGACCAAAGAGTTTGGTCTGTCATACATGGAAAAACGAGTTTGCCAATTCAAATCTTTTTCGGATAACCAAACTGATTTCTGCTCTTTTCAAATCTTCAAACCAAATTCAAATCTTTTCGAATGTTCAAATACTCATCATCAAAAACACATGGATCAAAAACAATGATCCTTCAGAGGCCCTACGGAACCTCCTCGCCTTCTCCCTGTCGTCGGCTGCCATAGCCGGCACAAAGCGCACCACATTATTGAACTCAGCCTCATACTCTACCACCAACCTTTTTCCCTGGGAAAGAGTCGTCAGAGTATGCTCCATCCTCTCAAGGAAAGACTCTGGGTAGAACTTGGCTCGGAAGCGAGCCACAAAGTCCTCCTAGGTGACCGGCCCAAGAGCAGGGGCTCTAGCAGCCAGAACCCCCTCCCACCAGATATCAGCTTGGCCCTTCAGCTGGAAGGCCACAAAGCGAGCCCTCTGGACCGAGGTAAACTCTAGGACCTCAAACTGCTGCTCCATGTAACGCAGCCTATCTGCGGACTGGACCGGCGTGCCCACTCCGTCAAAAGTGTCAAGACGGAGGGACATCTACTCCCGGAGACTCATCCTCGGCTCCGCAGAGCTGGGCAAGAATCGGGGCCGCAGGGGAGGCGCAAAGAAGGGGCTACCCGCAGCCGGGCGCAGCCTCGAACCTCCTCTGCAGAGCCTGAACTAAGTTCGCATTGGTGGCGGGTACCTCAGCCCCTGACTGTGCCACCGGGAGCTCCTCCTGCGCTAGCCCATGAGCATTGAGCGAAGCGCTACCCTCAGCTACAGACTCAGCAACTCCCTGAGAACGTCGCCCCTGGCCTCCACGGCCACGGCGACCACGGCCTCTACCCCTCGGCATTGTTCCTACAGACAGACAACCATCCAATCACATAATTATAAGCACAACATCATATAATCAAGAACAAAGTTCAAACATCATCATAAACATAGTCTTCATCAAATAAGCAAGCGCAATGCAATGATGAACCAAAACCACATCCTACTGTGCAACCAAGTGTGTCAAATTTTAAATTACTTATTCCACTTTTGCAAGTTTTAATGTTGCTATCCTATGAAAAAATTTTAGTTAAGACCTAAGCCATGTTTCTAAGTTATTCCACATCACATTTTAGTTGTAATTTAAGGTATGACACTAAAAAATACATATTCCAAGGACCTACAGCCCGCTCTGATACCAACTGTAACACCCCGGCATTTAGTATGCCCGAATGCTACCAATCATAGACTAAGCAACCTCTAAATACCACAAAAACAAGTAAATTACAGCAAAGGCACGAATGCTAAAAACCAAAATTTCGGCAGCACGATCCATTGTTTTAACATGAATTGAAGGAACAACAATAGCATAGCAATATATGGCAATATAAGAGGCATCTAAAATAGCAATAATTAACGACATGACAGCAATATAAGTCTAATTCCAAGCATTCAATGTCTCCATGAGCCAAACAAACAATAAGACTCTCATATCGCAAAACTAAACCATAAATCAATGAGCATCACACTAAATTTATTATCAAGACTCCAGTTGAATGACTGTGGGAACAATAAGTGAAGCTACGTGTAGAAGTGTGACTATTTCCCTTCCCCGCATGCCGGTCTCATGGTACCTAAAACAACAAGAAAGCACAAGTGTGAGTTCAACACTCAGCAAGTATATTGCAATGGTACAAAAGAACAATTACATGGCTACAACAACTCACAACATGTCTATCATCGTATTCAAGTTCACATATCATTATCATCATCATCATGTATGCAATGCGATGCGATGCACATGTCTCCTGGATAATCATACCGATATGGTTGAGTACACACCCGTCGGTGTGCACCCTCTCCTCCCTTCCATCCCGAAGATGGAGGGTGCCTACTCCTCGCTTTCATTCACCGCGGTGGATGGAATCACGATATAGGACTTACTCAATGGCGCCCCGGACTAGTCATAACTTTCTCACTGACCTTACCGGACTAGTTATGACTTTCTCACCAACCCGGCCATGTATCATGCCATGTATGCAAACATGCCAACATCATAGATAACTTGTATATTAACACATGGCATCACAACATAATAAACCATATTCATCATATCAAGGGCAAACATTAAAGCATGGCATGTGAAAATATCATATATTCAATTTCAACTCATCAAAACTAGCAACCTACAACCCGCTACCCATTCCAATACACTTGCCTCAACCACGGGCAACGGATTGGCGAGAAGTAGAAGGCACTGCCGGGGTCACACCACCTGCACATAGGCACCACACGCTCAAAATCATGACCACAAAACAATACGCAAACACTCTTCTACCCCGACTTCGCAAACTACTCGCAAAATCCAAAAACAAAGGTTCTGTCCCGTCGGGAAACAGACTTCGAAAAGGCATAACTGGGGTTCTAAAACTCCTAATCGATTAAACGAGTACATCCTCGCGTAGCTTAGGAAATTTTCTAACTTTTTCTAAGTATATGGAAAAACTGAGTCGGATTCTAAAGTGGTTTAATCTACATAATACCATGATCTGTTCCAATCACGTCACAGTTTTTAACACGCTCGGTAAAACGAGCATAACTTTCAAAAGGCTGGGCAGAATTGGATGTTCGTTATACCCACTGAAAGGTATTGAAGCTACCTACAACTTCGTCAACAGGTGGCCGACCAAATTCCAACTCTAAATTGGCGAAAACCCAAACCCTAGGTCGACTGCTCATGCTGCCCGAAATAGAGAACATGGCAACCTCTAGATTTTATCTAATCTACCCAATTCCAGCACCGCCAATTGATCTAAAAACATGATATCAACCCTTAGAACAGTACCTAGACCAACCCCAAGGATTCCCGTGGCCATACCTTCGCCCGACGAACGAAGAACCAACGGATATCCTCCCGGTTCACGCGATCTCCTTCCTCGCTCCAAATCCACCGGATCTCCTCATCGCGGAGTGCTCTAATGGACGGATCTGCAGGATGGTGAGGTGGAGAGCTCCCCTAGGGGCAGCAAGGGAGGTGGAGAGGTGGTGGAGGGGGTGGTGGCGCAATGGGGAGAAGAGATGGGAGCGGCTAGGAGGAGGGTTGGGGGCAGCTTGGGCACACAAGGGGGTGGGGGTGCACAATGAAGGGGTGGGGCACAAGCAAGGGCAGGGGGAGGCGCATCCACCAGCCCAAATTGGTCGCCCACACCCACATGGACTCGAACACCTTCCCACTAAAGCCCACGACCCTTTCCTTTAGGCCCAAACTTCCCCGGAAAGGCCCAAACTCCCGAAATCGGCCTGGAAACGCGTTAAAACCTCATATCGTAAAGTTTTAACCTCCGATTTCATATTTTATAATGTTTTGTCCTCAACATTCATATTTTATAAGGTTACGACACTCCGTGGTGTCACAGCATATTATTACAATCGGTTTTTGTTATGAACCGATTGTGATTATATATTATTACAATCGGTTTTTGTTGTGAACCGTTTGTAATGATGGAATATTACAATCGGTATTTGTTGCGAACCGATTGTAATGAGGTATTATTACAATCGAGTTTTGGTAGGAACCGATGGTAATGAGTATATTATTACAATCGGTTTTTATTAGGAACCGATTGTAATGAAGTATTATTACAATCGAGTTTTGTTAGGAACTGATGGTATTGAGTTTATTATTACAATTGGTTTTTATTAGGAACCGATTGTGATGAGGTATTATTACAATCGGTTTTTTTTGTTGGGAACCGATTGTGATGTTGCTGACCATATCACATTCTTCACAATATCACAGAACATTCACAATATGACACATAACATTCACAATATTTTTTCACATAACATACATCACAATCTCTAATACATTATCACAGAACATTCACATAAACATCCAAGCATATCGCATTCAGTACACATCACATTCCCATTAATATTGTTTACATTATATATTGACTAGTAAGAGTCTGTCGGGTCTTTAAATCTACCATCCTCCACTATAACTTCTGTCCAGTACCACTGGCATATGTGGTCTCGTAATTTCTTGAGATCCTTGTTGCTTAGGCTCTTCCGGGGGATATCAAGGTCCTGCAAGAAAGTAGTGCACTAATATATTTAAGTTTTAAAATTTGATTTTAAAAGACTAATAGTGTTATGCATGTAAACAAATATCACATTGGTAGTATTATATTGACAGTAGTGCAATAATCAGTTCTATACCTTAAGGAAAAGATTTGAGCCGCCGACCAGAATCAGCTTGTGACGCATCACGTAAAAGCCGCATAGGTCATCACACCCCTGTTGATGACACTGTGAACAAAGAAACTTAAATTAGGAGATGAATAATAGGTGTGAGAAAGAAATCCTATGATAGACACTTGTACCTTGAAGCGCTTCCACTCCAATTTGTTGCCTTGTTTATCATTGTGTCGGCCACCTTCCGCAATGTAAGAAAAGAAAGCCCTACATGCATTGGAGAGATGCCATTGAGGTAAAAAATATCTAACGTAGTTCAATATGTACAGTGTTAGGTTAGAGGAATGTACTTACTTCTCCAAAATAGGTTGGATCGCGTAGTCCATCGGTCTATTTTTGAGCGAGTTAAATGTGTAGACTTTGTTTTCGCTCGGAACAACCACAAGTAGATCCCAATGGTTACTTATTAAACAGTACACAATGCAAGAAAATAAGTTCATATACAGTTTAAGTGCGTACAAGTAATTGAATTTTATAGTAGTACATACTCCTGGTGGTACGGGAAGAGAATGAAGTCCTTTTTCGCCTCAACATGCAATGCCTGCTTGATGTATCCTACAAGGAACTCGGATTGCAACCTAGCCATGGTCGCAGACACCATCTCGGGGTCGACAAACCCGACAAGGTGTCGACCCGTCACGGCTCGCTGCCTCATTATCCTACAAGTCATGTCAATTGTTCAAAAACATAATACAAAATCAATAAATAGTCATAGGGATGAGTATGGTGTGATACTCACAACGTCCATCATCGTACAGTAGAAATATCGATGGCTTTCAAGCTGTACAAAAAGAACAGATCCTCAAAACTCATTGGGAAGATCCCATCCTCCTGGTGGTGGAAGTGTCCCCCTCAATACTTCACATTGAAATCGACACGAGGCTCGACCTCATGTGACTTGTCGATGTACCATCCGTGTAGCAAGCGAGTGCACAAGCCTAAAGCATTCAATTCACTACTTGGGAGAAAAGGCTTTCCATGTACGAACATCTTAGAATCATGAGGGGGCTCTGTGGTCTCTGACAACTTGGACTTCTTCACAGAGGGATTCTCTGAGTTCTCCTGTGGATTTTTCGTCAGCGTGCTAGTAGACCTTTTGTGCACCAGCTGTGCACTCTGTTTAGGAGCCGGAGATGTTGTAGGTGCAGAGGAGGAGCAGTGTAGTAGCAGGCAGTGCGATGGCGGAAGGCGAGTGCAGCAAGCGATGGTAGGTGCGATAGCGAGGAAGCGGTGCAGTGCGAGGAGCGAAGTGCTAGCGTAGGAGCGAGTGCGATGCGAGGAGTAAGCGTAGGAGCAGGTGTAGTAGCAAGTGTAGGAGCAGGTGCATGAGCAGTAACCTGTAAAGCACATGCGCACATATATGTAACGGGATGTGTTGCAGTATTGAAATGATGGACAAGATGCGGAGTTTTATACCTTCTGCACTATGATAACCGTCGTGGGCCACTTGATGAACGACATCCGTGCTTTCCCGAGAGTGGTGATATCTTCGTTCGGGGGGAATTCCAGCGCATGAGACAGGAAATCATCGTGGACATAGTCCACCTGCACCCTCATGTAGCCCTTCCCCAAAGGTGTACCATGCACCGTGTCATCCTCCTTGCTTGGAAATGCAACCCCGCGTGCAACCTCAATGCATAATCCGTCTTCTATTAGGACTAGCTGGCACTTGGCAGGATCCTACAAGAAGTGCGCAACTTGATCATAATCTTTGTTAGCTGACTCATGTACATTTTACTCAGAAACACTTACTACCTTGAAGTGGGGACCGGACTAATCAATTATGGAAACACAGCTGCTAGGGTGTATCACAGGCGAGGCTACAATACCCTGACTCTGGGAGATCATCGCCATCATCTCAGCCTTTAGGCGCTCCTCACGTATAATCCATGCCTCCTCCATCTCCTGCCTCATCTCCTCCTTCACCTGGGCCCTTAGGCGCACCTCACGTGCTTCCCATGATCTTAATCTGTCACTGGAAGCGCTCTCCTCTTGGAAGAAGGACATCTTCGTATGCCCCGCACCTGCGGCATGCACCCGACCCTTATGATCGGCCTTCCCGATTGCCGAAGACAGGATGTCCCTTGACCCTTGGCTTTGAAACGTTCCTTGCTCTTTTTGCTGGCTTACCTACTACTACAGGAAGCGAATATAAGTTAGTGCTACAATACAATGGGAAGGGTCAGCTGCAATGTACTATGTTAGATGTCTTACGATGGTGGAGACGATCTGTGCAGTCGCATGGTTTGGAACCACAAGCTGACCGTCGGAGGTTTTCTTCGTCCTCGCTAATACCCAGTCGCGTGCTCGCTCCTCACATATGTGGAAGTAAGGCATCGTTGTCCCAGAGTTTGCACACTCCTCGGCTTGTCGTGTCCACTCTGCCTTCTTCCCTACATAGCCGCTGGAACCGAGGTGATGCGCGTGTGTGTTATGCCTCTATATAGCGATGTTCCTCTCTCTCAGCTCCTCCGCCTCGGGCAAATTCCTCATCCTTGTGAACTCCTCCCAAACCTCGGGAGTAACAAACGGATACCTTTCGAAGGGAGTACGGCTTTTCAACACGTACTCAGCATACATGATAACCCTGAAATGCCTCAAAGCCACACCCATTCTCTTCAAAGCGTACCGTCTCGCATTGATTTCATCTTCCTCTCGTATAATCCATTTCGCCTTAACTTCGTCCCACAACCAGTTCTTTTGCTTGGCGCTGACTTCCTTCCTCCAGTCCTTCATTGTGATCGGCACTCCCTCACCAATTGGCCGAGAAAAGAGGAGTAGCGCCCCTTACACTTGCCAGGACCCGTGCAAACTCCCATGGCATTAAAGTGGAGAACCTGCGGAGTTCTCCCTATGGCCCCTTTACTCGGTCCTCGGCCCTTTCTGACCTTACACGGTGGCGCGGAGGGAGCATCTTCTTCTCTCTCTGGCGTTGAGCCGATGCTCACTCTTTGCGACATTTCGAATATATATATTGTTGTGGTTATGACCACAGGGGTGTGTTTTTTACATGGGCTCTTTCTTCTCTTTTTATAATGGGGGGGGAACATGGAGGAACTGTCCCTTCGTGCGCGTTCCATTCTACCCTTCCCGACCAATTCTGACAGGATCTTGTCGTTTTCCTTTTTTCTTTTTGCAGGGTGTCGGATTTATCTGATGGTGTTGTCGGGTGTGTCTTTGTGGACTGCGAGGGTGCGTTCCTTCGCTGCCTTTGCCGCTATTCTGCTTCGCTCCGCGTTGTAGGTGTGGGCGAAGCAATGCTTCATTTGCTTAGCTCTGCTTCGGATAAAATATGGGCCGTGCTTCATTCACCCGATGGCTCTGGATACGATGGGCTGGACTCTGTAGCTGAGCCACTACAGTAGCCCCGCATGGCTGCGGATTGATTTCATCTTTTCCTCAGCAATGACATTCGAAGCCCGTATATTATCCATCGATTGTCTGGGTGTATGAAGGAGGGCCTTCTTTTTCGGTTTATAGAAGACGAGCGGTTTCCTTTTGACTGAAAATAAAAATAGTAGTGGGGGGAGGTTTCATTGGGCTTATTCCACTAAGCTTTTTGGCATATTTGGCTCCTCCTGGCTCCATCCTCTTCTTCATCTTCGTTAATCTTTTCCATCCAATGGGTCCTCGACGCGCCCCTCGAGCGAAATTGGTTTTAAGCGAGAGGGACGCTGGAGCTTTGTCCCCTTCCCTGGGGCGCTCTGTTTTGACTTCCGGTGAGCTAGACCTTTTGGCCCGGAACTTTGGCATAGCTCGCACGTCTATGCGTTCTCCCGGCGCGGACGAAGTTCCCCATCCACGAGCCACGGAGGCGGTCGTGTTTGCTGCCTTCTTAGAAGCCAGGTTTCGATTCCCTGCTTCTCCTCTGGTGGGATCTATATTGCGGGCCTTTCAAGCGGAGCTTTCACAACTCACTCCGAATGCTATCGTCCGGATGGCGGTGTTAGATTGGGCATTTCGAGCCGGTGGATTCAGACTGACTGGCCGTTTGTTTTCTCTTATTGAAGATGCATTTTGGCAGCCCAAATTTCACCGGGTCGGAGAGGAGGACCATCGATCTTGTTTCGGCTCCTTAAACTTCCAGACGAAGAGATCTTTAGCCAAAGAGATCCCCGTGGCCGCTGCTAAAGGTAAATGGGAGTCGGGTTGGATGCACCGGTGGTACTACCAGGAGCTAGACGGCTTAGACTCCCCCCTTCGCACTTCCCTGGGGTTTGTGAGGACTATCCGCTCGCCAAATTGGGACGCGACTGTGGAGGAGGCCCGATTGCTCGATTTTCTGAGGGCCCTTCGACACCAAAGCTCCATGCGCGACTTGGTGGAAGAGTATTGTTTATGTCGCATCGATCCTCTGGCGAGTAACCCCTCAGTTACTCTGAACTGGTCCCCCGGGGGAGATGTCTCTGTGGTCCGGCCCGAGGGAATGCAGGACTTAGGGCGCGGAGCCGCGGAAAAATTGGCTCGTAGACTCCTTGGTCCGTGCAAGGCGGTCGAATATGAAGCTGTTATGACTGCCATTGGGGCCAGACGATGCTCTCGCTTCGCCGAATGGGGGCTTCAAGCCGCTCCTCATCCCAGAGGATCAGCGGGTTCCCCTCGTCCCGCGAAGCGAGCGAGATTGGCTCGTTCTGCACCACCTCAGGCCACCAATATCTCCGGGGGAAGCGAAGGCTCAGAAGACGATGGCGACGAGGAGGTGGGCTGGAACGAGGAGTCCAGTGATGAAGGTGATTCCTCTGAATCTGTTGCCGCCACGTCTCTGTCCCCGCCGGCTCCATTTGATCTGGTTTGTACCACAGGACTTTCTGGAACATTGCCGGCGATCGAGGAGAATAAATCCCCAGGGACACCTCTTGCTTTGGGTTCTCCGCCCGGCCGTGAGGCTACAACTGGGTTACATTCTTCAGCGGGGGCCGAGCCTTTTGCCCCTTCCCGGACCCCAGTCTCTGCCTCCGAAGCGGAATTGCCTGAGACTGCCCCCGTTCCGGTCTCGTCAGATATGACATTTCCGGTCCCTGTTCCAACTCCTTTGGCGAGTAAGCAAGCTGACGGGGAACAATCTCCTGGATATTCTTTCTTGGCCATTCCTGGCGTCGATCTTGTTGATTTGGTTGGCGACGATGAAGGTGATACTTCGATTATGGAGGATGCGCTAGGATCGCCCGGAAACGTGGCTGGCGCGGCGGCGGAGGGAATTTGCGTTCCTTCGGGCGGGTTCTTTGAAACCGCCATTTCTTGAAGCTCGCGACCTTCGCCTAAACATTTCTACTCCCGATACCCCGTTGGCGTAAGGTCTTACTCCTGGTACTTTTCCCGCCACTCATTAGGGTATGATGTCTCTCTGGGCTTGACGGCCGGGTGCAGGGGTGATGACGCGGAGGCGGGAAAACTTTAGAGCCGTCGTAACAGAACGGGACAAGATACCTCCGATTTCTCCGCTCACACGAAGGAAGGAGGTATGAGCCAGCTGGTGCTATTCCCAGGTACTCCTTCTTTAGGCGGAGGGGTTTTATCCTCGCGTCAAGCGACCCTCGGGGCAGCTCTGTTCCTCCTTCGCCGATTCGACTGTCAAACTTTGCGGCTTCAGATTTCGGAGGAGGAGGGACAAGCGGACCCACTCAAGAAAATGCGTGCCGCCTTTTCTCCTTATAGCAAATCTATAAATTTATTTGGGGAGGTTAACGATCTTGCTCTTTGCGAGATGTCGATGGACCATCATCTGAAGGTGTTTATTTATTTCCGTTGTTTTTGTTTATCTCTGTATCCCTGCTGGCAACTTCTTCACTCCGCGATATCTCTTTTGCAGGGGGCTGTCGTGGCTTCAGAAATAGGTCGTCGCTTTCGGGCGTATTTTGATAAATTCAACGAAGGGGTTCAGCATTGCGAGGCGGCTAAGAAACGAGTAGAGGAGCTGGAGGCGGAGAAGGCCCATTTGTCAGAGGCACTCCGCAGCTCTAGTGAGTCCTTGGCTAGGGCCCAAGTCGAGGCAGCACAAAGCCAAGATTTGGCGGCGAAGAACGCCGAACTTGAAGGGGCTATTTCCATGATGCGGAGCCGCTTGGCCGAAGAAGAACGGGCTCGCTTAGCGGCCGAGCGGAACGAGAAAAAGAAGGAAGATCGCATAGAAGAGTTAAAGGGATTCTTGGCTGTGGCGGATGAGGCCAAGAATGTGCTGAAGAAACAAGCAGAAGAGTTTCCTTCCCAGCTCGCGACGGCGCGGGGCGAGGCTCAGATGTACCTTCGCAACGCTCAATGTGCAGAGGAGAATTACGGTTTATCCGGAAGGAAATGGACTCCATCGCTTCCAGCTCATGGAGCGATCGAGGCCTTTTTGCAACAACTTCCTCGATTTGGCATCGACGCGCCTCCGAGCCGCATTCCCCCTTCTCACCTGGAAGCTATTTCTTTTCTCACGAAGTCTACTAAGATTTTCGGGGACTCGGCGTTAACCTTCGGGGACTACTGCGCGAGGCTAGGCTCTGTGAAGACGGCACAATTGTTGGAGGCGAAGGGATGCACACATGTTCGCGAGCATTTTGGTTCTTCCTCCACTTCTATACCTTCGCCCGGGTTTGGTGACCTTCTTCCATCGGTGAAACCCTCCGCTGCTGCATTCCGGTTGTCTTCGAGCTTTATGTCTGATTTCTGGAGGCAGCATGGCGATAATGTTGCGAAGGAATCAGTGCGTCGTGCTCGGGCTTCGATGGTCGAGTTAGCGAAGGGAGCGGAAAAACCGCCATCCACTTAGTTTGCCTGCTTCTCGCATTTTCGCTATATACTTCGCTGACTTTGGGAATGTAAACGCTTCGAATTATCGTGTTGCATTTATTTCAGACTTTTCGCCTTCTTGTCTTTTCGGCTCCCTGGTTTGATATTTACTTCGATTCCTCGAACTTCGTTGCTCCCGTGGTGTATATATGCATAACGACAGTATCATTTGGGGTCCCCTCGAGCATTCTTTCTCTCCCTGCATACTTTGTTCTTCTTAGCGCCCAATTCTCCAAGATGGACGGCCTAGCTCCGCTCCCTGTCGTCGACGACGCCCTCCCCTTGGTTTTCAACTTCGGGGACGAGGCTCCGCCACCCCCACCCGCGTTGGTCCACGAAGAAGACGAACTCTGGATGGCATATGATTTGGCCCTGGAAGAGCTGACGCGGGAGGAGGCCATCGCTCGTGATATTTCAGGCGTTTACCTTCTGGTGGCGGCGTTCCCGCAGCTCCACGAGGTGACGGATGCTCTTGTTGCTGCAGTACACCGCGCGTACAACGAGTAATAGTGGATGTATATGTAACGGGTCCTACCCTCGGTGATACCTATATATATAAAAGAAGAATATCATCTTCTGTATCGCTTCTTTTATCTCTTCTTGCCGTTCTTGCTTCATTCTCGAAACTTGAATCAGCCACGTGATTATCCATGCTGATCTACATAGATATATATATATATATATTTTTCGAAGCTTGTCGAGTCGCATTGTTCCAGCGGTTGTTATTGTCTAAGGATCTGAGGGTTCCGATTACACATGGAATAGAACGGGGTCATGGTCGCCGGTAGGTTTTCGGGGTTTTTCCAGGGGCTTTTAGCCGTAGGTTTAGGGGCAGAACCTTGGGTTCCTTGGAAGGACGAAGCAAAGTATAAGCCTAACTCATCGCTTGTCAAATTCCCCTTGGGGCTGAGCCCCGCGCCGTGGGAGCTCATCGGGGGAGGGTTATGCTTGCACCTAACTTCTCCGCATTCGTCTTGGATCGTAGCCCCGAGCATTTAGAACGATTGGACAGGTAGGCAGTTAACTTTATTCTACATCCATAGACTCCTTCCCGGCGCGAGGCTGCGATTCTTCGGAGCTGAGGAACGGGTGGGCTTTGGCCCGACCAAGCGTTCGTAAACTCCTACCCGGCGCGAGGCTGCGGGTCTCCGGAGCGAGGGAACGGGTGGGCTTTGGCCCGACCAAGCGTTCGTAAGCTCCTTACCCGGCGAGGTCATGGTCTCCGGAGCGAGGGAACGGGTGGGCTTTGGCCCGACCAGCGTTCAGAACTCCTACCCGCGAGGTCATGGGTCTCCTGAGCGGGAACGGGTGGGCTTTGGCCCGACTAAGCGTTCAGAAGCTCCTACCGGGCGCGAGGTCGCGGGTCTCCTGAGCGGGGAACGGGTGGGCTTTGGCCCGACTGCGTTAAGAAGCTCCTACCCGGCCGAGGTCGCGGGTCTCCTGAGCTGGGAACGGGTGGGCTTTGGCCCGACCAAGCGTTAAAAGCTCCTACCCGGCGAGGTCGCGGGTCTCCTGAGCGAGAACGGGTGGGCTTTGGCCCGACCAAGCGTTAAGAAGCTCCTACCCGGCGAGGCTGCGGGTCTCCGGAGCGGGGGAACGGGTGGGCTTTGGCCCGACCAAGCGTTCGTAAGCTCCTACCCGGCGCGAGGCTGCGGGTCTCCTAAGTGGCATCAGCCGAAACCTTTGCTTGAGGGGGACTTTTTCTTCTTTATTGATGGGAACACAGTTTTGTACACACACACACACATTTTTTTTTTTTTTTACAACCTACGGGTAAAACTTCTTCAGAGCGTCCGTATTCCAAGTTCTTGGCACCTCCTTGCCTTGCAACGTAACGAGCTTGTGCGCCCCTTTTTTCGTAGACTCTTGGATGATATATGGTCCTTCCCACGCTGTTTCCAGCTTGGCAAAGGCTGGAGCCGCTTTCTTTAGCACCATGTCTCCGGGGGCTAGGCTTCGCTTCTGGACCTTCTTGTTGAAGCTTCGGGTCGAGGCTTTCGCGTATGCTTGTATGGTGTTCAGGGCTTGAAGTTTCTGTTCTTCCCTCAAATCGCAAGTATCCTCTATATCTTCTTGTGCTGGAGCTTTAATCACACGAAGCGATTTGGCTTGTATTTCGGCGGGGGAAACGGCTTCTTCTCCAAATATGAGTCGAAATGGAGAGAATTTCGTCGCCCGCGAGGTCGATGTCCGAAGGGCCCATAAAACATTGGGGAGCTCGTCCGGCCATGAACCCTTGGCGGAATCGTGAAGTCTTTTTTTAATGCCATCGAGGATCAATCCATTTGCTCTTTCAACAGCCCCGTTCGACTGTGGGTGTCCGACTGAAGCAAAACAGATCTCTATCCCGATATCCTCGCAATACTCTTTGAACCTCCGGGAGTCGAATTGGGACCCGTTGTCGGTAACGATTTGGAAAGGGACCCCGTATCGGCATATGATTGCTTTCCACAGAAATTTAACCGTCGCTTCAGCCGTGATCTTCGACACCGGCTCCGCTTCAATCCACCTAGAGAAATAGTCAATCGCGACAATCACGAACTGAAGACTTGCTCGAGCTTTGGGCAACGCTCCTACTATATCCATCCCCCACTTGGCGAAGGGCCAGATCGGCGGTATTGGACGCAGTTCGCCGGGTGGGGCCCTTTTCTGTCTCGACATCCACTGGCATGCGTGGCAATGCCGGACTACCTCTTCCGCGTCCTTTAGCGCTGAAGGCCAATAGAATCCCATCCGGAAGACCTTTCCAGCGAGACTTCTGGGGGCTTGGTGTGCTCCACAAGTTCCTTGGTGCGCCTCTTGTAGGGCTTGTATCCCCTCTTCACGTGAAATGCAACGAAGCCATGGAGCGCAGAGTCCATTACGAAAAAGCAACCCTTCTATTATGGCATATTTCTTTGCTCGCCTTTCCACACGCCTCGAAGACGCCTCGTCATGGGGTAGCTTCCCTGTAAGAAGGAAATCGTACACTTCACTTCTCCAGTCCTCGACCCTCGTTCTGGTGACTACATTCACATGCAGAGAAATTGAGGCGGCTTGGAGCTCCTCGAAGAAGACCGTGGGTGGCAAGGTCCCTCCGTTCGCAGCGATCTTTGCCAATTCATCTGCTCTCGTGTTCTGGGCTCTTGGAATAGCGAGGACGGTGAACCCCTCGAAGCCTTTTTCTAGTGCGCGAATTGCTTCCACATACTTTTGGAGTTGCTCGTCCTTTACTTGATATTCTTTGGAAATTTGTCCTTGGACCAACTTTGAGTCAGTCTGCAAGATGGCTCTTCTTGCCCCCATGGTTTTTGCCTTTCGTAGCCCCAGCAACAGCGCTTCATACTCCGCCATGTTGTTAGTCGAGGGAAACTGAAGTCTTGCCGCAAACTCAGCGAGCTCCCCCCCTGGGGCTCTCACTATCGCTGCAATCCCAGCTCCCTTTACTCCCCATGATCCATCCGAATTGATGGTCCATACCGCCGGGATCCTCCCCTCTTCGCAGGTTGGAGACGTCCATTCCACCACGAAGTCGGCCAAAACTTGACTCTTTATGGCAGTGCGTGGTATTATCCCCAACTCAAAAGATGCTAGTTCGACCGCCCATTTGCTGATACGTCATGTGCTCTCCCTATTGGTCAACATCGAGCCGAGGGGGTATGTCGTTGGTACTTTGATACGGTTAGCTTGGAAATAATGGCGAAGCTTCCTGGATGCCATTAGCAATGCATACATCAGCTTCTCCATTTCCGTGTATCGCAACCTCGCCCCTTGCAGCGCCTCGGAGACGAAGTAGATTGGTTGTTGCTTTGGGCCTTGCGGTTGTACCAATACTGCACTGACAGCCGAGGGGCTTGCTGCCAAATACAATAAAAGCTCTTCGCCTTGTTTTGGGCTTCGTAGGGTTGGCACTTCCATAAGGTTTTGCTTCAACTTGTCGAAGGCGAGCTGACATTCCTCTGTCCAAGCGAAAGTGCCGCTGTGTCGCAGTGCTTTGAAGATGGGTAGACTCTGCTCCGCGGACTTAGGAAGGAAACGGTTGAGGGCGGCAAGCCTCCCTGCTAAACGTTGTACCTCTTTCACATTCTTGGGCGGGGCCATGTCTTGGATAGCTCTTATTTTCTCGGGGTTCGCTTCGATGCCCCGTTGTGACACCAGGAATCCCAGCAATTTTCCCGCATCTACGCCGAAGACGCACTTGTTCGGGTTGAGCTTCATCCTCTCAGCTCTCAGGCTGTTGAAAGTCTCCCTTAGATCGGTTAAATGTTCTTCCTTCTTCTCACTTTTAACGATGATGTCATCGACGTACGCTTCCACGTTCTTTCCTAATTGGTTCGCAAAAACCTGGGCGATAAGACGCGCGAAGGTAGCACCTGCATTTTTAAGGCCGAACGGCATCCGAACGAAACAATAAGTGCCGAAGGGGGTGATGAACGCCGTCTTGTCCTCGTCTTCCTTCCGCATATAAATTTGGTGATACCCAGAATAAGCATCAAGGAAACTCATCCTTTCTGACCCGGAGGTTGAGTCAACGAGTTGATCGATGCGGGGGAGGGGGAAGTCATCTTTAGGGCACGCCTTGTTGAGGTCGGTGAAATCGATACACATCCTCCAAGCCCCGCTGGCTTTTTTGACCAGGACCACATTGGCCAACCACTCCGTATGGACCGCCTCCCGTATGATTCCTGCTTGGAGGAGCTTCACCACCTCCGCCTTGGCCGCAGCTTGCCTCTCAATGGAAAGCTTCCGGAGCTTCTGCTTCTTTGGTTTGACACTTTCGCTGGTTGCCAAGGCGTGCTCGACGGTTTCCCTTTTAACCCCCGGAAGGTCCTCCGGTCCCCACGCGAATACTGTCTCGTATTCCTGGAGAAGCTGCATTAAGTATTTTTCTTCGCTGGGGGTGAGGGTGGCGCTGAGGGTTATAATCCTCTCTCCTCCTGGGTGGAGGGGTACCCGTCTTGTTTCACCCTGGGGTTGCGGTTTGGGGAGCCATTTTCCACGAGGCATTGTTGTTAGGTCCTGCTCGGTGGTATGAACATACCTAACCCGAGAAGGATTTTCCATGTCTATTTTCCTGGCGAGGGCTTGGTCTCCTTTGACCGTGATAACGCCACTTCCCGATGGGATCTTCATACATAGGAATCCGTGGTGGATAACTGCCGCCATGGCCGTCAATGATCCCCGACCGAGGATGGCGTTATATTGGAAGGGTATATCCACTACGTCGAATGTGACTAGGTTGGATGTCTGACTCTGTGGCGTCGCGAAGGTAACTTCCAGCTCCACTTGTCCAAGGGTGTTAACTTCGTGGCCCCCAAAGCCCACCAATGGTACCTCCGACTTCTTCAGTCGATCGCGGGGTATCATCATTTGTCGAAAAGCCTCCGCCGAGAGAATGTCCGCAGCACTTCCCCCGTCGATCAACACTCGACGAACTTCGCACTCGGCGATGATCGCCGTCACGACCAAAGAGTCTTGATGTGGGAAATGCACTCCCGCTGCATCTTCTTGTGTGAAAGTGATTGGTCCAAATTCCTTCGGGGCGGGGCCGACGGGGCTGAGTCCTACGTGATTAATTTGCCTTGCGTAAGCCTTCCTCTGCCTTTTCGACGAGAGGTGTGAGGAAGACCCCCCGGCAATAACGTTGATTATGCGTCGGAGCTGATTTACCCCCCCCCCCCGGGAGGGGGAGGAGGAGGACGGTGCTCCGCTGGGGGCGATGCCGGCACTGGGGGGTGAACACCCGCGTACCTTCGCTTTCTTTCGAAGCGACGATAGCCTTCAATTACCTTACAATGTGCGGTGTCGTGTGTGTTGTTGTCGCCATGATATTCACATGTATACCCTTTTCGGCTTTGCTCCTCCTTGCTGTCCAAATGGATTCCTCCCTTTGGCCTCCCCTGCTCCATTGGTGAACTCCATTTTTGCTGTCCTCCAAACCCTCCTTGACTCGCCCGATTTTCCACATAGTGAATCCTCCTTCCTTTGTCTCTTCTGGCTGGTTCTGCGCGCCGTTCCTTCGCCGCGGCCCTCGGGGGAGGATCTCTCCTCCGGTCCCTCTTGCGTGGGCCCATCTCTTCTGTTTCTCGCAGCGGCCCGCCCTCTCTCCGGAGATGATCTTCCTCTGCCCTGGCGTATTCCCTCATCTTTGCGAATAGCTCTTCCACAGAGCGTACTTCCTTGCGTGCCAGTCTCTCCGCCAACGGCCCCCTTCGCAACCCAAAACGCGCGGCGTTGATTATGGTTGTGTCGCTAACCCCTCGAACTTGGCATTTGATTCGAGAAAATCGCTGGAAATAGCTCTTTAGGGTTTCGCCTTCACGCTGTTTAATTGCAAATAGGTCGCTTTCCTCTTTAATCCCGTCAACGTTGCCTTGAAAATTGCCTTCAAGTTTCGCCCGGAGTTGCGGCCAGTTGGTGATAGAATTTGGCTCCAAAGAAGAATACCAGGATAAGGCTATCCCCTCCAATGCCAATAGCAATCCTTTGGCTTTAATATCGTCATCACCTCCGGCGGCTTCCATGGCCGTATCATAGACACGAAGAAATTCTCTTGGGTTGGTTTTGCCATCATACGGTTTTACTGTGGGGAGTTTGAAGCTTCCTGGTGAGGGCCACCTTTTTGTTCGAAGCCTGATGCTGAGAGGGTTCAAATCGCTTTCCTCTCTTTCCGTTCTCATGTATGTTGGAGAAGATACTTCCCGGCTTGGGCTGTAATCTTGAGATTCCTCACACCTCCATTCTTGTTGTTCCTGCAAGCGTTTTACTTCGGCCATAAGCCTTTCGTTGGCCTCCATCAGCGCCTGTATGTTAGGGTCGATTGCCTCCTGACTTCCGGTCCCCCCTTCGAAGCCCCCCTTCTGCCCTTTGCCGACTTGGCGACGAGCTGGGGGGGTTGAAGCTTCTACTATGTCTCCTCCCATCGTCGAAGCGTGTATACCTGCAGTTGGGGGACGCCGTTTGGGGGCGCGCTTGCGCGTCGTCGCCGGAGTTTGTGGAGGTGGCGCCCCTGGAGCTTCCCTTGTTGTTGCTGGAGCCAAAACGCGATCCTCCTCGTTCAGGAGCTGAAGTTGTCCGCGCGATTGGCTCCTGGTGGATCGTCTGGATCCGCTCGCTCCAGCCGTCGCCGTTGCTCCCGTCGGCGGCGTCTCCTTAGACGCTGCCTCTGCTCCCTTCTTTGGTGGCATGGTTTTTTGGAAAATGTGTTCGTCGTCTAGATTGGTGAGCTTCATGTTCTTCCGCTCCCCACGGACGGCGCCAGTGTTGTGGTTATGACCACAGGGGTGTGTTTTTTACATGGGCTCTTTCTTCTCTTTTTATAATGGGGGGGAACATGGAGGAACTGTCCCTTCGTGCGCGTTCCATTCTACCCTTCCCGACCAATTCTGACAGGATCTTGTCGTTTTCCTTTTTTCTTTTTGCAGGGTGTCGGATTTATCTGATGGTGTTGTCGGGTGTGTCTTTGTGGACTGCGAGGGTGCGTTCCTCCGCTGCCTTCGCCGCTATTCTGCTTCGCTCCGCGTTGTAGGTGTGGGCGAAGCAATGCTTCATTTGCTTAGCTCTGCTTCGGATAAAATATGGGCCGTGCTTCATTCACCCGATGGCTCTGGATACGATGGGCTGGACTCTGTAACTGAGCCACTACATATATGTCAAACCTAAACTTCATGAGAGAAAGCAATTCATATATATGACATGATTATATTTAGCATAAGTAATGACTCCTATTCTCTAATTAGGTTAGGCCCTAATCCCATTCGAGGATATGTGATTCGGGCACGTTCCTTAGCTGTTGTACAACTCAAGAGAAAATTTCGGCAGCATCTCCCCGCTGTTCTCCAAATACACGTCTCGACAACAGGTCAAGAGGGTGTGTATTCGGAGAACACCAGGGAGTTGCTGCCAAAACTTTCTGTAGAGTTGTACAACAGCTCAAGAACTTGCCCGAACCACATATCCTCGAACTTTCCAAAAAAGTGGACAATTCGAGACTGCTAATTTATAAATATGACATTTCAGCATATTTATAAACAAGCACTCTCGAACGGGAGACGCATTAAGCAAATTAAAATAATAAATAACCATGAATAATCAATGTTAATGAAGCATAAGCATAATTACGAAAATAAAATTCACATAGTATCAAAGTATTACACACAACAGTTCTACATGAAATCATAAAAGCTGGAGCGACAACTCTCAACATTCCAGACACTGTTGGATATTAACAAACTACCAGAGCATGGTTCCTATATGATAGGAATTCAGTTTAGCAACTAGGTCATGCTTGTCAGTCTCTTAATTTCAAAATAAGAATTTATATGTGAATGATTCTTCTTGCACCTTCTTTAATTTCCTAGCTATAGTCAGCACCTATACACAAGAATCAAATAGTTGGGTGTACTTTAGCTATTATGCAATCCACGATCAAGGTCCTTGCTGCCGGCTGTGGTTTGCAGTTTTTTGAAATCACATATCCCTAACTCTTTGCAGCCTTCATGGTAAGCTCAAAATTCATATCAACTCTGAAAATCAACTTGGCAACTATATAATTTCAATTTGGCCAGATTTTTGGATGTTCCAAAGTTTATGAAAATGTTTGTGGATGTTCTTGACATAGCACTGATATTTCTAAATTTTTTAAAAGTTGTAGATTTTTTCCATAAATTCTCTTACAGCCTTAGTTATTTATACATATGCACATTTCCAGCATACATACAGCAAACAAAATTTATGCCAAACATCCAACTCACAGATACGAAATTTTCTCATAACATTCTACACAATCTAACATAAATCAAAGGCTATGTGTTTGCTAGGGCACATTCATGGACCAATTAGCATGAATCAAACTAGGATAAATTGTTTCCTTATACTCTGCCATGAACAACAATTCCAGATCAAGGCCAATCCTATACATCACAACAAAATGGGGATGAATCCAACTCAATTTCCTACAAAAATCTCCTTTGATTTACACAATCACAGAGAAGGGGAGAGGGCAAGAGGAGGGGCGGTGGCTAGCCCTCACCTTCACAGGTCCTCGGCTGAAGGGGAGGAGGTCACCGGAGCAGGAGCTGGACGGCCGGCTCGGGGCGACGGCCGAGCTGGGCGCCGCCAGATCTGGCCAGAGGAAGGCACCACCGTCCGGGGAACGGAGCAGAGAGTTACCGGCCTTGGGGGAGGGAGCAGATGGAAGGGTGCTCGGCTAGGGCGGCGCGTCCAAGCAGGGGAACCGCAGTGTGGCGAGCTCGGCCAAGGCGGCGTGCCGGAGCAGGGGAATGTAGGATCGAAAGACACAAATATAGCAATCAGAGGGGGGTGAATGATTGTGCGGAAGCTAAAACCAAATTCTTGATCTACTAAAAGTTCACCCCAAAACAGAACCAAATAATTGCCTCGTATTCGACAAAAACAGAATGATAGAGGTTTGGTAAAACGCGAATTCCTGGAGATCCAACCGTCGGAACAATCTGAAATTTGTACACAAGAAACTAGATTCCAATACGAATCGAACCCAAAAAGAATTCGATCAATCGGACTTACGGATCAAAAGTTATGACCTTCGCAAGCTTGCTGTGACAGAAGATGACGAGAATAGATCTAACTAGAATTGTAGCTCGTCGAAAGATTTGAAGAACTTGATCTTTATTTCTCCTTTATTTTGTCTAAAGTACTCCAAACAAAAGAGTACAACCCTAAAGCTTGCTCAAAGCTTGATGCCCTTCAACAGGAGACAACCCCTCCTATTTAAAGGACCAAAACACAAGGAGTCATGAATACAATTCCTACTCCTAATCCTAGAAGGAGTCCCACTCCTAATCCTAGAAGGAGCCCCACTCCTAATCCTAGAAAGAGTATGTATTCAACACAACTCCTCTTGGCCCAACCTGGCCGAGTACAACTCTTGCACGCGTATGGCAACCCTACCATACTCACGTGACTAACACTTTGCAAGCGAATGACCTCCTGCTATTCTCACATGACTAACCATTCTTCATGTGCACCATTCTCCTAGCCCGAATGTCCCGCATGACATCCTTGACGACCAAGACCTCAGTTCCCCCTGAACCTAGTCCCGAACCTCAGTTCCTCCATGAACCTAGTTCCGGTCCTGTCATCGACCACATTCGCCCTCGAGCAATACCTGCACATGAACAAACCACAAAACGATTCCGAGCACAAATCTACGACTTGACTCACATTAAACCATGCAACCACTCACAGGAGTGCATTGCATTAAATATTCTAAGAACACGATTTCAAAACACGAACGAAAACTTTTGCAAAAATCAAAAAGCTTTTCAAATAATCAAACTGATTTCAGATCTTTTCAAATAAAGAAACCAAAAAATAAATCTTGTCGAAATATCAAACTGGTTTCAAATCTTTTTCAAATACTCATCATCAAAATCAAATGGATCAAAAATAACGATCCTTCAGGGAACCGTAGGGGGGCGAGCTCGCCCTGAGTGGCGTCGGGCTGGGAGGGGAGGAAGCGCCACCACCGGCAGGAGGAGCGGCCGCCGCCGCTAGAGCTGGCCAGAGGAAAGGCGGTGCCGGGGGGAGGGGAGGGTGCACGGGGAGGTCGAGGGTTTGGGGAGACGACGGCGACTGGAGCAAGGCGAGGGGAGGCGGCAGGAGGAGGAGGAGAGAGCGCAGTGAGGACTAAGCAACACATCGAGGTCGGCGGTGGTGCGGTGGGATATAATATAAGGTTCATCTCAATCGGTTCAGTGGAGAAACTGTTAGCAATATGTGCGCTATTACAATCGGTTCAGTAAAGAAACCGATACTAAAGATAATGAGTATTACAGTCGGATCAGTATAGAAACCGATAGTAATATGTATTGATAATACAATCGATTCAGTAGAGAAACCGATACAAATGGTAACTAGTATTACCATCGGTTTAATACATAAACCGATACGAATGTTAACAGTATTACAATCGGTTCAGTATAAAAATCGATACTAATGTTCAGCAGTAGTACAATCGGTTCAATATAGAAACTGATACTAATGTTGATGTATTAAAATCGGTTTAAAATAAGAACCAATACAAATGTAGATAGTATTAGAATCAATTTTTATTAAAACCGATACAAAAAAATCACCATTTTTAGGTGTTCTTCATCCTACTCATGGGTGTACTGTTATCTTGTATCAATCTGTTATATTGTAATGCTGTTATATTGTACCAATCACAATTCTGTTATATTGTACCAATGTGACGCTCATTAGCCGAAAACCATGATGGAACTTTAATAACAGAGATGACACACATGAGTTGAAATTATTTGAAATTTTGCAGAAACATCATGGTTTCTCAAAAATGAACTTTCGACTATGTCAGCGTATGAGCTAACAGACCCCTCCGGATCGGGGTGTATGAAGTTCGAACAGGGGGCTTTCGTGGAGATCACTCGAGAGAGGTGGTGAAAAGGAAGCGGAGATGAAGCTTGCAAGGGGACACTAGGGTTTACCCAGGTTCGGGCCCTCCTCACGAGTAACAGCCCTAGTCCTGCTTGTCTATTCTTGCTTGTGCTCTTGGGGGAAACTGAGACAACCTAGAGCTTGGAACTGAATGTCCCTAACCCAAGGAAATCAAACCCAAAAAGAAGAAGACGACCCCTTTCTCCCATGCAGCACGGCTCCCTTTTATAGCTGGGCTGGCGGGGGTGCATGGGAGCTTACATCAGTGTACCCATTACACTGCCATACCGCATTTAATGCACCTGTCACTATTTCTGAGTCACACTTAATGCTCTGACGTAGCCGACTTGGCCCTGGCCTCGGGCCCCGCGTGCCGGCCGGCTCAGCCCGCTTCGTCAGGGGGGGCTTTCATCATGACGCCACCCGTAATAAATGCTCATGTTGGGAACATGCGC
Source organism: Rhipidocladum racemiflorum (assembly GCA_036346355.1). Taxonomy (NCBI): domain Eukaryota; kingdom Viridiplantae; phylum Streptophyta; class Magnoliopsida; order Poales; family Poaceae; genus Rhipidocladum; species Rhipidocladum racemiflorum. The sequence continues at coordinate 9,179,837 of CM070583.1, forward strand.
CGTCACACTGTGGCCTTCATTACCTCATTTAATGCGCATGATACGCATTAAATGTCCTTGACCCTAAGTGCGGCGGCACAGACCACTAGGTGGCCTCGGGAACTGAGCGCCAGCGGCGTGGCCTAGACGCCACCTATCCGCTGGGCGGTCACCTTTACTGACCGCCAGCACCGTGGCCTGAACACCACACATCCATTTGGCGGTCACCTTTCTTGTCGCCGGTAGATGTCTGAACGCCACTGTCATTGGCGGTCACCCTTCTTGACCGCCCGGCGTGGCAACGCCACTGTTATTTGGCGATCACCCTTGCTGACAGCCAGTGGCGTGGCCTGAACGCCACCTGTCCGTTGGGCGATCACCCTTGCTGACCGCCAGCGGCGTGTCCTGAACGCCACCTGTCCGCTGGGCGATCACCTTCACTACGGTGAAGTGGGCACCCTGTTGTAGAATACACCGACAGTAGCCCCCGGGCCCAACCAGGAGTGTCCTTGACTCCCTTTTTCGAAAAAAAGTGGTTCAACCTCCCGAGTGGGTCCATCATAAATGCCCACGTAACGTCGCAGCTTTAAATGCCCACCGCTGTTTCTGGGCATTAAGGCCGAACACGCAACCACCCCTGCCTCATAATCGACGCCGGACCTTTGGGGAATGTGGCCACGATTTGGCAGCCTTTTGGGCTTCCGCTTTTGAACCGTCGCGACGCTTTGAGTTTCCGGCCACATCGTCCCCCCGTGTGCCTATATGTACAAGTTGCCACGGGGGGGAGCGTTTCTTTCCTTCAGTCTTACCCAGCCGCTAAGTCTTCAGATCCTCGTGCTTCTTTGCTAACTGCCTCCTTGCACATCGCCTCCTTCGCCCAGATGGCAGCTCCAGCGCCTGTGCTTCCGCCGTCGACCATCGAGGAAGAGGAGGCCACAAGGTTCTCCTGGCACATTACCGGGGGCACCCTCTGCATCCGTACCGGGACCATCGCGCCCGGCTGCCGCCCGGGAGAAGTGATTTTCTTCGGCTGGGCATTGCTGGCGGGCCTACTCCCGCCGGTTTCCTACTTCTACCTCTCTGTCCTCAACTTCTACTCCATCCACAATATTCATCTTCCTCCCAACTCCATCATCCTCCTGGCTATCTTTTCTTACTTCTGCGAAATGTTCGTGGTAGCCCCCAACCTTCCTCTCTTTCGCTTTTTCTATGCCTTGCGCACGGCCAGGGATCCTTCCATCCCGTCGGGGTGCTGCCACTTTCGCCTTCGAGACGGCGCGACTTCGCGCTACATCCAGTTGGATTTTAGGTCCAACTGGAAGACCTAGCGCAATGAGTGTCTCTATGTCGAGGACGACAGCGGCATAGAAGTCCTGGAGCTACCGACCGGGCCGTCGGTCAGCAACCCCACTTGGGGAGTGCATGTTGACGAGACGCCCGAGCTCCGGATGATGTTGGCCCGCGTGGACCAGCTGCGGACAGCGGGCTTGACGGGAGGCATGGTTCTTCGAGACTTCATTTCTCGGAGGATCAACCCCCTGCGCCGCTATGCCCGCCCGGCCTGGCAGTACAGGGGCCTTGATGATGTGACCCGGACGGTCCTCGGAGGTAGGTTATTTGTCCTTCTTCTTTCTTTTCCTTTCTTTTCTTTTCTTTTCTTTTTTTTCGATTGCCGCCAAGCTGACGGCGTTATTCACAGCTGCAGGGGACTTAAACTCAACGAAGATTGACGCCTGGATGGGGCTGCTGGGTGCCCCCGGCGTCATCCTGCCTTTTCCAGCGGGAGCACTCTCACTTTGCCTCGTGGAGCCCCGGGAGCGCGTGGCGATTACCCGGGCGATGCCTGTTATAGACGCCACGGGACTAGTGAACACGCCCCGCCAAAGGGTCCTGAAAATCCGGGATCCTCCTCCAGCTGGCGACCAAGGAAGGGGCAAACGCCCCGCCGCCGACGACGCCCCTCGTACTAGCCCCAAGAGGGTTCGCGCCCCGGGAGGGGACGCGACGACCTCGACCGCTCCGCCGGGCTCAACTGGAGCGGGGAGCTCTTCGGCGGCCACGCCTGCGACTTCAACTTATCCCACTGAGGTGATTGAAGTAGACGCTGCTCCGACCGTAGCTCCGCCGGTCCCAATCCTTCCTCCGTCGCCGCAGGTCGATCTGCCAGCCCCGGTACTTCCTCCGCCGGCGCCGGCGCAGGCCGATCCGCCAGCCCCGGTTCTTCCTCCTGCGCCGGCTGCACCTGTTGTACTTGCGCCGCCACTGGCGCCGCGAGGGGGGCTGAACCACCCCCTGGCCGCACCACGCTTCAGGAGACCTTCTGCTGTGTACTTAATCCAAAACACAGCAAGCTGTTAAGTTCTTTTAATCTGAGAGGCTTACCCCTTTTACCTTCTTTAGGGCGACCACTTCAAGCACCCCAGCCGCAGGCGACCAGGGAACTGTAGTGGCCGTGGCAGCCTCGGTTGTGGTGGACGAGCACGGGGGCGACGCGGGTGGCCGCCCTGTGGCCGCCCCTGGGGTGACCGCCGCCCCAACCTAAGACGAGCTGGCCTTGCAGCCCACTCTAGAGGCCCCCACTGCTTCGGTTCCCTCGGCGGATGCGGACGCCCTGCTAGCTGCCCTCAGCGAGCTTCACTCCAGCGTCAGCAATCGTCTCGCGACAAGCAAGGAGAAGCTAAGGGAAGCCACCATGGAGATCAACCGCCTCCGCAAGGAGGCGCAGGACTGGCGCAGCCAGATGGCGTGGTTGGAGCTACAGCAGGAGAGGGCGTAAGGAGCGCTCCGCGTCGAGGCGCTCGCCAGGGAGTGCGACGCGGAGAGGAGTGACCGGCTCCACGCAGAGACCGAGACTACCTCCATGCTGTGCCCCGCCTTTGACCGGATGGTGGCCAACCTGGCGCCGTTGGGGCTGGAGCAGCCGCCTCCCCTTGAGCAGAGGGCACGACACTATGCCTTCTGCATGGGCCGTATCGCCGACTTCCTCACCCTCCTGCCCGCCGCCTTGGCCACCTGGTCCAGCGAAGAGGGGCGTGCAGCCACGGCGAAGTACGTGCTGGCGTGCTGCACCAGTCAGGACGCCAACTTCGACCCCCTGGCCGCCATCCAGGGGGTGGAAGGAGACTGGGCCCGTGCGGAGGCACAGGTGCACGACACCGCCGAACAGGTCGCCGGGCAGCTCGAGATGGTCAACCCGACACTAGAAGCAGTGGCCGAGGACGTGGCTCTTGGGCTGGACGGTGGCCCGGCAGAAGACCAGGGGGCTGCGGAGGCCGCGGCGGACGAGGAGTGAAGACCCTCGGCTTAGCTTCTTTTGTTTTTGTCCCTATCCGTAAAAACTACTGCAAGTTAGAATCTTACTCATGAATGCAAGCGTTTCCCTTTACATGTATTAAGCTTGAATGTTTGTCCGCGGGCCCCACTTTGCTGGTTCTGCACGAGCGAACAGACAGCCGCACGCTTTAAAGGTTAGTCGGGATGCAGGGTTTGAGACCCTCTCGCCGGAACAACGCCATCTCAGGACCTTAGGACTTTGTGAAACTAACTACCCTCGTAGTCTCTTGGGACCGAACACTTGGTGATGTGTGGCAGGGTAGTAGGCTCTCGGTAGCGGTGTTTAAGTCGCCTGTTCTCACGGGGACACCCAGAGCATCATGACCGTGTTGAGAACCGTGCTAAACCAGTCGCCCGATCGCCCATTCCTGCTCGCCGTGCTCACCCAGTCGGGCTATGAATCGGGAGCGGCTCACCCAGCTCGGGAGCGACCAGCACCGGAGGGGAGGAGAGGTACTTCTTCAAATCTTCAAATGCTTGTTGTGCTTCTGTAGTCCATTCAAAGAAGTTAGTTTTCTTTAACAGGTTGAAAAAGGGGAGGCTCCTTTCTCTCAATCGGGCTATGAATCGGCCAAGAGAGGCCAGACGACCAGCTAAACACTGCACTTGCTTGAGCCGTGTGGGTGGCTGCATCTGCTCGATGGCTGTGATCTTTTCCGAGTTAACCTCGATTCCACGACTGGAAACGAGGAACCCGAGCAGCTTTCCGAATGACACGCCGAACACACACTTCTCAGGATTTAGCTTCAAACAATACTGCCGTAGGTGGGAGAAAGTCTCCTCTAGATCTTCAACAAGCCCAGCAGTCTTTTTCGCCTTCACTACCAAGTCATCAACATATACTTCAAGGTTTCTTCCAATTTGTGACCGAAATACAGTGTGCATAGCCCGCTGGTAGGTTGAGCCAGCATTCTTCAGCCCAAAGGGCATCCGAACATAACAGTACATGCCAATAGGGGTCACAAAAGCAGTCTTCTCCTCGTCTTCCCGCGCCATGTTGATCTGGTGGTAGCCGGAGTAGGCATCCAGGAAACACAAGACCTCACACCCTGCCGTGGAGTCAACGACGATGTCTCTTCGTGGCAGAGGGTACGGGTCCTTGGGGCAGGCTTTGTTAAGGTCGGTGAAGTCGATGCACATCCGCCACTTCCCGTTTGGCTTCTTGACAAGCACGGGGTTGGCCAGCCACTCAGGGTAGGTGGCCTCCCGTATGATCCTTGCATGCAGCAGTTTCTCCACCTCATCCCGAATGGCATCTTGCCGCTCTAGTGCCTGCCTCCGGACTTTCTGCCGGACTGGGTGCACTCCAGGGAGCGTTGCCAATCGGTGCTCAATCACCTCCCTAGGGACCCGGGTCATTTCAGATGGTTCCCAAGCAAACACATCTAAGTTGGACCGGAGGAAGGTGACGAGCGCGTCTTCCTATTTGGCGCTGACGTTGGCGCCGATCTTCACGACCTTCCCAGAGCCGTCCTCGCCCATGGGGACCACCTTCACTTCACCTGGGGGACCAGGTGAAGCGCGGGTCTTGGCCGGGGGGAGCTCCGGGCAGACGTCCTCGACTCGGGCCGAGCAGGTGGCGCCGGCCAGGTCCTGCACCTGTTTACTAAGGCGCAGGGCTTCCATCCGGTCCACCTTCACAGTGATTGGGCCTCCGGGCCCGGGGATCTTCACCATCAGGTAGGCATAGTGCGTGGCCGCCATGAACTTGACCAAAGCTGGTCGGCCAAGTAAGGCGTTGTAGGGGAGGTCAAAATTGGTGACCTCAAAATCGACTCTCTCTGTCTGGAAGTTCTCCACACTTCCGAATGTGACGGGCAGTTGGACTTGTCCCAGGGGCATCAAGCCTACCCCGGGGGCAACTCCGTAGAAGAGCGGGGCTGGGCGCAACTCCTCGTAGGGAATTTGGAGTGCCCTGAACGCCCCAACTGACATAAGGTTGATGGAGCTTCCTCCATCAACCAGCACTCGCCCGAGTCTCGCATTTCGAACCGTGGGCGAGACCACGATCAGAAGATGGCTCAGGCCGGAAGTGCTCTCTGGGTGGTCGGCTCGACTGAAAGTGATCGGCTCCTCCGGCCATTTCAGTGTCCTGCTCACCCCGGGGGTTGGCACGGTGGCGCACACCTCCCTCAACTCTCGCTTGTACTGCGAGTTGGAAGAGTAGGTGGCGGAGCCACCGTGAATGAACGCCACCGTGTGCTCCGCTTGCTGAAAGGCCAGCGAAGCGGGGTCTTCACTTGTATCGTCGCGGTCATCTTCGCGGCGTTTCTTGAGCCGCTGGTCCACTAGCTTGGACACGACCTGGCAATCCGCCAGATCATGTCCGCTGGTCCTATGGATGGGGCAGTAGGGCTTGCTCCCGTCGTCTTCTCGGTGAGGTGAACGGCGGTCCCGGCGGTCACCGTGCTGGTCTCGGCGATCACCACTTCCGTCCCGGCGGTCGTGCCGCTGCGGCTTGGCTTCCGGCTCAGCGACTAGGATCTCCCCGGCGCTGGCCTCCTTGCGCTTCTTCTTTTTCTTAAGGTCGGAGGCTTTCGAGGTTCCTGCCTTGCTGTGGCCGGAAGGCCCTGCCGCGCGCTCCCGGGCCTCCGCCGCCCTGGCGCATTTATGCGCTAGGGAAAATAGTTCGGAAGTGGTCGATACAGTGCGGGTAGCCATCTTCTCCCGCATCTTCTGATCCCGAACCCCCCTCCGGAACGCGATGATCACCGATTGCTCGGAAATCCGGGGGATCGTGTTGCGGCAGTGGCTGAACCGCCGGATGAACTCCCTCAAGGACTCCCCCTTTGTCTGTTACAGGGCGTGGAGGTCGTCCTCCATGCCCGGCTGAGTGTAGGAGCCCTGAAAGTTGGCGACAAAAAGGTCGCACAGTTCCTCCCACGAGTGCACAAAGCCTCGCGGGAGGTTCAGCAGCCAGGAGCGGGCAGAGCTCGTCAGTGACGTCGGGAGGTAGTTGGCCATAATCTTCTCGGACCCTCCCGCGGCATGTACCACCGTAGTGTAGATTTGTAGGAACTCCTCCAGGTTGGTGGTGCTGTCGTACTTTTCGATGGACGCAGAGCGGAATCTCTTCGACCACGTAGCTTGGCGTAGGCGAAGGGAGAACGCCTGGCATCCAACGTTGTAGGGTGAGCAGCGTCGCTCGCCTGCTCCTCGTCCCCGAGATGGGGTCGAGGAGTGCGAGTCTACGCTCTCCCTAGAGTCAGGGGGAGAGATCTCCCCCTGACCACCAGGCGTTGGGCGGCCATCGCGATGCCGTACATGCTCACGACACCCCCAAAGGACATCGAGCAAGTCATCATCGCGGTGGAGCCGCCTTTCGTCTAGATGGGCCCTCAGATCCTTGTGGCCCCCCATCGACTTGGGGGGACCGCGAGAATGGGTTGGAGCATGTGCACGTCCCCCGATATCCGAGGGGGTTGCAACCTGTGCACCCTTACCCTTGTCCTGGCCCTCCTAGCCGGGAAAGACCATGCTGGGGCGGCTGGAAGCCTGCGCATCGGTCGTGCGCGCGTCCTGCCTCCTGGCCGGGAAAGATCATGCTGGGGCTTTCGTGGAGATCGCTCGAGAGAGGTGGTGAAAAGGAAGCGGAGATGAAGCTTGGAAGGGGACAATAGGGTTTACCCAGGTTCGGGCCCTCCTCACGAGTAACAACCCTTGTCCTGCTTGTCTATTCTTGCTTGTGCTCTTGGGGGAAACTGAGACAACCTAGAGCTTGGAACTGAATGTCCCTAACCCAAGGAAATCAAACCCAAAAAGAAGAAGCTGACCCCTTTCTCCCATGCACCACGGCTCCCTTTTATAGCTGGGCTGGCGGGGCGCATGGGAGCATACATCAGTGTACCCATTACACAGCCATACCGCATTTAATGCACCTATCACTATTTCTGAGTCACACTGAATGCTCTGACGTAGCCGACTTGGCCCTGGCCTCGGGCCCCACGTGCCGACCATCTCCGCCCGCTTGTCAGGGGGGCTTTCATCATGATGCCACCCGTAATAAATGCTCACGTTGGGAACATGCGCCGTCACACTGTGGCCTTCATTACCCCCATTTAATGCGTACGATACGCATTAAATGTCCTTGACCCTCCGTGCGGCGGCACAGACCACTAGGTGGCCTCGGGAACTGAGCGCCAGCGGCATGGCCTAGACGCCACCGTCGTGGCGGTCACTTTTCTTGGCGCCCGGCGCGTGGCTGGCACCACACTGTCCATTGGCGATCACTGATCGACCGCCCGGTGTGGCTCGACGCCCGCCACTCGTCTGGTGGTCACCTTTACTGACCGCCAGCGGCGTGGCCTGAACGCCACCTGTCCGCTGGGTGGTCACCCTTGCTGACCGTCAGCGGCGTGGCCTGAACGCCACCTTTCCGCTGGGCGGTCACCCTTCTTGTCGCCCGGCGTGGCTCGAACGCCACTGTCCATTTGGGCGATCACCCTTCTTGGCCGTCGGCGGTGTGGCTGAAACGCCACATGCTGTTGGCGATCACCTTCACTGCGGTGAAGTGAGCACCCTGGTGTAGAATACACCGACAGACTACTTAGAAAATTTCCAAAAAATAATATCCTCAAAAATAATTTGTATGGCATACAAGATCAATTGGAAGCCAAATTTGCTATTTTGTTTGTACCATAGGGATTTTTACTATGAAAGCTTTGTAGAATATTTGACATACATATTTGAGAACATTTACAAATATTTTCACAAATAAGGGCCTTTTAAACAATATTTCTGACCTTCGACCAAATCGGCAACATTATTTTTAAGAAATATCAAAAATGCTAATATCACATGGCAATCTTACAACTTTATTTACAATACAACCCTTCTTGATGATCCACACGCATGTAATTTGTTCCATGTGTGTCGTCGTCACCGCTAAGACATGCCCCATCTGCAAACGAAGGTATTTCATCGAATTGGTTATACTCTTCTTCATCTACAACATTTCAACTCCAACAATCCGCCTCTTGCCATGAAGGACGACGTGCAACCTCGGATTGGCCGGATCACGCACGTAGAAAACTTGAGTTGCTTGCTTCGCAAGGATGAACGGTTCATCTTTGTAGGCGAGTCTATTGAGATCCATAAGAGTAAAACCTCTCTTGTCAACCTTCACTCTGTGGGGAAGTCTCACCCACTTACATCGGAATAATGGAACTTGGTATATTCCGTAATCGAGCTCCCATATTTCTTCGATCATCCCATAGTAACAGTTCATTGCGGTTGACAATCCTCTTTTCGAGTGATCATCGGACAAAGCATCTATGCTCACACCACTGTTTTGAACTGTACTCTTTGCATCTTGACTTTCAGTATATAAGGTGTAGCCATTAAAATCATACCCCTGCCATGTCTGTACATTAAATCTTGGTCCGTCAGCCAACCATTTGACAGCCTCAGTACTGACGGAAACCTTCGCCTTTTCTTTGAACCATGTGAGGAATTGATTGTTGTGTTCTCGTGTGATGGCAAGCTCATCCATATGTGGATTCTCTTCCCGTAATATCAACTTGTGCTGCTGGATGTATGGATGAACTTATGTGCTGTGTTGCAGGACTGCAAAATGCGCTTTATAGTACATTTCAAACTGTGGACTCGTTAGATTGGACCCAATGGTTCCTTTGCCACAAAGTCTGCCCTCATGATGAGATATAGGAACACCAATCGGTTGTCTTTTACCTAGATAGTCCACGCAGAACTCAATAACCTCTTCAGTGCCATAACCTTCAATAATACTACCCTTAGGCTTTGACCTATTCCTCACATATGATTTTAATATACCCATGTACCTCTCGAATGGATACATGTAACGCAGGAATGCAGGTCTACATATCTTAATCTCTCTAACAAGATGAACAACGAGGTGGACCATGACATCAAAGAACGACGGGGGGAAATGCATCTCAAGCTGACAAAGAGTCTGCACCACCTCACTCTGTAAGTTGTTTAGTATATCGGGATCAATAACCTTGCATGAAATCACATTGAAGAAATAACATAGCTTCGTGATTGCCAACCTGACATCCTCTGGCAGAATATTTCTGATTGCAACAGGGAGCATTTGGGTCATCAAGACATGACAGTCGTGGGACTTCATACCAAGCAACTTCAAATCATCCATAGACACAAGCTTCTTAATGTTTGCGGAGTAGCCCGATGGAACTTTAATATCATGGAGACATTTGCAGAGGTCTTCTTTCTCCTTCTTTGATAAGGTGTAGCATGCAGCTGGGATGTACGGTCCTTTTCCATCCTCCTCTATCACTGCAAGCTTGGGCCTGATTCCCATGTAGGTCATATCGCGACGAGCATTCACACCATCCTTGGTCTTCCCAGGTATGTTCAGCAGGATACCAACCAAATTATCACAGACATTTTCTCAACATGCATGACATCAATACAATGACGGACATCTAACTCCTTCCAGTATGGTAAGTCCCAAAATATTGACCTCTTCTTCCAAATGGTCCTGGGACGAACAGATTTACGGCTCTTATTGTACTGAACATCAATATCTGACACACGTGAATATACTTGCCTTCCATTCATAGGCTGCGGGGCCGCACGAATTTCCCTCTTTCCATCAAATTTTTCATCCATCTTACGATATCGATGACTTCGAGGTAGAAACCTACGGTGACCCATGTACACAGTTTTCTTGGAATTTGGCAGCCACAAGCTGTCAGTCTCCTCTTCACAAATTGGAAAAGCTTTGGCTCCCTTCGTGCTGTAGCCTGCCAAATTACCAAGGGCTGGGAAATCATTTATGGTGCAAAATATCATAGCCCGAAGGATGAAGTTCTATCTTTTGTATGCATCCCACACCTCGACCCCCTCATTCCACAATTTTACCAAATCCTCAATTAGTGGTGCTAGGTACACATCGATATCATTACCCCGCTGTTTGGGTCCAGAGATTAGCAACGACATCATGATATATTTCCGCTTCATGCATAACCAAGGAGGGAGATTATAGATACACAACAAAACTGGCCAAGTGCTGTGACGACTGCTCATATTACCAAACGGATTCATTCCATCTGTACTCAATCCAAATCTTATGTTTCTCATCTCCGCACCAAACTCTTCATGTTGCCAATCAATGTTTCTCCATTGAGCCGAATCAGCGGGGTGTCTCAACTTACGATCTTCCTTTCGAGATTCATAATGCCAACGCAACAATTTTGCCTCTTTAGGATTTGCAAACAACCGCTCTAAACAATGAATGATGGGCAAATACCATAATACCTTGGCTCGTGCCCCTTTGTTCACATCTTCACCATCGTCGGTTCGTGTCAAGACCTAGTTTCAAAAATTCTGGGAAATCCAGAGTCTCCAGATTAAACATCTGGAATGTCCAGATATAACCCGGAATGTTCGGAGTATCCGGATTAGCTCGCCCGAACACCCTAACCCGGAGTATCCGGACTAATTGTCCGGAGTGTCCGGGTTAATCCTACCGAAGACCCCAACCCGGAGTCTCCGGGTTGAACGTCCGGAATATCCGGACCTTACGGGACTTGGATAAAAAAATTCCATTTCATGGCTCCTCACTCATTTCTTCTTCCACCCATTGCTCCCCACTGCCCGTGCGTCTCTCCTCCACCCCGCCCTCGTCCCCGGTGACTCCAACGACCTCCCGTGGCTCCTCCCTGGCAACTCCTCCACCCCGACGACCTCAAAATCCTCCCCAAGCCGGTGCCCTCTTCGCTCAACCTAGCTTCCCTTTCCTTCCCTTCACCTTCCTTGAAGGTGAGCCCTCCCTTGGAGTCTATTCATGGGGTTCTTGGGTTCTAGGGCTTCTATGGGGTTGGATTTGGGGTTTGGTCTTGTAGATTTGAGGTTTGGGGTTAACTTGGGTAGTGTTAGGGTTTTGGTGGGTGGTTGGTTTTTGGGGTGGTTTAAGCAATGTTGGGTGTTAGGGTGGTAGATCGGGGTTAGACGATGCTGATCTAAGCTTTGGATTAGGTTTTGGTTTGGAGTTCTTAGATGTGAGCATCCTTTCCTCCCATTTGGGCTAGCTCGAAGATTCCCCGGCTTTGCCGAGTGTATGAAGGTGGTATATCGGGCCCCCACGGTGCCGTAAGACTTGGGAGCACCTCTGTATTGCGCGCCATCTCCCAAGTCCTGGGCAATCCAGAGAGTACGACCAAATGGCCCGGAGTGTCCGGCTTATCCGGACTGTCCGGATTTAAAACCTGGACTGTCCGGATTTACCTGGTCTGGTCGGTGGGGGAAGTTTGTTGTAATCTATTGTTTTAGCATTTGTGTTTTATTTCTTTTGCATTGCATGCATCTTACTCAAGCATTATATCATGTAGAGAACGAGACCGCGGTGACTGACGTGATCGTGGTTGAGGGGATTGCCGACGAGCAGCTTGTCGTCGATCCGCCAGCGGAAGTTCAAGGCAAGCACCTAAGCATCTTGAACCTTATGTAATTGTATTTTTGAGAATTGAAATGCCTATTTAGTTGCTTAAGTGTTGCATTAGGAATTGAAATGTGGGATAGGGCTAGGTCCTATTTGTTGCATGCACCATCCTTGTTACTTGTTCAACACCCCCGTTGGAGCTGTATTATGGGTATATATTGTGTCCATGCTTAGTATGCTTAGAGGTTGGGTTTGGGCCAAGTGGTGGATGGTTCCACTGCTTTAGGTCTATCACTTTGCATTCTACAGAACGGTTTGGTTATGGTTGTGTTGTGGAAAAAGGTATAATTGGAGACCGGGCGGGAAAGATGGGGCATTGGGGTAAGGAGACTCAAGTGTGGTAGTCCCGCCTGAGTCAGCTAAGGACCGATCCGATGTTTAACTGTGGCCGAGCACAAATTGGTTGATCGCATGCTGGAAATGGGCCGGTAAAGCTTTTCTTTCATCACATGCCGTTCGATGGGCCATGACCTCATGCGGTTGGACGTGGTTGAGGGCGAGGCTTAGGCCGACTCTCGAGGGCCAAGCCGGGCTAGGGCCGCTCGAGGGGGTGCTAGGTTTTCGGACCGCATGAAGATGCCCCAACGAATTGGTATGGGCGGGAGGAGGGTTGACATGAGGTTCCTCATGGCACGTGTCGTGCGGTCAATGCTTCCCTGCAGGGTTAATTAAGCGATTTGAATTGCCGTGCTCTCGGATATGAGCACGCTTGGTTATCTATTACTACACATAGTAATACCTTGAACTGAAGTTCGCCTTTTGGCTTGAGCTCGAAATTGTTATGAGGTCACTTGCTTGCTTATCATTAAATGTTGAACTCCACTCTAGAAGTAGGTGCTGGTACAAGTGCCTTAAATTGTGAATTGATTAGCGGTACTAAATAATCAACAAAATTAAGCTTTCCGCACTTTTAACTTCAACCGATTTCCTTGCTACATCCAAATGCATACTCTTTGGAGTCGGTCATATATGGACCACGGGTAAGACTTGCGAGTACCTTCCGTACTCAGGCTTCTGCTTTTGTGGTTTTGCAGGTGAGGATTCCGCGGGGTGTGAGTTTTGCCCCTACTGCCTATCGGTGACCGGGCGGGGCACCGAGTAGAGGCGGCCGACGTCGTGCACGCCCGGGAGTGTTCAGAGGCAGAACACTTCCGGAGATGTTTTTCTTTTGGGCTTAGTCTGTTAGATGTGGTTCCTTTTGTTGTACAGTTAGTCTTATAACTATGTCATTTCCAGTTTCAGTGGTTTATCTCCTTTTGTAGCGAACTCTGGTTGTGTATTGATACTTCTCCCGTTTTTCTGTCAGTGCTCTTTTCTCTGTCGGTCTTGTGTTGTGGTCGTCGGTTGTGAGGGGTTTTATCTTTGTGCCGTGGTCGTTCCGTCGTTTTGTTTTGTTTTGCTTCCGCGCGTGTCTAGTTGTGGGGTCTTCGACTTCGTTGCCCCCATATGCAAATTGAAGTGATACAAGGTTGTAAACCGGTATGCGGGGATCCTGGGCGTGTTTCGGGTCGCATACCAGGGGAATACCGGGATTGTCATCGCGATATTCGAAGAGTCTCACCGTCGTCTCAGTTGGGCTTGGGTGCTAACACTGTGAGCGCCCTCGACGGTCCGTTGTTAGCCTCCAAATCCGGTGGAGCCAACCGAGTCTTCTAATAACCCGAGGACGGTCTAGGCGGCTCCTCTCAGCGCTGGTATCAGAACAAGGTGCATGAAGATGAACCCGAAACTTGACGACCACTTAGGGATTGATTAGGACTTGCATCCTGCATTAGGTAGAAGTTAGTGCTTATATCCCGCCCTATGTATATATATGGTGAGTGGGGGAATACATTGGAATCGTGCATTTCCTATCATGTCATGCATGTATCATGCCATTCTGCATCATGAGCTGTGTTCTGGGTATATTAGACTTTGTTGGACTCCAGTGCGGAGTGCTACAGTCTGACTTGGGTTTAGTTCGCAGGTTGTCAAATTAAAGACCTGTCCTTCCCATGGGGTCTAACTCTTGTTGTCTGACTTGATTGACGACAGCATGAGGACCCGTGGAACTGCGAGAGGTGATGATGGTGCTGGGCAATCGTAGCCTGGCCGTGGCAACCCCCCTCCTCCTCCCAACCTGTTGGATGTTCTGATGCGGTCGGAGCAGAACCAGCAGACCACCAACCGCATTCTGGAGATGCCTGTCCAGAATCAAGCTGCTCCAGGTGGGCGTGGTGAAGGGCGAGGCCGACCGAACGGCTACCTGGACTTCTTACACACCCAGCCGCCAATCTTCTCCAGAGCCAGTGACCCATTAGAGGCCGACGACTGGCTGCGCACGATAGAGCAGAAGTTCGCTCTCATCCATTGTGAGGACCTGCAGAAAGCTCCCTTCGCAGCGCAGCAGCTTCAGGGTCCCGCTAGGGCATGGTGGCCAACTTCTTGGTGATGCAGCCTGCCGGTCACCAGGTGACATGGGCGGAGTTCCGTGAGGCCTTCCGGGCGTATCACATCCCGAAAGGACTCATGGATATCAAGAAGCAGCAATTCCTCTTCCTCAAGCAATTGAGCAAGTCCGTGATGGACTATTCACAAGAATTCAACTACTTGGCCCAATATGCGCCGGAGGAAGTCGACACTGATCAGAAGAAGCAGGGCCGCTTCATGGGTGGACTGTCAACCAAGATGCAAGACAGGCTCTCCGTGTGTGATTTCCCGGACTTCAATACCTTAGTGAGCCGGGCGATCACGGTGGAGCATAAGATGAGAGCCCATCAAGAAGAGAAGAAGCGGAAGCGGAGTGCACAGTTCTCAGCTGGAGGCAGCACGCAGCGTGCTCGGACTGTCCTTCCTCCTCCTAGAGCACCTATTCCTCCACCTCCTCTACCGGCTGGGATGGCTCGTCCTGTTCCTGTTGTCGCTCCCCGACCTCCACCGCCACCACCGGGAGTGAGAGCGGGGGCGAGTTCAGGGCCCAGCCCATGTGACAACTGTGGGCGTGAGGGGCACTTCATCCACGACTGTCCCTTCCCCAGGAGGGGCAATGCTCCCAACGCCCCAAGACCCCAAGGCGCGACTGCACCACCTCCACTTCCTGCGCCAAGCCATGGCCGCGTCAACTATGTGAATCTTGGCGATTCTGAGGGTGCCACCGTCTTTGTGGCCAGTGCGTTGTGCGTTGAGGGGCATGCTGCTAGGGTGCTATTTGACTCGGGGGCTTCCCATTCCTTTATTAGCAAGAATTTCATAGGGTAGCATCAGTTCAATGTGAGTTGCAGCCACACCTCCTTCCTAATTGAAGCGCCAGGTTCAAAAATGGTTGTTAATCAAATGGTCCCAAAAGCCACTGTGTTAATCTAAGGGGTTCCGTTCCTTGTCAACTTGCTGCTCCTTGACCTTCATGGAATGGACATCATCTTGGGCATGAATTGGCTCACACGGCAGCTGGCCATTATAGATTATTCTCGCCGTTCTATCTCGCTCAAGGGACCGAAAGGCGACTTGCTGGCTCTACCCCTCGATGATGGCAGGACCGTGCTTTACTCCTTGAATGGCACTGAAGTTGAAGAATTAGAATCCATTCCCGTGGTTTCGGAGTACCCGGATGTGTTCCCAGCGAAACTGCCAGGGATGCCACCTGACAAGGACATTGAGTTCGTAGTGGAGCATCAGCCCAGGACTGCTCCCGTGTCCAAGCGGCCGTATAGGATGCCACCCAATGAATTGGCCGAACTGAAGACTCAGCTGAAGAAACTGATGGACAAGGGGTTCATTCACCCGAGCTCCTCACCGTGGGGCTGCTTGGCTCTCTTTGTGACCAAGAAGGACGGTTCTCTTCGCCTCTGTGTCGATTATCGTCCTTTGAATGCAGTCACTGTCAAGAACAAATACCCTATGCCTCGGATCGATATCCTGTTTGATCAGCTTGCTGGTGCACGGGTATTCTCCAAGATTGACTTAAGGCTCGGGTACCATCAGATCAAGATTCGGGCTGAGGATGTCCCAAAGACAGCATTCTCCACCCGATATGGGTTATATGAGTACACCGTCATGTCGTTCAGATTGACGAACGCACTTGCGTACTTCATGTACCTCATGAACTCCATCTTCATGGAGGAACTTGACTCATTCGTGGTCATATTCATCGATGACATCCTTGTCTACTCATAGAACGAGGAAGAGCATGCGAAACATCTTCATGTTGTTCTTGAAAGACTTCGGGAACATAGCCTTTATGCCAAATTTAGCAAGTGCGAGTTTTGGCTGAAGAACGTATCTTTCTTGGGACACGTCCTCTCTGAGCAAGGTGTCACTGTCGACCCCAGCAAAGTACAGGATGTCCTCAAATGGGAGCAACCCAGAACAGTCACCGAGATCCGTAGTTTCCTTGTGCTTGCCGGTTATTACCGCTGATTTATTCAAGACTTCTCTAAGATTGCAAAACCCATGACGGAGTTGCTGAAAAAGGGTGCTGAGTTTAAATGGTCAGTGGGCTGTGAGCGAACATTCCAGACTCTAAAGCAGCGTCTGACTACAGCTCCTGTCCTTACCCAACCTGATATCCACAAGCCGTTCGATGTATATTGCGATGCATCAGGTATCGGCCTTGGTTGTGTGCTTATGCAAGAAGGTCAGGTCGTTGCCTATGCATCTCACCAATTGAAGCATCATGAAGAGCACTACCCAACCCATGATTTGGAGCTTGCAGCAGTGGTCCATGCCTTAAAAATTTGGCGCCACTATCTCCTTGGGAACAAGTGCAATGTCTACATCGATCACAAAAGCCTCAAGTACATCTTCACTCAGGCAAACTTGAATATGAGGCAAAGAAGGTGGCTTGAGTTGATCAAGGACTACAGTTTGGAGGTCCATTACCACACGGGAAAGGCTAATGTGGTGGCGGATGCGTTGAGTCGCAAGGCTCGGTGCAATTGCATCACTCTTCAACCCCAAAGCACCACCCTCTGTGCCGAATTTCAGAAACCCAGTTTAGAAATGGTTGAAGAAGGGTTCATAACTAATCTGGAGTTGAGTTCCACGTTGCTGGATCAGATTAGAGAGGCTCAAAAGGGGGACAATGACGTTGCCCGGATTTGCGACGAACTGAATTCTGGCCAAGCCACTAACTTACGTCTTGATGACCGTGGAACCTTATGGTTCGGTGAGCGCTTGGTCGTCCCCGAGAACCAAGAGTTGCGAAGAAAGGTTCTTGATGAAGTCCACAACTCATTGCTCACAATCCATCCGAGTAGCAACAAAATGTACCAAGACTTGAAGCTGAGATTTTTGTGGACTCGCATGAAGCATGATATTGCTCGCTATGTGGCTGAGTGCGATGTCTGCAAAAGGGTGAAGGCTGAACACCTTTAGCCAGCTGGTACTCTTCAGCCATGGCACATTCCAAGTTAGAAGTGGGAAGATATCAGCATGGATTTCATCACCGGCCTGCCGACGACTTCTTCGGGCCACGATTTGATCTGGGTTATAGTCGATCGGTTGACGAAGTCCGCACATTTCCTAGCCGTTCGCACCACCTATCCAACCAAGAAGTATGCGGAGTTGTACCTCTCTCGGATTGTATGCCTTCATGGAGTACCCAAGAGGATAGTTTCAGATCGAGGCTCCCAGATTGTTTCTCGGTTCTGGAGAAGTCTGCATGAGGCTTTGGGCACCAAGCTGTTACACAGCTCAGCATATCACCCACAGATCGAGAGGGTCAATCAAATCCTTGAGGACATGTTGAGGGCTTGTGTTCTGTCCTATGGGAAGAAATGGGATGGATGTCTTCCCTATGCTGAGTTCGCTTACAACAATAGCTAACAAACCAGCATCAAAATGTCTCCTTTCGAAGCCCTCTATGGTCGTAGCTCTCGAACACCCCTGAACTGGTCTGAGAGTGGGGAACGACCATTCATTGGGCCGGATGTGGTCACCGAGGCAGAAAAGAAGGTGAACATCATTCGGGAAAATCTGAGGACAGCGCAATCGCGACAGAAGAGCTATGCTGACCATCGTAGGAGACCTCTCTCCTTTGACGTTGGGGATTCTGTCTATCTGAAGGTGTCTCCCCTCAGGGGCACCAGTCGTTTCGGAGTTAAGGTGAAGCTGGCACCTCGCTACGTAGGACCTTTCCAGATCCTTGCAAGGCGTGGTCAAGTGGCATATCAGCTGGAATTTCCTCCCTCTCTGGCAATGGTCCACGATGTCTTCCATGTATCCCAATTGAAGAAATGCCTCCGTACTCCCTTCGAGTCGCTAGAAGTGGACGAACTAGAAGTTCAGCCTGAACCTGATCTGTCTTACCAAGAACATCCTATTCGGGTTTTGGATGAAGCTGAACGCAAGACCCGTCGGAGGACTCTCAAGTTCTATAAGGTTCAGTGGAGCAATCACACTGAAGACGAAGCTACTTGGGAACCTGCGGATCGTTTGGAGACCGAGTATCCCGAGTTCTTCCATGCCTTGTAAGTCGCTAGTGTGCAACTTCCTTACAATTCCAGGCATGTCGATTAGTGTGTAACGGTACTACCCATCTACGTTCTAATCTGCCTGTGCGTTCGTCCCGAATCTCGGGGCGAGATTCCTTTAAGGGGGGAGGCTTTGTCAAGACCCCAGTTTCAAAAATTCTGGGAAATCCTGAGTCTCCGGATTAAACATCTGGAATGTCCGAATATAACCCAGAATGTCCGGAGAAATTGTCCGGAGTATTCGAATTAGCTCGCCCGAACACCCCAACCCGGAGTATCCGGACTAATTGTCCGGAGTGTCTGGGTTAATCCTACCGAAGACCCCAACCCGGAGTCTCCGGGTTGAACGTCCGGAGTATCCGGACCTTGCGGGACTTGGATAAAAAAAATTTCCATTTCGTGGCTCCTCACTCATTTCTTATTCCACCCATTGCTCACCACTGCCCGTGCGTCTCTCCTCCACCCCGCCCTCATCCGCGGTGACTCCGGCGACCTCCCATGGCTCCTCCCCGGCAACTCCTCCACCCCGACGACCTCAAAATCCTCCCCAAGCCGGCGTCCTCTTCGCTCAACCTGGCTTCCCTTTCCTTCCCTTCACCTTCCTTGAAGGTGAGCCCTCCCTTGGAGTCTATTCATGGGGTTCTTGGGTTCTAGGGCTTCTATGGGCTTGGATTTGGGGTTTGGTCTTGTAGATTTGAGGTTTGGGGTAAACTTGCGTAGTGTTAGGGTTTTGGTGGGTGGTTGGTTTTTGGGGTGGTTTAAGCAATGTTGGGTGTTAGGGTGGTAGATCGGGGTTAGACGATGCCGATCTAAGCTTTGGATTAGGTTTTGGTTTGGAGTTCTTAGATGTGAGCGTCCTTTCCTCCCATTTGGGCTAGCTCGAAGCTTCCCCGGCTTTGCCGAGTGTATGAAGGTGGTATATCGGGCCCCCAGGTGCAGTAAGACTTGGGAGCACCTCCGTATTGCGCGCCATCTCCCAAGTCCTGGGCAATCCGGAGAGTCCGGCCAAATGGCCCGGAGTGTCCGGCTTATCCGGACTATCCGGATTTAAAACTCGGGCTGTCCGGATTTACCTGGTCTGGTCTGTGGTGGAAGTTTGTTGTAATCTGTTGTTTTAGCATTTGTGTTTTATTTTTTTTGCATTGCAGGCATCTTACTCATGCATTATATCGTGTAGAGAACGAGACCGCGGTGACTGATGTGACCGTGGTTGAGGGGATTGCCGACGGGCAGCTTGTTGTCGATCCGCCAGCGGAAGTTCAAGGAAAGCACCTAAGCATCTTGAACCTTATGTAATTGTATTTTTGAGAATTGAAATGCCTATTTATTTGCTTAAGTATTGCATTAGGAATTGAAATGTGGGATAGGGCTAGGTCCTATTTGTTGCATGCACCATCCTTGTTACTTGTTGAACACCCTCGTTGGAGCTGTATTATGGGTATATATTGTGTCCATGCTTAGTATGCTTAGAGGTCGGGTTTGGGCCAAGTGGTGGATGGTTCCACTGCTTTAGGTCTATCACTTTGCATTCTACGGAACGGTTTGGTTATGGTTGTGTTGTGGAAAAAGGTATAATTGGAGACCGGGCGGGAAAGATGGGGCATTTGGGTAAGGAGACTCAAGTGTGGCAGTCCCGCCTGAGTCAGCTAAGGACCGATCTGATGTTTAACTGTGGCCGAGCACAAATTGGTTGATCGCATGCCGAAAATGGGCCGGTAAAGCTTTTCTTTCGTCGCATGCCGTTCGATGGGCCATGACCTCATGCGGTTGGACGTGGTTGAGGACTAGGCTTAGGCCGACTCTCGAGGGACAAGCCGGGCTTGGGCCGCTCGAGGGGGTGCTAGGTTTTCGGACCGCATGAAGATGCCGCAACGAATTTGTATTGGTGGGAGGAGGGTTGACACGAGGTTCCTCGTGGCACGTGTCATGCGGTCAATGCTTCCCTGCAGGGTTAATTAAGCGATTCGAATTGCCGCGCTCTCGGATATGAGCACGCTTGGTTATCTGTTACTACACGTAGTAATAACTTGAACTGAAGTTCGCCTTTTGGCTTGAGCTCGATATTGTTATGAGGTCACTTGCTTGGTTATCATTAAATGTTGAACTCCACTCTAGAAGTAGGTGCTGGTACAACTGCCTTAAATTGTGAATTGATTAGCGGTACTAAATAATCAACAAAGTTAAGCTTTCCGCACTTTTAACTTCAGCCGATTTCCTTGCTACATCCAAATGCATACTCTTTAGAGTCGGTCATATATGGACCACGGGTAAGACTTGCGAGTACCTTCCGTACTCAGGCTTCTGCTTTTGTGGTTTTGCAAGTGAGGATTCCACGCGGTGTGAGTTTTGCCCCTACTGCCTATCGGTGACCGGGCGGCGCACCGAGTAGAGGCGGCCGGCGTCGTGCACGTCCGGGAGTGTTCAGAGGCAGAACACTTCCGGAGATGTTTTTCTTTTGGGCTTAGTCTGTTAGATGCGGTTCCTTTTGTTGTACAATTAGTCTTATAACTATGTCATTTCCAGTTTCAGTGGTTTATCTCCTTTTGTAGCGAACTCTGGTTGTGTATCGATACTTCTCCCGTTTTTCTGTCAGTGCTCTTTTCTCTGTCGGTCTTGTGTTGTGTTCGTCGGTTGTGAGGGGTTTTGTCTTCGTGTTGTGGTCGTTCAGTCGTTTTGTTTTGCTTCCGCGCGTGTCTAGTTGTGGGGTGTTCGAGTTCGTTGCCCCCTTTATGCAAATTGAAGAGATACAAGGTTGTAAACCGGTATGCGGGGATCCTGGGCGTGTTTCGGGTCGCATACTGGGGGAATACCGGGATTGTCGTCGCGATATTTGAAGAGTCTCACCACCGTCTCAGTTGGGCTTGGGTGCTAACACTGCGAGCGCCCTCGGCGGTCTGTTGTTAGCCTCCAAATCCGGTGGAGCCGGCCGAGTCTTCTAATAACCCGAGGACGGTCTGGGCAGCTCCTCTCAGTTCGGCTCTTACGCTTCTTGTCATTACGCTTCTCCTTTTGTTTGTACCGGGGTACACCCCAAACTGGACAAATGCACAGTTCCTTATGCACGTTGCTGTATAATATGCAATCATTTGGACATGCATGTATCCTTTCTATTTCCATTCCCATGGGACACAGTAGCTTCTTCACTTCATAAATACTTGTTGGCAACTCGTTTCCCTCCGAAAGCATATCTGATAGAACAACTAAAAGTGCATTGAAAATTGTATCTGTCCAACGGTGTTTTGCCTTCAGTTCAAACAATGCAAGGACCGAACCCAACTTACTGTATTCTGCTTCGCAACCCGAAAACAACGGTTTGGCATCGTCTTCCATCAAGCTTTTAAATTTTTTGAACTCTCTTTTCGTGTAATTTCCCTCCACATCTCGCAACATTTGATCTAAATTATCCTCATCAAACATATCACGCTCCAACTCGTGATCGGCTTGAAGCATGTCTTCGTTGCGTAATGGAGGGGTACTACCTGTCTCCCCATGATGGATCCAACACGTGTAATTCCTCACGAAGCCACGTCGAATCAAGTGGCCTTCAATTTGAGCTGAGTTGTTAAATCTCCTGAGATTGGTGCAATCAATGCAAGGACAATATATGAACTTTACACCCCTCATAACCATATCTACTTCTGCAATTCTTATGAACTCCTTCACTCCCCTCTGAAATTCGGCACTCACACGACTTTTTTTATACATCCATTCTTCACGGTCCATCTACAATTAAATCACAAACAATAAATTAATAATGCCAATGAGCGACAACTAGCTATTTCAAATACCGATATATTATTTAATTACCTTCGCACAATAGAGAGACATGCACTAATCAATGAAAGAAAAGAAGGGTTGAAGAATTAACAAAGTTGAGGAATTGAGTACGTACCAACGATGACTCCTAATTTCAGTTAGGTCAGGACCTAATCCCATTCGAGGATATGTGGTTTGGGCAAGTTCCTAAGCTGTTGTACAACTCCAAAGAAAATTTCGGCAGCATCTCCCCGCTGTTCTCCAAATACATGTCTCGACAACAGGTCAAGAGGGTGTGTATCTAGAGAACACCAGGGAGATGCATGCTACCGAAATTCTCTAGAGTTGTACAATAGCTCAGGAACTTGCCCGAACCACATATCCTCGAATTGTCCAAAAAACGTGGACAATTCAAGACTGCTTATTTATAAATATGCCATTTTAGCATATTTATAAACAAGCACCCTCGAACGGGAGACGCATAGGTTACGCAACCTAAACTCTACCATTGATCACATTATAGCAAAAATAATGACATGTAACCCATTCACATGCTCTCCTTTTGAAGAAAATTAACCACAAATGAGGGGAAATATACTCAAGCTAGGGTTTCAACTTAGCCCCAAACCACCATCTCTCCTCAAGGATTTTATAATTTCTCGCCAATATTGTTTCAACCATAATAGCATTAATGACATATAACACATTCACCAAATCAAAATCGAATTTCTTAATGCAAAATCGAAGGGATTTGAAGGAATGCTCACCTTTTGAAGAAAACATCAAATGAGGGCAAATAGAGGGGAAATAATCTCCTCAACCTAGGGCTTTAACTTACCCTCTCAACATACATCCTCAAGGATTTCAGATTTTCTCCCCCAAGCCTAAGTCTCAACGATAGTATGTTCTGTTTTTTGAGGTGGCGACGCTTTTTTTGGCTTTAGAACACCAACAGAGGAGAATTCAACCCGAGGGGATATAAAACCTAATGAGGCTCATCACAATCAGTTCTTACAAAGAAGCGATTGTAATGAGGATATTATCACAATCGGTTCTAAGAAAAAACCGATTGTGATAATGGGACGGTCATCACAATCGATTCTTTCTTAGACTCAATGGTAATAAGTGGTCATAATCACAATCGGTTCTTTAGAAGAACCGATTGTGATATTCCATTTCCTTATCACAATCGGTTCTTTGTAAGAATTGATTGTAATGGTGGACCAATTATCACAATCGGTTCTTTAAAGAACCGATTGTAATAACCTGTTTCTTCATCACAATCAGTTCTTTCTAAGAATTGATTGTGATAAGTTGTCCATCATCACAATCGGTTCTTAGAAAAGAACCGATTGTTGAAACGGGTTATCACAATCGGTTCTTTAAAGAACAGATTGTGATGATAATTCTTATCACAATCGGTTCTTTCTCAGAATCGATTGTGATAATCTGTTTCTAAAATTTACAAATGACATACACGTATCACAATCGATTTTTTAGTCAAAATTTTGGAACCGACACAGATGAAGCGATAGTGATGTATCATTCTGTAGTAGTGTCTTGAGTGCAATGACGCCTGAAGGAATGTGAGCTCAGCGAAAGGCTTGCACAAAATCATCCTAGGTGATAGCTTGAGCGTCCCAGTGAGTAACTCGAAAGTTCTCCCACCATTCAGCAGCGGGTCCACTCAGCTGATGAGAAGCGAACAAGACTCGCTCTCGGTCACTACACTGAATAATGTCCAACTTCTTCTCAATGGTCCTGAGCCAGTCATCTGCATCGAGAGGCTCTGCACTGCTGGAGAAAACTGGAGGTTGGGTCCTCATGAATTCTGGAAACTTGTTCTGCTGGTGATGCTGGGGAGCAGCGGCTTGAGCATTATGATTATTATTGATACTCTGTGCTAGCAGTTGGATAAGCTGATTCTGATTTTCCATCATCTGCTGCCAGGTGGGTCCATCTACGGGAGGAGGGGGCAATCCTGGCGGAGGGGGACTGTCGGCATTGCGACGAGTGTTCACCATCTGGCGGTCGACGACAAGATTAGGAAAAGGAAGAATAGAGATCTACCCAAAACCCCACACACAAGCAATAAACACCAAATTATCCTTTTATTATATAATGATTCGTTGTGGCTGCCACAAAAGAATATAAGACAGCTCACAAATTCCTAAAGAAAGGATGGTTTTCTCTAAGATCTTCTAAGCTCTGGTTCTAATTCCTTAGCGCCTACGGGGAACAAAGTGAGGTCTCTCTCCTCGAGGTCGAATGCTAAAGAGATGGCAGAACCGTCACACTGCTTTGCGAGCATATGCTTCATTCGCGTCATAGCCTATGGGACCATGTCCTCTGAAGGCGAAGCGAAGTATCCCATATCGTGCAGGCATCACTACTACAAAACTGCAAATAGGAGACGCCCTATTAGTGGCGGTTTGCTTGGAACCGCCACTAATAGGATTGTCAGTGGCGGTTTTTTAGTGGAAACCGTTGGCAGGGTCATCAGTGGCGGTTTCTATTCCGAACCGCCACAGATAGTTGAGTCTTAGTGGCGGTTCTTACTAGAAACCGCCACTGATACTTCGATTACTATCAGTGGCGGTTCGAACCAAAAACCGCCACTAATTATCTAACTATCTGTGGCGGTTTAGAAAAAAAACCGCCACTGATACTTGTGTACTATCGATGGCGGTGGGAAAACCGCCACTGATAATCTGAGTATTTGTGGCGGTGGTAGTTTACAACCGCCACTAATATGATTATCTGTGGCGGTTTGAGTTTAGAACCGCCACAAATAACATCCACTATAAATTCTAGTCGCTAGCTGACTCTACAGAAGCTCCTGGTCATCTTCCTCCCCGAAAAAAAGAGCAAAGTTTCAGATTTCAGATTTTGTTTGCAAGGAATCTTGAGCTTTTACTTCCTAGGGTTGTTACGAGGTGAGTAATTTGTTCTCCTCTCTTCATTTGTGGTGATTTAGTTGCAATTTAATGTTTAGATCTATGATTATCCCCTCTTCAATTGCAAAGCTTAGATTCAATTTTTTTTATTTACCTAGCATTTTGTAGATTAATTTATATCTAGATGATGAATTTATTACCTTGCTCCATTAGATTAATTGTTTTCTACATTTTTTGGATGACAAATTATGGCAAGCATATATTACATGGGTTTAATTAAGATTGTTGGATATTAATAAACATTAAATTTATTTAATATGATGGATAGGTGATCATGAAGTTGCCTTGCATTTTGAGATGATGAAGTATCTAGCTCCTTGGGAGGATAAATTTAATTTTGGCTATGCATAGTACTTAAGATTTGTTTCTATCTAGTTTATTTAATGTTTATATCTAGTTTATTTAATTGCAAAGCTTAGATTCAATTTTTTGTTATTTAACTAGCATTTTGTAGATTAATTTATCTAGATGATGAATTTATTACCTTGCTCTATTAGATTAATTGTTGTCTACCTTTCTTACATGATAAATTATGGCAAGCATATATTAAATTTATTTATTTAAGATTGTTGGATATTAATGAACAATAAATTTAATTAATATGGTAGATAGGTGATAATGAAGTTGCCTTGCATTTTTATTAACCTAGCATTTTGTAGATTAATTTATATGTTGATGATTTATGTAATTAAGGTTATTGCATATTAATAATTGTTACATTAATTTATTGTAGATGGATCGGAGATGGATGTATAATGCAAACCGTTACAGCCGAGAATACATGGACGGCGTATGTGCTTTTCTAAGAGCAGCCGAGGAGAACAAATTGCAAAAGAAGACAGAGTACATACATTGTCCATGCATTGATTGTAAGAATGAGAAGATGTTTTCGGACAAAGACCAAATCCACTTGCACTTGATTCGAAGGGGCTTTGTACCTAGCTATACATGTTGGACAAGGCACGGTGAAGTGGAGATCATACTTCAATGTGATAATGTCGACGGCAGCGGGGCGACAATATGGCGGTGACATGGGGTTTGGATCCGATGAGGATAGGTTGGTCGTTGATGATGACAATAATCTGGCTCAAATGTTGCGCGATGCGTAAGGCAACTCTGATGAGTCGAGAGAGTTTAATCAGTTCAAGGGTTTGATGGAGGACTCGAGAGAAACCTTTGTTCCAGGGTTGCAAGGAGGAATACACAAAGTTGCACACCGTGCTTTCACTACTGAAATTGAAGGCAAGCAATGGTTGGTCCGAGCAAGAGTTTCACAAATTGCTACATCTCTTAGCAGACATGCTTCCAGAGGGCAACCTGTTGCCTAAGACCACATATTTTGCCAAAAAGGTTGTATGTCCCTTGGGATTGGAGGTAGAAAGAATACACGCGTGTCCAAACGATTGTATACTCTATCGCAAAGACTACGCAGACACGCATGTATGTCCGGTGTGTAAAGCATCGCGATACAAGCGTAAGGGCGAGGACAGCGAAGGCATAGAGGTGAAGAATGGAGCTCCCGCTAAAGTGGTGTGGTATTTGCCAGTAATACCTCGTCTAAAGCGTTTATTTGCAAATAAAAAGCATGCCAAGCTGATGCGATGGCACTCAGAAGAGCGAAAGAGGGATGGAAAGCTGAGACACCCCGCTGATTCTGCCCAGTGGAGAACCATCGATAGGCTCTTTAGGGAGAACTTCGGAAATGATCCGAGGAATATAAGGTTTGGGTTGAGTACGGATGGAATGAATCCTTTCGGTAACATGAGCAGCATTCATAGCACCTGGCCTGTGACTCTCTGTATCTACAACCTTCCTCCTTGGTTGTGTATGAAGCGAAAGTACATTATGATGTCGCTGCTTATTCAAGGGCCGAGACAACCTGGCAACGATATTGATGTATACCTACAACCATTGGTGGAAGATCTTGTGCTACTGTGGAATGAAGGTGTACAAGTATGGGATGAGTACAAACGGGAGTACTTCACTCTACGCGCATTGTTGTTCTGCACCATCAATGATTTTCCGGCCCTGGGTAACCTGTCCGGCCGTACTGTAAAAGGAGCTAAAGCCTGCCCCCAATGCCTGGATGAAACTAGTAGTGTGTGGCTTAACAACTCAAGGAAAACAGTCTACATGCGTCACCGTCGGTTCCTTCGAAGGAGTCACCCATACCGCAACATGAAGAAACAATTCGACGGTACAAAGGAGGATGGTTCAGCTCCAAATCCTCTTACTGGGGAAGAGGTATATGATATGGTTAAGGATATCAATGTTGTTCTTGGAAAGGGGGGTACATCGAGGTCCCATACTGAGAAAACCACATGGAAGAAGAGATCCATATTTTGGGACTTGCCCTATTGGAAGGACTTAGAGGTTCGACACTGCATCGACGTAATGCATGTAGAGAAGAATGTATGTGACAGCGTGCTTGGCCTTTTACTAAATATTCCTAGCAAAACAAAGGATGGACTGAAGGCCCGTCGGGATCTGGAAGATATGAAGATCAGAGCCGAGCTACATCCTCAAGACACCGGGAAAGGCCGACTTTTCCTTCCCCCAGCATGCTACACTCTGTCCAAGAAAGAGAAAACAGACCTCTGCAAGTGCTTGCACGGTGTGAAAGTTCCATCCGGTTACTCCGCAAACATCAAGAAACTAGTATCGATGAAAGATTTGAAGTTAACTGGCATGAAGTCTCATGATTGTCATGTGATGATGACACAAATGCTCCCTATTGCAATTAGAGGTATTTTGCCTGACAAGGTTCGAGAGGTAATCATGAGGTTGTGTTTCTTCTTTAACACGATTTCACAGAAAGTCATCGATCCCGTTGGACTTTACGAACTGCAGGCTGATGTGGTCAAGACTCTGTGTCAGCTAGAGATGTATTTCCCTCCATCATTTTTTGATATCATGGTCCATCTCATTGTTCATGTTGTGAATGAGATAAATATTTGTGGCCCAGTATTCCTGCATCAGATGTACCCGTTCGAAAGGTACATGGGTGTTACGAAGAAATATGTGCGTAATCGATCGCGGCCGGAAGGTTCCATTGTAGAAGGTTATGCAAGCGAGGAGGTTGTTGAGTTCTGCATCGATTACATGCACGAGTTAGAACCGGTAGGAGTGCTCGTATCACGCCATGAGGAGGCTAGCTGGGAAAGGAGAAATAGGAAAGAAATACAAAAATTCAAACAATCCATTTCTGTACGAAAAAGCTCATTTCACAGTCTTGAAGAACACAGTCGAGGTGTCCCCGTCTATGGACATGCACAAGGATAAGTCATGAGGGAAAATCGTGGACGATCGAGGTTTGGATAACAAAAGAGCACAATCGTGTGTTCAATCATTGGTTCAAGGAGCACATGTCCGGTGAAGAAACGAGTGTTACGTTGAGGTGGTTGGCAAAAGGCCATCGTGTACTATCTTGACATGGCAAGGATACGACATAAATGGATATACATTTTACACGAGAGCTCAGGATAGTAAAAGTACATACCAAAACAGTGGTGTCCGTATAGATGCCTACGACAACACAGGCAGCAAGAAGAGCAGCTTCTATGGGGTTATAGAGGAGATTTGGGAGCTCGACTACTGCATTTTCAAGATCCCGGTGTTTCGGTGTCGTTGGGTCAAACTCCCAAAGGGTGTCAAGGTGGACAAATACGGCTTCACTACTGTGGACATCGAGCAAGTCGGATATAGTGACGAACCATTCGTTCTTGCGAAGCAAGTAGCACAAGTCTTCTATGTAATCGACCCGGCAGATAAGAAGCATCATGTAGTTCTTCAAGGAAAACGAAGGATCGTCGGAGTTGAGAATGTCGTGGATGAGGAAGAGTACAACCAGTTTGATGAGTTGCCTCCTTTCGTAGATGGTAGCATCAGGCTCGAGGAAGAAACCACTACGGAAGGCACCTGTAACATCCCAAAATTTTGCTTTTCTTAAATTCATGTGTGATTTGGCACTTTGGTGAATTTTTGGAATTTTCTGGAATTTATTTGGATTTATTTGGAATTTATTTGAATTTATTCCATTTTGAAATAATTAAAGAATTTAATTTTGCAAATAAAATTTTGTCGGAAATATTTTATTTGAGTCCAAAATGTTCCAAAATATTTTCCAGAATTTTTCTGAATTTTCTAAGTCTTTTGCTATTTTTAATGAATTAAATGAATTCTTATCGGGAATTATTTTAAATATTAATTATTTGGAAAATCCAACTCGGGTCAAGTCGTTCATCCGACCGAAAGTCGGACTCGAGTCCGACCGTTAGCTGACTCGACGAACCCACTCTAACCCTAATCAATCAGCCCGTTGGATCAAGATCCAACGAGATCGGCCCTGCACGGATTCGAGCCGTAGCAATCGGCGGATCCATCGTCGCGCCGTCATCGTGGCCGTTGATCGCGCCACGTGGGCGCCACGATTTCGTCGTCTTCGCCGAGTCCGAGCTGGATTTCGCCGCGCCCATGCGCCGTAGCGAACTAGGTTTCCGTCTAGAACCGGGCCGAGGCTATTTAAAGCGTGAGACGTCCCGAGGTTGCCCCTCATCCTTGCACCGTTCCGAGCCATCTCGCCGGAGCCGCCACCGTTGAGCCGGCACCGCTGCCGGAGTTGTCTCTTCCTCATGCGGTTTGCGCCGGTTCCCGCCGTCGTCAGTCGTCTTCACGCCAGAAGGAGCCCGAATCCGAGTCCTCGCGACGAGACGCGCGAAGGAGGTTTCATCTCGCCGAACCAGACTGAAACGCCCGCTCGGGCTAAATGCCGTCGTCGTCTCGATCAAGCCCGGCGCCGCCGTGAAAGCCATCGCGTCCGCGAGTTTCGGAGGACCGCTTCGGATCGGATCGGACGGTTGAGGTGAGCTCATGTGTTCCTCAAACCGATTGGATCTGAATCGTTGGATCAAGATCCAGCGGTTCACTAATTGCTACGCGTCTTTGTGCAAAGGTCTTAATATAGGATTAGATGGACCGTCCGACCAGATCGAGCGCCCACGAAAGAACGCAGTAGTTTCAACGTGTTAACCCCGATCTAATCCGCCGCTGGTTGATTTTCAAACCAACGGTGAGATTGCGCCACGATGTCGGGAAGATGGACCGCC
Source organism: Rhipidocladum racemiflorum (assembly GCA_036346355.1). NCBI lineage: Eukaryota > Viridiplantae > Streptophyta > Magnoliopsida > Poales > Poaceae > Rhipidocladum > Rhipidocladum racemiflorum. Next base: position 9,209,856 of record CM070583.1, read on the forward strand.
TTGGCAACGCCGGCCCAGCGTGCGTGTAGCGGCCACGCCGGGGCCCGCGTGTCGAAGGGGCCGCATGTCGCTGGCTGACCACAGCGCCGACGCCACCCATGGACGTCACAATGGGTCCCACTGTCGCACGATCGAGCCCGCGGTCAGCCGACTGATAGCGCCACCGAGAGCCCACATGTCGGCCGACACGTAGAGTCGATGATCGAGTCCACAGACCCAAGTAGCGTGGACCAAGTCCATGGACGGCTGACGTCAGCAGGCCAATCAGAGGCTGCCACGTGTCCATCTTTTAATAATTAATTTCAGAAAAGAAAATGATTTATTAATTCAAATATTGATTCAAATTTAGATTCAAACTTCAAACGCTTATAACTTTGCGTTTCAACTCCGATTTGAGCGATTCAAATTTCTAAATTTGTATAAAATTGAGATCTACCTAAATATGAATTTTATTTAATTTTTGGACTAAAGTTTTCTCTGTAAAATTATTTAATTGATTATTTAAACTTTAAATAATCATAAACTTTTGGCGCTTTAACTCCAAATTTGACGATTCCAGTTTCTAAAATCCAGAAAATTATGTTCTCTCTGTTTATGGATTTTATTTGGAGTTTTGGGATATTTTTGCATAGTGTTCAATTGTGTATTTGCTATTTGCACTCTTTACGAGTAGAAGTTGAAGTGACGGAGGGATTCGAATGAGAAGTATTGACTCAGGATCCAACTCAAGACCAGAGCAAGTGCTTTGAAGGCAAGTTATTAGCTTTGACCATATTGATCCCATTTCGAAATCTATTTTGATTTAAACTATTGCATGCTAGTTCAATTAGAAAGATACTTTGTTTAAACCTGGGGGTTAGATAAATACCAATTTGCTATATGACACCTTGATTACTTAAGTATGTGCCATGATCCCTTGTCACCCTAGTTGTGGTTTACTAGTTGGACATTATTAAATTACCAACATGGGTTTAGATCGTTGTAGTATACTGCTTAGACCTGCTACGTGCTCATGACATGATTTTGGATAATCAAATGCTAATATGGACTTAATGATATATTGAACCTGTTTTGGAAAAGTATCATGTGATGTTGATGGCACGTGGTGCATGGTAATCAACTGGGGTTTGATAAACAGATTTCGACCGGGGCATGTGGCAAGAATGTCCAATCAGTGGGCCAGTTGTGGCATTGGGAGTGTTGATTTGGTTTTAGGTAGTCTTGCCCTGGTCACTCTAAGGACTTAACCTTGCAAGCCTTTGAACTGGGTCATACTTGCAACCACATGGGTGGAATGGGACGGCCCTAGTTGACTAAGTCGCTAAGGACTCACTTGTGGAGCCTCGGTGTCGCTACACCGTTTGTGTGATTATGCGGGGAGCGATCGTATGTGGCTGTGTACCCATCTAACGGTGTGTTGGTCCCATACTTCGCCTTGGCTAAGGAAGGGATGGTGTAGAGCACCCAACGGAGAGGACCACTGTTGTTTGAGGCTTCCGAAGGCTTTGTTATGATCGCTCATTCGCATACTCTTGTATGGCGATTCACGGCCGATGTGGTGAGTGGATTGTATCTTGTGGGTAAAGTGCATAACCTCTGCGAGTGTAGAATCTATTTGAATAGCGAGTCCACTTCGTGGACAATGCTCGGGAATTACAAATAAGGGTTAGATTTTTAGGAAATAACTTGGTTTTGAAAAGATGGGTTGGTTTAACAAGGAAGATGATGGAAATATGGTTTAGGATGGGAAAATGTTATTTAAACTTCTTGAAAAGTTATTTATGCTTTACTTATTTCTAACGCTTTGAATCTACTTATATTACTTGTCAAAAGCTGTTTCTTTGCAAATATACCCCGAGCTACTCCTTTGTACTAAGCCATGCATATAGTATATTAGCTTGCATTCTCGCATGACTTGCTGAGTACCAAGTACTTCACCTTTGCCTCAACACAATATCAGTTGAAGAGGAGATTACGCCTTGACTTTGGAGGAGGAACTCCAAGAAGACCCGTCTACTTAGGGATGCGAGCCCGGTCGATTGCACTGTGGTATCTTGGATGGCGCCACAGTTATTTGATTTTCATTCTTGCTATTTCTCTTTTAATAAGTTTCGCCTTGCAAGGCATATATTTGTAACTTGGCCATAAGGTCGAGTAACCCTTTGATTATTTAAATAAAGTACTTTGATAGTATCGTATGGTATGATTGTGATATATACCGATGTTAAGATGTGCACTAAGCGGCGTTCTGGACTAGTCTTTGAATACACAGAGGGTCGGATTTGCAAATTCGGGGTCCCGGCAGTGGTATCGAGCCATACTTGACTTGTAGGCTCAACCCTAAGCTAGAATGGTCGAGTGAGGATAAAACCTATTTTCTAAAGCTAAAATTTGTGAAGACAGAAATGACATCTCACTTATCCCTTCTCTCTTTTCGTCTCTTGCTGAAATTTTCCTTACCTTGTCACAATTTGAAAATTTCGAGTTCTTACGTAAAAGCACGCTTGTGACAGATGGAGGAAAGAGTTCAACCTACGTTGATCGGGAAGTGGTCACGCCAGCGGAACTTTGGCATATGCTACAGACTCTCGGAGATTTTGAGAAGCCCCAATACCAAGTGGAAGTGATCGGGCAAGGTGATTGATCAAGGCTTGTAGCGTAAGATTGAGGTACTGCCAGAAGAGGGGCCTGCAATGCTCGATACCGACCTGCTAGAAGGTCTACAATGCAGATGGGTATCCAAGAAGTATCACGACGAGCAATGCGGCACATTACCCGTGTCTCACGCCGGAGAGTTGGAAAGTACGGTGTTCCGTTACCATCCGCAAGAGCGATAACCTTCTTGACCGAAGACTGATTCAGATGAGAATGCCACAGTTACAGTAGCACGATTAAGTCGTCGCCAGAAGATGTACTAGATAATACAAGCAAGGAGCTGCACGAAGGCCCGCAAGGAGATCACGACAGAGAAGAAGCGGATGGCGGGAAGCTCAAGAGTATGTGGCACATCTTCCAAGGATTGGCGAGTTGGAAATGACTTTGTACGGACCGCACTCAGGCCGATGCTCGAGCTTACACGAGCGGATCCGGAGGAGTCGAGATCTCGATGAGGACAACTTCTTCGACTACCACAGATGACATAGTCGCTGGACATGGCGATCGTTTGGCCGCCTTATGCCGCAAAGACCCGTGCATCAGGCCGTGGAGGTTTTCGATGAGTGAGCTTAGGTTCTATAGTGAGACTCCTTCACGATCACGTCATAAAATAAAGAGTCACCCTTTAGGCGTTAGACTCGAGTTAGTTCGATTTGATTTGCTTTGTTTGCTTGAGTGTGCGGTATGTGTTGCAAGGCCCTTAGGCATTGTAAGCAGCCATACCAAGTTATTACTAATAAAGATGGACCTTAAAGTTACCCCTTTCGCCTCCGCATAAGTTCCATATTACTTGTCTATTCTTGTTTCCCTCTCATCTCTAAACCTAGAGCAAATCAGACGAGATGGTGAACACCCGTGAAGAACTTTGGAAGCAATGGGAGTGGATCTCGCCACTTAAAACCCCAATGATGGAGCACCAGCCGCCCTAATCTGGATGTGCAGAATTTTGGAGCATTTCTTGCTGCCACCGGCTGATGCATGCTATGATGCAACAAATGCAGCACGCCACGTCCTTTGCCAGGCCCCGCTAATCAAGTTAATCGGGGACCACGCTTGAGAATACAAGGTCGCGAGTTCATGAGGACTCACCCACCCACTTTCTCTGGAAATGCCAATCCATTGGAGGCCGATGATTGGTTAAGATCAATTGAGAGGAATCTACACATAGCTCAATGCATAGGAATGAGAAGGTACTTTACGCTTCTCATCGCGAAGGAAAACCAGCGAATGGTGGGAGAACCCGTACACGCGGAGAACCCTCAAGATATCACTTGGGAAGAGTTCACAATTTGCATTCACAAAGATATCACGCAATGCTGAAGGAATTATGGACCTTAAGAAGGAGGAGTTCAGAAAGCGAGGCAAGGTGTCGACCGATGGTCGACTTACGAACAAGTTCACCACCTAGCACGCCACGCGCTTTGAGGATGTAGCGGCATAAATCCGCATACCTCGCTTATGAAGGGACTTAACTCAGGATTGCAGTAGGGTTGATCACCCACACCTTTCCAGATTTCCAAGAGTTGGTGAATAAGGCACTTATTCTTGAGGACAAGCGCAAGGAACCTGGATGAGAACAGAAGCGCGGGATGCAACAGAAGGATCACGTGGAGCATATGGCGCTGAGAGTTGCACCAAATCAATTCTTCATTCCAACCACACGAACGGTCTGCGAGGACACCATCCCACCAAGACCTGCCAATCGTAACTACCAAACCTCACCCAGCTAAGAAACGCTACCCCCAGGCAGTCCAGAACTGCAGTGAGTCATTGCAAGCCGCAATGAGCCAGGACACTTTGCCATGATTCGAAGAAGACAGGAGGCGACCCGATTCGCTTCAATCTAGGAACCACCCGGCTAGGGCGCCAAAGACAGGAGCCACACGGACCTGCATCATGGTGAGAGGCCGAGTCAACCATGTCACCGCAGATGCACTGCGAATGCTACGGACGCCAGACTGTAGTTACTTGTTAACTCCGGTACACACTAGCTTTGTTTGACTGGAGCTTCGCATTCGTTTGTTTCGCAAGGCTTTGCTACTAGAAATGACTTGAGAATTGCAAGACTTAAGTGCATGCTTTTAGTTCAAACCCCTGGTTCCGAACTCCGAACGGAAGTAGGATGTTCCGGGGTGAGAATACTAATAGATGGAATAGAGTTCCTAGCAAACCTTATAATTTTGGAGACCCAGACCTTAGATGTTATATTGGGAATGGATTGGTTATCCAAGCACAAGGCCGTATTGGATTGCGGACGAAGGACTATCTCAGTTGAGAGCCCGTGTGGGAAGAAAGTGGAATTTCAAGCCACTGCAGTTAGAGATGGACAGTTGATGGTTAACAGTACCAAGGCAATCAGCATAGAGGATGTCGATGGTGAATGAGTACCCGATGTTTTTCCAAGATCTACGGTATGCCGCAGGCAGGGACATAGAGTTTGTGATAGAGCTTGTACTGCAGTAATACAGATAGTGAGACCTTGTATCGGATGTCTACCGAGGAGTTGGTAGAGATGAAGAAACAAATAGAAGAGTTAATGGAGAAAGGATTTATCGAGACCAAGTTCGTCACCGTGGGAGCACCAGTTTTGTTTGTCAAGAAGAAGGGCGGAGTTTCGGGATGCATTGACTCTAGTGCACTCAATGAAGTCATAGTGAAGAATAAGTATCCGCTACCCAGATTGATGATTTGTTTGATCGATTAAGAGGAGTAGGAGTTTTCTCCAAGATTGATCTCGAGATCGGGATACCATCGATTGAAGATCCGATCGAGAAGATATTTAGAAGACCCATTCTCGTCAAGATATGGACATTACGAGTTTCTGATTATGTCCTTTGGGGTGAAACGAATCTTGGCTTATTTCATGAATATGATGAATAAGGTGTTCATGGAATATTTGGACAAGTTTGTCGTCGTGTTCATAGACGATATCCTAATCTACTCCAAGATGAGGATGAACATGCCGAACACTTAAGGCGAGTTTTGGAAAAGTCGAGGAACAAGCAACTTTTCGCCAAGTTCAGCAAGTGTGATTTTTGGAAGGACAAGGTGGAGTTTCTTGGACATGTGATGACCGCGATGAAAGGAGTCGCCGTAGATCCAAGCAAAGTGGAAGTCGCGTGTTACATTGGGAACAACAAGACCGTGACCCGGATTCTGAGTTTCCTTGAATGGCAGATATTACCGTAGCTTCATCGAAGGCTTTTCGACAATTGCGAAACCTCTTACGCAATTCGGAAGAAGGAAAAGAAGTTTGCATGGGCTAATGTGAGGAAGGATTTGAGCTGAAGAAGCGATTGACATCGGCTGCCGTGTTAGTTCTCTGGGATGTTGCTCAAAGCTTCGATATTTATTGTGACACTTGTCGCGCCAAGGACTTGGATGTGTCTTGTGCAGAATGGAAAGGTCGCCGCTTATGCATCAAGGCGCTTGAGGCATGAGGAAAATTATCCGACACATGACCTAGAGTTAGCTCAGTAGTGCATGCTTTGAAGATATGGCGTCACTATCTGATTGGAAAGCAGATGTGAGGTATATACGGATCATAAGAGCCTTAAGTACATATTCACGATCGGTCTGAATATGAGGCAAAGGAGATGGCTAGAGTTAATCAAGGACTATAATGTTGGAATCCATTACCATCCGGGAAGGCCAGCGTAGTGTGCGTGCTCACGAGTCGGAAGAGCCATACCGTGAGTACGTTGCTAGCCACAAGTCGGGATGAGTTATGTGAGGATTTCCAGGAAAATGAAGATTGAGGTTGTACCTAAGCAGTTCTTGGCCGCCTTGGAAGTAAAGCCTACTTTAGAGGACCAGATCCGAGAAGGGACAGAAGGATGATGACAAGATCCGTAGGATTAAGTCCAAAATGGAGGAAGGCAAGGCAAAGGATTTCAAGCTGGGCGAGCAAGGCACGTTATGGATGAAGGATCGCATTTGTGTGCCTAACAAAAAGGAGTTAAAGCAACTGATTCTGGAAGAAGCCCATGACTCTAAGTACTCGATTCATCCTGGAAGCGCCAAGATGTATCGGATCTCAAGGAGAGATTCCGGTGGCCGAGTATGAAAGCGTGAAGTTGCCGAGCATGTTGCATTGTGCGACGTATGCCGGAGAGTCAAGGCAATGCATCGAGAGACCGGGATTGCTACTGTTTAAAATACCGAGTGGAAGTGGGAGGAAATCGGAATGGATTTCATTACCGGTTTGCCGAAGACTCAAGGAGGTTATGACTCCATATGGGTTATAGTGGATCGCTTGACTAAAGTAGCCCATTTTATCCCCGTGAAGACCACTTACCTCGGGAGATAAGTTAGCAGAGTTGTACATGATCGAGGATTGTTTGTTTGCACGAGTGCATAAAGAGGATTGTACGACGAAGATACCCAATTTACCTCAAGGTTACGGAATAAGTTGCATGAAGCCATGGGGACCCGTTTGAACTTCAAGATACTTATCATCCACAGGCGGATGGACCGAAAGAGTCAACCAGATCTGGAAGATATGCTAGAGCTTGTGCATTGGCTTATGCTACCTCTTGGGATAAAAGTTTGCCGTATGCCGAAGCCGTTTAGTTACAACAATAGTTATCAAAGCTAGTTTACGAGATGTCACCTTTTGAGGCATCAGATGGTCGACCATGTCGGACGCCATTGAATTGAATGAGACGGCTGTGTCTTTGGGCCTGATATTCTTGAAGAGGTGAAGAAGCGGTCGCCATAATTAGGAAAGGTTGAAGATAGCCCAATCTCGGACGAAGAGTTATCTTGACAATCGTCGCCGAGATTTGAGTTTTGAACTGCAAGACTTTGTATACCTGAGTTACGCCTCGGAGGAGTTAAGAGGTTCCATGCCAAAGGGAAACTCGCACCTGCTATGTTGGACCATTTAAGATTTTGAGTCGCAGAGGTGAAGTTGCTTATCACCGAGTTGCCACGATCGTTGGCAGGAGTACATGATGTATTCCATGTGTCCCGATTAAAGAAGTGTCTCCAGTTCCTGAGAATGCAGACACCGCTAAGTCAATTGAGTTGCAAGAGGATTTGACTTATAAGGAACATCCTGTGAGGATTCTAGACACAATGGATCGAGAAACTAGAAACAAGTCAACCCGTTTTGTAGAGTTCGATTGGAGCAACCATGAAGAAAGCGAAGCGACTTGGGGAGCTGTGAAGAGGATTTGAAGAAAGAATTTCCAAACCTAATATTCCTTTAGTAAGCCCCGAATCTAGGGGCGAGATTCTATTAAGGGGAGGTTTGTAACATCCCAAAATTTTGCTTTTCTTAAATTCATGTGTGATTTAGCACTTTGGTGAATTTTTGAATTTTCTGGAATTTATTTGGATTTATTTGGAATTTATTTGAATTTATTCCATTTTGAAATAATTAAAGAATTTAATTTTGCAAATAAAATTTTATCGGAAATATTTTATTTGAGTCCAAAATGTTCCAAAATATTTTCCAGAATTTTTAGGAATTTTTCGAGTCTTTTGCTATTTTTAATGAATTAAATGAAATTCAGGAATTATTTTAAATATTAATTATTGGAAAATCCAACTCGGTCAGTATCTTGTTCATCCAGACCGAGTCGGACTCGTCCGACTCGAGCCGATTGACTGACTGAACCCACTCCTAACCCTAATCAATCCCAACCGTTGGATCAAGATCCAACTGGCCGAGATCGGCCGTCTGCGATTCGGCCAGCCGGGCGGATCCGGTCGCGCCCGTCGATCGTGGCCGCTTGATCGCGCCACGTGGACGGGCCACGATTTCGTCGTTTTCGCCGAGTCAGCCGGACGCTGGCTGCCCAGCGCCGCCCAGTAGCGAACTAGGTTTCCGCCTAGGGTACAGACGCCGAGGCTATTTAAAGCGCGAGACGTCCCAGGTTGCCCTCATCCTTGCGCACCCCGAGCCATCTCGGGCCGAGCGCCACCGCTGAGCGCAATCGCTCGCCGGAGTTGTCTCTTCCCTCCGCGCGGTTTGCGCCGGTTTCCGCCGTCGTCAGTCGTCTTCAGCCGAAGGAGGTTTCCAGATCCGAGTCCCCGCGACGAGCGCACGAAGGAGGTTTCATCTCGGCCGAGCACGCCCCAAACGCCGTCGGGCTCGTCGCCCCTGCTTCCGGTCTCGGGCCGCAGTGAAGCCATCGCCGTCCCATGAGCTTTCGGAGGACCGTCGGATCCGAATGATCGGACGGTTGAGGTGAGCTCATGTGTTCCCAAACTCCGATTGGATTCGAATCGTTGGATCAAGATCCAACGGCAATTGCCACGTACGAGCGTCTTTATGCTGGCGAATATAGGATTAGATCTGGACCGTCAAGATCTGATCGAGCGCCCACGAGCAACGGTAGTTTCAACGTGTTAACCCTGGATCTAATCCGCGCCGCGATTTTCAAACCAAGCGAGATTGGCGCCACGTGTCGGGAAGATGGACCGCCCGCGGTCAACGCCATTCCGCAGGCGTCGTGTAACTTGGCCCGGCCGCGAGGCCAGCGTGTCGAGGGGCCGCATGTCGGTGGCTGACCCGCGCCGGACGTCACCCATGGCGTCACAATGGGTCCCACCCCGACCGTGGTCGAGCCCGGTGACGCGATGACGCCACCGAGAGGGCCCACATGTCGGGCCGACACGTGAGTCGTGGGCCGAGTCCACCAGACCCAAGCCGAGCCGTGGACCAAGTCCATGGATCATTGACGTCCAGCAGCCAATCGAGGCTGCCACGTGTCCATGCCGCGCAATAATTAATTTCCGAAAAAGAAAATGATTTATTAATTCGAAATATTGATTCAAATTTAGATTCAAACTTCAAACGCTTATAACTTTGCGTTTCAACTCCGTTGAGCGATTCAAATTTCTAAATTTGTATAAAATTGAGATCTACCTAAATATGAATTTTATTTAATTTTTGGACTAAAGTTTTTTCTCTGTAAAATTATTTAATTGATTATTTAAACTTTAAATAATCATAACTTTTATGCTTTAACTCCAAATTTGATTTATCTCCAGTTTCTAAAAATCCAGAAAATTATGTTCTCTCTGTTTATGGATTTTATTTGGAGTTTTGGGATCTTTTGCATAGTGTTCATTTGTGTATTTGCTATTTGCACGCTTTTACGAGTAGACGCGTTGAAGTGCAGGAGGGATTCGAAGGAGAAGTATTGACTCAGATCCAACTCAAGACCAAGAGCAAGTGCTTTTGAAGGCAAGTTGTGCTTTGACCATATTGATCCCATTTGAAATCTATTTTGATTTAAACTATTGCATGCTAGTTCAATTAGAAAAATACTTTGTTTAAACACAGGGGTTAGATAAATACCAATTTGCTATATGACACCTTGATTACTTAAGTATGTGCCATGATCCCTTGTCACCCTAGTTGTGGTTTACTAGTTGGACATTATTAAATTGCCAACATGGGTTTAGATCGTTGTAGTATCTTGCTTAGACACCTACGTGCTCATGACATGATTTTGGATAATCAAATGCTAATATGGACTTAATGATATATTGAACCTGTTTTGGAAAAGTATCATGTGATGTTGATGGCACGTGGTGTATGGTAATCAATCGGGTTTGATAAAATGTATTTCGACAGGGCATGTGGCAAGAAGTAATCAGGTGGGCCATTGGCATTGGGAGTGTTGATTTGGTTTTTCGGTAGTCTTGCCCTGGTCACTCTAAGGACTTAACCTTGCAAGCCTTTGAACTGGTCATACTTGCAACCACATGGTGGAATGGGGCGGCCCTAGTTGACTAAGTCGCTAAGGACTCACTTTGTGGAGCCTCAGTGTGTCGATTACCGTTTGTGTGATTGTGCGAGCGATCGTCGTGGCTGTGGCCAGTACCCATCTAAGCGGTGTGTTGGTCCCATACTTCGCCTTGGCTAAGGGAAGGGATGGTGTGAAAGCACTAACCGAGAGGACCACCTGTGTTGTTTGAGGCTTCCAAAGGCTTTGTTATGATCGCTCATTCGCATACTCTTGTATGGCGATTCACGCAGCCGACGTGGTGAGTGGATTGTATCTTGTGGGTAAAGTGCATAACCTCTGCAGAGTGTAGAATCTATTTGAATAGCCGAGTCCACTGATCGACAATGCTCGGAATTACAGGTCAAGGGTTAGATTTTCCGGAAATAACTTGGTTTTGAAAAGATGGGTTGGTTTAACAAGGAAGATGATGGAAATATGGTTTAGGATGGGAAAAATGTTATTTAAACTTCTTGAAAAGTTATTTATGCTTTACTTATTTCTCGCTCGAATCTACTTATATTACTTGTCAAAAGTCACATTTCTGCAAATATATACTGAGCTACTCCTTTGTACTAAGCCATGCATATAGTATATTAGCTTGCATTCTGCATGACTTCTTGAGTACCAAGTACTCACCCTTGCCTCAACACAATATCGCTTGAAGAGGAGATTACGCCCGGCTTTGGAGGAGGAACTCCAAGAAGACCCGCCTACTTAGGGATGCGAGCCTAGTCGATTGCTCATGGTATCTTGGATGGCGCCACGCGAGTTTATTTGATTTTCATTTGCTGCTATTTCTCTTTTAATAAGTTTCGCCTTGCAAGGCATATATTTGTAACTTGGCCATAAGGTCGAGTAACCCTTTGATTATTTAAATAAAGTACTTTGATAGTATCGTATGGTATGATTGTGATATATACCGATGTTAAGACTGTGTGCACTAGCGCGTTCCTGGACTAGTGCTGAATACACAGAGGGTCCGGATTTGCAAATTCGGGGTCCCGACAGCACCTATCATCGCGATGATCATGAAGAAGGCCAAATTGTGAAAGAAAATAATTAGCTAGGAGTAATGGCAAAATGTGTGTATTTATGTGGGGTAATAGAAATTTAATGTCAGAAATATGTATTATGTGGAGTAATGGCAATTTTTGGTATCTGTAATACTCTTTTATTTTCACATGTGAAATAAGTAAACACATACATCCATTAGCAATTATTAAATTTAGTAAGAATATATATATTTATTCATCATAGATAAATTAATTATGAATAATTAGTAGTTAATATATATGATAGGTACATTAATACATCTAGTCATAGCTTCATATTAAAAGGAAATCTTAAAAATAGTATCTGTGGCGGTTCTTAATAAAAACCGTCAGAAATGATGTACTATCTGTGGCGGTTCTTAAGGCAAACCGCCACTGATAATGACTATCTATGGCGGTTCTTAATGAAAACCGCCACTGATAAGTACTATCTGTGGCGGTTCTTACTAAAAACCGCCACTGATACTGCCCCATATAAATCTCCACACTTAACCCTAAGAACACAGTGCTCCTCCCACAAGAACTCCGCAAGGTCTCTCCTCCCGCCGCAACGTCTCCCAGCGCGCGTTCGACCCGTCCCCGCCCGGCCCCGCCCGGAGCTCCCGTCGACCACCTCCGCCCTTCCCTGCTCCGGCCCCGTCAAGCTCATCCCCACGCGCCGTCCCCGCCGGGTACAAGGTCTCCCGGAGCCCACGCCGACGCCGGATGTCGTCCCCACGCCCACTCGGTGACGCCGGCCAGCCCAGTGACGCCCTCGCCCGGCCGCGTCGCAACCCCGCCCCGGCCGATGCTCATTTGTGCCCGCCTGGTTAGTGCTACATGTGTTGCTATGATATACATGTGTTGCTATACTTGTGCTTTTAGTCTTGTAGCCTATGTTGGGATTTGGGCAATTACTAGCATGTGTAGCCAGAGCACTACCCTCACCACTAGAATTTGCCATCATTGTTTCTAGCTTTTCAAGCCATTCTGGATGCAAACTACCAGAAAAGTTATTTGAGGCCAAATCAATAATTTGCAAACCCGAATAATGCTTACTGGTTGCATCACTTTCTGCAAGACCTTCTATTGAGCCATAGAATTGATTGGTTATCAAGATGAGAACCCGAAAATTGGACATACTCCCCAACCATGTTTATATTCTCCTCATTGCCATGTTTAACCTTGGTAGCATTTTCCTAATTGCCATGTTTATATTCTCCTCATTGCCATGTTAGATCACGATTGATCCAATTACCTAGGTTGTTTTGGTTGGTCCCGATAGTGCTATTCATGGTAGTTTTGGTTGCATAACCTAGGTTGTGCCTTTTTTTTCTGCTGGTACTGTAGAGTTGCTATTAGTGATAGGCAAATAAAAGAAGTTTGATTGCAATCATGATATACAAATCCTTTCTGTACTTGAAATTTGTAAGTGTTAGACCTTTGATAATTTGCCCTCCGATATCTCATTGACATGTGGCCCCAGGCAGGGGCAGAACTAGAGACAAAATTATAGGGGTTCACCACTTTATCATATAAGTGATAACAACTTATTATTCTTACCATTTGCTTGTTATTTGTCTCTCGGTGTCACAAGATTTAGATCAAAGGGGTTCACATATATAGGAGTGGCAATCGGGTCGGGTAGCTCCGGGTCCGTCCCCCGTGGACCCGGACCCGAGACCCGAATTGCAGACCCGAACCCGGACCCGAATTGACCTACGGGTCCTAATCTGGACCCAGACCCGGACCCGACGGGTACCCGGGACCCGAAATCACAGCTACAGTAAATGATTTCACATTTCCAGCAACTCCAAACAGCCATATGATGCATAGCAAGGTTATCAACTCTAAATGGTACATGATTTCAGATTTCCAGCAAATAAGTCAACAAAAATAAACATACGAAACTCCGAACAGTATATGATTAAAGCAAACAAATCAACAAAAATAAGCATAAAACTATCGCTAATGAATCCAGACCAGATCCACAGAATGGTATATGATTTGAGCCACGACAGCATTTATTCTAGGATCATACATTACATGTAATAAAATGACAAATGGATATAAAAGACAGGATAAATACAACATTTACAACTAAAGAGCCACTCAAAGATTGAGGCTAGCTATGCGGAAAAGTGGAAGTAAAGATCGCAATGAGGCTCTGATCATGACAGCAACCGATGATACGGACTAGTGATTTATTTCTTAAACTACCAAGATGATTAGACACAGAATACAGGGACCTTCAACAAAAGAACATGGAGAGCAAGATAGTAAGGTTAGCATCTCTAGGGATTCAAATACCCTCAGATATGAGATTAGAAAAGAAGGAACACACATTGGACCATATCCTTGGAAATATTTTATTCTGTCATAGGTAGCATTTCTAGTATGACACACAAGAACGTTACGCACAAAAGCAGTGAAAGTGTCGTTTACTTTTCAGAAGATATGTGGAAATCGAAGCAACAACAAAACATGGAAATAAATTATTTATCGTGTCATGCTGAATTTTGATTAACTACTTGTGCGGATACAAGCAAGCAGACTAGTCATATACTGCAGATTGTGTCAAAATTCTGCCTAATGATTCTCGATTTCAAAAAGAGGGAGCAACCAACGTACAGTTGAAGCGCGGTCGGCAGGTTGAACAATCAACATACAGTTGAAGCGCGGTCGGTAGGTGAAGCGTGGTCAGCAGGAACTCCAGGAAGCCGGGTCGCTGTCGCCGGACGGCCAGGTCGGGGTCGCGCCGTCGTGATCGCCGGGTCAGCAGGAAGGGCCGCAGTAAGCGCGGTCGCGGTCGCCGGGTCTAGATCTCCGGTCGCGGATGGCAGATCTCCAGTCGCCGGATGCCGATCGGGGTCATGGACGGCGCCACGGCGGCTAGCGACGGTAGGGTTAAGGGTTGGCGGCTGAGAGCCTGAGGCCGTGAGTCCTGAGACCAGTGGCTAGGGTTGGATTGTGACACTACGTTATGGTGTGACATTACAAAATGTGAAATTAGAGAAGAAAATCTTACGGCTTGAGATTTACTCGCGTTTTTGGGCCGTTTGAAGTGTTGTGACATCACGGAGTGTTGTAACCTTATTTAACGTGCATGATAAGGTTAATAACAGTATGAAAAGTGGAATTAAGGTTAAAACTATAGGTTATGGAGGTTAATAGCTTTTCCGGGCCGTTTCCGGGCCGTTTCCGGGCCGTTTTCGGGGTTTTGGGCCTTCCCGGGGGAGCTTTGGGCCTTGGTGGGCTTTGGTGGGATGGATTAGGTCTCCGTAACGGACTAGGATTGTGTTGAGGGCTGGTAAAAGGGGCTTCCCCCAGCCCCCTTGCGCCCCATGCAGCATTGGTGCGCCCCTCTCCCTCCCCCTCCTAAGCCCTAGCCGCCACCCCCTCTCCCTCTCCCTCTTGTGCGCTTCCACCTCCCCCTTTGCCCCATTGCTCCCCACCTCTCCACCACCTCTCCTCCACCCCCTTGCTGCCCTAGGGTGGTCTCCACACCTCTGCACCTTGTGGATCCATCCGTTGGAGCGAGGAGCGAGGAGCGTGGAGCGAGGAGCGATCCGCGAGGAGATCTATTGGAGATTCGTTCGTTGGGCAAAGGTATGATCATGGGGATCCTTGGGTTTGATCTAGGTACTGTTCTTAGGGTGTTTATGAAGTTTTTAGATCAATTGGTGGTGCTGGGTTGGAGTTCTTTGGGTTAGATCTAGACGTTGCCACGTTTCTGTTTTCGGGCAGATTGAGCAGTCGGGTTAGGGTTCGAGTTTTCGTCGATTTAGAATCCGAATCTGTCTGTACGGACTTAAAAGAAGTTGTAGATAATTTAATTATATTTCCGTGGACATAAAGCACGTTAAAATCCGATCAGCCGTTTGAAAGTTATGGCCGTTTTACCGAGCGTGTTAAAATCTGTGACGCTATTGGAACAGATCGTAGTAATCTGTAGATTAAACAATTTTAGAGTCCGAATCAGTCTTTCCGTATAACTAGAAAAAGGTAGGAAATTTTCTAAGCTTCGCGATGGTGTACTCGTTTAATCGATTGGAGTCCCAGAACTCAAGTTATGGCCTTTGCAAGGCTGCTGTCCCGCCGGGACAGAACCTCTGTTTTTAGGTTTGCAAGTAGTGGGCAATGTCGGGTTAGATGGGGATTTGTGTACTGTTTTGCGGGCATGATTGTGAGTGTGTGATGCCTATGTGCAGGTGGTGTGACACCGGGAGTGCCCTCGACTTCCCACAAATCCGTCGTCCGCGGTTGAGACAAGTGTGTTGTAATGTATAGCGGATTGTAGGTTGCTTGATGATATTGGATGAAAGATTGAATATTTGCTATGATCACTTGCCTTGCTTGTTGTTTTCCAATGATATATTGAGTATGATTATCATGATATGATGCTATGTGTCTATACTTATCATGATTCGATGCCATGTGTAATATTTGTCATGATGAGATGCCATATGTTTATGTACATGTGAAATATGATAATTGGCATAGTTGCATGCATGACATGAGATGGGGCGAGGGCAGTGAGAAAGTCATTAACTAATCTGGGAAAGGCCGGTGAGAAAGTTATGACTAGTCCGGAACGCCATTGAGTAAGACCTACATCGTGATTCCATTCACGTGGTGAATGGAAGCGAGGAGTAGGCACCCTCCATCTTCGGGATGGAAGGGGGGGGAGAGGGTGCACACCGACGGGTGTGTACTCAACCATACCGGTATGAGTTTCCAAGGAGATATGAGCATAACATTGCATTGCAATACATATTTAATGATGATGATGTTGTTATGTGCTCAAGTATGAGATGTTATATGTGATGTAAGGTATTATTGTCTTGTAAATGATCTTGTTGTCCATTACAATATCCTTTGATGGAATCACGAGGTAGGTCTTATTCAATGGCGCTCTGGATTAGTCATAACTTTCTCACCGACCTTACCAGACTAGTTATGACTTTCTCACCGACCGGGCCAGTTTTCATGCCATGTATGCAACATATGTCTTAAACATAAACAACTTGCATATAAACTCAACTAATCATTGCATAGCCTCATAATAAACCATTTTCATCATGTCGCAAGCAAGAGTCAATCATGGCATCATATCATAAAAACATGTGTAAACCATCTCATATTCAAACATTACGGCTCCCTAAGCCGCAACCACTACAATACACTTGCCTTCACCCTCGTGAGACGGCGTGGTGAGACAACGACGGCACTCCCAGGGTCACACCACCTGCACAAAGGTTCAATACACTCAACCACATGCACACAAGACCACACAAGAACACATAGCTAAACCGACTTCGCGTTTTACTCCCGATACCCAAAAACAGAGATTCTGTCCAACGAGACAGCAGCCTTCGGAAGGCCATAACTTCGGCTTAACAACTACAAATCAGACAAATGAGTACATTTTCTCGAAGCTTAGGAAATTTCCTAGCTTTTTATAAGTATTGGGAAAAACTGATTCGGCCTCTAAAATTTCCTAATCTACAGATCAACCCGATGTGTCCAAATCACGTCACAGTTTTGAACACATTCGGTAAAACAGCCATAACTTTCAAACGGCTTATCAGAATTACGCGTTCTTGGTGTCCACTGAAAGGTATTGAAATTATCTACAACTTGGTCAACATATGGCCCACCAAAAAACGCATCTAAAATTGCGAAATCTTAAGCCCTAGGTCAGACGCCCAATTTGGCCGAAATAGAACACCATGCAAACTCTAGATTTCATCCAATCTAACCAATGGCAGCACAACCTTTTTTATCTAATAGCATGAAATCCTCCATTAACACAGCACCTAATACACCCCAAAGTTTTTCCATCACCATACCTTAGCCCGACGAACAAAGAACCGACGAACACGCCTCCCGATCGCCCGATCTTCCTCCACGCGCCAATCCAGCCGGATCCTCTCGTCGTGGAGCTCCCCAATGGCGAGGGCAACAGCGTGGGAGAGCGTGGCAGCAAGGGGTGGGTGTGGAGCTTGCCTAGGGCTGGCTAGAGGTGGTGGGGAGGAAGGAGCAAGGTGGCGGCTAGGGGAGGCAATGGGGGAGGCGCATGGGGGAAAGAGGGGTGGGTGGCGGCTAGGGTTGAGGGAGAGGGGAGTGGGGGCGCACCAAGGGGTGGGGGCTAGGTTTGGCTGCCCAAAAGTCCCCTCCCTTGGGCCCAAACCCTTCCACCGGAGGCCCAACTCAACCCCCAAGGCCCAAAGTCCCTCGGAGAGGCCCAAACACACGGAAACAGCCCAAAAACAAGCTATAAAGTCGTATCGAAATGCCGAATTCTAAAATGTCACATTCTGGGGTGTCACAATGGGATAATGTCCCTGAATATACAAAGAATATGATCTGGACCGATTTGAAGGAGACATTCACCTTCCCCAAAGGGACCGAAGAGAAAGTGAAGAGTTACGTGTTCAAGAAGATGGCCATCGCATTCCAGACATATAAAATGAAGTTGACCATGGAATATATTAAGAAAGACCTAACACCCGACTTCAACAAGCACCCAAAGTTGCAGGATCACTGGGATGCGTTCGTCAACTATAAGAATTCGGAAGAAGGTTGAAGTTTGACCGCAAAGAACATTCAGAATGCACAGAAGAAGCAATATCACCACCGCCTCAGCCCTGGTGGGTACTGTCGAGCGATGCCCAAATAGGAGCAGAGGGAACAGGGATTGCTTATGAAGGGTGTCACGCCCGCGACTTTGGAATGGCCAGACAGAGCGAAGAGTTGGTTTTATGCACACGGCGGTGCACTTGACGATGATGGAAACCCGTTGTTCGGGAATATGCTGGCAGATGTCGCCAGTAGACTTGTACAGTCGATCGAGAACTCTTCCCAGGGCACCTTTGTGCCAAACAGGGAGAACGATGAGCTAACAAGAGCCCTACAAAACCCGGAGCACCCTGGACGCACATGAGGCGTTGGCGTTGTTCCGTGGAAGATTGGTTTTGCTAAGGACGCCGAGACCTACAGGAGTCGGGCGAGAAGCAAGTCCCGACAGGCACAGCGGATGCAAATGCTAGAAGAACGCATGAATCAAATGGTTCAAGAACATATGAATCAAACACAAGAAAGCATAAAGGAAGAGGTCCAAAGACATGTGCAGTTAGCCTTGAGCCAACGGGTGGATGCGAGCCAGGAACCTCCTACTAATGCAGACATCATTAGCCCCACGGGGCGGCGGAGCAGCTGCGCTTCTGGTGGGCTGCCCGAAGAGGACTTGGGACACTAGCCTGTGGACGACATCACGCAACGGACACCTTGTGAGTTGCACATCCAAGCGAAGAACATCTCCTTCATGGCGGCTCACGGCATGGCTCACCAAATGGAGCCGGGGCAGGTCATCCATGGCCAGCAGATACCGGCGGGCTATTCCAAGGTCTCGGTGGAGGAGGTATGCCCAGGGTGCGAGGACCTTGACCTCGACATTCCCGGAGGTGACGGAACTACAACGTTAGGAGAGGCAGTGCACACTTTCATTCTGTGGCGTAAGAAGTACATCATTTTTAGAGACACACATAAGCGGTCCTCTCCGACACCTCCGTCACCAAAATCGTCGCCCATCAGAAGAAGCCCGTCTCCTAAACCAACCCCTGCATGCGAAACTCCAACTCCAACATCGTCGCCCAAGAGAAGCCAGCCAGCTCATCCAACAGCTCACAAGAAGATGGGATCCACCCAAAGCAATAAGCTGGCCGCACCTTCAAAGCGGGCGTACGATATGACGAAGGAGGAGACCGCCAAGGTAGTCAGGGCCGAGGTCACTGATTTTTTTTAACCCAGGTCACTAGAGAAGAAGATTCAACCTGGTACAGAGGAATTTCTAAAAGGCCTGAGGACAATTAAAGGTTTGAAAGATTTAAAGGAAAAACCTCGTGTCTCTGACTACAAGCGCACACTGGTCAAGGCAAGCAAGAAGAAGACATCATCAGCTGAGCAGAAGGCCAATGAGATGGCAAAATTCCTCGAAGAAACTTGTCTTGCCCCAGATCAAGTATTAGGCAACCAAGAGATTGAATCTGCTCAAGTCAAATGGTCATTTATACCGGGCGCACCATTGGTCAGGCGTGACGAGGTTGCCCAGCTGCCAACTAGGATGCGCCAATTCCATGAATGGTACCTGGGTGCGTTCCGGCATGGCATAGAGCTATTCGCCGTCAAGTACAAGGACCGAGATTTTTTTCACAACGATGGAGAATTTTATGTCGAATGGCGCATAATGTACAATCTATACCAGACAGACGCCCTCGACGTGGTCATGTTGAGTTGCTGGACTCTGTAAGTTCTTATTTAATTGCAAAAATCTACTGTGTGGGCCCTTTGACTATACTAACTTGCAAGCCTAACTAATTTCTTCTTATGTAGAATGGAGATACAAAGATGCAGAAAGGAGGCCATTTACACAAGTTTTAATGTTGCTATCCTATGACAAAATTTTAGTTAAAACCTAGGCCATGTTTCTAAGTTATTCCACATCACATTTTAGTTGTATCCTTTAGTATGACACTAAAAAATACACATTCCAAGGACCTACAACCTGGCTCTGATACCAACTGTAACACCCCATAAATCTAAACTGTTATACAAGAACAAATCGACAGCAATTCCCCTAAAAACAGGATAATACGGAAGCAATTCGAATAGGAATAATCTCACAACATCAAAACTAGAGACAACGAGTCTAATTCAACCAGGTATTAACCATAAATAAAACACATCTCTAAAGGGACAACCATAAACGAGAACAAGTTTAAAGGGAACAACAAAAGGTCTAAATGAAATAAAATTGCATCCAACTAATGAATTATTTAAAACACTAGATCATGTGAGTCGTGATGACAACAGAAAATTTATTGTGTTGCTAGCCCACCCTTCATGCTTACGACTCACGTGCGCTACCTGAAAACATCAAAATAGCAAGTAGTGAGATTGGGTAATCTCAGCAAGCGGAACAACTAATACAAATAAAACATCCACCATATATCTAGCATTCCACATTCCTCATATACAATACCACATCAAAGAGTCCACATTCCTCATATACAATACCACATCAAAGAGTCCACACCACTTCAAGAAATGCATATGATTGATGCACATGCTTATGCCATGATCCTCCTCACCGTGCCCTTTCTCGGGAACACACGGTGTTGTACCGTCTTGATCGCGCCTGTTGGCGTCGACAAAACTTCCAATTCATGATTATGCAGTTAATGCTTCATGCATGAATTCATTCATAACTCCTCCCACTGAGTCCACATGTTTGCATATCATCATATAGCATTGATAGAAAGCAAATATCATTGAGATGAAATGTTTAGACAATTCATCAGGTAAACAACATCATTCTTCACCTTACTCATGATTCATAGCAAACCACAACATCACAATGCCAGTCAAGATCTTGCAATCCGCAAAGCAAGTGATTAAACCATGTATTATTGCTCTAATAGATCAGGGAAGCTAGGCATTTCGCGACTTCGCCGCCAAGTCCTACAAGACCGAGCCCCGCACCGTGAGCTTCACTCAACCTCCTTAGTGAAGCTCACGGTGCGGGGCTCGGTCTTGTAGGACTTGGCGGCGAAGTCGCGAAATGCCTTCATGATCCCGCCGCGCTCGGCGTCGACCGCCGCGTGCTCGTCTTTGATGTGGTTATAGAGCAGCAGTCCATAGTAAACTTGCACTGATACAATAGTTTCGCACAGGCAGGATGCCCGTTCTTGCTTGATATAAAAATTTAAAATAATACTTACATTTACTTGATATAAAAATTTAATTACAAACAAAGAAAATCTGCAAAAAAGAAGTAAAAGAAATATTAAGAATTAAATACTCATCCAACAAATCTGAAATTTTCATTCAAGGTATAGTATATTTCATAAAACCCATTATAAATTTACAAGAAATTTATAAATCAATTTATGTCCTCAAATTAATTAATTACAGTAATAGAAAATTTTTAAAAAACCAACTTGTACCGGGTCATAACACCAACCGGTACTAATGAGCTATTGTTAGTACCGGCTGGACCCTCCAGCCGGTACTAATGATCTATTATTAGTACCGGCTGGAGCATCCAACCGGTACTGATAATAGATAATTAGTACTGGTTGGATCCTCCGGTAGATCGATAACAATTATCGATCTTGGTTGGATCCTCCGGCCGATGCGATAACGGACCATAAATCTTGGTGGAGGTTCCGGCCGATATCGATAATAGACCATCGCATTTGGATGTTCCAACCGGTACTGATGGGCATATCAATACCGGTTCCCCCAACCGGTATTGATGCCCATTGGGCATCAGTCCCGGATGGCTGGTACCGGTTCAAAAACCGGTATTGATGGCGCTTATGAACTGGTAGTGACGGCGAGGTCTGTAGTAGTGTGAGTATGCTTCTGAGGGTTTCTTCTCTGTCAAATCAGACATGTTTAGCTTTGGTGTATTACTTCTTGAGATTATTAGTGGAAAGAGAAATGTTGGTTTTCACTACCAAGGGGTTTTCCTCGACCTACTAGGTTATGTAAGTTATATTCATTTGCAGTTTTAAGTGGACATGTCTTGCTTGTTGGAACTAAATGTTCTTCCATCATGCATGTTGATTGTATATCACAGACGGTTCTATTTAGAAACCGTGTGTGGTACTAACACACAGACGGTTCTGATTAGAAACCGTGTGTGACACTTCAATACCACAGACGGTTCTCATTATAAACCGTGTCTGATACTTATTATCACAGACGGTTCTCATTAGGAACCGTGTCTGATAAAACAAATATCACAGACGGTTCGAATTATACACCGCCTGTGAAATTCAAGTATCACTAATGGTTGTAATTCGAAATCTGGAAATTTCACAGACAGTTTCGAATTACAACTGTCAGTGATACTTGAATTTCACAGACGGTGTATAATTCGAACCGGAAATTTCACAGACGATTTCGAATTACAACCGTCTGTGATACTTGAATTTCACAGACGATGTATAATTCGAACCGTTTGTAATATTTGTTTTCACAGGCGGGTAGAAAACCGTCTCTGATGATCTCTTTCATCACAGACACATTGTTACTGATGGTTCACAAAACAGTCTGTAATGAAGTTTGTGAACCATCTGTAATGACGTTTTTTGTAGTAGTGGGCAGCGCTCGGGGGCAGGAGGGGCCAGCCGGGAGGTAGCAGGGAGGAGCCGAGGGCGGCCAGGGGCGACGGCATCGCCGGGCGCAGGAGGAGCTGAGGGCAGCCAGGCGGCGGCGTGGCGTCGCTCGAGGAGCAGCAGGCCCGCCCAGCGTGGGGGAGGCGACACGCGGACGGCGCCGAGCCGGGAAGCTCAGGGCAACGCGTCAGCCGGGAGGGAGCGGGGAGGCCACGGATAACGCGGCCAAGCGAGGGAGGAGGCCGGGGGCGGCGGCCGAGAGAGGGAGGAGGCCGGAGGAGCGCCGCTCGGGAAGCCGGGGAGCGATCGGGTGAGGGTTGGACCGAGTAGGGAGAGAGAGAGAGAGAGAGAGAGAGAGAGAGAGAGAGAGAAAAGAAAAAAAAAGGGAGGGGTTAGGTGGAGGGAGTGGGGAAAAAATACGCAGCAGATGATTTTCTTCCACACAAAACCACAACAGCTAACCCTCCAGATCAACAGTTAAACCCATCAATTTCCCATACGAGAAGTTCCAACAATTGGAGAAGCTCCCGGAGTATTCCAGTGATGCTGGAGTCACGAGGTTGCAGGTTCAAGTCCCGCTTCTCCCATATTTTAAAACATCAGGCATCAATCTCGGATGGCATGTACCGATTCAAAAAACTGGTACTAAAGGCCCTCACCAATCGGTATTGTTGCCTCTTTTTCTAGTAGTGAGTGGTGTCATGCACCATGCAATAAGGGATTGGTTCGGCTGATTATATATATGTGTGCACGATCACCTTGTTTTCCCTCCTCAACGCCACTGCAACCAGTTAATACAACAGTATGGCTAGCAACAATATGCTTGTGCTGGTTCTAACGATCACCTTGTTTTCCCTCAACGCCACTGCAATCAAAGCGGAAGCCACAGATACAGACAGTACCTTGGCGCCGCCGGCAGCATCGACCGATCGCGCCGCGAGCATGCCTCTCTGGGTGTCACCCAGAGTCCGGCAGCTGCTGGGCCTGACAGTGGGCGGCACACCAGTAGACACCGTGGTGGCAAACGACGGCAGCGGTAATCACACCACCGTCAGCGCGGCCGTGGCAGGAGCGCCACCGAGGAGCAAGAAGAGGTATGTAATATATATCAAGAGGGGTACGTACAAGGAGAATGTGGAGATAACGAGGAGCAAGATTATGCTCATCGGCGATGGAATCGGTCAGACGATCATCTCTGGCAGCCGGAGCAACGGAACCGGGTACAGCATGCCCTGCACTGCGACCGTCAGTAAGTGTGTTCTTGCCCTAATATATTAATTAATTTGCATGTTAATGCCCATGCTTAGCTTGTCTCTCGAGCTGAAAATTAATTAATTTGGGTGCAGGCGTGCATGGAAACATCTTCATGGCCCGCGACCTGACCATAGAGAACACAGCAAAGAAGACGGACAAACAAGCGGTGGCTCTCCTTTCTAACTCCAAGCACTCGGTGTTCTATCGCTGCGAGCTCAAGGGTTTCCAGGATACGCTATATGCCGAGAACAACCGTCAGTTCTACCGGGACTGCGAGATCTCCGGAACGGTAGATTTCGTATTCGGCAATGCCAAGGCGGTGTTCCAGAACTGCATCCTCCTCGCACGGCGCCCCATCACTACTACAAAATCAGCTTCTAGAAGCGGTTCGAAACCACTTCTAGAAGCGGTTTTACAACCGCTTCTAGGCAACCGGTTGTGATACCTCGAAGGGTATCACAAGCGGTTCTAGGAACCGCTTGTGGTGGTGCGACACCAAGCGGTAAAAGGTAGTAATAATATCGTGGGAACGAGATTCGAACCCACGACCAGCACTCCAACCTCGTGACTCGCTTCATCCATCTAGCCAACCCACCCACGCGTGCTCTCTGATAGAGTAGGGCACGCATTCCTTTTATTATTTCTAAAACTGGGCTTCTACAAGCGGTTCGTGACACGAACCCCTTCTGAAGGGGGTCTTTAGAAGCGGTTCGTGTCACGAACCGCTTCTAAAGCCCCCACCGTTAGAAGGGGGTCGTGACACGAACCCCTTCTAAAGCTTTAGAAGGGGTTGGGGACACCAACCGCTTGTAAAGAGCTTTAGAAGGGGTTCGTGTCACGAACCCCTTCTAAAGGTGGGGCTTTAGAAGGGGTTCGTGCCACGAACCGCTTCTAGAGATCCCCTCCGGCCTGTTGCCATAAACCGCTTCTGTTGTGAGCATTATAACCGGTTCGCACCAAACCGTTGCTAATAGGCCGCTTGTGATACCCGGTTTTGTAGTAGTGCATGACCGGAGGGCACAACGTCATCACCGCCCAAGGCCGCGACCGTCCCAACCATGCCTCTGGTTTCTCGTTCCAGAACTGCACCGTGACGACACGCGAAGATCTCACCGGCGTCGAGACCTACCTGGGCCGGCCGTGGGGGAAGCACTCACACGTGGTGTTCATGCAGAGCTATCTCGACAAGATAGTTCACCCTAGCGGGTGGGTGCCGTGGAACAAAAGCCATGTCGTCGCCTTCACTTGCCGTCTCCTACGGCGAGTACATGAACACGGGCCCGGGCGCAGATGTAAGCCACCGCGTGAAGTGGCCCGGGTTCCACGTCATGGAGGATGCCGGTGAAGCTGAAAAATACACGGTTGAGCAATTCATCCACGGTAACGAGTGGCTGCCGGCCACTGGTGTCGAGTACAAGCCCGGCCTGTAGTGCTGTCATCAGTCATGCATGTCTATCTATCTATCTATGTATGATCCAGTTAATCAATAAACTTGAGTTCCGTGCGTGTGTGTGGATGCTGCATGCATGTGTTCCTTCGTTTTGTGCATGTTATATAAGCTACCTGAATATTTATATGTTACACCTTAATTTTGAAGTTGAATCAGTCGGCCGGTCAGATATATAGCTTCCTGGGCGTGTCGTGCTAGCTAGCTAGCTACGCAAGGTCACCTAACTCCTCTTTTAATTCGATCAAAGTTTGGGATATTATCCCTTTATTACAATCCGAAAGTTCTCTAGGCTCTGGTTGTGTCCACGTCATCACGCGTTCTTGGCCGTCCGATCGCGCGCACGAACGGATGAGATCGATTCATGTTGATGTTGCCTTCCGTCGAAGTTATGCATAAAAGGAACCACCTATACTTCTTTCGTCCGACCGGGCCTCGTGGCGTGGTGGAAGAACGCTTCGCTCCCACGCCTACGAGCCAGCTTCGAGCCCCCGCGCCCTCTCGCGCACGCATAGTTCCCCCATTTTTCCCGGCTGACGCGCGGGAGTGCCTGTTTTTTTAGGAAAAAAAACTGGAAGTACCCAAAATTACATAGAGGTCATGTCTTTTACAAAAAAATCCCCTTTTTAGCGGAAAAACTAGAAATACTAAAAAAAACCTTAAAATACAAAAAATTACATAAATGTGCTATCTTTTACGGATCTTTTACAAGAAGCCCTTTTCCCGTTAAGACCCTCCGTTTTTTCGAAAAAAACCCTTAAAATACCCAAAATTACATAAAGGTTTTATCTTTTACTGAAAACACTTTTTCGGGGTAAGCCTTCCAAAAATTTGTAAAATACGTTTCGATCATTTTTTTGATTTTCGCTTTTCGGTGATTAAATTAAACCGTTTGACGAAAAATTCTAAAGAAAAAATCATTCAACTTTTTTTGTCTGTCAAACATTGACACGCGCGGCATAAGCCGCACTAATCTTTCTAGTAGCTAAGAAAGAATGTGACAAGAGACGGCACACCTAGCGCTGTAGGCAGGCAGCATGCATGATATTACAGCTAGCTAGTAAGAGGGATGGAGGAAGGCAAGCAGAAGTAGCTAGCTTCTAGCAAAAAGAAGGATAGAAACCTTCCATTCGCTGTATATATTAAGTAGGCATCCTGTCACCTTGTTTTTTGGTTGCCACTGGCGGTTTTTCTGCCCGAACTAGCTTATCCTAGTCTCTGTACAGACTGTTTTTGCTTCTTCCCGACTTAATGAGTTAGGCAGTGCTCCTGCCCCTATCCTTTCAAAAAAGAAAAAGGGAGCAACCATGTGCATGAAATCCCAAAAGAATTTGTGTGTCGTTAGTTTGGATGGTTGTTTGGTATTGAATTTGCATTTATGCATGTGTGTTAGGGCAAGCCATATGCCTTTTGCCTTTCAAAAAGAACAGTAGTCTTTTTCTTTAGGGTTGTTCTTTAGGGTTGTTTGGATTAGAGATATTTCAATGTAATATTTTAGGATTTAGTTCAAATTTGAACTAAATCCCAAAACCTCCTAAGGAATTACCACTCATCCAAATAGAGCCTTAACCGTGTAGTATGCTTTCAAAATGACATCGCAAAGAGTGAAAATTCTGGAATATAACACTCCCGAGGAATATTCCATTATAACATTTTCAGAATAACACGAATATCCCTCTATTGACACCAAAAATGTGACGAAGGGTTGATCGCAGTCAACACACGCAAACATTGTGTTTAATGTTGGGTGCAGGCGCGCCAGCCGATTTGATCATGCAATCGGCAAGAGGATAATATGTAATTCAATCGGCCATTAAGCCATCCAATTCTTCAATGAAAGATCAAGTCCAATCGGCTTTGTTTAAGCCGATTTAGATAAAATTAACCGATAGATCTAATCAAACCTGATTGAGTTGACTAGATGAGGGCAAATGTTGTTTTTTTCGAAGAAGGCGATACGCAACAAAATCAGAGAAAAAGTGTACCTGAGTTGATATAAGTTGAAGGAATCAATAATCGGCGATGCTCAACTTATTGATTGAGCGAATTACAGAGGAAAGATTACAATACTAAAAACTACTCCTAGTCGACGAAAAGTAAAGTAAAAGTAGAACAAGTTGGTTGGTTGATTGATTGTTGATGATGTTGATAATGTTGCCCAATGACCTCTTTTATAGCGTCTGATCCGATTGTATCCTCCTCGGTCTCTTCGCGATTGTCCGTATCGACTTCAGCTTTCTCCGTGATATTTTCCTTTTGCCATTAACATCGGATACAACTCGATAAACTTGTAACGGCTTATGATTTTCCAAACCCGATATTTTCCTTAACAAAATAACCTTACCAAACCGATTCTTATCAAATCGACCACACGCCAAACTCTGGTGTCAACATTAATGCAAACTCAATTCAATTGTTAAATCCATTCATTTTTCCAAATCGGCTTAGATTTTACCAATTCGGTCATACCCATCCAATCAGCTGAAACTGCCAGATCTTGGTGTCAACATATGCCCCCTATTTTTTGGAAGATAATACAATCTTTCAAAAAAATCTCTTATACCGATACTTAGGCTATCAGCTTTAACACACATTCCTATTAGTAATCGCTCCTTTTTTGGCACCGTAAAATCATGAAACACAAATCTTTTTTCATGAACCGTTCACATCCCGCCAAAAATCTTTCCACCTTTTCACCTTTCGTTACCCCCTCTATAAATATGGGGCCCATTCACCTATAATTTGTGACACTACGGAATGCCGAGACCTTATATAATGTGAATGTTGAGGATAAAAACATTATGAAATATGAAATCGGAGGTTAAAACTATACGCTGTGAGGTTTATTCGCATTTTCGGGCTGTTTTCGGGAGTTTGGGCCTCTCTGGGGGAGTTCGGGCCCAAGAGGGTTGTGTCGTGGGCCTTGGTGGGAGGATTTTTGGGCCCATGAGGGAGGAAGAGGCAGGATAACCTGCCTTGGGGCGTCCTCCCCCTGCCCTTGTGCGCCCCACCTCTCCCCTTTTGCAAACCCTAGCCGCCACACCTCTCATCTCCCTCCTAGCCGCCCCATCTCCTCTCCCCATTGCGCCACCACCCCTCCACCACCTCTCCACCTCCCTTGCTGCCCCTAGGGGAGATCCCCACCTCAACACCTCGAAGATCCATCCGTTGGAGGCTCCGCGACGAGGAGATCCGGCGGGATTGGAGCGAGGAAGGAGATCGCGCGAACCGGGAGGAGATCCATTGGGTTTTCATGCGTTGGGCGAAGGTATGGCCATGGGAATCCTTGGGGTTGGTCTAGGATCTGTTCTAAGGGTTATTATCATGTTTTTAGATCAATTGGTGGTGCTGGAATTGAGTAGATTAGATTAGATCTAGAAGTTGCCACGTTCTCTGTTTCGGACAGCATGAGCAGTCGACCTAGGGTTTGGGTTTTCGCCAATTTAAATTCGGAATTTGGTCGTACGAATGTTGAAGAAGTTGTAGGTAATTTCAATACCTTTCATTGGGTATAAAGAAATTTAAATTCCGCCCAGCCGTTTGAAAGTTATGCTTGTTTTACCGAACGTATTAAAATATGTGACGTGATTGGAACAGATCACGGTATTCTGTAGATTAAACCACTTTAGAGTCCGAATCAGTCTTTCCTTATACTTAGAAAAAGTTAGGAAATTTCCTAAGCTACGCGAGGATGTACTCGTTTAATAGATTCGGAGTGTTAGAACTCAAGTTGTGCCTTTTGGAAGGCTGCTTTCCCGACGGGACAGAACCTCTGTTTTTGGGTTTTGCGAGTAGTTTGCGATGTCTGGGTAGAAGAGGGTTTGCGTACTGTTTTGTGGACATGATTGTGTGTGTGTGGTACCTATGTGCAGGAGGTGTGACCCCGGGAGTGCCTTCTACTTATCGCCAATCCGTCGCCCGTGGTTGAGGCGAGTGTATTGGAATGGGTAGCGGGTTGTAGTTTGCTAGATTGGTTGAGATTGAAATTGAATATATGTTATGTTCACATGCCATGCCTTAATGATTGCCAATGATATGATGGATATGCTTACTATGTTATGATGCCATGTGATAATGTACAAGTGATTTATGACGTTGGCATGATTGCATACATGACATGATACATGGCCCGGGCGGTGAGAAAGTCATAACTAGTCCGGGGAAGGTCGGTGAGAAAGTTATGACTATTCCGGAGAGCCAATGAGTAAGTCCTACATCGTGATTCCATCCACCGCGGTGTGGGGAAGCGAGAAGTAGGCACCCTCCATCTTCGGGATGGAAGGGGGGAGAGGGTGCACACCGACGGGTGTGTACTCAACCATACCGGTATGAGTTTCCAGGAGATATGTGCATCGCATCGCATTGCATTGCATTATATGAGGATGTTATATGATGATGATATATGATGATGGTCAATGATATGCTTACGCTATGAATATGAGATGTGTATGATGTTGTATGTGAAAAGTGGTGATGAAGGTATTAGAATGTATTTTCTTGTTCCATTGCAATATACTTGCTGAGTGATGAACTCACGCTTGTGTTTATGTTGTTTTTCTTAAGTACCATGAAACCGGCATGCGGGAAAAGGGCATTAGCTACACTACTTCTACACGTAGCTTCACATTATTATACAGTTTAATCAGTGGGAGCCATGATAATAATGATTAGTGCCATGAATCTTGGTGTTTGGGCTTGAGTTCATCGTTTGGTTTGTTATATTTGTTGGAATGGTTGAATTCCTTAGTTTAGACATAAGTGATGCTTTATTCATTGTTATTGTTGTTCTAGATGTCTTATGCTCTGATATAACTTGCCTTGTTATTACTCTTGCTCCAATTCATGGAAAAACAAAGGAGATGCTGCCGAAATTTTCGGTTTTAGCATTTACTTCTTTGATGTAATTTATCTTAGTTTATGGTATTTAGATGTTGTTTAGCCTATGTTTGGTAGCATTCAGGCATGCTAGATGCTGAGGTGTTACATAATTTTCATGCCTTCAAGCTCTCAGCTAATTCACTGGCTTCAAGAAATCTTTCTCCAACATCTGTCAGCTTCCTTCTTCGTTGGATCAACTTCAATGGATCCCAACCAAGTACTTGTCCTTGAACCCGAAAGAATACTGCTTATATCTGATAGGTAGTGTGGAGGATATAGGTCCCGGGTGTATACATGGCATGGCGAAAGGAACGACCAAAAGAGAAGGGACAAGATCAGGCATATATACTCGGGTGTCATGAGAACTTTCCCACCGTAACTAACCAGGAACATAGAAAAGAGAGATTGTAATCACAGGGACATCGCCTCAGATAAGGAAGGCTTCGATTTCCCTATTTGTAACTGACTCGGACTCCTTCTCATATGACTGAGTCGGATCCCTCTATCTCTCCCGTTATAAGAGAGGAGAGGGGGTCCCAGAGGGGATCATCGAATCATATACAGCACAATCCCAGAACACAGGACTAGGGTTTTACCTCCTCCGCAGAGGGCTCGAACCTGTCTAAACCCTTTGTAACGTCCCCAAAAATTTCTTCTAATATATTCAGTGTGTTTCTGGGATTATTTGTAATTTTCCGTAATATACTTGGAAGCCTTGCGAGAAAGTCGGATTCACGTTTATTGAACTAATCGTATTAAATAAAGATCAGGCATTTTTGTATGTGCGTAAAATCTAAAATTTTGTTTAAAATTAAGATAACGGGTAGACGAGAGTGTCTCCTCAAATATTTTCGGAAAACATGTTATATAACTTAAGTCGTTGTTGTTACAAAAGTCTGTACAGGTGTCTGATTTCACTAAAAGAATTTCTGCGAAAAATCTATACGTCGAAAAATCGCGAAACTAACTTTGTTAAGCTCCAACAAGTCCCCAGTATTTTAGAGTATTTTTTTGGATTTTAGATCCTGTCCATTATTTTTTTTCAACATATCTTTACAATGTATATGTGTATATACCCATATGTGCTTGGACGTTCGTGGGACGTTCGTTTCAGCCGTTTCATTTTCTGAGACTTTTAATTGTCCGACGTTTCCATTTCCTAGCTCGTATGCATGTACTGGTAGTCACGTAGTACATTTCTACAGGTGTGCATGCAAGCAGGAAACCGCTCATTTCCTTAATCAAGTCGATTGCATGAGGCAGTAATGGAGGAGTATGTTCACGTTATTTCCTTAAATTCAGCCGTTACCGTTTCCAGCAGGCTCCTTTATTCTTGCACGCATGGTCTAGCTAGTAATGCGTTCCTTTAATCCAGCATGCCTGGTAACGTGGGCATTTGAATCTCTCAGCCGTTTCCATTTAACGCCTGCATGATTCTCTTCCATTGATAGCACACACGCATGGTCTTTCTTTTCACCTGCACCTGAATTCCCTCATACACTCAGCCTTTCTTCACACCATTTGTTTTGGCACCAACCCAAAGCTCCGGTGTCTTCTCCATTGCATCCACATCTCCCTACCATTGTCCTTGACGCCGCTGTCGCCGCCGTCGTCGTCACCATCACTGTCGTCGCGTTGCCGCCGTCGTTGCTGCCCCATTAACACCGTCGCCGCCGGCGCACTCTCCGGCCTCGCCTTCTTTCACGTCGACGATCCGCGCTACTGCCCGTCGTCGATCGGTACCTTTTTATTTCTTTGGCGCGCACTCTACCTTGATTGATCGATTGATCCTGTCAACGCGTAATCGTGTATATATATGTTAGTATATATACGTATAGGTTAGGCGGATGTATTCTGTAGCCTGTGCCTATACATGTCTACGTGTAGGTATACTTGGTCAATTCACGTGTAGATATAGTCGCGCGTAGATATATTCGGTTGCTACACATGTAAAAATATATATCGTAGCATATTGATTCGGTACTCTCTGTTATTAGATGCTAGCAGTATGTATACGTGTGGATATATTCGTCGGATCCGCCAGGGGCGGAACTAGAGAAAAAATCATCGGGGTTCACCACTTCATCATATATGTGATAACAACGTATTATTCTTACCATTTGCTTGTTATTTGCCTCCCGGTGTCGCAAGATTTAGATGAAGGGGGTTCACATATACTATATATATATAGACTAACATACACTAATTTTTTTGACCTCATGTTGTATACACTATTTTTTTTTGACCCGGTGTCCTGTGACACCGGGTAATATACGCTACTTCCGCCCCTGGGATCCGCATAGGTATATTCGGCCGATTCGCAAGTATAAATTTTCTATATGCGTTTATACGGTTATATTAGGAATAATATGTGTTTAAATACGCATTGTATTACGTGGTTTCGGTTCCTCACGTAACTAGCCGAACCAATAAGAATACGCATACACAACGTGAACAGTGCCATGCACAAGGAAAACAAGAGATTAGTTTGTACGTAGTAATTTTAGGAAATTGCGAAATTTGTCTTTTTCACTACATATTCGTTTTAGCTCCAAATAGTATGCAACAAATTTTGTTAATTAGTAAAAATTAATACCTTCGTATGATAATTTTACTGAAATTTTATAATTAGATTTATACTGTTAAACTATTCGCAGAAAGTCTAAATTGACGAATTTTGTATCTCCTAAACTATACGTCCAAAAATGTCAAAATAAATTTTATAAATCTTATAAAATGCCAAACTAATTATCTGAAAGATTTCATGAAATTACAAGCTAGTTTGATTTGTAGTATTTTTTTTTCTGCATGTGTGTCGTATGTTGATTTGCGTATTTATTTGGTTCTTTAACTGTTGCGCGTAGACGTCGAACTATGTGAGGGATTTGATTTCGAGGAACAAGCTCAAGATCAAGATCTAGACCAAAACCAGCTGATCATTGAAGGCAAGTTATGCTTTGATCATTTTGTTCCCATGTTTTAAAATATTAGTTTGTTTTAAATTATGATGCTTTTGAGTAAATTTGGGATTAGCTAAATACCACTTGATATTGTCACCTTGTCCATAATACTTGTATGCCAATATACCATTTGTCACCCTAGGTTGGATTATACATACTGGTTAATACTGATCACCAGAATGGGGTAATTAGATTGTGGTAGTTCTGCTTAGCCATGCCATTCGAGCTAATGACACAAATTTGGAAGTAAGCTGAATACTGACTATTGAACTGTGGAACCTGTTTTGAAAGAATGTGACATGTGTTGTTGATAAGTTGTTGGCACATGGTGCATGGTAATCAACCGTGTGGGAAAATGGTTTAGACTGTGGCAAGTGGCAAGTGATCAATGGGGGGCCCGATGTGGCACATGGGAGAGATGTTGTTGAATTTGGTTTTGTGAACTTTGGGTAGTTTTGCCACGGTCAACCTAAGGACTTAACCTTGCAAGCCTTTGAACTGGGCCTAACATACAACCACATGTCTGGAGTGGGACAGACCTAGTTGAGTATGATTCCGAAGTCTTAGCATGCGAGACCTCATGTGGTTTTTGTAGCTATAAATGTGGAAAGAAGGGTGTAGTGTTTACCGTATTGGTCTTACATCTCTCTTCAACGGTATACGTTGGCCCTGTACTTCTGCTCCGCAAAAGGGAAGGGACAGTGGGAACTTTACCGGGAGGTACGCATGCGAGGATGGAAGTTTTGGAAAGACTTTGTTATGGTTACTCGCCTGTGTGGTGTTTAACTATATCGTGTGGGTAAAGTGTATAACCTCTGCAGAGTGTACAAACTATTCGAATAGCCGAGTCCACGGTATTGGACATTGCTCAGGTATTATAGTCAAGGGTTAGACTTTATTAAAAAGGTGGTTGGGATAAAAGATGAAGTTAATGGAAACATGGTTTAGGATGTGGGAATACTTTTACTTAACCTCTAGAAAAGATATTGTTACATTATTTGTTTTTACCGCTTTCGAATCTATTTATGTTACTTGTTAAAAACTGCTTCACCGCAAAATAAACCTGTTATGACATTCCATTGGAATAAGCTTGGCATGTAGTATATTAGGTTGCATTCTGTGCATAGCTTGTTGAGTACCAATGTACTCACCCCTCCAAAAATCACAGCACCAGAAGAAGAGGATCTGCAAGCCTTTGAAGAGTAGCAGAACAGAGAGGCGAACATCTAGGGGCATGCTGTAACACCCCAAAATTTTGCTTTTCTTAAATTCATGTGTGATTTGGCACTTTGGTGAATTTTTGGAATTTTCTGGAATTTATTTGGATTTATTTGGAATTTATTTGAATTTATTCCCTTTTGAAATAATTAAAGAATTTAATTTTGCAAATAAAATTTTGCTGGAAATATTTTATTTGAGTCCAAAATGATCAAAGTATTTTCCAGAATTTTTCGAATTTTTCTCGAGTCATTTGCTATTTTTAATGAATTAAATGAATTCGGGAATTATTTTAATTATTAAATCGCTGGAAAATCCAACTCGGGTCAAATCTTGTTCATCCGACCGAAGTCGGACTCGAGTCCGACCGAGCCGATTGACTCGACCAACCAACTTGAAAACCTAATTGATCCCAACCGCTGATCAAGATCCAACGGCCGAGATCCGCCTGCACGGGTTCGAGCGCCGTCGACCCGGACCGATCGCCGTCGCGATCGTGGCCGTTGATCGTGGACGCGTGGGACGGCTGGGATTGCGTCGTCTTCCCGTGACCGAAGCCGGACTCCGCCGCGCATAGCCGCCGTGGACCGATTAGGTTTCCGCTTTGTGCACGCCGCCGAGGCCATTTAAGGCGTGGAGTTATCGCCGAGGATCGCTGTTCGTGTAGCGCGCTTATTGCCTAAGTTCCAACGCCCAAGCCGCCGCCGTCGCCTCACGATTTCTACGGAGTTTGGGAGTGCCGCCGTGGTTTTCTTCGCTTCGGCGCGTTCGTCATCCTCCGCCGCCTTCAAGCTCGGATCCCGAGAACCTTGCGTCGAGGCGCACTCTTACCGGTGCACTCACTTGGCCGAGACGCTCAAGCGCCGTTAGGGTGGTCGCCGTCCTCGGCCGGCAGCGCAACGCCGCCGCGAGCCATCGTCGCCCACGAAGCTCGGTGCACCGTTGGATCGAGATCCAACGCGACGAGTGAGGCCACGCCGCGTTCTTTTCCGTCTCGATTAGGTTTCAACCGTTAGATTTAGATCGTGCGGTCGTGGTTAGTTGTGTTGTAGCTTTAGGGTTAGATCTGGACCGTCCGATCTAGATCGAGCGGCCCGGATCAACCGTGTAGTTTTGAGCGAGAGGTCTAGATCCAATGCGGACCGTTGATTTCAAATCAACGGCGAGATTGTGCCACGTGTGCTCAGCGCCCCACGCGTGGGGGCGTGTCTCGACACAGCGGGACCCGCGAGTCGAGGGCCCACGTGTCGGCCCGATCACGCAGCGTGCGTGAAACCCAATGGCGGTGGGGCCCACATGTCGGCCGAGGCGTAGAAGTCGTGGGCCGAGTCCACCGTGGACCCGAGCCAAGCGTGGACCGAGTCCATGGACCGGCCGACGTCACCAGCCAATCGCAGGTCGACACGTGTCCATGCCGACGCAATAATTAATTTCCGAAAAAGAAAATGATTTATTAATTCGAAATATTGATTCAAATTTAGATTCAAACTTCAAACGCTTATAACTTTTATGCTTCAACTCCGATTTGAGCGATTCAAATTTCTAAATTTGTATAAAATTGAGATCTACCTAAATATGAATTTTATTTAATTTTTGACTAAAGTTTTTCTCTCTGTAATATTATTTAATTGATTATTTAAACTTTAATAGATCATAACTTTTATGCGTTTTAACTCCAAATTTGATTCGATTCCAGCTTCTAAAAATCCGTAAAATTACGTTCTCTCTGTTTATGGATTTTATTTGGAGTTTTGGGATGTTTTTGCCTATTGTTTATTGGGTATTTGCTATTTGCACGCTTTTACGAGTAGACGTTGAAGTGCCGGAAGGATTCGAGGAGAAGTGTTGACTCGTGATCCAACTCAAGACCAAGAGCAAGTACTTTTTGAAGGCAAGTTGTGCTTTGACCATGTTGATCCTATTTCAAATCTATTTTGATTTAAACTATTGCATGCTAGTTTAATTAGAAAGATACTTTGTTTAAACATGGGGTTAGATAAATACCAATTTGCTATATGACACCTTGATTACTTAAGTATGTGCCATGACCTTTTGTCACCCTAGTTGTGGTTTACTAGTTGGACATTATTAAATTGCCAACATGGGTTTAGACCAGATTGTAGTATCTTTGCTTAGACACACTCGTGCTCATGACATGATTTTGGACAATCAAATGATAATATGGACTTAATGATATATTGAACCTGTTTTGGAAAAGTATCATGTGATGTTGGCCACGTGGTGCATGGTAATCAAGCGGGGTTTGATAAACAGTTTTCGGCCAGGGCATGTGGCAAGAGTAATGTCAGGTGGGCGATTGTGGCATTGGGAATGTTGATTTGGTTCTTCTGTAGTCTTGCCCTGGTCACTCTAAGGACTTAACCTTGCAAGCCTTTGAACTGGGTCATACTTGCAACCACATGGCTGGAATGGGACGGCCCTAGTTGACTAAGTCGCTAAGGACTCACTTGTGGAGCCTCAGGGTGTCGATTACACCGTTTGTGTGATTATGCGGGAGCGTGATCGTGGCTGTGGCCAGATACCCATCTAACGGTGTGTTGGTCCCATACTTCGCCTTGGCTAAGGGAAGGGATGGTGTAGAGCACGAACCCAGAGGACCACCTGTGTTGTTTGAGGCTTCCAGAAGGCTTTGTTATGATCGCTCATTCGCATACTTTTGTATGGCGATTCACTACCGGTGACGTGGTGAGTGGATTGTATCTTGTGGGTAAAGTGCATAACCTCTGCAGAGTGTAGAATCTATTTAAATAGCCGAGTCCACGAGTCGACAATGCTCGGGAATTACGTCAAGGGTTAGACTTTACGAAAATAACTTGGATTTGAAAAGTTGGGTTGGTTTAATAATGAAGATGATGGAAATGTGGTTTAGGATGGGGAAAATGTTTATTAAATTTCCTGAAAAGTTATTTATGCTTTACTTATTTCTACCGCTTTCGAATCTACTTTTATTACTTGTCAAAAGTCAAGCATTTCTGCCAAATATACTGAGCTATTCCTTTGTACCAAGCCATGCATATAGTATATTAGCTTGCATTCTCAGGCATGACTTGCTTGAGTACCAAGTACTCACCCTTGCCTCAACACAATACCGCTTGAAGAGGAGACTACGCTTCGGAAGAGGAGTTCCAAGAGGACCCGTCTACTTAGGGATGCGAGCGATCGGTCAGTTGCTGTGGTATCTTTGGATGGCGCCACAGTTTATTTGATTTTTCATTTCTTTGTTATTTCTCTTTCAATAAGTTTTGCCTTGCAAGGCATATATTTGTAACTTGGCCATAAGGTCGAGTAACCCTTTTATTATTTAAATAAAGTACTTTGATAGTCTCGTTAGGTATGATTGTGATATATACCGATGTTAAGACTGTGTGCACTAAGCGCGTTCTGGACTAGTGCGAATACACAGAGGGTCCGGATTTGCAAATTCGGGGTCCCGACAGAGGTGGTATCGAGCCATACTTGACCGTAGGCTCAACCCTAAGTTAGAATGGTCGTAGTGAGGATAAAACCTATTTTCTAAAAGCTAAAAATTTGTGAAGACAAGAAATGACATCTCGACTTATCCCTTCTCTCTTTTCTTGTCTCTTGCTGAAATTTTCCCTTACCTTGTCACAATTTAAAAATTCCGGGTTCTTACGTAAAGCACTCTTGTGACGAGATGGAGGAAGAGTTCAACTACGTTGATCCGGGAGTTGGTCACGCCATGAACTTTGGCATATGCTACAGACTCTCGGAGATTTTGAGAAGCCCCAATACCAAGTAGAAGTGATCGGACAAGCGGGATTGATCAAGGCTTGTGACGTGAGGATTGAGGTACCGCTAGGAAAAAGGGCCTGTGCAATCGCCTGATACACCGCTGCCTTTGCCGGAGATCTACAATGCAGATGGGTATCCAAGAAGTATCACGACGCCGCAATGCGGCACATTACCCGTATCTACGCCCGAGAGTTGGAGAGTACGGTGTTCGATTACCATCCGCAGCGATAACCTTCTCGACCAAGGCGATTCAGGATGAGGATGCCACGGTTACACAGTTGGCACGATTTGTATTGTCGCCGCCAGGAGGATGTACTAGATAATACAAGCAAGGAGCTACGAGAAGGCCCGCAAGGAGATCACGACAGAGAAGAATAGATGGCGGGAAGCTCAAGAGTATGTGGCACATCTTCTCGCGAAGGATTGGCGAGCCGAGATGACTTTGTACGCGGACCAGACCGAGCGATTTGAGCTACACGAGCCAGATCCAGAGGAGTCAGATCTCGATGAGGACACCGCTTCTTCGACTACCACAGAGGACTTCAAGTTGGATGAGCAAGGCACGTTGTGGATGAAGGATCGTATTTGTGTGCCTAACAAAAAGGAGTTAAAGCAACTGATTCTGGAAGAAGCCCATGACTCTAAGTATTCAATTCATCCTGGAAGCGCCAAGATGTATCAGATCTCAAGGAGAGATTCTCGTGGCCGAGCATGAAACGTGAAGTTGCCGAGCATGTTGCATTGTGCGGACGTATGCCGAGAGAGTCAAGGCAATGCATCGAGACCAGCCAGGATTGCTACTTACCGAAGATACCTGAGTGGAAGTGGGAGGAAATCGGAATGGATTTCATTACCGGTTTGCCGAAGACTCAAGGAGGTTATGACTCCATATGGGTTATAGTGGATCGCTTGACCAAAGTAGCCCATTTTATCCTCGTGAAGACCACTTACTCGGGAGATAAGTTAGCGTAGTTGTACATGATCAGGATTGTCTGCTTGCACGAGTGCCAAAGAGGATTGTATCTACGAGAGGTACCCAATTTACCTCAAGGTTCGGGAATAAGTTGCATGAAGCCATGGGAACCCGTTTAAACTTCAAGATGTACCTTATCATCCACAGACGGATGGATGACCAGAAAGAGTCAACCAGATTCTGGAGGATATGTTGAGAGCTTGTGCATTGGCTTATGCTACCTCTTGGGATAAGAGTTTGCCGTATGCCGAGTTCGATTACAACAATAGTTATCAGGCTAGTTTACTGAGATGTCACCTTTCGAGGCACTTTGTATGGTCGACTCGTCGGACGCCATTGAATTGGAATGAGACCGGCGAGCGCCGTGTCTTTGGGCCTGATATTCTTCAAGAGGCTGAAGAGCGATTGCCGTGATTAGGAAAGGTTGAAGATAGCCCAATCTCGTGAGAAGAGTTATCTTGACAATCGTCGCCGAGACTTGAGTTTTGAACCGTAAGACTTTGTATACCTCGGAGTTACGCCTCTCGGGGGAGTTAAGAGGTTCCATGCCAAAGGGAAACTCGCACCCGTTATGTTGGACCATTTAAGATTTTGAGTCAGCGGAGGCGGGGTTGCTTACCATCCTGAGTTGCCACAAATGTTAGCAGGAGTACACGGCGTATTCCATGTGTCCTGGGCTGAAGAAATGTCTCCGAGTTCCTGAGGAACAGACATCGCTAGAGTCAATCGAGTTGCAAGAGGACTTGACTTATAAGGAACATCCTGTGAGGATTCTGGACACAATGGATCGAGAAACTAGAAACAAGTCAACCCGTTTCTGTAGAGTTCAGTGGAGCAACCATGAAGAAAGTGAAGCGACTTGGGAGCGCGAAGAGGATTTGAAGAAAGAATTTCCAAACCTGTTCTGTAGTAAGCCCTGAATCTCGGGGACGAGATTCTATTAAGGGGGGGAGGTTTGTAACACCCCAAAATTTTGCTTTTCTTAAATTCATGTGTGATTTGGCACTTTGGTGAATTTTTGGAATTTTCTGGAATTTATTTGGATTTATTTGGAATTTATTTGAATTTATTCCCTTTTGAAATAATTAAAGAATTTAATTTTGCAAATAAAATTTTGCTGGAAATATTTTATTTGAGTCCAAAATGATCCAAAGTATTTTCCAGAATTTTTCTGGAATTTTTCTGAGTCATTTGCTATTTTTAATGAATTAAATGAATTCATCGAATTATTTTAATTATTAAATCGCTGGAAAATCCAACTCGGGTCAAGTATCTGTTCATCCGACCGAAGTCGGACTCGAGTCCGACCGAGCCGATTGACTTCGGCCGAACCAACTTGAAAACCTAATTGATCCCAACCGTTGGATCAAGATCCAACGGCCGAGATCCGCCGCACGCCGGTTCGGCGTCGACCGGACCCGATCGCGCCGTGCGATCGTGGCCGTTGATCGTGACGCGTGGGATCGGCCGGGATTGCGTCGTCTTCCTGTGATCGAGCCGGACTCGCCGCCGCATAGCCGCCGCGGACCGATTAGGTTTCCGCGTGCACGCCGCCGAGGCCATTTAAGGCGTGGGTTATCGCCGAGGATCGCCGTTCGTGTCGCGCCTATTGCCCTAAGTTCCAACGCCCAAGCCGCCGTCGCCTCACGATTTCGCCGGAGTTTGGGGAGTGCCGCCGTGGTTTTCTTCGCTTCGGCGCCGTTCGTCATCCTCCGCCGCCTTCAAGCTTCGGATCGAGAACCTTGCGTCGGCGCACCTCTGGGTGCACTCACTTGGCCGGAGACGCCCAAGCGCCGTTAGGGTGGTCGCCGTCCTCGGCCGGCGCAACGCCGCCGCGAGCCATCGTCGCCCACGAAGCTTTGGCACCGTTGGATCGAGATCCAACGCACGAGGTGAGGCCACGCCGCCGTATCGTTTCCGCCTTCGATTAGGTTTCAAACTGCTAGATTTAGATCGCACGGTGGTAGTTAGTTGTGTTGTAGCTTTAGGGTTAGATCTGGACCGTCCGATCTAGATCGAACGCGGCCGGATCAACCGTGTAGTTTTGAACGAGAGGTCTAGATCCAATCGACCGTTGATTTCAAATCAACGGCGAGATTGTGCCACGTGTGCTCAACCGCGCCACGCCGCTGGGGAGCGTGTCTCGACACGCGGGACCCGCGAGTCGAGGGCCCACGTGTCACCGCACGCCGCGTCGTGAAACCCACCGCGGTGGGGCCACATGTCGGCCGAGACGAGTCGTGGGACCAAGTCCACCGTGGACCCGAGCCAAGCGTGGACCGAGTCCATGGACCTGGCCGACGCCACCAGCCAATCAGAGGTCGACACGTGTCCATGCCGACGCAATAATTAATTTCTGAAAAAAGAAAATGATTTATTAATTCGAAATATTGATTCAAATTTAGATTCAAACTTCAAACGCTTATAACTTTTATGCGTTTCAACTCCGATTTGAGCGATTCAAATTTCTAAATTTGTATAAAATTGAGATCTACCTAAATATGAATTTTATTTAATTTTTGGACTAAAGTTTTTCTCTGTAATATTATTTAATTGATTATTTAAACTTTAATAGATCATAACTTTTTGCGTTTTAACTCCAAATTTGATTTATTCCGCTTTCTAAAAATCCGAGAAAATTACGTTCTCTCTGTTTATGGATTTTATTTGGAGTTTTGGGATGTTTTTGCCTATTGTTTATTGGGTATTTGCTATTTGCACGCTTTACGAGTAGGCGTTGAAGTGCTTGGGAAGGATTCGAGGAGAAGTGTTGACTCGTGATCCAACTCAAGACCAAGAGCAAGTACTTTATGAAGGCAAGTTGTGCTTTGACCATGTTGATCCTATTTCGAAATCTATTTTGATTTAAAATATTGAATGATAGTTTAATTAGAAAGATACTTTGTTTAAACATGGGGGTTAGATAAATACCAATTTGCTATATGACACCTTGATTACTTAAGTATGTGCCATGACCCTTGTCACCCTAGTTGTGGTTTACTAGTTGGACATTATTAAATTGCCAACATGGGTTTAGATCGTTGTAGTATCTTTGCTTAGACACACTTTCGTGCTCATGACATGATTTTGGACAATCAAATGATAATATGGACTTAATGATATATTGAACCTGTTTTGGAAAAGTATCATGTGATGTTGACGGACGTGGTGCATGGTAATCAAGCGGGGTTTGATAAACGATTTCGGCCGGGCATGTGGCAAGAGTAATCAGTGGGCCGGTTGTGGCATTGGGAATGTTGATTTGGTTCTTGGGTAGTCTTGCCCTGGTCACTCTAAGGACTTAACCTTGCAAGCCTTTGAACTGGGTCATACTTGCAACCACATGGCTGGAATGGGGACGGCCCTAGTTGACTAAGTCGCTAAGGACTCACTTGTGGAGCCTCAGGGTGTCGATTACACCGTTTGTGTGATTGTGCGGGGAGGCGTATCGTGGGCGTGGCGAGATACCCATCTAACGGTGTGTTGGTCCCATACTTCGCCTTGGCTAAGGGAAGGGATGGTGTAGAAACCTGACCTGGAGAGGACCACCTGTGTTGTTTAAGGCTTAGAAAGGCTTTGTTATGATCGCTCATTCGCATACTTTTGTATGGCGATTCACTACCGACGTGGTGAGTGGATTGTATCTTGTGGGTAAAGTGCATAACCTCTGCAGAGTGTAGAATCTATTTAAATAGCCGAGTCCACGGTCAGGACAATGCTCGGAATTACAAGTCAAGGGTTAGACTTTCAAAAATAACTTGGATTTGAAAAGTTGGGTTGGTTTAATAATGAAGATGATGGAAATGTGGTTTAGGATGGGGAAAATGTTTATTAAATTTCACTGAAAAGTTATTTATGCTTTACTTATTTCTACCGCTTTCGAATCTACTTTTATTACTTGTCAAAAGCATTTCTTGCAAATATACCTGAGCTATTCCTTTGTACCAAGCCATGCATATAGTATATTAGCTTGCATTCAGGCATGACTTGTCGAGTACCAAGTACTCACCCTTGCCTCAACACAATACCGCTTGAAGAGGAGACTACGCCGGTTTCGGAAGAGGAGTTCCAAGAGGACCCGTCTACTTAGGGATGCGAGCCCGACTGGTTGCCTGTGGTATCTTGGATGGCGCCACAGTTGTTTATTTGATTTTTCCGCCGTTATTTCTCTTTCAATAAGTTTTGCCTTGCAAGGCATATATTTGTAACTTGGCCATAAGGTCGAGTAACCCTTTGATTATTTAAATAAAGTACTTTGATAGTATCGTTTGGTATGATTGTGATATATACCGATGTTAAGACTGTGTGCACTAGCGCGTTCCTGGACTAGTGCTGAATACACAGAGGGTCCGGATTTGCAAATTCGGGGTCCCGACACATGCCAAGTCAGTTGCCTGTGGCATACTGAGGCGCCACGAATAATGTTATGTTTCCGCTGTTGCTACTGGTTTACTCTGAGCTCAGCCCTGCGTGGCTTAATATTGTTAGGCTGACCTTAAGGTCTTAACAATTTTTATATGAGTTGAATACTATATTATTATTATTATTTCCGTTGTGTATGTGTGATGGTATTCATCTCTGTTGTATCTGTGAGCAGCAGCGTGGTCCTGGACTGGT
Source organism: Rhipidocladum racemiflorum (assembly GCA_036346355.1). NCBI lineage: Eukaryota > Viridiplantae > Streptophyta > Magnoliopsida > Poales > Poaceae > Rhipidocladum > Rhipidocladum racemiflorum. The sequence goes on from CM070583.1 coordinate 9,253,594, forward strand.
GTGTCACACAGAGTGTTCGGAACTCCAATTCCGGGCGCGATAGGAGGTGGTATCAGAGCCATACTAACTGTAGATCTTGACCCTAGATAGATTGGCCGTCTTTAGGAGCTTCAAAATTATTTTCTAAAGAGAAAATTTAACTTGAAAGAATAATAAGTTCTTGACTTATCTTATTCTTCTATTCTTTCCCTCTACTGAAAATTTCTATCTTTCCCCACTGGTTTGAAATGGAAATCTTACCTAAGTCATTCTGAATAGTAATTATGTTCCACACTTAAGGAGAAAGTACTGGAGGTCGCTGCCGACCCTGAAGATCGTGAAGTGAGGAATCATCGAGCTAGAAGAGGATTGGATCGAGGAAGTTTTCAGAAACTAGAAGAACCAGTACTTTAGTATTTAGTCGAGACTCATGTGTGAGAGTCGCGTCTCCTAAGATAAGAGTGTTACCTTTTAGACGCTGGATTATTGTGTGCTTAGGAATTTGGATGTTCCTTGATTACTGAGTGTGCAGTATATGTTGCATAGCTTTTAGGCTTGGATAAGCAACCATACCAAGTTATTATTAATGTTTGTATAAGTTTTTGGGTTACACCTGTCTTCCCCGCATAAGTTTTCTTCCTACTTGTCTATTCTTTTCCCTCTCTTCTCTAAACTTTTGGAGCAAACTGCAGATGGTGAACACTCGTGGCAACACTGGAGCTGGAGGAAGTGGTTCACGCCAGGAAGGCAACCAGAATGAAGCACTGAATCCTCGGCCTGCGCTGCCAGTTGATATGCAGAATCTGGGAGCTTTTCTTGCTGCTCAAACTCAACTGATGCAAAACATGATGCAGACTATGCAGCAGATGCAGAATCAAGCTGTCGCCAACAATAACAATCATCAGAACGTACACCAGGGGAACCAGTTTCAGTCCAGACTCTCTGACTTCATGAGAACCAGGCCGCCAATATTCTCTGGGAATGCCAACCCAATAGAGGCGGATGATTGGCTGAGGACCGTAGAGAGGAAACTGCACATATCCCAGTGTGCCGCCAATGAGAGGGTCATGTATGCTTCACACCAGTTTGAGGGGACAGCTGCAGAGTGGTGGGAGAACTTTTGCGCATCTCACGAGCATCCTCGGAAGATTACTTGGGAGGAATTTACGGCAGCCTTCCGCTAATATCATGTGCCGGAGGGTATGATGGAGTTGAAGAAAGAGGAATTCAGATCTTTGAAACAAGGAGGCCAAACAGTGGCCAATTATCTGAATAAATTTACTCAGTTGGCTCGTTATGCGCCAGAGGATGTGGCAACGGACAAAGCAAGGCAGTCCCGATTCATGAAGGGACTCAACTCTGGGTTGTAAGTGGGACTGATCACCCACACGTTCCCAGATTTTCAGGAATTGGTTAACAAGGCGTTGATCCTAGAGGATAAGCGCAAAGAGATAGGCGAGGACCGCAAGCGCCGGATGTCCAGCCAGGGAGGACGTGCAAACCAGATGAGGTTGAGGATAAATCCCCAACAGTTTGCGAGGTTCAAGCCGTAGTTGACCAGCCAAAAGACAAATGTTACACCTGGATCTTCAAGCCAGGGCTTCAGAACGCCTGAGCAGAGAAACAACACACTCAATTCGAACCAACAAGGTACAGTGAAGCGCTGCTACAGCTGCAACGAACCGGGACACTTTGCTAATCAGTGCCCAAAGAGAGGCAATGTGACCCCAGTCCGCTTCAATTTGGGGCCCACGCCAACGAAGACACCCGCACCAGCAGCCGGCCGTGGAAACAATCAATCAGGAGCGGCACCTTCCACCGTCGTCCAAGGCCGCGTGAATCATATCACTACCGCGGAAGCTCAAGATGCCACAGACGTTGTATTGGGTATGTTTTCGGTTAGCTCAGTACCTGCCACAATTTTATTTGATTCTGGTGCTTCCCATTCATTCATTTCTCAAGTTTTTGCTGTGGGCAATGGGTTGGAATTGAGAAAACTTAAGTGCACACTAGTAGTGCAATCACCTGGGTCGGAACTTCAATCTAACCTAGGATGTTCGGGAGTTAAGTTGGTCATAAACGAGATAGAGTTTCTAGCCAACCTAATTGTGCTAGATACCCAAACCTTGGATGTAATCCTTGGAATGGATTGGCTGGCCAAGCACAAAGCCGTATTGGATTATGGCCGCAGAATAGTGTCTGTAGAGAACCAAAACGGAGAAAAAGTGGAATTTCAAGCAACCTTAGTCCGAGATGGAAAACTTTTGGTCAATAATATGAAGACTGTGAGTCTAGAAGATGTGCCAGTGGTGAAAGACTTTCCAGATGTTTTTCCCGAAGACCTGCCTGGTATGCCACCAGACAGAGAAATTGAGTTCGTTATCGAGCTGGTGCCTGGCACAGCTCCGATCGCGAAAAGGCCCTACAGGATGTCCACAGAAGAACTCGTGGAGATGAAGAAGCAAATTGAAGAACTCATGGAAAAAGGTTTCATCAAACCAAGCTCATCGCCGTGGGGAGCACCAGTATTATTCGTCAAGAAGAAAGACGGAAGTTTTAGAATGTGTATAGACTATCGTGCACTTAATGAGGTGACGATAAAGAATAAATATCCTTTGCCCAGGATAGATGATCTTTTTGATCAGTTAAGAGGAGCAAGAGTCTTCTCTAAGATGGACCTTCGATCCGGATACCATCAATTAAAAATTTGGAACGAGGACATACCCAAGACAGCTTTTTCGTCGAGGTATGGGCACTATGAGTTCACAGTCATGTCCTTTGCATTGACCAATGCCCCGGTATATTTCATGAGTATGATGAACAAAGTATTCATGGAGTACCTAGACAGGTTCGTTGTCGTTTTCATTGATGACATCTTAGTCTACTCAAGGACAGAAGAAGAGCATGCAGAACACTAAGGATGGTTTTGGAGAAGTTAAGAGAAAACCAATTGTATGCAAAATTTAGTAAATGTGACTTCTGGAAAAAGAAGGTAGAATTCTTGGGTCATGTAATGACTGCCAAAGGAGTAGCTGTCGATCCGAAGAAAGTGGAGGCAGTGTTACATTGGGAGGAACCAAAGTCAGTTACCCAGATAAGGAGTTTCCTCGGAATGGCGGGATATTACCGCCGATTCATTGAGGGTTTTTCACCAATTGCAAGACCTCTTACGCAATTATTGAAAAAGGAGAAAAAGTTTGTATGGACGCAATTATGGAACTGAAGAAGCGTCTAACTTCGGCACCTGTCTTAGTGTTGCCGGATGTAAGGAACGGTTTCGACATTTACTGTGATGCTTCGCGTCAAGGAATTGGGTGTGTTCTGATGCAGAACAGAAAAGTGGTAGCTTACGCATCAAGACAGTTAAGACCACATGAGCAGAATTACCCAACTCATGACCTGGAATTAGCTGCTGTAGTGCACGCCCTTAAAATATGGCGCCACTATATCATCGGAAACCGATGTGAAATATATACTGACCATAAAAGCTTAAAGTATATATTCACTCAATCGGACCTCAACATGAGGCAAAGAAGATGGTTGGAATTAATCAAGGATTATAACATTGGAATCCACTACCATCCAGGAAAAGCAAATGTGGTAGCTGATGCTTTGAGTCGGAAAAGCCACAACTTGAATTTGGTGGTTGCTGAAAATCAGTCCGACTTGTGTAAAGAGCTTCAGAAGCTAAGATTGGAGGTCGTACCTAGCGGGTATTTGGCTACCCTGGAAGTGAAGTCGACTTTAGAAGAGCAGATCAAGGAAGGTCAAAAGGATGATGATAAGACTCTCAAAATCAAATCCAAGATGGATGAAGGCTTAGCCAAGGACTTTCGAGTAGATGAGCAGGGTATCTTGTGGATGAAAAATAGAATCTGCGTACCTCATAAACCTGAATTGAAGCAGTTGATCCTTGAGGAAGCGCGTGATTCCAAGTACTCAATCCATCCAGGAAGTGCAAAAATGTATCAGGATCTCAAGGAGAGATTCTGGTGGCCAAACATGAAAAGAGAAGTTGCTGAACACGTCACATTGTGCGATATCTGTCAAAAAGTAAAGGCAATGCATCAGAGACCAGCAGGACTGTTGCAACCTTTGAAGGTACCTGAGTGGAAGTGGGAGAAAATCGGTATGGATTTTATTACCGGTTTACCCAGAACTCAACAAGGATTCGATTCAATATGGGTGATAGTTGATCACCTAACCAAAGTCGCCCATTTTATTCCAGTGAAAACCACTTACTCGGGAGATCGCCTAGCTGAGCTATACATGGCCATAATTGTGTGTTTCCATGGTGTACCAAAGCAGATAGTATCGGATCGAGGTACTCAATTTACCTCAAGGTTTTGGAATAAGTTGCATACGGCAATGGGCACCCGTTTGAATTTCAGTACGGCATACCATCCGCAGACCGATGGTCAGACTGAAAGAGTAAATCAGATACTTGAGGACATGCTAAGGGTTTGTGCCCTATCATATGCCAATTCGTGGGACAAATGTCTGCCATATGCAGAATTTAGCTATAACAACAGTTATCAGGCTAGCCTAAAGATGTCTCCATTTGAAGCTCTATACGGTCGCCCATGTCGGACACCGTTAAATTGGAACGAAACGGGGAAACGTCAAGTCTTCGGACCAGACATACTCTCAGATGCAGAGGAAAAGATTGCTTTAATTAGAGAAAGACTAAAGACTGCACAATCGAGGTAAAAGAGTTACGCTGACAATCGACGCAGGGATTTGAGCTTTGAGCCCGAGGATTTCATATATCTCAGAGTTACACCCCTTAAAGGAGTCAGAAGATTTCATGCCAAAGGAAAGCTCGCACCAAGATACGTTGGTCCGTTCAAGGTCCTGAGTCACAGAGGTGAAGCTGCTTATCAGCTGGAATTGCCGCAATCTTTAGCAAGAGTGCTTGATGTCTTCCATGTATCTCAACTTAAGAAGTGCCTTCGAGCGCCAACAGATCAGACACCTCTGGAAGAGATAGAATTGCAAGAAGATCTGACCTACAGAGAGTATCCAGTCAATATCCTAGACACATATGAACGAGAAACCAGGAACAAGACGATTCGTTTCTGCAAAGTTCAGTGGAGCAATCACTCCGAAAGCGAAGCAACTTGGAAGCGCGAAGAAGATTTAAAGGAGTTTCCCGACCTATTCTTTAGTTAGCCTCGATTCTCGGGGACGAGATTCTGTTCAGGGGGGAGGTTTGTAACATCCCCAAAAATTTCTTCTAATATATTCAGTGTCGTTCTGGGATTATTTGTAATTTTCCGTAATCTACTTGGAAGCCTCGCGAGTAAGTCGGATTCACGTTTATTGAACTAATCGTATTAAATAAAGATCAGGCATTTTTGTATATGCGTAAAATCTAATTTTTAAAAAAAATTAAGATAACGGGTAGACGAGAGTGTTCTCCTCAAATATTTTCGGAAAACATGTTATATAACTTAAGTCGTTGTTGTTACAAAAGTCTATACAGGTGTCTGATTTCACTAAAAGAATTTCTGCGAAAAATCTATACGTCGAAAAATCATGAAACCAACTTTGTTAAGCTCCAACTAGTCCCCAGTATTTTAGAGTATTTTTTGGATTTTAGAACCTCTCCATTATTTTTTTTCAACATATCTTTACAATGTATATGTGTATATACCCATATGTGCTTGGACGTTCGTTTCAGCTGTTTCATTTTCTGAGCCTTTTAATTGCCAGGCGTTTCCATTTCCTAGCTCATATGCATGTACTGGTAGTCACGTATGTACATTTGTACAGGTGTGCATGCAAGCAGGAAACCCCTCATTTCCTTAATCAAGTCGATTGCATGAGGCAGTAATGGAGGAGTACGTTCACGTTATTTTCTTAAATTCAGCCGTTACCGTTTCCAGCATGCTCCTTTATTCTTGCACGCATGGTCTAGCTAGTAATGCGCTCCTTTAATCCAGCATGCCTGGTAACGTGGGCATTTGAATCTCTCAGCCGTTTCCATCTTTCACTAGTAACGCCTGCATGATTCTCTTCCATTGATAGCACACACACATGGTCTTTCTTTTCACCTGCACCTGAATTCCCTCATACATTCAGCCTTTCTTCACACCATTTGTTTTGGCACCAACCCAAAGCTCCAGTGTCTTCTCCATTGCATCCACATCTCCCTACCATTCTCCTTGACACCGCCGTCGTCGCCACCATCACCATCGTCGCGTTGTCATCGTCGCTATCACCGTCGTTGCCGATCCGTTAACACCATCGCTGCCGGTGCTCTCTCCGGCCTCGCCTTATTCCGCGTCGACTATCCGCGCTACTGCCCGTCGTCGATCGGTACCTTTTTATTTCTTTGGCGCGCACTCTACCGCTATTGATCGATTGATCCTGTCGATGCGTAATCGTATATATATATATGTTAGTATATATACGTATAGGTTAGGCGGATGTATTCTGTAGCCTGTGCCTATACATGTCTACGTGTAGGTATACTTGGTCAATTCACGTGTAGATATATTCGGTTGCTACGTATGTAAAAATATATATCGTAGTTTATTGATTTGGTACTCTCTGTTATTAGATGCTAGCAGTACGTATACGTGTGGATATATTCGTCGGATCCGCATAGGTATATTCGACCGATTCGTAAGTATAAATTTTCTATATGCGTTTATACGGTTATATTAGGAATAATACGTGTTTAAATACGCATTGTATTATGTGGTTTCGGTTCCTCACGGAACTAGCCGAACCAACAAGAATACGCATAGGTATACGTGTGGATATATTAGATGCTAGCAGTACGTATACGTGTGGATATATTCGTCGGATCCGCATAGGTATATTCGACCGATTCGTAAGTATAAATTTTCTATATGCGTTTATACGGTTATATTAGGAATAATACGTATTTAAATACGCATTGTATTATGTGGTTTCGGTTCCTCACGGAACTAGCCGAACCAACAAGAATACGCATAGACAACGTGAACAGTGCCATGCACAAGGAAAACAAGAGATTAGTTTGTACGTAGTAATTTCAGGAAATTGCGAAATTTGTCTTTTTCACTACAAATTCGTTTTAGCTCCAAATAGTATGCAAAAAAATTTGTTAGTTAGTAAAAATTAATACCTTCGTATGATAATTTTACTGAAATTTTATAATTAGATTTATACTGTTAAACTATTCGCGGAAAGTTTAAATTTACGAATTTTGTATCTCCTAAACTATACGTCCAAAAATGTCAAAATAAATTTTATAAATCTTAGAAAATGCCAAACTAATTATCTGGAAGATTTCATGAAATTACAAGCTAGTTTGTTTTGTAGTATTTTTTTCTGCATGTGTGTCGTATGTTGGTTTGCGTGTTTATTTGGTTCTTTAACTGTTGCGCGTAGACGTCGAACTATGTGAGGGTGTTGATTTCGAGGAACAAGCTCAAGATCAAGATCTAGGACAAAACCAGCTGATCATTGAAGGCAAGTTATGCTTTGATCATTTTGTTCCCATGTTTTAAAATATTAGTTTGTTTTAAATTATGCATGCTATTTTGATTATGATGCTTTTGAGTAAATTTGGGATTAGCTAAATACCACTTGATGTTGTCACCTTGTCCATAATACTTGTATGCCAATATACCATTTGTCACCCTAGGTTGGATTATACATACTGGTTAATACTGATCACCAGAATGGGGTAATTAGAACGTGGTAGTTCTGCTTAGCCATGTCATTCGAGCTAATGACACAAATTTGGAAGTAAGCTGAATACTGACTATTGAACTGTGGAACCTATTTTGAAAGGATGTGACATGTGTTGTTGATATGTTGTTGGCACATGGTGCATGGTAATCAACCGGGTGGGAAAATGGTTTAGACTGTGGCAAGTGGCAAGTGATCAATGGGGGGCCCGATGTGGCACATGGGAGAGATGTTGTTGAATTTGGTTTTGTGAACTTTGGTTAGTCTTGCCACGGTCAACCTAAGGACTTAACCTTGCAAGCCTTTGAACTGGGCCTAACATACAACCACATGTCTAGAGTGGGACAGACCTAGTTGAGTATGATTCCGAAGTCTTAGCATGCGAGACCTCAGGTGGTTTTTGTAGCTATAAATGTGGAAAGAAGGGTGTAGTGTTTATCGTATTGGTCTTACATCTCTTCAGCGGTATACGTTGGCCATGTACTTCCGCTACGCAAAAGGGAAGGGACAGTGGGAACTATACCGGGAGGTACGCATGCGAGGATGGAAGTTTCGGAAAGACTTTGTTATGGTTACTCGCCTGTGTGGTGTTTAACTATATCGTGTGGGTAAAGTGTATAACCTCTGCAGAGTGTACAAACTATTCGAATAGCCGAGTCCACGTATTGGACATTGCTCAGGGATTACAATCAAGGGTTAGACTTTATTAAAAAGGTGGTTGGGATAAAAGATGAAGTTAATGGAAACATGGTTTAGGATGTGGGAATACTTTTACTTAACCTCTGGAAAAGATATTGTTACATTATTTGTTGTTACCGCTTTCGAATCTATTTATGTTACTTGTTAAAAACTGCTTCACCGCAAAATAAGCCTGTCATGTAATATATTAGGTTGCATTCTGTGCATAGCTTGTTGAGTACCAATGTACTCACCCCTCCAAAAATCACAACACCAGAAGAAGAGGATCTGCAAGCCATTGAAGAGGAGCAGAACGGAGAGGCGAACAACTAGGGGCAAGCCATGTCAGTTGCCTGTGGCATACTGAGGCGCCACGAATAATGTTATGTTTCCGCTGTTGCTACTTGTTTACTCTGAGCTCAGCCCTGCGTGGCTTAATATTGTAAGGCTGACCTTAAAGTCTTAACAATTTTTATATGAGTTGAATACTTTATTATTATTATTTCCGTTGTGTATGTGTGATGGTATTCATCTCTGTTGTATCTGTGAGCACCAGCGTGGTCCTGGACTGGTGTGTCACACAGATTGTTCAGAACTCCAATTCGGGGAGCGACACCCTTGCCTCGTGTTACCATCGAGTTCCTGGTCTACCGCATCGTCCCCCACATATTATTGCCGACACCAAATGTCGACAGTTGGCCCGCCAGGTAGGGGCATCGCAAAGATCAATCCAGGAGAGTTCGATGGCTTTCAGAAGCCGAATCACCTTCGCTCCTAATCAGGTTTTCTTCTTTGGAAGCCTTAGCTTCATAGCCGATGCACTTGGCAATATTGTCCTCACGAACTCAGATTAGATTCAATCTGAGAGATCCTTTGATTTTTGCTCGGTTTTTGTGATCGAAAACAGTTTTACCGAATCACATAACCGAGGGGGAGCCGAGGAAGCTGAGACAGAGCTCGTGTGGCATGAAGGTCAAGACATGCGCACCCGGTCACTCCAAAACCGAGCATGCAACATCAACGAAGACATCCTTCACGTAAAGATGGGAAACCAGTCGGTTTTCCGCACACCGCAGCTGAACATCGTTGCCACCAAGACACTCCTTGATACCTTGGGGCCGATGATCAAGCCCAACAGCCCGGCCGCCCCGATCATGGCATAGGTGAAAGCCATGGTGACGGCTGCGGCGATCTAGCATAATCAACAAGGGCAGAGGACGAAGCCCACTCGCATAGGAGAAGAAATGTACACGACGAGCAGTCGGACGGCTCTTAGCCGAACGGGAGCAGTCGGCGCAAATCCCCCCTATGGTAAGGACATCCGCTCCATCATCCACCGTGATCTTCACCAGGACCTAAATGCCAAGAAACGAGAGCGGGAGGATGACGAGCAACGTCGGTGTGATGATGACTACACATGCTTTGGCATTGACCATGACAGAGATAGCCGACATCATCAGGATCGGAGCGCCAGTCGTGGAGATCACAGAGACCGACGCAGCCCGCATCAAGGCAATGACTACTGAGTGGACTCTTCACCACACCATCACCTCCTACGACGCGATGAGGAAATCATCGACGGGATCAGAGCATTCACCGCTCGGCTCCGTGGCCCGATGGCTTCAACCTCAAAGGCATCACAAAATTCGATAGAGAACGAGATTCAGAAGCCTGGCTGCAAGTTTACTCTCTTGTCGTGAAGGCAGCCGGAGGAGATCGCAACGTAATGGCAAACTACTTGCCTGTTATGCTCGCTCTATCGGCACAGGCATGTCTTACAGGGCTTCTAAGAGACTCCATTGAATCTTGGGGAGACCTTTGTGACCAATTCATTGCAAACTTCCAGGGCATTTTCGAGAAGCCTGGAACCCTGTGGGATTTGTATCAACTCCATCAAAAGAAGAACGGATCCTTAAGGGAATTCATTCGACGATTCATGCAGATGCAGTCATCATCGCGGCCTTCCAGAAGGGCGTTAGCGATCCTGATCTCATCAAAAAGATGTCCCGAAAACCTCCGACTACAGCAAGAGAGATGTTCACTCTAGCCGATCGCTATGCGGTCACCTCCGATGCTCTAGCGGAGCGCTGAGAAGACCGGCCACCGCAAAAAGACAAAAAAGAGCACGTGGAGCCCTCAAGGCAGAGGGACAAGAAGCGAAAGAGCGAAGAACTAGTCGCGACGGCCGAGCGAGGAAGGACAAAGGCACCGCAGAACAAGGACTACAATGAGGTAATGAACGCGCAGTGCCTTTTCCATCCCAAAGGAAAGCACGCGGCCAAAGATTGCTTCACCTTAAAGAGATTTGCGTGGGAAAGCCGCAACCAGTCGGAGCCCAAGGATAAAAAGGAAACTGGAAAGAAAGAGGACCCCTCTACAAAGGGCGAGTACCCAGAGGTCGAGCAGGAGCTCAACTTCATTTATGGGGGCATGAGCGCATACGAGTCCAAGCAGAAACAAAAGCTGACCTCTCGGGACATCAATGCAATCTCGCCTGCATCCCCCCAGTATCTGAAGTGGTCCGAAGTCTCCATCACCTTTGACCGCTCGGACCATCCCATCCATATTCCCTTTCTAGGAAGGTATCCCCTGGTACTGGACCCAGTCATCCACAGCGTGAAGCTCAAAAGGGTGCTGATTGATGGGGGAAGTGGGCTCAACATCTTATTTGCCAAGACCCTTGACGACATGAAGATTCCACGCTTAGAGCTCAAGAAAAGTTTGTTACCTTTCCAAGGAATAATCCCTAGAACTTCCTCTGTGCCACTCGGGCAAATCATCCTGCCTGTTACCTTTGGCACGAAGGATAACTACCGGATGGAATACATGAATTTTGAAGTAGCAGATTTCGAGATGGCGTATCACGCCATCTTGGGAAGACCAGGACTGGCAAAATTCATGGCGGTACCTCATTACACCTACTCGGTGCTCAAGATGCCGGGCCCAAAGGGCATCATTTCAATCCGAGGGGACTTTCGGCAGTCCTTCCAGTGCGACAAGGAAAGCTGCGAGTTAGCCGAGACTCTGCGATCTTCGGTCGACTTAGAAAAACTTTGACTAGCAGCAACCACCAGGCAAGATGAAGAATCCCAGTCAAGAAGCAAGCCAAAGCAGGGATCAAGCCCGACGAAGAGGTTAAGAAAATAGCACTTGACCCGTCCAATCCAGCTAAAATGGCTCTTATTGGGACAGGGCTCGATCAGGAATAGGAAAACGTGCTCGTCACCTTTCTTCGGGCAAACCAGGATATCTTCGCTTGGAAGCCGTTCGACATGCCTGGTGTTCCAAGGAAGGTGATTGAGCACACATTAAATGTAAAAGAGCGTGCAAAACCAATCAAGCAGCGCCTCCATCGGTTTGCCCAAGACCGACGGGATGTGATCAAAGAATAAATCACAAAATTGTTAGCTGCAGGCTTCATAAAAGAAGTGTACCGTCCTGACTGGTTAGCAAATCTGGTCCTTGTTCGAAAAAAGAATAAAAGTAGGCACATGTCCGAAAGATCCCTTTGGACTGCCTCGCATAGATCAGGTAGTAGATGTAACACCCTGAATTTGTAATTAAGAATAATTAGGCTTAATTAAGCTAATTGAGTGTTTAAATGTGCTTAGATTTGATTTTTCGATCTTGATTTGGAGTTATTTGTTCTCGGAGTGTTTTTGTCATTTCATTCGAGCCGTTTCGATTGATTTTGACCTGAAACCCTGAGTTTTGAGTCCGGTCAAAATCCTTCTAAGTTGTTAGTAAACCTAATCCCAAAAACCTTCCTTTGGAACTCTAAAACCCTTCCTTTGAATCATTTGAATCAATTCTGAAGTTGGAGTAAAGAATCGCGAAGAAACCTAGAGGTTTTGCTGCTGGGCGGCAGTACCGCCAGCCAGTGGGTGGTACTACCGGCCGAGCGGCACTACCGCTCGGGTGGAGCGGTAGTGCCAGTCGAGGCGTCGAGAGCCAGGGGACAGACCCATGTTTTTGCACATCGCTGGCCATACCTCCACCCACATCGCCCTTCCCCCTCCTCCTGCCTCCAAAAGCCAGGGGAGAGCCCCTCCCTCTCTCCCTCTCTCTTTCACTCATTCCCTCACTCCCTCACTTGCTCTCCCTCTCCCTCTCGGTTCTCTCCCTCCAACTCGAGCTCCTCCTCTCCTCTCCGTTTGCCGACCGGTTGGAGCTCAAGGAGTGCAAGTGGAGCAAGATTGAACTGTGGTGGAGCATCCCCAAGACCCCTAGGAGGCCGCACAACCGGTGGATTCCAATTTGGAGCTCAATCCTTGAGGTTAAATGCAAACCCTAGCTCCTCCTTCTGCTTTCTCTTTTCTTTTCCCTGTGGATCAACCCTAGAAAACCTAGATCGGGAAGTAGATCTGTGTTTGGTCGAGTTGCTAGACCTAGATTAGGGTTAGAAGAACTCTTTTGCATGATTGATTCGTTCTGGAAACCCTGATCTACTCCTTGTTGGATTTATTTGCTACAGGAAGTCATTCCTCGAATTTTCAGAGATCTTCCTTTGAAACCCTAGCTCCGAACAAGTCGAGAAAATGACCCACAAATATATCCAACACCGGTGAAGTTCGATTCTCGCGGAAGAATCGAGTTTGAACTCGATTCGGGATCAGAATCGAATTCGAGATTAATTAGGGTTTTTGAGTTCTAGGAGTTCAATCCTCATGCAATGAGTTCGTAGACGAGCTCTTGGTCGCGTGGGACCGTATTGCGCTAATGGAACCAATACGCGAGTTGCGAATCCGTCGTTCGACTCGATTCGCAAAAAGGTTCATTTCGGGCATTCGGAGCATTTTCACGTTCCGAAGTCCCAAAATCCTCGAAACCAACTCGTATGGGTCCCTAGTGCCATAGAGGTCCCATTGACACGACAAGAAACGGATTTGGACCCACTTTGAGTCAAAATTCATTTTCGTATCGTTTTCGGGGTTCGAAAAGAGTAAAAAGCGAGATTTCTAGCAATCGAGCGCGAAACTTGACAAGGTCAGCGTGAACGGGTCCCTGGCGCCGCTAGGAACCTATTCATACCCTTGTATCGATGTTCCGGACTCAATTGCGTGAAATTCCTCTTTTTACTATATTATCTCCTGAAAAGCCAGCACTACCGACAACGTGAGGCCGGTATTACCGCCCTTGTCGGCACTACTGCCCGCAGACTGCCGGCAGTTAAATTCCAGAGCGCCCCCTTTTGGTCTTTGGTGGCCAGCACTACCGGGCCGTGAGGCCGGTACTGCCGCCCGAGCAGCAGTACCGGGAGTTAGATGTCGGTGGTTAATTTCCAGAGAACACCCCATTTCGATCCTTGACCAGTGGCACTACCGGGCTATTAGTGCGGTACTGCCAGCCTAGGGTGGTACTACCGCACATTAGCCGTCGATACTGCCGGATTTAGGGAAAATCCCAATTTCCCTTGCGCTTTGATTTTTCGTTTTCTCGGTTTCGTGTTAGGTCTCTCCTCTCCCTATCCGAATTGTTTTCATTGGTTCTTTTTATTTGAAAACCGTTTTTGGGGAGTTGTTCAGAGCTCGGAATCGAAAAGTGGTAAATCGGTCAAACGAGCTCGAAACTCGTTGGGACCAGGTTAGATGTGTTCCTAGCGCTGTTAGGACCGTGACCAGGCGCTCGTACCAAAGTTCCAATCCCGTTTGAGCGAAAACCCCTTTCTGGCATTCCGGCCCTTTCTGGAAAACCGGCACTACCGCTGTGATAGTCTCGGTATCGCCGCCCAAGCAGTAGTACCGTGGCTATAACATCGGTAGTTGATTTCAGAGTGAGCTGTTTTTGGCCTTTGGAGCCGCAGTGCTACCGGTGTTTGGGGCTGGTACTACCGCATCAGCGGGAGTACTGTGAGCAACAAGCCGGTAGCTATATTCCAAAGCACGCTGATCTTGGCCTTTGAAATTTTGACGCTACTGATGCATGGGGCCGGTACGACTGCATGAGCGGAAGTACTGTGGGCAACATTCCGGCAGTATTTTCCAGAAAGTATTCCGTTTTAGTTCTTGACCATCGACATTATTGTCTCGATGGTACGGCACTACCGGGGGTCGACGGTACTACCGTAAGGTCGATGCTACTGATTGAACAGTACTACCGAGAATTGTGTGTCGATAATTGCCGGCGTGATCTGAGAAGCTTAAAACCCTTTTTCGAGTCCTTTTGCTCTTAGTTTCTCAGATTTGATTTGCTTTTGAATTTGGTTCTTAATCGCCTGGTTTAATTCGTCGTTGATGGTTCTTGTTTCTTTTCGTCAGGCGTTGATGATTCGGTAGACGATGATTCTGACCTCGTTCCAAAGTCGGACCTAGTTAAAGAGCAAACAGGCAAGCACCTCCTTTGACATACTGATCCTATAATTGCAAATTCTATTTTGAATTTCCAAAACTATTATGCATGCATGTACGTTCAGTAAAGATGCTAGTTGTGGGAAAACTTGGTAGTTAGACCCAAATTGGAGGATTTTCTTAATCTTAATTGATCTGTGAACCTTGTTGAACCTTAGGCTAATTCTAGGCATAAAAGTAAATGTCACTCGGGTAATAATGAGTAATATTCGCATATGCTTAGTTACACTGTAGAATGTACGGTATGACGTTACGACTCAATCAATTGCAGATCTTCTTCGAAATGGTCAGTTTGGTTGGATTTGGACCATGGTTCGGAGTTGGGTATTGGTTTGGGAAATGGTTGGATTGGTGTTGTTGGAAAATGGAAAAGGAGTATTTAGACACAGGCGAGATGTTTGGTGATTGGTGGTTCGGAGTTTAGGTTGGTTTGGTCCGGTTGGTTTGGATTAGTTCGATGGTATGGTGTTTGGAATGGATCACAAGCCAGGGGCTTGTTTGGAAAGGTTATTGATTCGGTTGGTCCCTTGCTATGGGGAGGTTGCACACTAGTAGGAGCTCAGTAGGGCCGCTAGTGCCAATCCTCTATGGCCATAGCAAGTGGTGTGGAAGATCTTGCCTGAGTCACCCTATGGACTGAACTTGATGCTATTACTAGGTCAAATAGTGCAACCACATGTGCTAGTTATGGGATAGCCTTGACTTAGTAAATTGGGAAGGATTTGGTCTTGCATCATTAGGAGGTGGGAGAGTATGGACACACCTGCAGTGTCGGTGTGTTCTAGGGACTCCCTTGTCGAGGCATCGAGGGGGAGTTTGCCTAATACAACGGTAATGCCTTCTACGGGACGGTTGTGGACTAGTGAGAGCATGTGAGGACCACTAGTGACCGCTGTGGCTGTAGAAAGGGATGCGCATTGCCGGGCTGGTGTAAGGTTTAAACCCTAACCTATCGAAAGGTCTCGTCACAATCTAGCAAAACGGGTACGTTGAGTATCGCGTGGCATGGATGACATCATTGCTAGAACGTGTCATGTGGGTAAAGTGTACATTCTCTGCAGACATATAAATAAACTAATCGATTAGCCGTGCTCATGGTCAAGAGCAGCTTGGGAAGTACTACCAAGTATAGAATTTCTGGTCTTGGTTCGGTTCTGGTAACGGTTTTGGTTGGAACTTGGTTGGGTGTTGAATTGGTTAATGGGAATGATCGGAAGTTGGTTTTGAAAAATGGATTTGGTTTGGTAGGTTAGTTTGTCTACTAGTTCGGGGGAATGGAATGGTTGGAAACTTGGTTTACAGTTAAATGTTTATGTTCATTGTTCTCATTAAAAAAATCTATTTACAATTGCTTTACAAATTGCGAATGTTTCGAATCTATTATGTTATTGCAACATGTATTCTTTGTTATAGCCTGCATCTATATTAATGTTTCCATATACTAAAGTCTTTCTAGTACATACGTGTACTCACTGTTTGCTCTATATTAACAACATACATAGAAGCTGGTGTTGAAGGCAATGAAGGCGCGTCGGTCGACAAGTTTCCTCGAAGCAGGGTTTGAGTTTGAATGGTTATCTGGGACTTTCACCCCCAGTCAGTTGCCTTTGGGTATGGGATGGCACACCGCTACCGCTGTTGCAGTTTTGTTTTTCTTGTCTTGCTGTTCAGCCAATCGGCTGTGTTTTATTCTTGTTAATTAATTAGTTGCAATCAAACTAGTATTAATACAGCCATTATTCTGCACTTGACTATTGATGCAACTTATTGTGAAATATGTGGGTACTAGGCTTAGGATCCAGGGAACTAGCACTAGACACATATCTCGGGGAAGCTCGGGTTGGAATCAAACGATTGGCATACGGCCACGAGCAGAATGTGTCATGCCGATTGATTGGCCTCAATCCAGGTATGGTTTGTAATTAGTGATCGGATTACTAACGGGTTGCGTCAATACCAGTCCGGCGCAACAGTAAGTAACCGAGTTACTATTACAAAGATCGGAGCCACCGTGACAGTAGACTCCACAGCTGGGTGTGAACTCCTGAGCTTTCTGGATGCCTACTCAGGGTATCACCAGATCAGCCTCAAGGAGGAGGACTGCATCAAGACTTCATTAATCACACCATTTGGAGCCTTTTGCTACATTACGATGCCATTCGGTTGAAGAACGCCGGTGCTACTTTTCAACGAGCAATACAACGGTGCTTTCACAATCAACTCGGACGCAATGTGGAAGCCTACATAGACGATGTCGTGGTCAAATCCCGATTGAAAGGGGATCTCATCTCTGACTTAACCGAGACATTCGAAAGCCTAAGGGCTTACAGGATGAAACTTAACCCCGAGAAGTGTACTTTCGAAGTCCCTTCGGGAAAGCTTCTCGGGTTCATCGTGTCTCACCGCGGCATCGAAGCAAACCAAGAGAAAGTCAATGCCATCCTGAAGATGAAGCCGCCGGCAAGCCAGAAGGATGTCCAGAAACTTACAAGGTGCATGGTGCCGCTCGGTAGATTCGTCTCCCGTCTAGGGATGCGGGGAACACCGTTCTTCAAACTCCTTAAAAAGTAAGACCAGTTCGAGTGGACTGCTGAAGCACAACAAGCCTTCGAAGACCTCAAAACCTTCTTAACAAAACCTCCGGTACTAGCTTTTCCATTACTGGAGGAACCACTCATGCTCTACATAGCAGTGACTACCCATGTAGTCAGTGCGGCAATCGTCGTGGAACGAGAAGAAGAGGAGCACTTGCAGAAGATACAACGTCTAGTCTACTTCGTAAGCGAAGTATTGGGCGAGTCTAAGGTATGATACCCCCAGATTCAGAAGCTTATTTATGCCGTGCTAATCACCTCCCGAAAGCTCAAGCATTACTTCCAAGAACATGCGATTTCGGTGATTACTTCCTTCCCCATCGGAGATATACTCCATAACTGGGAGGCCACCAGGAGGATCGCTAAATGGGCAACCGAGCATGGAGCCTTTGAAATTGTGTTCAAGCCTCGCACTGCCATAAAATCACAAGTACTTGCCGACTTCACCGCCGAGTGGATAGAACTGCAAAGCCCAGCGACTAACAAGGAATTCAAGTACTAGACGATGCATTTCGATGGTTCCCTCATGCTCAGTGGCGTGAGGGCTGGAGTTGTACTCACTTCGTCGAAAGGGGAGAAGCTAAAGTACATCTTGTAGATTCACTTCCCAACATCAAACAATGCCGTCGAGTAGGAGGCACTCATCCATTGACTCCGTATCGCCATATCACTTGGCATCCGACGATTGGCGGTTCGTGGGTATTCCCAACTGGTGATCAACCAGGTGCAAAAAGATTGGTCGTGCGTTGATGAAGTGATGGATGTATACTGCCAAGAGATACAAAAGCTGGAGGACAAATTTGACAGATTGGAACTATCTCACGTACTCCAACGGGGCAATGAAGCTGCTGACGAGCTCGCCAAACTAGGCTCTAGTCTGGCAAATGAACCAATGGGCATTTTTGTGGAAGAACTTCACAAGCCCTCGTCAAGCTTACACCAAGGCGATAAGAAGACGTCCCCGATGGCCAACTCAGAGGTGTTTGTTATTAGTCCCGACTGGACAAAGCCTTACATAGATTACCTACTAAAAGACAAACTTCCAGAAGATCGCACTGAAGCAGAGTGCATCACGCGCAGGAGAAAAAGCTACGCAGTCGTCGAAGGGGAACTCTTTCGGAAGAGTACCTTAGGAATGCTCAGGCGATGCATCCTCGAGCAAGAAGGGAGAGTTCTCCTCAGGCAAATCCACTCAGTGATATGCGGACATCACGCGGCCTCAAGAACCCTGGTCGAAGAAGCTTATCACCAGGGTTTCTTCTGTCCGACTGCGGTAACAGAAGCGGAAGATATTGTTCTCACTTGTGAAGGCTGTCATTTCTTGTTGGGGGCACGGTTAGGCTATGCGAGCATAAAATCAAAGATTTCTACCGTGAACACCCAAGAGCACATGCAAGTAAAGGATCACAGATCGTTACCCTTGACGCGCAGATGCAGCGGAAGTAGATTCACGCGCGTTGAAGAAGCAGTCGATCACCTCCCAATCGGCACCGAGTGGTCGCCGATCTCCACCGAGTGGTCGCCGGGTGGTCGCCGACCTCTGTCGAGTGGTCGCTGACTAGCGCGTCTGCGAGCGGCAGTGCCTCTACCGGTATCCACACGTACCGAGCAGGAACGCCGTGCGGGGTGTGCTAGCACCTTGCCACACGGTTAGGGTTTCTGGGGAGCAAGAGGGGTGCGAGACCGCTAAACGTGGTGAGGGTTCTATTGATCTTCCAAGCACTGTTCCAGGCCTCGCCTTTTATAGATACGCTAGTGGGCCAAAGCCCGCTAGGTTTCCATCTCCAACATGGATCTTATCCATGCACAAACCCATTAAACAGTTTCCAACTCGTAAAGTGTGTGACCCGTTAGGTTCAGTGCAAGTCGGACATGAATCCAGAAACCCGTTTCCAATTCATTGATCAACAGCGGCACCTAGCAGTACGTATTGATCCCCGAATGCACAGAATCATTGTTCGGCTGAACCTCGATACACTCACATACCGATCCCTTTGCCACACGATACCAGTCAAGCTCAAGGCGAGATGCACGCCACCCTTGTTGACAGCTCGACCACTACACTCGATAGTGTGATGGATACAAACCATGACTAACTCCTTAGTCATATTAGCACGGCCGTGCGCTTTCCCTATCCATCCACACGAGGGGCCCAGATGTATCTCTCCCGTTATCTAGGAGGGGCAAATCCCATCTTGATCATCACGCCCTTGGCGATGTATCGTGGCATACCTAGTATTCATCTTTATGACTACCCTGTTACGGTGCAGCGTTTGATGATACCAAAGCATACAAGTCTACATGCTAGGCATCCATGACAATCTCAGGTCTAAGGACCATATAGGCGTACCACTCGAGACTATACGCTGTGTGAGACCCCGGATCAGTTATCCAAAATCTCCTGTGTATTTCCGTACTAGTCCCAGATCAGTAGCTAGTACACACAGTCAACAGTGATACATCATTGCCGAACATAACGAAAATTGTAACATAACTATAAAGTATGGGACACATGGCCACTTATTACAATACTCGGTCCGAGACCGGAGACACTACAGCGGAAGCAAAAGAAAACGACCACAAGCGAACACCAAAACGCCACAGGCGATGACTAGAAACGCGACTAGTTATCCAGGCAATCTTCACCGAAGTCCTCAGCGTAGAACTCGCCGTCTTCGGCTGCGTCTTGATAATTCTCTGATGATGACAAGTTGATGTAGCACGTGAGTACAAAAGTACTCAGCAAGTCGGGGACAGTATGATTATGTGGGGCTTTCCAAAAGAAGCTTAACAGGGTTCATTTGCATAAAGCCAAATTTTATTGAACCATACTTAAGTAATAAATTTCACAAAGCATCTTTTTGCAATTCTTTTTAACAATGGAATTATTTAATATTGCAGTGAGGTTCTATCCACCATCACTAATATAAAGGCTCTAACCGCCAACTTTTCAAAGATCAAGGTTAATCATATGACTCCATCCGTCAAGTATAAAACAGGTTCTTTCCACCTGGTTGGCTCTATCCGCCAATCAACATCCGAGAGTTCTAACCACTCCCGAATCCCAAAATCAAAACAACTTTTTGTTTTAAAACCAAAACCAAAGTCTACCAATATGAAAGCATTCTTTGCTTTGCCTTTGACCGTAGGCACGGCTATTCGAATAGTTTTAACTCTGCAGAGGTGTACAACTTTACCCACAAGACATGATCATCCCTTGATGCCAAGCTATTAACACACTTCCTTTGGTGTGCCGGCAGAGAGATCATGACAAGGCCATTACAATGTATCTACCTAACCCGACCCACCCGCTGAGGTTTCACCGCTGTTAGGGTTCCATCCGCCCAGTACAGAAGCCCCCTCTTGCGCCATGTGAGAAAAACAACATTGCCTCCATCCGGCACTCACATTCCACCATTTGGTGAGTCTAAGTTAGGTTTCTACAAATTAGTTGGCCAGGTCGTACCATTATAGACATGTGGTAGTACGGTTATGCTTAGAATGGACAATCACAAGCGTCGGTCCTTAATTGACTTGGGGCGGTACTTGCACAAGACAACTAGTGCTCCATCCGCACCCACCCGACAATCCAATCCGCCCAAGTCCAAACCATTTTTCCTTTTCTTTTTATTTTAGAAAAATAGTACCAAAATCATAATAATCATTTTCCAAATCATACTTGAAATCATTAGTTTTGAGTAATCCTACCCATGGGTTGTTTTCATCGATAATGGTCCTAAGCAATTCTACCGGACTATGTCACAAAGGATACCATATAAGCATAAGCATGGCATAGCCATTGTCCTAGGGTTACAAATAACATGGATGTCAATAACAAGGAGGAAATTACAGTTCGGATTAACTATACACTTATATTTGACATATGGGTATAAACATAGCATGCAAGTTATAAAACATTTAAAACATGTTTATAAACATAGGTTCAATATGCATCAAGGGGACTTGCCTTCAGTCGCGGGAAGTTCGTCGAACGTGGAAAGCCCGGCGGCGGGGTCGGCGGTCGCGTCGGAGTCCTCGGCTACGCGAAAAACGAGGCAACAAATAAATACCAGAAAATAAATAAAATCTAAAAATTACAAAATTAGTACTGGTAGGTAGATCTTGATTTTAGATGAATTTAGAAATTTGAACGGAGTCAATCGGAGTTCGGACGGAGAAGTTATGAGCGTCCGAAGTTTGAAATTCGAAAAATTGGAAAACGAGGAATATTCCCTGGAATATTCTTTTTCCCATTTTTCTGATTTTTGGGAATTGCATGTGTCTATGGCAAGGTGGCCCCACATGTCATGCTCACTAGGCCTGTCTTCTTCTTGGGCTTGGCCATGGCCATTGCCATGATGGGGAAGGAGCTTGGGGGGATGGCGCCTGGCCCGTGTGCAGGCGGCGGCGCGGAGGCGCTTGGCCTTGGTGGCAGCGTCTTGGCCAGTGAGGCGAGCGGCGGCCGGGCGAAGTAGCGGCTGACGCCGGCGAGCGCATGCACGAGCACGGGTAAAGCCCAAAAAAAATAGAGAACGCGAAAAACCCAAAAAAAAAATCGATTTTTCGCTCGTTTTCGCAAAGAGTTGGACCAAATAAAAGCATGGAATCACTAGATGACAACCTTAGGGAGCTAGAGGAGGAAGGAATTGGATTGATTCTCACCGGAAGGGACGAATTTGGCGACGAACGGAGCTCCGGTCGAACCGACAAAAACGCGAAATTCGCCTCCAAAATTTGATGAAACCTAAAATCGATTGTTGAGTTAGATTCTAGACTCACTCAAGGTCACTAGGAACCAAGTAATAGGAAGAATGACCCACCGGGAAGAGATCTACGGCCAAGAACGCGAAGAACACCGAAACTCTAACCCGGCGTCGGTTTTCTTGATCTCACGGGCGCAAGAGTGGAAGAGGCTAAAGGAGGCTCATACCACCGGGACGGGGGTTCTTATACGGAGAGAATGGAAGTGGAATCACGCGGAACGGAGTCGAAACGGCCGAGTTATGAGCATCTATGTCCATTTCGGTTTTTGACCGTTCATGCAAATTCCGACGAGCTTAGTGACTAATGATGGTGGGGAATGGCAAGAGGGCGTCGATACGGATCCAACGGAACCGGCCGTTCATGATTTGGAGTTGAATGGAGGGAGATATGAACATTTAAAGCAAGCCCTAGCCATTGGAGGCTTGTTTGAAGCTTCTCTGTTCTTCCATGGCATGAGGTTGAAGACGACACTGTAGCAGCGACACGTGGCGGGCTCCGGTTGGCTGAGAATTACGTAAATGATCCGCCCTAGAGAAAATTTAGGAAAAATGGTCTAAAAATTCCGAAAAAATTCCTAGAACCATTTTGGAATATTTAGGACCCAATAAAATTAGTTTCGTGGAATTTGGATGAAATTTTTGGAATTAAATATTCAGGTGCGGATTGCGGGCATTAAACAAAAGCCGCCCGAGATAAAATAGGAGTGAAGGTCCAAAAATCCGGGGAATGATTCCTAAAATCATTTTGGAATATTTGGAACATAATTGAAGTGGTTTCGGGATTTTTGGAGCATTTTCCAACTCGGGTGAAATTTCGGGTACCGAGGGGAATCGGGAAAACTCGGTTTTTCGACCGGAAGGGAATTGAATCCCGATTTTGGAGGGGAAAGGATGCCAGGTTAATATAATCACCAGGGAAACTCCAATTTTCTAATTTAATTATGTTAAATTTGATTTTCTCCAAAAGACGAAACGGAGGATGTTACACGCTGATGGCGCTATAAGAGATAACAACTCACAGCGTCTTGAAGTGGGTCTTGTCCGACTACCCATGTTCTCCAACATGTGTCCACATTTATTGGTTCGATATCTCCATATCTATGGTATGTGAAACATTACCATCTTCCAATACATGTGCTGATCAAATCATCACCACTCCTCGTAATGATATGGATCAGGGAACCGTTTAGAATAATGTCGCTTGACAATGTGTTTCACAATCAGATCGTATCCAATGAACAAAGTCGCAACATTTATTCAGGGAACCGATAAACAAAGTTATCATAATTACATGAACAAAGACGTGTTACAATCATCACCATGATTGATCTAGGGCATATTCCCTTCAATCTCCCACTTGCACTAGAGTCAATCATATAGGTATCGAATACCCATTGCTCTTGTGTGCGCCTCATGCTTTGGTTGTGGAAAGGGCTTTGTCAATGGATCATCCACATTTAGATCCGTGTGCACTTTGCTTATCTTCACATCACCTCTCTCAATGATCTCCCGGATCAGGTGGTACCGCCTGAGTATATGTTTGGTTTTTTGGTGGGACCTAGGCTCCTTTGCTTGTGCAATGGCACCACTATTGTCACAATAGAGGTCCACTGGACAGGATGCACTAGCGACCACGCCCAACTCAGAAACAAATTTCTTGATCCAAGCTGCTTCCTTTGTCGCTCGTGGCTGCAATGTACTCGGCCTCCGTTGTGGAATCAGCTACTGTCTCTTGCTTGGAACTTTTCCAGCTCACTGCCCCACCATTGAGACAGAATACAAACCCGGATTGCGATCTCAAATCATCTTTGTCGGTTTGGAAGCTAGCATCGGCGTAACCCTTTACGACGAGCTCCTCCTCTCCTCGAAAGACTAAGAACATCTCCTTTGTCCTTCGTAAGTATTTAAGGATGTTCTTTACAGCCACCCAGTGACTATCACCAGGATTCGATTGGTACCTGCTCATGACACTCAGAGCATATGATACATCTGGGCGCGTACATAGCATGGCATACATGATGGATCCAATAGCCGAAGCGTATGGAATCCGACTCATTCTCTCTTGCTCATCAGGTGTCGAAGCACACTGAGTCTTGCTAAGACTTACACCATGTGACATTGGCAAGAAAGCTTTCTTGGAATCATGCATGTTGAATCGTTTCAGTATCTTGTCAATCTACGTACTTTGGCTCAATCCAATTAGCCTTTTTGATCTATCTCTGTAGATCTTTACGCCCAAAATATATGCTGCATCTCCCAAGTCTTTCATCGAGAAACTCTTTCTCAGATAAGATTGTGCAGCATCTAACATCGGAATATCATTTCCGATCAATAGTATGTCATCCACATACAAGACCAGAAATACAAGTGCGCTCCCACTAGCCTTCTTGTAAATACAAGGCTCTTCCTCATTTTTTATGAAGCTAAACTGTTTGATTACTTAATCAAAACGAAGGTTCCAACTCCGAGATGCTTGCTTCAGTCCATAAATAGACTTCCTAAGCTTGCATACCTTGCCAACATTAGTAGGATCGACAAAACCCTCGGGCTGTACCATGTACACGTCCTCGCTTAGGTTTCCATTTAGGAAAGCCGTTTTGACATCCATTTGCCGAATCTCATAATCATGATATGCGGCAATTGCTAGCATGATCCGGATAGACTTTACCATAGCGACTGGTGAATAAGTTTCATCATAGTCCACACCATGAATCTGTTTATACCCTTTTGCCACCAATCGTGCCTTAAAAATGTGAACATTTCCATCGGCATCTATCTTCTTCTTAAAGACCCATTTGCACTCGATAGTTTTTACACCATCAGGCAGATCTACCAAGTTCCAAACTTGATTATCATACATGGACTTTAACTCGGATCTCATGGCCTCCAGCCATTTCTCAGAGTCTGGGCCCACCATAGCTTCCTCATAGTCCTTGGGCTCGTCATTTTCCAATAATAACACATCGCGTTGCTCCGTCATGAGGAACATGAACCTCTCAGGAGCGCGGCTTGCCCGTGAGGACCTCCATGGGGCTGGCGCCTCATCAACAGGTTCAACAACACGTTGCTCATCCTGTTGAGGACTAGTTGGAGCTGAAACATTTTCAGGTATTTCTCGAACTTCTTCGAGTTGTACCTTGCTCCCACTAGCTCTTTTGGAAAACTCATTCTCCAAAAAGACACCAGTCCGGGCGACAAACACTTTGCCTTCTTCCTGGTTATAAAAATAATACCCTTTGGTTTCCCTTGGGTACCCCACAAAGAAGCACTTATCCGACTTGGCGTGGAGCTTATCAGACGTCATACGTTTTACATAAGCCTCACAGCCCCAAATTTTAAGATAAGATAAGTCGGAACGTTTCCCTTTCCATATCTCATATGGTGTCTTATCAATGGATTTAGATGGAACCCTATTTAGCATGAACGCAGCTGTTTCTAGAGCGTATCCCCAAAATGACAATGGAAGATTGACTTGACTCATCATAGACCGTACCATGTCCAACAAAGTCCGATTCCTCCGTTCGGATACCCCATTCCACTATGGCGTACCGGGCGGAGTCAATTGCGGAACAATTCCATAACCCTTTAGATGATTACTAAACTCTTAGCTCAAATATTCACCTCCACGGTCGGACCGTAGAAATTTAATTTTCTTGCCCAAATGATTTTGTACTTCATTCTGAAACTCTTTGAACTTTTCAAAAGATTCAGACTTATGCCTCATTAGATAGATATAACCATATCTACTAAAGTCATCGGTGAAAGTAATGAAGTACTGATAACCACCTCTGGCCATGGAGCTCATTGGTCCACATACATCAGTATGCACGAGAGCCAACAACTCGCACATCCTCTCACTCGAACCAGTGAAGGGTGCCTTTGTCATCTTGCCAAGTAAACAAGACTCGCATGTTTCAAGAGATTCTAAATCTAATGAACCAAGAAGACCATCTTTATGGAGCTTCTCCATGCGTCTTTTATTTATATGGCCCAAGCGACAATGTCATAAATAAGTGGAATTAATATCATTTGTTTTGAGTCTTTTAGCATTAACATTATTTATAGAAGCATTACTAAAATCCAGTACATACAGTCCATTCACCAATGGACAGTTACCATAGAGCAAGCCTTTGAAATAAATTGAACAATTCCTGTTCTTTATTACAAAATCATAACAATCTTCCTCTAAACAAGAAGAAGAGATAATGTTCTTACTCAAGGCAGGAATGTAATAACAATTATTCAATTCAAAAACTAAGCTAGAAGGTAATGACAAGGGATAGATGCCGACGGCCTTTGCAGCAACTGTAACACCCCAAAATTTTGCATTTCTTGAAATCATTTGTGATTTGTCACTTTGGTGAATTTTTGGAATTTTCTGGAATTTATTTGGAATTTATTTGAATTTATTCCATTTTGAAATAATTAAAGAATTTAACTTTGCAAATAAAATTTTGTTCAAAATATTTTATTTGAGTCCAAAATGCCCCAAAATATTTTCCAGAATTTTTCTGGAATTTTTCTGAGTCTTTTGCTATTTTTAATGAATTAAATGAATTTCTGAGAATTTAATTGGATTATTTAATCGAGTGGGTTGTACTGTTCAACCGACCGAGCCCGAACCCAAGTCAGACTCGAGTCCGACCCGAGCCAGAACCGAACCTTAACCGCGTGACCGTTGGATCTCGATCCAACGGCCACGATTGAGACACGTCACCGAGCCCGAGTCCGACCGAGCCAGCCAGCTCGCCCGAGCCAGACCCGAGCCCAAACCCTCGCACCGTTGAGCCACGTCACCCAATCCGAATCCAACTCGGATTTCGCCGCCGCAACGGAGTGGGCCTCGGTTTCCGCGCGTTTCACAGACGCCGAGGGCCCTATTTAATGCGCCGCCACCGCTGCCGTGTCGCCGATTTTTGTGCGCACCCGTAGCCCTAGATCACGCCGCTCGAGTCGCCTTGGTTGCGCCGCAATTGCTCGCCGGAGTTGGAGGAGCGTTCCGCCGCGTTCAACCGCAGTTTCCGCCGCCGTTAGCCGTCCTCCGCCGCCGTTGAGCCCAGATCCGGAACCGCAAGGTCAAGCCGCGCCAGAGGAGACCCTTCACTTCGCCAGAGGAGCCCCGCAACACCGTTGCCGTGGTCGTCGTCCCCCGCGCCGGTGAACCAGCCCCGCCGCAAGCCATCGCCAGACTTCGAGCTCCACCAGCCGTCCGATCCAGATCCAAGGGTCCAAATCGCGCCACGTCACACCCTGGTGAGATCCCACGTGCAATCCTTTAGATCTAATCTCAACCGTTGGATCTAGATCCAACGGCTTAGATTGTGCCACGTAGCCTGAACCGCACAATACTAGATCCATTCTCAGCCGTTAGATTTAGATCGAACGGCTAGGGTTAGCCGTGTTGTTTGCGTTAGATTGGATCTTGACCGTCTGATCAAGAACGAACGGTCCAGATCAGCGGAGTTGTTTTCCAACGCGTTAAGCTAGATCCGATCTGGGCCGTTGATTTTCAAATCAACGGCCGAGATCACGCCACGTGGCCGGGAGGCCGACCGTCGCGGTCAGCGCCCGCGCGTGGGTGAGTGTCTCTGACACGCGGGGCCCGCGTGTCAGTGGGGCCCGCGCGTCAGCGACCCAGCCATGTGCACCATGACGTCACCGCTGACGTCACGGTGGGGCCCAGCTGTCAGCCGTCCTCAGCCGTGCGTGATGACATCACTGCTGACGTCATCCGAGGGGCCCACCGGTCAGTGAGAAACGTGAGCCGTGGACCGCGTCCACGGTGGACCGAGCCCAATCGTGCGCCGGGTCCATGGACCCGAGGTGACGTGGCGGCTCCTGATTGGTCCACGTGTCATGCTGACGCAATAAAAGAATTTCCGAAAAAGAAAATGACTTATTAATTCGATTTATTGATTTCAGATTTTGTTTCAAACTTCAAATGCTTATAACTTTTGCATTTTAACTCCGATTTGAGTGATTCAAATTTCTAAATTTTTATAAAATTATGATCTACCTAATGATGAATTTTATTTCATTTTTGGACTAAAGTTTTTCTCTGTAATATTATTTAATTGATTATTAAAACTTTAAATGCTTGTATCTTTTGCATTTAAACTCCGAATTTGACGATTCCAGTTTCTAAAAATTTATAAAATTATGTTCTCTCTGTTTATGAACTTTATTTGGATATTTGGACACTTTTTGTCTACTGTTTATTTATTTATTACTGTTTGCACGCTTTACGAGTAGACGTTGAAGTGCCGGAAGGATTCGAAGGAGAGGTGTTGACCCAGGAGACAGCTCAGGACCAAGAACAAGTACTGTTTGAAGGCAAGTTGTGCTTTGACCATGTTGATCCCATTTTGAAACCTATTTTGATTCAAATTGTTGCATGCTAGTTTAAATTAGAAAATGCTTTACTTAATTATGGGAAATTAGATAAATGCCAAATTGCTGTATGACACCTTGGTTAATTATATATATGTGCCATGACCCCTTGTCACCCTAGTTGTGGTTTACTAGTTGGACATTATTAAATTGCCAACATGGGATTTTAGACCGTTGTAGTATACTGCTTAGACCTGCTACGTGCTCTTGACATGATTTGGACAATCAAATGTTAATATTGACTTAATGATATATGGAATCTGTTTTGGAAAGGTATCATGTGATGTTGTTGGCACGTGGTGCATGGTAATCAACTGGGTTTTGATAAATAGCTTTTGACCGGGGCATGTGGCAAGAATGATCAGGGTGGGCCAGTTGTGGCACCGAGAATGTTGGTTTGGTTCTTCGGGTGGTCTTGCCCTGGTCACCCTAAGGACTTAACCTTGCAAGCCTTTGAACTGGGTCAAACGTGCAACCACATGTCTGTTATGGGACGTACCTAGTTGAATAAGTTGCTAATAATGTACCTGTGGGACCTCAGGATGTCAACTACACCTTTTGTGTAGTTGTACGGGGGAGCGTACCAGGGCTGCGGCCAGGTACCCATCTAACGATTTGTTTGGCCTAAACTTCGCCTTAGCTAAGGGAAGGGTTAGTGTGCAACAACCGGGGAGGACCACTTGTGCTGTTAGAGGTTTCCGAAAGGCTTTGTTACAGACACTCGCCCTTGTGGTGTTTGATTGTATCTTGTGGGTAAAGTGCATAACCTATGCAGAGTGTAAAATCTATTCGAATAGCCGTGTCCGCGGTATTGGACATCGCTCGGGAATTACAGTCAAGGGTTAGACTTTCTTGAAAATAACTTGGACTTGAAGGGTTGGGTTTGGTTTAATAATGATGTTGATGGAAATGTGGATTAGAATCGGGAAAGATGTTTATTAAACTCCTGGAAAAGATATTGATCTTGTACTTGTTTCTTCTGCTTTCGAATCTACTTATGATACTTGTTAAATGCTCTTTACTGCAAATATACCTTAAGCCACTCCTTTGTATTAAGCCATGCATGTAGTATATTAGTTGCATTCTGTGCATGACTTGCTGAGTACCAAGTACTCACCCTTGCCACAATACAACACCAGTTGAAGAGGAGTCTACACCAGCTTTGGAGGAGGAGCTTCCAGAGGAACCGTCTACTTAGGGAGCGAGCCCAGTCAGTTGCCTGTGGTATACTGGATGGCGCCACGTAGTTATCTTATTTTCCGCTGCTATTATTTCTCTTTTAATAAGTTTCGCCCTGCGTGGCGTATATTTGTAACTTGACCTTAAGGTCAAGCAACCAGTTTGATTATCTAATTAAAGTACTTTATTAGTATCGAGTGGTATGATTGTGATATTTACCAATGTTGAGACTGTGTGCACTAGCGTGTTCCTGGACTAGTGCTGAATACACAGAGGGTCCGGATTTGCAAATTCGGGTCCCGACAGAGGTGGTATCAGAGCCATACTGACTGTACGCTCAACCCATAGTTAGAATGGTCGTAGTGAGGATAAAACCTATTTTCTAAAGCTAAAAATTTGTCAAGATAATGAAAGAATTCTCGACTTACCCCTTTCTTTCTTGTTCATACCCCTTGCTGAGTTCTTTTCGTCTCCCACATTGATTTTAAAGTGTTGCGTTCATACGCGAGCGTCTTTTGGCAGATGATGATGAAGAACAACTACGCCGAGTGTGAAGGAGGCTATGCTGCCGAGTTGTGGCTTATGCTTCAGTTTCTTGGAGGTTTCGAGAGGCCGCTCTACCGTGGGACTACACTCGTGCAGGCAGGACTGGTCATTGGATGGGACGTCCGGATCACGGTGTATGCCCGAGAGAAGACAAAGTTCAGTCGCCCTTTCCACTTCACCGCCAGGAGATCTACCTTTGAGATTGGAATTCAGGAGGTGTCGCGTCGAGCAATGCAGCAGATCGCTCGCACTTACTTCAGGGAGCTGGAAGGCACAGTGTTCCATCACCACCCACACCGAGACAGCAGAGTTCAGCGGAAGCCGATAGAAGATGAGGATGCTACCGTCACTCACTTAGCCAGATTCGTCGCTGCTCAGGAGGAGCTAATCGAGGACACAGTTCAGGAGTTGAAGAAGGCTCGCGAACAAGTTGAGGAGGAGAAGAAGCACTTGCAGAATGCCCGTGAGTATGTCGCCTAAGCTGCGGAAAGGATCGCAGAGCTGGAGACCGCACTGTATGGATAGGGCCCAGATCCAGTGTTGGAGTTGGACGCTCCAGACCCAGAGGAGGAACCAGAAGAGGCGCCACCTATACCCACGCCACAGCCACAGCAACAGCCAGATCCAGAGCCAGAGGAGGACGTCGCGTCATCAACCACAGCTGCAGTTGAGGGGCATGGCGATTGTTTCGCGCCTATGCCGTCGCACCCGCCGCGAGGAGGCAGTGGAGGTTTTCTCGACGAGTGAGCGTAGGTTTTAAGGTTGGGACTCCTTCGTCGAGTCGCGTTATAGAATAAGAGTCACCCTTAGAGGCATTGGTTTTTCATTGTTTGCTGAGTGTGCAGTATGTGTTGCAGGCTTTTAGGCGTTGTAAGCAACCATACCAAGTTATTATTATTATTATTATTAAAGTTGGATTTTGAGTTACACCTTTTTCCCCCGCATAAGTTTCCCCTATTACTTGTCTATTCTTATTCCCTCTCATCTCTAAAACCTTGGAGCAATCGACAGATGGTGAACACCCGCGGAAACCTTGGAGGCAATGGAAGTGGTTCTCGCCCAGATGGGAACCCCAATGATGGAGCACCAGCACCGCCAGTTGATATGCAGAATTTTGAAGCTTTTCTTGCTGCTCAGACTCAGTTGATGCATGCTATGATGCAATAGATGCAGCACGTCACTGCTCAGGCCACCGCTAATCAAGTCAATCAGGGGCAACGCCAGAATACAAGACTGTCAGAGTTCATGAGGACTCATCCACCCACTTTCTCCGGGAATGCTAACCCGTTGGAGGCCGATGACTGGTTAAGGTCAATTGAGAGGAAGCTACACATCGCTCAATGCATGGGAAATGAGAAGGTACTCTACGCTTCTCATCAGTTGGAAGGAACAGCCGCTGAATGGTGGGAAAACTTCTGCGCTACACGGGATAACCCACAGGACATCACCTGGGGAGAGTTTACAGCTGCATTTCGTGAGTATCATGTGCCAGAAGGAATCATGGATCTCAAGAAAGAGGAGTTCAGAGCACTGAAGCAGGGTAATCAGCCGGTGGCCGAATACCTAAACAAGTTCACACATCTTGCACGCTACGCACCTGAAGACGTAGCGACAGATAAAGCCAGACAGTCTCGCTTCATGAAGGGACTTAACTCAGGACTGCAGGTGGGACTGATCACCCACACCTTTCCGGATTTCCAGGAGCTTGTGAATAAGGCGCTTATGAAGGGAATATGCCCGAGAGGCAATAATAAATTGTTTATTATCTTATTCCATGTTTATAATAGATGTTTATTTCTCATGCTAAAAATTGTATTAACCGGAAACGTTGATTCATGTGTGTTTAATAAACAAAAAGGTTCCTAGTAAAGCCTCTCTTTTAAACTAGCTCGTTGATTAACTGATGATCAAGGTTTCCTGATCATGAACATTGGATGTTGTTAATAACGGGGTCACATTATTAGAAGAATGATATGATGAACACACACCCAAGTTGGTATAGCAAATTCGATCAAGTCATTAAAGTTTGTTGCTGTACTGAACATATACAAAATAGCTCTTTTCCTTAGACCATGAGATGATGTCAATCACTAACTCCGGAAGAGTACTTTGATGACATCAAACGTCACTCCGTAACACGGTGACTATAAAGATGGATTTGGGTACTATGAAAGTATTAGTTGAGGCTCATGCATCAAGAGTGGGATTTGTCCATCCAGATGACGGAGAGATATACTCTGGGCCCTCTCGGTGATATCACATTGACATCGCTTGCAAGCACGTGACTAGGTCACAAGAATGTCATATCACGGAACGAGTAAAGAGTACATGTCGGTAACGGGATCGAACTAGGTATAGTTGATACCAATGATCGGATCCCGGATAAGTAATATATCGCGAGACAAAAGGAATTGGTTATGTTGTTTTTGGTTCACACGATCACTAGTTCATCGTTGAGTAAGTGGGAGTCATTATGGATCTCCAGATCCCGCTGATGATTATTGATCAGAGAGGTGTCTTGATCATGTCCATTTTATTCACGAACCGTAGGGTGACACACTTAAGGTTCATCGACGCTTTTGAGTGGATACGGAACACCGGAGAAAAGTTTGGACAGCATCGGAATAGTTTCGGGATATCGGAATAGTTCAAGGGGGTATGTGTTAATTTTTGTTAATTAAAAGAATTAACAAATATTAAAATAACAGAAATAAAATTGTTTATTTATTTAATGGAGAGTCCATTCACATGGAGAGAATGGAGAGTCCATTCACATGGAGAGAATGGAGAGTCTATTCACATGGAGAGAGTGGAGAGTCCACTCACTCCTATAAAAGGGAGGGTGGAGCTCCTCTCTCAGGAACTAATCTCCATAACCCTTTGGTTGGTCTTTTCTCCCTCCTCCTGCTGTTCCACCTTTCAAGCAATAGCTTAAGCAAAGCGCTGCTGAAATAGTTTCTCCACCACCACCACTAAGTCGTAGTGTTGTTGGAGTTTCCCGTGGATCCTCTACTTCCGCTGCCCCGCTGGATCGAGGGATTGGAGGTCGTCGTTG
Source organism: Rhipidocladum racemiflorum (assembly GCA_036346355.1). Classification (NCBI taxonomy): domain Eukaryota; kingdom Viridiplantae; phylum Streptophyta; class Magnoliopsida; order Poales; family Poaceae; genus Rhipidocladum; species Rhipidocladum racemiflorum. Next base: position 9,286,811 of record CM070583.1, read on the forward strand.
TTCTGTACGTGTGACCAAGTACGGAGGCGCTGCCGTTTGTGGCGCTCATCTTCGCGAATTTGAAGTCGGGCGTGTACCTCTACTTCAACCACGTTTGTTTGCGGGAACGTTATTCCCGCTTTTGGTCTACGAGGGTGAGTCCTTCTGAAACCGTTTGCATGCATCTCCTAGATATGATCTTGGTGTTTGGTTGCATTCGTAGGAAAATTTTTTGTTTTCCATGCTTAGAACCCATCAGCTTATTCTTGAGGACAAGCGTAAGGAACTGGATGAGAACAGGAAGCGCAGGATGCAGCAGCAGGGATCGCGTCAGGGAGCGCAGCAACGCTTGAGGGTTGCGCCAAATCAGTTTTTCAGATTCCAGCCGCAGAATGCTACAAGGACACCATCACCAGCACCAAGAACTGTCAATCAGAGCTATCAGACCCCAGCACCAGCCAGAAACGCCACTTCAGGCAATCAACAGGGGACAGTGAGACGCTGCTACAACTGCAACGAGCCAGGACACTTTGCCAACAGTTGCCCTAAGAAGACAGCAGGAGTGACCCCAGTTCGCTTCAATCTGGGATCCACACCAGCTAGGACGCCAGCACCAGGAGCAAATCGAGGGACAGCACAACCAGGAGCAACACCCCAGACCGTGGTGAGAGGCCGAGTCAACCATGTCACCGCAGATGCACTTCAGAATGCCACGGACGTCGTACTGGGTAAGTTACTTGTCAACTCGCTGCACCTTGATTTTGTTTGATTCTGGAGCTTCGCATTCGTTTGTTTCTCAAGGCTTTGCTGCTAAAAATAATTTGAAGATTGCAAGACTTAAATGCATGCTTTTAGTTCAAACCCCTGGTTCCGAACTCCGAACTAAAGTAGGATGTTCTGGGGTGAGAATATTAATAGATGGGATAGAGTTCCTAGCGAACCTTATTATTTTGGAAACCCAGACCTTAGATGTTATTTTGGGAATGGATTGGTTATCCAAACACAAGGCCGTATTGGATTGTGGTCGAAGGATTATCTCAGTTGAGAGCCCGTGTGGAAGAAAAGTGGAATTCCAAGCTACCGCCGTTAGAGATGGACAGTTGATGGTTAACAGTGCCAAGGCAATCAGCATAGGAGATGTCTCAGTAGTAAATGAGTACCCAGATGTTTTTCCTGAAGATCTACCTGGTATGCCGCCAGATAGAGACATAGAGTTTGTGATAGAGCTTGTACCTGGTACAGCGCCAATAGCAAAGAGACCATATCGGATGTCCACCGAAGAATTGGTAGAGATGAAGAAGCAGCTTGAAGAGTTAATGGAGAAAGGATTCATCAGACCGAGTTCGTCGCCGTGGGGAGTGCCAAACTGTTTGTCAAGAAGAAGGACGGGAGTTTCAGGATGTGCATTGACTACCGTGCACTCAACGAAGTCACTGTGAAGAATAAGTACCCGCTACCCAGGATCGATAATCTGTTTGATGAGCTAAAAGGAGCCGGAGTTTTCTCCAAGATTGATCTTAGATCGGGATACCATCAGTTGAAAATCCGATCAGAGGATATTCTGAAGACCGCATTTTCGTCAAGATATGGACATTACGAGTTTACAGTTATGTCCTTTGGTCTAACGAATGCGCCAGCATATTTCATGAATATGATGAATAACATGTTCATGGAATACTTGGACAAGTTTGTTGTTGTGTTCATAGATGATATCCTAATCTACTCCAAGACAGAGGATGAACATGCAGAGCACTTGAGGCAAGTTTTGGAAAAGCTGAGGGAACAGCAACTCTTCGCCAAGTTCAGTAAGTGTGATTTTTGGAAAGACAAGGTGGAATTCCTCGGACATGTAATGACCGCGGAAGGTGTCGCCGTAGATCCAAGCAAGGTAGAAGCTGTGTTACATTGGGAGCAGCCGAAGACCGTGACCCAGATTCATAGTTTCCTTGGAATGGCGGGTTACTACCGCCGTTTCATTGAAGGCTTTTCGACAATTGCGAAACCTCTTACGCAATTGCTGAAAAAGGAGAAGAAGTTTGCATGGACGCCGGAGTGCGAAAAAGGTTTCCAAGAGTTGAAGAGACGATTGACATCAGCCCCGGTGTTGGTTTTACCGGATGTTAATCAGAGCTTCGATATCTATTGTGATGCATCGCGTCAAGGACTTGGATGTGTGCTGATGCAGAACGGAAAGATCGTCGCTTATGCATCAAGGTAGTTGAGGCCACATGAGGAGAATTATCCGACACATGACCTAGAACTAGCTGCCGTAGTGCATGCTTTGAAGTTATGGCGTCACTATTTGATTGGAAACAGATGTAAAGTATACACGGACCATAAGACACTTAAGTACATCTTCACCCAATCAGACCTGAACATGAGGCAGAGGAGATGGTTAGAGTTGATTAAGGATTATAATGTGGGAATCCAGTACCATCCCGGAAATACCAACGTAGTTGCCGATGCCCTGAGTCGGAAAAGCCATACAGTGAACATGTTGCTAGCCACAAGTCAGGATGAGCTATGTGAGGATTTCCAGAGAATGCAGATTGAAATCGTACCAGAAGGATTCTTGTCCGCATTGGAAGTGAAGCCTACCATGGAGGATCAGATCCGAGAAGGACAGAAAGATGATGACAAGATCCGCAGGATTAAGTCCAAAATGGATGAAGGCAAGGCAGAGGACTTCAAGTTGGATGAGCAAGGCACGTTATGGATGAAGGATCGCATTTGTGTGCCGAACAAGAAGGAACTGAAGCAACTGATTCTAGAATAAGCCCATGACTCCAAGTATTCAATTCATCCTGGAAGTGCCAAGATGTATCAGGATTTGGAGAGATTCTGGTGGCCGAGCATGAAGCGTGAAGTTGCCGAGCATGTTGCGTTGTGCGACATATGTCAGAGAGTCAAGGCAATGCATCATAGACCAGCAGGATTGCTACAGCCGTTGAAGATACCTGAATGGAAATGGGAGGAAATCGGAATGGACTTCATTACCGGTTTGCCGAAAACTCAAGGAGGATATGATTCCATATGGGTTATAGTGGACCGCTTGACTAAGGTCGCTCATTTTATCCCCGTGAAGACAACCTATTCGGGAGATAAATTAGCGGAGTTGTATATGACCAAGATCGTTTGTTTGCATGGAGTGCCGAAGAAGATTGTATCGGACAGAGGTACCCAGTTTACCTCAAGATTCTGGAATAAACTGCATGAAGCAATGGGAACCCGTTTGAACTTTAGCACAGCTTATCATCCGCAGACGGATGGACAGACAGAAAGAGTTAATCAGATTCTGGAGGACATGCTACGAGCTTGTGCATTGGCTTATGCTACCTCTTGGGATAAAAGTCTGCCGTACGCCGAGTTCAGCTACAATAATAGCTACCAAGCAAGTTTGCAAATGTCACCATTTGAAGCATTGTATGGTCGACCCTATCGAACACCGTTCAACTGGAATGAGACAGGTGAAAGCCGTGTCTTTGGGCCGGATATTCTTCAAGAAGCCGAAGAACAGATTGCCATGATCAGGGAGAGATTGAAAATAGCCCAATCGCGACAAAAGAGTTATGCTGACAACCGTCGCCGAGACCTGAGTTTTGAACCGGAAGATTTCGTGTATCTCAGAGTTACACCGCTAAGGGGAGTTAGTAGATTCCATGCCAAAGGAAAACTCGCGCCGAGATATGTTGGACCATTCAAGGTTCTCACCCGCAAAGGTGAAGTTGCATACCAGGTGGAGTTGCCGCAATCACTAGCAGGAGTGCATGACGTGTTTCACGTGTCCCAGTTGAAGAAGTGTCTCCGAGTACCTGAGGAGCAGACACCGCTAGAGTCAATTGAGCTGCAAGAAGATCTGACTTACAAGGAGCACCCCGTGAAGATTCTGGACACCATGGATCGAGAAACGAGAAACAAGTCAACCCGTTTCTGCAGAGTTCAATGGAGCAACCATGCAGAGAGTGAAGCAACCTGGGAGCGCGAAGAGGATTTGAAGAAAGAGTTTCCGAATCTATTTCTTTAGAAAGCCCTGAATCTCGGGGACGAGATTCTGTTAAGGGGGGGAGGTTTGTAACACCCCAAAATTTTGCATTTCTTGAAATCATGTGTGATTTGGCACTTTGGTGAATTTTTGGATTTTTCTGGAATTTATTTGGATTTATTTGGAATTTATTTGAATTTATACCATTTTGAAATAATTAAAGAATTTAACTTTGCAAATAAATTTTTTTTGGAAATATTTTATTTGAGTCCAAAATGCCCCAAAATATTTTCCAGAATTTTTCTGGAATTTTTCTGAGTCTTTTGCTATTTTTAATGAATTAAATGAATTTCTAAGAATTTAATTGGATTATTTAATCGAGTGGGTTTTACTGTTCAACCGACCGAGCCCGAACCCGAGTCAGACTCGAGTCCGACCCGAGCCAGAACCGAACCCTAACCGCGTGACCGTTGGATATCGGTCCAACGGCCACGATTGAGCCACGTCACCCGAGCCCGAGTCCGACCGAGCCAGCCAGCTCGCCCGAGCCAGACCCGAGCCCAAACCCTCGCACCGTTGGATCTTGATCCAACGGCTGACGTTGAGCCACGTCACCCAATCCGAATCCAACTCGGATTCCGCCGCCGCAACGGAGTAGGCCTCGGTTTCCGCGCGTTTCACGGACGCCGAGGGCCCTATTTAATGCGCCGCCACCGCTGCCGTGTCGCCGATTTCCGTGCGCACCCGTAGCCCTAGGTCACGTCGCCCGAGTCGCCGTGGTTGCACCGCAATCGCTCACCGGAGTTGGAGGAGCGTTCCGCCGCGTTCAACCGCAGTTTCCACCGCCGTCCGTCGTCCTCCGCCGCCGTTGAGCCCAGATCCGGAACCGCAAGGTCAAGCCGCGCCAGAGGAGACACTTCACTTCGCCGGAGGAGCCCTGCAACGCCGTTGCCGTGGTCGTCGTCCCCCGCGCCGGTGAACCAGCCCCGCCGCAAGCCATCGCCGGACTTCGAGCTCCACCAGCCGTCCGATCCAGATCCAAGGGTCCAGATCGCGCCACGTCACACCCTGGTGAGATCCCACGTGCAATCCTTTAGATCTAATCTCAACCGTTGGATCTAGATCCAACGGCTTAGATTGTGCCACGTAACTTTGAACCGCACAAAGATGCTAGATCCATTCTCAGCCGTTAGATTTAGATCGAACGGCTAGGGTTAGCCGTGTTGTTTGCGTTAGATTGGATCTTGACCGTCCGATCAAGATCGAACGGTCCAGATCTGCGGAGTTGTTTTCCAACACGTTAAGCAAGGTCCGATCTGGGCCGTTGATTTTTAAATCAACGGCCGAGATCACGCCACGTGGCCGGGAGGTCGACTGTCGCGGTCAGCGCCCGCGCGTGGGTGCGTGTCTCTGACACACGGGGCCCGCGTGTCAGTGGGGCCCACTCGTCAGCGACCCAGCCAAGTGCACCATGACGTCACCGCTAACGTCACGGTGGGGCCCAGCTGTCAGCCGTCCTCAGCCGTGCGTGATGACGTCACTGCTGACGTCATCCGAGGGGCCCACCAGTCAGTGAGACACGTGAGCCGTGGACCGTGTCCACGATGGACCGAGCCCAATCGTGCGCCAGGTCCATGGACCCGAGACGACGTGGCGGCTCCTGATTGGTCCACGTGTCATGCTGACGCAATAAAGGAATTTTCGAAAAAGAAAATGATTTATTAATTCGATTTATTGATTTCAGATTTTGTTTCAAACTTCAAATGCTTATAACTTTTGCATTTTAACTCCGATTTGAGTGATTCAAATTTCTAAATTTGTATAAAATTATGATCTATCTAATGATGAATTTTATTTCATTTTTGGACTAAAGTTTTTCTCTGTAATATTATTTAATTGATTATTAAAACTTTAAATGCTTGTATCTTTTGCATTTAAACTCTGAATTTGACGATTCCAGTTTCTAAAAATTTATAAAATTATGTTCTCTCTGTTTATGAACTTTATTTGGATGTTTGGACACTTTTTGTCTACTGTTTATTTATTAATTACTGTTTGCACGCTTTACGAGTAGACGTTGAAGTGCCGGATGGATTCGAAGGAGAGGTGTTGACCTAGGAGCCAGCTCAGGACCAAGAACAAGTACTGTTTGAAGGCAAGTTGTGCTTTGACCATGTTGATCCCATTTTGAAACCTATTTTGATTCAAATTGTTGCATGCTAGTTTAAATTAGAAAATGCTTTACTTAATTATGGGAAATTAGATAAATGCCAAATTGTTGTATGACACCTTGGTTAATTATATATATGTGCCATGACCCCTTATCACCCTAGTTGTGGTTTACTAGTTGGACATTATTAAATTGCCAACATGGGATTTTAGACCGTTGTAGTATACTGCTTAGACCTGCTACGTGCTCATGACATGATTTGGACAATCAAATGTTAATATTGACTTAATGATATATGGAACCTGTTTTGGAAAGGTATCATGTGATGTTGTTGGCACGTGGTGCATGGTAATCAACTGGGTTTTGATAAATAGCTTTTGACCGGGGCATGTGGCAAGAATGATCAGGGTGGGCCAGTTGTGGCACCGAGAATGTTGGTTTGGTTCTTCGGGTGGTCTTGCCCTGGTCACCCTAAGGACTTAACCTTGCAAGCCTTTGAACTGGGTCAAACGTGCAACCACATGTCTGTTATGGGACGTACCTAGTTGAATAAGTTGCTAATAATGTACCTGTGGGACCTCAGGATGTCAACTACACCTTTTGTGTAGTTGTACGGGGGAGCGTACCAGGGCTGCGGCCAGGTACCCATCTAACGGTTTGTTTGGCCTAAACTTCGCCTTAGCTAAGGGAAGGGTTAGTGTGCAACAACCGGGGAGGACCACTTGTGCTGTTAGAGGTTTCCGAAAGGCTTTGTTACGGACACTCGCCCTTGTGGTGTTTGATTGTATCTTGTGGGTAAAGTGCATAACCTATGCAGAGTGTAAAATCTATTCGAATAGCCGTGTCCACGGTATTGGACATCGCTCGGGAATTACAGTCAAGGGTTAGACTTTCTTGAAAATAACTTGGACTTGAAGGGTTGGGTTTGGTTTAATAATGATGTTGATGGAAATGTGGATTAGAATCGGGAAAGATGTTTATTAAACTCCTGGAAAAGATATTGATCTTGTACTTGTTTCTTCTGCTTTCGAATCTACTTATGATACTTGTTAAATGCTCTTTAATGCAAATATACCTTGAGCCACTCCTTTGTATTAAGCCATGCATGTAGTATATTAGTTGCATTCTGTGCATGACTTGCTGAGTACCAAGTACTCACCCTTGCCACAATACAACACCAGTTGAAGAGGAGTCTACACCAGCTTTGGAGGAGGAGCTTCCAGAGGAACCGTCTACTTAGGGAGCGAGCCCAGTCAGTTGCCTGTGGTATACTAGATGGCTCCACGAAGTTATCTTATTTTCTGCTGTTATTATTTCTCTTTTAATAAGTTTCGCCCTGCGTGGCGTATATTTGTAACTTGACCTTAAGGTCAAGCAACCAGTTTGATTATCTAATTAAAGTACTTTATTAGTATCGAGTGGTATGATTGTGATATTTACCAATGTTGAGACTTTGTGCACTAGCGCGTTCCTGGACTAGTGCTGAATACACAGAGGGTCCGGATTTGCAAATTCGGGTCCCGACAGCAACCATTGCTCCATTGCCGACGCGAATTTCCAACTCGCCAATCTTGCAATCTCTAGTCCTTCTTAACCCCTGCAACGATTTGCAAATATGAATCATTGATCCGGTATCAAATACCCAAGACTCGGTAGGGCAAGTTGCAAGATTAACTTCTATAACATTAATACCTGAAGTAGAAGGAACCTTTCCTTTCTTTTTGTCTTCCAGGTACTTTGGACAGTTTCTCTTCCAGTGCCCACTACCCTTGCAGTAGTGACATTTATCAGAAGCATTAGGGTCAACCTTTGGCCTTTCTTTAGGCTTTGATTTTGGGTCTTGGATCTTATCCTCACCATAACTTGTAGCCTTGCGCTTCCCTTTCTTATCCTTTTGAATCATCATCACATGATTTGTGCCTTTCTTTATGCTCTCTTCCGCAGTTTTGAGCATCCCATGCAGTTCGGTCAGATTCTTTTCCAAGCTGTTCATATGAAAATTCAAAATGAATGGCTCAAAGCTCATAGGGAGCGACTGAAGAATCACATCTGTGGCCAACTCATTCTGCAAGGGAAAACCGAGCTTCTCCAAGCTCTCAATGTAACCAATCAGCTTGATTACATGAGGGCTAACAGGAGCACCCTCAGCCAGCTTGCATGCAAACAATGCTTTAGATATCGAATATCTTTCAGCCCTTGCTTGGTTCTCAAACATGCCCTTGAGACCTACAATCATAGTGTAGGCATCGGCGTGCTCATATTGCTTTTGGAGCTCAGAGTTCATCGTGGCAAGCATGAGACAACTCACGTCTAGGGCATCGATAGTGTGCTTCTCATAAGCACGCTTATCAGTTGTGGATGCATTTTCAGGCAATTCATCAGGATATGGACCGTCTAGAACATATTCCTTCTTTTCGGCCTTGAGAATAATTCTCAAGTTACGATACCAATCCATAAAATTCGTCCCAGAGAGTTTTTCCCTCTCCAGAATCGATCGCAAGTTAAAACCAGTGTTTGCATTAACAGCGTTTGGTGCCATCTACAACATAAATAAGCAAAGTTTCGGCACTATGTTCATGTTAATCTCTTATTAAACAATTTCAATAAAAGATGCTTCCATTAAGATCACTTTCCCTCTTGTAATCTCCATGGAACAAGATCCATGGTCACTGCGGTTCGGGTAAGGACTTGTCAATACCACTTGAACCCGTGACATAGGTAGGCAACACCTTGCCAATCACATCGTATATGACTCTTGCTTTGTTGGGGTGGCATCGTATGCCCCGGCGCCCAACACTGATGCCCCGAAGTCCCAAATCCTATTTGGATGACTCCGTTAAGCAAACCAATACTATGCTTGTGAGTGCACGGGTTAGGCTACACTCACTCTATTGTACAAGTAAGAGGGTGGCGTTCCTGACTTGTCAAGACCTTATCCACCAACGTACAAGACAATAGACGCAGCTATTGAAAAAGGACATCTTACTCTTAATTTTTTGAGGGAAACTATTCAATCAGGTTAACATATTCACCACATATGACGTGAAAGAATAGCAATGCAAGGTAAAACATCACAGGCAATCAGATTAGACTGTGAACAAGTATAGCCCATGACGTGGCGATCTCCATCTTCCACGACCAACCTTGCACAGCCGGGCCATCTGGATTGAAGCCTCCAAGAACATGTACTAAACTACTACATCTAGCAGCTAGTAGCAAAATTATATGTGGATTCAAGGCATCACATGCCGGCACGCAGGCCGTTATACAATAATAGGACAGCCCACAGCTGCAATTAACCACGACACGCAGGCCATGAAATATACAATCATGCATCATATACACAAGGGTCCATACTGTTCACAACATACCCTGCAAAAACAAGTTAGGCGCTGGATCGATTCTAGCGCGCGGGAAGTGAACAAGTTTTAATTTATGGACGCTATGCTGACTATCACGGTGGTCCCGCTAGCCGGTTAGCGGGTGAGGTTCGAAGGGGCAGCGCCCCTCGCGGGTGCGGGCAGCGCCCGTAGAAAATTTTCGGGGTACATAGATCGCATCTATAAAAACGCTATGGAAATTCAATCGGATTGATCTCATCAAGCCGATTCCGAGCCATCAGAATGCCTCAGTTTCCATAGGGTCCCCTTGAGAGGGCGGCGAACACACCGATCTCGATCTGTTGGCTCGATCTATTCGGCGCTTGCTACTACCCCGATGGTGTTACCAGCCGGTAGAGGTAATACATGGCACGAATCTGAAATGAGCACGAACTAATCTTTTTGATCGTGTAGAGCCACCAACTCATACCTCATACTTCCCCGAAACCGATTGATCTAATCAACCCGTGATAAAACACAACAGCACATCAACATGTGCGCGCGATCCAGATCCAAAACTACTCATAACCTGGCTCTGATACCACTGTTGGGGGCACGGTTAGGCTACGCGAGCATAAAATCAAAGATTTCTACCGTGAACACCCAAGAGCACATGCAAGTAAAGGATCACAGATCGTTACCCTTGACGCACAGATGCAGCGGAAGCAGATTCACGCGCGTTGAAGATGCAGTCGATCACCTCCCAATCGGCACCGAGTGGTCGCCGATCTCCACCGAGTGGTCGCCGACCTCTGCCGAGTGGTCGCCGGGTGGTCGCCGACCTCTGCCGAGTGGTCGCCGGTTGGTCACCGACCAGCGCGTCCGCGAGCGGCAACGCCTCTATCGGTATCCACACGTACCGAGCAGGAACGCCGTGCGGGGTGTGCTAGCACCTCGCCACACGGCTAGGGTTTCTGGGGAGCAAGAGGGGTGCGAGACCGCTGAACGTGGTGAGGGTTCTATTGATCTTGCAAGCACTGTTCCTGGCCTCGCCTTTTATAGATACGCTAGTGGGCCAAAGCCTGCTAGGTTTCCATCTCCAACATGGATCTTATCCATGCACAAACCCATTAAACAGTTTCCAACTCGTAAAGTGTGTGAACCGTTAGGTTCAGTGCAAGTCGGACATGAATCCGGAAACCCGTTTCCAATTCATTGATCAACAGCGGCACCTAGCAGTACGTATTGATCCCCGAATGCACAGAATCATTGTTCGGCTGAACCTTGATACACTCACATACCGATCCCTTTGCCACACGATACAAGTCAAGCTCAAGACGAGATGCACGCCACCCTTGTTGATAGCTCGACCACTTCACTCGACAGTGTGATGGATACAAACCATGACTAACTCCTTAGTCATATTAGCACGGCCGTGCGCTTTCCCTATCCATCCACACGAGGGGCCCAGAGGTATCTCTCCCGTTATCTAGGAGGGGCAAATCCCATCTTGATCATCACACCCTTGGCGATGTATCGTGGCATACCTAGTATTCATCTTTATGACTACCCTGTTACGGTGCAGCGTTTGATGATACCAAAGCATACAAGTCTACATGCTAGGCATCCATGACAATCTCAGGTCTAAGGACCATATAGGCGTACCACTCGAGACTATACGCTGATGGCGCTATAAGAGATAACAACTCACAGCGTCTCGGAGTGGGTCTTGTCCGACTACCCATGTTCTCCAACATGTGTCCACATTTATTGGTTCGATATCTCCATATCTATGGTATGTGAAACATTACCATCTTCCAATACATGTGCTGCTCAAATCATCACCGCTCCTCGTAATGATATGGATCAGGGACCCGTTTAGAATAATGTCGCTTGACAATGTGTTTCACAATCAGATCATATCCAATGAACAAAGTCGCAACATTTATTCAGGGAATCGATAAACAAAGTTATCATAATTACATGAACAAAGATGTGTTACAATCATCACCATGATTGATCTAGGGCATATTCCCTTCAATTCTTCGCTCGGCAAATTCATGTGCCAGCTCAGGAATTGCAAACCATCTCGATTACCTGGCCATTCGCGGTCTGGGGGCTTGATATGGTAGGTCCCCTGAAGAAGGCGCAAGGCGGATTCACGCACCTCTTCATCGCTGTGGACAAATTCATAAAGTGGATCGAAACCAAGCCAGTCGCCACCATTACTGCTGTTAAGGCCAGGGAATTTTTTCAAGAAATCGTGGTTCGTTTTGGCACCCCGAACAGGATCATAACCGATAACGGCACTCAGTTCAGAGGAGAAGAGTTCCATGATTTGTGCGGGGAGCTAGGAATCAAAATCTATTTTGCATCCATGGCCCACCCACGGAGCAATGGACAAGTCGAATGAGCCAACGGCATGGTGCTACAAGGACTCAAAGCAAGGATCTTCGATCGCCTTAACCCTTATGCCATCCAATGGGTGAAGGAATTGCCTTCGGTGCTTTGGGGACTTAGAACCACCCCCAGTCGGGCAACTGGGCAGTCACCCTTCTTTCTAGTGTACGGGTCAGAGGCGATCCTACATACCGAGTTACAGTTTGGATCCCCAAGGGTCCGGAACTACAGCGAAGACAAGTCGGAGGAAAGTAGGCTAGAAGACCTTGACCAATTGGAAGAAGCAAGGGACGTTGCCGCAATCCGATCGGCCAGATACCTTCAGGGCCTACGCCGCTATCATGATCGCAATGTTCGCGGACGCGCCTTCTCCAAGGGAGATCTGGTTCTTAGAAAGAATCAGAAGAGCGAGCATAAGCTTTCCCCAAGCTAGGAAGGTCCCTACATTATCGATGAGATAGTGCGGTCGGGAACCTATCGGCTCAGATGTGAAGATGGCGCAGTCATCAGCAACACCTGGAACATAGAACAGCTACGTCACTTATATACTTAATTTTGTATTTTGTTCCTATTGCTATGAATAAAGCACTTTTTGAAGCATTTTCTGTCCACAAAGTGACCCGAATACCCCTTTTTCCTAAAAACATAGGCAAAGTGCGCTTTCATCCCGAATCATGAAACACTAAAACCGTATGCGACGAACCTCAGTCTCCCACGAAAAACACGTTTGGGAAAAGTGGCTAGCAGCCGACTACCAGCACTCGGGGGCTGAGCCAAGTCAGGTGGGACGTGTTATTGAAAAGGGACGGGCCGCTTGGACGAGCGCAAGAGCCGTGTAAAATGGAAAAAGGAGTACACTAGGGGAAGATGCGGGAATATAACCTTTCATTCATTTCATTATACACAAAAAAAACTACTTGCAGCCTTTTTTCTTCCTTTTTCTAGGCCTCACCGCGGCGCACGCGCCCAACCGCCTCAATAAGGGCATCCCTCACCCTTAAAAGCTGAGGAACGACCCCAAGCAGCGCATCAACGGCGGCCGTGTCGCGCTCGACGGCCTCCATCTCTGCCACCTCGGCTAGGGCCTCGTCATATGCCCTCCACAGTTCCACCTCCTCGTCGGGCAACCCCTGGTACCAGGGATCGAGGAAGTACGCCATTGGAGGAGGCAAAGAGAAGAAGAGTAGAGGAAGGAGGAAAGCTTAGTACTGGAAAAGACAAGAACGGCCGCAACAACAGAAACGACCCTACCCCTTCTTATATGTGCAAGCACGGAAGCCGAAGAGATTTGAATTAAATGAGGGCGCAGGAAGCTGAGGCAACACCACGCCAACTTCGAGCCTGGCTTGATTATCCGCTCGAGCAACAAGTTGAGGAACGCTTCGGTGACGTCAAAATCTTCCCTCACTTTTTATTACAGTTATTTCTTTTGCCTTACGACCTAGTTGCTTCCCAACTAGGAAGTAAACCGGGGGCTACACTTAATAAGTGCGCGTTCGCACGCGCAGAAGTCCTCGATCAGAACTATCTCATCTACACAACTACTACACTTAATAAGTGTACGCTCACGCTCTTGCCAAGTTGATTTTTCTTCGTAGCCAACACCGGTCGGAAGGGCACTCAGAAGCCTCACCAGTCGGACGAAGCACTGGGGGAACAAACCAATCAGACGGAGCACTCGGGAGCCTCACCCGTCGAACGAAGCACTCGGGGAACAAACCAGTTGGAAAAAGCACTCGGAGCCTTACCACTTGGGAAAGGCAGTCGTGAGCCCGCCTAGTCGGATATATTTCCCAGACATCATTCCATTCGGACAAAGCATTTGGCAAACAGTTCGCAAGAGGACAACTGTTAAACATAAAGTCTCATACAAATTACAACTAATAAAGCCCTAAGTTCTCCTCTACATATGCTTATGCAGGATAAAGCTCCAAGTTGTCAACCAAGGTTTTCGAGACGCCCTCCACCTCCTTCAGAAGAGTGATGGCTTGTTCGTCATCCACAGTGCACACAAATCCCTCCTTGACGGCCTCGAGCTCCACTCAGGGGTAGAGTGACTTCACGATCGCCAGTGCCTGATTGGAGCTCATGATCGCCCTCTCTCACACGTGGGCCCTAAGCCTCTCGAGAGCCGCTCGCAGACGTTGGAAGGCCTCGGTCTCGCTGCTCGGGTCGCGAGGATGCAGGAAGGATAACACGGACTCGGAAGCTTGCTGGAAGGCGGAGCGACAGGCATCGGCATGATGGATTCTCTCTTCAAGGTCATCAAATTGCACTCGCACCCTCCTCCAGTACTCTACAAACAAAAGGGATCAGCAGCACATGGCGTCCTGCGAGCCGCCAAGATAAAAAGGAAGTCAGACGCATACCTTCCAACTCCCCCGACAGCCTCTCCTGCTCGGCTTTGGCCTTGAGCTCACGGGCCTACGCAGCTCTGAGCTTCGCCTTCGAAGCTCGGGATTCCTCTTCCAACGCCTTTCGCCGCTCTTTCGATTCAGCGAGTTGGTCCTGGAGCCTCGCAAGGGCGGTGTCCCGAGCTGAAGCAGTCGGACAAAGTTAGAAAAAGGAGGGGGTGGGTCGCAAAGGTTAATCGGCTCAAGACAAGAGCTTACCCTGGAGGGAGCCGGACACGTCCAGTTTCTCCAGTAGCAAAGACTGCACTTCGGCCCGGAGCTTTCGCAACTCCACATCGCGCTCATTTCAGACCCACGCCAACTCCTCTGTATGCTCCTTGCTAAGTTTGATCGAGGGAACAATGCGCCGCAGGAAGTCACTCTTCTTCCTTAAGCGGTCTCCCAGAGCTAAAGACAACAAGAAGGGTGAGGAGGCAATGTGAAGAAGCGCAAAGTGGAGAGGGGCGCCGAGAGCGTACCTAAATAAGTCGGGAGCACTTGATGGAATACTCTTGGAGCTCCTTCGCCTCCTGCTCCTCCGCGGCATCGTCAAGCGCATCCCACTCCTCCTCGTCGCTGTCCCAAGAGCTGAGCACAAGGCTAGGCATGCCGTGTGTGGTTGGGCGCGGGATCTCTTCCACTTGAGGGGAGGAGAGCTCAGCGGACTCCTGCGCCTCGACACTCGTCGAGGGCGGTGAAGGCGTGTGGATGGGCGACGCGGCACGACCGACTTCAGGAACGACTTCGGTGTTCCCGGGCTCCCCGGCCTGACTGGGGACTTCCTTGGGAGCAGGCTCCTGAGGAGTCCTAGTTGGCACGGGAGCAGGCTCCTAAGGAGTCCCAGCCGAAGCAAGAGCAGGCTCCTGGGGAGTCCTAGTCGGCGCGCGAGCTGACTCCTGAGGAGCCCCAGTCTGTGTGCCGACAGGAACATCAGTCGATGGAGTCCTGACAGGAACAAGAAAATCAGGGATGCAAATCTAATGGAAGCTATCAGGGGGAACGGAACAAGAAGATACCTGCTAGACCTCCTTATCTTCATCCTAGGCCCATCCCGGGAGACCAATCCGCTACCCAAAGGCTGGGATTGCGGGTCCAGTTCCTTGGTCAGCGGGATGGGCTACGTCGAGGGCCTGCTAGAAGTCTCCCGGATGGGCGGACCGCCGCGTGGAGTGACGGAGAGAGCTCGAGGGCTCCTATGCAGCCACCCCCTTTCCCTTATGAGCACTCAGCCTGATTGGCGGGGCATCGCGCGTAGCTATGGGGGTGGCAGGAGGACTCGCGAGATGCTGCGGAGGCGCTCCTTTTCCCCTCTTTGCACTCAGTGTAGCAAAAGAAGCGGGAGCCGACCACTTCAAGCCCGTACTCGAGCGGGAGGCATCGCCTGGTGGAGCAGCAAGATCTTGGGGGCTTGGAGTCTCCGATGCCGACGTCCCCAGACCCCCGCCGGATTCTCCAGAAGAGGGCTGACTAGCCTTCCTTTTTGCCCCCCCCCCTTTCAGGTACTCGGGGTATTCGGGGATTAGGGCATCAGAAAAGTAAGCTTCCTGGCCCTACAGGAAAAGAAACCAGTCAGCCAAAGTAGAAGATTCAGAAACCTTCACTGAAATCGAAGAATTACCGGGGGGAGGACGATCAGCGCTGTAGGACTTCGGACATCTACTGCAGCTGAACATGGTTTCGGGAGCGAAGAAGTCGTTTAGCCTCCCATCGAGTACCTTCATGTGATCCTTTCGGATAATTCCCGAGTCAGATCCGACTGCCCCAGGTACTCGAACCCCAGGTTGATCCAATCCTTGAGCGGCTGAACACGATGAATGGCAAAGCTGGTGGTGATCCCGACCCCGTGCATACCGGCATTCTTCAGCTTTTGGATGATGGCCATAAGCTCCCCGACTTCAACCACGTTGGAGTCGGGAGGAGGCTTAGTCCAAGAAACTAAGATGTCAGGCCTCCATCCAGAGAAGACAGGGAGACTGGGCTCGACATTAGAGCAGTAAAACCACTCTTGATGCCACCCCTTGTTGGAAGATTGGAAAGGGATGGCAAAATAGGATTTCTTTAGCCCATCCCGGAGTTGAAGACCCGCACCCCCAACTAGTCTGGGGGCGCTCTTATTCGGAAATGGATTAAGGTGAAAGAGATGGCAGAAGAGGCTGAAATGAGGACGTGTAACACCCCGGCATTTAATATGCCTGAATGCTACCAAACATAAGCTAAACAACATCTAAATACCACAATTAAACAAAAATTCCAGCAAAGGCGCATATGCTAAAAACCGAGATTTCGGCAGCATCTCCTTTGTTTTAACATGAATTGAAGGAGCAACAAGAGTATCACAAGTTATATCATAATGGAAAGCATCTAAAACAGCAATAACATGTGACATAGCAACAATATAAGTCCAGGATAAAGCATTCAACCACTTCATGAGCTAAACGAATCAAATAATAAGATCGAGCACACGGTTAAGCAATACTCCAAGTTTCATGGCAATACTTTCATTATCATGTCATTGTTTAAATGGGTGATGCTAAGTGATGACGTGTGACTAGCTCCCTTTCCCGCATGTCGGATTCATGGTACCTAAGAAAAACAACATAAACACAAGCGTGAGTTCATCACTCAGCAAGTATATTGCAATGGAACAAGGAAATACATTCCAATACCTTCATCTCCACTTTTCACACACAACATCATACACATCTCATATTCATAGTGTAAGCACATCATTGACATCATCATAAATCATCCTCATTTAACATCCTCATATTATGCAATGCAATGTAATGCAATGCGATGCACATATCTCCTGGAAACTCATACCGGTATGGTTGAGTACACACCCGTCGGTGTGCACCCTCTCCCCCCTTCCATCCCGAAGATGGAGGGTGCCTACTCCTCGCTTCCGTTCACCGCGGTGAATGGAATCACGATGTAAGACTTACTCATTGGCTCTCCGGATTAGTCATAACTTTCTCACCGACCTTCTCGGACTAGTTATGACTTTCTCACCGCCCGGGCCATGTAATCATGCCATGTATGCAAATATGCCAACATCAAAATTAACTTGTACAATAACACATGGCATCATCATGGATAACTTGTACATTAACACATGGCATCATCAAATAATAAACATATTCATCATATCAATGGCAAATATTAAAGCGTGGCATGTGAACATATCATATATTCAAACTTCAATCTCAATCAATCAACAACCTACAATCCGCTACTCATTCCAATACACTTGCCTCAACCACGGCGACGGATTGGCGAGACGTAGAGGGCACTCCCGGGGTCATACCACCTGCACATAGGGACCACACACTCACAATCAAGACCACAAAACACTACGCAAACCCTCATCTACCCCGACATTGCCAACTACTCGCAAAACCCGAAAACCGCGGTTCTGTCCCGTCGGGACAGCAGCCTTCCAAAACGCATAACTCGGGTTCTAAGACTCCGAATCAATTAAACGAGTACATCCTCGCGTAGCTTAGGAAATTTCCCAACTTTTTCTAGTTATAGGGAAAGACTGATTCGGACTCTAACGTTGTTTAATCTACAAAATACCGTGATCTGTTCCAATCATGTCACAGATTTTAACACGCTCGGTAAAACATCCATAACTTTCAAACGGCTGGGCGGAATTTAAAGTTATTTATATCCACGGAAATATAATGAAATTATCTACAACTTCTTCAACGTCCGTACGACCAGATTATGACTCTAAATTGGCGAAAAACCAAACCCTAGGTCGACTGCTCATGCTGCCCGAAACACAGAACGTGGCAACTTCTAGATCTAATCCAATCTACTCAAATCCAGCACCACCAATTGATCTAAAAACTTTATAAACACCCTTAGAACAGTACCTAGACCAACCCCAAGGATTCCCATGGTCATACCTTTCCCCAACACACGAAATCTGAATGGATCTCCTCCCAGTTCGCTCCTCGCTCCAATGGATGGATCATCGAGGTGCAGGGGTGGGTAGGCTACCATAGGGCAGAAAGGGGTGGAGGAGAGGTGGTGGAGAAAAGGGAAGCAATGGGGGAGGTGGAGGCGCCACAAGGAGGAGGTGGAGATGTGTGGGGGCGGCTAGGGCCTCATGGGGCGCAAGGGGCAGCATGGGGGCGCAATAAGGGGCTGGTGGAGGACTCCAACCAGGACTCCTCCCCTCAATTGGACTCAAACTCCATCCCACCAAAGCCCACGACCCCCTCTTTTAGGCCCAAACTCCCCCGGAAAGGCCCAAAACCCCAGAAACGGCCCGAAAACGCTAATAACCTCCAAACCCTATGGTTTTAACCTTAATTCCACATTTCATAAATTTTTTGACCTTAACATTCACATT
The DNA here is from genome assembly GCA_036346355.1 of Rhipidocladum racemiflorum. Taxonomy (NCBI): domain Eukaryota; kingdom Viridiplantae; phylum Streptophyta; class Magnoliopsida; order Poales; family Poaceae; genus Rhipidocladum; species Rhipidocladum racemiflorum. Next base: position 9,305,418 of record CM070583.1, read on the forward strand.
AAATAATCTCACACCATTCCGTAGTGTCACAGGACGGATGCCAATATAGGCCTCACAAAGGTGAACAAAGATGGTGATTTGAAGAATGGAGTTGGGGTTAAGGTGGGTCAACTCAATCCCATAATAATGAAGAAGGCCACGGAAGAAACCGCTAGAGGGCAAGCTAAACCCGCGCCAGAAGAAGGACTCAAAAACAACAACCTCCTCCGATCGAGGGGTAGGAGAAGACTCATCCGTTGCCGGGTGGGCTCCGATCAGCACCAGTGGAGGAAGGACCCCGGCAGATACCATCGCCTCAAGGCGCGCCTCCATCGTTATCGAGACGGCCCAATCCTGGGACGTGGACGGTGCATCAGGCACAGTAGTGGTGGAGAATGCCATCCCCGGACGCGGTGGGGAATGCAGGTAGGCTAAGAGGGAGCGAAGAGCTCTTGGAGAATAGGACGCAAAAGGCGATGGCTGAGAAACAGAAGACGGAGAAGAAGGGAACTGCTCCTCGCTAAAAGGATGCATTAAATGCGTCGTGCGGCGTCAGGGTTTCACCTCTGGATAGGAAAAAGGCGCCTCTTTTTCTGCGAAAGGACAGTATGGATCCGAAGGCATGTTCCCGGTTCGGGTTTTGATCAGATTTCGGGTCCGGACCGGGTCAAAGCTTCTGGCGTACGCTTCCCATCAGGCCATACAGGGAAAGGCACCACTAAAAGAAAAAAGCCTCACAGTCTGTAAGGATTCAAGAGAAACATTGACACCACTCAGCTAGCGTCCCGTTGGATGCACCTCCGGTGCACCCCAAGTCGGGCTGATCGCCAGCGTCCTTTTGGATGCACCCCCCGTGCGCCCCAAGACGGGCTGATCACCAGCATCCTTTTGGATGCACCTCCGGTGCACCCCAAGTCGGGCTGACCACCAGTGTCCTGTTGGATGCACCTTCGGTGCGCCCCAAGTCGGGCTGACCACCAGCGTCCTTTTGGATGCACCCCCAGTGCGCCCTGAGTCGGGCTGATCACCAGCGTCCTGTTGGATGCAACTCCGGCGTGCCCCAAGCCAGGTTTATTATCAATTTCTTCGATGATGTGTCCCTAAAAACGGCCAAACGCCATATTCTCAGCACAAAAGCAGGAAACCACTTGGCACGCCAGGCGGGAAAGGCTGATTTTGAGTCCTTTGCAAACTCCTCGCTGGTAGTTGAGCACTTGGACTGAGCAGAGGCTGCGTCTTCGGTGCGAAAATCGGACATTGTTGACAGCAACTCGATTGCAAAGCACGCGGGGATATTGTGGAGGATATAGGTCCCGGGTGTATACATGGCATGGCGAAAGGAATGACCAAAAGAGAAGGGACAAGACCAAGCGTATATACTCGGGTGTCATGAGAACTTTCCCACCGTAACTAACCAGGAACATAGAAATGAGAGATTGTAATCACAAGGACATCGCCTCAGATAACGAAGGCTTCGATTTCCCTATTTGTAATCGACTCAGACTCCTTCTCATATAACTGAGTCGGATCCCTCTATCTCTCCCATTATAAGAGAGGAGAGGGGGTCCCAGAGGCGATCATCGAATCATATACAGCACAATCCCAGAACACAGGTGTAACATCCTCAAATTCATAAAAATAAATAAATTAATTAATTAAAATCAAATAATAAAATGTGAAATCATTTCCATGTTGCATTTCATGACTTTTGTGTGCATTTATTGATTTATTGAGTGATTGGAATGATTACTGGAATTGAGAAAATGAAGAAAAAGAGAAATGATAAAATAGTAGAAATGTGAAACTCATCCTAGTAAATTTTTCCCTGACCTTAGTATGCCCTAGAAGTTACTTTTAGCTGGTCAACAGATCGTGGAAGAACATTTAGACTTGGAAATGACAATTTAAATAGTGGATTAAATCCTTGGCCAGCCCCTTGTCAGGTTTTTTAGAGAAATACATGGACCTTTCCAGACCACAGAATTTTTACCATGTGATCCCAGTTACTTTACCCTCATCTATAAAAATCTACAAAATTAATAATTTGGTTTGCTATTTCTCTTCATTTTATTACTTCAGAGCTGAAAATCAGCCTAAAGGAGTGAAAGAATTTTAAGAAAATAAATACTAATTTTCTGAGTCTTAAATTTTTATGGTAGTTCTTTGACACTAGTATGAACCTTGTGTAAAAATATTAAAAATTAATATGTTAATTTAGACCTTTAATTAAACAAAAAACCGAAATACCTTTTCCTGTGCAGTCTGTGTTGTCTTATAATTAAAACGTAAATATTTTTAACCCCAAAATTTTACTGGAGGTGTTAAACTTATCCTCAAAGCCAGTCAAAAAGTTTTGGAAATTCTAGACGTGATTAGACCTCCCATTTATTTGTTCTGATCCGGCTACTAGGAGATAGACTATACGATGAACTATTGTATTATTTTCCCTTTTTCACCGACACGTGGGGCCGACTTTAAGAGCACAGCTGACCCGGTTCATTAGCCCCTTTTGCCGCCAGGTGGTCCTGCTTTGTAATTGACCCCACTTGCCAGCTTCTCTTCCCCACTCGTCCTCTCACTCCTTTCTCTGACGCATGGGCCTTGACCCCACTAGCCAGGGTCGTCTTCCTCCACTACGCCCTTCTCTGCTTCCTCTCTGGTTTATTCCCGGGAAAGATCCCGCTGCCGTATTAATCTCTGTCCTTTCTGCGCTGCACTTCCGCAAGCCCAAGGCCACGTCAAAGATAATTAAGTCAAGACCATACCCTGCAACTTCGCACCGTGGCAATTGGGAGAACTCCAGAAAGAACCCCTGGACCGGCCGCCATTTCCACTTCCCTGATCAAACCCTGTGCCCTACTGCCCCTCATGTCTACAAGAAATGCATGTTATCGCAAGAGTTATCTTCCTCGCAAAAAATAAGCCTTGGAGATGTACTTATTTTGCAACCATCACTCAGGTTCCTTGCTGTAATTATTTTTTGCAAGGGGTAGTAGATATATCCTTGTAGAAATGTTGTCATCTGCAAGGCCAATAGTGTGGCCATTGCTATAAATGATTATTTGCAAGGGCAGTAGATATACCCTTGCATAAATGTTGACATCTCCAAGGCTAATATTGAACTCGTTGGGTGTGACACTACGGAATGGTGTGACATTATTTAATGTGAATGTTAAGGTCAAAAACTTTATGAAATATGGTATTGGAGGTTAATAGCGTTTCCGGGCCGTTTCCGGGGATTTGGGCCTTTCCGGGGAGTTTGGGCCTAAAAGAAGGGATCGTGGGCTTTGGTGGGATGGAATTTGAGTCCATTTAGGACTAGGAGAGGTGCTTGGGCTGGTAAAAAGGGGCTCTCCCTGCCCCTTTGTGCGCCCCCACCCTTGTTTGTGCGCCCCACCTCCCCCTCCATGCCCTAGCCGCCACCCCCACCTCCTCTTCCTTGCGCCCCCTTTGCCCCCATTGCTCCCCACCTCCCCACCACCTCTCCTCCACCCCTTGCTGCCCTAGGGTAGCCTCCCCACCCCCTGCACCTCGAGGATCCATCCATTGGAGCGAGGAGCGAGGAGCGAACCGGGAGGATATCCATTCAGATTTCGTGCATTGGGCAAAGGTATGACCATGGAAATCCTTAGGGTTGGTCTAGGTATTGTTCTAAGGGTGTTTATCAAGTTTTTAGATCAATTGGTGGTGCTGGATTTGATAGATTAGATGGATTCTTGAGTTGGTCACGTTCTCTGTTTCGGACAGCATGAGCAGTCGACCTAGGGTTGGGTTTTTCGCCAATTTAGATTCCGAATTTGGTCGTACGGATGTTGAAGAAGTTTTAGATAATTTCATTATCTTTCCGTGGATATAAAGAAATTTAAATTCCGCCCAGCCTTTTCAAAGTAATGGTTGTTTTACCGAGCATGTTAAAATCTGTGACGTGATTGGAACAGATCACGCTATTTTGTAGATTAAACAACTTTAGAGTCCGAATCAGTCTTTCCCTATACCTAGAAAAGTTGGGAAATTTCCTAAACTACGCGAGAATGTACTCGTTTAATTGATTCGGAGTCTTACAACCCGAGTTATGCCTTTTGGAAGGCTGCTGTCCCGACGGGACAGAACCGCTGTTTTCGGGTTTTGCGAGTAGTTGGCAATGTCGGGGTAGATGAGGGTTTGCGTACTATTTTGTGGGCTTGATTGTGAGTGTGTGGTCCCTATGTGCAGGTGGTATGACCCCGGGAGTGCCCTCTACGTCTCGCCAATCTGTCGCCGTGGTTGAGGCAAGTGTATTGGAATGAGTAGCGGATTGTAGGTTGTTGATTGATTGAGATTGAAGTTTGAATATATGATATGCTCACATGCCACGCTTTAATGTTTGCCATTGATATGATGAATATGTTTATTATGTGATGATGCCGTGTGTTAATGTACAAGTTATCCATGATGATGCCATGTGTTATTGTACAAGTTAATTTTGATGTTGGCATAATTGCATACATGGCATGATACATGGCCCGGGCGGTGAGAAAGTTATAACTAGTCCGGGGAAGGCCGGTGAGAAAGTTATGACTAATCCGGAGAGCCATTGAGTAAGTTCTACATCATGATTCCATCCACGTGGTGTTTGGAAGCGAGGAGTAGGCACCCTCCATCTTCGGGATGGAAGGGGGGAGAGGGTGCACACCGACGGGTGTGTACTCAACCATATCGGTATGAGTTTCCAAGGAGACATGAGCATCGCATTGCACTTCATACATGTTGATGATGATGATGATGATATGTGACCATGAATGAGATGGTTTACATGATATGAGATATTGTTGCTATGTAATTGTTTATGTTTGTACCATTGCAATATACTTGCTGAGTGATGAACTCACGCTTGTGTTTATGTTGTTTTCTTTTAGGTACCATGAATCCGACATGCGGTAAAGGGAGCTAGTCACACGTCATCACGTAGCATCATACATTTAAACAATGACATGTTCTTTCCCTTATGGTTATGGTTAATTCATTGAACTAAACTATGGTTTCGATGATTCGTTGGTCGTTATGAGTAATTGATTAGTCCTTAGTTGTCATGTGATGGATAGAATTTATATCCTTAGTGGTATGGTGGTTGTTCTTCCGTTTGATCATGTTATTGCTATCGTTCATTATGCTATATTGACATGTTACTATTATTGTTGCTTCAATTCATGTTAAAACAAAGGAGATGCTGCCGAAATCTCGGTTTTTAGCATGTGCGCCTTTGCTGGAATTTATGTTTAATTGTGGTATTTAGATGTTGTTTAGCTTATGTTTGGTAGCATTCAGGCATATTAAATGCCGGGGTATTACAGTTGGTATCAGAGCGGGCTGTAGGTCCTTGGAATGTGTATTTTTAGTGTCATTCTATAGGGTACAACTAAAATGTGATGTGGAATAACTTAGAAACATGGCTTAGGTATTAACTAAAATTTTGTTATAGGATAACAACATTAAAACTTGCAAAAGTGGTATAACTAATCTAAAATTTGACACACAATGGATGCACAGTAGGAAAGGGTATGGGTATCGTTTCTTTACGCTTAAATGTTGTATGTAAGCTTTGATGTTGATTGCTTCATATGTTAATGCATGTTGCTATGTCTATGAGATAAATGATTGAATTATTCTTGTTGTTGTGATAAAGTGGGGTTTTGGTGCCGAAGGGTTTCGGCCACCTCTCTTATTTCATAGTAAGGGTGAGGTTTGATGGAGTGGCCGGTTAGCGCTATCACCGAAGAACTATTAACCCCTGTAGGAGAAAAGTGCTTACCCTTTCTGTCGTAAATCGGGTAGTTGACTGGAGTCAAATAGAAGAGTTTGGTGGTGGATTCCTTCGGATGTTCTTTATCGTTCTGTGGTCGGTCTTGGTTGGTTTTCTTGGTTTTAGTTGATGGAAACCAAAAGAAAAGTGTTTGGTATTGGATTTTCACGGATTGTTCCGTATGCGGTGTGTGGTTTTGTCTTTCTTGGTTGAAGACGAAGAAGAGGAGTCTGGTGTTGCGCTTCTTTTGGGTGCCTTTCCAGTTTTGATGCCTAGTTTGTTGATTGCGTTATGGGGAAGAAGCATTCAATTTATTCCTGTGTTTGTCTTTCTCCGAGGTTAAAGGAGTTTTTTTTCCGAGTTGTGCCAGACCTGGCTGTCAGGGCTGAAGTTCTGTGGCTTTGTAGGAGTAAATGATGTTTGATTTCATCATTTTACTGGTTTGAGAAATCATCTTTGAAAGCCCTTCTTGTTTCGTGAAAGTTTGGGGTTTGAGGTTAAGGTTGTATTTGAAATGGATTACTTGATCGCTTGGTTTCCTTTAAGAAAATTGTCTCTCAACCATTTTCCTTTATGGGAGTCTTTGAGATTTAAAAGTGTTTTGGAAAATTCCTTTTGCATGACCAAGTTTGGGTTTGTCTCATTGCAATTTTGAGAGTCAAGTTTCCTTATGAATTTGGGATGAGCTTTAAAACTAAAATGCTGCAAACAAAGTAAGAAGTATTTTGACTGAAATTGTTTGTCCCTAGTAAGAATTGTTGTTTAGCATGTTTTGTTGCATGTACCAATATGGTTTATGGGATGACATATTGTTAAGTTAATTTGTGAGTTGAAACAATTCAATGCGGTTGTTACCTCCAGCTTGAAAATAAATAGACTACTAGTGTTGTAGTTTGCTCTTAGCGAGAATGATTAAATGTGTTAATGTACATGCTTAGAATCTGTTGCTTTGTTTTAAAAAGTGCTTATGACCCCCGATTATGTTTAAAGTTTTAAACCCTGATGCATAGTTGAAACATTAAGATGATGTAGACTGCTGTTATTATTAAAGAAACTTTACTGGTTGTTTAAAGATGCTCTAATCTAATGGATTAATAGAGAAATTTAATCGTGTTGCCTAGTGACTTTAATTTGGAAGTTGATTAGAGTTGCTATTTACGTTGTTGCAAACTACTAGTATATTTGGAAGTATGCAGTTGTGTCTCTACAATGCTAGTATTGATATCAATTGAGAAGACATAAGACTTATTGCTAATGATGTTGTTAAGGGCAGTGTTAATGCTAATATTCAATCTATTTTAAATAATGGGAGTATGTTGTGTGGTGGTAGTTTGTTATCACCTATGTATAGGGTAGCTAAAAGTAATGTTGTTGGTTGATGATTATGCCCATTTGTTGTTATTGATGACTAAGTAGTGGTGGTAACTGTTTAGATTACTCGTTGGAAAATCATGGTTAAAATAGAGGAAAATTTTAACATGTTGCGATGGAGTGAGCTTTGGATAATTAATATGATAAATGATCTTATCCTCAATGAAAGTATAACTTAGAGTCTCACCTATGAATTCTTCACTGTGGAGATAATATTTACATGTTGAAGTCGTTGTTTAACTGAATAAGGTTCGGTTGTCGAGACGTGAATATATAGGAGGTATGAAATTTATATGTTGATCTTGCTGAAAGATTTGTTGAAGTACTATGTTTCCAATAGAGAATAAGAAGTATTATGATTCGGTGATCCGTGGGGATCATGTCAATATAGTCTTGGTTGGGTGCCTTTTTGATAAGCATCATAAGCCCTAATTAAAAGTATTGGGAATGGTAACTAGAGGAAGAGTTTGTTGTGAAGCTTTTGGTTTAATTGGGTTGGGGCTTCTCAGGGAGTAAATAGTGATTATTGAAGTCTTTAATGGAAAGCGTAGTGGAGTACTAGAGATGGTTCTTTTTATGCTAAGCTTGTGTTCAAAATCTTTTGGACTGGGTCGGTTGTTTGCCATTTTGGTTGAAGGGTTTTCGGTCAAGGTGTTCCATATGCTGTGTTTCAGAGTTTCCCTAAAACTCGTAGAAATTGGTGCAAATATTTGGTTTTGGCTAATTTGTTTAGTTGGTGCTATGAGTATGGATTTACCCCCCAAAAAGTTTTTGAGTCGATCGTGCCTTTTCGCGTTCGCACTGAACTATCTTTGGAATTAAGTTTAAAAGGATGCAGATGGTCATAAAGGGTTGTGTTGGAAACTTTTGAGTTAAGCCCTTGATGTGTAACTCTATTTGGCTAGAGTTAGAGTCATTTGGAAAATGTGTCTGGTGTGCGGATGTTTCACAAGTCTGGTTTTTATGAATGTTTCATAAGTGAATCTGGTTAGTGAAGAGTTTTCTTTTGGGATTGAGTTTCCCTCTCTTTTGATAAAGTTTATGGCGGTTGTGTGTGCAGATGTTTGACTTTGGAGTCTATGTTCTGTTCCAAAGGGTTGAGTTTGATTTTGCGAGGTTTTGCAAGGTTAGTTTTAAATGGATGTTGGGTTTTCACACGATGTGGTGTTTTGTTGATTATCGATGTTGCCGTCATAGTCTATATGATTTAGCGCAACCGTCAGTGTTATGTGTATTTCAATCATGTGATACCGAGGAAGAAGTCTTTTGGTGAATGACTTTTCGATATTGTTGCTCCATGATGAATGAATGATGAAAAGTAAACAGGACATCATTTTTAGATGTTAAATGATAAAAGAGTCGTTGAGCCAGGTCGGTGAGAAAGTCATATATGGAGATATGACTATTCCGGAGAGCTCTTGAAGAATGTGCATTCATGTCATGAAACGAGTTTTCCCTTGCTTTCTAGTATGAAAAGAAACAATGAAGAATTTCTGGTGTTGGTTGTGGTGAAGGGATTTGTATTTCCTTTGCGTTTTGGCTTAGGAAATTAAAATGAATACTCTCTGGTTGTTGTCGAATCCTTTCCAAAGTGGTTTTAGCGCTTTGGGTTTGAGTTGTTGGATGAGGGCCACTTGGGTTCATGTTTATGGTTGAGCTCACTCAATGATTGTGCTCTTTATCGTGGTCCTTTGAGTGGAAGGTTGTGTATGACTCAATGCAAACCTTTGTGGAGAATTGTGTCGTTAAGGTGTTCCTCGGTAGGGTTGATTAAATTATTAGTAGACCATTTGGTGGTTTCTAGTAATCACTTTTCCTTTTGAAGTGTATTGGATCTTTTTGTCGTTGGGCAATGAGCGAGTTATGTCAAACCGCAGAGGAACGTCCGGTCGTTTCTATTACGCGAGTCTTATGGATCCTGGTTAAAGTAGGTTGTTAGTTCTGGTGGTAATCTTAGAGCGTTGTGTCTCTCCGGCTTCGCGTCATCTTGAGTACAAGGAACCATAGAAGGGAGGCTGGTACCGTGTTTTTCTGGAGAGTAGCCTGAGTTAAAGGGATCGGGCGCTTCAGTGCCAAGGAATGCTTAGAACGAGGAGTATGAGACCGTTTCCTTTCGTGGTCTGTTTGGGATTTTATCCTATCGCTTTGGTCATGCCGAGGCCTTGTTTGAGTGCTTTGTGTTTCAATGTTGAGTAAAGTTCTCGCAAGTTTTTGATTGTGAGTTATCGTTAGAGCCGTCAGTCTTTGATCCTTAGCTCCCTGCCTCTAAGTGCTGGCTGGTGCAAATCGTAGGGGCTTCTAAGCGGGTTCTGAGGCGAGAACCATAACTCCCTTTGATTTTATTGTTTGCGAAGTGGCGTGTCTCGGATTCGGGGTCGAATCCTGTTGAAGGGGGGAAGAATGTGACACTACGGAATGGTGTGACATTATTTAATGTGAATGTTAAGGTCAAAAACTTTATGAAATATGGTATTGGAGGTTAAAACCATAGGGTATGGAGGTTAATAGCGTTTCCGGGGATTTGGGCCTTTCCGGGGGAGTTTGGGCCTAAAAGAAGGGATCGTGGGCTTTGGTGGGATGGAGTTTGAGTCCATTTAAGACTAGGAGAGGTGCTTGGGCTGGTAAAAAGGGGCTCTCCCTGCCCCTTTGTGCGCCCCCACCCTTGTTTGTGCGCCCCACCTCCCCCTCCATGCCCTAGCCGCCACCCCTCACCTCCTCCTCTTACTTGTGCCCCTTTGCCCCCATTGCTCCCCACCTCCCCACCACCTCTCCTCCACCCCTTGCTGCCCTAGGGTAGCCTCCCCACCTCCTGCACCTCGAGGATCCATCCATTGGAGCGAGGAGCGAACCGAGAGGAGATCCATTCAGATTTCTTGCGTTGGGCAAAGGTATGACCATGGGAATCCTTGGGGTTGGTCTAGGTACTGTTCTAAGGGTGTTTATCAAGTTTTTAGATCAATTGGTGGTGCTGGATTTGATTAGATTAGATGGATTCTTGAGTTGGTCACGTTCTCTGTTTCGGACAGCATGAGCAGTCGACCTAGGGTTGGGTTTTTCGCCAATTTAGAGTCCAAATTTGGTCATACAGATGTTGAAGAAGTTGTAGATAATTTCATTATATTTCGGTGGATATAAAGAAATTTAAATTCCGCCCAGCCGTTTGAAAGTTATGGCTGTTTTACCGAGCGTGTTAAAATCTGTGACGTGATTGGAACAGATCACGGTATTTTGTAGATTAAACAACTTTAGAGTCCGAATCAGTCTTTCCCTATACCTAGAAAAAGTTGGGAAATTTCCTAAGCTACGCGAGGATGTACTCGTTTAATTGATTCGGAGTCTTAGAACCCGAGTTATGCCTTTTGGAAGGCTGCTGTCCCGACAGGACAGAACCGCTGTTTTCGGGTTTTGCGAGTAGTTGGCAATGTCGGCGTAGATGAGGGTTTGCGTACTGTTTTGTGGGCTTGATTGTCAGTGTGTGGTCCCTATGTGCAGGTGGTATGACCCCGGGAGTGCCCTCTACGTCTCGCCAATCTGTCGCCGTGGTTGAGGCAAGTGTATTGGAATGAGTAGCGGATTGTAGGTTGTTGATTGATTGAGATTGAAGTTTGAATATATGATATGTTCACATGCCACGCTTTAATGTTTGCCATTGATATGATGAATATGTTTATTATGTGATGATGCCGTGTGTTAATGTACAAGTTATCCATGATGATGCCATGTGTTATTGTACAAGTTAATTTTGATGTTGGCATAATTGCATACATGGCATGATACATGGCCCGGGCGGTGAGAAAGTTATAACTAGTCCGGGGAAGGCCGGTGAGAAAGTTATGACTAATCCGGAGAGCCATTAAGTAAGTCCTACATCGTGATTCCATCCACATGTTGTTTGGAAGCGAGGAGTAGGCACCGTCCATCTTCGGGATGGAAGGGGGGAGGGGGTGCACACCGACGGGTGTGTACTCAACCATATCGGTATGAGTTTCCAAGGAGACATGAGCATCGCAATGCACTTCATACATGTTGATGATGATGATGATAATATGTGACCATGAATGAGATGGTTTACATGATATGAGATATTGTTGCTATGTAATTGTTTATGTTTGTACCATTGCAATATACTTGCTGAGTGATGAACTCACGCTTGTGTTTATGTTGTTTTCTTTTAGGTACCATGAATCCGACATGCGGGAAAGGGAGCTAGTCACACGTCATCACGTAGCATCACACATTTAAACAATGACATGTTCTTTCCCTTATGGTTATGGTTAATTCATTGAACTAAACTATGGTTTCGATGATTCATTGATCGTTATGAGTAATTGATTAGTCCTTAGTTGTCATGTGATGGATAGAATTTATATCCTTAGTGGTATGGTGGTTGTTCTTCCGTTTGATCATGTTATTGCTATCATTCATTATGCTATATTGACATGTTACTATTGTTGTTGCTTCAATTCATGTTAAAACAAAGGAGATGCTGCCGAAATCTCGGTTTTTAGCATATGCACCTTTGCTGGAATTTATGTTTAATTGTGGTATTTAGATGTTGTTTAGCTTATGTTTGGTAGCATTCAGGCATATTAAATGCCGGGGTGTTACAAAATATGTCTTGTAAGTTTATATGACTTTGCTTCTACATATCAAGTTGAGTACTTTATTTTTTTCTATGAAGTAGACTCAAGTATTTTTTTGCATGAATTTAATCACAGGAAATTTGATAGAGAAATGAGAAGGCAAAATAGGAACATCACTCCAGTTCAACTACAGGAGATGCGCGAGAAAGACTTTCCAACATGGCTACGTGAGCTAGTAAGAAAACATGATTTCATATCACCTATATTTGTTGTTGTGACACTACGGTAGCGTGTGACATTATAGAATGTGAAATTAGAGAATAAAACCTTTCGGCTTTTACTCGCGTTTTTGGGCCTTTTGAAGTATTGTGTCACCGCGGAGTGTCGTAACCTTATTTAACGTGCATGATAAGGTCAAAAACAGTATGAGATGTGGAAATAAGGATAAAACCATACGAATTGGAGGTTAATAACATTTCTGGGCCGTTTCCGGGGTTTTGGGCCTTTCCGGGGGATTTTGGGCCTTAGAGAAGGGGTTGTGGGCTTTGGTGGGATGGATTAGGACTCCTTTTAGGACTAGGATTCAGAGTAGGGGCTGGTAAAAGGGGGCTCCCCTGCCCTTGGTGCTCCCAGCCCCCATTGGTGCGCCCCTCCTTGCCCTCCCCTCCCTCCCCACCTCCCTCTCCCTCCCCTTGGTGGCCGTGCGCCCCCCTTGCCCTCTCCACCTCCCCACCTCTCCACCACCTCTCCTCCACCCCCTTGCTGCCCTAGGGTGGCCTCCCCACCCCTGCACCTCGTGGATCCATCCATTGGAGCGAGGAGCGAGGAGCGAGGAGCGATCCGGGAGGAGTTTCGTTGGGAATTCGGTCGTCGGTCGAAGGTATGGACATGGGATTCCTTGGGGTTGATCTAGGTACTGTTCTAAGGGTGTTTATCAAGTTTTTAGATGATTTGGTGTTGCTGGAATCAAGTAGATTGGATTAGATCTAGATGTTGCCATGTTTGTGTTTTGGGGCAGCATGGATAGTCGACCTAGGGTTCACGTGTTCGCCAATTTAGAATCCGAATCTTGTCATACGGATGTTTAGGAAGTTGTAGATAATTTCATTATCTTTCCGTGGATATAAAGAAAGTTAAATTCCGCCCAGCCGTTTGAAAGTTATGACTGTTTTACCGAGCGTGTTAAAATCTGTGATGCGATTGGAATAGATCACGGTAATCTGTAGATTAAACAACTTTAGAGTCCGATTCAGTCTTTCCTTATACCTAGAAAAAGTTGGGAAATTTCCTAAGATACGCGGGGATGTACTCGTTTATTTGATTCGGAGTCCCAGAACCCAAGTTATGCCTTTTGCAAGGCTGCTGTCCCGACGGGACAGAACCTCTGTTTTAGGTTTTGCGAGTAGTTGGCAATGTCTGGGTAGATGAGGGTTTGCGTACTGTTTTGTGGACATGATTGTGATTTTTTGGTACCTATGTGCAGGTGGTGCGACCCCGGGAGTGCCTTCTACTTCCCGCCAATCCGTTGCCCGTGGTTGAGGCAAGTGTGTTGTAATGGATAGCGATTTGTAGGTTGCTTGTTGAAAATAGATGGAATTGACTACATGATATATGATCACTTGCCATGCTTTAATGATTGCCAATGATATGATGAGCATGTTTATGATGTTTTGATGCCATGGGTTAATATATGAGTTAAATATGATGTTGGCATAATTGCATACATGACATGTTACATGGCCCAGGCGGTGAGAAAGTCATATCTAATCCGGGAAGGTCGGTGAGAAAGATATGACTAATCCGGAGATCCATTGAGTAAGTCCTACATCGTGATTCCATCCACGTGGTGTTTGGAAGCGAGGAGTAGGCACCCTCCATCTTCGGGATGGAAGGGGGGAGAGGGTGCACACCGACGGGTGTGTACTCAACCATACCGGTATGAGTTTCCAAGGAAACATGAGCATTGCATTACATTGCATACATAATGATGATGATATTGTTAAGTGTTCATGAATGGGATGATATACATGATGGGAGATGTTATTGCCATGATATTGTTCTTGTTGTCCGCTGCAATATGCTTGCTGAGTTTCGAACTCACGCTTGTGTTTTCTTGTTGTTTTAGGTACCATGAGAACGGCATGCGGGGAAGGGAAATAGTCACACGCCCACACGTAGCTTCACCATATTAATTCCACAAGTCATTCAATTAGTTTGATAATAAATTGCGTGTGATGATCATTGATTTAAGGCTTAGCTTTGCTTTATGAGAGTTTTATTGTTCGTTTGACACTTGGAGACCTTAAGTGCTTGATAATAGTCTTATGTTGTCGTTAAGACTTAAATTATTGTTGTTTTAGCTGTCTCTTATATTGGCTTATATTGCTATACTGTTGTTGCTCCTTCAATTCATGTTAAAACAAAGGAGATGCTGCCGAAATCACGGTTTTTAGCATATGTACCTTTGCTGGAATTTTATGTTAATTGTGGTATTTAGATGTTGTTTAGCTTATTTTTGGTAGCATTCAGGCATATTAAATGCCGGGGTGTTACAGTTGTTTTATTTTTAGACATTGTTCATGATTATTTGTTTGTACAGGATGGAAGAGATGAGGCAGTTGAAAATCAAATAAAGGCTCTTGCCATTGGCCCTCGTCATGTAGTGAAGTGTTATAATGGATGCGATGTACAGGGGTTTCGTTTTCGGACACAATCATATGAGCAAGGAAAACCATCTAGGACAACAACAAATAGTGGGATTTGTGTATCAGCAAATTGGTTTGATAACAATGGACCTGACTACTATGGGACCAATCAAGAGATAGTAGAGTTGGAGTATGTTGGTGATAGCGATCTGAAGTTGGCTCTATTAAAGTGTGATTGGTTTGATCCAAAAAAGGGTGTGAAATATAACCAAGCATTAGGCCTTGTTGAGGTCAACCATACATCAAGGTTGAGACAATATGAGCCTTTTGTGCTTGCATACCAGGTAGATCAAGTATATTATGCACCATATCCATCACCACCTCATGGGCGACAGGATTGGTGGGTTGCATTCAAGACAAATCCAATTGGTTATTTGCCCATTCCAGTGGTGAAAAATGAAGTTGATGATTCACTCCCCCCTATTGTTTTTTAATACTATTAAGAACACTACTACAAAACATATCTTTTGTAACATATTGAACAATGTGTTACAAAGAGATATTGTAGTAACATATAATTTGTGTTACAAAGGCATATTGTAACGCATACATAATGAGACGTGAAAAGTGTTACAGGAAACTATAGCAGTAACACATAATATAAGTTAAAGAGGAATATTGTAACACATGGTAGTAAGGTGTGAATAATAATACTACAGTAACACATTTAGAGGCAGATTGTAACACATGACTTAATTGTAATACATTAAAACATATATATGACCTAATAACCTCTCTATCCGTAACCAATTTTGTTTGACACCTACGCTGTACTTAAATTATATAAAAAAGTAAACATATATATGCTAGTTATCCTAAATAAAATGACATATAAATTTATCATATATATACTATCACTACAACACGGATAGGGATTACATGGCATTTAATTATGCTCGGCATTTAGCTTAAATGCCAGCAAATATTAATTCCATGGTGTTTATCTTAATTCAAGGGCGCTTACTTGCATGGCACATATAAAGTGCCAGAGTAGACTGTTAAGCGGCATAAAATAAATGTCAGCATATTGTTAATGAAAAAAGGCAGATACAAACGCCGGCTTAGACTTTAGATGGCACTTGCTATGTGCCAGCTATTGTAGAAAGCAGGGCGCATGGTATTCGTCGAGGTTAATTAAACACTGTATTTATAAACGTCAAAAACTACAAATGCCAGGTTATAAATGAGCGGGGACTAAAACACATGGCGCGAGTGTTTTCACTTCCTCCTCGATCGATCTATATACGCAACCCTTGGAGCGGGAACTCAATCACATGTTTCATCGGAGCCTTGGAGAGAAACCCAAATAGGTTCCCCCAAAATCCCTAACGCGTGTGAGATCCTCCATCCGGCCGCCGCCCTAACGCGCGCGTGTGAGATCCTCCATCCGGTCGCCATACGCGAGCAGTACTACTCTTACTACATCCAGCCGCCGCCACCGCCCTACTCCATCCGGCCGCCGCCGCTGCCCCCGCCCTACTCCATCTGGTCGCCACCGCCGCCCTACTCCATCCGGCCGCGGCCGCCGCCCTACTCCATCCGGCCGCGGCCGCCGCCCTACTCCATCCGGCCGCGGCCATCGCCCTACTCCATCCGGCCGCCGCACTCCGTACTCCATCTGGTCGCCACCCCCGCCCTATTCCATCTGGCCTCCGCCCTACTCCACATTCGGCTATCGCCCTTCTCCCGGTCGGCATCATCACCCAGCTGCTCCATTCGGCCGTAAGAATAAGGCTTACAATGGTTGGAGGTGCTGCTGTAATCAAGTTCATGTAAGAATAAGGCATACAACCTTTTTTATTTCGTTTGATTCATGTTTTCTTGACAAAATGCAGGAGTAAGAATAAGGCATACAACGGTTGGAGGTGCTGCTGTAATCAAGTTCATGTAAACAATCTAAAATTTCAACTCTTGTGGTGGCTATAATGATCTACGATAAGTACATCCACTTCAGATTAATCTACCTTTTGGTTAAACTTATATTTTTAGATGATTTCTTGATGGAATTTATATGTTCAGGTTTGATTTGCTCTTTTTCTCTTGAGCCGCCGTAATCCCTAGGCACATGGATACTGATATCACGATCAATTTCATGTTTTAGGTTAGATACTGGTATCACGGTCACACACACACACACACACATATATATATATATATATATATATATATATATATATATATATATATATATATGCAAGAATTGTGGCTTGATGATTCTTGTTCTATTCTTGATTCAATGCCCCTATAGTAGTTGTCCTATTTCCCTTGCCTATATTTTTTTGTGGGATGCTAGTGTGAGACTGTGAGGTACCTGGTTTGAAATATTTCCTTAGTTTCTGCAACTGAACGATGGTGTGTGCTATCAATATTGTGCTGTATAGTTATAAGATTTTGTCAATGGAATGTGCATGTGCTGTCAATATTGTGTTGTATATATGTGTGTGCTGTCAATATTGTACTAAGTTCTAAGATTGTCCTTGATCCCCATGTATGCTTGTTCTTTCTTTATTCTAAACAATTAGAGCTTTTCTAATTGTATTTGACTAATGTTGTGTTCCCACTTTCCTCAACTATCCCTATCTGACTGCCAGATAGAAAATATTGGATCTTCTCTTGTGCCGTGTGTGAAGTTGAAGGAGCCAAACCTTGCTCACAATAAGATCTCTGCACTACCTCATCGGTGATGAAGGGCCGCATATCTGCAAGTTCCCTAAAGATCGGTGAAAACAGTGAACACATCACTATCTACTCCAGCCAGTGACACGAGCAAACAAACATACCGCATGGATTGGTATGCTTTTTTTACAACGTAGTCTTGTTTCACCTGATTTTTGGAACGCTTTGGCTGTAACTGATCGGCAATGTCTGTCTGTGTGGGGACAGCTCCATCGTTGGGCACATTATTTGTGTCTTGATTGATCTTCGGTGCAGCTAAACGAGGTGACACTCAAAGAGGTGCAGCAATCCGTTTCACAGGTTTATTTTTGTGCTTCTTTTCCTTGGGTTTCCACTTAATATTTGCTTCTTCTCCTGTGGTACATTCATGCTCTAGAGACAGATTGGGCATTCTTACCTTCTTAGTCTTCAACTCTGTTAGCTTCCCTTTGGATACACCCTTGGGCTCTGATGATAGCAAATTTTCAGAATTCTCTCTAATCTCTAGATTAGACACATCAGCAATATCTAGCTGTATGTAATCTGATGGTCTTATTGTCTGAATTTTACAAAATAAAGGTTATAAGATCAGGGCAATAATAATCAGACCGAAAAAAAGATAAAACGTATGTAACAAACAAAATCCTTCCAATTCATCCAGCTACAATACAATGAATATCAGAGTGCATTGTCAGTTTGGCACCACTATAATTTAGCATGATGCTTATTACATATACCATAAGATGTGTCATAGTTATAATTTTATAAATGTGTATGACTAGAAGTTCATAACTTCAAATGTATGATTGTGCATGACTAGAAGTCTAGGACACAGCACATGACTAAGATTCTTAGTCTAAGACAAATATTTTCAATGTTTATCAAGAACAACAATGTTGATGTTTAAGTATGTATGAAAAAATTAGCACTACCTAAAATCCTTGTTATTTTGCATCTTACAATAATGTAGTTGAAACAAGACAAGAACATACATGATGAGATTGATTCCCTGCAACATACAGGGCCGCAAAATTTTTTTTTGTTTGGCATCATAACACAGTTCCTGATGTCTCCATATATATATTCGACATATCCTTCAGAGAACGAAATTCATACCCATTGGTTGGATCAATATATAACTGTAGACACCAAATGAATATAGCAGTTACAACTACAGAACAAAGGGTTAAATAGAGAGTAAACAAAATGATGTCAACCAAATACAGATCTAAGTACACCATTTCATGGCAGGACTAGAGCTTAAAAGCTATTTTAAGAAAACAACTCAAGAAGCAGCTATCAACTACTTGTTATCCGATTGCTATTTTATTTGCATTTGGCATGCTAGCATTGTCATGAATGATAGGAGAAAGAGTGCCATTTGGTTTTACGAAACAACCATACGTGGGAAAGAAAAAAAATATATCTCCACATGATATATTCTCTTATGTGTAAATTTTCCATAGTTTGTGTTCAGTGGTAACGCTGTATGATATGAAAACCCAGTAGTTTAGTGCCTCGGTCAAAGTTTTGCCTATATGCAGGACAATCTACGTGAGATATACGTGAAACTACTTATGATGCGGAAATGTATTTTCTGTCTGAATTAAAACTTGCAGATTTCAAATGCATTTTTGAGCTGACCCTTGGCAGTTAAATCATCTGTGTTATAGCTTTCGCTTTAATTAGGGACTAAGGGTCTGTATCTGTTATTGCATGACCACTTGGCTTTAATGATGGAAATCCTTGGAAAGATGCCAAAAAAGGTACATGTACTTTTTATTATGGCCAAGCCTATGTATTAGAATTGTAAAACTCACCATTATAATTGTAAAACAGTACACAACAACAAGGCACTCAAAAGAAGACTCCATAGCATAAGTCTTCAAAGCAAATGCAGCCATCTCCTATGAAAGTACAAAAACATCACAAAAAATTATTTGATTCTAATTGATACAACTAATTCATGTTTTTCATTTAATCATTTGACTATATTAATGCTAATATAGGCTGTTACCATGGCAATTTTCAAGACTGCAACATATCCAAATAAAGAATGTGTGGCATATGCTACGTTTTTTAGTAGTGATCCACATGCAATAGTTTATGATATTGAGATAGGTAACCAATTTATAAAAGTGGTTATCAATGGTCCTGTTGTGAAAAAAGGAGTTAGTAAGGCCAATCAAGCGTTTTAAGACAATTGGCGATGCCAATGCGGAAGCAAGTCCGATTGCTTGGCCTTCCTTTTGTGTATGTTAATTGTTTCTTGCTTCAATTGTGATGAGAAGTGCATATATCATATGTTGTAATTGCAATCATAAAGCTTAATACTTTCTTTTGTGCAGGTTGAAAAAAATCAATGGTTGAAATTCATACATTTGGTTGCTTACCACATGAAGGGATCTAGAGGCAAAGAATTTCATGAAGATTAGGCAATATTAGATATATTTTATATTCTTTTTATTTAGAACATTGTATTTCAGACTATTAGACTAAAGACTTGTCTTTTCTAGAAATAAAATCGTTATGTATTCTAATGAATGGTTTGAAATATTTTTTTGTTTGATGCAATGCAATATGATATGATTGTTGCACTTATGGTCATTTGTGTTTTATATTGTACAATGTGTTATTCTTATCAAAAGATATTGTATGAGACAATTTTAATTTGTACATTCACAAAAAAATAAGAAAATAATAAAGATATTTAAATTTATTTTAAGAGCTCAACATTGTGTTGTTGTCGTTCAAAAAGGGTGTTACTAAGTTCAATTATTGTATCTAAAAATATGTTACTAGGGTCTATGGAAACACATGCGACTATGTTGCTTTAGCAAAAATAAGGTGTTACTAGGGTCTATGGCAACACGCACTACTATGTTGCTCTTGCTAAAAAAGGTGTTACTGCAGTTTATATCAACACATTTGATGCATGTTGCCGTAACATGGTTGCAACATATTTTCTTATATACAAGAACACTTGTTACATGTTACAATAGACCCTTCTATAGCAACATAGACTATAGTAACACTAAACAAATATGTTGCAATAGGACTCAGTAACACTTTTTTTGAGCTATAGTAGTACATATGTGTGTTACTATAGACCCATCCTGACGTAGTGGAAGGAGAACAGCTTGGAGCATTCAGTGTTGACATTGATCAGGAGCTTGCTGAAGCAAGCTTGCTTCATGAAGCACACATTGATGAGCAAGTTGACCCAGAAGAGATGGAATTTTTAAATAGATCAAGTAGCCATGACAATGTAGATAGACATGTTAACATGGACAGCGATTACAACAGCGAGGATGAGGGGCCAATAGAATCAGATAATGGCTCAGACAATGATAGTGACTGTAGTGACCAAGAATGATGCATGTGCATTAAGATGTTTCACATTTTTTAATCATTAGTATCAAAAGCACCAATGTACATTATCATATAGTGTCTTTTATTATGTTTAACAAAATAATTTTTTTTACATTTCTATGTTAATATGTTTGCAGAATTGATCTTGTTGCTACCAGGTAAACAACATGTCAGGGCGCCATAGACATTATCCCGATCCGAATGATGAAGAACTTGAGGATCCAAGGCAAGATGAACCTTCACAATCTTTGGTTACTTCAACTAAAGAGCGTAAGGGTCGAGGTCCAAACGTATTGATGCCACCTGTTTTGGAGAAGGACAAGGCAATGATAACACCACTCAATAAGGAGTAAGTTGCCATTGCGATCTATGTCAATTCTCTTTGTTATTAATAAATTGAAGGCTTGCATGTATAATATTTAATTTTCATTTTCATCAGTCAAGTTAACATATGAAACATATGATAGAGGTTCAACGACAACATAGTCTATTTTAAATCCCATAGTATGACATAGTTTGATATATTGTTATGTGACTTTCATTTTTCTATACAAATATTCCATAAAATGGTGAATGATTTGCCATCTCTAGTGCTTGGATTGTGGATCCATTGAGGAAGAATGTTTCATCTACAATCACGTGCCTTCTGAAGGCTCATTACCCGGGCACATATAGGCCATTGGATAAACATGGCACAGAGGTGCCTGAGAAGGATGCAATAGTGATTGCACATTATCACAACTATCCTGCAACCACAAAGAGAACTATTCTGAATGAATTTCTGGTAAGCTAACATTTACAAAGAATTTTTAGGTGGATATGCTTTTATTTGTTCAAAAACCGGTGCTCTATCAGGTCCTTTTGCAGAAACGATTTAAGTTTGTTCCTGGAAGAGAAGAGGAGTGTGCTCAATTATTCAACCGCAAAGCAGTTGAGCGTTTCAGCCAAGTCCTATCACATGAGAAGGCTAACGCAAAACGTTCATTAGAGAAGAAGCGTATGAAGGAGATAGATGCTACTAATGAGTCACAACAGGATTTAGATGCATTGTTAGAACAACATACTGATGAAGATCATAATCAGGGTATTGAGTTATATCAAGTTAGCAACAATGGTGTACATGATATTGATGTTGAGGATCCTCAGCTTTGGAAGCCATTCCCTCCCTCCTGGATGGAGGAAAAGTGGTGGGGCAAGTTGTGTGACTTGTGGTCCGATGAAAATGTCAAGAAGGTGTCAGCTCAAAATAGTAAAAATCGAAAGGAAGGAGGTGGTGGTCATCACACTTGTGGGTCACGAAGTATTGTCCTACATAAGCAGGCTATGGTAAACAAAATTTAAATGACTTAATTGTTACTATATATTTAATGGAGCTAATGTGGTTTCTCTCCCCTTTGAATAGATAATTGAGAATAAGGGAGATGATGTGGATGATATAGATGTCTTTTCACGCACGCATCGGCATGTGAAGGGAAAGGGACAATATGTCAACAAGAAAGCTGAACAGCTGGTGGTTTGTATTTTACTTAAAGCATTAACTAGTCTCAATAATGGCTAATAAAATATGTGGAATCTTCTACTAACCATACAATGGAAATCCTGCTTATTTATAATTGCAGGATCAATTTAAGGAGTGTGCCAAGGAAGGAGACAACACCCAGGTTGAAAAGCATAGTGTTTGGGTAAAACTCACTAGAGGATGAAAACGTGGGAGGTACTATGGGCTTCCAGGTATAATAGACAGAGATCGGGTTGATCACTCATTAAGCACACCATCCTATGGCATTCTCAACAATGGGACGCAATCAATGTACACGCAGCAGCAAGTGCAAGATATTGTCTGCCAGGCAGTAACTAATGCAGTGCATGAAGTTCGCCAAGAATTGGGCACCAGGATACAATCGTTGGAGGAACGAGTGGACAAGCCTAATGCATAATCTCATCCTAATGTAAGTAAAAATGCTATATTAGATTTGTTGCTAAAATATCGGTATTAAGCCCAAAACTCCCAGCGGATGGCCAGTGAGCTAAAAAAACAAAAGAATGGGTTACATTTTTCATATGCTCTCCTCTTATAGATAGGACGAACAAAGAACAAAGTTTTTTGATCACTTACTTCGCTCGCCCTTTTTTGATCGGTTTTTTTAATGCAATTTTTTTAATGCAAATAGATTCAATCTAGTAATTTAATGTAAGTAAAAATGCTATATGGGTGGCTGGAAAACAAGAGAATACTAATAGTTTATTTTTCAAATAACAGGATGCTCATGAACCAACATCTTCTGATGTCCAAGATGAATTCCTTGAGGCGCTTAATACGGTAAATACAATGAATTAAATTATATTATACTATATTTTGCTCCCGTTAATTTAACAATTGTCCACTTGAATGGACAATATCAAAGGTTCTGTTTGTTACATGGATAGTGTAGTACTCCCATGAAAAACTTTTCACATTACAAATGTTATGTTAGTACTTGAGATACAAGTTCCTGAATTGCAATTTCAATTTCTATCATATGGTAATGTCTCACCGTCCATATATTTGAAAGTATAGCTCAACAACTAAGTCCTAGGAACTAATTTCCATTCATATAGCTTTTTACTAATTTCACATCTTTTTAGGATAGGCTGAACACACTACAAGAGCAGCAAGGACATTCTGGAAGATCTCGTCAGAGTGATGATCTTTGGCATTTCTAGACTATATTGTTGTCAAACTTTAAGCATCTATGTAGGGATCTTAGGATGAAGTTCTCCAAGAAGGGTTACTAGTATCATTAGTAAATTAATCAGTTCAGTCTTATGTACCTTGTTGAACACAATATTTCCTTGTTAATTTATGTTATGCGACGATGGCTGAAGAGCCTTCTCATAACAATTTTAATCGAGTAATGTTATAACTGTTGACTGGTTAAATTATTTTGCACTTTTACGCTCATGCAAATCATTGCATTATAGGAAACATCTTGTGTATGCAATCAAAAGTGTGCTCTAAATATTTAAATACATTTTTGTAAATCTTGATTAACTAGAAATAGATTTATTAACGATAAATGATAAAACCAGAAGAATCCCCAAGGGCAACTCTTTCGTATAGGAAAACTAATTTATATTAAAAAAAAATACTTTTGGAAATACTAAATTAGAATTAAACTATTTGCAAGGAGAAGTCCTTGAGACTAGTGGTGTTCTATGTGGCAACCAAGATGAGTCATCACCAAGACCAACTCTTGGGAGAAAGTCCTTGCAGAAGTTATCATCAACGAGGCCCTTGTAAATGATGGCATTATATAGCTACGCCATTAATTCCAATGAACAAACTGCAAGAGTTCCCCTTTGGGATTAACATCCCCAAGGATTACAGTATCAATCCCAACAGAAAATTTCGCTTGGCAATTCTTGCTTTTCTTGTAGTAATTAATTAAGGGGATGCGTCACCTCACTAGACACCTGCGATCCACCTTGAACCCAAATCCGCCCTTAGACCATCTCCAACCATGTCCCTTCCCCTCTCATTTTCCCTTCGTGAAGGGATTCCCATTCCCTTCAACGCTCCAACGGGTTCCCTTCAAAGATTCCTTCAGGATTCTCTCTCCCATTCCTCCAAAGAAGGGATTCTCTCTCCTTTCCCTATACAATTCCCTTTAAAGGGAATCTGTTGGAGATGAGGGGAAATAAAGGGAATGGGAACAGGGAAGGGAACAGGGAAAGGAATGAAATGAAGGGAATATGGTTGGAGATGGTCTCTTCCAAGTCTGGCAGAACCGAAAAAGGGGGAAAACCAAAATTCCCGCTGCATGGTGGGGCTTAACCCAATTAAACGTGCATAAAGTATCCTTGATTACTCACGAAGGTTATGCACACTTGATTTCAGCTTAGAACCTCTTGGAAGTGCCCTGCGCCGTGCGTCCATCCTCCGCCGTCGCCGCTACACGGTGAGAACCTTCGGTGCTCATTCTTCCTTTAGATTGGCGTGTGCAAAAGCTTTCTTGGACTGCACTGGTACTCATACACATGATCATTATGCCTAGTTTTGTCTATAGAGGCCATGCTTTGGCCGGAACCGTAGCTCACCGCCGCTCACCATGGGGGACTACACTCAGGCCGTTCCTAATCATGTTTAGTCCATCCCTTAGATTCACGCTCATGCACTGAACCTCACCGAAGGACCCAATCCGCGCTTCCGGCCGAGCCTCGCCACCGGCGAGCCATGAACTGAACTCCCCTGATCGGAGTCACGGCCATGCGGGTCCCTTCAGTCAGCCATTTGCATCGAGCCAGCTCACTGCCAGGCGGGCCCGTATGGTCAGTTGCGTTCGTGCATCACACGCACTGGCAAGCGGGCCCAACTAGTCAGCTGATCAATCGGAGGAACAGGCCACTGATCGGTGGGTCCATGCTGTCAGCAACGTTGGCCCGGTTCAAATCCATTCGCGCGTGTGTCAAAATACGCTTTCCCCACATTAAAACATATTTTAATTTTCTCTGATTTACTTGAACCGAATGCATTCAAATGCTTATAACTTTTTCACTATAGCTCCAAATTAAACGAAACCAATTTCTAAATTCATAATAAATCTTCTAGTTTCTTAATCTGTAAAAAATATATTTAAAACTTGTTTAGCAATTTAAATATAAATTTGAACATAAAGAGAGAGATTTGAATATACTCCATGTAGAAAATTTGCAAATTAAGTCCAAATGGAGTGAAACCAATTTTGTTTGAATCCTCTTGTCAAATACTGTCCAAATGTGTAATTAGATTTGAATTTGAAGTTATTTTGTGAAAATTTCCTATTAGGGTTAGATTCAATGAGGAAATTTAATAAAATGGCTATAACTTGTTCAAAAATAATCTAAATTAAGTGAAACTTGTTTTGACATGTTAATAATGCTATTTAGAACCAGATTATAAAATAAAAGTTAGGGTGTATCATGCATCTTTTTATAATTAGTCCGCTTCATATACTAGGTAAAATTAGTAAAAGTAACAATGTAACCTGAAAATGAAATTTTTAAGTTTAATCTTACAATCTTAGCTTCTTGAATTCGTAGATTAAAATAAAAATATTACACAAAAGAAAGTGTAACACCCCAGCATTTAATATGCCTGAATGCTACCAAACATAAGGTAAACAACATCTAAATATCACAATTAAACAAAAATTCCAGCAAAGGCGCACATGCTAAAAACCGAGATTTCGGCAGCATCTCTTTTGTTTTAACATGAATTGAAGGAGCAACAACAGTATCACAAGTTATATCATAATGGAAAGCATCTAAAACAGCAATAACATGTGACATAGCAACAATATAAGTCCAGGATAAAGCATTCAACCACTTCATGAGCTAAACGAATCAAATAATAAGATCGAGCACACGGTTAAGCAATACTCCAAGTTTCATGGCAATACTTTCATTATCATGTCATTGTTTAAATGGGTGATGCTAAGTGTTGACGTGTGACTAGCTCCCTTTCCCGCATGTCGGATTCATGGTACCTAAGAAAAACAACATAAACACAAGCGTGAGTTCATCACTCAGCAAGTATATTGCAATGGAACAAGGAAATACATTCTAATACCTTCATCACCACTTTTCACATACAACATCATACACATCTCATATTCATAGTGTAAGCATATCATTGACATCATCATAAATCATCCTCATTTAACATCCTCATATTATGCAATGCAATGCAATGCGATACACATATCTCCTGGAAACTCATACCGGTATGGTTGAGTACACACCCGTCGGTGTGCACCCTCTCCCCCCTTCCATCCCGAAGATGGAGGGTGCCTACTCCTCGCTTCCGTTCACCGCGGTGAATGGAATCACGATGTAGGACTTACTCATTGGCTCTCCGGATTAGTCATAACTTTCTCACCGACCTTCCCGGACTAGTTATGACTTTCTCACCGCCCGGGCCATGTAATCATGCCATGTATGCATTTATGCCAACATCATATTTAACTTGTACATTAACACATGGCATCATCGTGGATAACTTGTACATTAACACATGGCATCATCACATAATAAACATACTCATCATATCAATGGCAAACATTAAGGCATGGCATGTGAACATATCATATATTCAAACTTCAATCTCAATCAATCAAACAACCTACAATCGCTATCCATTACAATACACTTGCCTCAACCACGGCGACGGATTGGCGAGACGTAGAGGGCACTCCCGGGGTCATACCACCTGCACATAGGGACCACACACTCACAATCAAGCCCACAAAACAGTACACAAACCCTCATCTACCCCGACATTGCCAACTACTCGCAAAACCCGAAAACAGCGGTTCTGTCCCGTCGGGACAGTAGCCTTCCAAAAGGCATAACTCGGGTTCTAAGACTCCGAATCAATTAAATGAGTACATCCTCGCGTATCTTAGGAAATTTCCCAACTTTTTCTAGGTATAGGGAAAGACTGATTCGGACTCTAAAGTTGTTTAATCTGCAAAATACCGTGATCTGTTCCAATCACGTCACAGATTTTAACACGCTCGGTAAAACAGCCATAACTGTCAAACGGCTGGGCAGAATTTAAAGTTCTTTATATCCACAGAAAGATAATGAAATTATCTACAACTTCTTCAACGTCCGTACAACCAGATTCCGAATCTAATTTGGTGAAAACCCGAACCCTAGGTCGACTGCTCATGCTGCCCGAAACAGAGAACGTGGCAACTTCTAGATCTAATCCAATCTACTCAAATCCAGCACCACCAATTGATCTAAAAACTTGATAAACACCCTTAGAACAGTACCTAGCCCAACCCCAATGAGTCCCATGGCCATACCTTCGCCCGACGACCGAAATCCCAACGAAACTCCTCCCGGATCGCTCCTCGCTCCACGCTCCTCGCTCCTCGCTCCAATGGATGGATCCTCGAGGTGCAGGGGGTGGGGAGGCCACCCTAGGGTAGAAAGGGGGTGGAGGAGAGGTGGTGGAGAGGTGGAGAGCAAAGGGCAAGGGAGGTGGGGGCACACGGCACAAGTGGGGAGGGAGAGGAGGTGGCGGCTAGGGCACTTGAGGAGGTGGGGGGCGCACAAGCCAAGGTGGGGCGCCCAAAGGGCAGGGAGAGCCCCTATTTACCAGCCCAAGCCCCTCTCCTAGTCCTAAATGGACTCAAACTCCATCCCACCAAAGCCCACGATCCCTTCTTTTACGCCCAAACTCCCCCGGAAAGGCCCAAAACCCCGGAAACGGCCCGGAAACGTTATTAACGTCCATACCAAATGGTTTTAACCTCCAATACCATATTTCATAAAGTTTTTGACCTTATATTCACATTAAAATAATCTCACACCATTCCGTAGTGTCACAGAAAGGTGGTTAGATGATATGTAAACCTAAGCCGTTAATGTTAGGATAAAACTTTACCATCTAACTACTGCATGAAATGATGAAGTTTGATTGCTATTTTGCTTGTCTATGTAATGATTTTATCTGGTTCTTTTAATTGCTTCTTTTGCTATTATTGAATTTATTCTATTTTGCCATGTTCTTTTAACGACACGTAGACGTTGACGCTACCGACACTGCCATTGACGACGTCGATCCCACTTACGCCACTGAAGAGCAAGGCAAGCACCCCCTTTGAGCATTTTGATCCCAGATTTCTTAATCAACTAAAATATAATTAAGAATCTTCCTGCATGCTCATATTTGGTAAATCTCTATTTTGTGTTATTTGGTAGCTATAACCCATATTGGAGGATTTCTTGAATATTATTGACATGTGCTCCATGATAACCCTAGGAATGGGTAGATTCATATGTCAAATGGGAATAACGTGTCACGACCCGCGAAACCACTCAAGAATTCGGTTTCGGACAGAGATTGTATATCACCTGCTTATACAACAAAAGATAGCGGAAAAACGTTAAATAAGTAAATATGGCCAATTAAGTAAATTCAAAATAACATTGTAGGCCTACGGCCTAAAAATTGAATTACGAACCAATATTTGAAAACAAACCCACAGGAAAGGCCTGAGTGCGGCTGTGACCCTTTACGCCATCTCCGTTGAAGGTAAAAGTAACCAAGCGACGGTCTCCTTTCTCTTTCTCTAAATAAATATCAACAAGCAACGTTGAGTACACGTATGTACTCGTAAGACTTTAGTGTATGGAAATAAGTGATTATGCAGAGTTGTCCAAAGGGATCAAGCTTCTCTACGCTAAGTTTGTTTTCAGCATAAAGCAGATTTTATTTGCAATAGAACAGTACACAAAACAATTTCGGATTTGCGAAGAGCACTTTAATTAAGGAAGTAATTAACAATATATAAAGCATTTGATCATCAATTCATAGCCAATCCAACAAGTATGTTGATCCAACTCATCATGATACCATTAATCCAATTTCTCATATCAACATTCCAACTCGTCCTACCAACACATTTTTCTTTTAAAGTATTTGCAAAGCCAAAACCAAAAATACTATACTTGACATTATGTCCCTAAGCCGCTCTTGACCGTGAGCACGGCTAATCGATTAGATTTAAATCTCTGCAGAGAGTGTACACTTTACCCACATGACATATTCTAGCAATCATGTCAACCATGCCACGCGATACGCAAGTACCCGTTTTGCTAGACTATGACAAAACTTTTCAACTAGCTAAAGCCTAACCTTGCACTAGCCCGAGTATGACCTGTCCTTGCTATGGCGGCAGAATTTCAACAGTTACGATGGTCTCGCTAGTCATCGCCCTCGTTCTCCCCATAGCAAGGCATACTCGTTGTATCGGGTCACTTACTCCCAACACCTCGGTGAAGGGAGCGCCCTTGAATGACACCACTCACTTGGTTCGTCCTACTCTTCTACCTACCGACGTGCAAGATTAAGACTTTATCTAGCTTACTAAGTTAAGGCCATCCCATACTAGCACATGTGGTTGCACCAATTAACTCAGTTAATAGTATCAAGTTCGGTCCTTAGGTTGACTCAGGCGGGGAAGATCTACGTGCAATTACCAATTCCATACAACACCAATTCATTCCCTTGCACCGTACAAGTGGCCCCTTGTACGGTGCAAGACAACCCATTGCACTTTCAGTTAAACATAACTCGCCCGTGTCTAAAACATACTTTTATTTCCATTTTTAACCACATACCAGTATCTTTTACTGCCATTTTCAACATTTGTAAAGTTTCATAAAGAATCACGTCTAACATTCTACCCATACTAAAGCATGGCTAAGCATAGCATGATAATACCCATTTTTCATTTCATAGCATTAATAATCCTAACCTAGGTTTTAACAAGGTTCTCATGTCAATGTAATTAAGGTAATCCCACAGTTAGGAATATAACTACCATGACCCACAATATAGCAACTTTACAGAAATTAAACGCATGCATAATAGTTTAATTAAAACAAAATAGACATCGTAAAATATGGGATCAAAATGTTCAAAGGAGGGTGCTTGCCTTGCTTGTTGAACAACTGGTCTTGTCGCGGTTGATCGAAGTACCAATCACGTCACCTAATCCTGGACCTCTCACATAGTCCCACGGTTCGCGCGTATGCTCCATTGTCAATACACATACATGCAAATAAATCTGAAGTTACTATTCTTCAGTACAAACAACATACATACAATCATTATACAAGGTCTTGCATATAAGATTTATTCACCAATCACAAGGTACTCCAAGGTAACCATACATAACCAACTAATTCATCACTAGGCTTCTCATGCCTCACGTACGTGACTGTCTAGTATATGACCTTCTAATCCTCATATAAATCATCCAACCTAGAAAGGCATATGTAGATTAAATGGTTTATGGTCATTGACTAATCATACATGCGTCATCCAACAATCATACCTTAGTAAGCTTTAAATATTGCTAATGCCACCAATTTATTTATGCTAGTTCATACATCCAATATGTAGTTGTACAGATTAGAATCCCACGAATATATAAGCACTTGCTTATTCAACACCTAAATGAGATTAATGATTTATTTGCACACTCAACATTTAATAACTCATGATCGACCATACATGTCCATTCTCCTCATTATTCATGTTATGACAACAACCAACATATTCATATGCATATCACCTTGCTCATATCATAATCACATATCTATAACTCCAAATTGAGGGCTCAACATTCCACAACTTAAGACTCATACAACTCACACTCTACTTGCATGACATCTTAATCAATCGCATGTGACCAAGAAATCAATCGATAAGTCCTAAAACACTTATCTCATATGACTGTCTAAATACCATCAAGGCACTCAATCCAAATGCTCATATGCAACTCAAATAGTTCACAAGTATTTATTGACCATACACACATATCTCTAGTCTGAATCTAGTCATATGCACACTCGTAAGATTATTCGAAAATCAAATATATACAACTCCACCCAAATAGAGGGATTCCACTGATACAACAGACATGTGTAGATCGACCACCAAACCTCATGATTACTAAATCTTGCTATTTTATATTCCACTAACTCCCAGTTGATTAATCATATAACACTACAAGAATCCGATCTATTTACGTCGGCCACAGATATTTACGTTGGCCTAAAGAAAGCCGACGTAAATAGGCTTTTATTTACGTCGGCTACTCTAAACCGACGTAAATAAGTATTTTTACGTCGGCCTGGCCGACGTAAATATGCCACGTGGCATAGTTTTTACGTCGGCTTGGCAAGACCGACGTAAATACGGCACTTATCTGCGTCGTCCTGGACAAACCGACGTAAATACGCTTTTTATTTGCGTCGGCCTGGAGAAACCGACGTAAATAGTATTCCTATTTGCGTCGGCCTGGAGAAGCCGACGTAAATACCCTTTTTTCCCCACCCTATTTGGTCATCCTGCCCGGCTGCCCTAGCTAGCGCGCCGTTTTCCCCAAATCTCCTCTAGCTCACCGCCCGACGCCCAGATCTCCACCGCGCACCGCCAGTCGCCGCCCTCCCTAGCTCGCGTCGCCCCCGGACGTCTCCCTCCCGGCGCCGCCTCCTCGAGCTCGTGTCGCCCCCCTCCCGCTTGCGCCGCCTCCTGCGACCCAGCCGACGGCGCTCCACCGGCTCTCGGCCGGTGGCGCTCCCCCCACCGCGCCCCGACCGGTCTCCACCATCGCGCCGCGCCCCGGCGTCCTCCACCGCCCCGCGCCCCGCTCGGCCTCCTCCACCGCGCCACGCCACCTCCACCGCGCCCTCGAGGTCTCCTCCCCTCCCCAATCCCTTAATCGCAGCCGCCGCCGCCGTTCCCAGCTCGCGCTCCCCTCCTCGCTGATATGATGATGCTTCGTGCTATTTTGATAAATTTAAAATGGAGAGAGATTGCTTCTTTTTGTTGTTGCATTTTTGTAATCATAAGCAATGCTTTCTATGAATTAATAAATCGTTGCACCTTTTGAAATTAGATGCAGGACAACATTACATTTTATGTTCTGGTTTTTGTATCTCATTGAGACAACTTATAAAATGCAACATCCATCGATAGCATCATGCTCTAATTGGCCACACTGTCTAAAAAATGTATGTGGTGTGTGGTTTCTATGATTTGTCTCTGCGAGTGTGTTTTCTATTGCGAGTAAATCTGAGATCAATGCAAAAACTGGTGATGCTTAATTTAGCACTCACTTCAATTTTGCATGTTATGTGCAGTCTAACAAATATGGCATTAGCAGCCACAGTGCACAAATGTGTCACTAGTCTTCATATCAAATAGGGACAAACTAAATTCCACATAATAAACACTTTGGTCATAATTTTTCTTGCAATTAGCAAGATAGCACGCATGTATAACACATAATGACATATATGATATAGGAATATTAAGAAATTAACCTTAGTTGTCTCGTCTAGTTCTAAGCTCATACAGATCTACGTCCCATATATGTTGATGGCAGTGCAAGTGCTGTTGTGTGTGTGTGACTTAGTGTACAGATGGATATGAACTAATATTATTCTATGCACATTGTAAAATGGAAAACATTATGTACTTCTTATAAAAAGTTTTTTGCTCTTTTTCTTACCATGAACCTAAGCACATAGGGTTGTATATATGTCACCATCTGTAGTAGTATGAACTGCTGAAGATGATCATGATGTAATTAAACTGACTCATATATATGCAGGCACCTCATGGGAGAGGATCTAGAGTCTCTGAACCTCAAAGAACTCCAACAGCTAGAGCAGCAGTTGGAGAGTTCATTGAAGCACATCAGATCAAGAAAGGTAGTAATTTTAACTTAGTTGTGCATCTAAAATCTCTTCTTCTGTTTCTAATTAACTGGACTGAAATGAAAGGCATGCAGACCATGTCTGTATTGCATCTGCAAATGTTGTTCCTGTTGTGGAAAAAAGATGTCTTCTGGGCATATTTCTGATTTTCCAGTTGATGACTAACTGTAACATACATGTATCTGCAGGCCCACCTTATGCTAGAGTCCATTTCTGAGCTACAGAAAAAGGTAACCATGCAAGCTGCCACCTTGACTGCAGTTACGAATACATGCAACAACATGGTGTGTATAAGTGTCTATAGGCACTTGCACTGTACCATATCTAAACCAAATCATATATATTCTTCTGGAGAAGATGTATGCAGAAACACATAATATGGTTTTCTCACCCTGTGCTTTTGTGAGCTTAAGCTGACGTCATGACATGTGATGACTCCATTGCAGTGGTATTGAGGCCAAGCAGCCAAACTCTGCCATCCGTAAGTGTGCTCGTGTGCAGCTTGTGAAGAATGGGAAGAAAATTGCTGCATTCATGCCAAATGATGGTTGCTTGAACTACATTGAGGAAAATGTATATTCTTCATCCTATACTTTTATGTGCTTGCCCTCACAAAATACTAATTTCTTTTCTCTTCTGTCAACATCCAGGATGAGGTGTTGATTGCTGGTTTTGGTCGCAAGGGTCACGCTGTTGGAGATATTCTCAGCGTCCGGTTCAAGGTCGTCAAGGTCTCTGGTGTGTCTCTGCTTGCTCTCTTCAAGGAGAAGGAGAAGCCAAGGTCTTAGATTGTTGTTGCATCTTGGTTGGCAAGCATGGAGTAGACAGTGGCTTTAGATGTTTAAGCAGGATGGCTCCTTGCTGTGTTTAGAGCGCACTGTTCATGAGTTTTGTTCCCCAAGTTTGAGATGATAGTGGTGTGTTTCTCTTGAGCTTCACGTTTTGTTCATCTGATTTGTTTGTGTTTGAGCTTGTAGGCTATATACCGTTCTACTGTTATTTCCATACCCTGCTTATTTCCATACCCAAGTTTCAAATGACTATGTGTTGTATGTCATATATGCAAATTGAAGTTTCTATATGTCATATGTATGTTTGCAAATTGAATTGTGTCATCTGGATGGATGGATTGATATTGGTTTGTATGAATGCATGATTGAATGGCTTGAATTGGTATTGTATGTCATCTGAATTGATAATTTTGCTGACCAAATCCAGCCGGCCAGAATCGATATTATGCTGCCTGGTGGCTCCAGTATTTACGTCGGCCTGGGCTTGGCTGACGTAAATAGCCCCCGTATTTACGTCGGCCTGGGTTTGGCTGACGTAAATAGCCCCGTATTTACGTCGGCCTGGGCATGGCCGTCGTAAATAGCCCCAGTATTTACGTCGGCCTGGCTTGGCCGACGTAAATAGCCCCGTATTTACGTCGTCCTGGGCATGGCCGTCGTAAATAGCCCCAGTATTTACGTCGGCCTGGCCTGGCCGACGTAAATACTTACACCACTAGCCGGCAATGAACGTCGTGGTTGGTGACGTGGACATTATTTACGTCGGCCTTTGGCCGACGTAAATAAGTGCCACATCACCTTCACTCCAGCCGGATGTGTACTACTATTTCTATTTACGTTGGCTTCGTGGCCGACGTAAATAAGTGCTATTTACGTCGGCACCGACGTAAATAAGGGCTATTTACGTCGCTCAGTTTACGACGGCCTATTTACGTCAGCTTTTGCTCTATTTACGTCGGCTTCTGGCCGACGTAAATAAATCGGATTCCTGTAGTGTAATTACTCCACTTATTAAAACATCTTAATTGACCATCAAAATATATCTTCTGACCACTCCATAACAGCCACCAATTAGACTTTGTAGTAAAAGCCCCACAAATTTAACATGCAAGACCTACTAGCAAATTTCAATATGATTCGCTAATAATGCCATGCGACTAAGCGATTACTTAAATTAAATATCTTGACATTTACTAATCAAATGAAATACACCACAATTCATGCATCACAACTTTTAAGTGAAACAATAGGAATTTATACCCATGGCATCGCATAAATAAGACATAAAATAAAGCTATTCCGATCATACACCATCGAATAAAACTACTATACACATGCATGATGATGATCATACGATGCTCATGAGATGGATGACATGCTTAATAAATATTCATGCATGCAAAAATGTAAACAATACTAAAATTTTACCATGAGCATCAAACAGCGTAGCCGAATAGGATTAAATTCTGAAAAATCCTCGGCATTGCACGCGCATAAAGTCTGGGTCTACCGCTGCCAGCTACTTCCTCTATTCCTTCTCTTTTCTTTCTTTTTATTTTCTTCCAGCCGAACTCCTACTGCTTCTACTCAAGTACATGCAGCAACTAGGGATGTGATCGGATCGGATACGGTCGAATATCGTCCTATTCATATCCGTATCCGTATTTTTTATCGAATACAGAATCGAATACGAATAGTGTCGAATACAGAATCGAATACGAATTATACAGGATAATATCGGTTACGAATACAGATCGAATACGGATCGGAATCAACATGGATACGAATAATATTAGTCGGATATTTTAAAATCCAATTTCAGTTTTTTTTCCAAAATCGGTCCAAATTTAAATTCAAAATTCCAAAAGAAATATATTTGTATGTCTTTTTTTTGCCTTTTTATCCCTAGCTTGTCATACATGTGACTCTGTGAGTAACAATGTACCCCATTGCAATAATTGAACCAAATGATTTGCAGCTGGCATATGCTGCTGAATCCTAAGTAGCCCTCCTGAAACGCCACTTGCCAATTTCTGTACCATCTTTACCCAAATATCTCCAAATTAGCATCTAGCACACATGAACACATTATATCTTGTCATCCAATGCAGACCCCAGTCTCTGAAACAGTGAAACATGTTAAATTGTTAATGTGTTATTCTGAAACGTGTTATTCGGATAATATCCGTATGTCATATTCGGATATTATCCGAACAAAAACCCGGATATTCCGTATCCATCGGATAATCAGTGTTCCATATCCGTATCCGTATCCATGTAAATTATCTGTATCCATATCCTTATCCGAGAAATCAACTGGATATCTATGAAACTATCCAAATCATCATCCAAATCAATTCGGTCGGTCGGTCGGTCGGAAAATATCCGTACCAGTTCCATCCCTAGCAGCAACCAACTAATGCAATGCCACTACTCAACGCCACTGACATGCATCTAGGACATATTCTCATGCTACCTTCTGCATGCATTAATCACTAACCAACCCAGCCCAGGTCGATCACTCACTATGATGCGACTCCTACACATTCACAATTTCACATGCAAACGGACTTGCTCAAAATACGGGACCAAGTACCGTCGCCCGGCCGCGTCTAACAGCCACGGCTCGTTGCGTGCCGCGTCAGCCTCGGCTCGCTGCCTGCCGCGTCAGCCTCAGCTGTCGCACTGCACGCCGCCGCTGCCGTCGGACCACGAGCTCCTACGCCACGCCGGCCTCAGCCCGCGTCATGGCAGCCTGCGCCGCCGAGCGCCGGGCCGCAGGTCGCGGCATGTGCTATTGCGCACGTACGCCTCACTGCCATGCAACCACATCGCGGCCGCCCAGCATCTGCGCGCTGGCCACGAGGCCATGTGGCTGCCTCGGCCTCGCCGTCCTCGGCGTCGAGCCACGCTGCTGCGCCATGGGCTCACGCCGCACCAGCGCCAAGGCGCCTCGCTGCACCCGGTTGCGCGCCGCGCCTCGCTGTGCACCACCCGAGCCGCCCTGCTGCTATGGCCGAGGGCCACACTGCCTCCTGGCACCTGCTAAGCACCAATACCCAGTGCCTGCTTCTCCTCTCCCCTTCCAATCCAAAACGCTCAAACCGACTTGCATGCAAGAAATTTTTTTGGCATAAAAGGATGCTTGGGCGATGATGGATGCAGCGGTATAACATGCAAGGCTTGATTGTGTGTTCTTGGAAGTGATTTGAAGGAGAGGAAATAGTGTGAGGTGAAGATGTTCCTGAAGCTCTTCTTACTAGCTGTGGAATTAGGGATCTCACTTCTAGTATAAAAGGAAAGAATGGGAGGAGTGTTGGTCGTGACTCGTGAAGGGCAAGGGTTGCCTTTAAAGCATGCATCTTTGCTCTCTTACCAAGGCGCATTGGAAAGAATGAAACAAAAGAAAAAAATGGCTGGCTGTCAGGATAAGAAACTGGTAGAGGAGTGGCAGAAGATAAGGCAGGAGGGATGCTGTAGCGCCCCGCTCCTCCTCTTCCCGCGCGCCGCCGCCAACGGCCAGCCGCCCTTTCCGCGCCGCGTGGCCGCCGTGTCCCGCCGCCGCCTCCTCCGCAACCACCACCGCCCTTTGCGCGCCGGCCGCCGTGAGATCCACGTGCGGTTGCGCCGCACGCCGCCCTCTTTCCCCCCTATAAAGCCCCCCCGAGGATGCCCTCATCCCCGTGCCTCACCCCCTCTCTCTCCCTCCGCTCTCCTCCAGCCCGCCGCTGTCTCGGCCTCTGGCCCGCGCCGCGCGCCGTTCCGCACCGCCCAGCTCCGCTCTCCGTCGCCCCTCCGACTCTGCGCCCGACTCCGCCTCGCCGCTCACCGGTGGCGCCGCTTCTCCCTCGCTCGCGCCGCTGGCGCCGGCCGCCGCGTAACGGCCCGACCGCCGCCTCGCTCGGCCCGGCGCTGCTGCGCCCGACGCTGCGTGCGTGTGCGCGTGGTCCACGCCACGCGTGGACTTGGTCCACGGGCAGAGGGCCCCACCCGTCAGCCGAATAAAAAAAAATGATTTTCAAAAATCCGAAAAAAAGCCGCTGACGTCAGCATCACGCGGAAATTCGGATTTTCTTTTTAAAAATAATTCCAAAATTCCAGAAAAATCGTTTTATTTGTTTTTAAACTTCCGGGAGCCCGTTTTCACCCGTTCGAATTCCGATTGGCTCTGTTCTTCTTCATAAATTCATTAGAAATCTCAAACTTTAGTTTAGAGCTAGTTTGAAATTCAATTTGTGTTTATTTGAATTCGTTTGGATCTTATTTGAATTTGGTTGTTTTTCGCGCGTAGATTACGGAGAGTCCGAGGAGTTCCCGAACGACGATTTCGAGCAGCATCTCGTCGAACCAGGCAAGTCACACCCCCCTTGACCAGGTTGCTCCCAATTTTATGAACTTGTATGTTGTATTTACAATTAATGCATGCTTATTTACTATAGACATTAATTTTCGACCTAGTTTTTAATGATAGTTATACCCAATTTCGACATGCGACCTTTGACATTTGAATCCCGATACCCTTGTAACCTTAGTAAAAATATGAATTATCACTATGGTAATAGTTAGACATTGCTTAGCCATGCATAGAACTGAACTTAGGAAATTTTGGGAACTTTATGCCAAAATGACATCATGTTCAATTGGAAACTTATAGTGATCAATGTTAGTATTAATGTGGAGATTAGTATGGTTAAAATGAAAATGACTTAGACCAGGCGAGAATTGGTTGGAAAGTGGTGAGGTCATGGTTCTGGGTTTGTGGACAGTCTCGCCTAGCCAATTAAGGACCGGTCTGAGTCTCGTTGAATGTAAAGCCTAACCGTACTACCACGAGTCTGGAATGGGACAGACCTGGCTATCCTTATTAAATCATTTCATGGACAGTCATGCCATATGGTGGTAGTGGTGTGGTGAAAGCGAGATGCTGCCACTCTGGCGCAAGAGGGGGCTTCTGAATAGAGGGAGTCTTTCAGCGGTGAAACCTTAGCGGGCATGACTACATGTATGAATTCAATATATGAGCCTTGTCATAATTTTCTCTGTCACTCACCATAGGAAGTGTGTTGACATAAAAGGGAAATATTATGTCTTGTGGGTAAAGTTGTACAACCTCTGCAGAGTGTCAAACTAATCGATTAGTCGCGCCCGTGGTTATGGGCATGCCGAGCAAGCCATTCTCAGATTAGACTTTAGTAAATTAAAGTTTGTTTTCAAAAATGATGTTGGATGGAGGGAGTCCATCATGGGTAAAACTTAGCCAATTCCAGGAGTGATTCCTGAGTTAAAAATGTATAGATTTGAGATTCATTATAAACTATACCATTTAAAATTGTTTTGAATGATTATTAAGCTATTGCTTTATGCTTAAACAAACCATATTGCCATCCTTTGATTACCCGTACATTTATATTGCATTTTCGGTGTGGTTTGCTGAGTACGTATGTACTCACCCTTGCTTAATTTACCACTTCAGAGGAGGAGTATCACGATGGTGAGGACCAGCTGGACTAGGCCGTGCCCCCAGTCGATTGCCTGTGGCAAATTAATTGGGCTCTATTTATTAATCTTCATTTCCGCTGCTTTATTTATTCGTTTATTTATTTGATGGCCTGCGCGCCATTTCAATTGTAACCTTGAATATTTATTATCAATAAAGAACGACGGATATGCTATGGTTTCATTTCTGCTGTGTGTACTAGTATTTCCTGGACTAGTACATAATACACAGAGGATTTTGGAGGTGTTATTCCGGGGTCCGACAGAAACGCTTTGGCTTGGATCGGCAAGAGGAGAGACAAAGAAATGGGGTCCTATTCTACTGCCTCTCCTTGACAAGCTACTGCTCTTCCCCCCTTTTCTCTTCATAAAAATTCAAATCAACATGCATGCGGAAACTTTTTGCGAAAATGGAATGCTTGAGGAATGGGATAAAAAGCTCAAATATACATCATACAAATCAAAATAGCAAATATATACAACAAAAAAATAAATTTTCAAAAATACCCACCGCTCCCGCCTCGCCACGTGGCGGCCGCCACGCCAAGACGGCGCCGCCACACCCCATGGCGGCAGCCCTGGCTGCCGCCACCCCCCACGGCGGCAGCCAGGTGGCTCCGTCTCGCGCCGCCACGTGTCCCCATTTTTTTTTTGATTTTTAGTTGATTATTTCGCGTGGAATTTTTTTTAGTTTTCGTGAGTTATTCGACCGGACATTGAAATGCAAATAACTTTCGCTAGACAACTCCAAATTTGATAAGAAAAGTTTATAAGTTTTCGCCAAATCATACGGATTAAGAATATGCTTTCGAATTGTATTTTTAAATATTATTTGTGTACACTGTACCGATAATTTTGTAATACCTTTTTAATTTCGTATTCTTGTTTGAGTCTATTTTACCTTTGTGGAATAGTAGTATCTTTGTTGTATTTTAATGCTAATACAACACCCTACTGAATAGATTATCTATAATACCGTCTCATATGGCGCTTATTTATAGTATATTATTATATTATGTAAAAATAACTCATACAATAGATTATCTATAATACCGCCTCATTCTCTTTTTTTCCTTCTTTGGTTTATTCCGTATCACTTAAAATTTAGTGGAATGTTAGACTTGACCATCACATAGGACATTACCGGCTGTCATTCGCGTCCATATTCGAGCGGTTGGCTCTGTTAGTCGGTGGGGAAAACGGTTTTATATACAACATGTAAATAAAAAACTGTAGAAATCTACAACAAAAAATAAAAATATAAAAAATAGCGACGGTTCCCGCCACGACCTTTATTTATTTTTGTCTGGTTATTCGACCGGATCCGATTGAAATGCAAATACCGATAATTGTGTAATATTTTATTTGTACACTGTACCGATAGTTGTGTAATAATTTTTTTGAGACTTCCTGTAGTTTTGGTCAAAGATGGGCAGATAAATTACGTACGGCTTACGAATGGTAAACAACAGTGGCATATACCGGACTAAACCTAACATGCCTTAGGGAAAGGGAACAACAAGAAGGGCCCCTTGTCGTACATTTTACCGAGAGCAATGAGATATTTTCCCTTACGCAATCCTTCAGCTCCCTGCCGCCTGGCCCTAGCTGCCCTCTCACGCTTTCTCTACTTTCGGCCTCCCTCTCCGCGGCATGGCGCTGCCGTTCGGCCTCCTCTGTGCAAGCATCTGTTCCAGCTGCTTGCGCTTCTCCTCGATCCTGCTCACACCACTGCCTGCTTCACCATAGCCCTCCGATGCGAGTACTCCCGATCCCGCATCCTTTCCATCTCGAGAGTTTGTTCCGCGTCGTAGAATCGGATGAACTCGCCGCATGAGGCTGCAATTGGTCACATCACATGGTGTTAGACACATGCAGGTTCGATGCAACACAAAATGCGAGTATGAACATACCGGGCTTCTCCGCCGCAGCCGCATCCCCAGCCTTTGGCTCGTAGTCGTGGTTGCGGCAACTCCAGCACTTCATACCGTGACGTGTATGAGTTGTCTATGGACTGCCGGAAGCGCAAGGATCCCGATAGGCACATGGGGACCTCCGTGCCGTCGGGGATGGTTTGGACAACGCCGTGCCTTGGGGGCGAGGAAACTCCATTGGTGCCGCTGCTTGGTTTTGCGGGGATGGTTCTCTTTGTTGTATTGGAGCAGTCGTTCGGTTGATGCAATGCTGGGAAGCCAGGAAGGGGGTTAAATAGCCTGAATTGATAAAACGACAGACTTGAAGCAAGAAGGAATCCGCGAGCATCGGATTCCTTTGCAGCTCTGCCTGTGCTTGGAAGCGACAAATGCATGCAGCTTTGTAGCTGCTAGGGAGGCAGCTATGCTTTGACATGACGACTAAGGCATTCTCTGCCACGCATGCATTTGATGACATGATATATCCTGCAGGCTTTGCCAGCAGTGCTTTGACAGGACGTCTCAGGCCAATGCAACGAAAGTTTGGATGATGACAACTTAATGGATAATTATAATAGTCGCGGAAAAATATGACAACTTAAGCATATTCGGCGGGCCGTGAAATATCACGTGTGAGTCCATTTTTTCGGAAGAATGCAACCCATTTGGTCTTGTGTATACTGACTACGATATTATGGAAAAATATTATAATTACAGCTTCCTTTGTATGTACTTTCGTATAGTTCAAAAGGGCTAAATATAATAGTCGCGGAAAAATATGACGACTTAAGCATATTCAGCCACCGTGAAATATCACGTGTGAGTCTATTTAGGAATAATGCAGCTGATTTGCTCTTCTCGTAATCGACTACGATATTATGGAAAAATATTGTAATTACACCGTTGTATGTACTTTCGTGATAGTTCAAAAGGGCTAAATATAACGGTCATGAAAATTGCATGTACTACGCCTTTACGAGTATTAAAATGGAATGAAGTTGTTAAATTAACTCTTCGTATGTTGTGTTGGTGTATCCGGTGTTGTGCCGCTTCGTATGGCTTGTAACGACAAAAGATATTAAAGGCGGAAAATACAACGTTGAAATATATAAGTTACGACATAACATCACAACACGGAGAAACAACGTTGGAATACCGTACATCGCCAACGCATATGACGGGTACATGACTACTACATATTATTTGAACAACTCACGCACTGGATTAG
This sequence comes from Rhipidocladum racemiflorum, assembly GCA_036346355.1. NCBI lineage: Eukaryota > Viridiplantae > Streptophyta > Magnoliopsida > Poales > Poaceae > Rhipidocladum > Rhipidocladum racemiflorum. Next base: position 9,347,554 of record CM070583.1, read on the forward strand.
AACTTTCCGTAATCATCACTATCTGCATCAATACCCTCCTCTTCTAAAAACCGCCGTGTCGCGCTTTGCCCTCGCCATCGCCTCGTAGTCACATGGAAGACAATAGTCAGGTCTACACCTTCGTGTCCTCCTCTTTGGCAACGAGCTTAGTGTCCTCTTGTGGTGGCTGTGGGGGTTTGATCGCAGCAATTGCTAGATTGTATGGCGACATGTTCGAGGTCGCTAGCAATAGCTTCGATGTCAAGAATAAAGCCGTTGAATTCGTTGGCGCTTGAATTGCTGTGGATCAAGTTGTCTTTAGCAATTTTATTCAGGTCACCGCGATGCCATCTATTTCTTTGATTGTCCAGGCCCAGCCTTTCTTGAGCCGCTCCGGATCCTTGTCCATCTACACATTGGAAGCAATTATATTTCAGCCTAGAAGAGTAGGATTCAAGCATAACTGAAATGTACTTCGATCGAAAACATAAAAAAGGAACAGATGGCCTGAAAGCCCCCAAGAAGCCATCACAATCCATCGTCCTTCGCTGACCCAACAACACAACAATGTCATGATCATTTAAAATAAATTTCATAAATAATACCTTTGAAACACTCGCGTTGTGGGTTGAACTCACGCAACTTCATCGAACTCACTCACGATTGCCCGATAGAAATGCATGCGGCGTTGTAATTTATAGGAGGGCACAAGGGACAAACAAGACAGTGGCGGCACAAAGTGCGGAGCGAGGGTCCAAGACAGGCAAGCGGCACGTGGGAGCGCTTTGCAATGCGCGGTGGGGCCTGGTCAGAGCTTTGGCATCCGTATCACACACGTGGAAGCGCTGCAGGCGCAATGGGAGGGGTATGGCCGAAGCAAAGCTGCAGCTCGGCGTCCGTAGTGCCCATCCCCTCCGCTTATGCACATCACTGCAGGCGACGGCCAGACAGAAAGCGCATATTCGGCCGGCCGTAAAATATCACGTGTGAGTCAATTTTTCTAAGAATGCAGCCGATTTGCTCATCTCTATACTGACTACGATGTTATGGAAAAACATTGTAATTACACATTCCGTTGTATGTATTTTCGTATAGTTGAAAAGGCTAATTATAACGGTCGCGCAAAAATATGACAACTTAAGCATATTCGGCCGCCGTGAAATATCACGTATGAGTCCATTTTTTCTAAGAATGCAGCTGATTTGCTCTTCTCTATACTGACTACGATGTTATGGAAAAACATTGTAATTACACATTCCGTTGTATGTTTTTTCGTATAGTTGAAAAGGGCTAATTATAACGGTCGCGCAAAAATATGACAACTTAAGCATATTCGGCCTACCGTGAAATATCACGTCTGAGTCTATTTTTTCTAAGAATGCAGCTGATTTGGTCTTCTCTATACTGACTACGATATTATGGAAAAATATTGTAATTACATATTCCGTTGTATGTATTTTCGTATAGTTGAAAATGGCTAATTATGACGGTCGCGCAAAAATATGACAACTTAAGCATATTCGGCCTAGTGAAATATCATGTATGAGTCCATTTTTTCTAAGAATGCAGCTGATTTGCTCTTCTCTATACTGACTACGATGTTATGGAAAAACATTGTAATTACACATTCCGTTGTATGTATTTTCGTGATACTTGAAAAGGGCTAATTATAACGGTCGCAAAAATATGACAACTTAAGCATATTCGGCCGGCCGTGAAATATCACGTATGAGTCCATTTTTTCGGAAGAATGCAGCTGATTTGCTCTTCTCTATACTGACTACGATGTTATGGAAAAACATTGTAATTACATATTCCGTTGTATGTATTTTCGTATAGTTGAAAATGGCTAATTATAACGGTCGCGCAAAAATATGACAACTTAAGCATATTCGGCCGGCCGTGAAATATCACGTATGAGTCCATTTTTTCGGAAGAATGCAGCTGATTTGCTCTTCTCTATACTGACTACGATGTTATAGAAAAACATTGTAATTACACATTCCGTTGTATGTATTTTCGTATAGTTGAAAATGGCTAATTATAACGGTCGCGCAAAAATATGACAACTTAAGCATATTCGGCCGGCCGTGAAATATCACGTCTGAGTCTATTTTTTCGGAAGAATGCAGCTGATTTGCTCTTCTCTATACTGACTACGATGTTATGGAAAAACATTGTAATTACATATTCCGTTGTATGTATTTTCGTATAGTTGAAAATGGCTAATTATAACGGTCGCGCAAAAATATGACAACTTAACCATATTCGGCCGGCCGTGAAATATCACGTATGAGTCCATTTTTTCGGAAGAATGCAGCTGATTTGCTCTTCTCTATACTGAGTACGATGTTATGGAAAAACATTGTAATTACACATTCCGTTGTATGTATTTTCGTATACTTGAAAATGGCTAATTATAACGGTCGCGCCAAAATATGACAACTTAAGCATATTCGGCCGGCCGTGAAATATCACGTCTGAGTCTATTTTTTCGGAAGAATGCAGCTGATTTGCTCTTCTCTATACTGACTACGATGTTATGGAAAAACATTGTAATTACATATTCCGTTGTATGTATTTTCGTATAGTTGAAAATGGCTAATTATAACGGTCGCGCAAAAATATGACAACTTAAGCATATTCGGCCGGCCGTGAAATATCACGTATGAATCCATTTTTTCGGAAGAATGCAGCTGATTTGCTCTTCTCTATACTGACTACGATGTTATAGAAAAACATTGTAATTACACATTCCGTTGTATGTATTTTCGTATAGTTGAAAATGGCTAATTATAACGGTCGCGCAAAAATATGACAACTTAAGCATATTCGGCCGGCCGTGAAATATCACGTATGAGTCCATTTTTTCGGAAGAATGCAGCTGATTTGCTCTTCTCTATACTGACTACGATGTTATGGAAAAACATTGTAATTACATATTCCGTTGTATGTATTTTCGTATAGTTGAAAATGGCTAATTATAACGGTCGCGCAAAAATATGACAACTTAAGCATATTCGGCCGGCCGTGAAATATCACGTCTGAGTCTATTTTTTCGGAAGAATGCAGCTGATTTGCTCTTCTCTATACTGACTACGATGTTATGGAAAAACATTGTAATTACATATTCCGTTGTATGTATTTTCGTATAGTTGAAAATGGCTAATTATAACGGTCAAAATATGACAACTTAACCATATTCGGCCGGCCGTGAAATATCACGTATGAGTCCATTTTTTCGGAAGAATGCAGCTGATTTGCTCTTCTCTATACTGAGTACGATGTTATGGAAAAACATTGTAATTACACATTCCGTTGTATGTATTTTCGTATACTTGAAAATGGCTAATTATAACGGTCGCGCCAAAATATGACAACTTAAGCATATTCGGCCGGCCGTGAAATATCACGTATGAATCCATTTTTTCGGAAGAATGCAGCTGATTTGCTCTTCTCTATACTGACTACGATGTTATGGAAAAACATTGTAATTACACATTCCGTTGTATGTATTTTCGTATAGTTGAAAATGGCTAATTATAACGGTCGCGCAAAAATATGACAACTTAAGCATATTCGGCCGGCCGTGAAATATCACGTATGAGTCCATTTTTTCGGAAGAATGCAGCTGATTTGCTCTTCTCTATACTGACTACGATGTTATGGAAAAACATTGTAATTACATATTCCGTTGTATGTATTTTCGTATAGTTGAAAATGGCTAATTATAACGGTCGCGCAAAAATATGACAACTTAAGCATATTCGGCCGGCCGTGAAATATCACGTATGAGTCCATTTTTTCGGAAGAATGCAGCTGATTTGCTCTTCTCTGTACTGACTACGATGTTATGGAAAAACATTGTAATTACACATTCCGTTGTATGTATTTTCGTATAGTGGAAAATGGCTAATTATAACGGTCGCGCAAAAATATGACAACTTAAGCATATTCGGCCGGCCGTGAAATATCACGTATGAGTCCATTTTTTCGGAAGAATGCAGTTGATTTGGTCTTCTCTATACTGACTACGATATTATGGAAAAATATTGTAATTACATATTCCGTTGTATGTATTTTCGTATAGTTGAAAATGGCTAATTATAACGGTCGCGCAAAAATATGACAACTTAAGCATATTCGGCCGGCCGTGAAATATCACGTATGAGTCCATTTTTTCGGAAGAATGCAGCTGATTTGCTCTTCTCTATACTGACTACGATGTTATGGAAAAACATTGTAATTACACATTCCGTTGTATGTATTTTCGTATAGTTGAACAGGGCTAATTATAACGGATGCGCAAAAATATGACAACCAAATTGAATGGTCTGCAGTAACTCGCATTTTTGGAGGTCTTCATTTGCTGCAATCATTTTTTGGTCTACATGAAAGTTGTAGAGAATTCCAAGACGCAACTTTTTCATGTCGACAAGTTTTTCATTTGAGCAACAGAAAAAATCAAAGAAAATCGGAAAGGTAAATGCATTTGCGTCGGACCAAAAATTGTTCGCGACGGACCCTTCTGTAATTCTCGATTTTGGAGATTTTCCCGTGCTCTAATCATTTTTTGGTGTACACGAAAGTTGTAGATAATTCCAAGATTAAACTTTTTCATGTTGACAAGTTTTTCATTTGAGCAATATAAAAAATCATAGATAATCGGAAAGGTAAGTGCATTTGCGCCGGACACCAAAAACTGTTCGCGACGGACCCTTCTGTAATTCACGATTTTGGAGGTCTTCCTGTTCTCGAATAATTCTTTGATCTACATGAAAGTTGTAGAGAATTCCAAGACGCAACTTTTTCATGTTGACAAGTTTTTCATTTGAGCAACATAAAAAATCAAAAGAAATTTGACAAGTTTGAATGACATAGATTAAAGAAGTTAACATAAGTCTCATACAACACGATCTAGTTCCCCCTTCCTCTTCCCCTGCGTCCCCCTACCACGACGTTCTTGGTTATCGTAGTCCGACGGTGTGAAATTTCTGGGCGCTTGGGGACACGTGAGTCCACGCTACGCTGGACCTAACTGCATCTCGCGTTCAGCCGAATCGCGACAGCCGGATCAGCGTCTGACGCCGCTATGGATGCCCCATGCAGCCATCGACCGGTCTGCATGGTACCCGATGCGCCGTAGTACGTCCGAAGGCTGCCGCTTCCTGCCATTCGATCCACCGGCCTCCTCGGGTTATCCACGCGATTCCAACCCTAGGGATTGCAAACACGCCGTCGCGAGCAAATCGCTGAATGTAGCCCCGGATCCCATAAGGTCATCGTGACGCCCTCGACACGCCCTCCCATGTTTGTTGATGCTGGACGGGGTACTAAAAGACTCTCGCGGCAATGATGGGGACGGTGACATGTTGATGTGTACTCCTCCTTGAACGCTTGCCCCAAAGACCTATTTCAACGCATTCGCCTCCATGGCCCCGGCCGCTCTCATGGCTCGGGACCCGGGAGGAAGTCGATGCTCAAGGTGGGTCTTGCTGCCGCCGAGGAGGCACAGGCGTTGCACGTCTATCCATGGACATGCTCCTCATCGTGGGCTCTTGCGGGCGGCGCCAGACGGTACATCCTCGTAATCACGCGGTAGACGGTCTATGGCCACCAACATCTCTCGACCGCATTTCTTATGGTGGCCCGTCTTGGCGAAGAAGGTTCCGTAAAGGATTGCTTGATTGACGTTGCTGCTCCTGCGGATCGCGTGAGGATCTCGCCCGCTGGTCATGCATGTACTCCGCCTCACGCCTCTGCAAATTAATACGATCGAATGTTTAATTGGGTATATCCCCGCTTTTAATATGTGATAGGTGCGATCCGTACCAGTGTGCATGCGCTCACAGACTCCTCAAGATAGCCATGTTGCATCGGCATCGCCACACCCTGTCTAGGAGCACCGCCAGTGTGCGAGGTCTGCATCACCGAGGTACCCAAGTGTGTCCGTCTCAGGCTGCGCCGATGGGTTCCAGACGTCCTCAATGGCCATCGAGTTCCACCTCTCAATATGCCGGCTATTCCGTGCGACTCCGGTTGTAGTTGTGCCCGATGTACTCCTCCCGCGGATCAATCCAACACGTTATTAATGGTTTCCACAAGAAGCGTGAAAGTAATGTGACATGTAGGGACATACCCATGGGAGCTTTCTGAGTCCTGGCTTGAGGCGGTGGAGGGAAAGACCGCCAGTACCCAAATTACGCCGAACGCGCTCCGAGAGTATGGCTCAACGGCACTCATGCACAGGAGGAAGCATTTCGTCATCCAATACCGAGGCTCCTCGTGCACAGATTGGAGATACGGCCTCCCGACGCAACCTCCGTCGCGGCCTGGGTGGAAAAGGGATCCCACGTGACCTGCGCTGATGTCAGGAAGTCTAGGTCCCCCACGAGACGAGGGTAGGAGCCGCGGTCTGATTCCTGGGCCCATCGGAGTCTGCCATGCATCCATTTGTAACCCAAGGTTGGCCTTGCGAGTGGATGCACGTTAGCTTCATCGGACGGCACTGGTAGTACCGCGTTGACACTCTTGGTCGCGCTATGGGCAGGTACGACCAGGACCACAACTGTAGAAGCAGGGGGCACCCTCCCATTATTGAAGTTGGCTGTGACCGGCGGCATGCCGCACACATCTCGCGATATGTGTCTGCGAATCGCCGAGCCCAGGAGAAGTTCGGTGCTGCATCTTCTCGCACCGCTCGGCTAATTCGAGCGACCCAAACGAGGTGGGGGGCAACGGAATCACCATTTCCGTTTGTAAATAAAATTCCTGCAAGGAGGAAATAGAGGTACACCTCGAAATGCCTATTTATCTGACCAGGGTCAGCGTTTTCAGGACATGGTCCACCTCCGAGACTGCCGAGCCATGTGAAAGAGACTCCTGATCACAGCTTCCCGTGTGCGTTGTGCCAAACTGCATCGAAGAAAATCACATGTTAGGAAATCACGTTAGCTCCCACATAAGTGCGGTCGGTGTGCTTTCACATTTATTACCTTTCCTCTACATAGTTCTTCCATGCCTCTTTGGAGGGCTTGCACTACGAGGGGTTTACTGGAAAGTGGAAGGCCAAATAACATGGCGACATCTTTGAGGGTCACCGCCATCTCGCCGAAGGAGGTGGAAAGTATGCGCCTCCGGACGCCATCTGTCGACCAACGCGGTGATAAGGGCCCCGTCCGGCCTAGGCATCGGGGTCCACTGGTCCCTTCCTTCGTAGGTTCCTTCGTAGGCTCCACGCACCATAAATGCGAAGCTAACAGCCCGTCCGTCCCAGGCCGTATATGAACCGAGGGTCCAATCTCTTGATGTTACGGGAGCCACGCATGCGGAGAGTGTTAAGCTGCAAGGACAAAGCAAGTAAACGATTTAGCATAACGAAGGTGCGTGACGCTATGCGTCGTTACGACGATGTAGTAATGACGTTATCGTCTGGCCGAGGCCCACTTCCGGCCCCCGTGGTCGCTATCATACTTCGATCGCAACAGCTCGGCAACTCCATAACAAGCCTGCATAATCTCCAGGGAATGAAACAATGAAATACGAAAAATAACATCAAGAAATTTCAAAACCACCGTACATACCCAAAGAAATTTAGGTTCATAAATTACATAATCAAATTTCACGAAGAGAATGCAAAAGGAAGGTAGTAGGAAGATGTTGCATGTCTAAGCGTATAGTTGAAATATTACATTGGACAACATCACCCTCTGTTTGGGCAGCTTCTACGGTCATGCCTGCGCCTGCCAGATGCGATAGCCGAACGCCATCGTCTCGCTGAGACGCATCCATGTCACCCTCAAACCGCGCGGAACGCGGTCTACCCGGCGTATCGCGCCTTAGTGTGGGGTACGGGAGCCACGTAGGGGGTTCGGAGGTCTTGTAGTTGTTGCCGACGTTGAACGGTTCGAAATGCCCCGTCCATGTTGCTCTAACGGCATCCATACGGTAGTACGGCAGACATATTGTGTGCCGTCGTTGCCCCCCATGTCACGGCACGCTGCTAGCACGTGCGAGCAGGGGATGTGCTCTAGGCGAGGCTTGTTGCATGAGCAGGTCGCCTCATACGGGCCGAGCTGGCATCTCTGGTTTGTGTCCCCCGCGGAGTATCCCGAACGGTGCTTGCGCTTGCACTCGACGAGAAAAATGTTCTGCGCAGGGTCCATCATGCGCGTGCGGTGGAATTGAGCTTTCTGCCTACGACGCTGTAACAAAGCCTCGACACGGGGAGCGAAGGTTGAGCCGCAGTTGTACGCCGCCCTTTGCCGATCAACAAAGTATTTCGCGGTCCTAAAAAATGTGAGCTCAATGATTGAGCAAATGGGTAGGCAACGAGCCCCCCGCAGCACATTGTTGTACGACTCGGCGAAGTTCGTCATGATGGAGTATCTGCAGAAGAGAAGCATACCGCTTAGGTGGAAAAGAGTGCTGTCAAATGATGTGCTACCGTACTAGAGAGGGCATTATCTTACCGAGCACCATTTGTATCGTGCGCCCAGGCCCATCTCTCGGCGGGTTTACGAGCTATCCATTGAGCGAATGTCATCTTGCGCCGTACGGAGACCTCCGAGCCACCAATTACCTGTGTGCCCTCCGTGGTCTCTTCCGCCACCAGTTCCTTTGAGCGCTCACCGGTTAAATATCGCCTCGAACTTGGCGCAGCTTGGTTTTGCATGCATAGGGTTTTGAATAGCTTCACCATGTTCTTGTTCCTGCACATGGTGTACAGGTTCGCCCCAAGGTGACGCATGCACCATCTACGCTGAACGTCTCTCCACTGGCAATGGCAATCTTCATCCTCCGCCATTCTATCGAGGGCGTTCAGCAGCCCTGCATTACGGTCCGATACGACGCACACACCGGGCCTATCCCGCACCACACGGGTCTTCACCAGGGACAGGAACCAGAACCAGCTGTCGTTGCTTTCGCCCTCAACCACGGCGAAAGCCAGCGGTAGTAGCTGGTTGTTTGCATCGGCAGCTAGGGCGGTGAGTAGGGTGCCATTGTACTGGCCGGACAGAAATGTCCCATCCACGCATATAACAGGACGGCAGTTGCTGAATGCCGTGATGCACGGACCGAACGCCCAGAACACCCTGAGGAGGTAGTAGTGTTCTGGAGCAGTCGTTCCATCGGGAAGCTGCACGGGTTCGACAGCAATAGCATATTCGGAGCCCGGGTTTGTTGCAGCTATCCGCCTTAGTAGTCGTGGAGCCCAATTGAATGACTCCATAAAACTACCAAACAGCATTTTCAAAGCCATCTGCTTTGCTCGCCAAGCTTGCAAGTAGTTTATGGACATCCCTGTCCTGTTCTGCATCTCAGCAATTATGGTTGCGGGCCTGAGGCTAATGTCGGCCTTCAGCACGTCTAACAGGATTTGCGCGATGAATCTTGATTTCACCACACCGCTTGTGTTCCGAACAAGCGCCTGCAGGCATGTGTGCGGTGTGTACCGAGTTATAACGAAATGGTGTCGATGTTTAGGGCGGTTCGCGACGAACATAGTATTCGTGACCGCTGCCCTTTCTTACATCTAAGCTCGAAGGTGTCCGTCCGAGCGAGTCACACGGTGGTCACGCCGGGTCAAGCACTGCGTAATTAGTGCGTATGCATCGCTTCCTCCTTTGTGGCAAACTCCTGCCGAGTTCTATATCGCTATAGTCTTGCCCACGCCTAGAAATATCCTCCAAGCGGGCCAGAACACAGTCGGCCGGGTTCAGCAAGTGCAAAAATGCGATTGCTGGCCCCGGGTCCTCATCTTCGTCAGGACCGTCACCATAAGTAGGGTGAGGGTCATCCGCTAGGGCCTCCGCATCAACCTCGAGGACGGGCGCATCCATCTCGCCAGCCTCGCCAAGCCCCCTTGAGCGGGACTTGCTGCGAGCTCATCGCAATGTCCTCTTCGGGGTCGGGTTGTTCGTCCGCATTGACCCCCATGTCCTCCTCCTGGGCTCGGCTCGTCCCTGCCTCCCCAGCGGGGGTGCGAGGGACCAGCTTCACGTGAACACCTAGTGCGAACCCTTCCTGTGCGGCCTTCTCCATGTAGAACTGCCAGGCACTCGTTCTACGGAGCTCGAATAGGCTGTACACGTAAAGCAAGCTATTTGGCACTACATGGGGCCTAACCCCATCTACCACGAGCTTGTACAACGTACGGTCAACACTAAGAGCGCGTGCAACCGCTCTTGCTACTGTACGCAACTCTATCGGTGGATTTACAGTTGTCTCTATGTGTGCACAATTATGCATGCTGACAAATGGGCCCTGCAATTTTTCGGGCTCCCCCCCATGCCATATATGAAGCGGGATCGCCATCGAGGACTGTAGAAATACATAATTGTAGTCAACAATAAATGCACACACGCACCGCTAACATCTTAAAACGTATTGGCATTACTCAAATTTTAATTACGAAAGCATTAATGTTATGGTTACGTACAGTTGAAATGTATGCCAACATATAATTATGTATATGTTATATAACATACTAGCACAAGACATATGCAGTTTATTAAATCCTAAAACCACATTCCACACTCATAATATCATGTAAAATACTACTACACAGAAAGGCACTGTATACTTTACATTACAGGTTCGTACAAACTAAGTAAAACAAATATACGTACATAACAAATTAATTTGCTATTTTTTCGATATTTTTGTGCGCATGTAATTCCAGGTGATACGCTTAATTCGCAATTTTTATGGAATGCGGGGATTTATCTACCAGGTACGCAACAACATAAGTATGGTAAAACTGTGCTACCAGCATGATATAAGGGGAGATGCTTGCCTTTCGGGTCCAAGTAGATGTTACGTCCAATAAGTAATTAACTCAGATTAAGCAGCTACTTTGGTTCGACTTATTACGTTCAGAAAGGAGGTCAACTCCTTTCGGGTCCAAGTAATGATTACGTCCAAAAATAAGTACAACAATACGAAGTCGAATAAGTGATAAGGCACAATGAATTACCACAGTCTACAACTAAATGCACACACGCACCGCTAACATCTTTAAACATATTGGCATTACTCAAATTTTAATTACGAAAGAATTAATGTTATGGTTACGTACAGTTAAAATGTATGCCAACATATAATAATATATATGTTACATAATATACTATCACAAAACATATGCAGTTTATGAAATCCTAAAAGCACATTGCGCACTCATAATATCATGTAAAATACTACTACACAGAAAGGCATTATATACTTTACATTTCAGGTTCGTACAAACTAAGCAAAACAAATATACGTACGTAACAAATTAATTTGCTGTTTTTTCGATAATTTTGTGCGCATGTAATTTCAGGTGATACGATTAATTCACAATTTTTATGGAATGCGGGGATTTATCTACCAGGTTCGCAATATATGGTGTTCACTCGGAGAAACGCATGCAACATAAGTTTGGTAAAAGTGTGCTAGCAGCATGATATAAGGGGAGATGCTTGCCTTGCTCTGAGTTTTCTGGAACGGCGTCGAGGTCAACGTGTGCGGTCTCTGCAGTGTCGGTACCTACACGAAGCAAAAACAACAATACGAAGTCCAATAAGTAATAAGGGAAAATAGCTTACAATGGTGCGGAACTTCGGCCCACCGATATTTAAGTCGGATTAAGTGGCTACTTTGGTTCGAGTTGTAAAGTTCAGAAAGGAGATCAACTCCTTTCGGGTCCAAGTAGATATTACGTCCAAATAAACAGTCCTTCGCTGCAGCGAATCATCGTGCGAAATAAATACAGTGCAACGTTCCAGCATAAGCTCGGCAGAGAGTCCTGACCTCTACAGAGACTCCTTCCGGGTCAAAAAAATTATGTCAGGTTAAGCAGCTACTTTGGTTCAAGTTATTAGGTTCAGAAAGGAGCTCAACTCCTTTCGGGTCCAAGTAATGATAACGTCCAAAAATAAGTACAACAATACGAAGTCGAATAAGTAATAAGGCAAAACGAATTAACACAGTCCTGAACTTCGTGCAACCAGTATTTAAGTCAGATTAAGCAGCTACTTTGGTTCGAGTTGTTAGGTTCAGAAAGGAGGTCAACTCCTCCCGGGTTCAAGTAAAGATTTCTTGATAACAACTTAATCTGGCTAAGGTAGTGGTATGAACATGATTGAAGGGGGTGCTTGCCTTGCTCTGAGTTTTCTGGTCCGGCGTAGAGGTCACCGTGCGCGCTCTCTGCAAGGTCGGTACCTACATGAAAGCAAAAACCACAATAAGAAGCGAAATATGTAATAAGGCTAAATAACTTACCAATGTCCGAAAGCCCGCGACACCCATATTTAGGTCGGATTAAGCAGCTACTTTGGTTCGAGTTGTAAAGTTCAGAAAGGAGTTCACCTCCTTTCGGGTCCAAGTAGTGATTATGTCCAAAAATAAGAACAGTCCTTCGCTCAAGCGAATAATCGTGCTTAATAAATACAGTCCAACATTCGAGTGCAAGCTCCACAGAGGGTCCTGACCTCCGGAGGAACTAGAGTCCCGAAGGATGGTGTTTGCTTTATGCAACAAATTTTTAATCTACCTTCATATTCCATTCGAATATTCTGACCGACATACATATTTGTAGTTGCACCGTTTCATTGCCATTTTTAGTTGCTACGTACATATTTCTAGTTGCTACGATTAATTGCTGATTTATATGGAATGTGGGTATAAATGTACCAGGTTCAAAGTATACGGTGTTTACTGAAAGTAACACATGCATACATACATTGGTTCATAACAACATAACCTAGGTAAAAATATGGTATGAACATTACTTAAGGAGGTGCTTGCCTTTCTCCAAATTTCGCGGAACAGCGTCGAGGTGGACGTGTGCACTCTCTACAATGTCAGTATCTATACGAAGCAAAAACAACAATATGAAGTCAAACAAGTAGTAAGGGGAAATAAATATCACGAATGGAATTCAACAAACTATAACAACCGACTAATTAATCTCCTGTTTTTGTGCTCTCCGTTTCTTGCCCTTCTCTTCTAACTCTCAGAGCAAACACCGCAAAAAGACTGGCTATGCTCTCACACTCTGCTATGCAAGGAGAGCGACACACCCCCCCTCGTATTTATAGGCGCAAACGTCATCACTGTGAGGTTTACGTAAATCACAATTAGGTTACACATAACTACCTCATTTATTTTAAATCGCGTTAATTACATAGCTGTAATGTTGATTTTATGCGGCATTGGATTCCCACACGATATAATTTGACGTGACATATCCTGCTATTGCAACCACCGGGCTGCTGTTTCACCCACGTTAATGCACGCTTTGGATAAAGTATCCAGAAATTGAATTGGTGTCCTTCGGGATCAAGCAACGGACAGAGGACGACATTTGGCACCGAGGGAGGCGTTTGGGGAGGGCCGGCGTTGAGGGGAACACCTGGCAAGGTGGGGCCGGAGCGGAGGGGCCGGGGCCGGCGAGGCGAAACCACTGGCCGCCGCCATCCCAGGCGGCAGCGACGTGGGGCCGGGGCGGACGGGGGAGGAACCAGGCGCCGACACCTGGCTGCCGCCGTCCCATGTGGCGGGCTCCAGGGCTCAGGCCGCCAGACCGGTGGCGGTGAGCTGTGGCATTTTTGAAATTTTTTTGATATGTTGTATATTTCTGAAATTTGAATTTATATGTTGTATATTTCGACATTTTTTCCTGAGGAATGAGGATCGCAGTAGTATAACATGCGTTGCATGATTTTTTTTGCATCTTGAATGAGATTCTGAGGCGAGAAGTTTAGAGGGACAAGGCTTTCTTATGTTCAGTATTCTTGGGAGGAAGAAAACAAAATGGTAGTGAGGAGAAAAAATGGGGAGAATAGCAGGGAATAGAAAATAGAAAATTGGGCAGCCAGCGGGGAAGTGAGATTGAGATTTATTTCATTTTTTTTTGTCTACTGGGTTTTCTGACTTGAAATTTTATACCAAAAAAAAAGTTGACATTGCTAGTCTTTTAATCTACTAACGCTAAATAATTTTCCTCATCTGTTCTAGAGAATTATGGCAAAAGAAAAATCGGGATGTTACATAACGTCTAGTAATTGCATATGCTTAGCGATGCTTAGAAAAATGTCAGCGACATTTATACCCACACACTCTTCTTTATGAATCTTTCTATGGTTTATTTAAGCAGTAAAAGAATACTGGTAGTTTGATAAAAATGAAAATAAAATTATTGTTTTGACGTGGGTGATTATTGGCAATAGCCGGATGTACATGTTTTAATGTGTACGTAGATAGGGGGAGTATCGCACATGTCACTTTAAGGACCGAACGTAGTGTTGCATGATCCAAGTATAACCGTACATCCACAAGTACTGGACTAGGACAGTCTTAACTTATTAAATTATTTGGAACTAGCTTTGCACATTGGTAGGCTGGAGTAGCAAAAGCAATAAACCCTTTTGCGTATGCTTATAAGGGGACTTGTGGGTCAACGCATATTCGGTGCAACGGTGTACGCCTGGTTATGGATTTGGGGTTATTATTATTCTACTTGAGCCATTGGCTCCTTATTACAATCATTACTTTATTATTTATTGGCTTCCACCATAGCTAGAGTTAAACGTCATCGAGCTGGTGCAAAGCTTGGTTCAAATAATCGAACGGTTTCGTTATGAACTCCCCGCGGACATACCAAAGGAAGTGTCTTATAGCTTGCAAAAAGGGAGAACATATCTTATGGGTAAAGCTGTACAACTCTGCAGAGTCTAAAACTATTCAAATAGCAGTATCCACGGTCATGGATGACTTGGCGAACTGACACTAGTTAGTTGATTTCTATTTTCTAATGTGAGACCCTCACTTTTATGCTACAGTGTAAACATAAAAGCAAGGTTCTAATGTGCATACTGTGCTAGTCCCACGATCAGTAGCTAGCACGCACAAACACACTTTGAAATCACAACCATGCAAAAGATTCATATTTTATTTCAGCGGAAGTATTGTTACAATTATGACCGACGAGGTCAACTAAACATAGCAGAAGAAACAACTGTCTTGTAGTGTGCCACATAATCCGCAGGCAACTGACAAGGTAAAGCCTTAGAAAGAACTGTCGTTAATAATCCCGTAATCCTGCGTCAAAGTAAAGTTCATCGAGATACCTGCATCTTCACCTAAAATCAACAATGATAGCAAGGGTGAGTACATCTCGTACTCAGCAAGACTTGAGTTGTGTGTTTGAAATGCAGGCTGATCCTAGAATAAAGCTTCTACGGTTAAATTTTGCTTGGAGCCAAATTTGAATTATAAATACTGAATAGTAGAGCAAAAGCGAAAATTCTAAAAGTAAGTAAATGAGTAAAGTAACAAGTATGTACATAAAAGTAATAAGAACAGATAGATAACTCACAACCCTTCGTGAGTGGTAAAACGTCCAGTCTCATCATATGAAATATTATCTGAAGATTAAGTTTTTGTCCACACAGGGCACAACAGCTGAATTCAACCTTGCCAACGTAATGTCAAGTATTGAATCATCTGTAAGGGTAAGCTTACCAAAACATTTTATAAAAACAGCTAACTTAGTGTGGGTTCACCAAGTCATCCATAACCGTGGATACGGCTAATCGATTAGTTTTAGACTCTGCAGAGTTTGTACAGCTTTACCCACAAATAATGACTTCCCTTTTTGCAAAGCTTATTAACACACTTCCTTTGGTGTGTCGCTAGGGAAAAACCATATATAACCTTTACATTACTAAAACCTGATATTGCACCAGTCCAGTATGACTGATTCTTACTAATGGCGGCCGAAGAACATCGTATGCACGGATCATTCCTCCCCATTGGAAAATGGCGGTAGAAGCACATCGTGTATACGGATCATTTCTCCCCATTAGTAAGGCGTATACTGTTGCATCGGCAAGTGTCAACACCTCGGTGATGGCACCTCCCTCGAGCAAACCTATATCTGGAATGCCCGTGCTACGACAACCTTCCATAATGCAAGGTCAGTTTTTAATAACTTAATTGGTTATAGCCGTCACCATACCAGCATTGTGGTTGTACGGGTAATCTTGGATCACGGGACACTATGTTCGGTCCTTAAAGTGACATGGGCGATACTCCACCCTATCTACGTACACGTTAAAACATGTACATCCGGCTATTGCCAATAATCACCCACGTCAAAACAGTAGTTTTATTTTCAGAAAGGATAAAATATTGAAATCACAATATTCCATCGGGTTCAAGATTAAAGTTTATCATGTCCAATATTTAATCCAATAAGTCAAGTATCTAAGTTCATCACGAACAGTAAACCACCTGTTCGTATCCCAATCTAAAGCGGGGCTAAGCATATGCATGTAATAATCGAGTATACCCATTTTGTGTATCCATTAACCATCTAGGGTTTCATCTAGCACTACTGATTAAGGAAAGCCATCAATGAAGGTTATAACTACCATTCTTCCCATAATATAGCAGTGTACACAAAATATAGCATATGCATGCAAAATTTATTTTAATTCTCCTTGTTAAAGGAAAAATAGGATCTACATGAGTTCTTGCCTTGCTATCCATTGCTTTTAGCGACAAAGTCGAAGACGTGATCTTGAAGTTGTTGACGATGAAGTCCGAGACGTCGGATTCTACACATCGTATAACAGAAAAGATACAAATAGCAAATAACACTTTCAATAAGGGCAAAAGGAAATCAGATGGAAATTTAAATAAGCAATCATTACAGAAAACAGGCATGGGTTGTGGTTTAGGGTTTCAAGACCGTATAAGTGTGTCAACGGTTTAAGGGTTGCATCGCATATGACACCTATTTCTTATGATTTATTTTATTTTATTTTACGAATTCAGGAAGCTAAGATTGTCAGATTTAATATACTATGATTCATTTTCAGGGTATGTAGTTGCTTGTACTAATACTGATTAGTATATAAAATAGCAGGCTGGAAAGAGTAAATGCAAACTGCATGGTTAAACTTTGGCATATACATCGATACTACAGATCTTTAAGGTTTAGCTTTTGCAAGGTCATGTTTTAATAGGATTCAGATGCAAAGCATGATATAATATAAATGACTTTATATGAAATGAGACAGTAGTGCCTTAAGGAGTATTCTAAGGATAATTCTATAGATAGTATTGCTCATTAGTCAATGTTTTATTTATTAAATAAAAATGTATGTTAAATAAGGGTTACATATATACTACGAAAGAATTCAATCCATAATTCGAAACTAATGCAAACTAGGGCCCAGTCCAATTATTCTTGTAATTATTAAATGGTCTTGAGTTATAAATTTTCCACGGTAAGTTCTACATGCATTACCGCTTATCTGTGTATACTATTTATACTAGTGTTTAATCAACATTATCGTTTACTCACTCAATTTAATTAATCATACAAAATTCTTGCATATTTGGACTGTTCAATTTCCTAGAATCATATATTATTTATTATTATTGGTATATATATATATTTCTTTCTTTCTCTTTTTCAATTATCCTTTTCTTCTCCCTTTCTTCACTGGTTTGGTTGACCGAACCCATCTCTTTTCCAGAGGCTTCTTCAAACATCTTCCCCATTCTCCCGATACTTCTCTATCTGGCTCCGCCCTACCCGGCCGATTCGCCCATGCCGCGCCCCGGCTGATTCCTGTCTCCTCGGCTGCTCTCGCGCCGCCGCCGCCGCGCTGCTTCCGCCTGGGCCTTCTCCTCCTCTCGGGGCCGTCGCTGCCCCAGGTACCCATCGGCTTTCACCGAGGAAAGTGGACGCCGCCTGGTGACGAGTACCTATACCATGGGTACCCCCAACGGCCCAGAAAGACGCACGGGCCGACCAGGCCAGTCGAGGCCCGATGTCACGACCACCGGGCAAGGTCCGAAATCATGACCAGTTTTCCGATATCCCAGAGAAGCGACGGCATTTATTGCGTATCGAGCGTATTAAATGCCGGCCTTAATGACGATGACGTAGCGGCACAAGTTCCCGACCCTCGCATTTACTACGAGCGGCGCAGCGACTACGGCGACCAGCAGCAGGGCAGGGGGAGTCGGCGGCCAGTCCCATCAGCCCGTCACTTTCGGACGACCGTGAGGACAAGAAGGGAAAGCCCCCTAGGGACAGTCTTTTCCTTTCTTTTCTAACCAACAGTGTAACCTTCCTCCTCACCTATATAAAGGGGCATGGGCGAGCATGTGAAAACAACGAACAATCAAGAATCAATACGATCCATCCCACACGAACTGGAGTAGGGACGTTCAGCCCGAACCAGTATACATCTTGTGCTCACCTGAGTAAGCCGTTCGAGGAGAGGGAGCGTGCACCCCCCTTCAACCTATACAAATTCACAAGCCGGTGCCCGAAACACCGACAGTTGGCGCACCAGGTAGGGGCCTGTGCACGTCGTCGCCGTTGCTTTCCCACTTGGCTTCCTCGACGGTTTCTCCTTCAACACCACCATGCCGATAGCGTCGATCCGCTTCGGTTCTCTCGACTTCGTCACCTCCACGGCGGGACAGATAGTAATTGTCCGCGCTGCGCTCCGGGGCCAAGCGTCCCCCACGGACCTTGGAGCTATCTCCGGCGCTCTCAGTGACCTCCGGCTCGAGGCTCCCGAGTGGGCCCCAACGCCAGGGCACGTCGAGGGCCCCACCACCTCAGACGGTGCACGAAGGAGACGGCTAGCGGCGCCTACGCCCACTAAGACTTCGCGCTTCGTGGCGATGGTCAGCCACGTACCGACTCCCGACGCCAACCATTCGGACGACTCCTCCAGTCACGGCTCCAACGGGGGAAGGGACAGGATGCATCACGCTATCGCTGAGCCCGACATCAAGCGGCGCAAATAACCCCTCTGCGACCCCCGCTACGCCGAAGACTCTCCAACTCACCAAGGACGACCACCATGCTCGCCGCGCCGACCTCCAGCGACGGCGTGACGAGCTGGAGGCTCAAAAAGCCGAGCTCGATAAGCTCCAGCCGACTGGGCAAGACTACCACGGCTCCACCTCGCACTGGCGGCGCGCGGCCAAGGCGCATCAGTCCACTCACCACCACCGGTAGCTAAGGGGACGGACGATTCATCGTTTTTCCCCCCACGCTGGCCAAAACATCGCCGCAGCGGCAATGCTGCTCCGCGGCATTCCCGAGCCAGACGATCCTGCGGCCAAGGCCACCCACCAGAACCTCCGGGGTCTGGTGGAGCGAGCGGCCGCACAACATGCGCATGGCTCCGGATCGCAGCGTTCGGGCGCCTCTTCAGACGGCCCGCGCCGCGACGCCATCCGAGGCCGCCTGAGCGAAACAAGGGTGGCGTCGCCTTCCGGACAACTCCAGGCATCGCGCACTCCGGTGCGCCAACGCTTGGGCGACGGACGCAACGTTCGTGCCACCCTCCAAGCACGAAAAAGGGCCGGGAATGACCCGGCTGGTCATACGTCGCCAACAGCACTCCGCGATATGACCGCAGCCCGAGCCCCGACGGTCCCGGGCCACGGGCATTCTGTCAGGGGATTTGCGGCGCAAGGTTCCCTGCCAGGTTCCGGGCGCCGGTCAATATAGCCAAATACACGGGGGCCACGAACCCCAGTGTGTGGCTGGAGGATTACCGGCTCGCGTGCCGGGCAGGGGGAGCAATGGATGACCTTTTCGTCATCCAGTACCTTCCGATCTACTTTGCGGACTCGGCTCGAGCACGGCTCGAGTACTTGCCCGCCAACATCATCAGGGACTGGGCCGACCTCAAGCACCACTTTGTCGGCAACTTCCAGGGCACCTACAAGCGCCCTGGGAACTCCTGGGACCTGAAGAGCTGCAAACAGCAGCCAGGGGAGAACCTCCGGGACTACATCCGACGTTTCTCCCAACAATGCAACGAGCTCCCCGACGTCCGCGACGCCGATGTCGTAGGGGCATTCATCTACGGCACCACGTCCAAGACCCTGGTCCACAAGTTGGGATGCGCGAAGCCCAGAACCACCAAGGAGCTCTTGGACATCACCACCAACCATGCCTCAGGCGAGGAGGCCGTAGACGTCATCTTCGACAAAGGGAAGTTGAAGCGAGGGACAGGCGCCGAGGCCAGCCCCTCCTCCGACCGCCCCGACAAGCGAAAGCGCCATGGCAAGCAGGCCCACGAGGACAGAGTGGTCGCGGCCGCCAAGCGGCCGGGAAAGCCGCAAACCCGGCAGACCCCCGACCACTTCGAAAAACTGATGGAGAATCCGTGCCCGAACCACGGATACCCTGTCAGACACAAGTACCGGGACTGTGAAGTCCTGAAGCGGTTCCTTTCCGGAGCCCCCACGACGCCCCGGGGGAAAGGGAAGAAGCCGGATCCAACACCAAGCGCCGAAGACAAAGGGGCAGACGACGGGTTCCCTGAAACCGACGGATGCCTCATGATCTTCGGCGGACCGGCAAGCTATGCCGATCGAAGGCAGCTCAAGCTCGCCTACCGTGAGGTTTTCACCGCGAGCTCTGCCGTGCCGAAGTACCTTCGGTGGTCGGAGTCCCCGATCACTTTCGACCGGACCGACCACCCCGATCATATCCCGCAACCGGGGAGATACCCGCTCGTCGTCGACCCCATCATGGGGACCAAGCTCCTGACCAAGGTGCTTATGGACGGCGGTAGCAGTCTCAACATTCTCTATGTTGAGACCCTCGACGCCCTGGGGATCCCCCGCTCAAGTCTTCGACCGAGCCGGGCGCCTTTCCACGGCGTCGTCCCTGGCCAGCAGGCCCATCCGCTCGGACAGGTCGACCTGCCCGTCACCTTTGGGAGCCCGGCCAACTTCCGCACCGAAACCCTCACCTTAGAGGTCGTGGATTTCCCCGGCTCCTACCATGCCATCCTGGGGAGACCATGCTACGCAAAGTTCATGGCGATCCCCAACTATACCTACCTGAAGCTGAAGATGCCCGGGCCGCGTGGGGTAATCACCATAGCCGCATCTTTCCAGCTCGCCTACAACTGCAAGAAAAGCGGTTGCGAGTTGGCCTCAGCGGTCGTCGCGTCCACCGAGCTCACCAACCTCCAGGCACAGACCCAACAGTCTGCTCCCGACTCCAGCAAGTCCGGATCAGGTTCCTTCAAATCCTCCGAGGATACGAAGGCGGTCGAGGTCGACCCCAAGGAACCGGCCAAGACCGTTCGGGTCGGGCCACGCTTCCTGCCAAATAGGAAAGCGCGCTCGTCGACTTCCTCCGTGCCAACCGGGACATCTTCGCATGGAGGCCGTCCAACATGCCAGGAATCCCGAGGGAAGTCGCCGAGCACTCCCTGAACATCCGACCTGGGTCCAGACCGGTCGCCCAGCGCCTGTGCCGCTTCGACGAGGAAAAGCGCACGGCAATAGGGGAGGAAATCGCCAAGCTTTTGGCTGCAGGGTTCGTCAAAGAGGTTCGCCACCCCGAATGGTTAGCCAACCCTGTACTTGTCAAAAAGAAGACTGGGCAATGGAGAATGTGTGTTGACTACACAAGCCTCAACAAGGCGTGCTCGAAAGATCCATTCCCCTTGCCCCGCATCGATCAGGTGGTGGACTCCACCGCGGGGTGCGAGTCCCTGTCCTTCCTGGACGCCTACTCAGGCTACCACCAGATAGCGATGAAGGAAGCCGACCAGCTCGCAACCTCCTTCATCACTCTGTACGGCTCGTTCTGTTACGTAACGATGCCATTTGGCCTGAAAAACGCTGGTGCTACGTACCAGCGATGTATGCAAACGTGTCTTTCCGACCAAATTGGCCGTAACGTCGAGGCATATGTCGACGACATCGTTGTCAAGACCAGAAAGGCCCGCGACCTCGTCACCGACTTGGAAGAAACTTTCGTGAACCTTCGACGGTTCCGCATCAAGCTCAACCCCGAGAAGTGCGTTTTCGGGGTACCCAAAGGAAAGCTGCTCGGCTTCATCATCTCCGAACGTGGCATCGAAGCCAGCCAAGACAAGATCTCCGCGATCCTGAGGATGGGGCCAATCAGCAATCTCAAGGGAGCCCAGAGGCTGACAGGGTGCCTGGCGGCCCTAAGTCGCTTCATGTCCCGCCTCGGCGAACGCAGTTTGCCTCTCTACAAACTCCTGAGGAAATCCGACCAGTTCAGCTGGACAAAGGAGGCTCAGGAGGCATTCGACGCGTTGAAGACTCTCCTGACCTCCCCCTGTCTTTGGTCGCCCGACACCGAAGAGCCTCGCTTCTCTACATCGCCGCCACGACCCAGGTCGTTAGTGCGGCACTCCGTGGAACGAGCAGCGAGAGGAGGGACGGGTCCTCCGGTCCAACGACCAATCTACTGGCCGTCGGGCTACTTTCCGAGGCCAAGGCACGATACCCGCAGGTGCAAAAGATGCTCTACGCGGTGCTCATCACGAAGAGAAAGCTGGTGCATTACTTCAACCAGCACCGCGTCTCTGTGGTAACTTCTCTGCCACTCGTTGAGATTGTCCACAACCGCGACGCCTCCGGAAGGATTGCTAAGTGGGCACTCGAGCTCAATGGCCACGACATATCATACGTTCCCCGGACCGTGATCAAATCTCAAGTTCTGGTCGACTTCGTTGCCGAGTGGACCGAAGCCCAGGCACCACCTCCGCTCGAAGACCCCGAGTACTGGACGATGTACTTCGACGGGTCCTTCACCAAAAACGGAGCTGGCGCCGTGGTCGTCATCATTTCCCCACTCGGGAACAAACTCCAGTACACCGTCCGGCTGCTTTTCGACGCAACCAACAACGTCGTCGAGTACGAGGCCCTCGTAAGTGGTCTCCGCATTGCTGCCGACCTTGGGGCTCTACGACTGTACATGCACGGCGACTCAAAGCTGGTCGTCGACCAAGTCATGAAGGCCGCGGAACCTCGTGACGACCGGATGGCGGCCTACTGTCGAGAGGTACGCAAGCTGGAGCAAAGATTCAAGGGGTTTGAGCTCCATCACAGCTACAGACGAAACAACGGTGAGGCCGACTATCTGGCCAACCTTGCCTCCAGCAGAGGGCCAATCCCACCAGGGATATTCGTCCTCGACCTGCACCAAGCATCCATCCGATCCGATCATTCAAATGATCGGACGGCCAGCTCGCCAAAGGCACCTCCGCCGACCGACCAGCAATCGGAGGCCGAGCTGCCCGAGTCAGGCCGCGACGTCCTGATAACCAGCGCCGACTGGAGGAAACCCTTCATCGACCGGCTGGTCGACGGCTCTCTCCCCGACGACCCAACCGAGGCCCGCCGCCTCGCTCGGCGGGCAAAGTCCGTCGTACTGGTCAGCGACGACCTCTACAAAAGAAGCCCCTCCGGGATCCTCCAGAAGTGCGTTCCGGCCGACCAGGGGAGACAACTGCTCCACGACATCCACGGAGGGATCTGCGGACACCACGCGGGGTCACGAAGCCTGGTCGGGAAAGCCTTCCGACACGGTTTCTACTGGCCAACCGCCGTGGCTGACTCTGAACAAATCGTACGGACATGCGAAGGGTGCCAATTCTTCGCTCGACAGACGCACCTCCCAGCGCAAGCCCTCCAAACGATCCCTGTTACCTGGCCCTTCGCCGTTTGGGGACTCGATCTGGTCGGGCCCTTTAAAAAAGCGCCCGGGGGCTTCACCCACTTACTAGTCGCGATGGACAAATTCACCAAATGGATAGAAGCCAAGCCGATCGCAACCATCACTTCGGCGCAGGCGGCGGACTTCTTCCGCAACATCGTTTATCGATTCGGCGTACCAAACTCCATCATCACCGACAACAGAACGCAGTTCACAGGAAAGGAGTTTCTCGAGTTCTGCGACAACTTCAACATCCGCGTGGACTGGGCGGCCGTCGCTCATCCACAGAGCAATGGCCAAGTTGAGCGCGCAAACGGTATGATCCTCCAAGGGCTCAAACCGCGGATCTTCAACCGACTGAAGAAATACGCGGGACGTTGGGCAGCAGAGGTGCCTCCCGTACTTTGGAGCCTACGGACCACACCAACCCGATCGACCGGTTTCACGCCATTCTTCTTGGCATTCGGCGCTGAGGCCGTCTTGCCAATCGACCTGGACTACGGCGCCCCAAGAGTTCAATCCTTCGACGAAACCCGAGGGCTTGAATCCCAGCAAGACGCCGTCGACCAGCTCGACGAGGCACGGGATGTTGCCGTCATCCGCTCAGCCAAGTACCAACAAGCACTGCGACGCTACCACAACCGAAGGGTTCGAGGGCGAGCATTCAACATAGGCGACCTGGTTCTGCGCCAGATCCAGTCTAGCAAAGACAGGCATAAGCTCTCCTCTCCTTGGGAAGGTCCCTTCACTATAGTAGAGGTCCTCCGACCTGGCACTTACCGGCTCAAGGGTCCCGATGGCAACGTCACGTCCAACGCCTGGAATATTGAAAAGCTAAGGCAATTCTACCCTTAGTCCTTTTTTCTTTTCTAAACGTATTTACAATCATGCTCGCATTTGTTGGCACCGAGCAGCCCGACACACGGTCGAGTCCACGCGTAACGTTTATACTTAAGTCCTTAAACTAATCGGATCGGTTTTCCAACCAACCGCCGGGTTCACCCGATCGGATAACCTTTCTCTCCCGACCTAAACGCCACGACCTACGCCCTGGCGGCTACGGTTGCGAAGTGGTATTTTACGAAGGGAGAAAGTACCCGAGCCGGATAAGCACGGTCGCTCGGAAAACCGACCCGACGAGCAAGGTCGGAATACGAACGCTCGCGCTAACTCTCCGCGTGTCCCTTTTTTCCCTATTTTTTGGTCAAGTCTGAAACGTACCGATCACTACTCGGACGGTCCCCGCGGACCTAAAAACGACGATCCCAGCACGTTTCATCGACAGAAAACCAAAAAATAGCGGAAAGCAAAATACAAAACTTCTGAGCACCTTTTATTTCCGATTTAACAAACATTTACATTCATCGAAAACAAAAACTCTAACCAAAGTTTCTACCCCTATTCGAGGTTCTCCTCGCCGCCGTTGATCTCCGGACTTATCGTCCTGCTCCGGCGTAGCCTTGAGCTTCCCGCACGATTTTTGCCGCAAAGCACGGCAGAAATTGGTCGAGTCCCCGAGGTACTGCGGCAGGAGAGGCCCGGTCTGCCCGGACGCGCCGGATCTTGCCGACCTCCACGCAGTAGGAGAAGCACCAGAGCTCGCTGAGCCCCTCACGATGACCGCGCCCTGCACCCCCCCTGTGTGACCTCTATGGTTCCCGGGGGGAGTTGAGGCCCGTCACAGGAGCATCCTCCGCCGGCGAGGAGAATGGCAACACAATCGGGACGATCGGCAGCGCATTTATCAGCGCCGGCGTTGATGTCGCGTAGACTCCAGGCTCCCCGAAGGAGAACGGGCACGGGGAGGAACGGCGTTCTGTTCCAACCGTTGGGGTGCGCGCGGTAGCGGCTCCCTCGGATCAACAGCCGCAGCCTGCTGCTCCCGCTCCTCCTCCGCCTCCCGCTCCAGCAACTCCCAATCAACCCCGTCGTTCGACGGAGCCGCGACTACGAAACGGCCGGCTCGCCATTCCAACTCCTCCTCATCCTCAGCCTCTTGCTCAAGGGCGTCCCAGTCAATCTCATCGATTGGTGGGTTCTCGCCCTTGGAGTGGGGGTGGGAAGGCGGGGTGGCCATGGAAACAAATCAAGTGACAAGCCTTCAACCAAAGATGAAGCCGCAGCACCCGCCGTCCGCCTATTTATAGACGGCCCGCAGCCAGACGAAACGACGCGCCAAGGCGCCCCCACCAGCATTTACTACTACCGCACCTTTTCGACGCTGATAGTGCGGAAGTCGAAGCACCGCTGATATCCCGCATTGATGAAGATATCCCGGGAACCGCGCGCCCCATCCAACTCCGCGCCCGCATCAACACCGTGGACGACGGTAAAAACTTGACAGCACCCATCGTGGAAAGATAAGTGACACTCTCTTCCTTACGCTCGCTGTTACTCCTTCAAGTGGTGCGCGGCGGTAACAACCGAACCACCCCGCACCACTCGGGGGCTACAAGAGTCCCTGTAGGTCGGCAACCCGAACAATTGCCGGATCCTCCCGAACGGCAACCCTTTCAACCAGAGGCACTATGGCCTACGCCCCGGCGGCTATGGTTGCGAAGCAGTGCCTGATGGAAGAGGGATGTGCCCAAAGCGGAGCGACCCACGATTGGTCAGGAACACCCCTCCTCGCGGTCGCACTAACCAAGGGCCTTGTTCCGGAGCTTTCCCTTGTTTCCCCGACTCCACAAAATTGTAATGAACATACCAACCTACGCCCGACCCCCGTGGTCCCTAAGGCTATGGACGGTAAAATGTCCATCACAAGCAGAGAGCACGGAAATCAAGCATAAAGCAAAACCCTGACAGGCCCGCCCGGCCAACCTTTCTTAAAGCACGATTCAGTTCTTTACAAATTCAAAAAAAACTGTCTAGCTCCTTTCTTTACTAGTCCCGGTGAAGGACGTCGATCGGGGAGATCTGATCGGCGATCGCCCTGGCGTGTGGTTCGACTCGGAGCTCGAAAGCGTCAACCTCCTCTTCAGACCGGTTTGCGCCGACTACATCGACAAGATGTCGAGTTCGATACCGTTGTAGTAGGAAAGCGTGCAAACCAGTGCCGAAGTGGCCCCAAGAACAGCGCCGGCTGCCACCGAAGCCTCCACATGGTCAGGCACGCTGGCCAGGGCGCTCTCCAGCGAGATCGAGCCTGGTCGAGGGCCCTCCGGCCCCAGCACCCGATCGCGGATATCCCGGCCGACCGCTCGCAAAGATGTCAGCTCGGCCTGGTCCGCCTCCGACAGCCACCGCGTCGTCAAGGCCACATCGCGCGCCGTGATGGCTTCATCACGCGCCGCAACCGCCTGATCATGCGCCTCCTCCGCCACTCTCCGTGCCTCTGTGGCGCTCCCAAGGTTCTTGTGCAACTCTGCGCAAAACCAACAGCGCCGAAAGGATGCGGCGAGCTGACCCGAAAGTCAAAAAATACAGGGCGCCGGAGCGAAGACACTTACCCGACGTAGAAGCAACCAAGGCGCGGAGGTCCTCCTCGGCCTTTACCCGAGACGCCCGTTCACGCTCGCCCCGCTCCGAAGCGGTGTCGCGTTCCGTGGACGTGTCCTACGCAAGCTTCCGCGCCGCCTCGAGCTCCCCGCCGAGCCGGGCAGCGCTCGACTTGGCGCCCTCCTTCGCCCGAACCGCCTCCGCTAGGAGAAGTTCAAGCTCGGACACCCTCTCGTCCGAGGCCCGCTTCGCTCGGTGCTCCTTGAGCAGGACCTCCTCGGCCTCCCGGCGGGCCTTCGCCGCCTCAGTTTGCTCACGGCCCAAGGCTCCCCGAACATCTGACAACTCGGAGCGCAGTCGATCGTGATCCAACACGGCGGACGACCCCCGCTGGTTCTGAACCCGGATATACCCGGACTTGAACAGCGATCGGGTCTTCAAGCTCTACGGACAAGACCATCCGTCGGCCCTCAGCTCGACCGACCAAAAGGGCGAACGTGCAACAATACAAGCAAATTACCTCAACTCTCCGAAAGGTCTCCCCGGAGACAACCCCCAGCCTCGCGTTGAAGGACTGGAGCACAGCTGACAGCGCCTCGCGAACCCGGTCTGCCTCGGCCGTAACCTGCCGGCAGATCTCTCCAACCGCGGTCCACTCGCCTCCCTCCGCCTCGTCATCCAGAACTACCGGCGGCGAGCCCGGCAGTGTCAACGGCGAGATAGGAACGCGAACAGACGCCCCGGCTGCCCGCGAAGACTCGACAACCACTTCCTCCCGCGCCGTCCCGACGACCGTCTCCGCCCTCGCATCCCCCGTGGCTTCGGCAGGAAGGGAGGGCCCTCGGGTCAACGGCACGGTGAACCCCGACGACATAACCGCGCCCAACGGAGGGGTCCCCGTCGGGGGCGGTGGAAGCTCTTCCCCGCCCGCTTCACCCGCCGAAAGCGGATCCAGCTCGACTCGAGCACCGGGGTCCTCCTCGGACCCCGACACGACCGACGGCTCCGCCGATTGCTCGGCCACCGACCCCGACGCCGTGGCGATCCTCGCCTCCACTGCCGGCAGCTCAGTGCCCCCCGCCCCGGCGGGGAGCACCGTAACCCCCGATCGGTCCACCTTGGCCGACGAGGCGCCTGCCGACGACGCTGGCGGCGGTAGCTCCAACCCCTGCGTGGGAGCCACCGGGCGCGCATTCGCCACCGCAACCGCCCCCGTGTAGACCCTGCACGCGACGACAAGTCAGGAAACCACGAGAGCAGTCTTGAATTCCAAAAATTTGCCAGCTGGCAGGAAGGGAGTACTTACCGCGTCGAGCGCCTGCACGGTACTTTCCTCCCCCCCGCCGAACCTCCCGGTGGGGATGCGTCGGCCCTCCGTTTTCCCCGAGCATCCGGCACCGCCCCCTCTGGGGGCTCGGCAATGGCGCGAAGATCGTTACTCCCCGACCGCGCCGCCTCCAGCGTCCGGTCCCGTATCAGACGCAAGGGGCCTGCCGTCGCCCCCCTCGCCTTCAGAGCGTGAAGACGACTCCGAGTCGCCCGATCCCGTGTCGGTCGTATCGGAGGCGTCCTCGCCGCGGGACCGCCTCGCCTCCCGCTGCCTCTTCTTCAGCTCGGCCGCCCTCTTCTTCTCCTCTTTGTGAGCGGCATCTAGCGCCTTCCTGGCCTCCCGAGCCTGGACCCTCGCCTCTTTTTCCTCGGGTAGGTCCGGCCGAGAAATCATCCGACCAAGCCCCTGCGAAGAAACGGGAGAGTCGGTCAAACCGGCCAAAGAAAGAAAGTAGGCGGGGGAGCCCTCTAGCATACCAAATCAGAGCCGTGACCCGCCATTAAAGGTGCGGGAGCTTGGGACACCGCCACAGACAAGCCGCCACCCAGGACGGAGAGCACCCGAGCATCGACCTCTGTCGGGGGGAGCCCGAAGTCCAGCATCCTCATGGGGTCGGATGACCCTGTATACTCGAACATGGGGTGCGCCCTCTCCGCAAGGGGCTGCACGCGCCTCTCCATGAACGAGCATGCGACAGCCTCACCGTTCAAGCCGCGCTCCTTCAAAACCCGGATCTTCTCGACGATCAGCTGCACCTTGGGCCACTCCTTCCGGTCGGGACCCCAAGCCCAGCATTCTTCGCCCTTTGGGAGCAGATCGGAGAAATGCGGTGCGCTGTTTCCCACGTTCCTGACATAAAACCACTCGGGATGCCAGCCCCGGTTGGACTTAGGGAGCTCCAGGTCGATGTACTCCGGCGCCCGATTGGAGCGCAAGTACAACGCCGCGCCTCCGAAGGCCGCCCCCTGGTTCGTCGCCTTGTCCTTCACCAGGCGACTGGAGAAGAAGTACTTCCACAACCCCCAGTGCGGCTCGATGCTGAGAAACGCCTCGCACAGCGCCATGAACACCGCGACGTGAAGCACGCCATTCGGGTTGAGTTGGTGCACCTCCACCCCGTAATAGAAGAGGAGTCCCCGGGCGAACCTGTGGAGGGGAAGCCCAAACCCGCGCTCATAGAACCAAGCATGCGCCACGATCTCGTCAGCATGTGGCTCGGGATCCGCCACCCGGAGACGTCCCGCGGCGAAAGAAAACCTTTCTTCTCCAAGCCAACTGCGCGGGAGGAACGGGTGGAGCACTCCGGCCACATCCTCAAAGCACAGACTGAAGCGACGACAGGGAACTGGTGAAAACCTTCTCTCTCTATCTCTCTCTCTCTCTCTCTCTTTCCCCTCCTTTCTCGTCGCAGGCGAGGGCAAGAGTCCCGAGCGTCAGAAGCGAAAGCGGATGGCGCCGTGGCCTCTCCCATTCTCCCCCATATATAGGAGGCAGACCAACGGGAGTCGAGTGGACGCGGGTTGAGGCAACCACCCCACGCCGCGATAAAGTGTCGCGTCGCTGTAAGTACACCAGTTACCAATCCCCCCACTACGCATTAACTGCTGTCAGAAAACCGCCAGGAAGGACAGGCGCCACCTCGAACGGCACCCCCCAGCACCCTCTCGGTCTCTACCTCCGGGTTGAGCCAGAGGCGCGATAAACGACACCGAGGGCCCGCCGGACTGCTGAAGGCCCTGAGACCACAAGAAGCTCGACAGCTTGCACCCTAGGCCCAGGCCAACGCTGAAAGGTGCGGAAACCCGGCCGCCAAGCGGATCCGGCCCCACCTCAGCGAAAAACGAGCAAGGGGTGAGGCCGAGGCGAGCCCCCAGCGGGCCCCGAGTTGGGTCGGCGGACGACCCAATCGCCTTAACTCACGGCCGAGACCATACCTCACACTCTCGCGAGCCGTCGGCCGACGGCGGCAATAAAGCGCTCGGGTTGGCGGACGACCCGGGGACCGATACAGGATCGAGTAAGGAAAGGTTCTTCATGGATCGCCCCCAGTGGGGTCGGATGCCCACGCCGGGATCGTCCGCTAGGGGGCCCCCTCGCGAGGAGGCCTCCAGGTTCCACTCGGATCACCCGCTAGTAGCTCCGCGAGAATGGCGCTCGAGCCGACGAAGGCAAGCGCGCGTCTCTCACCCCCTCCAGGTCCCACACCTGCGGACGGGGCGTAAAACGTGGGACAGACGGTAACCCCTCCACCCGACAGCAAAACTCGCCCAGCTCCGGCGTGAAACGAGCCACAACTCGCCCAGCTCTGGCGTGAAACGAGCCACAACTCGCCCAGCTCCGGCGTGAAACGAGCCACAGCTAGCCCCGCCCCGGATCAAGCACAAGCGTATGAAGCACGGGCGCCACGTGCCCGCCGGGGCGACCACCTCGAGCGCCGGCGGCGTGGCACGGCCGGCACTACGTGGTCGCCGGGCGATTACCATCTGCGCCGGCAGCTCGACCGGGCGCCACGTGTTCATCGGGACGACCAGCCATCGCGACGCCCGGCCGGCCGGTACTGCGTTCGCCGGGCGATTGCCGATCGGCTAAGGCCCGGCGGCGGCCGGCGCCACGTGCCGCCGGAGCGACCACTGCGTGCGGCAGACGGCACGTTCGGATACCACGTGTTCACCGGGCAACCAGCCGATCATGAGCCGGCGGCACGGCCGGGCGCCACGTGCCGCCGGAGCGACCACTGCTGCGCGCCCGGCACGGCGACACCACGTGTCCGCCGGGCGATCACCTCTCGCCGCACGGCGGCACGGCCGGGACGCCACGTGTCCGCCGGGGCGACCACCGCACTGGGCGCCTGGTGCCGCGGCCTGCTTGCCACCTGTCCACCCGGCGACTACCTTTAAAACGGCAACGTGGGCGCCCGGGTACAGAAATATACTGCGATCGGACCCCTCCGACACCGCAAAACGACAACCGAGCAAGGCATAACCCCCCGACCTGCTCTCCGACCAGCTCGGGGGCTCGGGGGCTACACCCACCGGGTGCGCTCGAGCGCACCCGGTCGAAGTTTCTTCCCGACCAAACCCAGCCAGGTTTCCCGGCACAGCAAAGCAACAACCGAGCAAGGCGTAACCCCCCGACCTGCTCTACGACCAGCTCGGGTGCTCGGGGGCTACACCCACCGGGTGCGCTCGCGCGCACCCGGTCGAAGACTCTGATCAAAGCCAGACGTGCCACGGCACGGAAGCAAAACCCTCGAGCACCTCTCCGACCTGCCCGGGGACTACTGACGAGTACCTATACCATGGGTACCCCCAGCGGCCCAGAAAGACGCACGGGCCGACCAGGCCAGTCGAGGCCCGAAGTCACGACCACCGGGCAAGGTCCGAAATCACGACCAAGTCTCCGATATCCCAGAGAA
Source organism: Rhipidocladum racemiflorum (assembly GCA_036346355.1). Lineage (NCBI taxonomy): Eukaryota > Viridiplantae > Streptophyta > Magnoliopsida > Poales > Poaceae > Rhipidocladum > Rhipidocladum racemiflorum. The sequence continues at coordinate 9,379,240 of CM070583.1, forward strand.
GCGACGGCATTTATTACGTATTGAGCGTATTAAATGCCAGCCTTAATGACGATGACGTAGCGGCACAAGTTCCCGACCCTCGCATTTACTACGAGCGGCGCAGCGATTACGCCAACCAGCAGCAGGGCAGGGGGAGTCGGCGGCCAGTCCCATCAGCCCGTCACTTTCGGACGACCGTGAGGACAGGAAGGGAAAGCCCCCTAGGGACAGTCTTTTCCTTTCTTTTCTAACCAACAGTGTAACCTTCCTCCTCGCCTATATAAAGGGGGAGGGGCGAGCATGTGAAAACAACGCACAATCAAGAATCAATACGATCCATCCCACACGAACTGGAGTAGGGACGTTCAGCCCAAACCAGTATACATCTTGTGCTCACCTGAGTAAGCCGTTCGAGGAGAGGGAGCGTGCACCCCCCTTCAACCTATACAAATTCACTAGCCGGTGCCCGAAACACCTACACCTGGTCGGCGCCTGGGTTCCTGCGGTGCTCACCCGTGGTCCGATCCACACCCGGCTTGGTGGCTGCCCGCCTTCACACCGATCCGGTCCCCAACCTCGGCTTCCCTTGGTTTTTACCTTCACCCTCACTCTCTTGCTAAATGGAAATGCTACCTCTGCTATTGCTTATGGAGTGGTTCAAGAATAGGGTGATGTTCATTTTTCGTACTATGATTTACTCATTCTAGGGCCTGATTATTGTTAAGCTCTCTACTCCCTTCTTCTTCTGCCGAATGCAACTAAATGATGCATGAGTTCTAATATTTTGTAATAGGGTCAATTTTTGATCTGATTCAGAACCATTTCTTATACTTGTCTCTAGGGTAATCAATTATTTTGGTTAGTCTTTATCATTCTCTAATGATTACTGTTGTTTGGTAAAAGAAGCAGTTGTGTAATCGATATCTAGACATCGATTCCTATTAGCTTGGGTATAAACTGCTGTATCGCTAGATTTTGCATGGGCTAGTGGCTTTCATGGGTTGACAACAGTCTCTGTTTATTGAAAGGCTTATTTCCATGTCTGATCAATCTAGTCTGTTCTTTACTCTGCTATGATTCTTAAGCTTTCAAACCAGATAATGGTAATCGAGATTCGGTTTAGTAACATGATTACATGATTAGAATATATGTGCCTAAAATTTGGAATTGGAGAGTACTATTCATGCCTGTTTTTACATGCTTAAGTCTATCACTATCTTTACTGAATGACTGGCTAAGTTCTTTGCTGAGATTTGGGGATTTCTCCTAACTTTCCTATTTGGATAAACGCACTGTGTTCTTACTAAGTAGTCCAAGATACTTGCTATGCTCTGACACAATATGAATCTGTTACATGTACAGTTTGCTTATATGGATTAATCACTTGACAGGGTCGGTGATAATTTTCAAACATGGATTTATGGCATGCTAGTAGTGGCTTTGTTTTGTTTACACAGTAGATGATGATCTTGTTGCCATTGATTGCTTAATAGCTATGATTATATACTGATGGATCATGATCTATAAATATTTGTGAGTGGATGGGTTGTCTTAGTAAATGATGAATTGATACTAGGCCATGTAGTGGGATTATTGCTCCATTTTCGGTTTATGATGATTAATTTAGTTGGATGGCAAATAGTGGTATTGTGGCGATACTTATGGTTATTGTCGCCCGTTAGGGAGTGAGGCAATACCGTGGGGACGTACGATATCACTTAATTCCAACCACTAATTGAAATCGGTTTTAAGTCCATTTTGGTCGATGATGCAACTAATAAAAATAACTAAAGATGATACATGGGTTGGATGGCTCGTGACGATGCCCTAAACCTTGCCGTGCGTCGGGGGAGCACGAATAGCTTAGGGAACGCACGATGCAACCCCCACGACATAAAATTTAAAGCCGAGACCAATCTTTTATTCACTAAACATCTTTTCTTTAGTCGGTTTTGCTATTGCTAAAACCATGTTTTCATACTGGTGGTTCATCGGATTGAATTATTACCTTTGATGAAAATGAGATGGGGGTTATCTGTTGCCGAGAATTGATTTGATGAAAAGGTAAACTTGCTCCTGTCTTCGTGACTCTTCTGGGTTTCCTCCTCCTCGTTGGTTTGGTGGCAGTCTTCCTAGGGGTTTATCCTCCTGGGTATTTGAGGCTCCTGAGGCTTACGTTGATAGTGCCCTGGGAGTATTGTTTTGTACTGGGGCTTATGAGGCTTGTGTGGCTTTTATAGCTACAAGATGGGCATGCAACAGGGTTTGAAAAAGAGTTGGGTCTTGCGGCTGGATTGATTTCTCATTTAATTCTTGTCAGGGTAATAATATGGGCTTAAAACCCAATGTACTTGATTGGCTGGGTATTGCTTTAGAGGTGTCGGTCGGCCGGAGGGATGGCTTGGTTATATTGCTTATGTGGCTGGATCTTAGCCTTGACCCATGTGCTTGGCCGGTTGGCTATTCTGGGGAGTTCGGCTGGGACTGTCATGGCTGATCCTGGGGCTTTCATTATCTTCGTGCTTAACCTCTGGTTCCATGCTTCTAAAGCTTGGCCTCGGCTGGGCATTGGAGGTTGCGGCTGGACTGCTCTGGAGAGTTCTGGTTGGGTCTGGAGTGGGTTGTACTGTCCCTTTTGCACAGTGTTGTGGCCTCATCTCTATTTCACTATAATTTCACTATTTTACTGTGATAGAATATTTCTATCTCGCGATATTTTCTAAATACTCGCGTCTACAGTTTAAACATGTTTGTTATTGCCGGATGATGCAAATCCTAATCGCGAGAGGAGCTAGATTGGCCCCCAGACAATCTAGGGTACCTCATTGAGCGATCAATCAATTAATTAGCTAACGGCAATTCTTTCTCTTCTATTTATTGTATTTAATTTAACGCATTTACTCCATTCTTATTCTTATATGAGTACAATTGAATATGCAGGTCTAACATTGCAGATCAAGTTAGCACAGGAGCTGGAGCTTATAGTTTTGTAGTTGTGATTGGATATAAAATTAGATAGTTGTATAAGTTGTAATTCATACGATTGTTGTATGTCAATAGAGATTCGTGTATTCCCTCTTTACTGTAAATGCAAACTACGATGTATTAATATACTCAGTGTTATAGTTTAATCCTCTGCAATGAATACTTTTGATCAGGAAATGACAATTGGTTTACTTTATTTACTAATGTACTATTCATAGACAATCTTATTAATTAAAATTAATCATTCAAAGGTTTACATGTATTCATATTAATTTCTTTTGACTAGTCAAAGAATCCTTATGAATAATCTAGAATTCTCAAGTTTTATACTAGGAAATTCTGTCTTCATACCATTATCTCTTAACAATTTTACTTTTCCTAAAATCTGTAATTTAATTATCCTTTAAGCAAGATATCTATTAAAAGCTTCTAAATTCTAGGAAAGGTAACAATAAATCAAATTAATATTTTAATATTTTAAAATTTACTGTTCTGTAAATTTGGGGATGTTGCATCTAAAACCCTTGATCAAATGATTTGTAAAATGATTCACATTTGTTAAATGTCACATATTGTTACATTGACTCGTATAAGACAATGGAGGGTCTATCTCGATCTTTTACTCACAAAGGGCCGTGAGTAAATTGCTATTATTCATTCTGATACATGTTATTTCAATTAGTTATCAAACTGCTTTAAATTCAAATTATGCTTTCCATTATTATTCAGTATTTACAATTCAAATTTTTGCTTTGCGCAAAACAACCATAGAAACCCACTTTCTATTCAGCTTGCATATATTATAGGTTTTGAAAACACTACAGGTCTTGCAAGTACCAACGTACTCAACTTGCTTTAACGTGGTTTTTAGGTGAAGAGCACGAATATCCTGACAACGATAACGATAATGAAGAACTCGTGATTTATGGTGACGACTGTACTCTCTAAGTTCATCTCGTATGTTGCCTGTGGAGTTTTGGGCTAGTTGGCAAACAATGAGATGTGGTCTTTTTTTACTGCTACTTTTGGTTATGTAATATTAATATGGAACATCTGATGTAATAAAAGTTAAACTTGTGTATGGCTGTAATTCAAAATTGTGTTTGTGCGTGCCAGCCACTGATCATGGGAATGGCACAGAAAGCACTTAAGAACCTTGTTTTTATGTTACACTATGGCATAAAAATGGGGGTCTCACAACAGGACTAGGGTTTTACCTCCTCCGCAGAGGGCCCGAACCTGTCTAATCCCTTGTCTCGTGTTACCATCGAGTTCCTAGTCTAGCGCATTGTCCCCCACATATTCTCACCCCCTCATATTATTGCCGACACCAAACGTCGACAGGTAGCCTAGAGCCGATAGTAGTCATAAACGAAGAGCTCCATTGGCTTCCTCTATTCGTTCCCGAGTAAAATATCAAACGATGGAGCAAGAGTTTTCAATACTAGCCAACAACTCTTAAGGGATGGAGAAATTGGTATATCAGAGTAGCAGCTAAAAAGATTCCCTTGTGGGAATGGATCGGAATAGCGTAGTGCCTCCCTCTTTCTCTAGCCGATGCTCAAGCAAATGAATCAATGATCGCTTCAGCTTGTTATTTCTGGTCGAACACTTTCAATGCACTCATGCTTAGACCAGGCCCCGTCGGCCCAACACTTTTGGACATGAAAATGTTGTGCTGCCTTAGGCTCGACAGAGAGAAACTGTTGGCTTTCAGCCAGAAGCCACAATACAAGCTCATTTATACCAAAGGTGAAGGCTGGAGCTAATATATAAAACAGAACAAAGAGATAGGATGATTATCAGACAATGAACACGTAACATTTCTAAACATGTGGCTAGACTGATACCTTTTCTATGAAGCATCCCTTGGGCTGACGCAGGTGTTCCAAACTTTGGCAGAGCAGCTGGTAAAAGCTGCCGACTTGCCTTAGGAAAAATGTTCCTTGGGGTAGTGTTTCAAATAATGCACATTATTAGGGTTGGCTTTTCACAGGCCAAGGCCAGTATTCAGTTGGCAATGTCGGCGGTCCTCTCTAGTTTGTGCAAGCCTGGCTGTATTACATTTTAGTCGGCCATTCAGCATTGACACTATTACAATATCGGCTTTGCCCTGCGAAGATGTACTGGAAGATCAAGAGCCTCAACTCAGAAGCAGCCGATCTTTTAGGGAGAAATACATTCTGTGTGGCAGCGAAGAGTACACCAAGTTAACCCCTGCTGGAGTAAGAAGATTTGTAGCTTTACTTTTTCAACTGAACAAGAAAGATTTCTTGCTGGGCGACTTCTTCTGCTACAAGGAAGCTGACAATTTTCCACATCTTTCATTCATTCACTTGGTGATAGAAAGCATCGACATGCCAGATGAGACCATTGATCTATTCAAATTGTTCCTGTCTCCAAGTGTGCTATTAGTCGGTCTTCATGCAAAGAATCAGACATTCCATCCTTCAGGCGAGTTTCATCATCTAGCAGTATATGTCTGTCAACTTGGATTTGGGCAAGTAATCCCGAGCCTTTCTTAGCTTAATTAGCTCAACCCAAGGGAAAGGATTCACAAAGCTTCTACTACTGCCACAGTTTTGAGTATGGCTGACGACCTTCAACTTTAGAGTTTGTCTCGCTTTTAACTCCACAACCAATGCTCCTTGGACTTCACTGACTGGTGGGTAAAAATAGGGCAATAATATCATCAAAAAAATTTCCAGAAGATCTGACACTTTCTGCGCTTATAGGCAATTTTTCCCCAGTCTACCTGATTCCTCAGAGACGACCAACTCTGATACTAGTAGGAGTTCTAGCAACGATGCTAATTCTTACAATCACACTAACACAACTCTAGTTGATATTACGGGTGAGGTATTCAGCTGATGTAGACTTCTTTATACTAATCTTCACATTAGTTCTCCGAATTAGAACTGATCGGCTTCGTTCTTTTTCAGACCAAGACATTGGGCAAAAGACCCGCTTGGGACCCTTCGGGCGTCAACCAAGCTAGCAAGAAACCATGATCATCAGCTATAGTGGCACTATCCGGATACACCTCCGGCTCCTTGGGCATCCAAGCCCCATCCCTCTCTGATTTGCAGAATAAACAATCAAGTAGGTGTACTATATCAACTTAATTTATACTTTATTCCTACTTCTATTGTCTCCAATTACTCAAAGTCAATTTTGCCTTTTAGAGCCAAAACGCAGTCACCCCTATAAAGATGGTGGTTAAAAGGGGCGCAAAACTAGGTCAGTCGACTCACGAAGAGTCGGTTGAAAGTTCACTGCACGCTTCTGCTGCGGACAAGGTAATAGACTATCTCTTACCTTGATAACCCTTTTACAAGACCATTCGGCTAATAAATTTATAAATTTGCAGTGTGCATCCTCTCCTCCTCAATTCGTCCTGCCTACTGACATCGGCTTGCTTGAGGACACGAGCAACCTCCCTCCTCCTGCTTCTCAGCTGACACCACATGCACTGACCATGAAGGCAACAACAGTTTCCATAGCTGTCACCAAGTCGACTTCCAACCTTGGCAATCTGCTTAGCTTTGATTTTTCTGATATTGAGGAGGAAGACGATCGCATCCCAACAGACATTGATAAAATCATTGATGAAGCAGAAGGAGCGTCGGCTCATGTTTTGGCCACCCTCGGCACAAAAGACTCCCTACAGAAGCTTTTCAGTCTACTCCATGGTCCATCAGCCACACTCGTGGATAACTCCCAGCCGATCAGGGATCTGATGGACCAGGTGAAGGCCGACCTCCCCCAAGAAAGTTGTGCGGCTCTTCTTGACGTCGACTTGAAGGACCATGTGGAGGTTCATCCATGTTTGTGATGAGTATTTGACTTTATTTGAGCAAGGTATGCTTATATTTGAGTTTGATTTGAATTAGAATTCAAAAGGAAACAATTTGAGTTGTGTTAGCTTTAGGCAAACGATCAAGATAAGATTTTTGTTTGAGCATGTGTGATGATTATGATCTTTTTGGGCATTGCTATGTGATGGGTTTTCCTTATCTTTGATGGTTGCAGGACGACGATGCTAGGTCATGGTGAGGCAGAGGATGATCGGGACTAGGCGAGGTGCGTCGGAGGTCTAGACGGTCGAAGATCGTCGGAAGATGATTGGAGATGGAGTTTGGGCAAGTCAAGAAGACAAAGAAAGGCGATGATACAAGCTAGATGCCGTGACGACCGATGAGGGCTACTGGATCGTGGTCTAGTTGATAGGATAGCAGGTCTAGGTAGTATGCTTTGAAAACCATGCAAGAAAACCCATTATGTGTGTGGGTTATGGGTTGGCCTTGCATGGCTGTGTGAGTGGGTTAATCCTAGCCCTTGGTGTAGTGCTCTAGGGTTGAGGGACTCATCCAAGGATGGTAGGTGGCCCAAGAGTAGTATAAATAGACGGGGAGGAGTGCCCACCCTCACATAAAGGTTATAGACGTTTTTATGCTCCTTTGAGCTTTGTCCACCTTGTAGAAAGGCTTTGTAAACCTCCCCTTCCTGCAATGCAAATCATTTTCATTCATACATGAATTTACATTACGCATTTACTTTATGTCTTAAATTCAGTATTTCAATTCCGCATTTAAATTCCCGCAATTTACTTTCTCGCAATTTGGATTTGCCTCCCCTCCTTCTACATGCTGTTGATCTAGGATGTCTTAAGGGTGCTCATATGGTTTTACATCTCTCTTGCACCCTAGGAAAGACTAGAGATCAAGTTTATATCAAGTTGCAAATATGTCCTAAACTTGTTCTTCGCGCAGCAGTCAGTATTTGATTTTTAAAAAAAAACTAGAAAAATCCATTTTGGGTGATTCTTGTTGGAGAAGGTGCTTGAATCATATATCCATCTATGAAAAAATTGGAGAGTCTACTGGTTTCACTATTTGGGCGCTATGAGGTGAATACCGAGCCCCAAACTTTCTGCTCGAAGTTCCATTCTATCTGTGGTGTTTTATTTTTTTTCTGATTGATCTACAAAGCTTTTTGAGGTAGTATTTTGTGGAGTGCTTCAAGACACATTTTCCCCAAACTAACTAGCTGTGTTGTATTTCTATTAGGAATTTGGTGTGGAACAACTTCGTGATAGATAGCTCCAACCAAAGGTTTTTCTTTACCGCCTTTAGTTTACCTATCTCTCTATAAGACACCTCATTTGGCTATCTCTTTCCTTCTCTTTCTCTGCTGCGCTTAAACGCTGATGATCTTCCCGTCGAGCACTGTAGCACGGCACTGTAGTGTGGGGCTACTGTAGCAATTCGAGTACTGTAGCGCCGAGACTTGCTTCGATCGCACGCCCGCCGTTGGCTTTCTTTCTTTGTTTCTGCGTATTGCCAGCCGATGCCTGTTCTATCTTTTTCTAGAAACCCTCGTTCTGACTCATCCTCCTCAAACTACCAGTCTTCCTTTTTATATCATAGCATTGTTCAGCCCGATCCGCCTAGCTGCATGTGCTCCTTCTGCACGCTCGACCCACCTGGCCGCCTGCGCTCCATCTGCACGCTCAGCCCACCTAGCCGCCTGCGCTCCTCGGCCCGCCTGTAACACACATGCACACACATGCACATATTGTAACACCCCGGCATCTAGTATGCCCGAATGCTACCAAACATAGACTAAACATCAACTAAATACCATACATGAAGACAAATTTCAGCAAAGGCACAAATGCTAAACACCGAAATTTCGGCAGCATCTCCTTTGTTTTATCATGATTTGAACAATAGCAATATCATAGCAAAATATTTCATAACATAAGACATCTAAAGCAGCAATATATAATGGATAAAACATCATCATAAACAATTAAACCAAAACCAACCACACAAACATCTATAGCTAAGCAAAGAGGATCAACAGCACATTAAAATTAATCCATACACCTAGTTCAGGGCACTATTATTATGATCATGACTCAAGGTTGGTAAATGTGACTGGAACTCGTGAAGATGTGTAGCTAATGCCCTTTCCCACATGCCAGTGTCATGGTACCTAAAAAAACAACATAAACACAAGCGTGAGTTCATCACTCAGCAAGTATATTGCAATGGTACAAACAAAAACAATTACATGGCTACAACAACTCACATCATGTATATCATCTCATTCATGTTCACAAATCATTATCATCATCATTATGTATGCAATGCGATGCGATGCTCATATCTCCTTGGAAACTCATACCGGTATGGTTGAGTACACACCCGTCGGTGTGCACCCTCTCCCCCCTTCCATCCCAAAGATGAAGGGTGCCTACTCCTCGCTTCCCCACACCGCGGTGGATGGAATCATGTGAGACCCCGGATCGGCTATCCAGAATCTCCTGTGTATTTCCTTACTAGTCCCAGATCAGTAGCTAGTACACACAGTCACAGTGATACTTCGTTGCCAGACAAAACGAAACTTGCAATATAAATATTCAAGTACGGGCCACATGGCCACTTATTACAATACTCGGTCTAAAGACCGGAAACAAAGCAGCGGAAACAAAAGCGAAACAGGCAGACGCCAAACGCCACAGGCGACGACTAGGAACGCGACTAGTCCTCCTGGCAATCCTCCTCGAAGAATTCCTCTTCCTCCTCGACGGCATCTCGAAAGTTCTCTAAAGATGACAGCGTTGATGTAGCACGTGAGTACAAACGTACTCAGCAAGTCGGGGAAAGTATGCTTATGTGGGCTTTCCAAAGGAAGCTTAGTAGGGTTCATTTGCATAAAGCCAAATTTTATTAAACCATACTTAGGTAATAGCATTTCACAAAGCAACTTTTCGCAATTCTTTTTAATCATTAAAGTATGTAATATTGTGGTGAGGTTCTATCCACCATCACCGACATAGAAGGCTCTAACCGCCAGATTTTACATACCCAGGTTGATCATGTGACTCCATCCGTCAAATACAAACACAGGCTCTTTCCACCTGGTTGGCTCTATCCGCCAAACAACATCCGAGAGTTCTAACCACTCCCGAACCCCAAAACAAAACACTTTTCTGTTTTCGAAACCAAAACCAAAATCTACCAATATGAAAGCATTCCTTGCTTTGCCTATGACCGTAGGCATGGCTATTCGAATAGTTTTACTCTGTAGAGGTGTACAACTTTACCCACAAGACACGATCATCTCTTAATGCCAAGCTATTAACACACTTCCTTTGGTGTGCCGGCAGAGAGATCGTGACAAGGCCGTTACAATGTATCTACCTAACTAGACCCACCCGCTGAGGTTTCACCGCTGTTAGGGTTCCATCCGCCCAGTACAGAAGCCCCCTCTTGCGCCGTGTGAGAAAAACAACAATTGCCTCCGTCCGGCATTCACATTCAACCGAGTGGTGAGTCTAAGCTAGGCTTCTACAAATTAGTTGGCCAGGTCGTACCATTATAGACATGTGGTAGTACGGTTATGCTTAAAATGGCAATCATAAGCGTCGGTCCTTATATGACTTGGGACGGTACTTGCACAAAAGGATCAAGGCTTGATCCGCTCCCACCCGACATTCCATGCCGCCCAAGTCGAAATCATTTTTCCTTTTCTTTTATTTTAGAAAACAGTACCATAATCGTAATAATAGCTTTCAAACCACATTTGAAATCATCATTTTTGAATAATCCCACCCATGGATTTCTTTTATCGGAAAAGGCCCTAAGCAATTCTACCGTACTACATAGCAAAGGATACCGTATAAGCGTAAGCACGGTATAAACAATGTCCTAGGGTTACAAGTGACATGGATATCAATCACAAAGGAGGAATATTGCAAGTGGGAGTAACTAGATACTTATACTTGAAATATGATAAAAGATAGCATGCAATTGTATAAGACATTTAAAACAAGTTCAAAATCTTGGGATCAAGATGCATCAAAGAGACTTGCCTTCGTTTGCGAAAAGGTCGTCGAACGCGTGAAGTCCGGCGGCGGCGTCGGCGGTCGCGTCGGCGGTCTCGTCTACGCGCAAATCGAGGCAACAAATAAATACCAGAAAATAAATAAAATCTAAAAATTACAAAATTAGTACTGGCAGGTAGATCTTGATTTTAGATGAATTTAGAAATTTGAATGGGATCAATCGGAGTTCGGATGAGAAAGTTATGAGCTTCCAAAGTTTGAATTTAAAATAAATCGGAAAACCGGGAATATTCCCGGAATATTCCGCGTTTGACTGGTCAACCGTTGACTGAACTTTGACCGAGCTTTGACTGGACTTTGGCTAGGATTGAGTCTATGACAGTGGGCCCCACATGTCATCCTCAAGGGAAAGGCTTCTCCAACAAGCTTGCCATGGAAGCCATGGCCATGGCATGGAGGAGAGAGAGAGCTTGAGGGAGAGAGAGAGGGAAGGAACGGCCGGTGAGTGGTGGCGAAGGGGTCGCCCGGCGTGGCGGCCGTGATGGCCCGGCCGGCAGGCGTGGCGGCGAGGCCGGAGGCGTGGGCGTCTTGGCAGCGCCGACGCGCCGGGCGGCACGACGGCCATGTGGCGGCGCCGTGGCATGATCGCCGGCCAAGCGAAGCGGTCGCCGGTGGCGGCGGCGTCACGGCGTAGGCGGCGCGAGTATGAAGGAGAAACAAAAAAAAAGAGAAGGCTCGTTTCCAAAAAAATCCGGATTTTTACTCATTTTGCATGAAATTAACCCAAACAAAATCCTAGAATCACTAGAGAACATCCTTAAGGAGCTAGGAAACCATGAATTGAAGCAAAACTCACCGAATTGGAGAAATCGGCGACGACGGAGATTCGGCCGAAAATGGAAAACGCGAAATTAAATGCGCCAATGATTGATGCAACCTAAAATGGACGATTGGGTTAGAAAGTAGACTCATCCACGGTCACAAGGAACCAAGTGGCATGATGAATGGCTCACCGGAGAGGGAGAAACGACTACGAACTCAAGAACTCCGAAAAAGTATGACCCGAGCTCGGTTTTCTTGATCTAGAGAACAATTGGAAGGGAGATGCAAAAAGGGGCTTATACCACCGGAAAGAGGGCTTTTATACGGTGAGATTGGAAGTGGTGGTGCGGCGTTTGGACGAGAAACGGCTGAGCTATTGCGATTTTAATGCGAAGGGACGGTTTTCGGTTTTTGGGTGTCCGTGCGAATTCCGGCGAGTTCTCTGGTGAGAGGAGGTGGGGGATGCGAAGAGGACGACGCTCCGAATCCAACGCAACCGGCCGTTCGTCGATTGGAGTTGCGTGGAGGGAGTTACAAGCATTTAAAGAAGGCCTCCCTCCATTGATGCATGCTTGGAGCTCCATTGCTCATGCATGGCTAGAGGAAGAAGATGACACTATTCACTTGCCACGTGTCACTCCCTCATTGGCCCTCTTTTACGTAAATGCTCCGCCCTAGAGAAAAATTAGGAAAAATGGCCTAAAAATTCCGGAAAAATTCCTAGAGCCATTTTAGATTATTTGGAACTCAATGGAATTGGTTTGGTTGAATTTGGATAAAATTTGTGGAATTTAATATTCCAGAGCGAATTGCGGGCATTAAACAAAAGCCGCGCGAGATAAAATAGGAACGGAGGTCCAAAAATTCGGGGATAAATTCCTAAAATCATTTCGGAATATTTGGAACATTTTAGAAGTGGTTTGGAGATTTTTGGAGCACTTATGGACTCGGGTGAATTTTAGAATGCACAGATCGAAAATCCGATTTTTCGCCCGGGAGGGAATTAATTCCCGATTTCGAAGGGGAATGGATGCCAGGTTATTTTAAACACCAAAGAAACTCCAAATTTTGAATTTACTTTATTTAAATTAGGTTTTTCTCCAGAAAGCGAAAATGAGGATGTTACAAACCTACCCCCCTTAGAGAGAATCTCGTCCCCGAGATTCAGAAGAAGAAAGAAAGAGGTCTGGAAACTCTGCTCGAAGATCTTCTTCACGCTCCCAGGTAGCCTCCTTTTCAGAATGATTGCTCCACTGTACTTTACAAAACTTGATCACTCGGCTGCGAGTTCGACGCTCGGCCTCATCCAAAACCTTGACTGGATACTCTGGATAAGACAGGTCTTCTTTCAATTCCATTCTCTCCAATGGCATCTGATGCTCAGGAACTCTGAGACATTTCTTTAATTGAGACACATGAAAGACATCATGCACTCCTAACAGCTGAGGTGGCAACTTCAATTTGTAAGCTACTTCTCCTTTTCTGGCAATCACTGGAAACGGTCCGATGTAGCGGGGCGCTAACTTCCCACTAACTCGGAATCGCTTCATTCCTTTGAGAGGGGATACCTTTAGGTATACATGATCTCCAGGTACAAAGCTTAATTCCCGTCGACGATTATCCGCATAGCTCTTCCATCTTGATTGAAATTTGTCTTGATTCTCTCGGATCTGTTTGACTTGCTCTTCGGCCTCTTTTAGGACATCAGTCCAATGATCGACCACCTTCATTTCCTTCCAACATAGTGGTGTTCTGCATTTTCTTCCGTCTGATGGGCTTCAAACGGTGCCATCTTCAGACTGGCTTGATAACTGTTGTTGTACGAAAATTCCGCATAAGGTAAATTCTGATCCCACGAGCCTTTATATGTCAGAGCACACGCTCTCATCATGTCTTCTAGGATCTTATTAACCCTCTCCGTCTGGTCATCGGTCTGGGGATGGTACTGTGATCTTGAAATTCAGATTTGTGCCCAATACCTCATGCAATTGCTGCCAGAACCGCGAGGTGAACTGAGAACCTCGATCAGACACAATCTTCTTTGGCACACCGTGTAAACACACTATCTTGGCCATATACAACTCGGCAAGCTTATCTCCAGAATAGGTTGTCCTTACCGGGATAAAGTGGGCCACTTTGGTCAATCGATCCACAATAACCGAGATGGAATCATAACCAGACTTAGTTTTGGGTAATCCAGTTATAAAATCCATTCCAATTTCTTCCCATTTCCATACAGGCACTTGCAAAGGCTGCAATAGACCTACCGGGTCTCTCGATGCTCTGCTTTAACCAAGCGGCACACGTCTGGCAACGTGCCACGAAGTCAGCGACTTCTTTCTTCATATTGGACCACCAATACTTCTCTTTCAACTCAGCATACATTTTGGTGCCTCCCGGGTGAATAGAATATACTGAATCATGTGCTTCTTTGAAGACCACACTCTTGATTTCTTCTTGGTTAGGGACTACTATCCTTTTCCTGAACCAGACAGTACCTTGGTCATCTACAGAAAATCCAGGGTGTTTTCCTTTCTTCAGACCCTCTTTCAGATCCGCAATACCCTTATCACTCTTCTGAGCCTCTCGGATCTGATCTTCAAGGGTTGATTTCACCTCCAAGTTGTAAAGACATCCTTCCTTTACTATTTCCAAGTTAAGACGCCGGAATTCCTCCTGAAGCACCGGTTGGCTTTGTTGCACTCTCATATTGTTGCAGTGAGCTTTCCTGCTCAAAGCATCTGCAACAACGTTTGCTTTCCCCGGGTGATAATGAATTCCCACATTATAATCTTTCACCAACTCCAACCATCTCCTTTGTCTGAGGTTGAGATCAGGCTGAGTGAAAATATACTTCAAGCTCTTATGATCGGTATATATCTCACACCTATTGCCGATCAAGTAATGCCTCCATATTTTGAGCGCATGCACAACTGCGGCTAACTCCAAGTCATGAATAGGATAGTTTTCTTCATGAGGTCGCAGCTGTCTTGAAGCATAGGCTATCACTTGTCCTTCCTGCATCAGAACACATCCAAGTCCTTGTTTCGAAGCATCACAGTACACTTCAAAATCCTTATGGACGTTCGGCAAAATGAGAACTGGGGCCGAAGTTAATCTCTTTTTCAACTCCTGAAAACTTTGCTCACACGCGTTCGTCCATTCAAACTTCTTTTCCTTTTTCAGAAGTTGGGTAAGAGGTCTGGCTATCTTCGAGAAACCTTCAATGAATCTCCGGTAATAACCAGCTAATCCAAGAAAACTTCGGATCTCCGGGACTGACTTAGGCTGTGTCCAATCCAACACATCCCTCACCTTCGCGGGATCTACTGCTACTCCTGCAGCAGAGATGATATGACCCAGGAAAGATACTTCCTTCAGCCAGAAGTCACACTTACTAAACTTGGCATACAGCTGATGCTCTCTTAGTGTTTCCAAGACTATTCGCAGATGGTCTTCATGCTCTTTTCTGCTCTTGGAATAGACAAGAATGTCGTCGATGAAGACTACGACGAACTTGTCTAAATACTCCATAAACACCTTATTCATCAGATTCATGAAATAAGAAGGAGCATTGGTCAAACCAAAAGACATGACTGTGAACTCGTACAGTCCATATCGGGTGGTGAAGGCTGTCTTGGGTATATCTTCTTTTCTTATCTTCAACTGATGATATCCCGATCTCAAATCTATCTTGGAGAAGACTTGAGCTCCCTTCAACTGATCAAACAGATCATCTATCCGAGGCAACGGATACTTGTTTTTAATTGTGACCTCATTCAACGACCTGTAGTCTATGCACATCCTCAGACTACCATCTTTCTTTGACACGAATATCACCGGCGATCCCCAAGGCGACGAACTGGGCCTGACGAATCCTTTCTCTTGCAATTCTTCAATCTGCTTTTTCATCTCAACTAACTCATTGGAAGGCAACCGGTACGGTCTTTTCGAGATTGGAGCGGTACCAGGTACTAGCTCAATCACAAACTCCACATCTCGATCTGGTGGCATACCAGGCAATTCATCCGGGAACACATCTGGGTATTCCTTGACTATCGGTACCTTCTCCAACGAAGTGCCTTCCAAACGGTTTAGGGTGCTACCCCCCTTAGAGGAAAGATTAGATAAGAATTCCACTCTAATCCCCTCAGGGCTGGTAAGAGAGACAGCTCTACTGGCACAGTCTATCTGACCCTTGTACTTGGTTAGCCAATCCATTCCAAGGATCACTTCTATACCCTTAGTATCCAATAATATTAAGTTCGCTAGGAACTTTACCCCCTTTATTACTATATCCACTTTTGGGCAAGCAATGATTGTTCTTAGTTCTTTTCCAGGGGATTGCACTAACAAAGGGTTTCTTAACTGTATTGTATTCCAGTTATGCTTTTTAACCAAGTACTCCGAAATAAATGAATGAGTTGCACCAGAATCAAACAGAACTGAAGCAGGTACTGAGTTGACAACGAACGTACCGTAAACCACGTCTGGCGCATCTTGAGCCTCTTCCGCCGTGATGTGGTTCACGCGACCTCTTCCAGCTGTCCTCGGCGTGCGCGGGGTCTGCGGCGTTCCTCTTCCTTGAGCCTGCGCTGGCGCACGCGCTGGGGTTGATCCCAGATTGAACTTCACTGGGGTGATGGGCTGACGCTTGTGCGGGCAGTTGTTGGCGTAGTGCCCCATCTCCCTGCAGTTGAAGCACTGCACTCCTGCCATCGCGGTATTGCTCCTCTGAGTCTGAGCTCCTACATTGCCGGTAGGGGCTTGTCCAGTCGGACGAGGGGCGGACATTGGGGTCCGAGGTGCATTGAAGGCTGCTGGCCTGCTGGGCTGCTGCTGCTGGAAGGTACGAGGTCTGGAGCTGCTGGCACCCCGTTGATTCTGGAACATCATCTTTCTCTTCCGGGTCTCGAACAGCTGTCGCTGAGCATCCTCTTGGATCAGCGCCTTGTTGATCATGTGTTGGAACGACGGGAAGTCGCCCGACACTAGCTGCACCTTCAAATTTGGGTCCATGCCCTCCCTAAAGCGCCAGATCTTGGCCTCATCCGTCGCGACGTCGGCGGCCGCATAGCGGGATAGCTGGGTAAACCGGTTAAGGTACTCTGAAGCCTATGAAACTCACGACGCTTCATTTCCATGACTCCCCTTGGGATATGGGTGGCTCTGAAGTTTTCCACGAACTCATCCCACGGAATGTTTTGCGGGTCGGCATGTGCAGCACAATAATTCTCCCACCAGTTGGCTGTCGTGCCTTTAAGCTGATAGGAAGCAAAATGAACACTCTCAAAGTCGTCACACTGAGCCAAGTGAAGCTTGCGCTCAATCTCCTTGAGCCAGTCATCTGCCTCTAGCGGGTCTCCTGATCCAGCAAAGATCGGGGGTCGCGTCCTCATGAACTCTCCAAACTTGGATGGGGGCTGTTGAACTTGAGCTAGTGCTGCCGCAGCTTGAGGTTGGTTCAGGACGTTCTGAGCTAACGCCTGAAGAATCTGAAGCTGCATCGCCATCATCTGCTCCATATTCGGCGGCTGAGCTGGCGGTGGGGGCGGCGACGGATCATGCTGAGCTGCCGGGTGTTGAACTTGCTCTTGTCCTTGCTGCTGAGGGGGCTCCACGAACTCTTCCTCCTGGAAGTGCACAGGTCCTCGGGCACGACCACGCCCTCTGCCGCGGCCTGCCGGCCTTCCACGGCCACGACCACGTCCAGGGTTCTCCATCTGCACGAGGAGGTCAAGCAAAAGGAAAGAGGGAAAAGCACAGGTAAGCAACCGGGGATTAAACCACATCCTCCACAGCCAGAGCACAACCACCAAAAGCACACAACAGAAGGGAAAACCAACTGAACTTCCATTAAAACAAAGTAGTTTTGAGGCTGGCTGTATCACCACCGCCTAAAGGCACGATACAGTCCAACACTTATTTAGCGTTCTAATACGATCACAGAATCAAAATAAAGGTCATTCAGGCTAGACAACTAGTCACTAGCGTCACTCGCAGAGCCACGCAGGGACGGGTCCTCCTCCTCCTCGCTCCTGCTGCGGGAAGGCGTAGCCGCGGAAGACGGTCCTGCTCCTCCGGGGGCGGCAAAGAAACCCAGGGACACTCCTAACGGCGACTGAGGCCGAACTGACTTGCGCGCCTGGCATCGAAGCCTCAGACCCTGATGACGCCGGACTGACTGAGCGTCCATCTGAATGTCGCGGATCGGCGGATCCTCCTGAACCGGGGCGGGTGGTGGTGGCGACTGGGTGTTCCTCCTCTCCTCCTTGAATCGATAAATCGTCTCTCGCGCTGCCGTCAAGTCCCGACGCAGACTCTGCAGCTCGTCGGCCATCCGCACATAGGCCTCATCCTGCGCCTGGACGAGGGACCCCAAGTGGACCACGGTCGGATCAGCCTCTTGCGCCAAACTCTGGAACAGACTGTGCCTCACCCCGAATCGAAGCGGGAAAGCAGGCAGACGGGAGTCCTCCCAGCGGTCGCGGTAGCTATGCCCCAACATGAGGATAGCCTTCCGGGCCGCGTCCTGAAGCGTGTATGCCAGAAACGGTCTCTCGGCCGTGAAGTAAAACGGCCGGTCCTCGTCGCGAACTCGACTCCTCGTGAAGACTAGCAAGCGAACCCGCCACATGTCCTGGCCAAGACCAGGCATCGTCTGGTAGCGATACTCCGGGCGATGGGGAAACCCCAACTCCTGGAGCATCAGTGACAGCTCCTCACAAAAGCCTCCCGCCTGAGCGGCAAAGGTAGTGGTAACCGGCATCTACAAATTTTGAAACCAAGGTGGGATTAGTAACCAATTTTAACAAAGGACAAGACAAGAGTAAGATACTAAGACAGGGGAGATAGCAGCAAAGGAACTTAACTTTTGTAAATACACTTTTATAAAAATATAAGTCCTTAAGGCTTTGCCATGCTAACTAGGTCACATCCTACGGTCGTCCAGGCTCTGATACCACCGCTGTGAGACCCCGGATCGGCTATCCAGAATCTCCTGTGTATTTCCGTACTAGTCTCAGATCAGTAGCTAGTACACACAGTCACAGTGATACTTCGTTGCCAGAAAAAACGAAACTTGCAATATAAATATTCAAGTACGGGCCACATGGCCACTTATTACAATACTCGGTCTAAAGACCGGAAACAAAGCAGCGGAAACAAAAGCGAAACAGGCAGACGCCAAATGCCACAGGCGACGACTAGGAACGCGACTAGTCCTCCTGGCAATCCTCCTCAAAGAATTCCTCTTCCTCCTCGACGGCATCTCGAAAGTTCTCTGAAGATGACAGCGTTGATGTAGCACGTGAGTACAAACGTACTCAGCAAGTCGGGGAAAGTATGCTTATGTGGGCTTTCCAAAGGAAGCTTAGTAGGGTTCATTTGCATAAAGCCAAATTTTTATTAAACCATACTTAGGTAATAGCATTTCACAAAGCAACTTTTCGCAATTCTTTTTAATCATTAAAGTATGTAATATTGTGGTGAGGTTCTATCCACCATCACCGACATAGAAGGCTCTAACCGCCAGATTTTACATACCCAGGTTGATCATGTGACTCCATCCGTCAAATACAAACACAGGCTCTTTCCACCTGGTTGGCTCTATCCGCCAAACAACATCCGAGAGTTCTAACCACTCCCGAACCCCAAAACAAAACACTTTTCTGTTTTCGAAACCAAAACCAAAATCTACCAATATGAAAGCATTCCTTGCTTTGCTTATGACCGTAGGCACGGCTATTTGAATAGTTTTACTCTGCAGAGGTGTACAACTTTA
Organism: Rhipidocladum racemiflorum; assembly: GCA_036346355.1. Taxonomy (NCBI): domain Eukaryota; kingdom Viridiplantae; phylum Streptophyta; class Magnoliopsida; order Poales; family Poaceae; genus Rhipidocladum; species Rhipidocladum racemiflorum. The sequence continues at coordinate 9,398,664 of CM070583.1, forward strand.
CCCACAAGACACGATCATCTCTTAATGCCAAGCTATTAACACACTTCCTTTGGTGTGCCGGCAGAGAGATCGTGACAAGGCCGTTACAATGTATCTACCTAACTAGACCCACCCGCTGAGGTTTCACCGCTGTTAGGGTTCCATCCGCCCAGTACAGAAGCCCCCTCTTGCGCCGTGTGAGAAAAACAACAATTGCCTCCATCCGGCATTCACATTCAACCGAGTGGTGAGTCTAAGCTAGGCTTCTACAAATTAGTTGGCCAGGTCGTACCATTATAGACATGTGGTAGTACGGTTATGCTTAAAATGGCAATCATAAGCGTCGGTCCTTATATGACTTGGGACGGTACTTGCACAAAAGGATCAAGGCTTGATCCGCTCCCACCCGACATTCCATGCCGCCCAAGTCGAAATCATTTTTCCTTTTCTTTTATTTTAGAAAACAGTACCATAATCGTAATAATAGCTTTCAAACCACATTTGAAATCATCATTTTTGAATAATCCCACCCATGGATTTCTTTTATCGGAAAAGGCCCTAAGCAATTCTACCGTACTACATAGCAAAGGATACCGTATAAGCGTAAGCACGGTATAAACAATGTCCTAGGGTTACAAGTGACATGGATATCAATCACAAAGGAGGAATATTGCAAGTGGGAGTAACTAGATACTTATACTTGAAATATGATAAAAGATAGCATGCAATTGTATAAGACATTTAAAACAAGTTCAAAATCTTGGGATCAAGATGCATCAAAGAGACTTGCCTTCGTTTGCGGAAAGGTCGTCGAACGCGTGAAGTCCGGCGGCGGCGTCGGCGGTCGCGTCGGCGGTCTCGTCTACGCGCAAATCGAGGCAACAAATAAATACCAGAAAATAAATAAAATCTAAAAATTACAAAATTAGTACTGGCAGGTAGATCTTGATTTTAGATGAATTTAGAAATTTGAATGGGATCAATCGGAGTTCGGATGAGAAAGTTATGAGCTTCCGAAGTTTGAATTTAAAATAAATCGGAAAACCGGGAATATTCCCGGAATATTCCGCGTTTGACTGGTCAACCGTTGACTGAACTTTGACCGAGGTTTGACTGGACTTTGGCTAGGATTGAGTCTATGACAGTGGGCCCCACATGTCATCCTCAAGGGAAAGGCTTCTCCTACAAGCTTGCCATGGAAGCCATGGCCATGGCATGGAGGAGAGAGAGAGCTTGAGGGAGAGAGAGAGGGAAGGAAGGGGGGCTCGCCGGCCAGGTGAGTGGTGGCGAAGTCGCCGTGGCGGCGGCCGGCGATGTGTGGCCCGTGGCGGCGAGGCCGAGGCGTGGGCGTCTTGTAGCGCGCCGCACAACGGCCCGGCGGCGTGACGGCGGCAGCAGTGGCGATACGCCGTGGCGAAGCGGCGATCGCCCGATGCGGCGGCGTCGGCGGCGTAAGCGCGAACAAGTGAAGGAGAAACAAAAAAAAGAGAAGGCTCGTTTCCAAAAAAAAATCCGGATTTTTACTCATTTTTGCATGAAATTAACCCAAACAAAATCCTAGAATCACTAGAGAACATCCTTAAGGAGCTAGGGAAACCATGAATTGAAGCAAAACTCACCGGAATTGGAGAAATCGACGACGAACGGAGATTCGGCCGAAAATGGAAAAACGCGAAATTCGTCGCCAATGATTGATGCAACCTAAAATGGACGATTGGGTTAGAAAGTAGACTCATCCACGGTCACAAGGAACCAAGTGGCATGATGAATGGCTCACCGGAGAGGGAGAAACGACGACGAACTCAAGAACTCCGAAAAAGTATGACCCGAGCTCGGTTTTCTTGATCTAGAGAACAATTGGAAGGGAGATGCAAAAAGGGGCTTATACCACCGGAAAGAGGGCTTTTATACGGTGAGATTGGAAGTGGTGGTGCGGCGTTTGGACGAGAAAACGGCCGAGCTATTGCGATTTTAATGCGAAGGGACAGTTTTCGGTTTTTGGGCGTCCGCGCGAATTCCAGCGAGTTCTCCGGCGAGAGGAGGTGGGGGATGCGAAGAGGACGACGCTCCGAATCCAACGCAACCGGCCGTTCGTCGATTGGAGTTGCGTGGAGGGAGTTACAAGCATTTAAAGAAGGCCTCCCTCCATTGATGCATGCTTGGAGCTCCATTGCTCATGCATGGCTAGAGGAAGAAGATGACACTATTCACTTGCCACGTGTCACTCCCTCATTGGCCCTCTTTTACGTAAATGCTCCGCCCTAGAGAAAAATTAGGAAAAATGGCCTAAAAATTCCGGAAAAATTCCTAGAGCCATTTTAGATTATTTGGAACTCAATGGAATTGGTTTGGTTGAATTTGGATAAAATTTGTGGAATTTAATATTCCGGAGCGAATTGCGGGCATTAAACAAAAGCCGCGCGAGATAAAATAGGAACGGAGGTCCAAAAATTCGGGGATAAATTCCTAAAATCATTTCGGAATATTTGGAACATTTTAGAAGTGGTTTGGAGATTTTTGGAGCACTTATGGACTCGGGTGAATTTTCGGGTACCGGCGGTACTGGAAAATCCGATTTTTCGCCCGGGAGGGAATTAATTCCCTATTTCAAAGGGGAATGGATGCCAGGTTATTTTAAACACCAAAGAAACTCCAAATTTTGAATTTACTTTATTTAAATTAGGTTTTTCTCCAGAAAGCGAAAATGAGGATGTTACAAATCACGATGTAGGACTTACTCATTGGCTCTCCGGAATAGTCATAACTTTCTCACCGACCTTTCCCGGACTAGTTATGACTTTCTCACCGCCAGGGCCATGTATCTTGCCATGTATGCAAATATGCCAACCTCATGAATAGCTTGTACATTAACACATGGCATCATCATGGATAACTTGTACATTAACACATGGTATCATCACATAATAAACATATTCATCATATCAATGGCAAACATTAAAGCATGGCATGTGAACATATCATATATTCAAATTTCAATCTCAATCAATCAAACAAACTACAACCCGCTACCCACTCCAATACACTTGCCTCCACCACGGGCGACGGATTGGCGAGAAGTAGAAGGCACTCACGGGGTCGCACCACCTACACATAGGGACCACACGCTCACAATCATGTCCACAAAACAGTACACAAACCCTCTTCTACCCCGACATCACCAACTACTCGCAAAACCCAAAAACAGAGGTTCTGTCCCGTCGGGACAGCAGCCTTCCAAAAGGCATAACTCGGGTTCTAAGACACCGAATCAATTAAACGAGTACATCCTCACATAGCTTAGGAAATTTCCCAACTTTTTTAAGTATATGGAAAAGCTGATTCGGAATCTAAAGTTGTTTAATCTACAAAATACCGTGATCTGTTCCAATCACATCACAGATTTTAACACGCTCGATAAAATAGCCATAACATTCAAATGGCTGGGCGGAATTGGACGTTCTTTATACTCACGAAAAGATATTGAAATTACCTACAACTTCTTCAACAGCCGTACGACCAAATTCCGAATCTAAATTGGCGAAAACCCAAACCCTAGGTCATTGCTCATCTTTGCCAAGCAGAAGAACGTGGCAACTTATAGATCTAATCCAATCTACTCAATTCCAGCACCACCAATTGATCTAAAAACTTGATAATCACCCTTAGAATAGTACCTAGACCAACCCCAAGGATTCCCATGGCCATACCTTCGCCCAACGCACGAAAACCCAATGGATCTCCTCCCGGTTCGCGGGATCTCCTTCCTCGCTCCAAATCCACCGGATCTCGTCGTCGCGGAGCGCTCCAATGGATGGATCTTCGGGGTGGTGAGGTGGAGAAATCCCCTAGAGGCAGCAAGGGAGGTGGATAGGGGAGGAGAGAGGTGGTGGCGCCATGGGGGAAGATGGAGAGGAAGGGGAAGGGTGGAGGTGCATGGGGGGGGCTAGGGGGTGGCGGCTAGGGTTGGGAGAGGTAGTTTGGGGCGCACCAAGGGGTGGGGTCCAGATTTGGCTGCCCAAAAGTCCCCCCCTTGGGCCCAAACCCTTCCACCGGAGGCCCAACTCAACCCCCAAGGCCCAAAGTCCCCCGGAGAGGCCCAAACACCCGAAAACGGCCCAAAAACACGCTATAAACTGCATAACGTAAAGTTTTAACCTCCATTTTCACATTTTATAAAGTTTTTGACCTCAACATTCACATTTTATAAAATTACAAACCTGAGTTATGCCTTTTGCAAGGCTGCTGTCTCGACGGGACAGAACCTCTGTTTTTAGGTTTTGAGAGTAGTTGGCAATGTCGGGGTAGATGAGGGTTTGCATACTGTTTTGTGGACTTGATTGTGAGTGTGTGGTACCTATGTGCAGGTGGTGCGACCCCAGGAGTGCCTTCTACTTCCCGCCAATCCGTTGCCCGTGGTTGAGGCAAGTGTGTTGAAATGGATAGCGATTTGTAGGTTGCTTGTTGAGAATAGATGAAAATTGTCTACATGATATATGATCACTTGCCATGCTTTAATGATTGCCAATGATATGATGAGCATGTTTATTATGTTATGATGCCATGTGTTAATGTACGAGTTAAATATGATGTTGGCATAATTGCATACATGGCATGTTACATGGCCCGGGCGATGAGAAAGTCATAACTAGTCCGGGGAAGGTCGGTGAGAAAGTTATGACTAATCCGGAGAGCCATTGAGTAAGTCCTACATCGTGATTCCATCCACATGGTGTTTGGAAGCGAGGAGTAGGCACCCTCCATCTTCGGGATGGAAGGGGGGAGAGGGTGCACACCGACGGGTGTGTACTCAACCATACCGGTATGAGTTTCCAAGGAGACATGAGCATTGCATTGCATTGCATACATAATGATGATGATAATGTTATGTGTTCATGAATGAGATGATATACATGATGTGAGACATTATTGCCATGTTATTGTTCTTGTTGTCCATTGCAATATGCTTGCTGAGTTTCGAACTCACGCTTGTGTTTTCTTGTTGTTATAGGTACCATGAGACCGGCATGCGGGGAAGGGAAATAGTCACACTTCCACACGTAGCTTCACTCTTTTGATTTCACAAGTCATTCAATTAGTGTTGATAATAAATTGCGTGTGATGATCATTGCTTTAAGGCTTAGCTTTGCTAAATGAGAGTCTTTTCGTTCGTTTGACTCTTGGAGACATTATATGTTTGAAACTAGACTTATATTGTTGCTAAGTCGTTAATTATTGCTGTTTTTAGTTGTCTCTCATATTCAATATATTGCTATATTGTTGTTGCTCCTTCGAATCATGTTAAAACAAAGGAGATGCTGCCGAAATCTCGGTTTTTAGCATGTGCGCCTTTGCTGGAATTTATGTTTAATTGTGGTATTTAGATGTTGTTTAGCTTATGTTTGGTAGCATTCAGGCATACTAGATGCCGGGGTGTTACAAATTCAGTGAGAATGCGAAGAAGCGCGATCCACTCAATAACTTTTGGGTGTCAACTCATACTCACAACACAAACTAAACAAATTCGCCAAAACCAAATATTGGCACCAATTTTTACGAGTTTTAGGGAATCTCTGAAATTCAACATAAGGAACACTTTTGACCAAAAGCATTCAACCAAGATAGCAAACAACTAAACCAGTCCAGAAGGTTTTAAACACCAGCTTAGCATAAATACAATCATCTCTAGTGTTCTACTACGCTTTCCATTAAAGACTTCAAAATTCACTACTTACTCATTGAGAAAGTCCAACTGGTTTTAACAAAATTTACATAACAAATTCTTTCTCTAGTTATCATTCCCAACACTTTTAATTAAGGTTTAAGATGCTTATCACAAAGGCACCCAACCAAGACTACATTGACATGATCCCCACGGATCACCAAATCATATAACAACGTATTCTATATTTCCAACATAGTACTTCAACAGCTACTTGAGCATGATCAACCTATCAATTTTATTTCATCCATACTTCAACATCTTGACAATTAAAACTTGTTCAATCAATAAAATGATTTCAACAAATAAGTATTATCTCTACAAGATAAAATTTGTGCGTATGATTCTAGGATATACATTCATCAAGCATAAAATCCTACATCATGCTAATTATCCATGGTCCACTCCATCACAGCATGTTACAATAACCTCCATTTTTAACAAGGATTTTCAACAGCTAATCTAAACAATTACCACCACTACTAAGTCATCAATATCATTAAATGAGCAAAATCATAAGGACGACTGCAATGTTTTTAATTACTCTATTCATATATCATAACCAATTGTCACTACATAACATACTCCAACTATTAGAATACATTTAATAAGTTAGACCAACACATTGTTCTTAAAACAACAACAAAACCTATACTTTCCCAATTGACATCGGTACTAGCCTTTATAGGAACACATACGCATACTTCCAAATATACTAATGGTTTGCAACAACATAGAAAGCAACTCTAATCAACTACCAAGTTAAGGTCACAAGCCAGCATGATTAAATTTCTCTATTAACACGTTAAATTAGAACATCTTTAAACAACCAAAGAAGGTTTCTTTAACAATCTCGATGGTTACATCACCTTAATGTTCTAACTATGCATCAGGGTTTACAACTTTAAACATTATCGAGGGTCATAAGCACTTTCAAAGCACGGCAACAGATTCTAAGCATGTACATTAACACATTTAATCATTCTCGCTATAGAGTAATCTACAACACTAGAAGTTCATTTAATCTTAAGCTAAACACAAATATTACATTTAACTAATTCATCTCACCAATTAACTTAAGAACAAATCATTTCCATAAACCACATTGTTACATACTACATGACATGCTAAACAACCATTTTCACTTTTGACAAACAGGATGCAACTCCACTTTTAAAGATAACCACAACTCAAGAACCAGAACGAACGCCGATAGACAATTTCTCCTTTTCCAGGCAAGGAAGAAAACAAAACTCAAATAGAAATGCAGGAGAGCTCAACTCTCAAGTTCCCAAATTTGCCCACAAAACTCTTCAAGAAATCTCAAGATCTATACTTCCAAGAAGGAAGAAGGATGCACTAGGGAAAACCAAATGTTCAACCAAACCTTTTCCGATAAAGATTCAAAACTTAGCTCCACCCAACCTAAGGTCGTCACTAGGAGAACTTCAACTCTTTTCTTAGATAGGGAGGACAACAACCACATATGTTTCCTCCCTAAGACAATCCACAATAACCAAAGAAACCTGTGTCAAAGCAAAAGGCGACTAAAAAGGCGCAATGCTAAATTCCTCTTCTTCGTCTTCACCCAAGGAAGACAAAACCAAGAAACACCGAAGGGAATCTCCGCAAAACATCCAATTCCAAACACTTTTCTTTTGATTTCAATTACTAAAATCAAGAAAAACACCCAAAACCGATCGTCAGAACGGTAAAGATCATACGAAGGAATCCACCACCAAACTCTTATATTTAACTCCAGTAAACTACCCGATCTAAGACAGAAAGGATAAGCACTCTTCTCCTACAGGGGTTAATAGTTCTTCGGTGATAGCGCTAACCAGCCACACTGTCAAACCTCACCCTTACTATGAAATAAGAGAGGTGGCCGAAACCCTTTGGCACCAATACCCCACTTTATCACAACTGTGACACCACGGAGTGTCGTAACTTTATTTAACGTACTTGATATGGTCAAAAACAGTATGAGATGTGGAAATAAGGTTAAAACCATAGGAATTGGAGGTTAATAACGTTTCCGGGCCGATTCCGGGCCGTTTTCGGGGTTTTGGGCCTTCCCGGGGGAGTTTTGGGCCTTGGTGGGCTTTGGTGGGATGGATTAGGTCTCCGTAACGGACTAGGATTGTGTTGAGGGCTGGTAAAAGGGGCTTCCCCCAGCCCCCTTGCGCCCCATGCAGCATTGGTGCGCCCCCCTCCCTCCCCCTCCTAAGCCCTAGCCGCCACCCCCTCTCCCCCTCCCTCTTGTGCGCCTCCACCTCCCCCTTTGCCCCATTGCTCCCCACCTCTCCACCACCTCTCCTCCACCCCCTTTCTGCCCTAGGGTGGTCTCCACACCTCTGCACCTTGTGGATCCATCCGTTGGAGCGAGGAGCGAGGAGCGAGGAGCGTGGAGCGAGGAGCGATCCGCGAGGAGATTGATTGGAGTTTTCGGGCGTCGGGCAAAGGTATGATCATGGGGTTCCCTAGGATTGATCTAGGTACAGTTATTAAGGTGATTATCAAGTTTTTAGATCAATTGGAGGCGCTGGATTTGAGTAATTTGGGTTAGATCTAGATGTTGCCACGTTTCTGTTTTCGGGCAGATTGAGCAGTCAAGCTAGGGTTCGTGTTTTTGCCAATTTAGTTTTCGAATCGGACTGTATGGACTTTTAAGAAGTTGTAGATAATTTCATTATCTTTCCGTGCATATAAAGAACGTTAAATTCCGCCCAGCCGTTTAAAAGTTATGACTGTTTTACCGAGCGTATTAAAATCTGTGACGCGATTGGAACAGATCTCGGTAATCTGTAGATTAAACAACTTTAGAGGCCGAATCAGTCTTTCCATATACCTAGAGAAAGTTGGGAAATTTCCTAAGCTACGCGGGGATGTACTCGTTTAATTGATTCGGAGTCCCAGAACTCAAGTTATGCCTTTTGCAAGGCTGCTGTCCCGCCGGGACAGAACCTCTGTTTTAGGTTTTGCGAGTAGTTGGCAATGTCGGGTTAGATGGGGGTTTGCGTACTATTCTGTGGTTATGATTGTGAGTGTGTGATACCTATGTGCAGGTGGTGCGACCCTGGGAGTGCCCTCTACTTCCCGCCAATCCGTTGCACATGGTTGAGGCAAGTGTGTTGTGATGGATATCGAGTTGTAGGTTGCTTGTTAAGAATAGATGGAATTGACTATATGATATATGATCACTTGCCATGTTTTAATGATTGCTATGATATGATGAGCATGTTTAAGATATTATGATGCCATGTGTTAATATGTGAGTTAAAATGTGATATTGGCATAAATGCATACATGGCATGTTACATGGCTCGGGCGGTGAGAAAGTCATAACTAGTCCGGGAAGGTCGGTGAGAAAGTTATGACTAATCCGGAAAGCCAATGAGTAAGTCCTACATCGTGATTCCATTCACCGCGGTGAACGGAAGTGAGGAGTAGGCACCCTCCATCTTCGGGATGGAAGGGGGGAGAGGGTGCACACCGACGGGTGTGTACTCAACCATACCGGTATGAGTTTCCAAGGAGACATGAGCATTGCATTACATTGCATACATAATGATGGTGATAATGTTAAGTGTTCATGAATGAGATGTTATACATGATTGGAGATGTTATTGCCATGATATTGTTCTTATTGTCCATTACAATATGCTTGCTGAGTTTCGAACTCACGCTTGTGCTTTCTTGTTGTTTTAGGTACCATGAGAACGGCATGCGGGGGAAGGGAGATAGTCACACGCCTACACTTAGCTTCACCATAATGATTCCACAAGTCGTTCTATTAGTTTGATAATAAATTGCGTGTGATAACCATTGCTTTAATGTTTAGCTTTACTTTTTGAGAGGTTATTTGTTCATGTGACACTTGGAGACATTAAGTGCTTGATGTTAGACTTATAATATCGTTAAGTCTTTATTTATTGCTGTTTTAGATGTCTCTCATATTGTCTTATAATGCTATATTGTTGTTGCTCCCTAAATTCGTGTTAAAACAAAGGAGGTGCTGCCGAAATCTCGGTTTTTAGCCTATGCGCCTTTGCTGGAATTTTATGTTAAATGTGGTATTTAGATGTTGCTTAGCTTATGTTTGGTGGCATTCAGGCATATTAAATGCCGGGGTGTTACAACAACAACAACAAGAACAATGCAATCATTTATCTCATTGACATAGCAACATGCATTAACAAATGAACCGTTCAACATCATAGCTTAAATACAACATTTAAGCGTAAAGAAACGATACCCATACCCTTTCCTACTGTGCATCCATGTGTGTCAAATTTTAGATTAGTGATACCAATTTTGCCAGTTTTATCGTTGCTATCCTATGACAAAATTTTAGTTAAAACCTAAGCCATGTTTCTAAGTTATTCCACATCACATTTTAGTTGTATCCTATAGCATGACACTAAAAATACACATTCTAGGGACCTACAGCCCGCTCTGATACCAACTGTAACACCCCGGCATCTAGTATGCCCGAATGCTACCAAACATAGACTAAGCATCAACTAAATACCATACATGAAGACAAATTTCAGCAAAGGCACAAATGCTAAACACCGAAATTTCGGCAGCATCTCCTTTGTTTTATCATGATTTGAACAATAGCGATATCATAGCAAAATATTTCATAACATAAGACATCTAAAGCAGCAATATATAATAGATAAAACATCATCATAAATAATTAAACCAAAACCAACCACACAAACATCTATAGCTAAGCAAAGAGGATCAACAACACATTAAAATTAATCCATACACCTAGTTCAGGGCACTATTATTATGATCATGACTCAAGGTTGGTAAATGTGACTGGAACAACGTGAAGATGTGTAGCTAATGCCCTTTCGCACATGCCGGTGTCATGGTACCTAAAAACAACAACATAAACACAAGCGTGAGTTCATCACTCAACAAGTATATTGCAATGGTACAAACAAAAACAATTACATGGCTACAACAACTCACATCATGTATATCATCTCATTCATGTTCACAAATCATTATCATCATCATTATGTATGCAATGCGATGCGATGCTCATATCTCCTTTGAAACTCATACCGGTATGGTTGAGTACACACCCGTCGGTGTGCACCCTCTCCCCCCTTCCATCCCGAAGATGGAGGGTGCCTACTCCTCGCTTCCCCACACCGCGGTGGATGGAATCACGATGTAGGACTTACTCATTGGCTCTCCGGAATAGTCATAACTTTCTCACCGACCTTTCCCGGACAAGTTATGACTTTCTCACCGCCCGGGCCATGTATCTTGCCATGTATGCAAATATGCCAACCTCATGAATAACTTGTACATTAACACATGGCATCATCATGGATAACTTGTACATTAACACATGGCATCATCACATAATAAAACATATTCATCATATCAATGGCAAACATTAAAGCATGGCATGTGAACATATCATATATTCAAATTTCAATCTCAATCAATCAAACAAACTACAACCCGCTACCCACTCCAATACACTTGCCTCCACCACGGGCGACGGATTGGCGAGAAGTAGAAGGCACTCCCGGGGTCGCACCACCTGCACATAGGGACCACACGCTCACAATCATGTCCACAAAACAGTACGCAAACCCTCTTCTACCCCGACATCACCAACTACTCGCAAAACCCAAAAACAGAGGTTCTATCCCGTCGGTACAGCAGCCTTCCAAAAGGCATAACTCGGGTTCTAAGACTCCGAATCAATTAAACGAGTACATCCTCGCATATCTTAGGAAATTTCCCAACTTTTTCTAAGTATATGGAAAAGCTGATTCGGAATCTAAAGTTGTTTAATCTACAAAATAACGTGATCTGTTCCAATCACGTCACAGATTTTAACACGCTCGGTAAAACAGCCATAACATTCAAACGGCTGGGCGGAATTGGACGTTCTTTATACTCACGGAAAGATATTGAAATTACCTACAACTTCTTCAACAGCCGTACGACCAAATTCCGATTCTAAATTGGCAAAAACCCAAACCCTAGGTCGACTGCTCATGCTGCACGAAACAGAGAACGTGTCAACTTCTAGATCTAATCCAATCTACTCAATTCCAGCACCACCAATTGATCTAAAAACTTGATAATCACCCTTAGAACAGTACCTAGACCAACCCCAAGGATTCCCATGGCCATACCTTCGCCCAACGCACGAAAACCCAATGGATCTCCTCCCGATTCGCGGGATCTCCTTCCTCGCTCCAAATCCACCGGATCTCGTCGTCGCGGAGCGCTCCAATGGATGGATCTTCGGGGTGGTGAGGTGGAGAACTCCCCTAGAGGCAGCAAGGGAGGTGGATAGGGGAGGAGAGGGGTGGTGGCGCCATGGGGGAAGATGGAGAGGAAGGGGAAGGGTGGAGGCGCATGGGGGGGCTAGGGGGTGGCGGCTAGGGTTGGGAGAGGGAGTTTGGGGCGCACCAAGGGGTGGGGTCCAGATTTGGCTGCCCAAAAGTCCCCCCCTTGGGCCCAAACCCTTCCACCGGAGGCCCAACTCAACCCCCAAGGCCCAAAGTCCCCCGGAGAGGCCCAAACACCCGAAAAAGGCCCAAAAACACGCTATAAACGGCATAACGTAAAGTTTTAACCTCCATTTTCACATTTTATAAAGTTTTTGACCTCAACATTCACATTTTATAAAATTACGACCTTCTGTAGTGTCACACATATTCTATTTCTTGGCAAATCACTCAATACAAAAATTATAAATCAACAATCTCCCCCTTGATGAGTGATTTCACAACACAATACAATGAATATTCAAAATAGCTCCCCCTTAATATAAACTCTCCCTCTCAACAAATCCAGAACATGTAAATCTCATCTATGAAACATCAACTGTCTCTCTAAACAAATGACTAACTCATGCAAGCTCTATCTCTCTCTTCCCCTGAACGAATGCAACTCATAAAAGTCAAGGAAATCGCTCCCCCTTTGTCAAAACACACATCAAGGATCGCACAAGAATAAAAAGAAATATATGCCATGAAATGCAAACCTAAAAAAGCATTAAAAATTATTCAAGTTGAACACAAATATTATAGCAACTCATATCCACAGTCCAAGATTCAGGAACTGCCCCATAGTCAAGTAGAAACCACCGGTTTTGAGTAAGATGGTTACAAGATTACAATAAACTCATGGACAGATAAATATGTACACTTGGAAAAAATATTTAATATATATAAAAATAGCCCATGTGTTAAAGATACTAGATTTGAGCACATATAATATTCCAGACTCACAATTATCTGTCTAAAGCTGCTATTTTTAATTACTTCCTTCTTCATTGTTTTTAAATATATATGTCAATAACCATGTTGACTTTGTAAGCACAGGTATGGCAAGGTTGAGCTTGCATCTTTTTCCTATATGGCAAACATTATCATTTGCATCTTTTATTGTACAGGTGTGGCAAGGTTGACCTCACATCTTTTTCTAGTTTGGCAAGTAACATTACACAGTCAATCTTACATCTTTTGCCCTGCATTTTTATAAGTAATCCCAAGGACTCATCATGATCATCCGGCTTAAACAAAAGAGGCTCAAAAACAGTACTAAAAAACACGTTAGGAATTTTGATTTTTGAAAAAAAAATAGCCCTTATGACAAATTTATTCAATCTAGTAGAAAACTGTAAGATCATAAACATCCCACTCTCTACTAGTAATAAAACAACTCAACTAAGTTGACTTTATCATGAAAAATTGTCATGTGAAAGTTCACTGCTACAGAAATAAGTATTCAATAAGTATAATAAACAATGCTTGTACTATATGATATGCAAGACTATTCTACATGAAATTGTTGGAGTGCACGAGACTTAATTCACCTCTCAACCGAGCAAACTCTAGATAGCACAAAGGTTTGGTAAAAATGTCTTGAACAACCAGAAACAATTATTCACTTACTTTCAAGCCTTTTGCTTTTAATCTACGATGAAAAAGCACATTTAGGCACCCAAATTTAAGAAGTGTTGTTGCTGTTTTTTAACAAATTTTTAGGAATCCAAGCAGTTTTAACACCGTTTACATGAGAAAAGCTTTCTATTTGATTGCTATCATGTGAAGGGTCACAAGACACCAATTTTTTTTTGTTTACAAATCTATTCATACCAAAATGAGCATTATAATGTTGCTGAAATTTTATTTCATTTAACTTATATCCATGATTATGAAAAGCAGAACAGTTTATGGTATAATGACCAAATTTACCACAATTGTAGCAGTTCACGCGGTGAAAAGTATCTCAATATTTTGGACCCACATTAGCATAACAATTTACTTTCATGTGTCCAAATTCACCACACCCAAAACATCTCATAAATTTCTTTTTAGTCATCACATTATCAAAAGGACGCAAAAGAACGGATTTTTCATTAACCACAGGAATTTTATCAGTGTTGTTCTTTTTATATCCTACACCTTCCTTCATAAAAGAGCATTTAGAGGTATCTAAAATCATGTTTAAATTTTTCTCACCATTTGTCATCTTTTCTATAGTAGCTTTCAAGTAATTGTTTTGTTGGGCTAGATCAGGGCATCGAGTACAAAGATATGTATAAGGACGCTTCTCCAGTTCAATTAATTTCTTTCTAATTCCAGCAAAGTTTTCACAAGAAAATTCCTTTGCTAACACATGAACTTATTTCTCTAAAGTGGAAGAATTGTTTTCAAATGAGTTCTTTAAAGAATCTATCTCTTTTTGTAAAACTATGCAATTGTCATAATAAGATAAATTAGATTTCAGCAAAGCATTTTCACTTCTATAAAATTCACATGTCTCACAAGTGGTATTCTCAAGATCAGCAAATTTTCTTTTTAGTTTTACACAAGAATCACAATTTTCACTCCTTTTATTAGAAACAAGCTTAAATTTCTCATTTTCTAGCTTCAACTCTTTGCACTTGTTTAACAATCTATTACAAATTTTTTCTTGTAATTTAAAAGCTTCATGAGTTTTAGAATCATTTACCTCATATTCATCTTCATCATCAACATCATCACTTTCCAACGTTTCAAGACAAACGTCCCTCCCAACAAGGCAAATTTCTGCTATATTATCATCCTCTCCAAGTGTAGCCAAAGGATCATTGTCGTCCTTATCATCATCTGAAAAATCAAGCTCTTCCACCATGTTCAAGAACGCTTTGTAAAGTGACTTCTTCATCTTGAGACCTAAAAAAATTTTTCTTTCGAAAAGGACTAGAATCCTTGTTGACGTTATCTTTGGACAATCACTCTAATAATAGCTAAATTCTTTGCAATTGAAACACTTTATAACATCCTTTTTGCTTTTTCCAAATTTGGTTTTTATGACGTCTGAAATTTTCTGTAGTGATGGTATTGTAGTGTGGGTACTGTAGCAATTTGAGTAATGTAGCGCCGAGACTTCTTCAATCGCACGCCCGCCGCTGGCTTTCTTTCTTCGTTTCTGTGTATCGCCGGCCACCGCCTGTTCTACCTTTTTCTGGAAACCCTCGTTCTGACTCACCCTCCTCAAACTGTTAGTCTTCCTTTTTATATCACAACATTGTTTTGCCTTCGGACTAAATTGTCTTCAGCGAGGTGATCGATGTTTTCTGGGCTATCCAGAGTGTGAGCCCTTATCTCTTCACCATTAGTAGTACCAGCTTAGTTTGGACAACACTACAATCCGTCCATAATTTCTAGATTTGTGTTAACTAGCAGATTCCTCCTTTGCGGTTGACTGTGGTGGTAAGAGGTCCATTAGAGGCTCAGACCCATTTATGAACCTGTTGATGCCAGTCTGCAAGCTGCATCGTACTACGTTACAAATTCAACGAGATGGGGTGTTAGCAGCATTGGGAAGTTCATGGATTCCGCTAATGGGAGTTACATAATAGACACTTCTCACCAGTTTAGCAACACCCTTGGTAATGAAATATTCCAGACAGCTAGAATGTCACCATCTTCATTGAGATACTATGGCATTGGGCTCAAGAATGGCACTTACAACGTTGTACTTCAATTCGAAGAGATCTTCTTCCCAGATAATCAGACCTGGAAAAGCGTGGGGAAGAGGGTTTTCGCTATATACATCCAGGTGGCCTATTCTTGAATATACCAGCGACAGCAAGTGATAATCTCTTAAATATACTTGTTGCATTCCTTCCCAGGGGTTCTACGGGCCATCTATCTCTGCATTGAGTGCATGTTCTTATGGTAATGTTGCTTATCTCAGGAAGCAATTAATTCCAAGAGATAATCTTATATTAATCCATTTTCTATTATCTTACTCCTACTGTAGGTAACAATAATGAAGGGGATCCTGGTCCAAAGAAAAATAGTACTGGCGGTGAGAACACAAGTAGCAGTAAAACAGGTTTGGTTGTTGGAGTAGCAGCTGGTACTGCAGTTTTAGGATTTCTAGCACTCATGGGAACATTTGTTTGGATACAGAAAAAAGAAGAAGTTAGAGGTGGAAATGGAAGGTAATACAATCAATAAAGCTCTGCCAAATGTCTTTAGTTATGGTGAAATAAAATCAGCTACCGCCAATTTTAGTCCTAGTAACATTCTAGGTAGAGGGGTATATGGACTTGCTTACATGGTCAGTTAAATTTCTTCCAGAAAAGTCAACTTTTTTTAGAGAACCAGAAAATGCAACTTATGTGATTTGCGCTCATTTGGTTCTACTATCTAGCATTCTCTATACTCCAGTGCACTGCAGACTAAGTAGCTCTACACCTCATTGCACATTACAAGGACAGCATGACTCATCTTAGCACCGGAGTTGCTGGCACGCTGTAAGAACTAAGAACATTTCTGGCTCATCTTGATTATTCCAATCATCCAATGCACCTAGCTTGATAAATGAAAATCAATCACCATCATGTGCTCTCACTTTATAGTGGTTATCTCGCACCTGAGTATGCCATGATGGGCCACCTGACAGAGAAGGCTGATGTTTTCGCATTTGGCATCGTGGCACTGGAGATCATTGCTGGACGACCAAACTTCGATGAGAGTCTCGAGGAAGATGTGAAATATCTTCTTGGACGGGTGATCTGATCAAGATTTAAATACTTATCCTGACTAATCATCAGATCAACTGCTTCAATTCCAATAGTATATGTAACACCCCAGCTTCTACTAAGCCCAGAATGTCACCAACATAGACCATACAACAATTAATACCTGTAACACCCCAGCTTCTACTAAGCCCAGAATGTCACCAAACATAGACCATAACACATTTAATACCATAATTTAAAGTAAATTACAGCAAGTAATCATTTAGAATAATTGAAAATTTTGACAGCATCTCCTTTGTTTTTGCATGAAACTTAACAACATAATCATCATATCAATAAGTAGGATAAACAAGACCTTCACACGCAGCGATAATGATAACCAATCATCAATTAAAACATCAATAGGCATCGCTAGCAAAAGAATAAGCATCAATTTAAGTCTAGGAAGATATAACAATTCACTCCATAGCCCCACATGTTACACATGGGGGAAACAACCAAACATTAAGACCATAAACTAATGATTATTGCAATGTCCCCAAAACAGGTGAATTAACTAGATTATGATGCTACGTGGAGGAGTGTAGCTAAATCCCTTTCCCGCGCGCCGATTTCAAGGTACCTAAAGAAACAAACAACGAAAAACACAAGCGTGAGTTCAAAACTCAGCAAGGTGTAATATAATGAATCGACAAGGATCCAAAACAACAAACCATCATACCAATCTCCACAGTTATACCACAACACATCATACTTGACATTATATACACTCTTTAAAACAACATGATAATCATTTCATGAACACCTCATGAGTACTCTCATCATTAATTCATAAACTTCTTCATTCATGTATATCATTCATGCAATGCAATGCACATGTCTCCTGGAATTCTCATACCGGTATGGTTGAGTGCACACCCGTCGGCATGCACCCATTTCCCCCTTCCATCCCGAAAATGGAGGGTGCCTATCACTCGCTTCCATTCACCTCGGTGATGGAATCACGATGTAAGACTTACTCAAAAGAATAGCCCTGGACTAGTCATAACGGTTCTCACCGACCCTACCGGAATAGTTATGACTTATCTCACCGGACGGCCACAAAAATATGCCATGTATGCAAAATGGACAGCATCGTATACATAAATCGAAATATTTCATATCAACACATGGCATCTCAACATGTAGGACCGTATTCAACAATTGTGATTCTGCTCAAAACATGGCATGTGAATCATTTATCAACAACAAGCATTTTTAATCATGGCATGAGGACACCATAGCATCGACAACATTTAAATCATGGCCTAAGGACATCCTATCCATTGTAACATGTAATTCATGGCAAGACACCATGTTATCTAGTCCAAACACTACCAAGCAATTCTAGCAACACTTATAACATACAATCCACGCAACACACTTGCCTTCAACCACGGGTAACGGAGTGACGAGAGGTTGAGGGCACTCCCGGAGGCACACCACCTGCAAACACGTGCCACACACTCAAATCGAGTCCACAAAATAGCTCACATATATCCCACTACCCCGACTTCGCTTACAACTCCTAAAATCAGAAAACAGCAAATCTGTCCCTTCGGGACAGCAGCCTTCCAATGGGCATAACTTCTGTTCTAGGACTCCAAATTGATTAAACGAGTACATTCCCGCATAGCTTAGGAAATTTCCCAACTTTTTCTAGTTATAGAGAAAGACTAATTCGGACTCTAATGTTGTTTAATCTAACGTTGAACACGAACTGTCCCAATCTCGTCACAGATTTGACAGCGCTCGGTACAACGGCCATATCTCCCAAACGGCTGGGCAGATTTTTAACGTTCTTTATATGCACGAAAAGATAAGGAAATTATCTACAACTTCCTAAAAGTCCGTACGGTCATATTCAAACTCAAAATTGTCTAAAACGCCTGCCCTAGTTCGGGTTCCCAATCTGCCCAAACAGAACGCGAATACAATCCAAATTTTCATCAATTCTACCCCATGGCAGCACCTCCCTTGATCTAAAAACATGGTAAATCACCTCTACACAGCATCTAATCAACCCCCAAAGGTTTCCCCATTACCTTAATGACGAACCACGAATCGATCGCTCTCCTTCGCGCGAACTCCACCTGATCTCTCCCCACGCGACGTGGCCTCCGGTTCTCCTCGTCGCGGATCCTCCTACCGGCGAGGGCAGCACCGTGACGGGGCGTGGTAGCGAGGGGAACGCAGTAAGGGCACGTGGTGGTGGGGGAGAAGGCGCAAGGAGGAGGGGCTGGTGCGGCTTGGGGGTGTGGAGGAAGAGGAGGGGCTAGATAGGGAGGAGGAGATGGGGAGAGCTAGGGCAGCAGGGTTTTCTGCCCCCCCTCACCCCCACATGGGCCAAGGGAGTCCCACCATCCGGCCCACGAAGTTTCCCTCTGTAGGATCGAAGATATATGAATATAGCAATCAGAGGGGGGGTGAATGATTATGCGGAAGCTAAAACAAAATTTTCGATCTACTGGAAGAACACCCCAACTCGGATTCAAAAGATTGCCTCGTAATCAACAAAAACAGATTGATAGACGCTTGGTAAAAAGAGAATTCCCGGAGATCCAACCGTCGAAACGATCTGAAATTTGGATACAAGAAACTAGATTTCAATACGAATCAAACCCAAAAAGAATCAGCTCGATCGGACTTATGGATCAAAAGTTATGAGCTTCGCAAGCTTGCTGATCCAGAACTTGACGAGAATTGATCTAACGTAAACTTGAAAGTTTTAACAGAACCGACAAAAGTTTAATCAACTAGACTTTGAGGAACTCTAAAACAATACCCTAGAACGGTTTTTGATGGATCAAATCAAGATGAAACTCAACGATCAAAAACCAATCTAGAATTAGAACAAGCATGCAAACAAAAACAGAAAACACTGTAGCGACGAGGTTACTGTAGCATGCAAAAATCTTGGAGGAATTGATCTTTATTTCTTTTGTCTAAAATACTCTCATCAAAAGAGTACAAACCCTAAAACCAAGCTCAAGGCTTGATGCGCTCAGCTCTCCCTTGGTTCAATGCCCTTCAACAGGAGACACCCCTCCTATTTAAAGGAGCAAAACAGAATACGATTCCTATTCCCTAGAAGGAATCCGTATCCAACACAACTCTACTTGGCCCAACCTGGCCGAGTACAACTCTTGCACGCGTATGGTAACCCTACCATACTCACGTGACTAACACTTTGCACGCGTATGGCCACCTGCCATACTCACGTGACTAACACTTTGCACGCGAATGTCCTCCTGCCATTCTCACGTGACTAACCATTCTTCATGTGCACCATTCTCTTAGCCCGAACGTCCCGCATGACATCCTTGACCACCAAGACCTCAGTTCCTCCTGAACCTAGTCCCGAACCTCAGTTCCTTCATGAACCTAGTTCCGGTCCCGTCATCGACCACATTCGTCTTCGAGCAATACCTGCACACGAACAAACCACGAAACAAATCCGAGCACAAGTCCACGACTTGACTCAATGTCAATCCATGCAACTACTCACATGAGCATTGCATAAAGTCCAACTCAAGCATCATGAAATTCTCACAAATTTCATAATCTCAAAAACAAATCAAAGTTCAAAATCCAAATTTGTTCAAAACCGCAAAAAGCATGTGTATGACATACCAAAGAGTTTGGTCTGTCATGCATGGGCAAAATGAGTTTGCTGAAAACATGTGTATGACAGACCAAAAACTTTGGTCTGTCATACATGGAAAAAACGAAGTCACCAAAAGCCTGTGTATGACAGACCAAAAACTTTGGTCTGTCATACATGGAAAAAACGAGTTCGCCAAAAACCTGTGTATGGCAGACCAAAAACTTTGGTCTATCATACATGGGAAAAATGCGATTTTTAGTTATTTGGTTCGGCGCAAAAGCAAGGTTTCTTTTTAAATGTTCGGATATTTGGTCCAACACAGATTAATCCTAATCTTAACCAATTTCAGCACAAGATCAAACCAATTTTTCATCACATGATTCACAATCTCCCCCTTGATGAAAACATTGGCAACACCATTTAGACATGAACATTTGGCAGTTTTTTTTTAAAAAAAAGAGCAGAGAACAAAAAAACTCCCCTTTTGACAAGTAAAAAATGTGTGTGGTTTGTGCAATGTGCCAAAAGCCAAAAACCAAACTTATCCCAGATTACTCAACAACCGAAAGAAACTAGTCCCTCTTTTTCAACTCTTCCCAAACTACTCAAAAACTTCTCCCCCTTTGACAATGGATTCATCAAGAAAACAACAAGAGAACTTGTTCAAACTTTTTCTTGTATCAATGGTTTCGCAAACAGAAGCAACGGAGTGCCAAGATACAAAGGATGAGCTCATTCGATCATATAACCTTATATATCACATAATATGCAAAATATATGATCTTAATATGATGTTAACAAGTTAAGAAATGACATGCATCTCATCCTCAAATCTGTCAACTATAGCCAAGTACTAAGCAAGACCTTTAGTAGAAAAACAAAGGCTCAAAGTTGAAGCAACTAACAAATCAGGGCGAGCAAGTAGTTTCAACTCCAATCTAGCAGTCCATTTTAATCTTTGAACAATAAACTGCATGTGGCATGCTTGAAGCATACTTCTTTTATTTTCTAGGAGTGGCATGCTTGAAGCATACATCTTGTCTTTGAGGGAATGGCATGCTTGAAGCATACATCTTATCTTTTAGGGAAAGCATCCTGAAGCATACAATCTTGAAGCTTTTGCTTTTAACAACCCTTTTTTATTGATTCCCTTTTTCTTTTCTTTTTCTTTGATTGTAAACATGCAAAAAATGATTAAAAGGTCTTATGAAAGAGTAAAGCTGAAAACACTCTTGCTTCATAGCCCAAATTTGCCAACAGGATTCAATATCAAGCCTAGAAGAATGAGATATCACAGAGTATTTAGCTATAGGCAATCAGATCAGGGAATTTCCGCAATGTCATTTTTAGTTCAAGTGAGACAATTTAGATTATCATATATTAGCTCAATTACATAGTATATAAAGAAATATGATAAAGTGAGCTCATCAAGTGAAAGAACTTGGCAAAGAAACTCCTCCTCAAAACAATCCCATTGGATGAACAATTCCAAGTTCTCCCCGAATAAAGGCAAAACGAGAAGAAGACAAAGGTTTTGTGAAAATGTCTGCCAATTGATGTTCAGTATCCACATGATGAAGCACAATGTTGCCTTTTTCAACATGATCTCTAAGAAAGTGAAATCTGATGTCAATATGTTTTGTTCTTGAATGTTGCACAGGGTTCTTAGCAATGCAAATTGCACTAGTGTTATCACACAGAAGAGGAACACTATCCAGAAAAACCCCATAATCTTTAAGTGTAGCTACTATCCAAAGAATTTGAGAACAACAACTAGCAAAGACCACATATTCAGATTCAGAGTTGATTGTGCAAATGAAGATTGCTTTCTAGATGACCATGCAATGAGAGAATTTCCCAAGAAGTGACATGAACGAGAAGTGCTCTTCCTATCAATTCTACATCCTCCAAAATCAGCATCGAAAAAGATCTCAAACTAATGCATGAGGAAGCGAAAGCCAAATGCCAAAATCTTGAGTTCCATGAAGATACTGAAAATCCTTTTGTGACTTGTCGATGTGAAGCACGTGGGAAGCTTGAAAGCGAGCACACAAGCATACAGCAAATTGTATATCCGGCCTTGATGCGTTGAGGTACAAAAGTGAACCTATCATGCTTCTATATTCCTTTTGATCAACCGGCTCACCATCGTCTGCAGGGTCAAGGGCGCAAGCGCTCTCCATGGGTGTCATGATCGGCTGCCTGTTTTCCATCCCACAGCGATGTAGCAACACTGTCGTGTATGTGCTGGGATGTACAAAAGTACCATCCTTCGTTTGCTTGATTTGAAATCCCAAAAAGTATGTCAACTCACCCATCATACTCATCTCAAACTCCTTCCTCATTGTTTCTGAAAACTCAGACAATAAAACATGAGATGAACCACCAAAGATAATATCATCAACATAAATCTGAATGAATAGTTGATCATTGCCTTGCTTGAGTAAAAAGAGAGTTTTATCAACCTTTCCCATTAAAAAGCCCTTTTTAAGTAAAAAGGTTTTTAGCCTATCATACCATGCTCTAGGGGCTTGTTTCAAACCATACAAAGCTTTTGATAGTTTGAACACATGATTTGGAAACTTTGGATTTTCAAAACCAGGAGGTTGCTTGACATAAACCTGACATAAACCTCCTCATTTATGTAGCCATTCAGAAAAGCACTTTTCACATCCATTTGATACAATTTGAAACCTTTGGATGCAGAAAAAGCTAAAAGGATTCTAATGGCTTCAATTCTAGCAACAGGAGCAAAGGTTTCATCAAAATCTAAGCCTTCAATTTGAGTGTAACCTTGAGCAACCAATCTAGCCTTGTTTCTAACAACAACACCATCCTCACTTTGTTTATTTTTGAAAACCCATCTAGTTCCAATAACATTAAAATCAGGAGGTGGTGAGACAAGTTTCCAAACTTTATTTCGTTCAAAAATTCTCTAATTCTTCATGCATGGCATTGATCCAAGATTCGTCAGATAATGCATGAGATATATCTTTGGGTTCAAAGGAAGCAACTAAAGCAGAATGAGCATGAGTGTCAGAATGAATAAACCTGGATCGAGTAACTCTTGTATTTGGGTCTCCAATCATTTGTTCAGATGGATGCATTTTCTGAATGTGCAAGGGAGCATTGACTTTTGAGACTTCTCCTTCTCCTTCTTCATTTTCAGCATGTACAGATGATGTTGTAGCTTGAGGATGATTAGCTGTAGGTGATGTAGTAGTAGGTGCCAAAGGTGCTACAGCTTGTTGTGCATTAGGAAGAATCAAGACCTCATCTTCATCATCATCATTATCTTCAAAAATTTTCTCCCCCTGAACATATGCGTCTGTACCTGCATCACTTGGACTAGTGCCTGGACTAGCCTCATCAAAAGTAACTTCACAAGTTTCCACAATTTTGTTAGTCTCCAAGACAAGCACACGATAGCCACGAGTATGAGCAGGATATCCAAGAAAAAAACCATCCATTGATCTAGCTTCAAATTTATCAAGATTTCCAGATTTCAAGACAAAGCATTTGCATCCAAAAACCCTAAAGTGAGAAATAGTAGGCCTATGTCCAAACCGAAGCTCATATGGAGTCTTACCCAATTTTGATCTCAAAAACACACGGTTTGAAACATAACATGCAGTTGAAAACGCTTCAGCCCAAAAGTTTCTAGGAGTGTGATGTTCATCTAACATGGTTCTAGCCATCTCAACCAATGTTCTGTTTTTCCTTTCAACTACACCATTCTGTTGAGGCACTCTAGGTGATGAAAATTGATGATCAATTCCTTTTTCAGTACAAAAGTGATCAAAAGAAGCATTTTTGAATTCAGTTCCATTATCACTTCTAATAGCTTTGAGAGCTCCTGGATGATCAATAGAAAGCCTAAGAACAAGACTTCTAAAATGACTAAAAGCCTCATCCTTAGATGCCATAAAGTATACCCAAGAGTATCTAGAAAAATCATCAACAATCACAAGCACATACCATTTGCCTCCAAAGGATTGAACTCGAGATGGTCCAAGCAGTATCAAGATGTAGAAGCTGTCCTGGAGCGTTTGTCATCACCATGGTAAGAGGTGGATGTGAACCTGCAATCATCTTACCATGTCTACAAGAAGAACATACTAGATTGCTATCACCCTTAAGCTTAGGCAAGCCACGTATGAGATCTAAACCACTTACACGAGTAAGATGATCAAAACCAACATGACCAAGTCTACGATGCCAAAAGAATAAATCTTTAGAAACATTGGCAATTAGACACCTATGTTTAGAAGAAGGTGATGCATCAAAATCAGCTTTAAAAACTTTTCCAAAATGAGAAATCTTGAACACAAGATCACCTGAAGCATCTAGCACTTTGCATTCATTTTTCTTAAAGCTTATCTCAAGATCTTCATCAAGCATTTGAGAGACAGAAAGCAAGTTATATTTCAAGTTTTCAACAAGAGCCACATCCTTGAACATAAACTTGTCACTTACCTTTACTGTACCTTTTGCCACAACAGAAGAGGAAGAAGCATCTCCAAAAGTAACAATTTCAGCACGAGATGCACGAGTGAGGGAGGAGAACCAATTCTTATCACCGGACATGTGGCGTGAGCATCCGGAATCCACTAGCCATATGTTCTCCTTCCTCGCGCGAGAAGCCTACATAGCAACAAAGCATGTCGAGGTCTCAGTACTGGGGTTAGGAATGAGATTTTTGGGAATCCAGTACTGAGACACACGACGCACAACAGTAGGCACAACACGAGAATTTTTATGCACAAAATCAGATTTTCCTTTTCCCATGTTTATAGGAACAGAAGGCGTTTTTAACACTCTAGGCGCATAATGAGAAGCAAAGTGTGTTTTTCTGAAGTTAGACCTAGCCTTAGTCATTTCTTTCCTTTGCTGTTTGGCTAGTCTAAAGCAAAAATCTACTAGATGTCCATCTCTACCACAATGAGTGCAAGTGTACTTAGCATGAAGTTTGGATTTAACAGTAGAAGCACATTTTGCATTCATCATAGTAGAAGAAAGAAAACCAGCAGATTTAAAAGCAATCTTTTTAGGCTCATTAAGAATCTCAATTTTGTCATTGCAAGGAGCATTAACAACAGTGCGAGGTTTAGTTTCAAATGAAGCATGAAGATCAAAACCTAAACCTCTCTTGTTTGAGCTAACCTTAGATTGATCCAAAATCATGTTCAATTTTTTCTTGCCATTAGTGAACCGTTCCAACGAGTTTTGCAAGTAGTCAACCTTCTTAGCAAGAGTTAAACAATTATTGCAGGGAACATCTACTTTTCCTTTTTGCTTGCGACAAGTTGAGCATGAGAGAATTTCATGTGAAAGCAAATTATCAGTTAATTGAGAAACTCTAGCATTTGCATCTTTCAATTTTAATTCAAGAGTTGAGCATTTAGAACAAGAAGTTGAACTATGCAAATCATCAGTGGAACAGCTAGCATGTTTAACATGTTTCTCATTTTTCTCATTTAGATGCAACAGAAGAGCGTGTTCTTTCCTAAGCAAGGTGAGCTCATTGTAAATTAAGTCACATGATTTGCAAGTATCATCACTAGGAATCAAAGTCTTAAGTCTAGCAATTTAAGCATTCAATGATTCAATAATGAAATCATGTTTCTTAATTTTCTTATCACGTTTGTCAAGCAATTTTCCAAGACGAGCAACAGCAATAGCTAATTCATCATAAGAGGGATCTACCTCATTGAAGTCGCTGTCGTGGTCGTCCTCGGTGAAGCTATCCTTGCTGCTTGCCATGAGACATAATCCCATCAAATCATGCTTGCTTGGAGTTGCATCATCTTCGCTGCTCTCCGAGTCCACATCGCTCAAATTGACTTGTTCAAGAGCGGAAAGAACTCGGTGAACCACCTTGCGGTTGATGAAGTTCTTCTTCTTCCTATCATTTGACGAGAACCTATTCTTCTCATTCCTTCTGTCGTTGTCCTTCTCCTCCTTTGATGTTTTTCTGTCGGGACCCCGAATTTGCAAATCCGGACCCTCTATGTATTCAGCACTAGTCCAGGAACACGCTAGTGCACACAGTCTTAACATCGGTAAATATCACAATCATACCACTCGATACTAATAAAGTACTTTAATTAAATAATCAAACTGGTTACCCGACCTTAAGGTCAAGCTACAAAGGTACGCCTCGCAGGGCAGAACTTATTAAAAGAGAAATAATAGCAGCGGAAAATAAGATAACTTCGTGGCGCCATCCAGTATACCACAGGCAACTGACTGGGCTCGCTCCCTAAGTAGACGGTTCCTCGTGGAGCTCCTCCTCCAAAGCTGGTGTAGTCTCCTCTTCAACTGGTGTTGTATTGTGGCAAGGGTGAGTACTTGGTACTCAGCAAGTCATGCACAGAATGCAAGCTAATATACTATATGCATGGCTCGGTACAAAGGAATAGCTCAAGGTATATTTGCAGTAATCAGCATTTGACAAGTATCATAAATAGATTCGAAAGCAGTAGAAACAAGTAAAGCATAAATAACTGTTCAAGGAGTTTAGTAAACATCTGTTTCCCATCCTAGTCCACATGTCCATCAACATCATTATTTAACCCAAACCAACCTTTCAAATACAAGTTATTTTCAGAAAGTCTAACCCTTGACTGTAATCCCCGAGCGATGTCCAATTCCGCGGACTCGGCTATTCGAATATATTCTACACTCTGCAGAGGTTATGCACTTTACCCACAAGATACAGTCAAACACCACAAAGGCGAGTTCCCGTAACAAAGCCTTTCAGAAGCCTCAAACAACACAGGTGGTCCTCTCCGGTTCGTGCTCTACACCATCCCTTCCCTTAACCAAGGCGAAGTATGGGACCAACACACCGTTAGATGGGTATCTGGCCACAGCCACGATACGCTCCCCTGTACAATCACACAAACGGTGTAATTGACACCCTGAGGCTCCACAAGTGAGTCCTTAGCGACTTAGTCAACTAGGGCCGTCCCATTCCAGCCATGTGGTTGCAAGTATGACCCAGTTCAAAGGCTTGCAAGGTTAAGTCCTTAGAGTGACCAGGGCAAGACTACCCGAAGAACCAAATCAACATCCCCAGTGCCACACTGGCCCACCTGATCATTCTTGCCACATGCCCCGGCCGAAAACTATTTATCAAAACCCCAGTTGATTACCAAGCACCACGTGCTATCAACATCACATGATACCTTTCCAAAACAGGTCCAATATATCATTAAGTCAATATTAACATTTGATTGTCCAAAATCATGTCATGAGCACGTAGCAGGTCTAAGCAATATACTACAACGGTCTAAAACCCATGTTGGCAATTTAATTATGTCCAACTAGTAAACCACAACTAGGGTGACAAGGGGTCATGGCACATATCTATTTAATCAAGGTGTCATACAGCAAATTGGTATTTATCTAATCTCCCATATTTAAATAAAGTATTTTCTAATTGAACTAGCATGCAATAATTTGAACCAAAATAGATTTCAAAATGGGATCAACATGGTCAAAGCATAACTTGCCTTCAAAGAGTACTTGTTCTTGGTCTTGAGTTGGATCCTGAGTCAACACTTCTCCTTCAAATCCTTCCGGCACTTCAACGCGTCTACTGCTACAGCGTGCAAATAGCAATAAATGAATAAAACAGTGGACAAAAAGTGCCCAAACATCCAAATAAAATCCATAAACAGAGAGAACATAATTTTCTGGATTTTTAGGAACTGGAATCGTTCAAATCGGAGTTAAAATGCAAAAGTTATGATTTATTAAAGTTTAAATAATCAATTAAATAATATTATAGAGAAAAACTTTAGTCCAAAAATTAATTAAAATTCATATTTGAGTAGATCTGAATTTTATACAAATTTAGAAATTTGAATCACTCAAATCGGAGTTGAAACGCAAAAGTTATAAGCGTTTGAAGTTTGAATCAAAATCTGAAATCATTATTTCGAATTAATAAATCATTTTCTTTTTCGGAAATTAATTATTGCGTCAGCTGTGACACGTGGCAGCCTCTGATTGGTCTGCTGACGTCAGCCGGTCCATGGACTCGGTCCACGCTCGGCTCGGGTCTACCGTGGACTCGGTCCACGACTCAACGTGTCACTGACATGTGGGTCCCCCTCGGGTGACGTCATTCTTTGGCGTCGGTGAGGCTCAGCCGCAGTCTGGCAGGTGGGACCCGGCTGTGGCGTCATTCTTGGCGTCGGCGCTCGGCTAAAACGGCCCGGCGACATGCGGGCCCGCCATGACGTCAGCGTGACGCCATGGTGCGGTGTGGCCGCGTCGCTGACACGCGGGCCCAGCGTGTCAGTGAACCGCGCCTTGTCCGCGTGGACACGACGGTCCAACTTCCTGACACGCGGCAGGATCCGGGCCGTTGATTTGAAAATCAACGGTCCCGATCGGATCTGATGACGCACGTTTGGGGTGAACGTGGTCAATCTGGACCGTTGGATCTAGATCCAACGGCTAGGATTGGATCTGGGAATCGCACGTGGTTCTTACCATGGAACGACGTGGCGCAATCCGGGACGTCGGATCTTGATCGGACGGTCCACGGAGCTCGCGAGGACGGCGATGGCGTGCGGCGGCTTGCTGCGGCCGAGCAGGAAGACGACGTCGAGCGGTGTTAAACGCAGCCCCGGCGAGATGAAGTATGAGCCCAGGTTCGTCTCGTCGCGGGAGTTCGAATCGGCCGCAGGCGGCGAGCACACGGTAGTTTCGCGGCGGCTCTAGGTTTCCCTGTGGCGTGGACTAGGCAACGAGCTCGGCATGGAAAGGCGAACCTCGGGGTAGCTCCATGCATTAAATAGCCTCGAGTCCGTGTCCGAGAGGCGGCGGCGACGGCGAACGAGTCCGCGCGCGAATCCGGGCCGAGACGAAGACGTGGAGCCGTACACGTGGCACGACCAACGGCCACGATCGCGCGGGCGTAACCGGGTTCGGGTCGGACGCGGCTCGAACCGGTACGGGCGGATCTCGGCCGTTGGATCCCGATCCAACGGTCGGGATCGATTAGGGTTGGGAGCCGGTTTGGTCGAGTCAACTGGCTCGGGTCGGACTCGAGTCCGACTCGGGTTCCGACTCGGTCGGATGAATAGTACTTGACCCAACTCGAATTTCCAGCGATTTAATAATTAAAATAATTTCCAGTAATTCATTTAATTCATTAAAAATAGTAAAATACTCAGAAAAACTCCAGAAAAATTCTGGAAAATATTTTAGGGTATTTGGGACTCAAATAAAATATTTCCAACAAAATTTTATTTGCAAAGTTTAATTCTTTAATTATTTCAAAATGGAATAAATTCAAATAAATTCCAAATAAATCCAAATAAATCCCAGAAAATTCCAAAAATTCACCAAAGTGCAAAGCAACACTTAATTTTATGAAAAGCAAAAATTTGGGGTGTTACAAACCTCCCCCCTTAATAGAATCTCGTCCTCGAGATTCAGGGCTTACTAAAGAATAGGTCCGGAAACTCTTTCCTCAAATCCTCTTCTCGTTCCCAAGTTGCTTCGCTCTCTGCATGGTTGCTCCACTGAACTCTACAGAAACGGGTTGACTTGTTCCTAGTCTCTCGATCCATAGTGTCCAAAATCTTCACGGGATGCTCCTTGTAAGTCAAATCTTCCTGCAACTCAATTGATTCTAAGGGCGTTTGCTCATCCGGCACTCGAAGACATTTCTTCAACTGGGACACGTGGAACACGTCATGTACTCCTGCTAACGACTGCGGCAACTCTAGCTGGTAAGCAACTTCGCCTTTGCGGCTCAAAATCCTAAATGGTCCAACATAACGGGGTGCAAGTTTCCCCTTGGCATGGAACCTCTTAACTCCCCTGAGAGGCGTAACTCTGAGGTATACATAGTCCTCTGGTTCAAAACTCAATTCCCGGCGACGGTTGTCAGCGTAACTCTTCTGTCGTGATTGGGCTATCTTCAACCTTTCCCTAATCGTGAGAATCTGCTCTTCAGCTTCCTGAAGTATATCAGGCCCGAAGACACGGCGCTCGCCGGTCTCATTCCAGTTTAATGGCGTCCGACAGGGTCGACCATACAGTGCCTCAAAAGGTGACATCTGTAAACTAGCTTGGTAGCTATTATTGTAACTGAACTCGGCATACGGCAAACTCTTATCCCAAGAGGTAGCATAAGCCAATGCACACGCTCTTAGCATATCCTCCAGAATCTGATTGACTCTTTCGGTCTGTCCATCCGTTTGTGGATGATAGGTCATCTTGAAAGTTCAAAGCGGGTTCCCATGGCTTCATGCAATTTATTCCGAACCTTGAGGTAAATTGGGTACCTCACATGCGATACAATCCTTTTTGGTACTCCATGCAAACAGACGATCCTGATCATATACAATTCTGCTAACTTGTCCCCCGAGGAAGTGGTCTTTACGGGGATAAAATGGGCTACTTTGGTCAAACGATCTACTATAACCCATATGGAGTCATAACCCCCTTGAGTCTTGGGTAAACCGGTGATGAAATCCATTCCGATTTCCTCCCACTTCCACTCTGTATCTTGGTAGTGCAACAATCCTGCTGGTCTCTGATGCATTGCCTTGACTCTCTGGCATACGTCACACAATGCCACATGCTCGGCAACTTCTCGCTTCATGCTTGGCCACCAGAATCTTTCCTTCAAATCCTGATACATTTTGGCACTCCCTGGGTGAATTGAATACTTGGAGTCATGGGCTTCCTCCAGAATCAGTTGCTTTAATTCCTTCTTGTTCGGCACGTAAATCCGATCCTTCATCCATAACGTCCTCGGCCCATCTAGCTTGAAATCCTTTGCCTTGCCTTCCTCCATTTTGGAATTAATCCTACGGATCTTGTCATCATCCTTCTGTCCTTCTCGGATCTGATCTTCTAGGGTAGGCTTTACTTCTAGTGCGGCCAAGAATCCATTGGGTACCACCTCAATCTTCATTCTCTGAAACTCCTGGCATAACTCATCCTGATTCGTGGCTATCAACATATTCATGGTATGGCTTTTCCGACTCAAGGCATCGGCAACTACGTTGGCCTTTCCGGGATGATAATGGATTCCAACATTGTAGTCCTTGATCAACTCCAGCCATCTCCTTTGCCTCATATTCAGATCCGACTGGGTGAATATGTACTTAAGGCTCTTATGATCCGTGTACACTTCACATCTGTTCCCGATCAGATAGTGACGCCATATCTTCAAGGCATGCACTATGGCAGCTAACTCTAGGTCATGTGTCGGGTAATTCTCCTCATGCGGCCTCAACTGCCTTGATGCATACGCAACAACCTTTCCGTTCTGCATCAACACACATCCAAGTCCTTGGCGTGATGCATCACAATAGATATCAAAGCTTTGGTTGACGTCCGGTAGAACTAACACCGGTGCTGATGTCAATCGCTTCTTCAGCTCCTGAAAACCTTTCTCACATTCTGGCGTCCATACAAACTTCTTCTCCTTTTTCAGCAATTGCGTAAGAGGTCTCGCAATTGTCGAAAAGCCTTCAATGAAACGGCGATAGTATCCTGCCATTCCAAGGAAACTTCTAATCTGGGTCACGGTCTTTGGCTGCTCCCAATGTAACACAGCTTCTACCTTGCTCGGATCAACGGCGACTCCTTCTGCGGTCATTACATGTCCAAGAAACTCCACCTTATCCTTCCAAAAATCACACTTGCTGAACTTGGCGAAGAGTTGCTGTTCCCTCAGCTTTTCCAACACTCGCCTCAAGTGTTCGGCATGTTCATCCTCTGTCTTGGAGTAGATTAAGATATCATCTATGAACACGACCACAAACTTGTCCAAATATTCCATGAACACCTTATTCATCATATTCATGAAATATCTTTGGCGCATTAAATCGAGACCAAAGGACATAACTGTAAACTCGCAATGTCCATATCTTGACGAAAATGCGGTTTTCGGAATATCTTCTGATCGGATTTTCAACTGATGGTATCCCGATCTTAGGTCAATCTTGGAGAAAACTCCGGCTCCTCTCAGCTGATCAAACAAATCATCAATCCTGGGTAGCGGATACTTATTCTTTACGGTGACTTCATTGAGTGCACGGTAGTCAATGCACATCCTGAAACTCCCGTCCTTCTTCTTGACGAACAAAACTGGTGCTCCCCACGGCGACGAACTCGGTCTGATAAATCCTTTCTCCATTAACTCCTCTAGCTGTTTCTTCATCTCTACCAACTCCTCGGTGGACATCCGATAGGGTCTCTTTGCTATCGGTCTTTGTGCAGTACAAGCTCTATTACAAACTCTATGTCCCTGTCTGGCGGCATACCCGGTAGATCTTCCGGAAAAACATCTGGGTACTCATTCACTACTGAAACATCCTCTATGCTGATTGTCTTGGTACTGTTAACCATCAACTGTCCATCCCTAACGGCTGTGGCTTGAAATTCTACTTTCTTCCCACTCGGGCTCTCAACTGAGATAGTCCTTCGTCCACAATCCAATACGGCCTTGTGCTTGGATAACCAATCCATTCCCAAAATAACATCTAAGGTCTGGGTCTCCAACATTGGGGTTTTCTGTTGGGCGAGAACCACTTCCATTGCTTCCAAGGTTTCCGCGGGTGTTCACCATCTGTCGATTTGCTCTAGGCTTTTAGAGATGAGAGGGAAACAAGAATAGACAAGTAGTATGGAACTTATGCGGGGCGAAAGGTGTAACTTTAAGGTCCAACTTTATTATCTTAATCAATAGTAACTTGGTATGGTTGCTTACAATGCTTAGGGGCCTTGCAACACATACTGCACACTCAGCAAGCAATGAAAATCCAAATCGAACTAACACTGGAGTCTAACGCCTAAAGGGTGACTCTTTATTCTATGACGCGACTCGGCGAAGGAGTCTCACTATAGAACCTACGCTCACTCATCGAGAAAACCTCCACGGCCTGGGTACGGATGTTGCGGCATAGGTGCGAAACGATTGCCATGTCCCGCAACTGTGTCGTCTGTGGTAGTCGAAGATGCAGTGTCCTCCTCAAGCTCCGGCTCCTCCGGGTCTGGCTCGTGCAGCTCAAGCATTGGCTCTGGCTCTGGTCCATACAAAGCCATCTCCAACTCGTCAATCCTTCGCAAAAGGTGTGACACATACTCTTGAGCTTCCCGCCATCTGTTCTTCTCTGTCGTGATCTCCTTGCGGGCCTTCTGTAGCTCCTTGCTTGCATCATCGAGTACATCCTCCTGGGCGACAACAAGTCGTGCCAACTGCGTGACCATGGCATTCTCATCCTGAATCGCCTTCGGGTCAAGAAGGTTATCGCTGCGCGGATGCTAACGGAACACCGTGCTCTCCAATTCTCTGGCGTAGATGCGGGTAATGTGCCGCATTGCTCGTCGTGACACTTCTTGGATACCCATCTGCATTGTAGACCTTACGGCGGTCACGGTGTATCGGGCGATTGCCTGGGCCCTTCTTCCTAGCAGGTACCACAATCTTCACGTCACAAGCCTTGATCAATCCTGCTTGTCTGATCACTTCCACTTGGTATTGGGGCTTCTCAAAATCTCCGAGAGTCTGTAGCATACGCCAAAGTTCCGCGGCGTGACCAACCTCCAGATCGACGTAGTTGAACTCTCCCTCCATCTGTCACAAGATGCTCACGTAAGCACTCGAAATTTTTAAATCGTGACAAGGTAAGGAAAAATTCAGCAAGAGACAAGAAAAGAGAGAAGGGGGTAAGTCGAGATATCATTTCTTATCTTGACGAACTTTTAGCTTTTAGAAAATAGGTTTTAACCTCTCTACGACCATTCTAGCTAGGGTTGAGCCTACGGTCAGTATGGCTCTGATACCACCTCTGTCGGGACCCCGAATTTGCAAATCCGGACCCTCTGTGTATTCAGCACTAGTCCAGGAACGCGCTAGTGCACACAGTCTTAACATCGGTAAATATCACAATCATACCACTCGATACTAATAAAGTACTTTAATTAAATAATCAAACTGGTTACCCGACCTTAAGGTCAAGCTACAAAGGTACGCCTCGCAGGGCAGAACTTATTAAAAGAGAAATAATAGCAGCGGAAAATAAGATAACTTCGTGGCGCCATCCAGTATACCACAGGCAATCGGGCTCGCTCCTAAGTAGACGGTTCCTCGTGGAGCTCCTCCTCCAAAGCCGTGTAGTCTCCTCTTCAAGCGGTGTTGTATTGTGGCAAGGGTGAGTACTTGGTACTCGGCAAGTCATGCATGAGAATGCAAGCTAATATACTATATGCATGGCTCGGTACAAAGGAATAGCTCAAGGTATATTTGCGATGTCGACATTTGACAAGTATCATAAATAGATTCGAAAGCAGTAGAAACAAGTAAAGCATAAATAACTGTTCAAGGAGTTTAGTAAACATCTGTTTCCCATCCTAGTCCACATGTCCATCAACATCATTATTTAACCCAAACCAACCTTTCAAATACAAGTTATTTTCAGAAAGTCTAACCCTTGACTGTAATCCCCGAGCGATGTCCAATACCGCGGACTCGGCTATTCGAATAGATTCTACACTCTGCAGAGGTTATGCACTTTACCCACAAGATACAGTCAAACACCACAAAGGCGAGTTCCCGTAACAAAGCCTTTCGGAAGCCTCAAACAACACAGGTGGTCCTCTCCGGTTCGTGCTCTACACCATCCCTTCCCTTAACCAAGGCGAAGTATGGGACCAACACACCGTTAGATGGGTATCTGGCCACAGCCACGATACGCTCCCCCGTACAATCACACAAACGGTGTAATTGACACCCTGAGGCTCCACAAGTGAGTCCTTAGCGACTTAGTCAACTAGGGCCGTCCCATTCCAGCCATGTGGTTGCAAGTATGACCTAGTTCAAAGGCTTGCAAGGTTAAGTCCTTAGAGTGACCAGGGCAAGACTACCCAAGAACCAAATCAACATCCCGATTGCCACCTTTGGCCCACCTGATCATTCTTGCCACATGCCCCGGCCGAAAACTATTTATCAAAACCCCAGTTGATTACCAAGCACCACGTGCTATCAACATCACATGATACCTTTCCAAAACAGGTCCAATATATCATTAAGTCAATATTAACATTTGATTGTCCAAAATCATGTCATGAGCACGTAGCAGGTCTAAGCAATATACTACAACGGTCTAAAACCCATGTTGGCAATTTAATTATGTCCAACTAGTAAACCACAACTAGGGTGACAAGGGGTCATGGCACATATCTATTTAATCAAGGTGTCATACAGCAAATTGGTATTTATCTAATCTCCCATATTTAAATAAAGTATTTTCTAATTGAACTAGCATGCAATAATTTGAACCAAAATAGATTTCAAAATGGGATCAACATGGTCAAAGCATAACTTGCCTTCAAAGAGTACTTGTTCTTGGTTAGGGTTGGGATCGATTAGGGTTGGGAGCCGGTTTGGTCGAGTCAACTGGCTCGGGTCGGACTCGAGTCCGACTCGGGTTCTGACTCGGTCGGATGAATAGTACTTGACCCAACTCGAATTTCCAGCGATTTAATAATTAAAATAATTTCCAGTAATTCATTTAATTCATTAAAAATAGTAAAATACTCAGAAAAATTCAAGAAAAATTCTGGAAAATATTTTAGGGTATTTGGGACTCAAATAAAATATTTCCAACAAAATTTTATTTGCAAAGTTTAATTCTTTAATTATTTCAAAATGGAATAAATTCAAATAAATTCCAAATAAATCCAAATAAATCCCAGAAAATTCCAAAAATTCACCAAAGTGCAAAGCAACACTTAATTTCATGAAAAGCAAAAATTTGGGGTGTTACATTTTCCTGCAAGCTTAGGACAATTTGTGCGAATATGGTTGAGGTCACCACACTCATAGCATCTTGGAGGACCACCTCTCTTTCTCATTCTCACATTCTGCAAAGCTTTGTTAAAGCGAGAAGAGAGTAGTGCCAGATCTTCTTCGGGAAACTCTTCAAGTTGCTCATCTGTTAAAGAAGACATGGAAGACAAGGCAAAGCTAGAAGAAGAATTTGCATTTGACATGTTAGGGTTAGAGATCAAAGCAATTGATTTAATGTTACCCTTCCTGGCAAGAACATCCAACTCATGAGTTTTCAACTTAGAGTAAAGAACATCTAATGTGAGTGTGCTCATGGTAGTAGATTCTTGTATAGATGTTACTTTCATCTCCCACACTGACATGTCCAAAGCACTAAGCAATTGTCGAGCATTTTCAGCATCAGTGTAGCTAACTCCAACAGCACGTAGATTGCTAAGAATTTTATTGAAACGTGCAAAGAAGTCATCTACAGATTCACAAGGTTTCATCTCAAAACGCATGTATTCTTTTTTGTAAATATCTTGGCGAACCTCTTTGACAGTGTTAGAACCCTCATGGTAATCACAAAGAGATTTCCATACCTCATATGCGGATCGAAGATGAACCACTCGATCAAAATCGCTGCGTCCCAAACCTTGGATGATCAAGTTGCGCGCCTTGCTATTTGCTTCAACATGTGTGCGATTTGCGTCGTTGACGTTGTCGTTCCCAGGGACTTCGTACGGCTTGTAAACCTTCTCCCAAATTGCGAAGCCCTGCGCCTGGATGAACGCTTCCATTTTTGCTTTCCAAAACTGAAAATCAACACCATCGAAAACACAAGGTTTTGTCGAATACCTATCCATCGCTACGGTTTCTAATCACCGGTTAAGAATAATTAGAAAAACCTTGCTCTGATACCACTTGTAGGATCGAAGATATATGAATATAGCAATCAGAGGGGGGGTGAATGATTATGCGGAAGCTAAAACAAAATTTTCGATCTACTGGAAGAACACCCCAACTCGGATTCAAAAGATTGCCTCGTAATCAACAAAAACAGATTGACAGACGCTTGGTAAAAAGAGAATTCCCGGAGATCCGATCGTCGAAACGATCTAAAATTTGGACACAAGAAACTAGATTCCAATACGAATCAAACCCAAAAAGAATCAGCTAGATCGGACTTATGGATCAAAAGTTATGAGCTTCGCAAGCTTGCTGATCCAGAACTTGACGAGAATTGATCTAACGTAAACTTGAAAGTTTTAACAGAACCGACAAAAGTTTAATCAATTAGACTTTGAGGAACTCTAAAACAATACCCTAGAACGGTTTTTGATGGATCAAATCAAGATGAAACTCAACGATCAAAAACCAATCTAGAATTAGAACAAGCATGCAAACAAAAACAAAAACAGAAAACACTGTAGCGACGAGGTTACTGTAGCATGCAAAAATCTTGGAGGAATTGATCTTTATTTCTTTTGTCTAAAATACTCTCATCAAAAGAGTACAAACCCTAAAACCAAGCTCAAGGCTTGATGCGCTCAGCTCTCCCTTGGTTCAATGCCCTTCAACAGGAGACACCCCTCCTATTTAAAGGAGCAAAACAGAATACGATTCCTATTCCCTAGAAGGAATCCGTATCCAACACAACTCTACTTGGCCCAACCTGGCCGAGTACAACTCTTGCACGCGTATGGTAACCCTACCATACTCACGTGACTAACACTTTGCACGCGTATGGCCACCTGCCATACTCACGTGACTAACACTTTGCACGCGAATGTCCTCCGGCCATTCTCACGTGACTAACCATTCTTCATGTGCACCATTCTCTTAGCCCGAACGCCCCGCATGACATCCTTGACCACCAAGACCTCAGTTCCTCCTGAACCTAGTCCCGAACCTCAGTTCCTTCATGAACCTAGTTCCGGTCCCGTCATCGACCACATTCGTCTTCGAGCAATACCTGCACATGAACAAACCACAAAACAAATCCGAGCACAAGTCCACGACTTGACTCAATGTCAATCCATGCAACTACTCACATGAGCATTGCATAAAGTCCAACTCAAGCATCATGAAATTCTCACAAATTTCATAATCTCAAAAACAAATCAAAGTTCAAAATGTGTATGACAGACCAAAAACTTTGGTCTGTCATACATGGAAAAAACGAAGTCACCAAAGTCAGGCGATGACCAAAAACTTTGGTCTGTCATACATGGAAAAAACGAGTTCGCCAAAAACCTGTGTATGGCAGACCAAAAACTTTGGTCTGTCATACATGGGAAAAATGCGATTTTTAGTTATTTGGTTCGGCGCAAAAGCAAGGTTTCTTTTTAAATGTTCGGATGTTTGGTCCAACACAGATTAATCCTAATCTTAACCAATTTCAGCACAAGATCAAACCAATTTTTCATCACATGATTCACACCCTCAAGCCCAACACCTCCCCGGAGCGGCCCAAACGGCCGAAAACGGCCCAAAACGCGTTAAAACGTGAAATCTCAGGGTTTTATTTGCAAAAACCCCAACTTATCCCATTTTACCACATTTTATAACCTATTATCACAAATTATAAAGTCTCGACATTCCATAGTATCACATTCTACCCCCCTTAACTGGATTCGACCTCGAATCTTACACATCAACTCTAAAACAATGCCCACTAGGGACTCATCTTCTTTGCGAACTCAACACACCCACGCCAAGACTCAAACAGTAGGAACGACAACTCAATTCTCCAAATCCATCTATTAACAAGAGTGACTTGACTTAGCTTAACTAAGCACAACTTGACATGATTCCTCATTTACTTCAATCTCTATCATGATTCATAAACTCAGAATGACACAATCATCATGAAACACATCCCTTTTTCACCATTAGTATTAAAACGGTCAAC
Organism: Rhipidocladum racemiflorum; assembly: GCA_036346355.1. Lineage (NCBI taxonomy): Eukaryota > Viridiplantae > Streptophyta > Magnoliopsida > Poales > Poaceae > Rhipidocladum > Rhipidocladum racemiflorum. Next base: position 9,437,765 of record CM070583.1, read on the forward strand.
CGAGGTTCCAAACTTGAACCCCCCAAAAAGAACATTTACGCAAAACCCCATCTCTTCCAATTATTTGACCCCTTTTCGCAAGGAATCAAAATTTACTAATGTCATCTTCGCTCATAGCCTACATCGACCATACTTTCCTTTTATTGCCAACCACATTACACGTTTCATTCTATCCTCTCCCAGGCATAACGCACACCCAGGGACGTCTAGCTAAGACAATGTCCACGACAAAGCATTTTACATCACAATTTCTATAACATTTGCTTCCACCCAACAATACTTTCAACCAAATTCAAACCACGACATCAACAACCTCCATCATCATCCACCCTCATACCACTAATGTCCAAAGCCTAGCCCAACCTCCGACCGTAACTCACTACCAAATCTCAATTGGCACTTTTCCCAAGAGGATGTCGCCCTCACCAACAATTCACACAAACAACGAAGCCCACGAGTATAGCTCTTAGATTATACTCAACAATAATCCGAGGGCCTTCTTATTCTCGCTCCTATCAATAGTGCAAAAGAAGTACGATTCTTTTGAATCCAAGTAGACCACATACAACAACTCGAACCTCAAAGCGCCACAAATCACTTTGGAAAGAACCCGATAACATTGAAAGACCACCCTTTTGCTTTTCCTAAGTCAAGCCGCAAAGGAAAACTCAAATCTCCAATCAACGTGATACAATTCGCATCGGGGAGCACTCAAACAAATAGAGACTCCACACAATTCTCTTGACAGAAGTTCTCAACAACTAAAGACAACTCGACTCGCTTTCACCATAGCCAAACTTTTCATTTTCACCAAAATCAACATCTTGGAAGAGAACTGCCACAAAAACTCTCGAAGAGAAAAAGAAACTCAAATCCCTTGCATAACATAACCAAAATACCAGCATTTATCCATTCATTCCTTTTCATGCTAGAAAGCAATGGAAATCTCGATTCATAACACGAATGCGAATTCTTCAAGAGCACTCCGGATTAGTCATATATCTCTATATGACTTTCTCACCGTCCTGGCTCAACAACTCTTTTATGCTTATAAAAACGATGTCATGAATCTTTTTCACCATTTATTCGTCATGTAACCACGATACCCATTAACCATTCACAAAGAGACTTCATTCTCTTTGTCACATGATTGACACCCAACAACATCGATGGTTACTCAAATTCGCATAAACTACGACGGCGTTAACCGAAAAATACCATATCGCATCACAACCCAACAACCACTGCACGCAATGTGTGCAAAACATCGCATTTTAACCAAAGCCAATAACAGAAGATAGCATTAACTCTCAAATCAAACGTCTACGCCTAATAACCGCTACCAATTCTCTTAAAGAGAAAGGAAACACATTCCCAGCAGGGAACACCTTACCAACAAAATCACTTATGAAACAATCGTAAGATTCACCTTTTTTAAATGCTCGCAAACACCACACACGTTTCCCAAATAAATCCAACTCTAGTCACGATAGAATTACAATTTAAGCGCTTAACTCCAGGGTTACCAAAGATAAATCAGTTGAACGCTAAAGAGAGCGTCCCACCCCAACGCTTTGGGTGTTAAACCATACTCATAGCATAGACTAAACAGATTAGCCCAAATCCAAAGATTGGCATGGTTCAATACCACACCACATTTGGAACCCATAAGCCGGTTACTTCAAATACTACTCTTTCATCCATATTTCCAATCATCGGAGTCAAGTTTGTAACTTGACAAAATGCCACTTAATCAGGGGAGATTTTATTGCACCCTAATCAAGACGCCTAAACAAAGAGGCAGGCACTCTCAGAAAATTTATACATTCATTTGAATCCGTAAACCTTCAAAAGAAAGTTCGACTCAAATCCCACCATTACTCGCATTCCAATACTCTTAGCCAATACGGATGTCATAATCACCCAAATCCCGAGAAGTCCAACACTGTTGCACACAAGCTACAACATCTGCTCTTAATAAAATCACTTTTCACTGTTCATATAACCACAATTGATTATATTACCAACAAACCATAGACCATATCTACCGTATGACAATCAACAAGGAGAACCACGTTCTCACAACTCCAGCACAATTATCTTATCAGTTAATCCAACATAAGACGCATATCAACAACTTCTTTTGGTCTACTAACCATGACGAACCATTATTCATGCAACTTATTATCCCCAAGCGTAGCACACATCTCTTTACAATTATTCCGGCGTAATCAACAATTACCCTGGGTATAACCCCTAAGTCACACATTCCATATCACCAGTTCATTCCACCAATAATTAATACTAACCACGCGACACGATCTCCACTAGACATCCCTCATAAATACGGATCCCAGACAGACATCTGTCAAGAATAATTCAACCTTTCCTACAATCATTCCATATATCCTCATTAATTGATTACACGTAATTTTAAGTCATATTGTCAACCCACAATATTAACTGACCCACCAGCTACAATAGGCAGAATTTCACACCATCTTCTTGCTATAACAAGTTCATCTACCGAGACATTCTATGCTAACTAATCTCAAACATCCATTAGATTCCATAACCCGCATCACTTTGCACACACCACTAATCAACTTTCACTTTGGATCACCTGACGTCTCGTTTAATCATCTCTTATCAATACAATATTTTAGTTTATCTTTAAACAAACAACAAATTCACTTTAACCGAACCACTAGCTCATATCATCCGAAAACTCTAACTTCTCGTCATACACTTAACTTCTTAAACATCTGCGTGAATCATGTACCCAACTCTTAAGGAAACCATAATTGCTCCAGAAAAGAATAACACCCAAAACACCTTTCCTTCCGGAAAGCTCAACCATAAATCGCAAGAGAAGTCAACTCTTAAAATTCCCAAATGCCGACACGCAACTACTCCACAACTCTCGAGATCAACAACTTCTGCGAAGGAAGATGGTTGCAAGAGGGAAAAACCCAGCGATTAACCAAATCTTTTTTTTTTCAGATAAGGCCATAACCCCAAACTTCAAACTTTCACGAAACAAACGGTTTTTTTTTCAAAGATGAATTCCCAAGCAAGTCATCATTGCGATCAAACACCACTTAGGCCCCGACAACAAGGTCTGGCACAACACCGCAATAACTCTTTTAAACCTCGGAGAAAGACAAACACAAGAATAAATTGAAAACTTTCTCCGTAAAGCAACCGATCAACCACATCCTTTCCGACAAAACCTTGACACCTAAATCCATGCGACTTAGATTCTTCATCGAAACTTCAATAACTTCCTTTCAAATTGGAGAATGGTAACCCAAGAATCAATCTAAAAGTTTCTCTATAAGGAAAACAACAAATCGGGCGTCAAAGCTAGCAAGGCGACCAAAAGAGGCGCAACCCTAAATTCTTCTTTTGTCTTCAACAAAAGAAGACAAAACCAAAACCACCAAAAGAACTATCGGTGAGTATCCAAAACCGAACACTTTTTCTTTTATTTCAACCAACCAAAAACCAACCAAAATCGTTCGTCAAAACGGCAAAGGAAATTCGGAGGGTCAATCCACAACTCTACTACTCGACTCCAACCAACTACCCAATCTACGACAGAAAGGATAAGCACTCTCCCAACAGGAGGTTAAAAGTCCATCGGTGATGGCACCAACCGGCCACACCGTCAAACCTAACATTACTACAAACAACAGAAGGTGATCGAAACCCTTTCGGCACCACAACCCACATAATCTCAAGTGTATCAACACAATCAATTCTTTCATAAACATAGCAACATATATTACCAAATATAACATTCAACATCAAAGCTTAAATACAACATTTAAGCGTAAAGCAACGGTACCCATACCCATTCCTCTTGTGCAGCGAGTGTGTCAAGTTTTAAATTAATTATTCCACTTACACAAGTTTTAATGTTGCTATCCTATGGCAAAGTTTTAAGTAAAACCTAAGCCATGTTTCTAGGTTATCCCACTTCATATTTTAGTTGAACCAATAGTATGAGACTAAATACACATTCCAGGGATCTATAGCCCGCTCTGATACCAACTGTAACACCCCAGCTTCTACTAAGCCCAGAATGTCACCAACATAGACCATACAACAATTAATACCTGTAACACCCCAGCTTCTACTAAGCCCAGAATGTCACCAAACATAGACCATAACACATTTAATACCATAATTTAAAGTAAATTACAGCAAGTAATCATTTAGAATAATTGAAAATTTTGACAGCATCTCCTTTGTTTTTGCATGAAACTTAACAACATAATCATCATATCAATAAGTAGGATAAACAAGACCTTCACACGCAGCGATAATGATAACCAATCATCAATTAAAACATCAATAGGCATCGCTAGCAAAAGAATAAGCATCAATTTAAGTCTAGGAAGATATAACAATTCACTCCATAGCCCCACATATTACACATGGGGGAAACAACCAAACATTAAGACCATAAACTAATGATTATTGCAATGTCCCCAAAACAGGTGAATTAACTAGATTATGATGCTACGTGGAGGAGTGTAGCTAAATCCCTTTTCCGCGCGCCGATTTCAAGGTACCTAAAGAAACAAACAACGAAAAACACAAGCGTGAGTTCAAAACTCAGCAAGGTGTAATATAATGAATCGACAAGGATCCAAAACAACAAACCATCATACCAATCTCCACAGTTATACCACAACACATCATACTTGACATTATATACACTCTTTAAAACAACATGATAATCATTTCATGAGCACCTCATGAGTACTCTCATCATTAATTCATAAACTTCTTCATTCATGTATATCATTCATGCAATGCAATGCACATGTCTCCTGGAATTCTCATACCGGTATGGTTGAGTGCACACCCGTCGGCATGCACCCTTTTCCCCCTTCCATCCCGAAGATGGAGGGTGCCTATCACTCGCTTCCATTCACCTCGGTGATGGAATCACGATGTAGGACTTACTCAAAAGAATAGCCCCGGACTAGTCATAACGGTTCTCACCGACCCTACCGGAATAGTTATGACTTATCTCACCGGACGGCCACGAAAATATGCCATGTATGCAAAATGGACAGCATCGTATACATAAATCGAAATATTTCATATCAGCACATGGCATCTCAACATGTAGGACCGTATTCAACAATTGTGATTCTGACCGTTCAAAACATGGCATGTGAATCATTTATCAACAACAAGCATTTTTAATCATGGCATGAGGACACCATAGCATCGACAACATTTAAATCATGGCATAAGGACATCCTATCCATTGTAACATGTAATTCATGGCAAGACACCATGTTATCTAGTCCAAACACTACCAAGCAATTCTAGCAACACTTATAACATACAATTCACGCAACACACTTGCCTTCAACCACGGGTAACGGAGTGACGAGAGGTTGAGGGCACTCCCGGAGGCACACCACCTGCAAACACGTGCCACGCACTCAAATCGAGTCCACAAAACAGCCCACATATATCCCACTACCCTGATTTCGCTTACAACTCCTAAAATCAGAAAACAGCAAATCTGTCCCTTCGGGACAGCAGCCTTCCAATGGGCATAACTTCTGTTCTAGGACTCCAAATTGATTAAACGAGTACATTCCCGCATAGCTTAGGAAATTTCTCAACTTTTTCTAGTTGTAGAGAAAGACTAATTCGGACTCTAATGTTGTTTAATCTAACGTTGAACACGAACTGTCCCAATCTCGTCACAGATTTGACAGCGCTCGGTAAAACGGCCATATCTCCCAAACGGCTGGGCGGATTTTAACGTTCTTTATATGCACGGAAAGATAAGGAAATTATCTACAACTTCCTAAAAGTCTGTACGGTCATATTCAAACTCAAAATTGGCTAAAACGCCTGCCCTAGTTCGGGTTCCCAATCTGCCCGAACAGAACGCGAATACAATCCAAATTTTCATCAATTCTACCCCATGGCAGCACATCCCTTGATCTAAAAACATGGTAAATCACCTCTACACAGCATCTAATCAACCCCCAAAGGTTTCCCCATTACCTTAATGACGAACCATGAATCGATCGCTCTCCTTCGCGCGAACTCCACCCGATCTCTCCCCACGCGACGTGGCCTCCGGTTCTCCTCGTCGCGGATCCTCCTACCGGCGAGGGCAGCACCGTGACGGGGCGTGGCAGCGAGGGGAACGCAGCAAGGGCACGTGGTGGTGGGGGAGAAGGCGCAAGGAGGAGGGGGTGGTGCGGCTTGGGGGTGTGGAGGAAGAGGAGGGGCTAGAGAGGGAGGAGGAGATGGGGAAAGGGGATGGGGAGAGCTAGGGCAGCAGGGTTTTCTGCCCCCCCCCTCACCCCCACATGGGCCAAGGGAGTCCCACCATCCGGCCCACGAAGTTTCCCTCAAGCCCAACAACTCCCCGGAGCGGCCCAAACGGCCAAAAACGGTCCGAAACGCGTTAAAACGTGAAATCTCAGGGTTTTATTTGCAAAAACCCCAACTTATCCCATTTTACCACATTTTATAACCTATTATCACAAATTATAAAGTCTGGACATTCCGTAGTATCACAGTATACTAATTGTATTAACATCACTACTATATATTTGTCATTTGCAGGCCTGGCAACTGCATGAGAGCAGACAGACACTTGCACTCTTGGACCCCAAACTCACTGAATTCGACGAGGAAGAGGCTGCGCGAGTTATCAGTGTTGTGCTTCTTTGCACGATGGGCATGCCTCAGCAACGCCCTCCAATGTCGAAGGTCGTGTCCATGCTTACTGAAGATATCGAGATGACTGACGTGGATACAACTATGAGGCCCAGCTATGTCCCTGGATGGCAGCTCAAGAGCGGGAGCAAGAGCTGCTTCTCATGGTCATCAATGCAACAGTCCTCAGCTAGCCAAGTCAGCGCGCCGTCGAGCTCGAGCAACGAACCCAAATTCCACAGGGACACCTCCCCGCTGGCTCTGTCGCGTTGTTCTAGCCGAGAGATTGATGAGGGAACGTGTGAATGACAAGGTGGATCCTGTCCCTTCCAACGTTGAGCCTTGATTGCTTCATGATAAATATTGGGCTTCTTGGCTGGGAACTGGGATTTGATATACTGGCATTTGCTTAAGTCTGCTCAGCTCTGAACGATTTGTGTTTCCTGTCCCATAGAGCTCAAACATCACATGTTGTTCTAATAGCTTGTCTGTGACTCCTGATTGGAATCAATTACATTTGGAGTGAAGACGAGCAGTAGATCCAAAAAAAAATTAGAAGAATTTGCAGCTGCATTTTTCATTAATTTCGCTCATTTCTTTTCTCATCCAACAGCCAAGGAGCACCTCAAATGACACATCTATTTCGTCCGACAGGGGTATACATCCAAACCAAAGGAGAAATGGAAGGATGAATGGCATTCAACCACATAAATTTTGGAAGATTATTTGTTTTGTACATAGCCAAAACCAATCCACTTGCCATTGTATTATTCAGAAGTGACTAGTGGTGACAGAGATAGACGTACATCGAGGAAGCAGAAAGTTTCCAAGGTTCAACGCTGCCATTAGATTGGGGGGCCTGAAGCAATTTCAGATTTCTCTCCTTGTTTTCCGCGTTGCTGGCTGCCAATGGAATCAAAAGCCGCCCGTCTTTCGTTCTACTGTACTACTGCTGCCTCCCGTGACGTGGCTGCCGATGGAATCAAAAGCTCCTGCTGCTGCTGTTTGCTCTCCTGTCGCGTGCGCACGGAATTATATTTTCAAATAATATTTTTAAAAAAATTTACAGAAATAATATACCAAATCAAAAAATCGTAAAAATACCCACATGTCATCACTTAAATTGGCGGTAGGTCGACAGAGACTCTGTCGCTATTTCAATTGGCGACAGAGAGCTGTAACTGTTAACGATAGCTCTATGTAACCGTTCGTTTGAATTGGTGACAGGTCTCTGTTACCATTTGAATTGGCGATAGAGTCTATGTCACCATTTAAATTGGCGATAGAGACTTGTCGCCAATCCAAATAGCGACAGACATATAGTTTTGTAATTGTTTGATTTGGTATATTATTTTCCTAAATTATTTTTAAAAATATATTATTTTAAAAAAAAATCCGTGCGCACGTCTCCTCGTCCGTTCTTTTGTGCCGCCGCCGCTCCACTCTTTACTTTTGCGCAGCGGCTCCACCCTTTTTTCCCTTCTTTCTGTAGGACTCCAGCCTCAAATCCTTTTATAATTCTCTTAATCTAACTTCTTATTTCTAATCTTATGCATACATTTATATCCACCTAGCCTAATTAACATGGTCCAATACATGCATACAGAAAGACCAAAACTCACATATGTACTCGTACGGCCCACATGCCGCTCTTGTGTGACTCACTCGCTCACGGCCCACCTGCCACTCTCGCGTGGCTTGATTGCTGCATAGCCTGCTGGCCACTATATTGTGTCGTCCATCCGTATAGATCTTTTAGCATTTCGTCTCGTTGCACCTGCGACCTTCGTATGCTGTGACTAGGCTACGCGTCACCTACGCGGATTTTCTCTGAACTATAGTGTACGTCGCATACACCTGCTCTATGTCTTCACACCTGTGCTACACCTCCTATAACAAATAAAAACAAACTCACATAATACCTTGTTCTTCCTTCCATAATAAATATTGTAATCAATCACAAATACCATTTTCCATCACAATATTTTTGTCAAATTAATCTTCACACATTCACAAATATTATTGGCAAATTAATCATCACACACACGTATATATCGCAAATAGAATTAACATTTTCAGTTTCAACCATTAAGATATTTTTTCATAGCTTATGTGTACTCTATCCGGTTAAAAAAAAGATATCCTTTTTGGAAGTTATTGTGCTCTCCAAATGCAACTTTGACAACTGATTTGTCCATTTGCATTGTAATATGGTTGTTAAAACTAATAAAATTATAGCATACGAAATTATTTTAAAAAAAAAGGAATCTACTTATATCATATATATATAGCCAATCCAAATATTCACAAATATATTTACTATTCTATAGTTTGGCGGTACCTCATCCTATTACCTTTCTGGTGACAGTAATCTTGTCGAGCATGGAAGCGACAATAGGAAAGATTTCAGTGGTGATAGTTTCAACGAGTTATGGGCAAGTGGATGGATATGCGTCCGAAACTAAAAATAGTTTGTTTTCACATCTGGATAAATCATAGTTGACATCTTTTTTCCTTCATTATTAAGATTTTATTAAAAGATTTCGACATCAATGTTTTGTTGAGAAGATGTCAATTTGAGTTGATGCGAAGGATATCAACGCTTACGGCTTAGCTTGAAGACTTCCTCCATACACGCAGACTTAGAATTTGGGGCATTTTCTTTACACTCGTTTTATTCTCTGATAAGTTATCTGCGTTTTTTTATGATCAATCAGTAATATGTGTGTCGGTATTAAGAAGTTCCAACCAAGCGCCCCATTGAATTTGTCAGACAAGATTGGGCAAACAGTCGAGTATAACAATATATACCGATAGTAAATAAAGGTTGGTAGGTAATTGGTAGGTACTCCAGTCGATATCATGCCGAATCCAAATGAATCGCCCTCTTTCAGTAGAATATACAGATGGGAGTGCTAGCTGTTGGAGATACCCATATAAAACTAGTGTTCATTTTTCCAACAGGATATCGAGATTTCACATCACTCCGAGGATCAAGTAGTTGTTCAAACTCATCTTTTGCTTATAAAACTCATCTTTTGCTTATTACATGCTTGAGTTTCTGTCAGGGGATCAAGTAGTTGTTCAAAATGGGTGGCTGCCTACTCATGTCGTAAGAAGGTGGCGTTTTGCTTACATACTGGTACTAACTAGGAAAGAATATACAGGAGAACCAGACTGTAATTAACATCGCTTCTCGTAAAGCGACTTTGATTGGTACATGCATCTTTCTTCAGTCGTTGGTTGCAACTTGGTCAAGTCATCCTGGGCACCATGAGCATCTCATAGCAATCAGAGGGGGTGAATGATTGCGCGGAATCTAAAATCAAATTTTTAGTGATTATCAAAACACCCCTAAACAAAATATAAAGGATTGCTTCGATTTTACGCAAAAACAGATTGATAGACGCTCACTAAAATGGGAATTTCCGGAGATCCAACCGTCGGATTGATGTGAATTTTGTACTGTAGAAACTAGATTCAATTTAGAAACTAACCCAATAAGAAACACCTCAATCGGATCTACGGATCAAAATTTATAAGCTTCACAAATTGACTATATCAATAATGACGAGAATTGATTAAACCCTAATTTCGTGATTAAACAAAATCTGCAAATGATTAACCAATAAAACTTTGAGCAATACTAAATTAATGCCCTAAAAAGGTTTTGAATGGATCAAATCAAAATTATCACATGAAATAATGAATCAATCTAAAACCAAACCAAGCGACAAACGAAGACGGAGACACTACACCATGTCCCATTAACACTGACGGAGCATATGTCGGCAAAGGCTCTGTACACCAACACACTATCTGTCGGCAAAAGTTTTGCCGACAGATAACAGCAGTCGGCTAAAGTCCTGTCAGTAAAGATCTTTGCTGATAGATAAATTTTTACCGACAGATAGTCTGACCACATTAATGAAAGATATACCGACAGACCATGTTTCACCGACAGATATAGTTTCACCGACGGACATATTTTTGCCGACAGATACTACAATTGCCGACAGATAGTTTGTTGGTAAGAATAATCTTTGCCGACAGATAGTTTGTCATGATGCTTTGTTATTATGCAAAATTACTCATTATATATAATGACAGATTAATAAGGATCGGTAATTGACACATTACAACACATCAAACAATAAGTAATTCATCCATTCAATCACTTAATTCACATAAGCAGTAATTGATACATCAAACACATTATATCATATAGTAATTCATCCATTCATTCAACATAGCTCAATGTTCAATCATTAAACAGGAACATAACCAAATTAAAGTGTCCAAAAGCTCAACGTTCTGATCAACTAACCAAATTAAAGTCAATGTCTTCCACACTGACATATCAAGTTCTCTTACAAAAGTTAACCCTACTATTAGTCTTCCACCCACATCAGGTTACATGTACACAAAATGATCACTTAGCATACATCTAACTAGACATTCTAAAGTAAAGCACACTATTGATCAGTTGTCTTCCACAAACTATAGGTTAGGAACCACGATGTCATTAGCATGGCGTGAACAATGAACGTCCTAGGTCCTTCCAGTTTTGCCTGCAAAAAAAATATTTTAGTAGTTGGAAACACATTCACTTATTAATTAACGAGAGATAACTAAATTGTACCAGGTTAATACACCTTAAACAAAACAATACCAGGTTAATACACTAATGTCATTCTGGAGGAAAATCATGGGGGAAGCAGTGTCCTTCATTCAAGATTTCTCATTTAAGTGACAGCACCACCACTCAGCTGAGCACATCAAAATATCTTTCTAAATGCTTCATTTTGAATCAAAATCTTAAGCCATATGCACTTGGACATTGACAGTCAAACATAATCACATATAAGCCAGAGAGAACTTAACAGCACAGCCCACTAGCACCAAAATATATCCACATCCGTAAAACTAATACATTGCGCATCCATAGCTGGATTAATACAAATATTTCAAACTAACTAACATGTAACTCGCTGATTCTTAAGGAACATGCTAGATCATGAACTAGTTTAGCAAACTAATAATTAAATGTAGAGCATATTTATACACCTGCATTGATTCATGTCGAGGATGGCTTCTTACTATGGTTCATCTGCATAATTGTCATTTGTTAGTAACTCATACTCAATCATTAATTAGAATTATAAATAATGTGTAGTCTAGGTTATTACTTTCTTGCATGGCCACGCAATAGACATCATGTGAGCATCAGCCATAATTTCCATACCAGCATATGGACGAGGCAAAACAACATCCCTTTTTAACACAACATTTACAACAACCTCGTAATATTCCCGTCCAAGAGGAATACCTCCCACCATGGTGTTTGGGTCAGTTGAAACAATTGTTGCCTTATGTCGGGACCCCGAATTTGCAAATCCGGACCCTCTGTGTATTCAGCACTAGTCCAGGAACGCGCTAGTGCACACAGTCTTAACATCGGTAAATATCACAATCATACCACTCGATACTAATAAAGTACTTTAATTAAATAATCAAACTGGTTACCCGACCTTAAGGTCAAGCTACAAAGGTACGCCTCGCAGGGCAGAACTTATTAAAAGAGAAATAATAGCAGCGGAAAATAAGATAACTTCGTGGCGCCATCCAGTATACCACAGGCAACTGACTGGGCTAGCTCCCTAAGTAGACGGTTCCTCGTGGAGCTCCTCCTCCAAAGCTGGTGTAGTCTCCTCTTCAACTGGTGTTGTATTGTGGCAAGGGTGAGTACTTGGTACTCAGCAAGTCATGCACAGAATGCAAGCTAATATACTATATGCATGGCTCGGTACAAAGGAATAGCTCAAGGTATATTTGCAGTAATCAGCATTTGACAAGTATCATAAATAGATTCGAAGGCAGTAGAAACATGTATAGCATAAATAACTGTTTAAGGAGTTTAGTAAACATCTTTTTCCCATCCTAGTCCACATGTCCATCAACATCATTATTTAACCCAAACCAACCTTTCAAATCCAAGTTATTTTCAGAAAGTCTAACCCTTGACTGTAATCCCTGAGCGATGTCCAATACCGCGGACTCTGCTATTCGAATAGATTCTACACTCTGCAGAGGTTATGCACTTTACCCACAAGATACAGTCAGACACCACAAAGGCGAGTTCCCGTAACAAAGCCTTTCAGAAGCCTCAAACAACACAGGTGGTCCTCTCCGGTTCGTGCTCTACACCATCCCTTCCCTTAACCAAGGCGAAGTATGGGACCAACACACCGTTAGATGGGTATCACGGCCACGACCACGATCGCTCCCCGCACAATCACACAAGCGGTGTAATTGACACCCTGAGGCTCCACAAGTGAGTCCTTAGCGACTTAGTCAACTAGGGCCGTCCCATTCCAGCCATGTGGTTGCAAGTATGACTCAGTTCAAAGGCTTGCAAGGTTAAGTCCTTAGAGTGACCAGGGCAAGACTACCCGAAGAACCAAATCAACATCCCGATTGCCACCTTGGCCCACACGATCATTCTTGCCACATGCCCCTACGAAAACTATTTATCAAAACCCCAGTTGATTACCAAGCACCACGTGCTATCAACATCACATGATACCTTTCCAAAACAGGTTCAATATATCATTAAGTCAATATTAACTTTTGATTGTCCAAAATCATGTCATGAGCACGTAGCAGGTCTAAGCAATACACTACAACGGTCTAAAACCCATGTTGGCAATTTGATTATGTCCAACTAGTAAACCACAACTAGGGTGACAAGGGGTCAAGGCACATATTTAATTAATCAAGGTGTCATACAGCGAATTGGTATTTATCTAATCTCCCATATTCAAACGAAGTATTTTCTAATTGAACTAGCATGCAATAATTTGAACCAAAATAGATTTAAAAATGGGATCAACATGGTCAAAGCATAACTTGCCTTCAAAGAGTACTTGTTCTTGGTCTTGAATTGGATCCTGAGTCAACACTTCTCCTTCGAATCCTTCCGGCACTTCAACGTCTACTCGTTACGCGTGCAAATAGCAATAAATGAATAAAACAGTGGACAAAAAGTGCCCAAACATCCAAATAAAATCCATAAACAGAGAGAACATAATTTTCTGGATTTTTAGGAACTGGAATCGTTCAAATCGGAGTTAAAATGCAAAAGTTATGATTTATTAAAGTTTAAATAATCAATTAAATAATATTACAGAGAAAAAATTTAGTCCAAAAATCAAATAAAATTCATATTTGAATAGATCTGAATTTTATACAAATTTAGAAATTTGAATCACTCAAATCGGAGTTGAAATGCAAAAGTTATAAGCGTTTGAAGTTTTAAAATTCAAATCAATTATTTAACCGAATTATTAAATCATTTTCTTTTTCGAAAAATCAATTATTGCGTCAGCAGGAACACGTGTCAGCCTCTGATTGGTCGGCTGACGTCATCACCGAACGGATCCCGTGATGACGTCATGCTGACGTCAGCATGACACGTGGCACCACTCAGGTGCTGCCACGTGTCCGGTCCATGGACTTGGTCCACGGCGGCCGCGGGTCCACGATGGATCCGGTCCATAGCGCCGCGATTCCGACATGCGGGCCCGCGTGTCGGCGGCTCACGTCTTGACGCCGCGATCTTGATTCAGCTGAGCCACGTGGCACAATCGTGTCCGTTGATTTGAAAATCAACGGCCGCGATTAGATCTAAGGTTGACGCGTTGAAAACTACACGATCGATCTGGGCCGTTCGATCTAGATCGGACGGTCCAGATCTATCCTAGGCTAATCCCGTTACAAACTACAGGGTGATCGTGGGCCGTTGGATCTAGATCCAACGGTCCAGATCTGATCTAGGTTGACGGGTTTTGAGATGCACGTGGCTTACCGTAGCCGTCGGATCTTGATCGGATGGTCCAGAAGCTTCGCGCGGGTGATGGCGGCGCGGCGGAGCTCGGGCTACCGGAGACGAGGACGACGACACGTGAAACGATGCTCCGAGGGTCTTCCGGTGAGGTGCGTGGTCCAATCCGATGCGCCTTGACCTGGGGGTCTCGGATCCGGGCTCAGGCGCGGCGGAGGGCTGCTGTCGGCGGCGGAAAAAGGCAATAACCGCGGCGGAGGAGCGATCCAACTACGGCGAGCGATTGCGGCTAGCCGGCGGCGCCTCGGGCTCGGAGACTTGAGGGAAAAGGTGCGCACGGCAAAGTGCTTCAACGGGGTGGCCTCGGGGCTTTAAATAGTGCCTCGACGTGCGTGCAAGTCGCGAAACCCTAACGCACACGGCGGCTACGCGGCGGAGCTCTCCGGCTCGGATTCGGACGGGGACGATGACGGAGGGCCGTACACGTGGCACGATCAACGGCCACGATTGCGCGGGCGTAACCGGGTTCGGGTCGGACGCGGCTCGAACCGGTGCGGGTGGATCTCGGCCGTTGGATCCCGATCCAACGGTCGGGATCGATTGGGGTTGGAAGCCGGTTTGGTCGAGTCAACTGGCTCGGGTCGGACTCGAGTCCGACTCGGGTTCCGACTCGGTCGGATGAATAGTACTTGACCCAACTCGAATTTCCAGCGATTTAATAATTAAAATAATTTCCAGTAATTCATTTAATTCATTAAAAATAGTAAAATACTCAGAAAAATTCCAGAAAAATTCTGGAAAATATTTTAGGGTATTTGGGACTCAAATAAAATATTTCCAACAAAATTTTATTTGCAAAGTTTAATTCTTTAATTATTTCAAAATGGAATAAATTCAAATAAATTCCAAATAAATCCAAATAAATCCCTGAAAATTCCAAAAATACACAAAAGTGCCAAATCACACATGAATTTAAGAGAAGCAAAATTTTGGGGTGTTACAAACCTCCCCCCCTTAATAGAATCTCGTCCCCGAGATTCAGGGCTCACTACAGAATAGGTTTGGAAACTCTTTCTTTAAATCCTCTTCGCGCTCCCAAGTCGCTTCGCTTTCTTCATGGTTGCTCCACTGAACTCTACAGAAACGGGTTGACTTATTCCTAGTCTCTCGATCCATAGTGTCCAAAATCTTCACGGGATGCTCCTTGTAAGTCAAATCTTCTTGCAACTCTATTGACTCTAGCGGTGTCTGTTCCTCAGGTACTCGGAGACACTTCTTCAACTGGGACACGTGGAACACGTCATGTACTCCTGCTAACGACTGCGGCAACTCTAGCTGGTAAGCAACTTCGCCTTTGCGTCTCAAAATCCTAAATGGTCCAACATATCGGGGTGCAAGTTTCCCCTTGGCATGGAACCTCTTAACTCCCCTGAGAGGCGTAACTCTGAGGTATACACAGTCCTCTGGTTCAAAACTCAATTCCCGGCGACGGTTGTCAGCGTAACTCTTCTGTCGTGATTGGGCTATCTTCAACCTTTCCCTAATCGTGAGAATCTGCTCTTCAGCTTCCTGAAGTATATCAGGCCCGAAGACACGGCGCTGTGGTCTCATTCCAGCTTTAATGGCGTCCGACAGGTCGACCATCTGATGCCTCAAAAGGTGACATCTCGTAAACTAGCTTGGTAGCTATTATTGTAATCGAACTCGGATACGGCAAACTCTTATCCCAAGAGGTAGCATAAGCCAATGCACACGCTCTTAGCATATCCTCCGAATCGATTGACTCTTTCGGTCTGTCCATCCGTCATGGATGATAGGTCAGATCTTGAAGTTCAAACGGGTTCTCATGGCTTCATGCAATTTATTCCAGAACCGTGAGGTAAATTGGGTACCTCTGTCTGATACAATCCTTTTTGGTACTCCATGCAAACAGACGATCCTGATCATATACAATTCTGCTAACTTGTCCCCCGAGTAAGTGGTCTTTACGGGGATAAAATGGGCTACTTTGGTCAAACGATCTACTATAACCCATATGGAGTCATAACCCCCTTGAGTCTTGGGTAAACCGGTGATGAAATCCATTCCGATTTCCTCCCACTTCCACTCAGGTATCTTCAGCGGCTGCAACAATCCTGCTGGTCTCTGATGCATTGCCTTGACTCTCTGGCATACGTCACACAATGCCACATGCTCGGCAACTTCTCGCTTCATGCTTGGCCACCAGAATCTTTCCTTCAAATCCTGATACATTTTGGCACTCCCTGGGTGAATTGAATACTTGGAGTCATGGGCTTCCTCCAGAATCAGTTGCTTTAATTCCTTCTTGTTCGGCACGCAAATCCGATCCTTCATCCATAACGTGCTCTGCCCATCTAGCTTGAAATCCTTTGCCTTGCCTTCCTCCATTTTGGACTTAATCCTACGGATCTTGTCATCATCCTTCTGTCCTTCTCGGATCTGATCTTCTAGGGTAGGCTTTACTTCTAATGCGGCCAAGAATCCATTGGGTACCACCTCAATCTTCATTCTCTGAAACTCCTGGCATAACTCATCCTGATTCGTGGATATCAACATATTCATGGTATGGCTTTTCCGACTCAAGGCATCGGCAACTACGTTGGCCTTTCCGGGATAATAATGGATTCCAACATTGTAGTCCTTGATCAACTCCAGCCATCTCCTTTGCCTCATATTCAGATCCGACTGGGTGAATATGTACTTAAGGCTCTTATGATCCGTGTACACTTCACATCTGTTCCCGATCAGATAGTGACGCCATATCTTCAAGGCATGCACTACGGCAGCTAACTCTAGGTCATGTGTCGGGTAATTCTCCTCATGCGGCCTCAACTGCCTTGATGCATACGCAACAACTTTTCCGTTCTGCATCAACACACATCCAAGTCCTTGGCGTGATGCATCACAATAGATATCAAAGCTTTGGTTGACGTCCGGTAGAACTAACACCGGTGCTGATGTCAATCGCTTCTTCAGCTCCTGGAAACCTTTCTCACATTCCGGCGTCCATACAAACTTCTTCTCCTTTTTCAGCAATTGCGTAAGAGGTCTCGCAATTGTCGAAAAGCCTTCAATGAAACGGCGATAGTATCCTGCCATTCCAAGGAAACTTCTAATCTGGGTCACGGTCTTTGGCTGCTCCCAATGTAACACAGCTTCTACCTTGCTCGGATCAACGGCGACTCCTTCTGCGGTCATTACATGTCCAAGAAACTCCACCTTATCCTTCCAAAAATCACACTTGCTGAACTTGGCGAAGAGTTGCTGTTCCCTCAGCTTTTCCAACACTCGCCTCAAGTGTTCGGCATGTTCATCCTCTGTCTTGGAGTAGATTAAGATATCATCTATGAACACGACCACAAACTTGTCCAAATATTCCATGAACACCTTATTCATCATATTCATGAAATATGCTGGCGCATTCGTCAGACCAAAGGACATAACTGTAAACTCGTAATGTCCATATCTTGACGAAAATGCGGTTTTCGGAATATCTTCTGATCGGATTTTCAACTGATGGTATCCCGATCTTAGGTCAATCTTGGAGAAAACTCCGGCTCCTCTCGGTGATCAAACAAATCATCAATCCTGGGTAGCGGATACTTATTCTTTACGGTGACTTCATTGAGTGCACGGTAGTCAATGCACATCCTGAAACTCCCGTCCTTCTTCTTGACGAACAAAACTGGTGCTCCCCACGGCGACGAACTCGGTCTGATAAATCCTTTCTCCATTAACTCCTCTAGCTGTTTCTTCATCTCTACCAACTCCTCGGTGGACATCCGATAGGGTCTCTTTGCTATCGGTCTTTGTACTGTACAAGCTCTATTACAAACTCTATGTCCTGTCAAGCGGCATACCCGGTAGATCTTCCGGAAAAACATCTGGGTACTCATTCACTACTGAAACATCCTCTATGCTGATTGTCTTGGTACTGTTAACCATCAACTGTCCATCCCTAACGGCTGTGGCTTGAAATTCTACTTTCTTCCCACTCGGGCTCTCAACTGAGATAGTCCTTCGTCCACAATCCAATACGGCCTTGTGCTTGGATAGCCAATCCATTCCCAAAATAACATCTAAGGTCTGGGTCTCCAAAATAATAAGGTTCGCTAGGAACTCTATTCCATCTATTAGTATTCTCACCCCGGAACATCCTACTTTCGTTCGGAGTTCGGAACCAGGGGTTTGAACTATAAGCGTGCATTTAAGCCTTGCAATCCCCAGATCATTTTTAGCAGCAAAGCCTTGCGAAACAAACGAATGCGAAGCTCCAGAATCAAACAAAACTGTCGCAGGTACTGAGTTAACAAGTAACTTACCCAGTACGACGTTCGTAGCATTCTGCAGTGCATCCGCGGTGACATGGTTGACTCGGCCTCTCACCACAGTCTGGGGTGTGACTCCTGGTGCTGGCGTCCTAGCTGGTGTGGATCCTAGATTGAAGCGGACTGGGGTCACTCCTGCTGTCTTCTTTGGGCAACTGTTGGCAAAGTGTCCTGGCTCGTTGCAGTTGTAGCAGCGTCTTACTGTTCCTTCTTGTTGCCTGGAGCGGCGTTTACTGGGCTGGGTCGGCAGTTACGATTGACGGGTCTTGTGTCGGGTGACGGTGTCCTGGTTGCGTTCTGTGGCTGAAATCTGAAAAATTGATTTGGTGCAACTCTCAAACGTTGCTGAGCTCCCTGGCGTGATCCCTGCTGTTGCATCCTGCGCTTCCTGTTTTCATCCAGTTCCTTGCGCTTGTCCTCAAGAATAAGCGCCTTAT
The DNA here is from genome assembly GCA_036346355.1 of Rhipidocladum racemiflorum. Taxonomy (NCBI): domain Eukaryota; kingdom Viridiplantae; phylum Streptophyta; class Magnoliopsida; order Poales; family Poaceae; genus Rhipidocladum; species Rhipidocladum racemiflorum. Next base: position 9,457,102 of record CM070583.1, read on the forward strand.
TCACCAATTCCTGGAAATCTGGAAAGGTGTGGGTGATCAATCCCACCTGTAGTCCTGAGTTAAGTCCCTTCATGAAACGAGACTGTCTGGCTTTATCTGTCGCTACATCCTCAGGTGCGTAGCGAGCAAGCTGTGTGAACTTGTTCGTAGTCGCCACCGGGTGATTACCTTGCTTCGATGACTGAACTCCTCCTTCTTGAGATCCATGATTCCTTCAGGCACGTGATAATCTTGGAATGCACCGTGAACTCTTCCCAAGTGATATCTTGAGGGTTCTCTTGCGTGGCATGAAGTTCTCCCACCATTCAAGCAATGTTCCTTCCAACTGATGAGAAGCGTAGAGTACCTTCTCATTTCCCACGCATTGAGCGATGTGTAGCTTCCTCTCAATTGATCTTAACCAATCTTCAGCCTCCAATGGATTGGCATTCCCAGAGAATGTGGGTGGGTGAGTCCTCATGAATTCTGACAGTCTTGTATTCTGGCGTTGTCCCTGATTAACTTGATTAGCAGTGGCCTGGGTAGTGACGTGTTGCATCTGTTGCATCATAGCATGCATCAACTGGGTCTGAGCAGCGAGGAAAGCTCCGAAATTCTGCATGTCCACTGGCGGTGCTGGGGCTCCAACATTGGGGTTTTCTGTTGGGCGAGAACCACTTCCACTGCTTCCAAGGTTTCCGCGGGTGTTCACCATCTGTCGATTTGCTCTAGGCTTTTAGAGATGAGAGGGAAACAAGAATAGACAAGTAGTATGGAACTTATGCGGGGCGAAAGGTGTAACTTTAAGGTCCAACTTTATTATCTTAATCAATAGTAACTTGGTATGGTTGCTTACAATGCCTAGGGGCCTTGCAACACATACTGCACACTCAGCAAGCAATGTAAATCCAAATCGAACTAACACTGGAGTCTAACGCCTAAAGGGTGACTCTTTATTCTATGACGTGACTCGGCGAAGGAGTCTCACTATAGAACCTACGCTCACTCATCGAGAAAACCTCCACGGCATGGGTACGGATGTTGCGGCATAGGTGCGAAACGATTGCCATGTCCCGCAACTGTGTCGTCTGTGGTAGTCGAAGATGCAGTGTCCTCCTCAAGCTCCGGCTCCTCCGGGTCTGGCTCGTGCAGCTCAAGCATTGGCTCTGGCTCTGGTCCATACAAAGCCATCTCCAACTCGTCAATCCTTCGCAAAAGGTGTGACACATACTCTTGAGCTTCCCGCCATCTGTTCTTCTCTGTCGTGATCTCCTTGCGGGCCTTCTGTAGCTCCTTGCTTGTATCATCGAGTACATCCTCCTGGGCGACAACAAGTCGTGCCAACTGCGTGACCATGGCATTCTCATCCTGAATCGCCTTCGGGTCAAGAAGGTTATCATTCTTGTGGATGATAACGAACACCGTGCTCTCCAATTCTCCGGCGTAGATGCGGGTAATGTGCCGCATTGCTCGTCGTGACACTTCTTGGATACCCATCTGCATTGTAGACCTTACGGCAAAGGTCAGTTGTATCGGCGATTGCACTGGCCCTTCTTCCTAGCAGTACCTCAATCTTCACGTCACAAGCCTTGATCAATCCCGCTTGTCCGATCACTTCCACTTGGTATTGGGGCTTCTCAAAATCTCCGAGAGTGTAGCATACGCCAAAGTTCATGGCGTGACCAACCTCCAGGTCGACGTAGTTGAACTCCCTCCATCTGTCACAAGATGCTCACGTAAGAACTCAAAATTTTTAAATCGTGACAAGGTAAGGAAAAATTCAGCAAGAGACAAGAAAAGAGAGAAGGGGGTAAGTCGAGATATCATTTCTTATCTTGACGAACTTTTAGCTTTTAGAAAATAGGTTTTAACCTCTCTACGACCATTCTAGCTAGGGTTGAGCCTACGGTCAGTATGGCTCTGATACCACCTCTGTCGGGACCCCGAATTTGCAAATCCGACCCTCTGTGTATTCAGCACTAGTCCAGAACGCGCTTAGTGCACACAGCCTTAACATCGGTAAATATCACAATCATACCACTCGATACTAATAAAGTACTTTAATTAAATAATCAAATCAAGTTACCCGACCTTAAGGTCAAGCTACAAAGGTACGCCTCGCAGGGCAGAACTTATTAAAAGAGAAATAATAGCAGCGGAAAATAAGATAACTTCGTGGCGCCATCCAGTATACCACAGGCAGCCAGTGGGCTCGCTCCCTAAGTAGACGGTTCCTCGTGGAGCTCCTCCTCCAAAGCTGGTGTAGTCTCCTCTTCAACTGGTGTTGTATTGTGGCAAGGGTGAGTACTTGGTACTCAACAAGTCATGCACAGAATGCAAGCTAATATACTATATGCATGGCTCGGTACAAAGGAATAGCTCAAGGTATATTTGCAGTAATCAGCATTTGACAAGTATCATAAATAGATTCGAAGGCAGTAGAAACATGTATAGCATAAATAACTGTTTAAGGAGTTTAGTAAACATCTTTTTTCCATCCTAGTCCACATGTCCATCAACATCATTATTTAACCCAAACCAACCTTTCAAATCCAAGTTATTTTCAGAAAGTCTAACCCTTGACTGTAATCCCCGAGCGATGTCCAATACCGCGGACTCGGCTATTCGAATAGATTCTACACTCTGCAGAGGTTATGCACTTTACCCACAAGATACAGTCAAACACCACAAAGGCGAGTTCCCGTAACAAAGCCTTTCAGAAGCCTCAAACAACACAGGTGGTCCTCTCCGGTTCGTGCTCTACACCATCCCTTCCCTTAACCAAGGCGAAGTATGGGACCAACACACTGTTAGATGGGTATCTGGCCACAGCCACGATACGCTCCCCCGTACAATCACACAAACGGTGTAATTGACACCCTGAGGCTCCACAAGTGAGTCCTTAGCGACTTAGTCAACTAGGGCCGTCCCATTCCAGCCATGTGGTTGCAAGTATGACTCAGTTCAAAGGCTTGCAAGGTTAAGTCCTTAGAGTGACCAGGGCAAGACTACCCGAAGAACCAAATCAACATCCCCAGTGCCACACCGCCCACCTCGATCATTCTTGCCACATGCCCCGGCAAACTATTTATCAAAACCCCGCTTGATTACCAAGCACCACGTGCTATCAACATCACATGATACCTTTCCAAAACAGGTTCAATATATCATTAAGTCAATATTAACTTTTGATTGTCCAAAATCATGTCATGAGCACGTAGCAGGTCTAAGCAATACACTACAACGGTCTAAAACCCATGTTGGCAATTTGATTATGTCCAACTAGTAAACCACAACTAGGGTGACAAGGGGTCAAGGCACATATTTAATTAATCAAGGTGTCATACAGCGAATTGGTATTTATCTAATCTCCCATATTCAAACGAAGTATTTTCTAATTGAACTAGCATGCAATAATTTGAACCAAAATAGATTTCAAAATGGGATCAACATGGTCAAAGCATAACTTGCCTTCAAAGAGTACTTGTTCTTGGTCTTGAGTTGGATCCTGAGTCAACACTTCTCCTTCGAATCCTTCCAGCACTTCAACGTCTACTCGTTACGCGTGCAAATAGCAATAAATGAATAAAACAGTGGACAAAAAGTGCCCAAACATCCAAATAAAATCCATAAACAGAGAGAACATAATTTTCTGGATTTTTAGGAACTGGAATCGTTCAAATCGGAGTTAAAATGCAAAAGTTATGATTTATTAAAGTTTAAATAATCAATTAAATAATATTACAGAGAAAAACTTTAGTCCAAAAATCAAATAAAATTCATATTTGAATAGATCTGAATTTTATACAAATTTAGAAATTTGAATCACTCAAATCGGAGTTGAAATGCAAAAGTTATAAGCGTTTGAAGTTTTAAAATTCAAATCAATTATTTAACCGAATTATTAAATCATTTTCTTTTTCGAAAAATCAATTATTGCGTCAGCAGGAACACGTGTCAGCCTCTGATTGGTCGGCTGACGTCATCACCGAACGGATCCCGTGATGACGTCATCTTGGCGTCGGCAAGATGACACGTGGCACCTTCAGTCTTTGCCACGTGTCCGGTCCATGGACTTGGTCCACGGGCGGCACGGGTCCACGGTGGATCCGGTCCATAGCGCACGGTTGCTGACATGCGGGCCCCGCATGTCAGCGGCTCACGTGCGGCCGCACGGTGCGGTTCAGCTGAGCCACGTGGCACAATCGTGTCCGTTGATTTGAAAATCAACGGCCGCGATTAGATCTAAGGTTGACGCGTTGAAAACTACACGATCGATCTGGGCCGTTCGATCTAGATCGGACGGTCCAGATCTATCCTAGGCTAATCCCGTTACAAACTACACGGTGATCGTGGGCCGTTGGATCTAGATCCAACGGTCCAGATCTGATCTAGGTTGACGGGTTTTGAGATGCACGTGGCTTACCGTAGCCGTCGGATCTTGATCGGATGGTCCAGAAGCTTCGCGCGGGTGATGGCGGCGCGGCGGAGCTCGGGCTACCGGAGACGAGGACGACGACACGTGAAACGATGCTCTGAGGGTCTTCCGGTGAGGTGCGTGGTCCAATCCGATGCGCCTTGACCTGGGGGTCTCGGATCCGGCTCAGCGCCGGCGGAGGGTCTTGTCGGCGCGGAAAAGGCAATAACCTTGGCGGATGAGCGATCCAACTACGGCGAGCGATTGCGGCTAGCCGGCGGCGCCTCGGGCTCGGAGACTTGAGGGAAAAGGTGCGCACGGCAAAGTGCTTCAACGGGGTGGCCTCGGGGCTTTAAATAGTGCCTCGACGTGCGTGCAAGTCGCGAAACCCTAACGCACATGGCGGCTACGCGGCGGAGCTCTCCGGCTCGGATTCGGACGGGGACGATGACGGAGGGCCGTACACGTGGCACGATCAACGACCACGATTGCGCGGGCGTAACCGGGTTCGGGTCGGACGCGGCTCGAACCGGTGCGGGTGGATCTCGGCCGTTGGATCCCGATCCAACGGTCGGGATCGATTGGGGTTGGAAGCCGGTTTGGTCGAGTCAACTGGCTCGGGTCGGACTCGAGTCCGACTGTTCGACTCGGTCGGATGAATAGTACTTGACCCAACTCGAATTTCCAGCGATTTAATAATTAAAATAATTTCCAGTAATTCATTTAATTCATTAAAAATAGTAAAATACTCAGAAAAATTCCAGAAAAATTCTGGAAAATATTTTAGGGTATTTGGGACTCAAATAAAATATTTCCAACAAAATTTTATTTGCAAAGTTTAATTCTTTAATTATTTCAAAATGGAATAAATTCAAATAAATTCCAAATAAATCCAAATAAATCCCAGAAAATTCCAAAAATTCACAAAAGTGCCAAATCACACATGAATTTAAGAGAAGCAAAATTTTGGGGTGTTACACCTTAGCCACAGGAATATCAGATCTCACAATAGCATATAATATGACATCTCTACCAACCTGAACCATATATTGCATTTTGGAATGTCAACAATAAAAATTAACATTGAAATCAAAAATAAAAAATCGGGACAATTATGTAATGAGAACATTACAATGCTTTCATATTCATTAGAAGAGGTTTCACGGTTCCTTGTGGTATCCTCAATGTTCCTTGGAGGTACCCTTCGGGCCACAACCTGCCTATGGACAACCATGTTCTCTTGTAACATATCAGGATGTCTATGGTCAAAATCCTTCCAAAGAGGAGAATCTGCAGGATGCCTAAGTAAACCATCCTTTTTGCGCTCTTCATCATGCCATCTCGTGTCAGTTGCAGTTCTAGAGGACACAAACAATCTTTGAAGCCTTCTTTTTATCGGAAAATAGCGAAGAACCTTATTAGGAACCTTGTGCACACGTTTTCCATCTAGACTTTGCTTTTCTGATTTCCATCGTGATGTTCCACATGTTGGACAACATTCAGCATTAGCATGGCCCTTCCAAAATAGAATGCAATTATTTTCACATGCATGGATACTAACATACCCAAGTCCTAGGCATTTAACCACTTTCTTAGCTTCATTGTAGTTTTTAGGTAGCATGGACCCATCAGGGAAAGCATCTTTTAGTAGATCTAGTAGTAGGTCAAAACTTTTATCAGTCCATCCTCCAAGCAATTTGAGTTGAAGTAGTCTAACTAGGAAACGTAGCTTTGAGAAGTTCTTACACCCTGGATATAGATCTTGACCATGATCATCTGCTAACTTTTGAAGAGCTTCTAAATCTTCATTGGGCTGCTCCAAACCACCATCGTTCTCGAAATCCCTATTATTGTCTAAACCACATGCTAAGTCTCGAAGCAAATTAGAAATGTCATCATCTTCGTCTGAATTCTCCCCAACCTCGGCCTCATTGCAGTCATGAGTATTCACAAAAGAGAAGCTTGCTTCTCCATGATAAGTCCATGTTGTGTACCCTTCTTGAAATCCCTCACATATCAAGTGCACACGCACGTCACTTGCTTCTCTCCACAAAGAGTTAACACATTTTTTGAAAGGGCATAGTATTTTGTTTCCTTTTGCTGAATTACTAAATGCATAACCTAGGAATTTATTCACTCCATCTAAATAGACCTTTGTGTGCCTACATATAGTATATATGCAACATGTTAGTTGAAATATTTACTATTGCTAGCATCTAATAAATGTACAAAATATGATGTACCTAGGCGCATCCATCCAATACTTATCCATGATGCACCTCTGCTAGCAATATTGATAAGCTATCTAAATTCAATTTACATGTTGTAAGTGTCAATAAATATAGCATAATAGATCAGAAGTTACTATAAACACGCATATAAATAGGAAACTATGCAAATAAGAAAGGACAACATAAGATAGAAACTATGCAACTGTAATGTCGTTTCATACCCAAGTCAATTTTATAAGATAGTAACAACATAATAAGAAAGGATAATAAGGAAAGGGAGTACGCTACCTATTTAGACACTCTTCAAAGAAGTCAAGTACTGCTAATGTTTTTGTTATCCAGATGTTAGGTCAAATGGTTTTTCATATATAAAGGTTAATCATATATATTGCATGCATGTTTTTCATATATAAAGGTTAATCAAAACATATGCTAGTCAATGGAAGTAGTAAAATCATTAAAATTTAGAGGTGTAATATCAGTATATCACTAGTAAGTTAGTGCTATGCTATAGAGACCTATTGTTCTGCACTCAGCTTTAATACAGATTAAAATATGGATTATGCTGATCTATGCTAGCTCAACTAGGTAGACCAGGCCCAACCATAACATTGACCAGGCAAAGCCACTAGAGAGGTACACTTAAGGACTGGCCACTCTATTATCTCACTGGTCGAGAGTTTCAGTTGTGAGATTGCCATTTTTCAGCATCAAAGCCACTGTCAATACAGAAGTCTGCAGAATTGCAGAAGTAAAAATTTTTGAGAACTTAATTTGCTCACTACAGAAATTCTATAGATGAAAAATCACTATTTTTTCCCACCAGTCTGCTAGCTAACTATCAATTTACAAACTTAAATTGCTTCAGTAGCCAGCTGATCATATAAAAGATAGCAGCAGTGGTCATAAACTTAAACTAAACTGTCATATTTAGCTCTCGATGCGGTAGTTGTGAATATTCAAGGAAGATCAAAGAGTTACACAACTTTAGTATAGGATATAAGTTTATAATGCATCCTAACAAGTAATGATCAAATTTCATTGTTTCTTTCACCCCATAGGAATGCAGTGCTAATTCTCCTTATGGACCACTTCCTCCAAATGCACCAGACTGGTGCCTGGCCCCATTTGAGACTGAGGATTTGTTAATGTACTTATATTACATTTCATTATCAATTTATCACCAAATTGATCCTTAAAAAATGCACAACCTATTCAAACCAGACATGCATTGATTCATTGCAAGGTATACCACATCAAATGCAATAGGGATATGCTTTTCAGTAGGAGCCCTTGAGTATTGAGTAAATGGAAATACAAATAGTTTGACATTTCCAGACGTTTCTAACCTTGCTTCTGTTGCCTAAAACAATCCAGTCAAGAAAAAATCCACTCTACTATGCCTGAAACAATCCAGTCCAGAAAACATGTCAGGAAGAAGAATAGTAGCTTACTACAGTTAAAGCTTTGATTGCTCCCCAATGTCTTGGAAGGCAACAATGAAAGATTTGATTGATCTAGGAACCAAGAAGAAGCCCATCGCTATTGGCCAGTCGCCAGTTGATCCCTCCTCGCTCGCAGCTGCTCCAACCGCGGATGTTGCTGGTGGCTAGAGGGTGGAGAGTGGCGATGGGAGGCACTGAGTTAGGGGTGGCATGCGGTGGCGAGACGAGTTAAGGTAGATGAGGCGGGATGGGCTAAGGTAAGTGCAAAGGGAAGCCGTGGGAGGGTTGAGCTAGGGTAGGGGATGGCTGGACCAATCAGAGGCAGTGGGGGCACAGCCGGTTGGAGGCGGTGGGAGCTTGGGTAGGAGGTGTCACAATAGGTCGATCGGAAGCGGTGGCGACATAGCTGGTCGAAGGCGGTGGGGGTGTGGTTGGACCGGTCAGAGGTAGTGGGGGGCACAACAGCGGTGGCGGTAGGGGCTTGCTGGACTGGTCGGAGGCGGTGGGGGCGCAGCCGGTCGGAGGCGGTGGGGGCGTGGTTGGACCGGTCGGAGAGGCAGTGGGGGGTACAGCAGCAGCGGCGGTGAGGGCTTGGCTGGATTGGTCAGAGGCGGTGGGGGCGTGGCTGGACCGCGCGATCGGAGGTGGCGATGGTGGGAGCTAAAGGGGTGGGGGCGCAGCCGATGAGGTTGTTTGGGGATTTTGGGAGGGCTCATTTTGGGAGGCAGCCGATGGATTGAGGGTTTTTCCGGGACTTCGGGAGTAGGAGTAGTAGTTGGCTTTTTCACCTCTCGTGCTAATTGCCGCCATGCCCAGCAATTTCCCGCTCCTAAATATTGCCAACACATAATCGGTCATAATACTTTTGCCGACAGACAATTTGACTCATGACACGATATTTGCCGACATATAGTTAGTCCCTATGTAGGCCCCCGGATCGGCTATCCGGAATCCCTGTGTATTTCTGTACTAGTCCCAGATCAGTAGCTAGTACACATAGTCAAAAGTGATGAATCAACAACCATATCACGAATACATATAACTAAGTAAGAATAATACCAAATAAAAGCAAATACCTTATGGTCAAGGTTTACCATTATGGCCTGAGCAGGCAGAACAACTTGAACAACTGCAGCGAAAGACGAAAACACCAAGGCGACCCATCCAAATTCCCACAGGCAATCGAGTGGAGAACGCGTCCTAGTCGTTGGAATTCCTTGACAGCTTCTTTCACTTCTGAGATACGATTAGAATGTAGCACGTGAGTACATAAAGTACTCAGCAAGTCTGGGAAATTATGCACAATGTAGGCTATCCAAAGATGGCTTAATATGGTCCTTTTGCACAAAGCCAAGTTTCATCAAATCATACTTGTTAATAAGTTTAACAAAGCATATTTTAGTAATTCTTTTTAATAATTGAATTATGTAATATTGCAGTGAAGGTTCTAACCACCACTCACTAATATACAGGCTCTATCCGCCACATTCCCAGAAGATCATGATTCAATCCATCCACATGGCTCTATCTGCCACGGTTCACAAAATCAGGTTCCTTCCACCTACCTGGCTTTAGCCGCCAGAAGCACACTCGAGAGTTCTAACCGCTCCCGGATCCCAAAACAAACCATTGTTTAGTTTGAAACCAAAAACCAAAGTCTACCAGTATGAAAGCATTCAGCAAGCTTTGCCTTTGACCGTAGGCGCGGCTATTCGAATAGTTTTAACTCTGCAGAGGTGTACAGCTTTACCCACAAGACATGATATTCCCTTGATGCCAAGCTATTAGCACACTTCCTTAGGTGTGCCGGCAGGGATATCATGACAAGGCCTTTACAATGTATACGCCTAACTCCGACTCCACCTCGAGGTTTCACCGCTGTTAGGGTTATATGCACCCAGTACAGAAGCTCCCTCTTACGCCATGTGAGAAAAACAACATTGCCTCTATCCGGCGCTCACATTCCACCGTTTGGTGAGTCTAAGTTAGGTTTCTACAAATTATTCAGCCAGGTAGTGCCCACTTGGACATGTGGTTGTACGGTTATGCTTAGAATGGAGATAGTCATAAGCGTCGGTCCTTAACTGACTTGGGGCGGTACTTGCACAATGACAACTAGTGCTAAATCCGCACCCGCCAAACAAACCATTCCGCCCAAGTCCAAACCACTTTTCATTTTATTTTTATTTTGCAAACCAACGGCAATACTCCTTGCCTATAACTTTCAACACAAGGTTTCAGGAGATAAATGAAATTCCCACCCATAGGTGAATACTGACCGATTGCGAGTCTAAGCATTTCTACCGTACTATTCTATTCCACCAATAGTTTATTTTATAAAATACGAACCTTAGGGTTTGATTACAATCCTTATAATCAATTTTATAATCCCCAATAATCCTTAAATTGCCATAATTGTACAATGATACGAATAATCCAATTCAATACCGCCCCCAACAGGTAGTAAGTAGATCATGGGACCATCGTAACTTCCAAAATCATATTAAACTACAATCATGTTCGTATACGAAATATTTTCCTTAAACCATAATTCGTATTACTGGCTTATCCAGTATTTATACGGTAATCAATCTTATCATCTGCTAAAAATATTTCACCAAATCATCTATTAAACCACCGAGAATACTTCACAATATTATCTCTAATCCCTTAGAATGCAATCCACCGATAATCCTGCATAATATCATATATTTAATCATTCACATTATCACCTTTAGAGTATCTACTTTAATCCTCCAAGAATACGCGCTATCATCCTTTACTAAACCACCACATATTATTTCATAAAACTAGGATTGCAATAATTCACCATCAATAGTAGCTTCCCTTCACACCGATACTAAGTTAAATAAATAAACCATACATATTCTACATTATTCACCATTCTCCATAAATAATTACCACATATCTATATTTCCATAATCATCTATTTCTTAATCAGTCCGTTAATAATAATTCCCAACAGACCCTAATAATTCAACTCTCTGATTCTCATTTTGATATTATTTTATCAAACCAAGAAATCCAATTCAATATGTTATCTACTGGCAATGATCCATCTAATCCATCATGCATACTTCACAATACCATACATCCTCCAAAATTTCCCCCAATCCGTTATAATGTGAGCTACTACCACCATCCAACGTCACAATATTCGATGATCACCATTCATAGATCCATTTCATATTACCAACTAATATTCATCTATTCTTGTCGGGACCCGAATTTGCAAATCCGGACCCTCTGTGTATTCAGCACTAGTCCAGGAACGCGCTAGTGCACACAGTCTTAACATCGGTAAATATCACAATCATACCACTCGATACTAATAAAGTACTTTATTTAAGTAGTCAAACTGGTTGCTCGACCTTATGGTCAAGTTACAAATATACGCCTCGCAGGGCGAAACTTAATAAAAGAGAGATAATAATAGCAGCGGAAAATAAGATAACTTCGTGGCGCCATCCAGTATACCACAAGCAACTGACTGGGACTCGATTCCTAGTTAGACGGTTCTTCTGGGAGCTCCTCCTCCAAAGCTGGTGTAGTCTCTTCTTCATCTGGTGTTGTATTGTGGCAAGGGTGAGTACTTGATACTCAGCAAGTCATGCACAGAATGCAACTAATATACTACATGCATGGCTTGGTACAAAGGAGTGGCTCAAGGTATATTTGCAGTAAGAGCATTTAACAAGTTTCATAAGTAGATTCGAAAGCAGTAGAAACAAGTATAACATCAATAACTTTTCCAGGAGTTTAATCAACATCTTTCCCATTCCTAATCCACATTTCCATCAACATGATTATTTAACCAAACCCAACCTTTCAAGTCCAAGTTATTTTCAAGAAAGTCTAACCCTTGATTGTAATTCCCGAGCGATGTCCAATACCGCGGACACGGCTATTCGAATAGATTATACACTCTGCAGAGGTTATGCACTTTACCCACAAGATACAGTCAAACACCACAAAGGCGAGTTCCTGTAACAAAGTCTTTCGGAAACTTCTAACAATACTGTGACAATACGGTATGGTGTGACATTATAGAATATGAAATTAGAGAATAAAACCTTTCGGCTTGATGTTTACTCGCGTTTTTGGGCCGTTTGAAGTAATGTGTCACCACGGAGTGTCGTAACCTTAATTAATGTGCATGATTTGGTCAAAATCGGTATGAGATGTGGAATTAAGGTTAAAACTATAGGTTATGGAGGTTAATATCTTTTCCGGGCCATTTTCGGCGTTTTGGGCCTTCCCGGGGGAGTTTTGGGCCTTGGTGGGCTTTGGTGGGATGGATTAGGTCTCCGTAACGGACTAGGATTGTGTTGAGGGCTGGTAAAAGAGGCTTCCCCCAGCCCCCTTGCGCCCCATGCAGCATTGGTGCGCCCCTCTCCCTCCCCCTCCTAAGCCCTAGCCGCCACCCCCTCTCCCTCTCCCTCTTGTGCGCCTCCACCTCCCCCTTTGCCCCATTGCTCCCCACCTCTCCACCACCTCTCCTCCACCCCCTTGCTGCCCTAGGGTGGTCTCCACACCTCTGCACCTTGTGGATCCATCCGTTGGAGCGAGGAGCGAGGAGCGAGGAGCGTGGAGCGAGGAGCGATCCGCGAGGAGATCTATTGGAGATTCGTTCGTTGGGCAAAGGTATGATCATGGGGATCCTTGGGTTTGATCTAGGTACTGTTATTAAGGTGATTATCAAGTTTTTAGATCAATTGGAGGAGCTGGATTTGAGTAATTTGGGTTACATCTAGATGTTGCCACGTTTCTGTTTTCGGGCAGATTGAGCACTCGAGCTAGGGTTCGCGTTTTCGCCAATTTAGAGTTCGAATCAGACTGTACGGACTTTTAAGAAGTTGTAGATAATTTCATTATCTTTCCGTGCATATAAAGAACGTTAAATTCCGCCCAGCCGTTTGAATGTTATGGCTGTTTTACCGAGCGTATTAAAATTCTGTGACGTAATTGGAACAGATCACGGTAATCTGTAGATTAGACGACTTTAGAGTCCGAATCAGTCTTTCCATATACCTACAGAAAGTTGGGAAATTTCCTAAGCTATGCGAGGATGTACTCGTTTAATTGATTCGGAGTCCCAGAACTCAAGTTATGCCTTTCGCAAGGCTGCTGTCCCGCCGGGACAGAGCCTCTGTTTTTAGGTTTTGCGGGTAGTTGGCAATGTCGGGGTAGATGAGGGTTTGTGTACTGTTTTGTGGTTATGATTGTGTGTGTGATACCGTTGTGCAGGTGGTGCGACCCCGGGAGTTCCTTCTACTTCCTGCCAATCCGTTGCACGTGGTTGAGGCAAGTGTGTTGTGATGGATATCGAGTTGTAGGTTGCTTGTTAAGAATAGATGGAATTGACTATATGATATATGATCACTTGCCATGTTTTAATGATTGCTATGATATGATGAGCATGTTTAAGATATTATGATGCCATGTGTTAATATGTGAGTTAAAATGTGATATTGGCATAAATGCATACATGGCATGTTACATGGCTCGGGCGGTGAGAAAGTCATAACTAGTCCGGGAAGGTCGGTGAGAAAGTTATGACTAATCCGGAAAGCCAATGAGTAAGTCCTACATCGTGATTCCATTCACCGCGGTGAACGGAAGCGAGGAGTAGGCACCCTCCATCTTCGGGATGGAAGGGGGGAGAGGGTGCACACCGACGGGTGTGTACTCAACCATACCGGTATGAGTTTCCAAGGAGACATGAGCATTGCATTACATTGCATACATAATAATGGTGAAAATGTTAAGTGTTCATGAATGAGATGTTATACATGATTGGAGATGTTATTGCCATGATATTGTTCTTATTGTCCATTACAATATGCTTGCTGAGTTTCGAACTCACGCTTGTGCTTTCTTGTTGTTTTAGGTACCTTGAGAACGGCATGCGGGGAAGGGAGATAGTCACACGCCTACACTTAGCTTCACCATAATGATTCCACAAGTCGTTCTATTAGTTTGATAATAAATTGCGTGTGATAATCATTGCTTTAATGTTTAGCTTTACTTTTTGAGAGGTTATTTGTTCATGTGACAGTTGGAGACATTAAGTGCTTGATGTTAGACTTATATTGTCGTTAAGTCTTTATTTATTGCTGTTTTAGATGTCTCTCATATTGTCTTATAATGCTTTATTGTTGTTGCTCCCTAAATTCATGTTAAAACAAAGGAGGTGCTGCCGAAATCTCGGTTTTTAGCCTATGCGCCTTTGCTGGAATTTTATGTTAAATGTGGTATTTAGATGTTGTTTAGCTTATGTTTGGTAGCATTCAGGCATATTAAATGCCGGGGTGTTACAGTTGGTATCAGAGCGGGCTGTAGGTCCTTGGAATGTGTATTTTTAGTGTCATGCTATAGGGTACAACTAAAATGTGATGTGGAATAACTTAGAAACATGGCTTAGGTTTTTACTAAAATTTTGTCATAGGATTGCAACATTAAAACTTGCAAAAGTGGTATAACTAATCTAAAATTTGACACACATGGATGCACAGTAGGAAGGGTATGGGTATCGTTGTTTACGCTTAAAATGTTGTATTTAAGCGTTGTTGCTAAATGCTATATTTGATATAGTACGTTGCTATGTCTATGAGATAAATGATTGAATTATTCCTGTTGTGGTGGTGAAAGTGGGGTTTTGGTGCCGAAGGGTTTCGGCCACCTCTCTTATTTCATAGTAAGGGTGAGGTTTGATGGTGTGGCCGGTTAGCGCCACCACCGAAGAACTATTGACCCCTGTAGGAGAAGAGTTGTGGGCCCCCGGATCGGCTATCCGGAGTCCTCTGTGTATTTCTGTACTAGTCCCAGATCAGTAGCAAGTACACACAGTCAAAAGTGATGAATCAACAACCATATCACGAATCCAAATAACTAAATAAGAATAATACCAAATGAAAGCAAAGACCTTATGGTCAAGATTTACCATTACGGCCTGAACAGGCTGAACAACTTGAACAACTGCAGCGGAAGAAGAAAACACCAATGCAACCCATCCAATTGCCCACAGGCAATTGAGTGGAGAACGCACCCTAGTAGTTGGAAATCTTGAACAGCTTCTTTCACTTCTGAGAGAGGATTAGAATGTAGCACGTGAGTACATAAAGTACTCAGCAAGTCTGGGAAATTATGCACAATGTAGGCTATCCAAAGATGGCTTAATATGGTTCTTTTGCATAAAGCCAAGTTTCGACAAATCATACTTGTTAATAATTTTCACAAAGCATTATTGAGCAATTCTTTTTAATAATTGAATTATGTAATATTGTAGTGAAGGTTCTAACCACCACTCACTAATATACAGGCTCTATCCGCCACATCTCAACAAAATCAGGGTTCCATCCAATCACATGGCTATGTCCGCCATGGTTCACAAAATCAGGTTCTTTCCACCTACCTGGCTTTGACCGCCAGAAGCACACCCGAGAGTTCTAACCGCTCCCGGATCCCAAAACAAAACATTGTTTAGTTTGAAATCAAAACCCAAAGTCTACCAAAGATGAAAGCATTCAAAGAAGCTTCGCTTTGACCGTAGGCACGGCTATTCGAATAGTTTTAACTCTGCAGAGGTTGTACAGCTTTACCCACAAGACATGATATTCCCTTGATGCCAAGCTATTAGCACACTTCCTTGGGTGTGCCGGCAGGGATATCATGACAAGGCCTTTACAATGTATACGCCTAACCTGACTCACCACGAGGTTTCACCGTTAGGGTTATTTCCACCCAGTACAGAAGCCCCCTCTTGCGCCGTGTGAGAAAAACAACTACAACAATGCCTCTTTCCGGCTCTCACACAACAACCGAGTGGCGAGTCTAAGTTAGGTTTCTACAAATTATTCAGCCAGGTCGTACCATTATAGACATGTGGTTGTACAGTAATGCTTAGAATGGAGACAGTCATAAGCGTCGGTCCTTAATTGACTTGGGGCGGTACTTGCACAAAAGAACCAAGGCTTGGTCCGCTTCCACCCGACATTCCATGCCGCCCAAGTCGAAATCATTTCTCATTTTATTTTAATTTTGTAAACCATTGGCAATACTCCTTGCCTATAACTTCCAATACAAATTTTCAAGAGATAATTGAAAGTCCCACCCATAGGTAAATATTGACCAACAGCGAGACTAAGCATTTCTACCGTACTATTCTATTCCACCAATAGTCTATTTTTATAAAAAAAAAAAACAAAGGTCAGGGTTTGATCACAATCCCCATAATCAATTTTGTAATCTCTCAATAATCATTAAATTGCTCCAATGTGACAATCATATGAATAATCCAATTCAATATATATTATCCACCAAGTAATAAGTATATCATGGTACTATTTTTACTACAAAGTCATATTAAACCACAATCAGGTTTGTATCTTTCCCTTGAACTATAACTTGTATTAATGATTTATCCATCATTCTTACGGCGATCAGCCTTATCATCCACTAAGAATACTTCACAAAATCATCTATTAACCCACCAGGAATACTTCCCAAAATCATTTACTAAACCACCGAGAATATTTCACAACATTATCTTAAATCATCTTGCATCCAATCCACCGACAATACTGCATAATATTCTATATTTAATCATCCACATTATCACCTCTAACTCATCTACTTAATCCGCCAAGAATATGTAATACTACCATTTATTAAACCACCGAGGATGATTCGCAATATTATCCATTTAATCCACCGAGTAGGGTTGATAATATCCTTTACCAATCCCCATGTGTCATTTCCAATGTCATCTAACTAACCCTTCACATGATCATCTCTAAACCACGTAATTTACTTGTTAGAATCTCCCGAATATGACTCTCTACTCACTCTGTTTGACCCCCAAGTATGGTCCTCAAAGTCATTTATGTAATTCCTCCACTATTATTCTTGATATCAAACTTCTTACAATAATCCTCCAATCCATACAAGTTATATTGCGAATTGCTATCACAACCCAATTCCTCAATATTTCAACTATCACCATTCATATATCAATTTCATATTAACAACCCCCACCTTATCACTACTATTCACCCACCTCCAATTACATTCCATACTATGGGTTCTATTCAAACTATCCTCCAAATAGTCATTTTCATAATCGAAGGGTATTTTATTAAAAATAGTTATTATGGTGGATCACTGTTCTAGGGCGACAAAGAGTTACGGATAACAATTTCAAGGAGGTATAATCAACAGGTATAACTAAGAACCTAACATTTGACATCATCATTTTATATACATAGCAATGCAATTTGTAAAACAATTTTAAATCAGTTCGCAAACATAGGAGCAAAGTGCATCAAGGAGACTTGCCTCGGTCACAGCAAGAAGGTGGAACTCTCTGAAGTCCGGCGGCGGGGTCGGCGGAGTCGGCGGAAGCGTCGACTACGCGCAAAACGAGATAACAAATAAATAAAAGAAAATAAATAAAATCCAAAAATTACAAAATTAGTACTTGCAGGTAGATCTTGATTTTAGATGAATTTAGGAATTTGAATGGAGTCAATCGGAGTTCGGATGAGAAAGTTATGAGCTTCCGAAGTTTGAATTTCGAATAAATCGGAAAACCGAGAATATTCCCAGAATATTCCCCTCGGGTTTGACTGGGTCAAAGTTTGACCGAGGACTTTGACTTTGACTGGACTGGCTTTGACTAGGCTTTAGGTGTATGACAGTGGGCCAACTTGTCATAGAGTGGAGTGCTTCTTCAACCTTGAGCTAACACCATGGCCATGCATGGGAGCTTGGAGGCTAGAGGGAGGAGGGGGGACTCGCCGGAGGGGGCGGCGGCGGCGGCGAGGGCGGCGCTGGCGTGCAGCCGACGCACGCTGCGGCGAAGCGGACGGCGGTGCCCGGGTGGGGCGGCGGCGCTGTCGCGGCGAGGGGCGACGGCGGCGCCGGCGAGGCGGCGGCCGGCCGGCCATGGCCCAATGTGAGACCCCGGATCGGCTATCCAGAATCTCCTGTGTATTTCCGTACTAGTCCCAGATCAGTAGCTAGTACACACAGTCACAGTGATACTTCGTTGCCAGACAAAACGAAACTTGCAATATAAATATTCAAATGCACGCCACATGGCCACTTATTACAATACTCGGTCTAAAGACCGGAAACAAAGCAGCGGAAACAAAAGCGAAACAGGCAGACGCCAAACGCCACAGGCGACGACTAGGAACGCGACTAGTCCTCCTGGCAATCCTCCTCGAAGAATTCCTCTTCCTCCTCGATGGCATCTTGAAAGTTCTCTGATGAAGACAACGTTGATGTAGCACGTGAGTACAAACGTACTCAGCAAGTCGGCGAAAGTATGCTTATGTGGGCTTTCCAAAGGAAGCTTAGTAGGGTTCATTTGCATAAAGCCAAATTTTATTAAACCATACTTAGATAATAGCATTTCACAAAGCAACTTTTCGCAATTCTTTTTAATCATTAAATTATGTAATATTGTGGTGAGGTTCTATCCACCATCACCGACATAGAAGGCTCTAACCGCCAGATTTTACATACCCAGGTTGATCATGTGACTCCATCCGTCAAATACAAACACAGGTTCTTTCCACCTGGTTGGCTCTATCCGCCAAACAACATCCGAGAGTTCTAACCACTCTCGAACCCCAAAACAAAACACTTTTCTGTTTTCGAAACCAAAACCAAAATCTACCAATATGAAATCATTCCTTGCTTTGCCTATGACCGTAGGCACGGCTATTCGAATAGTTTTACTCTGCAGAGGTGTACAACTTTACCCACAAGACACGATCATCTCTTAATGCCAAGCTATTAACACACTTCCTTTGGTGTGTGGCGGAGAGATCGTGACAAGGCCGTTACAATGTATCTACCTAACTAGACCCACCCCGAGGTTTCACCGCCAAGTTAGGGTTCCATCCGCCAGATCTGAAGCCCCCTCTTGCGCCGTGTGAGAAAAACAACAATTGCCTCCGTCCGGCATTCACATTCAATCGAGTGGTGAGTATAAGCTAGGCTTCTACAAATTAGTTGGCCAGGTCGTACCATTATAGACATGTGGTAGTACGGTTATGCTTAAAATGGCAATCATAAGCGTCGGTCCTTATATGACTTGGGACGGTACTTGCACAAAAGGATCAAGGCTTGATCCGCTCCCACCCGACATTCCATGCCGCCCAAGTCGAAATCATTTTTCCTTTTCTTTTATTTTAGAAAACAGTACCATAATCGTAATAATAGCTTTCAAACCACATTTGAAATCATCATTTTTGAATAATCCCACCCATGGATTTCTTTTATCGGAAAAGGCCCTAAGCAATTCTACCGTACTACATAGCAAAGGATACCGTATAAGCGTAAGCACGGTATAAACAATGTCCTAGGGTTACAAGTGACATGGATATCAATCACAAAGGAGGAATATTGCAAGTGGGAGTAACTAGATACTTATACTTGAAATATGATAAAAGATAGCATGAAATTGTATAAGACATTTAAAACAAGTTCAAAATCTTGGGATCAAGATGCATCAAAGAGACTTGCCTTCGTTTGCGGAAAGGTCGTCGAACGCGTGAAGTCCGGCGGTCGCGTCGGCGGTCTCGTCTACGCGCAAATCGAGGCAACAAATAAATACCAGAAAATAAATAAAATCTAAAAATTACAAAATTAGTACTGGCAGGTAGATCTTGATTTTAGATGAATTTAGAAATTTGAATGGGATCAATCGGAGTTCGGATGAGAAAGATATGAGCTTCCGAAGTTTGAATTTCAAATAAATCGGAAAACCGAGAATATTCCCGGAATATTCCGCGTTTGACTGGTCAAAGGTTGACTGAGCTTTTGACTGAGTTTGACTTGGCTTTGGCTAGGATTGAGTCTATGACAGTGGGCCCCACATGTCATCCTCAAGGGAAAGGCTTCTCCTACAAGCTTGCCATGGAAGCCATGGCCATGGCATGGAGGAGAGAGAGAGCTTGAGGGAGAGAGAGAGGGAAGGAAGGGGGGCGGTGAGTGGTGGCGGGGGTCGCGGCGGCGGCGGTGGCGCCGACCGGCGAGGCGCGGCGAGGCCGGGAGGCGTATGGCAGGCACAAGACGCCAAGACGGCACGCACGGCTGGCCATGGCGGGCGGCCGGGCGGCGGTCCGGGGCGAGGCGGCGGCGGCCGGCCGGCGAGGCGGGCGCGAGCACAGTGAAGGAGAAACAAAAACAGAGAAGACCCGTTTCCAAAAAAAATCCGGATTTTTACTCATTTTTGCATGAAATTAACCCAAACAAAATCCTAGAATCACTAGAGAACATCCTTAAGGAGCTAGGGAAACCATGAATTGAAGCAAAACTCATCGGAATTGGAGAAATCGACGACGAACGGAGATTCGGCCGAAAATGGAAAAACGCGAAATTCGTCGCCAATGATTGATGCAACCTAAAAATGGACGATTGGGTTAGAAAGTAGACTCATCCACGGTCACAAGGAACCAAGTGGCATGATGAATGGCTCACCGGAGAGGGAGAAACGACGACGAACTCAAGAACTCCGAAAGTATGACCCGAGCTCGGTTTTCTTGATCTAGAGAACAATTGGAAGGGAGATGCAAAAAGGGGCTTATACCACCGGAAAGAGGGCTTTTATACGGTGAGATTGGAAGTGGTGGTGCGGCGTTTGGACGAGAAACGGCTGAGCTATTGCGATTTTAATGCGAAGGGACGGTTTTCGGTTTTTGGGCGTCCGTGCGAATTCCGGCGAGTTCTCCAGCGAGAGGAGGTGGGGGATGCGAAGAGGACGACGCTACGAATCCAACGCAACCGGCCGTTCGTCGATTGGAGTTGCGTGGAGGGAGTTACAAGCATTTAAAGAAGGCCTCCCTCCATTGATGCATGCTTGGAGCTCCATTGCTCATGCATGGCTAGAGGAAGAAGATGACACTATTCACTTGCCACGTGTCACTCCCTCAATGGCCCTCTTTTACGTAAATGCTCCGCCCTAGAGAAAAATTAGGAAAAATGGCCTAAAAATTCCGGAAAAATTCCTAGAGCCATTTTAGATTATTTGGAACTCAATGGAATTGGTTTGGTTGAATTTGGATAAAATTTGTGGAATTTAATATTCCGGAGCGAATTGCGGGCATTAAACAAAAGCCGCGCAAGATAAAATAGGAACGGAGGTCCAAAAATTCGGGGATAAATTCCTAAAATCATTTCGGAATATTTGGAACATTTTAGAAGTGGTTTGTAGATTTTTGGAGCACTTATGGACTCGGGTGAATTTTCGGGTACCGGCGGTACTGGAAAATTCGATTTTTCGCCCGGGAGGGAATTAATTCCCGATTTCGAAGGGGAATGGATGCCAGGTTATTTTAAACACCAAAGAAACTCCAAATTTTGAATTTACTTTATTTAAATTAGGTTTTTCTCCAGAAAGCGAAAATGAGGATGCTACAAACCTACCCCCCTTAGAGAGAATCTCGTCCCCGAGATTCAGAAGAAGAAAGAAAGAGGTTAGGAAACTCCGCTCGAAGATCTTCTTCACGCTCCCAGGTAGCCTCCTTTTCAGAATGATTGCTCCACTGTACTTTACAAAACTTGATCACTCGACTGCGAGTTCGACGCTCGGCCTCATCCAAAACCTTGACGGGATACTCTGGATAAGACAGGTCTTCTTTCAATTCCATTCTCTCCAATGGCATCTGATGCTCAGGAACTCTAAGACATTTCTTTAATTGAGACACATGAAAGACATCATGCACTCCTAACAGCTGAGGTGGCAACTTCAATTTGTAAGCTACTTCTCCTTTTCTGGCAATCACTGGAAACGGTCCGATGTAGCGGGGCGCTAACTTCCCACTAACTCGGAATCGCTTCATTCCTTTGAGAGGGGATACCTTTAGGTATACATGATTTCCAGGTACAAAGCTTAATTCCCGTCGACGATTATCCGCATAGCTCTTCTGTCTTGATTGGGCTGTCTTCAGATTCTCTCGGATCTGTTTGACTTGCTCTTCGGCCTCTTTTAGGACATCAGGTCCAATGATCTGACCACCTTCTGTTTCCTTCCAACATAGGGGTGTTCTGCATTTTCTTCCGTACAGGGCTTCAAACGGTGCCATCTTCAGACTGGCTTGATAACTGTTGTTGTACGAAAATTCCGCATAAGGTAAATTCTGATCCCACAAGCCTTTATATGTCAGAGCACACGCTCTCAACATGTCTTCTAGGATCTGATTAACCCTTTCCGTCTGGCCATCGGTCTCGGGATGGTACGCAGTACTGAAATTCAGATTTGTGCCCAATACCTCATGCAATTGCTGCCAGAACCGCGAGGTGAACTGAGAACCTCGATCAGACACAATCTTCTTTGGCACACCGTGTAAACACACTATCTTGGCCATATACAACTCGGCAAGCTTATCTCCAGAATAGGTTGTCCTTACCGGGATAAAGTGGGCCACTTTGGTCAATCGATCCACAATAACCCAGATGGAATCATAACCAGACTTAGTTTTGGGTAATCCAGTTATAAAATCCATTCCAATTTCTTCCCATTTCCATACAGGCACTTGCAAAGGCTGCAATAGACCGGCTGGTCTCTGATGCTCTGCTTTAACCAACTGGCACACGTCACAACGTGCCACGAAGTCAGCGACTTCTTTCTTCATATTGGACCACCAATACTTCTCTTTCAACTCAGCATACATTTTGGTGCCTCCCGGGTGAATAGAATATACTGAATCATGTGCTTCTTTCAAGACCACACTCTTGATTTCTTCTTGGTTAGGGACTACTATCCTTTTCCCGAACCAGACAGTACCTTGGTCATCTACAGAAAATCCAGGGTGTTTTCCTTTCTTCAGACCCTCTTTCAGATCCGCAATACCCTTATCACTCTTCTGAGCCTCTCGGATCTGATCTTCAAGGGTTGATTTCACCTCCAAGTTGTAAAGACATCCTTCCTTTACTATTTCCAAGTTAAGACGCCGGAATTCCTCCTGAAGCACCGGTTGGCTTTGTTGCACTCTCATATTGTTGCAGTGAGCTTTCCTGCTCAAAGCATCTGCAACAACGTTTGCTTTCCCCGGGTGATAATGAATTCCCACATTATAATCTTTCACCAACTCCAACCATCTCCTTTGTCTGAGGTTGAGATCAGGCTGAGTGAAAATATACTTCAAGCTCTTATGATCGGTATATATCTCACACCTATTGCCGATCAAGTAATGCCTCCATATTTTGAGCGCATGCACAACTGCGGCTAACTCCAAGTCATGAATAGGATAGTTTTCTTCATGAGGTCGCAGCTGTCTTGAAGCATAGGCTATCACTTGTCCTTCCTGCATCAGAACACATCCAAGTCCTTGTTTCGAAGCATCACAGTACACTTCAAAATCCTTATGGACGTTCGGCAAAATGAGAACTGGGGCCGAAGTTAATCTCTTTTTCAACTCCTGAAAACTTTGCTCACACGCGTTCGTCCATTCAAACTTCTTTTCCTTTTTCAGAAGTTGGGTAAGAGGTCTGGCTATCTTCGAGAAACCTTCAATGAATCTCCGGTAATAACCAGCTAATCCAAGAAAACTTCGGATCTCCGGGACTGACATAGGCTGTGTCCAATCCAACACATCCCTCACCTTCGCGGGATCTACTGCTACTCCTGCAGCAGAGATGATATGACCCAGGAAAGATACTTCCTTCAGCCAGAAGTCACACTTACTAAACTTGGCATACAGCTAATGCTCTCTTAGTGTTTCCAAGACTATTCGCAGATGATCTTCATGCTCTTTTCTGCTCTTGGAATAGACAAGAATGTCGTCGATGAAGACTACGACGAACTTGTCTAAATACTCCATAAACACCTTATTCATCAGATTCATGAAATAAGAAGGAGCATTGGTCAAACCAAAAGACATGACTGTGAACTCGTACAGTCCATATCGGGTGGTGAAGGCTGTCTTGGGTATATCTTCTTTTCTTATCTTCAACTGATGATATCCCGATCTCAAATCTATCTTGGAGAAGACTTGAGCTCCCTTCAACTGATCAAACAGATCATCTATCCGAGGCAACGGATACTTGTTTTTAATTGTGACTTCGTTCAACGACCTGTAGTCTATGCACATCCTCAGACTACCATCTTTCTTTGACACGAATATCACCGGCGATCCCCAAGGCGACGAACTGGGCCTGACGAATCCTTTCTCTTGCAATTCTTCAATCTGCTTTTTCATCTCAACTAACTCATTGGAAGGCAACTGGTACGGTCTTTTCGAGATTGGAGCGGTACCAGGTACTAGCTCAATCACAAACTCCACATCTCGATCTGGTGTCATACCAGGCAATTCATCCGGGAACACATCTGGGTATTCCTTGACTATCGGTACCTTCTCCAACGAAGTGCCTTTCAAACGGTTTAGGGTGCTACCCCCTTAGAGGAAAGATTAGATAAGAATTCCACTCTAATCCCCTTAGGGCTGGTAAGAGAGACAGCTCTACTGGCACAGTCTATCTGACCCTTGTACTTGGTTAGCCAATCCATTCCAAGGATTATTTCTATACCCTTAGTATCCAATAATATTAAGTTCGCTAGGAACTTTACCCCCTTTATTACTATATCCACTTTTGGGCAAACAGCAGTTGTTCTTAGTTCTTTTCCAGGGGATTGCACTAACAAAGGGTTTCTTAACTGTATTGTATTCCAGTTATGCTTTTTAACCAAGTAATTCAAATAAATGAATGAGTTGCACCGTAATCAAACAGAATCAAGGTGTATCGAGTTGACAACGAACGTACCGTAAACCACGTCTGGCGCATCTTGAGCCTCTTCCGCCGTGATGTGGTTCACGCGACCTCTTCCAGCTGTCCTCGGCGTGCGCGGGGTCTGCGGCGTTCCTCTTCCTTGAGCCGGCGCTGGCGCACGCGCTGGGGTTGATCCCAGGTTAAACTTCACTGGGGTGATGGGCTGACGCTTGTGCGGGCAGTTGTTGGCGTAGTGCCCCATCTCCCTGCAGTTGAAGCACTGCACTCCTGCCATCGCGGTATTGCTCCTCTGAGCTTGAGCTCCTACATTGCCGGTAGGGGCTTGTCCAATGGGGCGAGAGGTGGACATTGGGGTCCGAGGTGCATTGGAGGCTGCTGGCCTGCTAGGCTGCTGCTGCTGAAAGGTGCGGGGCCTAGAACTGCTGGCACCCCGTTGATTCTGGAACATCATCTTTCTCTTCTGGGTCTCGAACAGCTGTCGCTGAGCATCCTCTTGGATCAGCGCCTTGTAGATCATGTGTTGGAACGACGGGAAGTCGCCCGACACTAACTGCACCTTCAAATTTGGGTCCATGCCCTCCATAAAGCGCCAGATCTTGGCCTCATCCGTCGCGACGTCGGCGGCCGCATAACGGGATAGCTGGGTAAACCGGTTAAGGTACTCTGAGACAGACAAATTCCCCTGCTGAAGCCTATGAAACTCACGACGCTTCATTTCCATGACTCCCCTTGGGATATGGGTGGCTCTGAAGTTTTCCACAAACTCATTCCACGGAATGTTCTGCGGGTCGGCATGGGCGGCACAATAATTCTCCCACCAGTTGGCTGCCGTGCCTTTATGTAGGACCGAATATAGCAATCAGAGGGGGGGTGAATGATTGTGCGGAAGCTAAAACCAATTTCTTGATCTATTAAAAGTTTACCCCAAAATAGAACCAAATAATTGCCTCGTTTTCGAAAAAAACAGAATGATAGAGGTTTGATAAAACGCGAATTCCCGGAGATCCAACCGTCCGATCGATCTGAAATTTGGACACAAGAAACTAGATTCCAATACGAATCAAACCCAAAAAGAATCAGCTCAATCGGACTTACGGATCAAAAGTTATGACCTTCGCAAGCTTACTGTTCCAGAAGATGGCGAGAATAAATCTAACTAGAATTGTAGCTCATTAAAGATTTGATGAACTTGATCTTTATTTCTCCTTTATTTTGTCTAAAATACTCCAAACAAAAGAGTACAACCCTAAAGCTTGCTCAAAGCTTGATTGCCTTCAACAGGGAGGCAACCCCTCTATTTAAAGAAGGCAAACACACCTAATCCTAGAAGGAGTCCTAATCCTAGAAGGATTCCTAATCCTAAAAGGATTCCACCCTAATCCTAGAAAGAGCATGTATTCAACACAACTCCACTTGGCCCAACCTGGCCGAGTACAACTCTTGCACGCTGCATGTCAACCCTACCATACTCACGTGACTAACACTTTGCACGCCGAATGACCTCATGCCATTCTCACGCGACTCAACCATTCTTCATGTGCACCATTCTCTTAGCCCGAACGCCCCGCATGACATCCTTGACCACCAAGACCTCGTTCCTCCTGAACCTAGTCTCGAACCCCTCCTCCATGAACCTAGTTCCAGTCCCGTCATCGACCACATTCGCCTCGAGCAATACCCGCACGGAACAAAAACACAAACAATTCCGAGCACAAGTCCAATGACTTGACTCACATCAATCCATGCAACTACTCACATGAGCATTGCATAAAGTCCACTTCAAAACAAGTATCATGAAATTATCATAAATTTCATAATCTCAAAATCAAATTCAAATTTCAATCTCAAAATCGCTTCAAAACCCTAATTGAGCAAATCCCATTTACGACGGACAACAAAACCACCGCCAAATGCCAAGTGAAACCCTAGAAAATAGCTTCACGACGGACCAACAAAGTCCGTCTGCACAGGCTACAAGGGAAACTCTCGGTTCCAAAAGAAAACATTCCGCGAAAACATGTTTATTTACTTGACAACCAAAATCGGTCCGTCGTGCATGCAAAAGTCTCGGTTCAAAAACGCTTCAAATTCATGTTCACGACGGACAAAAAATCTTGTCCGGCGCAAACGCGCTACGCTTCGATTTCAAAACAACATGGTCCGAACGAAACTCCTAAAGCAAACACGATCACGATGCAGAAGAAAACTTGTCCTGTAGATGTGGAACTTACTGTTTCTTGGAAAGAAAGAGTTTGGCTCAATGAGTTCACTTAAAACATGTGTATTGAGACCAAAGAGTTTGGTCTGTCATACATGGGAAAAACGAGTTCGCCAATTCAAATCTTTCTGATAACCAAACTGATTTACGCTCTTTTCAAATCTTCAAACTAAATTCAAATCTTTTCAATATTCAAATACTCATCATCAAAAAACACATGGATCAAAAACAATGATCCTTCAATCTCCCTTGATGAGTAATTTGACAAAACACAATATAAGATTTGACAAAGGTATAGAAAAAAGATTCCAAGACCAAGTAAAGACCAAGTAAATCCAAATTCCCAAATTCTCAAACAGATTTGAATTTCTCCTTTCTTTTTATTTTCTTCTTCTTGTCTTACTCTCCCTTTGACAAAATAGTCATCAAGATCTCAAAACTCCCACTTAATGAACGCTAAGATCTCAAGCTTTGAAGCATATTCAAGGTATATAATCAAAGTAAGGCATTTGGAGAGTTTACAAGAGTTTTCACATTTTGTATCGGTTTATCCAATGAGAAAGCAAATTGTGAGAATATGGAGGTTCTAACACATAGAATAGTTGTTGCATAAGCAAATTAGAGCAAACAAGTAAAATGTCATAAACTCGATTTTTGCAAAAGCTAAAAAGAAATCTATCATGAGCATAGAGAGACTTTCAAATTCACTAATATTTGTCTCAAGCCTTTTTTCAACCATTTGAATTTCCTTTTTTCTCTTTTAGCAAGTTTGACAATTTTGCTTTGTGATCAACAGGGATGACAAGTAATCGCACACTAGCCCATACTTGTGTATGAGTAGGTAGTTCTTCTTGTATCTTTCTCGAGTTTAAATTGGCAAGTGGTTTCACATTGTTCGAACTTTTGTTTAGACAAGTAGCCTTTTCTTGCATCTTTGCATTTAAATCCTCGCAAGGAAGTCGCATTGTACTAAACTTGTGTTTAGCCAAGTAGCTTTTGCTTGCATCTTTTCAACTTGCTTTTAACATTAAAACACGATTTTGCTTTGAGACTCATAATGATCATTTGAAGTCCAACAAAACTCACACATAGTTTCTAATCAGCTCTAGCCTTTCAACAGATGACAAGAAACTTTTAAGCCTATTTCACAAATGCAATACCATAATGAGCAAGAGCCAAAATATTCTCGAAAAGCATCTCAAATTGAATTATTTTAGTCTTTTAGTCTTTTAGAGAGAAGTGAAACGATGTAGCATTAATTTGACTATATACACAAGAATAGTCAACAAAGCTTTGTACTACATGATGCCATGAAAACAGGGGAGTTTTCTTTAAGTGTAACGTCAAAATAGCTCCTTGTAGTAACCAAAGTCAAGTAACACACATGAAAGAGTTAAAATCAAGACTCTCAAATCAACCCATGGGGATGAATGATCCCAAGTTCGCCGTAAGAAAGCAAAACGAAAAATCAAGCGGTTTAGTGAAAATATCAAGAAGCTGAGCACCGAATCAACAAATTTCAGTTCAATAGCTCTTTTTCAACATGATCTCTAAGAAAATAAAATCTGATGTCAATGTGTCCAAGAAAGAGAATTACTCAAGAAGTGGCATGAACCCGATGTACTTTTTCTATCAATTCCACATCCTCCAAATTCAAAGCATCGAGAAAGGTCTTAAACTAATGCGTGAAGAAGCAGAAAAGCCAAATGCCAAAATCTTGAGTACCACTTGAGATACCTTAAAATCCTCTTGATAGCTTGTCGATGTGAAGCACGCGAGAAGCTTGAAAACGAGCACACAAGCACAACAAACTCCAATTATCTCATCCTCAACAAAGATCAATCATCATCTTCATCAACAAAGATACTCTCCCCCTGAACATATGCACTGCATTGCACTCTATTTGGACTAGTGCCTTTTATAAAACAGAGGTGGAGGAAGTATCTTGAAAAAATAACACTTTTAGCACGAGATGCACAAGTGAAGGAGGAGAACCAATTCTTATCATCGACATGTGGCGTGAGCATCCGAATCCACTAGCCATATGTTCTCCTTCCTCGCGTGAGAAGCCTACATAGAAGGCAAGTGTCGATGTCTCGGCACTAGAAATAAGATGTTTAGGAATCCAAGATCGAGACACACGACGCACAACAGCTTGGCACAACACGAAAGCATTCTTATGCATAAAAGAAGATTTGTCTTTCTCGTGTTCTTAGCAACAAGAGGTATTTGCATCACCCTAGGCACATAATGAGAAATGAAACGTGCTGCCTGAAATTAGACCTAGCATTAAACCTTTCTCTCTTTTGTTGTTTAGCTAGTCTAAAGCAAAAAGTCTACTAGATGTCCATCTCTACCACAATGAGTGCAAGTGTACTTAACATGATGTTTTGCTTTAACAAAGTAGAAGCACATTTTACATTCATCATAGTAGAAGATAAAAGACCACCAGATTTAAAGACATTTTTCTTAGGCTCATTGACAATTTCAAATTTTCCACTTCCAAGTGTTTTGACAACAAGTGGGAGCATGTGATTTATGATGAGCATAAGAATCAAAACCTAAACCTTTGTTTTGAGTGCTGACTTTTGATTGATCCAAAATCATGTTTAGGTTTTTCTTGCCATCGGTGAAGCACGTTCCAAAGAATTTTGCAAGTAATCAACTTTCTTAGCAAGAGTTAAACAATTATCACAAGGAGTGTCAATTTTAGCTTTCATTCTCGCAATTTGAACACGAGTTAATTTCATGAGTGAACATGTCATTTTGTTAATTGGGTAACTCTACAATTTGCATCTTTTTAATTTCAACTCAAGAATAGAACATTTAGAGCAAGCAATTTGATCATGTAAACTATCAGAGAGCAACCAATATTTTTCACAAGTTTTTCATTTTTCAATTGTTCGGCATAAACTTGTTCTAGTTTAATCACATGTTCCTCTTTTAGTGACTTAATTTCAAATTTGAGATCTAAGCAAGTATCACAAATATTTTCAGAATTTGAATTTCTAAGATCAAAGTTTTCAGATTTTAGCATGGATAGATCTTTTCTAAGCTTTTATTTTTGAGTGAAGATTTTCTTAAAGATTTTCTTAATATGACTAAAACTTCACAAAGCTCATCATACGAAGGCATTACCTCATCACCGTCAGGTGCTCGTTGTCACTATAATCACTAGTGTTCCTTTTGCCATGAAGCATAGTCCGGTGAGATCCTTCTCATTCACCGTTGCTTCGCTTCCTTCTCATCTTCGGGCTTGAGTCATCAATGTCGCTTAAGTCTAAGGCACCAATTGCCTCGAAGACTTTGTTGAGCATCTTCTTCGTCCGCTGCTTATTTTTATCCTTGCTCTCTTGGCGGGAAGGACTTGGAGGAGTTGCTTGCTCCTCTTCGCCTCTATCTTTGTTCTTGAAACATTTAGCACGGATGTGCCCCCCTTTCGTTAGCTTGTAGCAAAGGATGGAGGCTCCTTTTCTTTGCCTTGATCTCATGTAAGCTGCATTGACACGCTTGGAAAGAAGAGCAAGTGTATCTTCTGGGTATTTGATCTAGCTGTTTCATCACTAAGAGCACTCAAAGCGATAATGGAATATGATGATGAAGAACTAGTAGCATTATCATATGAAGAGGAATTAGCATTAAGAGCCATAGAGTTATCATTGGATGTTCTTGAAACAATGTCTATCTCAAAAGTCTTGAGACTAGAATATAGTTTATCCAAAGTCATTTCACTCATCTTGTGAGCTTCCCTAAAAGCGATCACTTTCATTTGCCGATTTTAAGATCAAGAGATGATAGGAAATGTCTAGCATTTTCAGAGTCGTGTACTTTACATCTACAGCTCTAAGATTGTTTAAGATTCTGTTAAAGCGAGCAAAACAATCATCTAGAGATTCTCCAGAGTTCATTTCAAATCTAGTGTATTCCTTTTAAATTGATCTTGCCTAGCTTCTTTTACAGAGTCGCTCTCATGATAATCTTGAAGAGATTTCCAAATTTCATGAGCAAAGTGAGTAAATGATGCAGACTTCTATCGAATTCTTTTCTAGCAAGTCCTTGAAGCAATATGTTTCTAGCTCTATTATTGTTTTCAACATCTTTTTCAAACTCGATTTTATCAATATCATCATTTGAAGGAAGCTCAGTATGGAATCTTTACCTTGCGCCAAATAAGCGTTACCTTGAGCTTGAAGGTATGCATCCAAAATCCGCCAAATGGGAAAGTCCTGTGCCATTGAAGATTGGCGGCTTGTTCGAGTATATCTCATACATAACTTACCGCTTACTAATCACCGTTAAGATGGATTAGTAGAGCCAAGCTCGATACCACTTGTAGGACCGAATATAGCAATCAGAGGGGGTGAATGATTGTGCGGAAGCTAAAACCTATTTCTTGATCTATTAAAAGTTTACCCCAAATAGAACTAAATAATTGCCTCGTTTTGAAAAAACAGAATGATAGAGGTTTGATAAAACGCGAATTCCGGAGATCTGAACCGTCCGATCGATCTGAAATTTGGACACAAGAAACCAGATTCCAATACGAATCAAGCCCAAAAAGAATCAGCTCAATCGGACTTACGGATCAAAAGTTATGACCTTCGCAAGCTTACTGTTCCAGAAGATGGCGAGAATAAATCTAACTAGAATTGTAGCTCAAAGATTTGATGAACTTGATCTTTATTTCTCCTTTATTTTGTCTAAAATACTCCAAACAAAAGAGTACAACCCTAAAGCTTGTTTCAAAGCTTGATTGCCTTCAACAGGAGGCAACCCCCCTATTTAAAGAAGGCAAACACACCTAATCCTAGAAGGAGTCCTAATCCTAGAAGGATTCCTAATCCTAAAAGGATTCCTACTCCTAATCCTAGAAAGAGCATGTATTCAACACAACTCCACTTGGCCCAACCTGGCCGAAAGTACAACTCTTGCACGCTGTATGTCAACTCCTACCATACTCACGTGACTAACACTTTGCACGCGAATGACCTCATGCCATTCTCACGTTGACTAACCATTCTTCATGTGCACCATTCTCTTAGCCTAACGTCCCGCATGACATCCTTGACCACCAAGACCTCGGTTCCTCCTCGAACCTAGTCTCGAACCTCGGTTCTCTCCATGAACCTAGTTCCAGTCCCACATCGACCACATTCGCCCTCGAGCAATACCGCACATGAACAAAAACACAAATACAATTCCGAGCACAAGTCCACGACTTGACTCACATCAATCCATGCAACTACTCACATGAGCATTGCATAAAGTCCACTTCAAAACAAGTATCATGAAATTATCACAAATTTCATAATCTCCAAAATCAAATTCAAATTTCAATCTCAAAATCGCTCAAACCCTAATTGAAAGCCGTCCCATTTACGACGGACAACAAAACCAGTCGGCAGAAATGCCAAGTGAAACCTAGAAAACAGCGATTCACGACGGACCAACAAATGCATTCAGTGTACAAGGGAAACTCTCGTTCCAAAAGAAAACATTCCGGCGAAAACATGTTTACGACGGACAACCAAAATCGGTCCGTCATTGACATGCAAAAGTCTCTGGTTCAAAAACGCTTTCAAATTCATGTTCACGACGGACAAAAATCTTGTCCGCAAACGCGGCACGCGGTTTCAAAAACAACATGGTCCGAACGAAACCCCTAAAGCAAACACGATCACGGCACGTAAAGAAAACTTGTCCTGTAGATGTGGAACTTCTACTCGTTTCTTGGAAAGAAAGAGTTTGGCTCAATGAGTTCACTTAAAACATGTGTATGACAAGATCAAAGAGTTTGGTCTGCATTATACATGGGAAAAACGAAGTTCGCGATTCAAATCTTTTTCGGATAACCAAACTGATTTCTGCTCTTTTCAAATCTTCAAACCAAATTCAAATCTTTTCGAATATTCAAATACTCATCATCAAAAACACATGGATCAAAAACAATGATCCTTCACTTTAAGCTGATAGGAAGCAAAATGAACACTCTCAAAGTCGTCACACTGAGCCAAGTGAAGCTTGCGCTCAATCTCCTTGAGCCAGTCATCCGCCTCTAGCGGGTCTCCAGACCCAGCAAAAGTCGGGGGTCGCGTCCTCATGAACTCCCCAAACTTGGACGGGGGCGGTTGAGCTTGAGCCGGTGCTGCCGCGGCTTGAGGTTGGTTCAGGACGTTCTGAGCTAGCGCCTGAAGAATCTGAAGCTGCATCGCCATCATCTGCTCCATATTCGGCGGCTGAGCTGGCGGTGGGGGCGGCGGCGGGTCATGCTGAGCTGCCGGGTGTTGAACTTGCTCTTGTCCTTGCTGCTGAGGGGGCTCCACGAACTCTTCCTCCTGGAAGTGCACAGGTCCTCGGGCACGACCACGCCCTCTGCCGCGGCCTGCCGGCCTTCCACGGCCACGACCACGACCAGGGTTCTCCATCTGCACGAGGAGGTCAAGCAAAAGGAAAGAGGGAAAAGCACAGGTAAGCAACAGGGAACTAAACCACACCCCCAACAACAAGAGCACAACCACCAAAAGCACACAACAGAAGGGAAAACCAGCTGAACTTCTGTTAAAACAAAGTAGTTTTGGGGCTGGCTGTATCACAACTGCCTAAAGGCACGATGCAGTCCAACAAACACTTATTTATCGTTCTAATACGATCACAGAATCAAAATAAAGGTCCTTCAGGCTAGACAACTAGTCACTAGCGTCACTCGCGGAGCCACGCGGGGACGGGTCCTCCTCCTCCTCGCTCCTGCTGCGGGAAGGCGTAGCCGCTGAAGACGGTCCTGCTCCTCCGGGGGCGGCAAAGAAACCCAGGGACACTCCTAACGCGGCGAGGCCGGCCGACTTCTTGGCGCCTGGCATCGAAGCCTCAGACCCTGATGACGCCGGACTGACTGAGCGTCCATCTGAATGTCGCGGATCGGCGGGTACTCTGGAACCGGGGCTGGTGGCGGTGGGGGGGCGTCCCGCCTGGGCAGCGAAGGTGGTGAAAGTCGGCATCTACAATTTGAAAACAAAGGGGAAATTAGAAACCAACTTTTTACAAAGGATAGGATGAGCGCAAGACACTAAGATGGAGGAGATAGAAGCAAAGGAACTAAAACTTTTGTAAGTATGTTTGTATAAAATATAAGCCCTTAAGGCTTTGCCATGCTAACTAGGTCACGCCCTACAGTCATCCAGGCTCTGATACCACCGCTGTGAGACCCCGGATTAGCTATCCAGAATCTCCTGTGTATTTCCGTACTAGTCCCAGATCAGTAGCTAGTACACACAGTCACAGTGATACTTCGTTGCCAGACAAAACGAAACTTGCAATATAAATATTCAAGTACGGGCCACATGGCCACTTATTACAATACTCGGTCTAAAGACCGGAAACAAAGCAGCGGAAACAAAAGCGAAACAGGCAGACGCCAAACGCCACAGGCGACGACTAGGAACGCGACTAGTCCTCCTGGCAATCCTCCTCGAAGAATTCCTCTTCCTCCTCGACGGCATCTTGAAAGTTCTCTGATGAAGACAACGTTGATGTAGCACGTGAGTACAAACGTACTCAGCAAGTCGGGGAAAGTATGCTTATGTGGGCTTTCCAAAGGAAGCTTAGTAGGGTTCATTTGCATAAAGCCAAATTTTATTAAACCATACTTAGATAATAGCATTTCACAAAGCAACTTTTCGCAATTCTTTTTAATCATTAAATTATGTAATATTGTGGTGAGGTTCTATCCACCATCACCGACATAGAAGGCTCTAACCGCCAGATTTTACATACCCAGGTTGATCATGTGACTCCATCCGTCAAATACAAACACAGGTTCTTTCAACCTGGTTGGCTCTATCCGCCAAACAACATCCGAGAGTTCTAACCACTCCCGAACCCCAAAACAAAACACTTTTCTGTTTTCGAAACCAAAACCAAAATCTACCAATATGAAAGCATTCCTTGCTTTGCCTATGACCGTAGGCACGGCTATTCGAATAGTTTTACTCTGCAGAGGTGTACAACTTTACCCACAAGACACGATCATCTCTTAATGCCAAGCTATTAACACACTTCCTTTGGTGTGCCGGCAGAGAGATCGTGACAAGGCCGTTACAATGTATCTACCTAACTAGACCCACCACCGAGGTTTCACCGCTGTTAGGGTTCCATCCGCCCAGTACAGAAGCCCCCTCTTGCGCCGTGTGAGAAAAACAACAATTGCCTCCGTCCGGCATTCACATTCAATCGAGTGGTGAGTCTAAGCTAGGCTTCTACAAATTAGTTCGCCAGGTCGTACCATTATAGACATGTGGTAGTACGGTTATGCTTAAAATGGCAATCATAAGCGTCAGTCCTTATATGACTTGGGACGGTACTTGCACAAAAGGATCAAGGCTTGATCCGCTCCCACCCGACATTCCATGCCGCCCAAGTCGAAATCATTTTTCCTTTTCTTTTATTTTAGAAAACAGTACCATAATCGTAATAATAGCTTTCAAACCACATTTGAAATCATCATTTTTGAATAATCCCACCCATGGATTTCTTTTATCGGAAAAGGCCCTAAGCAATTCTACCGTACTACATAGCAAAGAATATCGTATAAGCGTAAGCACGGTATAAACAATGTCCTAGGGTTACAAGTGACATGGATATCAATCACAAAGGAGGAATATTGCAAGTGGGAGTAACTAGATACTTATACTTGAAATATGATAAAAGATAGCATGCAATTGTATAAGACATTTAAAACAAGTTCAAAATCTTGGGATCAAGATGCATCAAAGAGACTTGCCTTCGTTTGCGGAAAGGTCGTCGAACGCGTGAAGTCCGGCGGTCGCGTCGGCGGTCTCATCTACGCGCAAATCGAGGCAACAAATAAATAACAGAAAATAAATAAAATCTAAAAATTACAAAATTAGTACTGGCAGGTAGATCTTGATTTTAGATGAATTTATAAATTTGAATGGGATCAATCGGAGTTCGGATGAGAAAGATATGAGCTTCCGAAGTTTGAATTTCAAATAAATCGGAAAACCGAGAATATTCCCGGAATATTCCGCGTTTGACTGGTCAAAGGTTGACTGAGCTTTTGACTGAGTTTGACTTGGCTTTGGCTAGGATTGAGTCTATGACAGTGGGCCCCACATGTCATCCTCAAGGGAAAGGCTTCTCCTACAAGCTTGCCATGGAAGCCATGGCCATGGCATGGAGGAGAGAGAGAGCTTGAGGGAGAAAGAGATGGAAGGAAGGGCGGCCAGGTGAGTGGTGGCGAAGTCGCGGCGAGGCGGCCGGCGGTGGCGGCACCGACCGGCGAGGCGGGCGGCGAGGCCGTGAGGCGTGGCAAGACGCCAAGACGGCAGCGGCACGGCGGCGGGCGCGGCGGCGATGGCGTGGCGGCAGCCGCGGCGGCGAGGCGACGGCCGTGGCCGGCGAAGCGGCGCGAAAGTGAAGGAGAAACAAAAACAGAGAAGGCCCGTTTCAAAAAAAAATCCGGATTTTTACTCATTTTTGCATGAAATTAACCCAAACAAAATCCTAGAATCACTAGAGAACATCCTTAAGGAGCTAGGGAAACCATGAATTGAAGCAAAACTCACCGGAATTGGAGAAATCGACGACGAACGAAGATTCGGCCGAAAATGGAAAAACGCGAAATTCGTCGCCAATGATTGATGCAACCTAAAATGGACGATTGGGTTAGAAAGTAGACTCATCCACGGTCACAAGGAACCAAGTGGCATGATGAATGGCTCACCGGAGAGGGAGAAACGACGACGAACTCAAGAACTCCGAAAAAGTATGACCCGAGCTCGGTTTTCTTGATCTAGAGAACAAATGGAAGGGAGATGCAAAAAGGGGCTTACACCACCGGAAAGAGGGCTTTTATACGGTGAGATTGGAAGTGGTGGTGCGGCGTTTGGACGAGAAACGGCCGAGCTATTGCGATTTTAATGCGAAGGGACGGTTTTCGGTTTTTGGGCGTCCGTGCGAATTCCGGCGAGTTCTCCGGTGAGAGGAGGTGGGGAATGCGAAGAGGACGACGTTACGCATCCAACGCAACCGGTCGTTCGTCGATTGGAGTTGCGTGGAGGGAGTTACAAGCATTTAAAGAAGGCCTCCCTCCATTGATGCATGCTTGGAGCTCCATTGCTCATGCATGGCTAGAGGAAGAAGATGACACTATTCACTTGCCACGTGTCACTCCCTCATTGGCCCTCTTTTACGTAAATGCTCCGCCCTAGAGAAAAATTAGGAAAAATGGCCTAAAAATTCCGGAAAAATTC
Organism: Rhipidocladum racemiflorum; assembly: GCA_036346355.1. NCBI lineage: Eukaryota > Viridiplantae > Streptophyta > Magnoliopsida > Poales > Poaceae > Rhipidocladum > Rhipidocladum racemiflorum. The sequence continues at coordinate 9,494,421 of CM070583.1, forward strand.
CTAGAGCCATTTTAGATTATTTGGAACTCAATGGAATTGGTTTGGTTGAATTTGGATAAAATTTGTGGAATTTAATATTCCGGAGCGAATTGCGGGCATTAAACAAAAGCCGCGCAAGATAAAATAGGAACGGAGGTCCAAAAATTCGGGGATAAATTCCTAAAATCATTTCGGAATATTTGGAACATTTTAGAAGTGGTTTGGAGATTTTTGGAGCACTTATGGACTCGGGTGAATTTTCGGGTACCGGCGGTACTGGAAAATCCAATTTTTCGCCCGGTAGGGAATTAATTCTCGATTTCGAAGGGGAATGAATGCCAGGTTATTTTAAACACCAAAGAAACTCCAAATTTTGAATTTACTTTATTTAAATTAGGTTTTTCTCCAGAAAGCGAAAATGAGGATGCTACACCCAAGCACAGGAGCAAAGCTCCATGACAGAGAGCAACCAAAGTAGCTTCAACACAAACAACAGAGAACCAACTTCTCCAAAATCCTTGATTTTTCTACCATTTTCGCATGGAATTGATCCAAACAAAAGCCTAGAACCTCTAGATAACATCCTTAGCTACATCTAGGAGGGAGGAATTGAGCCAAACCTTGTCGGATTGGGAGAAATCGGCGACGAACGGCGTTTCGGCCGGAAGCACCAAAACTCGAAATTCGTCGCCCACGGTTGATCAAACCTAAAATCAACGATTGGGTTAGCTTCTAGACTCATCCACGGTCCCAAAGAACCAAGTGGCAAGAAGAATGGCTCACCGGGGAAGGATCTATGAGCAAGAACTTGAAGAACACCGGAAATGGGTGACACACCGTCGGTTTTCTTGATCTCACGGGCAAAAGGGTTGGAGAGGCCAAGGAAGAAGAGGTGCACTGGAAAGAGGACTCTCCCACAGAGATTTGAGAGGTGGAATCGTGCGAAACGGATTAGAAACGGCCGAGTTATGAGCAATCATAGCCATTAATGGTGATTTTGGTTTTTGGTGAACTGTGCACATTCCGGCGAGAGTTAGGGCAGGAGACCACTGGGGATAGAAAGGTATCGTCGCTACGGACTCAACGGATCCGGCCGTTCGCAATTTGGGTGATTAATGAGGAAGTTATGGAGGTTTGAATCCATGGAAGCAAGAATGGAGGTGTTCTGTTCTTTCCCTGGGAAAAAGATCGATCGGGAAGATGAACAGTACTACGTGCTACAGTAGCACGACGCTACAGTACACCCATGCTACATACCCGCCATGTGGCAAGCTCCGGTTGGTTCTCTTTTACGCGAATGATCCGCCCTAGAGAAAAATTAGGAAAAATGGCCTAAAAATTCCGGAAAAATTCCTAGAGCCATTTTAGAATATTTGGGACCCAATAAAATTGGTTCCACTGAATTTGGATGATTTTTGTGGAATTGAATATTCGGGCGCGGATCGCAGGCATTAAACAAAAGCCGCGCGAGATAAAATAGGAACGGATGTCCAAAAATCCGGGGAATGATTCCTAAAATCATTTCGGAATATTTGAAACATTTTAGAAGTGGTTTGGAGATTTTTGGAGCATTTTTGGACTCAGGTGAAATTTCGGGTACCAGCGGGACTGGAAAATCCGATTTTTCACCCGGGAGGGAATTAATTCCCGATTTCGGAGGGGAATGGATGCCAGGTTAATATAAACACCAGAGAAACTCCAACTTTTTGAATTACTTTATTTAAATTAGGTTTTTCACAAGAAGGCGAAAACTAGGGTGTTACAAACCTACCCCCCTTAGAAAGAATCTCGTCCCCGAGATTCAGACGGAGAAAGAAAGAAGCTAGGAAACTCTGCTCGAAGATCTTCTTCACGCTCCCAGGTAGCTTCCTCCTCAGAATGGTTGCTCCACTGAACCTTGTCAAACTTGATTACTGTACTTTGAGTTCGACGCTCAGCTTCATCCACAATCATGGCGGGATACTCCAGACATGACAGGTTTCTTTCTGTTTCCATCACTTCAAATGGCCTCTGCTGCTCGGCACTGTGCTACACTTGATTCCTGATGGCGGTTATCGGTATAGCTCTCCTATCTCGACTGGGCAGTCTTCAGATTTACACGGATCTGTCTGACCTGCTCTTCGGCTTCTTTCAGAATATCAGGTATACTGATTTGTCCATTAGCGGTCTCTCTCCCATACCAGGGTATTCCGCCTTTTCTTGCATACAGAGCTTCAACAGGCGCCATCTTCGGCTTCGTTGGAGACTGTTGTTATTCTGATCCCACGAACCTTGAATTGTCAGCGCACACGCTCTCAACGCATCTTCTAAGATCTGATTGATTCTTTCCGTCTGCTCACCAGTTTGGGGATGGTAAGCAACACTGGAATTCCCATTTGTACCCCAAAACTTTATACCACTTCTGTCAAAACCTCGAGGGGAACTGAGAACCTCGATCTAACACGTCCTCTTTGGGGCGCACACTGAAAAAGCACTGCCTTAGCCACGCAAAGTTCCACAAGTCCATTACCAGATAGGGTTGTCTTGCACGAAACAAAGTGTGCAACTTATGTCAATCTGTCCACACTACCCCCCTTAGAAAAAAAATCATATCCTGACTTAGTTCCAAGGGGTTCAATGGTGAAATTCATTCTTATTTCTCCCCATGTTTCGGACGAGAACTATGGCTCTTCAGCCATCCTTTAAGTACCCTAGTACTGGTGTCCAAACATAATTATGTTTCAAGAACTATCAACAAAAATCCACTTCCACAGTTATAATTCTTCCAACTCTTTATTGATAACAATACTGACGCTTACATCTTACAGACTGATCATTGCACAACTCTTTTATTTATTCTTTAAAAGAGGTAGGGTACTTCTGAAGGTACCCTCTACTAACATTTATTGCTAACATCAAGTTTCAGTTGCTTCTTCTTCAACTTCAGGGATCATGAGCAGACCTGATGTCCTATATCGCAGAACACTCGTGATGGTTGCCGATTGCGCCTCCCACCTGCTGCCGGGGTTATAGTCCGAAGAAGAACAACATCTGGAAGGTTGGAATTGGAAGAAGATGCTTGGCGTCCTTGCATCACTGGTTGCACTTCTGGTCCTGGGGTCTTGATTAAGGTTGCTTCTTGGGCTTGGTTAAGTTGAAATTGGTCCACACGAAGCCGAGAATTATTGGCAACATACTGCTCCTGACTTACTCCCTTCCTTTTGCGAGAATCCGGTTGATGACAGTTGTCTTCCAGGGAGACTGCTTTGCCTTTGCCAGCTGGAGGAATCTTCGATACTTGGGGCAGCTTAGAAGGTACTTCCCCACTGACTTCTGCCGCTGGAATTGCTTGTTTTGATAAGACGTTTTGTTTTCCCAAGGGACATTGTTTCACATAATGCCCTTCCCTGCCACAAAGGTTGCAAACCCGGTACTGAATCTCCTTTCTGCGAGGGGACTTGCGGAATGTGTGTCCAATCCTGTTGCAGTGACTACAATGGGTATCTTCTTTGGCCTTGCCCTGTTGGGGACAACTATAAGCAACATGTCCTTTTTCACCACATCGATAGCAGACGACATATCTCCACGGGTGAAGGTTTACAGGAGGGGTATTGCTAGCGCCACCATCACCTAGTACTTCAGGAGTCTTGGTCTTTAGTAGCTCATCCAACGGGTACTGCTGAGGAGTTATAGGTGTAGTGACCATGGAGGCTTGGTTGTTTAGTTGTTGTATCATCAATTGCATGAGCTGAGTCTGAGTCACCATGAACTGATTCATATTCTGAAGAAAGGCTGTTATCACCTCGGAGGGTTGCTGGTTGAGCTCGGTAGTAGCACTGACGTTGACAACTGGAACTTCACTGGTGGTAGCATTGTTGTTGACCACAGTGTTGGGATTTGATGAATCAGCTTCTTTGTTCAGGTTAGCGTCGCAATTCTTCTCCATCTGATGGCAGAACAAGGCTTCCAGATGAGAGGGAAAAGCACAGACGAGCGAGAAAGGGGAGGTTCTAACAACACCAAAAACCAACTGCCCAGGCAAAGGACAACACCACACACGAAAATCAAAACATTTTTAACACCAAGCAAATCAACTCGTCTGCTCGATCAAACTACGCACTCTAACAAAACAAGGCGACTTCCACACGGACTGAACCTGGACCACTTAACCTATAGGGTTAGCCTAAGATCAACCTCGCTTCCTTAATCTTCCTTGGTCACGGTTGGATCCTCACCATGTAGACGCACACTTCAGTAACAACTTTTGCAGGATTGCACCTCTTCAGTCCTCCAGCCTCGAAGTCGAAAGGGGCAACTCGATTACCCTAATATAGAAGTTGTTAAGGGAGGGATAGTCCAATTTTCATTCCCAAAAAGGTGAAGAAGCAATTGATTCGAGGAAAATAGGAATAGAACGAGAGAGAAAAGACGAGACTAGCACTGTATTTGATTTTTCTTTTTAGAAAATAAGTTTTGAAGCTTCCTAAAACGACCATTCTAACTAAGGGCACGTCCTACAGTCGATATGGCTCTGATACCACCTTTGTGGGCCCCCGGATCGGCTATCCGGAGTCCTCTGTGTATTTCTGTACTAGTCCCAGATCAGTAGCAAGTACACACAGTCAAAAGTGATGAATCAACAACCATATCACGAATCCAAATAACTAAATAAGAATAATACCAAATGAAAGCAAAGACCTTATGGTCAAGGTTTACCATTACGGCCTGAACAGGCTGAACAACTTGAACAACTGCAGCGGAAGACGAAAACACCAATGCAACCCATCCAGTTGCCCACAGGCAATCGAGTGGAGAACGCACCCTAGTAGTTGGAAATCTTGAACAGCTTCTTTCACTTCTGAGAGAGGATTAGAATGTAGCACGTGAGTACATAAAGTACTCAGCAAGTCTGGGAAATTATGCACAATGTAGGCTATCCAAAGATGGCTTAATATGGTTCTTTTGCATAAAGCCAAGTTTCGACAAATCATACTTGTTAATAATTTTCACAAAGCATCATTGACCAATTCTTTTTAATAATTGAATTATGTAATATTGTAGTGAAGGTTCTAACCACCACTCACTAATATACAGGCTCTATCCGCCACATCTCAACAAAATCAGGGTTCCATCCAATCACATGGCTATGTCCGCCATGGTTCACAAAATCAGGTTCTTTCCACCTACCTGGCTTTGACCGCCAGAAGCACACCCGAGAGTTCTAACCGCTCCCGGATCCCAAAACAAAACATTATTTAGTTTGAAATCAAAACCCAAAGTCTACCAGTATGAAAGCATTCAGCAAGCTTCGCCTTTGACCGTAGGCACGGCTATTCGAATAGTTTTAACTCTGCAGAGGTTGTACAGCTTTACCCACAAGACATGATATTCCCTTGATGCCAAGCTATTAGCACACTTCCTTGGGTGTGCCGGTAGGGATATCATGACAAGGCCTTTACAATGTATACGCCTAACCTGACTCACCCGCTGAGGTTTCACCGCTGTTAGGGTTATTTCCACCCAGTACAGAAGCCCCCTCTTGCGCCGTGTGAGAAAAACAACTACAACAATGCCTCTTTCCGGCTCTCACACAACAACCGAGTGGCGAGTCTAAGTTAGGTTTCTACAAATTATTCAGCCAGGTCGTACCATTATAGACATGTGGTTGTACGGTAATGCTTAGAATGGAGACAGTCATAAGCGTCGGTCCTTAATTGACTTGGGGTGGTACTTGCACAAAAGAACCAAGGCTTGGTCCGCTTCCACCCGACATTCCATGCCGCCCAAGTCGAAATCATTTCTCATTTTATTTTAATTTTGTAAACCATTGGCAATACTCCTTGCCTATAACTTCCAATACAAATTTTCAAGAGATAATTGAAAGTCCCACCCATAGGTAAATATTGACCGACAGCGAGACTAAGCATTTCTACCGTACTATTCTATTCCACCAATAGTCTATTTTTATAAAAAAAAAAACAAAGGTCAGGGTTTGATCACAATCCCCATAATCAATTTTGTAATCTCTCAATAATCATTAAATTGCCCCAATGTGACAATCATATGAATAATCCAATTCAATATATATTATCCACCAAGTAATAAGTATATCATGGTACTATTTTTACTACAAAGTCATATTAAACCACAATCAGGTTTGTATCTTTCCCTTGAACTATAACTTGTATTAATGATTTATCCATCATTCTTACGGCGATCAGCCTTATCATCCACTAAGAATATTTCACAAAATCATCTATTAACCCACCAGGAATACTTCCCAAAATCATTTACTAAACCACCGAGAATATTTCACAACATTATCTTAAATCATCTTGCATCCAATCCACTGACAATACTGCATAATATTCTATATTTAATCATTCACATTATCACCTCTAACTCATCTACTTAATCCGCCAAGAATATGTAATACTACCATTTATTAAACCACCGAGGATGATTCGCAATATTATCCATTTAATCCACCGAGTAGGGTTGATAATATCCTTTACCAATCCCCATGTGTCATTTCCAATGTCATCTAACTAACCCTTCACATGATCATCTCTAAACCACGTAATATACTTGTTAGAATCTCCCGAATATGACTCTCTACTCACTCTGTTTGACCCCCAAGTATGGTCCTCAAAGTCATTTATGTAATTCCTCCACTATTATTCTTGATATCAAACTTCTTACAATAATCCTCCAATCCATACAAGTTATATTGCGAATTGCTATCACAACCCAATTCCTCAATATTTCAACTATCACCATTCATATATCAATTTCATATTAACAACCCCCACCTTATCACTACTATTCACCCACCTCCAATTACATTCCATACTATGGGTTCTATTCAAACTATCCTCCAAATAGTCATTTTCATAATCGAAGGGTATTTTATTAAAAATAGTTATTATGGTGGATCACTGTTCTAGGGCGACAAAGAGTTACGGATAACAATTTCAAGGAGGTATAATCAACAGGTATAACTAAGAACCTAACATTTGACATCATCATTTTATATACATAGCAATGCAATTTGTAAAACAATTTTAAATCAGTTCGCAAACATAGGAGCAAAGTGCATCAAGGAGACTTGCCTCGATCACAGCAAGAAGGTGGAACTCTCTGAAGTCCGACGGCGGGGTCGACGAACTCGGCGGAAGCGTCGACTACGCGCAAAACGAGATAACAAATAAATAAAAGAAAATAAATAAAATCCAAAAATTACAAAATTAGTACTTGCAGGTAGATCTTGATTTTAGATGAATTTAGGAATTTGAATGGAGTCAATCGGAGTTCGGATGAGAAAGTTATGAGCTTCCGAAGTTTGAATTTCGAATAAATCGGAAAACCGAGAATATTCCCGGAATATTCCCCTCGGGTTTGACTGGGTCAAAGTTTGACCGAGGACTTTGACTTTGACTGGACTGGCTTTGACTAGGCTTTAGGTGTATGACAGTGGGCCAACTTGTCATAGAGTGGAGTGCTTCTTCAACCTTGAGCTAACACCATGGCCATGCATGGGAGCTTGGAGGCTAGAGGGAGGAGGGGGGGCTCGCCGGAGGGGGTGGCGGCGGCGGCGAGGCGCGGCCAGCGGCGGCGCTGGCAGCGCATGTACGCTGGCCAGCGGACGGGCGGCGCCCGGGTGGGGCGGCGGCGCTGTTTGCCGAGGCGACGGCGCCACGGCGAGCGGCACGGCCATGGCCCAAGCACAGGAGCAAAGCTCCATGACAGAGAGCAACCAAAGTAGCTTCAACACAAACAACAGAGAACCAACTTCTCCAAAAATTCCTAGAGCCATTTTAGAATATTTGGGACCCAATAAAATTGGTTCCGCTGAATTTGGATGATTTTTGTGGAATTGAATATTCGGGCGCGGATCGCAGGCATTAAACAAAAGCCGCTCGAGATAAAATAGGAACGGATGTCCAAAAATCCGGGGAATGATTCCTAAAATCATTTCGGAATATTTGGAACATTTTAGAAGTGGTTTGGAGATTTTTGGAGCATTTTTGGACTCAGGTGAAATTTGAATGCACGTGGATGGAAAATCCGATTTTTCACCCGGGAGGGAATTAATTCCCGATTTCGGAGGGGAATGGATGCCAGGTTAATATAAACACCAGAGAAACTCCAACTTTTTGAATTACTTTATTTAAATTAGGTTTTTCACAAGAAGGCGAAAACTAGGGTGTTACAAGAGTGCTTATCCTTTCTGTCGTTGATCGGGTAGTTGACTGGAGTCAAATAGAAGAGTTAATGGTGGTTTCCTTCATATGTTCTTTACCGTTCTGACGGTCGGTGTTCGTTGCTTTTCTTGGCTTTAGTAGATATGAATCAAATGAAAAGTGTTTGGTATTGGATTTTCGCGGATCGTTCCGTATGCGGTGTGGTTTTGTCTTCCTTGGTTGAAGACGAAGAAGAGGAGTCTAGTGTTGCGCTTCTTTTGGGCGCCTTTCCAAGTTTTAATGCTTAGTTTGTTGATTTCTTTATGGGAGGAAGCATTCGATTTATTCCTGTGGTTGTCTTTCTCCGAGGCTAAAGGAGTTTTGTTCGGAGTTGTGCGGACACTGTCAGGGCTGAAGTTCAGTGGCTTTGTAGGAGTAAGTGGTGTTTGATTTCGTCATTTTACTGGTTTAAGAAATCATCTTTGAAAGCCCCTCTTGAGTCGTGAACGTTAGGGGTTTGGAGTTAAGGTTATATTTGCAAAGGTTTGATTGAGCACTTGGCTCCCTTTCGAGAAAATTGTCTTTCAACCTTTTTCCTTATGGGAGTCCTTGAGATTTAAAAGTGTTTTGGAGAATTCCTTTGCATGACCAAGTTTGGGTTTGTCTCATTGCAATTTTGAGTCAAGTTTCCTTATGAATTTGGGATGAGTTTTAAAACTAAATGCTGCAAACAAAGTAAGTGGTCTTTTGACTGAAATCGTTTGTCCCTAGTAAGAATTGATGTTTAAGCATGTTATGTAGTAGGTAACAATGTGGTTTATGGATTGATGTGTTGCTAAGTTAAATTTTGAGTTGAATCAATTCAATGTGAGTAAAATCTCTAAGTTTGAGAATAAATAGACTACTAGTGTTGTAGTTCACTCTTAGCGAGAATGATTGAAAGTGTTAATGTTCATGCTTAGAATCTGTTGCCTTGCTTTAAAAGTGCTTATGATCCTCGTTAATGTTAAAAGTTTAAACCTTGACGCATAGTGAGAACATTAAGATGATGTTCTAATGTAAAGTGTTAATAGAGAAATTTAATCGTGTTGGCTATTGACTTTAACTTAGAAGTTGATTAAAGTTGTTATTTATTATGTTGCAAACTATTAGTATACTTGGAAGTGCAGTTGTATTCCTATAATGCTAGTATCGATGTCAATTGTGAAGACATAGGATTTGCTGTTTATGACATTGCTAAAGCATTGGAATGGTCTAACCTATTAAATTTATTTTTAATAGTTGAAGTATGTTGTGTAGTGACAATTTGTTATGATATATGGATAGTGTAACTAAAAACAATGTAGTTGTTTTTATGATTATGCCCATTTATTAATATTGATGACTTAGTAGTGGTGGTAATTGTTTAGATTACTTCCTGGAAGCCATTGTTAAAATGGAGGTTATTATTAACATGTTGTGATGGAGTGAACCATGGATAATTAACATGATGTAGAATTTAATCCTTAATGAGTGTATACCTTAGAATCATGTTTACGATTTTTTGTCTTGTGGAGATGATATTCACTTGTTGAAATCATTGATTAATTGATTAAGTTTCGAATGCTGAGAAATTGATGTATGCATGGTATAAAAATTAATAGGTTGATCAGGCTAAAGTAGTTGTTCAAGTAGTATGCATTAAATAGAGAACATGATGTTAATTGTTAAGTGTGTGTCTGTGGAGATTAGGATGAGGTAGTGTTGGTTCGATGTCTTGTTGATAAGCATCATAAACTTTATTTATAAGTGTTGGGAAAGGTAATTAGAGAAAGAACCTGTTGTGTAGTTTTGGTTGAATCATGATGGGGCTCCTCAAGGAGTAAATAGTGATTATTGAAGCCTTTAATGGAAAGCGTAGTACCAGAGATGGTTCTTTTTATGATGAGCTTGTGTTTAAAAGTTTTTAAACTGGTTTGGTTGTTTGCCATTTTTGGTTGAATGCGTTCGGTCAACATATTCCTTATGTTGAGTTTCAGAGTTTCCCCAAAACTCGTAGTGTTTGGTGTCGACCTTTGGTTTTGGCGAATTTGTTTAGTTCGTGTTGTGAGTTTTGATTTACATCCAAAAGTTTTTGAGTCGATCGCGCCCTTTCGCGTTCGCACTGAATTATCTTTGGAAATAATTTTAAAAGGAAGCAGATGGTCATAAAGGGTTGTGTTGGAAACTCTTGAGATTTAATTTGTAACTCTTTTTGGCTAGAGTTGGAGTTGTTTTGAAAATGTGTGTGATGTTTGCGAGTGCTTCAAAAAGGTGGATTTTATGAATGTTTTACAAGGTGATTTTATTAGTGAGGTGTTCCCCTTTTTGGGAATGAGTTTCCCTCTCCTTGAGGAAGTTCGTGATGGTTGTGGGAGCAGATGCTCGACTTGAAATTTTGATGTTCTTTTCCAAAATGTTGAATTTGGATGAAATGCAATGTTGTGCAAGTTCGGTTTTCAATTGATGTGGGTTCTTTTACGACGTGGTGTTTTACTGTCAACTATGCTGCCGTCATAGTCTTTATGAATTTCCGCAACCTTCGATGTTAATTGTGTTTCCATCTTGTGATACCGAGGAAGAAGTCTTTTGGTGAATGACTTTTCAGTGTTGTTGTTATATGATGAATGAATGGTGAAAAGTAAACAAGATATCGTTTTTAGATGTTAAATGATAAAGGAGTCGACGAGCCAGGTCGGTGAGAAAGTCATATAAGGATATGTGACTAATCCGGAGTGCTCTTGAAAAGTGTGCATGCATGTCATGAATCGAGATGTCCATTTCTTTCTAGTATGAAAAGAAAGAATGAAGAAATTATGGTATTTTGGTTGTGGTGTAGGGAATTTATGCTTCCTTTGTGATTTGGCTTGGAAGTTGCCGAATTCTTTCCAAATTGGTTGTTAATGCTTTGGGTTTGAGTTGTTGTGTGTACACTTGTGCTTGATAGCTAAGTGTTTTTGTGTGAGGGCGAGACCCTCTTAAGAAAGGAACCAAATGTGGTTTGGTAAAGTTTTACGATCCTAGCTTGGGGCTAGGTGTTGAACCTTAGTGGTATAAGGGTGGTTTGTGATGGAGGTTGATGTTGTATGGGTATAACCATTATTAAGAGTAGCGATGGGTGGAAGTGAAGTTGATGGTAGTTCGGTGATTTTGTCATGTTGAGTTTAATGGAGTTTGGTAGTCAGGTTGGTTGTGATAGAAGTATGAAGTGTTTGCCGTGAGGATTCGAGCGTTTTGGGTTGATGGAGCCCTTTGTGGTTGAAACGCCGATTCTGTTTGGGAATGGAAGTGAAGGTCGACCTGTGAGAGGTTGCCCTTAGTTTAACGAGATCAACACTTTGTCGCTAAGTGTTGGTTTTGGGAACTCGTTTGTCGTTTGTTCCTGTTTTAGTCATTGTGCGAATGTTTTGAGCTGCAGAGAAGCCTTTTGTCCCTTGGGGACTTTGTTGTTGTTTTTGGCGTCCTTCGGATTCGAGGTCGAATCCTGTTGAAGGGGGGAAGAATGTGACACTACGGTATGGTGTGACATTATAGAATATGAAATTAGAGAATAAAACCTTTCGGCTTGAGGTTTACTCGCATTTTTGGGCCGTTTGAAGTGATGTGTCACCACGGAGTGTCGTAACCTTAATTAATGTGCATGATTTGGTCAAAATCGGTATGAGATGTGGAATTAAGGTTAAAACTATAGGTTATGGAGGTTAATATCTTTTTCGGGCCGTTTCCGGGGTTTTGGGCCTTCCCGGGGGAGTTTTGGGCCTTGGTGGGCTTTGGTGGGATGGATTAGGTCTCCGTAACGGACTAGGATTGTGTTGAGGGCTGGTAAAAGGGGCTTCCCCCAGCCCCCTTGCGCCCCATGCAGCATTGGTGCGCCCCTCTCCCTCCTCCTAAGCTCCTAGCCGCCACCCCCTCTCCCTCTCCCTCTTGTGCGCCTCCACCTCCCCCTTTGCCCCATTGCTCCCCACCTCTCCACCACCTCTCCTCCACCCCCTTGCTGCCCTAGGGTGGTCTCCACACCTCTGCACCTTGTGGATCCATCCGTTGGAGCGAGGAGCGAGGAGCGAGGAGCGAGGAGCGAGGAGCGATCCGCGAGGAGATCTATTGGAGATTCGTTCGTTGGGAAAAGGTATGATCATGGGAATCCTTGGGTTTGATCTAGGTACTGTTATTAAGGTGATTATCAAGTTTTTAGATCAATTGGAGGCGCTGGATTTGAGTAATTTGGGTTAGATCCAGATGTTGCCACGTTTCTGTTTTTGGGCAGATTGAGCAGTCGAGCTAGGGTTCGCGTTTTCGCCAATTTAGAGTTCGAATCAGACTGTACGGACTTTTAAGAAGTTGTAGATAATTTCATTATATTTCCGTGCATATAAAGAACGTTAAATTCCGCCCAGCCGTTTGAATGTTATGGCTGTTTTACCGAGCGTATTAAAATTCTGTGACGTAATTGGAACAGATCACGGTAATCTGTAGATTAGACGACTTTAGAGTCCGAATCAGTCTTTCCATATACCTAGAGAAAGTTGGGAAATTTCCTAAGCTACGCGAGGATGTACTCGTTTAATTGATTCGGAGTCCCAGAACTCAAGTTATGCCTTTCGCAAGGCTGCTATCCCGCCGGGACAGAGCCTCTGTTTTTAGGTTTTGCGGGTAGTTGGCAATGTCGGGGTAGATGAGGGTTTGCGTACTGTTTTGTGGTTATGATTGTGAGTGTGTGATACCGTTGTGCAGGTGGTGCGACCCCGGGAGTTCCTTCTACTTCCCGCCAATCCGTTGCACGTGGTTGAGGCAAGTGTGTTGTGATGGATATCGAGTTGTAGGTTGCTTGTTAAGAATAGATGGAATTGACTATATGATATATGATCACTTGCCATGTTTTAATGATTGCTATGATATGATGAGCATGTTTAAGATATTATGATGCCATGTGTTAATATGTGAGTTAAAATGTGATATTGGCATAAATGCATACATGGCATGTTACATGGCTCGGGCGGTGAGAAAGTCATAACTAGTCCGGGAAGGTCGGTGAGAAAGTTATGACTAATCCGGAAAGCCAATGAGTAAGTCCTACATCGTGATTCCATTCACCGCGGTGAACGGAAGCGAGGAGTAGGCACCCTCCATCTTCGGGATGGAAGGGGGGAGAGGGTGCACACCGACGGGTGTGTACTCAACCATACCGGTATGAGTTTCCAAGGAGACATGAGCATTGCATTACATTGCATACATAATGATGGTGAAAATGTTAAGTGTTCATGAATGAGATGTTATACATGATTGGAGATGTTATTGCCATGATATTGTTCTTATTGTCCATTACAATATGCTTGCTGAGTTTCGAACTCACGCTTGTGCTTTCTTGTTGTTTTAGGTACCTTGAGAACGGCATGCGGGGAAGGGAGATAGTCACACGCCTACACTTAGCTTCACCATAATGATTCCACAAGTCGTTCTATTAGTTTGATAATAAATTGCGTGTGATAATCATTGCTTTAATGTTTAGCTTTACTTTTTGAGAGGTTATTTGTTCATGTGACACTTGGAGACATTAAGTGCTTGATGTTAGACTTATATTGTCGTTAAGTCTTTATTTATTACTGTTTTAGATGTCTCTCATATTGTCTTATAATGCTTTATTGTTGTTGCTCCCTAAATTCATGTTAAAACAAAGGAGGTGCTGCCGAAATCTCGGTTTTTAGCCTATGCGTCTTTGCTGGAATTTTATGTTAAATGTGGTATTTAGATGTTGTTTAGCTTATGTTAGGTAGCATTCAGGCATATTAAATGCCGGGGTGTTACAAATACCAGTGGTCCTCCCCGGTTGTTGCACACTAACCCTTCCCTTAGCTAAGGCGAAGTTTAGGCCAACCAATCGTTAGATGGGTACCTGGCCGCAGCCCCGGTACGCTCCCCCGTACAACTTACACAAAGGGTGTAGTTGACAACCTGAGGTCCCACAGGTACGTTATTAGCAACTTAATCAACTAGGTCCGTCCCATTACAGACATGTGGTTGCAAGATTGACTCAGTTCAAAGGCTTGCAAGGTGAAGTCCTTAGGGTGACCAGGGCAAGACTACCCGAAGAACCAAACCAACATTCCCAATGCCACAACTGGCCCACCTGATCATTCTTGCCACATGCCCCGGTCGAAAACTATTTATCAAACCCCAGTTGATTACCATGCACCACGTGCTATCAACATCACATGATGCCTTTCTAAATCAGGTTCAATATATCATTAAGTCAATATTAACATTTGATTGTCCAAAATCATGTCGCGAGCACGTAGCAGGTCTAAGCAATAAACTACAACGGTCTAAAACCCATGTTGGCAATTTTAGTAATGTCCAACTAGTAAACCACAACTAGGGTGACAAGGGTCATGGCACATACTTAAGTAATCAAGGTGTCATACAGCAATTTGGCATTTATCTAATTTCCCTATATTTAAATAAAGTATTTTCTAATTGAACTAGCATGCAATAAGTTAAATCAAAATAGGTTTCGAAATAGGATCAACATGGTCAAAGCACAACTTGCCTTCAAAAAGTACTTGTACCTGGTCTTGAGTTGGATCCTGAGTCAATACTTCTCCTTCGAATCCTTCCGGCACTTCAACGTCTACTCGTAACGCGTGCAAATAGCAATAAGAAATAAACAGTAGGCAAAAAGTGTCCAAACCTCCAAATAAAGTTCATAAACAGAGAGAACATAATTTTATGAATTTTTAGAAACTGGAATCGTCAGATTCGGAGTTTAAATGCAAAAGTTATAGTATTTTGAAGTTTAAATAATCAATTAAATAATATTACAGAGGAACACTTTAGTCCAAAAATTAAATAAAATTCATAATTAGGTAGATCTCAATTTTATACAAATTTAGAAATTTGAATCACTCAAATCGGAGTTGAAACGCAAAAGTTACAAGCGTTTGAAGTTTGAAACAAAATCTGAAATCATTATTTCGAATTAATAAATTATTTTCTTTTTCGGAAATTAATTATTGCGTCAGCAGTGACACGTGGCAGCTTCTGATTGGGTGGTGGCGTCGGTGGCTCATGGGCTCACCACGGCTTGGCCTCGGTCCGCGTGAACTTCGGTCCACGGCTCCTCGTGTCGACAGCGGTGGGACCCAGTGACGTCATTCTTGGCGTCGGCGGGGCTCACCAGTCTTGGCAGTGGGACCACCGGTGACGTCATCGCTGACGTCACTACACGGCTGGGGTGGCCGCTGACATGCGGGCCCGCCATGACGTCCGCGTGACGTCATGGTGCGGTGTCGCCGACATGCGGGCCCCGCGTGTCGGCGTCACGCGCAGCGCGTGGGCCAGTCTTGCCGACCGCGACGGTCAGTCTCCCGCACACGTGGCTAGATCTCGGCCGTTGATTTGAAAATCAACGGCCCAGATTGGATATGGACTCACGCGTTTAATCTGGACCGTTGGATCTATATCCAACGGTCGAGATTGGATCTGGGATTTTGGACGGGATCTCACCGTGGGATGACGTGGCATGATCTGGAACGTTGGATTTGGATCGGACGGCTGAGGGAGCTCGAAGTCCGGTGATGGCGAGCGGCGGCGCTGGGTCACCGGCGCGGGGGACGACGACCTAGCCGACGGCGTTTCGGGCGCGCTCCGGCGATGTGAGTGGTCTCCTCCGACGCGGCTTGACCTCCCGGTTCCGGATCTGACCTCAACGGCGGCGGAAACAACACTTAACCGCGGCGGAGCGCTACGGCAACTACGGCGAGCGATTGCAGCTAAACGGCGGCGGCTCCGGCGACGTTGTCTAGGGCTACAGGTGCACAATGAAGTGGCGGTCCCGACACGGGTGGCGGCGCAATAAATAGAGCCCTCGGCGTCCGTGAAACGCACGGAAACCGAGACCTGCTCCGTTGCGACGGCGGACTCCGGCGGCGACTCGGATTGGATGATGTGGCATGCGCACAGCCGTTGGATCGAGATCCAACGGTGAGTGGGTTTGGGTTCGGGTCGGACTCGGGCAAGCTGGCTGGCTCGGGTCCGGCGACGTGGCTCAATCGTGGCCATTGGATGTTGATCCAACGGTCACACGCGTAGGGTTCGGCCGAGTGGGTTCGGCTCAACCACGGGCTCGGATCGGGTTCGGGTCGGACTCGAACTCGAGTCTGACTCGGGCTCGATCGGAGGAACAGTAACCGACCCGGTTCAATTTTTCAGCGATTTAATATTTAAAATAAATCCCAATAATTTATTTAATTCAAGAAAAATAGCAAAATACTCAGAAAAATTCCAGAAAAATTCTGGAAAATATTTTAGGGCATTTGGGACTCAAATAAAATATTTCCAACAAAACTTTATTTGAAAATTTAATTTCTTTAATTATTTCAATATGGAATAAATTCAAATTAAATCCAAATAAATTTCAGAAAATTCCAAAAATTCACAAATGTGCAAAATAATATTTAATTTCATGAAAAGCAAAAATTTGGGGTGTTACAATTCTCCATTTACATTCCATACTAGTGGTTCCATCCAAAAGGTCTTCCAAGCAGTCATTCCCATAGTCAAAAATTATTTTCCCAAAAACATTTATATTGGTGGATTACTATACTAGAGCGACAAAGGATCATGTATAACAATATCAAGGAGGTATGAAAAATAGGTATTAACTACTGGCCTAACGTTAACATCATCCTTTTATATAAATAGCCATGCAATTGGTAAAACAGTATAAAACATTTATAAATCATGGGATCAACATGCGTCAAGGAGACTTGCCTTCAGTCGCGGAAAGGTCATCGTACGAGGGAAGTCCGTCGGCGGGGTCGGCGGTCGCGTCGGAGTCCTCGGCTTCGTGCAAATCGAGGCAATAAATAAATACAAGAAAATAAATAAAATCTAAAAATTACAAAAATAGTACTGGCAGGTAGATCTTGATTTTAGATGAATTTAGAAATTTGAATGGAGTCAAACGGAGTTCGGACGGAGAAGTTATGAGCGTCCGAAGTTTGAATTTCGAAAAATTGGAAAACGAGGAATATTCTGCGGAATATTCCCTTTTCTATTTTCTGAATTTTGGGAAAATGAGTATGTCTCTTGCATGTGGGGCCAAGGTGTCATTGTCTATGGGGTTGTCTTCAACCTTGGATGGAGCCATGGCCATGGAAGCTTGGGAAGGGCTTGGAGGGTGGGGTGGGTTTGGCCGTGAGGCGGTGGCGGGCGGCCAGGCGTCTTGGCCTTCACGGAGCGGGCGGTGGCGACGGCCGGCCCGGCTGGCGGCGACGGCGGCGGGCGAAGCGCAACCATGCCAAAGCACAGAGTGCTCCCAACAAACAGAGAGTGAGCAAAACCCAAAAAAAAAAACGATTTTCCACTCATTTTTGCATGGATTTGACCTAAACAAAAGCATGGATCAAGTAGATTACAACCTTAGGGACCTAGAGGAGCAAAGAATTGGATTGATTCTCACCGGAGGCGACGAATTTGACGAAGAACGGAGCTCCGGCCGAACCGAGAAAAACTCGAAATTCGCCTCCAAATCGCGAGGGATCCTAAAATTGTTGGAAGGGTTAGACTCTAGACTCAATCACGGTCACAAGGAACCAAGTGGCACGAAGAATAACCCACCGTGGAGAGATCTACACCCAAGAACGTGAAGAACACCGAAAACTTTAACCCGGCGTCGGTTTTCTCGATCTCACGGGCGCAAGAGTGGAAGAGGCTAAAGGAGACTCATACCACCGGGACGGGGGTTCTTATACGGAGAGATTGGAAGTGGAATCGCGCGGAACGGAGTTGAAACGGCCGAGTTATGATCAATAATGTACATTTTGATTTTTCTTTAATGCGGCCGTTTCCGGCGAGCTTAGCGACGATTGATGGTGGGGAATGGCAAGAGATCGCCGATACGGATCCAACGGAACCGACCGTTCGTGATTTGGAGTTGATTTGAGGGAGATATGAGTGTTTAAAGCAAGCCCTAGCTATGGGAGCTTTGCTTGAAGCTTCTCTGTTCTTGCCATGGCTAGAGGTAGAAGAAAGGTACTGTTCATGACACGTGGCGCTTCCTCATTGGCCCTCCTTTACGCGAATAAACCGCCCTAGAGAAAAATTAGGAAAAATGGTGTAAAAATTCCGGAAAAATTCCTAGGGCCATTTTAGAATATTTGGGACCCAATAAAATTAGTTTCGCGGAATTTGGATGAAATTTGTGGAATTAAATATTCGGGCGCGGATTGCGGGCAATAAACAAAAGCCGCGTGAGATAAAATAGGAACAGAGGGCCAAAAATCCGGGGAAAGATTCCTAAAATCATTTTGGAATATTTGGAACACAATTGAAGTGGTTTGGGGAGTTTTGGAGCATTTTTAGACTCGGGTGAAATTTCGGGTACCGGCGGGAACCGGAAAATTCGATTTTTCGATCGGAGGGGAATTAAATCCCGATTTTGGATAGGAATGGATGCCAGGCTAATATAAACACCAAAGAAACTCCAATTTTTGGAATTTAATTTATTTAAATTAGGTTTTTCTCCAGAAAGCGAAACGGAGGATGTTACACCGTAATACATACATAATTACCGACAAATAATCTGACCTTGAAAGTTGTATTACCAACAAATAGTTTGTTGCTTAACTTTACCGGCAGATAGTTTGTTGGTGATCATTGAGTATTTTCGACAGTCGTCTGACGGTAATATTGGATCATGGTGCAGTGAGATTACCGGCGCAAATCACTGTAGCGACTGTGTACTGTTCATGCGCGAAAAACACTGTAGCTTCGTAGTTGCTGTAACACTCGCCGCACTGTGCCTTTCTTTGCGTTGTCGCCTGAGAAGCTTCAGAAAAGGAATCGGCCGGCTAAAGACGTGGTTGGCTAAACTGACTTACGTGTATAGTTTGCACTACTACTTCCTCCTCAACCTCTTTTATTAAACAAAAACCAATCATTGCACAATACAAGGGATCACGTCCTGCCCTTTTGTTATGGACTTTCACACGCCCAGCAGCCGGTTTCCAAACAACTACAACTAGGGTTCACGTTACCGTTATCATGATTTTCGGATGAAGTAAAATTCGATAATCGCAAAAATAGAGCCGAAAATCGCAAAAAATCGCATAAATTCAAAAATCAGATTTTTTGGAAAAAAAAAACGTGGAAAATCGACGATTATCGATGGAAAATTGACGATTATCGGTGGAAAATCGACAGCCATGTTGAAGTTTTTTGTGCGGTCGACTTTTATAGCGATTTTCGTCAAATTCGACCGATTTTCACCGATTTTCGACCGGTTTTTGACACGTAAAATTTTTCGAATTTTTAAATTTTTTTGAATTATTTTTTGAATCGGATCGGTTTATCGACCGGTTTTTGATATCGGGCCGCGGCGATACGGGCGAAAATCGCGCGATTTTCGTCGATAACGTGAACCCTGACTACAACTTCCTAGTTTCTCATCTTTAATTAAATACCTATATGCATATATATATTAGGCCCAATAACACATGGTCTAATACATGCACATAGTTCAAAATTCACGCATGCACGCGTACGGCCCACCTACCGCTACCGCGTGACTCACTCGCTCACGTGCACTGTTCTCTAGTTCGAACATTCTGCATGACATCATCGATCATCTGAACCTTGATTCATCCTAGAACCTAGTATCGATCCCCGTCATCGACCACGTTCGACCTCAAGCAACATGTGCACATGAACAATCCACAAAACAATTTTTCGAATACAAGTCCACGACTTAACTCAAGATCAGTATACGAGCGCATTGCATTAAACAAAACTACCACCATGCTATCATAAGCATATCAAGTAATTATCTGAAACGGCATATTTTGCAAATTCAATTCTAAACTAATTTTTTAGCACATGATTTCACAGATGCATCTTTCTTGTGAACCCTCAATCGATTTCACAAGTGTGTGGCAGAGAGAGATGAGCTGTTGCTGCAGTGCCCATGGGCAGCTCAGTGGTTGGTTGGTGTTGGCGTGCTTCTGGTCGCATGCAGCATGCAGCTGCTGCTCAGGCTTAACAAGCACATACTTTGCCATGTAATATGTTGCCAGCAGAACATACATATATTGTACTCGCTGTCAGGGGCGGAGCCAGCTGGGCCCTAAGCCTCGGGCCCGGAATGCCTTTCACTTACCCGCTAAGTTAGATCGGCCGGTCGTAGAAGAAAATGTTCGGCCTGAAGGAGTTTAATTTGCCTCGTGAGCTAAAGTTCAGGTGAAGATTGCTGTACTAGGCTGGCAATCCGAATGGTCTAATTAATCACTTCTCTGCCTCTCCAACCAAAGCCATTCATCATGTTTTTGAGTTGGGCCTCGGGCCCGGGCCCCGGTTGCCCGAGGCCCAGTTTCGCCCCTGCTCGCTGTGATTCAGAAACGCCTATGTAGCTGCTTAGTGGTGCCGCATTGATGCATTCCAGACTGCATTATTATTCGTAACCCACTGCAACAGATCTAGCCATCAGTACCAGTTTTTAAACCGGTAAAACCATCCGAGACTGATGCCCATTGGATTTCACCAACCGGTACTAACCAACCCACCCATCATCGCGTACTAATATACATAGAATATGCATTCCTTTTGAACTTTCCTACTGGTTCATGACACAAACCGGTACTGATGCACTATCATTAGTACCGGTTCGCACCACGAACCGGTACGAATATGCCCCGTGTGTTTAGTGAGGGCATCCGTACTGGTTCGTGGATCTAACCGGTACTGAAAGCCCACTACAGCTCTGTAGCTAATGAATCCGTACTCTGTAGCTAATGTCACTATCAGTACGGGTTCAAATCCTACCGTTAGTCATGTGTCGGTAGTAAAGTCTAGTTTTCAGTAGTGACTGTTGCCTAGCTCGGGAAGAGATGAACAACCGTACTCTGAATTTCTGATTATACAGCCTTTCTCTACTCTGTTTTGCAGGCTGAGCACCAGTGTAATGATCATTTCTGTGACAAGATCACGCGTAGCTAATATTTCCGTATTCGCAACATTTTTTAGTTCTGGCTACTCCAGTCAACTATTTCTTTACTCCTGTCGTCGTCGTATTTTTAGTGCAGCCATCTCATGACTCGCTCAACCCAGTGGTTCGTTCATACGAGGACAAGTCATAATTGTGGACATCCTTTGTAGCAATTGCTTGATATTTCCTACATATGTCGCCATCGATCAATTGATGCGATGGGTATCATGTCATGTCAAGATTGACCTTGATTCTAAATTTCCTAGTAGCAGCGCTGTCCCTTTTCGGGGAATTTTATTAGCTAGTGGTGGAACTCTCATTGAATCGTACGCACGTTGTATGTAAGGCTTTAGACTGAATTTTATTGGTTAGCCAACACATGCCAAGTATTACATGTAAAATTTGCGATTGCAAGACTATTAAATTGTATGACTAAGTAGACTTTTGGACATATTACACTAGCTGTCATTTCTAAGCTAGGAGAGCAAACTATCATTGGATTTTCTAGAGGGAAAATGGCAATCCCATGCTTGCCCACAAAGCGACAAGCAATAAAAGAATGCGATACTCTAAAATCAAATAATATTGAGATTGGTACAGAATTTACAAGAAACATATCAACCATCATGTCTGGAGTGTCTTGGGCTTTCACGGCCGTGATGTTGTTCATACGCCCTTTCACAACCTTTGATGGCCTCCTGGGGATTGGTGCAGAGGTTGCCGCATTTGGCCTGGATGCATGTTGCTGATAGCTAGTTCTTGAGACATTTATTGGCATAATGCCTATCTCATGGCAAAAGAGGAGACTTCAGCTGTAGCTTGCGAAGTCTTCTGACCCTGGCGAAGGCCGGGGGTTGGGGTTCGCAGAACTTTGAGGCATCATTGGTGTTTTCGAAGAGGATCAGCAGGGTGACAGATATGGCACGCTGCGGAATTGGGGAATTTTATTAACAGAAAACTAACCTACGGTAGAACGGTATACTTCTGAAACTCAAACTTGTGATTTTTTACACTGAAACTCATGAAACTTAGCACTAAAAATTAATGAAACATGAAACTGATGAAACTAAACACTGAAACTCATGAAACCAGCACTGAAACTGATATGTTTTATAAGTTTCACGGCTATACCGTTGGAACGGTATACCGTTCCCTAGTCTCCCTCTTTTATTAATTAGCTATTGTTATAACTCCCATTCATCCCTAGTCTCCCTCTTTTATTAATTAGCTATTGTTGTAACTCCCATTCACTCGTATACACGTTGTATATAAGGCTTTAGACTATTCCAGTAGTTATTAGTATATTGCCGACCAAGATAATCCTTCTGTACTGTTTTTTTAAAATGTCCATCGTCTTGTCTTATCGCTTGTCACTTCGTCGCAAAATTTGTTGCCAGTGATTTATCCTTACCATCGTGAAAGATTCGGACTACACCAGAAATAATACTGTCGACTATATGAGAAAAATACTTAAGACCATAACCGTCGGCCATTCGCAAATAACCGTTTTAGGAGAACTGTAAATTTGTGAATTATGATATATACCAACGTGGGTAATATATATCGTTTTCGTTAATGAGCATGGATCAATAGGTCAATGTTCAAAGTACGTAGTTGGCTACTCGTGTGGCTGCAGGACATTTTTTTTTTTTTTTTGCTTCCACACTACAAAGTGTGGCTGCAAGGGAGACAAACGCACGCACGTGGCCAGCTTGGCCGTAGTGTGCATGATGCGATGCTTACATTACCCAGTACTAAACTAGTACTTAACAAGCTTCAATTTTGTTTCATTGAGAGAGAGAGAGAGAGAGAGAGAGAGAGAGAGAGAGAGATGAGGTGTTGCAGCAGGAGCAGAGTCCATGGGCAGCTCCTGTGGCTGGTGCTTGCGTGCTCATGGGTCGCGGGCGCTCAGGCTCAGCGAGCACGAAGAACCGATCCAATCGAAGGTACGCAATTACATACGCCTTGCTGGATGTTAGTGTAGCTGTCGTCTTCTTCTTCAGCAGCTAGCTCTTCTGAGCGTGCTGCAGCTGGCTGATGAACGATGATACTTATAAGCTCTCCTGCGTGTTCTCGAGGACAAAAATTTGTACGTGTTTATGCGTAACATCGTTGGCACATACCATGCACTATGCATGCGCTTTGTTCTGCATAAGCTAGAAGATTATTAACACTAGAGAGTTAAGACTGCCGGCTTTAATTGGAGCAAGAGATTCAGAGCCATCTATATGGCAATGGCTCCGATCCTGTTTTTTCGCGAGAATTCCTTTATCAGGAAACGGGACACAGCGAAAATATCCTTAGGAGGGCTCGAGGAAAATATTGCCTATAGGGGATCGTGAAGACGGAAACTTCCACCATTCTCCGTTCTTACTCCCACGATACCACTAATAGATGGAAACAAAAGATCAATTCTCAAAAAATATATATATATATATAAGGTCATTATTAATAAACATGTTAAATATAAATTACTTTAATAATTAACTTATTAGTCTAGTGATTCACTCAAAATTCAATCACACATGCATTAGTATTTTAGTGATTTACTTATGTATCGAGTATTGAGAATGGGAGGGCACTCCCCACCGGAATCTTCCCCATTGCCACCCCTAGATCCATCGATAAGGTGATAATTGGCTTGCCTGGTTTGATTCACCATCCTAAACCTGCTTCCTGTTTCTTGTTTGCTCATCTAATGGTGATACGGTTGGTGACTTCTTGGCGTTGACATGCAAAAAAGATTGTATTTTTGGCGCTTTTTTTATGGCTTAGCTTCTTCCCGCATGAATGAATATGCGTATGTACATATGCAGCGGCGGCGCTGAACACGATCCTGCGAAGATGGGGCAAGAAGGCGGCGCCGTCGTGGAACATCAGCGGCGAGCTCTGCAGCGGCGTCGCCGTCGACGACACCGACATCGACAACAGCCCCACCATCAACCCGGGGATCAAGTGCGACTGCTCCTTCAACAGCAGCACCGTCTGCCACATTACCAAGCTGTACGTACGCCTTACCTGTCTCCGCTGCACACCAGCTGTTTGACGCAATGCTGGAAAGGGGCCATATCGTCCCAAGAAACGAGCTGGTGTGCAACTTGCAAGCATGGAATGGTCCGAGACCAAGTGCTGTTAATTTGATTCTGGAAACTTGCAAGATACCCATTTAGTTCAGCAAAAGCATATGCTGCTGCCTAGTTTACTTATTAGCACACAAGGAATTTTCTGATATGTTGTTTGTTTATGCAGGAGGGTATACGCGTTGAACGTCGTCGGTCAGATACCCACGGAACTGCAGAATCTCACTTATCTGAATAACCTGTATGGTATCCAGCTCTTCTCATGTCTGCCTTGGTGATGAAGCACGTTATCTAAATTCTTGTCTTGTTAATCTTTAGCTCAATATTTTGCAGTAAAATATAAACTCAACCCCGTGTTTCAATTTCTCGACTGTGGAGTACCTAGCAAGAACCAGTAAATAGTATGTGTTTGGCTAATTGGCTTGATGTTTCTGATGTTTTTTCAGGAACCTGATGCAAAATTACTTGACGGGTCCCGTGCCATCCTTCATTGGAAATTTTACTGCCATGCAGTACTTGTAAGAGTTACATTTCAAGTTCTAGATTCGTGTACCATCTGTCAATTGGTCTTTTGTCTTAACCATCTTAAAAAAAATACAAGGAGTTTGGCAATCAATCCACTATCTGGACCACTTCCAAAGGAACTTGGGAATCTCACAAATCTCATCTCATTGTAAGAGATCTCTTCTTATTGTTTACTTCAGCAACTAAGTTCAACGAAAAACTCACTGATCTTGCATGGCTGCTCAATCGTCGACGATAGATTAGTGACTGCCTGCGGTAGTTTAGTTACATGGCCAACACAAATGCACAACTTATATATTTAAGCATGTCAGTGTAGTTTCCCTTTTTAAATGGTGTTTCATATGTTCAAGCGTATTCCAAACAGTGGGTTTTTTTTTGGATCAGATGGTTCATCAAGGCAAAAATTATACCCCTTTTTCTGCTAAATAGCTTTGCATTCCAAAAAATTCTCATTCCTGAACTATTTTAGGAACTAAGCCTAGCTTAATTGGTGGGAGGTGTGGGTGTACACCCCTACCACCCAGATTCAAGTCCTCTTCAGCTTGAATTTGGGTACCTATTTTCTTATTAATTAAGAAGATACCTAGCTCCTCCTAGGTATTCTCTTTTTTTATTTTTTTATTCCTGAACTATTTTGTTCTGGTTTCAGGGGCATTAGCTTGAACAATTTTACTGGTGAACTTCCTGTGGAACTGGGCAACTTGGCCAAACTCGAGCAATTGTAAAATGCTTCCTTTTTAACAGCCAAACTTCAATTCTAGAAGATCTAAAATTTGAGCAATGAGCTTTGTATGGTTGAACATGATAATTACTGAAATGTTTCAATTACAGGTACTTTGATAGTTCTGGTTTCAGCGGTCCATTCCCTTCAACATTCTCAAAGCTCAAGAACATGAAGATCCTGTATGCTCCATAACAGAGCCACAATTGTTATGTCCATTGTGGTTTCACATGCTCAATGTAATGGATTATGTTGTGCTTGCAGGTGGGCATCGGATAATGATTTCACAGGGAAAATACCTGATTATTTTGGGAGCTTGACTAAATTGGAAGATTTGTATGATTAATTTCAATTTATTCACATAATTATTTATTATATATTTTCCTAAACATGGAATGCATGGAAATTTTGCAATAAAAATTTTCTGTATATGTTCCTTCCATTTGCATCAGGACAATAACATTTTTCACTTCTCAGCCCTCACTCCTAATAGAAATGTAACTGCATTGCATTATACAAATTTATACAACACCTTGATATGTAGAGCTTACTTTTTCTTATGTTCAAATGGACTTGACATCTCCCTGCTTAATACGAATTACAAATATAAACTTGTAGGAGGTTCCAAGGAAATTCTTTTCAAGGCCCGATCCCAGCAAGTCTGTCTAATCTAACCAAATTGACAAGCTTGTAAGTAGTTTGTTCTTTGGTGACACTGGTTCCTTGATGCTTTAGAAGGTCAAGCTTGTCATTGAAACTGATGTGCTAAGGTCTCATGTGCAGACGGATCGGTGATATTGTAAATGGGAGTTCTTCGTTAGCCTTTGTCAGTAACCTGACATCTTTGAATTTCCTGTATGTGATATGGTTTTCACTATAGTGCTTACAGTTTTATATGTTGACAATGTAGTAATATGCTGTGATCGGATATCTTTCTTACAGAATATTGAGGAACTGCAGGATATCTGATAATCTTGCATCAATAAATTTTTCTAACCTTAGAGGATTAACCTTACTGTACGTATTTATTTACCATGTACCAGTTCTGTTGCTATTGGTTATTTTTTTTCTGAAAGTTCAGTGTGAAGCATAAAGCATCTGTAAGAGTAATATTGCCGTCTTATGGCACAGGGACTTGAGTTTTAACGATATCACAGGCCAAGTTCCCCAATCCCTCCTGAATCTGGACAATCTTCAATTCTTGTAAGGAATATTTTCTGAAGATTACTTCCATTATATAAGATGTCCATATATTCCATCATCTTGAACTATATCCAATGCAGGTTTCTCGGGAATAATAGCCTTTCAGGAAATTTGCCGGATGTGAAAAGCTCGTCACTAAACAAATTGTATGTCTGAAAATTCAACATAGTAGTAGGGCACAAATTACTTTCCAGTATTAAAATGATGTCTTCATTTCATTTTTAGTAATTTCATTTCATTTTTAGCAATTTTTCTTTATTGTCTTGCAGAGATTTATCATACAACCAGCTCTCTGGAAGCTTTCCTTCTTGGGCTACCCAAAACAATTTGCAATTGTAAGTTCTGAAATTTGTCATGCAGAGGAAAAATAAAATTAGACATACTCAAGGTTGTATTAATCCATTGTCTAACAAGTTGAACATTTTGTGTTGTGCAAGGAATTTGGTGGCAAACAATTTCGTCCTTGGTAGCATCAATAACAGGCACTTATCACCTTTAGTTATACATTCCACGTGTTGATTTTTAATCAAGAATATTTTTTAATTACTATTTTTTCATTTTAATTATGTGGACAGTATTTTACCCTCAGGACTGAACTGTCTTCAGAGAGATACTCCTTGTTTTCGTGGTTCTCCAGAATGTACAATTCAATCTTCATCCACTAAGGCAGTTTTAAAGATCTCGTAAATTTCAATAAAGGTTATAATTTATGCACATCTTAACTGCAGATTATTCCTTTGCGGTAGACTGTGGCAGTAATAGATCTACCTGGGGCTCAGATAATACTATGTACGAAGCTGATCCGACAAACCTTGAAGCTGCATCATATTATGTAACCGGTCAAACAAGATGGGGTGTTAGTAATGTAGGAAAATTCAACGAGGCCCCAAATGGAAGTTACATAATATATAGTTCCCACCAGTTTCAGAGTGCACTGGATTCAGCTTTATTCCAGACTGCAAGGATGTCTCCATCATCACTGAGATACTATGGTCTTGGACTTGAGAATGGAAATTACACTGTTGTGCTTCAATTTGCAGAGTTTGCTTATCCAGACACGCAGACTTGGCAAAGCACAGGAAGAAGAGTTTTTGACATATATGTCCAGGTACGTATTGAGTGCATTGTATAGTAATCTGTTTACCAAAATTTTCTTGTTCTTTATCGAAAAGCATTCTTTTATCCAACTTGACATTTGTACAGGGTGACCTGAAAGAAAAGAACTTCGATGTAAGGAAGACGGCTGGTGGAAAATCTTTTATTGCAGTTAATAAGAGATACACTGCAACTGTGTCCAAAAACTTCCTTGAGATCCATCTGTTCTGGGCTGGCAAGGGCACTTGTTGCATTCCTACTCAAGGGTACTACGGACCGATGATCTCAGCACTAAGTGTCACCCCAAGTAAGCCAAGTCATTGAGTAAATTAATTAACTTCAAGAAAGATTATATTGACTTCTAATAAGCAAAAACCCCTTTTTTTTAAGATTTTACTCCTACCGTGCGAAATGGTGTTCCAAAAAAGAAAAGTCAAGCAGGTGCAATTGCTGGAATAGTGATTGGTGCTTCAGTTTTAGGATTAGCAGCCTTAGTTGGAATCTTCATGTTGATAAAGAAGAGAAGAAGAGTGGCACAACAGCAAGAAGGTATTTTATATATTCATTTAGTAATTCACACATCAAATCTTTCAGATGGTTTATTCTAATTCTTTCTCATGTGTCCTGAAAAAAATGCAGAACTGTTCAACCTGGTTGGAAGACCTAACGTCTTCAGTAATGCTGAACTGAAGCTAGCTACAAACAATTTCAGTTCTCAAAACATTCTTGGAGAAGGCGGATATGGCCCAGTCTATAAGGTTGGCTGGTTCCCCCAGTTCACTCGTGTGAAATTGCAACTTTCTGGTGAACTTAGTTGATCACAGCTCAAATATATATGTAACATAAGGATCTCATTTTGGCAGGGTATGCTACCTGATGGAAGAATCATAGCTGTGAAACAACTTTCTCAATCATCTCATCAGGGGAAAAGCCAGTTCGTTACAGAAGTGGCAACAATTTCAACAGCGCAACACCGGAATCTTGTCAAATTGTATGGCTGCTGCATTGACAGTAACACACCCCTGCTGGTATATGAGTACCTCGAGAATAGAAGTCTCGACCAAGCACTCTTTGGTGCGCTCACTTCTACTCATCACAAGCACCTGTAAAAGAATTCGTTTGCATTATGAACTCTTAAGAATCTTCTTCCCTGCATTTGCCATCATCTCATGGCCTTATTTCTGAATGTGCAGGGACTAGTAGCTTGAACCTAGACTGGTCAATGCGCTTTGAGATCATTTTAGGCATTGCAAGAGGCCTAACATATCTTCACGAGGAGTCCAGCGTGCGCATCGTGCACAGGGACATCAAAGCTAGCAATGTCCTACTCGACGCCGATCTCACACCCAAGATCTCTGATTTCGGGCTCGCCAAGCTTTACGACGACGAGAAGACTCATGTCAGCACGAAAATCGCCGGCACATTGTAAGTACAATTCATCATTGTCCATCTTCTGAGTGCACCTCCGAATCCTAAGCTGATTGCACCTGCCTGCCTGATATTTGTCAAGTGGCTATCTGGCGCCTGAGTATGCAATGAGAGGCCATCTGACTGAAAAAGCTGACGTTTTCGCATTTGGGGTGGTCGTGCTGGAGACCGTCGCTGGTCGTTCAAACACCGACAACTCCCTTGAGCAAGACAAGATCTATCTCTTTGAGTGGGTAAGCTGATCAACAATGTTTCAGTCCAACAAAAGCCACCAGTTCATCCTTATCTAGCCATTGATCACTGAATGATCGAAGCATGGTGCTCATATGTTAATTGACAGGCCTGGCGGTTGTATGAAACGGAGCAAGCACTCGGAATAGTGGACCCAAGGCTCGAGGAATTCGATGGCGTTGAGGCCTCCAGAGTCATCCTCGTCGCGCTCCTCTGCATGCAGGGTTCGCCGCACCAGCGACCGCCAATGTCGAGGGTCGTGGCGATGCTCACCGGAGACGTGGAGGTGACCGAGGTGCTGACGAAGCCGAGCTACATCACTGAGTGGCAGCTCAGGGGCGGGAACAGCAGCTACGTTACCAGCAGCTACTCCGGGTCTACGACTGGCGAGTTCAGAGGGCAGAAGGATACTACGCCTCTCACCCCGTCGCCGGCGATCACCGGCGCCATTGACGGGGGAAGATGAATGCAAACCGCTGCTGGCTTTGGTTTGATGTGAAAATTTTTGGACCATGTTCTGTCGTGCATAATCGGATGTTCATGTGTATTGTAATTGTGATAGTATTGGTTGTTCCAATTTGTCAGCTAATAGTGCATTACCCCTTGTAAAAATGACCTTAGTTTATAAGGCATTTTGCCTAAGTTTTTGGTCATGAGTATTGACCAAAAAATTGTAAGGAAAACTGCTGTATCCATCCAAACACATCCGTAACGCGGAACCGACGATAAGCAGCAATCTAGGATTGATGAAAAAATAAAACAGTTACCGTTGCTATATTTCAAGGATAATAAAGTAGATAAGGATGCTGAAGGTCGATGTTTTCAAGGTGCCGTTTCTTGCTTCTGAATTCGGCTGGTGACATATTTGCAAATTGCAATCTTGTGCAAGCTATTGATGCCTTGGCAATCTTCTGTGAACTAGAAAAGTCAAAAGGCTTCGTTGGTGGCACACATAAGATCTTGTCTGTCGTCAGAAGGATCAAATAAGTACTACTCTGGCTTTCAAATAAGTACTACTCTCACACCCTTCCCTTTCGTGACTGTAGCTATTGTCAAGGTTGTTGTTTACTGCTCCCTCCCTTCGTAAATATAAATTGTATTTTGACTTTGTACAAGAATATTGAGAAAGGTGTGAGAGGAAATGATTTAGATACTCCACTTAATTGTCTTGGAAGATGAGAGATAATACTTTGTGTGGTGGTAATGAATAAATGCATATAATTGAGAGAAAATAAATAGGTGTATAGTAAAAAGAGTATCATTAAATTTATACTTTGTGTGGTGGTAATGAATAAATGCATATAATTGAGAGAAAATAAATAGGTGTATAGTAAAAGGAGTACCATTAAATTTATACGTAAGTCTTATATTTGTAAATAAAATCATTCAAATTGTAGAACTTATATTTTATAAACAAAATCATTCAAATTGTAGAACTTATTTCTGAATAGGTAGAGTACTAACGATTTTAGTAACACATACCATGCAACCAAGAGGCAACGGGTGATCCGCTGACAAAAGGGTAATATAGTTTTTTCTACGCATTCTTTAATGTTACGTAAAAACCTAGGATGAGCAACTAGAGTATTAGTCCTGATAAATCTGATTTGATTTAATTTAATCCATACTTTTAGCTGATTTGATAGGTTAGGAGTGACACGTGGCAATAGGAATATGCTTCCACTAGTTTCAGTTTGGAATTTCGCTAGAGCCTAACAGATGCAATTACACACGGGGGACAGCCAAAACAGATGCAAACCAGTTATTTTTATTGTTGCCAGATGCGTCACTGGTAGAAACAATAAAACCACATCAACTTATTATTAGCATGTATACATCATCTTTATCCTATGTGAAAGATTGAAAAAATATAAGAGAAGATAATCGGCTCTTATTTAGCACCCAGAGTCACATGGAAAACAACATGCTATAGTGTAACATCCACAGTTTCGCGTTCTGGAAAAATCTAATTTAAATTAATTAAATTAAAAAATTGTAGTTTCCTTGGTATTTAATTTAACCTGGCATCCTTTCCCATCCAATCCCGCAGTTCAATTCTCTTCCGTTCGAAAAATCAAATTTCCAGATTCCTGCCAGTACCCGAAATTTCATCCGAGTCAAAAAATGCTCCGAAAATCATGGAACCTATTGCATTAGGTCCCAAATATTCTAAAAACATTTTGGGAATTTTTTTCAAGATTTTTGGAAGCTCTCTGGTATTTTATCCCGCGCGGCTTTTGTTTAATGCCCGCTATTCGCTCCGGAATATTCAAATCCACAAATTTCATCTAAATTCCGCGAAACCAATTTTATTGGGTTCCAAATATTCCGAAATGGTTCTAGGAATTTTTCCGGAATTTTTTAGACCATTTTTACTAATTTTTCCCTAGGGCGGTTCATTCGCGTAATCCCCGGCCAATGGGAGCTCGTCACGTGGCAGGTGCTACAGTGCATCTTCTTCAACCTTGATCATGCACGATGGTTTTGCCAGGCAAAAGGAAAGAAACTTCCATACTAGGTTCATGGATTCAAACCTTTATAACTCTTGCAATAATGGTCCAAATCACGAATGGCCGGGTCCGTTGAATCCGTAGCGACGAATCCTTTCCATCCCCCACCATCATTATCCCCAAATCTTGCCAGAATTTGAACGATCCTTCCCAAACCGAAATTGACCATTATGGCAATAGATCGACCGTTTCTTCCCCAAACGGCGTGCTTCCACCTCTCATTGCTCCATATTAGAACCCTCTTCCCGGTGGTATCACCCATCCCTTGCCTATCACACTCATTCTTCCGGTAGATCGAGAAAACCGACGAGAACGCGCTGTTCATCGTGTTCTTCGTGTTCTTGGTCATAGCTTCCTCTTCGGTGGTTCAATCTCCACTCCGTTTATTTCCGTATTCGCAACATTTTTTAGTTCTGGCTACTCCGGTCAACTATTTCTTTACTCCTGTCGTCGTCGTATTTTTAGTGCAGCCATCTCATGACTCGCTCAACCCAGTGGTTCGTTCATACGAGGACAAGTCATAATTGTGGACATCCTTTGTAGCAATTGCTTGATATTTCCTACATATGTCGCCATCGATCAATTGATGCGATGGATATCATGTCATGTCAAGATTAACCTTGATTCTAAATTTCCTAGTAGCAGCGCTGTCCCTTCTCGGGGAATTTTATTAGCTAGTGGTGGAACTCTCATTGAATCGTACGCACGTTTTATATAAGGCTTTAGACTCAAATTTATTGGTTAGCCAACACATGCCAAGTATTACATGTAAAATTTGCGATCGCAAGACTATTAAATTGTCTAGGAAGGTTATCCCTTTTATGACTAAGTAGACTTTTGGACATATTACACTAGCTGTCATTTCTAAGCTAGGAGAGCAAACTATCATTGGATTTTCTAGAGGGAAAATGGCAATCCCATGCTTGCCCACAAAGCGACAAGCAATAAAAGAATGTGATAATATAGAATCAAATAATATTGAGACCGGGTGTTGTTGATAGCTAGTTCTTGAGACATTTATTGGCATAATGCCTATCTCTGACCCTGACGAAGGCCGGAGGTTGGGGTTGGCAGCTTATTACATGCTTGAGTTTCAGTCAGGGGATCAAGTAGTTGTTGAAAATGGGTGGCTGGCTACTCATGTTGTAAGAAGGTGACGTTTTGCTTACATACTGGCACTATAAACTTGGAAAGAATGTACAGGAGAACCAGACTGTAATTAACATCGCTTCTCATAAAGCGACTTTGATTGGTACGTGCATCTTTCTTCAGTCGTTCGTTGCCACTTGGTCAAGTAATCCTGGCCACCAATGATGCATCTTTCTTGTGAACCCTCTGAAATGACCTCAAAAATTCAAAATGAATTTAATTGGAGTTTATTCAAATTTTGGTTCAAATTTGAATTGGAGATTTGAATTTTTTTTTCGGTTTGATTTTCGTTTTTTGTTCTTGGGCTGTTTTTCCGTTGGTTTTTGAGCCTTCGGCCCATCTCCTTTCTGGCCGTTCCGGCCCAGCCCGTCTCGCCGGCCTGCTACCTGCAGGACCGCCTTCTCTCGGCTCAGCGCCGCGCGCCCGCCCTTGTCCCGCGCCACAGCTCTGCCGTCGCCGTCACGCTTGCGCCCGTCGCTCTAACCCGCCCGGTCGCCCCGCCACACGCATCTAGCCGCCGCCAGCCGACCATGCCGCCGGTGACCAGCCAGTCGCTTGCTCATCGCCGCGCCCCGCTTTCTCTCTGTCTTCCGTTATAAAAGCCGCGCAAGGCCCCTGCTCTCCTCGCCCCGCTCCCCACCTCGCCGGTGAGCTCCGTGCCTCTCCGCTCCCCGCTTTCCTCGCTCCGTGTCGCCATTGCCGCAGCCTCAGCCTCCTCATGGAACCTAACCCTAGCCCCGCTCGCTGGTCCCACTTTGCCAATGCGTCGCCGGGCCCACCTGCCAGCTCCATCCTCTCTCTCTCTCGCGCCTGCGGGCTGCCAGGCCCAGTCGGCCTCGCCCGCTCGCCTGCGTGCCTGGGCCGTGCGGCCCAGCTCGCTAGCATCCGCGCGCTTCGCCCGTGTGGGCCACGGCCCAATTCCCGCGCAAGGCTGGCCCAGTTCCGGCTCGGAACAGTAAAAGCGATTTTTGGATTTTAATTAAATCCGAAAAATCGATTTAAAATCCTGGAAAAATCCCCAGAAAATCCCGAAAAATTCCGTGAGCCCCAGAAATCCACAAAATACACTATCCGAACCGTATCGACCCACTGATTCCAAAAATGCCCTCCGTTCCTCAATCCGGAGTCTCCAAAATTCCAAATTGCCCAATTCGCCCTTCGTTCTCTCTCTCGGCCCGGTTCCGGTTTTCGGTTTCGTTTCGTTTCTATTTTCTTTTCGTTTTCCGTTTGTTTATTGCCGTTAGTCCCTTTTCACGCTAGATCTGGACGTTGGACAATTCCAGGAGCAGTCGCAGTACCCGGAGCAGGAGCCGGACCCGACAGGAGCTCAGAACGACTACTTCCTCTACGGTTCAGCCGATCCGATCGCCGAGCAAGGCAAGCCGTACACCTTTGATCATGTTGATCCAAATCATGCCATGCTATAGTATTAATTATTTTCTATCGCATTAATTTAATGTATGTTGAAATATTGAAAACAGTATTTTAGAATGACATGATACCTAGATAATGCCTGATTGCTCATGAAACTTCCTTGAAAATATTGAACCATACTAAATCCCTTGTAACCCTAGATGATTACTATTACCCTGTTAAGTAGTTATTATTGTCCTGGCTAGTTAGCTCAAATGCTTTTGAAAATAAAATGCTGCCGAATCTCGGATTCGGATGTTTGTAAAAGTGCTACAGTTTGGGGGACAGAATCGGATAAATCCTGGAGTGGATGTAACTCCGATCCCCGGCTGATGATTGATGCCTTTGTTTGACCGATAGCCGGTAGTATGGGATGCCGGAATGGGTTGTGAATTAAGGCTTGAACTTTGGCAGTGTAAGGATAATGAACCCCCTTGAGCAAAGTAAATAACTTAGTTCCCGCTCAACCACAGGTCGGACTGGTCGGTGGACCCGTATCCGACATAGCTCAGTAGGTTAGTCATTCCTGAGATAATAATTGGACTTCTGGTGGCAACTATTCTCCTGGGAGAATGGGGACCGGCCTTCCTGGCAGGGAAGTATACCGGGGAGAGGTGGAACAGGAATGGTCCGTGGTGTCATTCTTGGTTCTCATAACGGTAGGTGCTAATGTGGACTGTGAGTCCAAGGTAGCTGTATACCTATCGGTTAAACAACTAAACACAGGAATGATTAACGAAATGCTGTGATCATCTCGGCCCGGCCGCATGCATTTAAGTTGCATGAAAACTCGAGTTGGTATTAACGGTCGTTGATATCTTGTGGGTAAAGCTGAGCACCTCTGCAGAGTTAATCTTGATGGTAATCGATTACGTCGTACTTCCGGTTAATGAAGTTAAGTTTGAACTGGGGTGATACCCGTAACCAAGCTCAAGTAATTGTTTTGGAATTTGAAGAAAGTGGCTAAGTGTTGTCGAATTTGTGAACCCCCCCCTACTATTATTTATGGTCTGTGCTTAAAATGTAAAATGAATTGGAAAAATAAAACTGCATCCAGATACTTGAACCTTAGTCCCTTCCATTTGATAATTCCCTGCATATAGTATTCAGTGATCCCGTACGACTTGCTGAGTACTCCCGTACTCACCCTTGCAAACCCCGACCCCTTTCAGAGTTTGAAGAAGCTGGAGCGTATCAGGAATACGTAGATGGCGATCTCGTTTGGTTTTGAGGTCTTAGTCTTTTGCTCAGGCCTGCCTGTGCGGTGTTTTTGCTTGTAAGATATTCGGGCCCTGCTGCGCCATCTTTTGTAAAACCCTGGCCGTTAGGCCCTATATTGAATAAAAAGAGTTGAATCTGTTTTTGCCTGGCAAAATACTCTTGTCTTTTCCAACAGTTAGTCTTCCTGGGTAACTGTTGTGAGTTTTCGCACTGTCCCTAAAAAGACGGTTCGTCACACCCTCAATCAATTTCACAAGTGCGTGGCAGAGAGAGATGAGGTGTTGCTGCAGTGCCCATGGCCAGCTTCAGTGGTTGGTTGGTGTTGGCGTGCTTTTGGTCGCATGCAGCTGCTTCTCAGGCTTAACAAGCACATACTTTGCCATGTAATATGTTGCCAGCAGAATATATATATATATATATATATATATATATATATATATATATATATATATATATATATATATATATATATATATATATATAGTAGTGTTTCTATGCTTTTCCTCAAAATAGAGATTGCACCAATCTTAAAGTAAACGAAGAGGTAAGTAATCATCGTCTACCTTTCATTCATGCAATATTTGTGCAACTTTAAAAAAGAAGAGCAGAGAAGCAACTCTCATATATATATATATATATATATATATATATATATATATATATATATATATATATATATTGTTGCTAATATTTCCTTATTAGTTCTGGCTACTCCGCTCAACTATTTGTTCACTCTTGTCGTCGTCGTATTTTAAGAAGTGGGAGCGATTGGTTAGTGTAGCCATCTCAAGACTCGCTCAACCCAATGGTTGGTTCATATGAGGACAAGTCATAATTGTGGACATCCTTTGCAGCAATTGCTTGATATTTCCTACATGTGTCGCCATCGATTGATGCGATGGATGTCATGTCATGTCAAGATCAACCTTGATTCTAAATTTCCTAGTAGCAACGCTGTCCCTTTTTGGGGAATTTTATTAGCTACTGATGTAACTCTCATTGTATCGTATACACGTTGTATAGAAGGCTTAATTTAGACTAAATTTTATTGGGTAGCCAGTTCATGCCAAGTATTACATGTAAATCTTGCGATTGCAAGACTATTAAACTGGCTAGGAAGGTTATCCCTTTTGTGACCAAGTAGACTTTTGGACAGATTGCACTAGCTCTCATTTCCAAGTCAGGGGAGCAAACTATCACTGGATTTTCTAGAGGGAAAATGTCCATCCTATGCTTGCCCACAAAGCGACAAGCAATGAAAGAATAGGATACTCTAGAATCAAATAATATTGAGACTGGTACGGAATTTAATTACAAGGAACGTATCAAACATGGTTGTTTGGAGTGTATCGGGCTTCCTCGGCTGTGTTGTTGTTCGTGCGCCCTTTCACAATCTTTGATGGCCTCCTAGGGATTGGTGCAGAGGTTGCAGCATTTGGCCTGGCTGGTGCTGCTCTACTTGTTGAGGCATTTGTTGGTATAATGTCCTATCTTATGTCAAAAGAAGCACTTGACTCTAGCTTTAGCTTATGGAAGTCTTCTGACCCTGACGACGGACGTTGGGGTTGGCAGCACTCTGAGGCATCATTGGTGCTTTCGGAGAGGAGGGTGACTGAGATATGGCACGTTATGAAATTGGGGAATTTTATTAAAGTATGAATGAAAGTTATATGATGATTACTTACCCCTTCGCTTATTTCAAGATTTATGTAATTTATACTAGAAGGAAAAACATAGAAGCACTTCTCATTTATTAATTACTAGTGTTGTAACTCCCATTCGCTCGAATACACGTTGTATATAAGGGCTTTAGATAAAGGATTCCAGTAGTTATTAATATATTGCCGACCAAGATAATCCTTCTGTACTGTTTTTTTAAAATGTCCATCGATGTCTTGTCTTATCGCTTGTCACGTTGTATATAAACGTGGAAGGAAGACAAAGTCGTCAGCTTGGAACAGTTTAGTTACTGCATGGTTTCTGCCTTAATTAAGCTGCCTTCAGTACATCACATAATCTTGGAGTCGAGTCGTTAGCTAGCTGCAAGTCTGCAACTTGCTCAAGTCGATCCTCTTCGCCGTATTGCACATGATGGCGATGCCTACATTACCTAGTACTAAACTACTACTTAACAAGCTTCAATTTTGTTTCTGAGAGAGAGGGAGAGAGATGAGGCGTTGCAGCAGGAGCAGAGTCCATGGGCAGCTCCTGTGGCTGGTGCTTGCGTGCTCATGGGTTGCGGCCGCTCAGGCTCAGCGAGCACGAAGAACCGATCCAATCGAAGGTACGCAATTACATATATACGCCTTGCTGGATGTTAGTGTAGCTGTCGTCTTCTTCTTCAGCAGCTAGCTCTTCTGAGCGTGCTGCAGCTGGCTGATGAACGATGATGCTAAGCTCTCCTGCGTGTTCTCGAGGACGAAAATTTGTACGTGTTTATGCGTAACATCGTTGGCACATGCCATGCACTATGCATGTGCTTTGTTCTGCATAAGCTAGAAGATTATTAGCACTGGAGAGCTAAGACTGCCGGCTTTAATTGGAGCAAGAGATTCAGATCCATCTAGGGATGGCAATGGCCAAGATCCCCGTTTCTTCACAGGAATTCTTCTATTAGTGGACAGGAGAAATCTCCTCTCGCGGGGGCTTATCGGAGAAAAATATTATCCTCATCGGAGATCGCGGGGACGGAAACGTTCCACCGTTCTCCGTCACCTATCCTTGTTCCTGCTTCCGCGATATCACTAATAGGTGGAGCAAATGATCAATTCTAAAAAAAAAAAGAATATATATATAAGGTCATTATTAACAAAGAACAGTGCTTCTATGCTTTTTCTTCTACTACAAGTTGCATAAATCTTGAAGCAAGCGAAGGGGTAAGTAATCACCATCTACCCTTCATTCATGCTTTAATAGTTATGCAACTTTTAAAAGGAAGAGCATAGAAGCATTTCTCACATGCTAAATATGAATTACTCTAGTGATTAACTCATTACTCTAGTAATTCACTCAAAGTTCAATCACACATATGCATTATTATTTTAGTTATTCACTTATGTATCGATGATTGAGGATGGGAGGGCACGCCCCACCGGAATCTTCCACATTGCCACCCCTAGATCCATCGATAAGGTGATAATTGGCTTGCCTGGTTTGATTCACCATCCTAAACCTGCTTCCTGTTTCTTGTTTGCTCATCTAATGGTGATACGGTTGGTGACTTGTTGGCGTTGACATGCAAAAAAGATTGTATTTTTGGCGCTTTTTTTTTGGCTTAGCTTCTTCCTGCATGAATGAATATGCGTATGTACATATGCAGCGGCGGCGCTCAACACAATCCTGCGAAGATGGGGCAAGAAGGCGGCGCCGTCGTGGAACATCAGCGGCGAGCTCTGCAGCGGCGTCGCCATCGACGACACTAACATCGACAACAGCCCCACCATCAACCCGGGGATCAAGTGCGACTGCTCCTTCAACAGCAGCACCGTCTGCCACATCACCAAGCTGTACGTACGCCTTACCTGTCTCCGCTGCACACCAGCTGTTTGATGCAATGCCGGAAAGAGGCCATGTCGTCCCAAGAAACGGGCTGGTGTGCAACCATGGAATGGTCCGAGACCAAGTGCTGTTCATTTGATTCTGGAAACTTGCAAGATACCCATTTAGTTCAGCAAAAGCATATGCTGCTGCCTAGTTTACTTATTAGCACACAAGGAATTTTTCTGACATGCTGTTTGTTTATGCAGGAGAGTATACGCGCTGAACGTTGTCGGTCAGATACCCACGGAACTGCAAAATCTCACTTATCTGAATAACCTGTATGTTATCCAGCTCTTATCATGTCTGCCTTGGTGATGAAGCACATGATCTAAATTCTTGTCTTGTTAAGCTGCAGGTCAATATTTTGCAGTAAATATATATAAACTCAACCCCGTCCCCGTGTTTCAAATGCTCGATTGTGGAATACGTACCTGGCAAGAACCAGTAAATAGTATGCGTTTGGCTAATTGGCTTGATGTTTCTGATGTTGTTTGAAGGATTGAGGCGCATCAAAAGGGGTTGAATTGGTGCAAACTAACATGTAAATTCTAGAAATTAATAAAATATTGATCAAACTTAAAAGATTCAATCTAGAATAATTAATATAAGATCATAAAAGATGAAGGGTAGATGAGGATTACTTACCTCTTCGTTTGCTTCAAGATTTGTGCAACTTGTATTAGGAGGAAGAACATAGAAGCACCTCATAGATTAAACATGTAAACTGAAAGTAATTGTACGCGAACAATAGTTAAAACACACATGTAAATCCCTTTACATAGAAACACACAATCCTCAGATAATTTATCAAATTTTCTTCTCTATTATCACACTTATTCTTGGCCTTTTTTTTTCCTCTGTTTTCTTTTCTTTTCGCTTGCACAGCAGCTGCACGAGGGACTTTACTGCTGCCGCCCGTCCGCTCCTTGCTCTTCGGTTGCCGCAACAACCAGGAACGGCTGCTTCCCTATCTTCCCTCTAATCTCTCTCTTGCATGCTTCTGCTACTTGCACTGTTACCGATTGGACTTCCTTTCCACCTCGCACAATTTGCCTCTGAAGTCGCACGTCACGTTGTACGTTACTGCTTGCGCTTTCTTTTCTGTGCGCTACATCTTTTTCTTCGGTTCTTGCGGCCGCGCAAGATTTCTCTGCGTCGCCGCCGGAGCCCCCAGCGCTACTTTTCTCTGCGCCGCCTCGCTCGTCTGTTTGCACCAGCCGCCGAGGGTCTCGCCTCTGCTGCACGCGCTCCCTCCTATTTATCATGCCTCTTAACCCTAATCAAGAGCCCTTAATCAACCATGGTCCTATACCACGCATACACGCGTACGGCTCATTAGTTACTCTTACGTAACTTACTCGTTGCACGGCCCACTAGCCACTACACTATGTCAACCGTCCACAAAAACCTCTCCGTGTCCCATCTCGCTGCACCTGCACCTCTCGCGTGCTGAACCTGCACCTGCAATCCTCGTGTGCTGCTCTCGGACTACGTGTTTGTTAGGTCGAGGATGCAGCTAAAGAGAGATGAATAGGCATTTATAAAAATTCTACAACTAACGATTGAGATAACGAAATTACGCTCTAATGAGTCCCTATGTCAAAACCTACACAATTAATATGCGCAAGCGAAAAACTAAGGTTTTGATTGGCCTCCCTTAGTCCATGGTCAGGCAAAGTCCAACTCACTTTGGACCGGCTCCACTCCAGAGCCTCCACCTCGAATCCAATCGCTAGTTTTTCACTCTTTCGAGTAGGCTCAACTAGAACATTCACAAACTTCGTCGAGGCGTCTCACAAATCTTGAGAGCTCCCAACACGATGGTTCTACGTCGTCTAGATGGCGGCAACCACTAAGAGTAATAAGTCGAGTCCTCGAACTTCACCTAGCGCAACACATGCGCTTTCGGTGACTCCTAAGTGCAACACATTCACTAGGATCCTCTCAACCAGCACAAGCCCCCCAAGGCCTTCTTTTATAGCCCATAAGACAAAACTAGTTGTTGGGGGTAAAACCCTAAAATTTTCAGCATATGCGATACTACCGGCGCACAAAGTGCGGTAGTACCGCCCTCAGACCAACTGCTACAAAACTAACCGTTGCACAGCAAATCCGGTACTAACGCAGGCCAAAGTCCGATAGTACCGGCCTCCAGCCACGGTACTACTTCCCTTGGCAACTCCAGAAATACCCCTTTCTGAAAAATATCTACCACTTCACAACTATCGCACCTCCGGTAGTACCGCTCTAAACACTGCGGTATCTCCGGCCTCAAAAAACTTCACAAAACACCCTTCTGGAATTTAACTACCGCTCTCAAACAACGGTAGTACTGGCCAGTGGTAGTACCGACGCCCATACAGCGGTACTGCCGGCCAGCGGTACTACCGACCTTTACACTGCGGTGTGCCGGACTCATAGCATGATTTTCACTAAAATCGTTTTGTCCAAAACTTCAACAACAATTGTTTGAGCCAAATGGTGATCAACATATGATCATACTAAGTTGCAAAACACATTTGCAATAACTCAAACCATGCTCAAAGAATTTCAACCAAACTCCAAACAATTTGCGAAAACACATTTCGCAAACACCTTAAAGATATATTTCCAAAAATGTATTAAGCAAATAAATCCCAGAGTTTATAAGATTAATCCTATTGGCCATGTGATGGTCAACACTAGACCAAGTCCACTTGCAACACCCCATTGCAAGCCTTCTTCACATGCTCTCATGATTTCGGACTCATAGCCCTTCCGTTTATACGCACAACGAATTTACAAATAAACAATTAATCCTCAAAGCATGAGCTATCTTCCCTTTTCAACACATGCAAATTCATAGCCTCATGCAACGCCAAATTAATCTCAATTTGCTTGAGCATCCTCACTTTGCAACACATGCCAAAGCCTAGCTCCAAGCAACTAAATCAAACTCAAGTGCATAAGCTCTCTAATTGCGATACATGCAATTCTCTAGCTCCATGCAACCACTTAAACAACAAATTGCTTGAGCTCTCTCCTATTGCAACCCATGCAAAACTTAGCTCCAAGCAATACAAACTCAAATAAAGGATTTTGTTTTAGAGAACAAACATGAAGTTCAACAATTGTAACACATGCAAAATATGAACGTCATTCAAAAGCCAATGCATAAACTCGTCCTATTTGCAACACATGCAAATCAGAGCTTCTATACGAAAAACCAAAACATATGTCTATCCTATTTGCATCACATGCAAATTAGAGCAATATGCTAACAAAGTCAAGTATGAGCTTCTTCACCCATTTGCAACACATGCCAAATGGTTAGCTCCATGCAAAATCCAAATAAGAAGAGACTTGAGCTCGAGTGACTATGGATTGAGTTCATCACCATTATGAAGTTCAAACTAAGACTCAACTCCTCTTAATAGTACGGCGATAAAATACTAGACTCAAAGCTAGGAAATATCCTTATCCTATCTAATTATACCTTTGCACCTCCGCAAGCAATCCCCTTTGTGGTCTTTAAAGATCTTCAATCTTTCTTCATCCCCAGAGATCGACACCTAGCTCTCTCTTGAAGTCTTCATGATCTTCAATCATCTTTTCTTCAAGATCGTCACCCGGCTCTCTCACATCTTGTTCATCACCTCTTGATGAACCTTCTCTCCTTTTTTCTCCGGGATCATCACCTGGCTCTATCATCTCAATCACTTGGACCTAACCAAACTCATCCATAACTCATAGAAAATGGTTAGTCCAAGACACATGATTGTCTCAATCATCTTTACACTCCATTAACACATAATGGATGCTTTCATGATCAATTGAGCATAACCTAAATCAATTTAGTGAATTTAGATGTGTCTTAAGTACAATGATGCAACACATACTTCATTATACTTAAGAACTATCTATTTGTCCTTAATTAATCAAGGAACACCATTAACACATGATAAAGTGTTCTCTAATGATTAACAAGACAAATGAACTCAATTTAAATTTTCATTTAAATTGATGTTAGTTTCATAGTCTTGATCCTTGATATATGGAGTGAATAATATATCAATACTATGATACATCAATCTAAAGTGTGAACTCCTCCTAAATATGTGCATCCATGTAATATATGAAAAGGAAAATATAATGCACATTTTGTGGTAAATGTAATGGGGAAATTCATACTTTAACTCAAATCCAAAGTATGCAATAAATAATATGCAATAATACAACAACATACCTTGGGTTTTTTATTTTCCATCCAAATTGAGACTACTAAAAATATGCTCAATGAACATGTTAGTCTCACAAATGATTAGATTTGTCATTAAACAAAGATTAAACATTAATCTAAAACTAATCACCAAAACCAATAGAGCTTGAACTTACAGTGTCACCTGCACAGATTCTTCCAATCTACAATGTGTGTCCGTCTAGCATGCCAGCATTGCAACGTGCATCTCGCATGCCTGCGATTTACCTTTTGTTGCCTACGCTACAACCCCTGTTATAAATAAAAACCAACCACACAGTGCCTTATTCTTCCTTCCATAATAAATATTGTAATCCATCACAAATACAAATATTGTTATCCATTAATCATCATGCACTCACAAAATATTATTATCAAATTAATTATCGCAAATATTATTGTCAAATTAATTATCACATATATATTTCACAAATAGAATTAATATTATTTCAGGAACCTGCAGCAAAATTACTTGACGGGTCCCGTGCCATCATTCATTGGAAAATTTACTGCCATGCAGTACTTGTAAGAGTTAAATTTCAAGTTCTAGATTCATGTACCATCCATTAATTGGTGTTTTGTCTTAACCATCTTTGTTAAAAAAAAAAATACAAGGACTTTGGCA
Organism: Rhipidocladum racemiflorum; assembly: GCA_036346355.1. Taxonomy (NCBI): domain Eukaryota; kingdom Viridiplantae; phylum Streptophyta; class Magnoliopsida; order Poales; family Poaceae; genus Rhipidocladum; species Rhipidocladum racemiflorum. The sequence continues at coordinate 9,538,534 of CM070583.1, forward strand.
ATCAATCCGCTATCTGGACCACTTCCAAAGGAACTTGGGAATCTCACAAATCTCCTCTCATTGTAAGAGATCTCTTCTTATATGTTTACTTCAGCAACTAAGTTCAACGTAAAACTCACTCATCTTGCATGGCTGTTCAATCTTCGACGATAGATTAGTGACTGGCTGGTTTAGTTATATGGCCAACACAAATGCACAACTTATATATTTAAGCATGTCGGTGTAATTTTCCTTTATAAATGGTGTTTCATATGTTCAAGTGAATTCCAAATAGTGGATTTTTTTTGGATCAGATGGCTCATCAAGGAAAAAATATACCCTTTTTTCTTCCAAAAAATTCTCTCATTCCTAAACTATTTTAGGAACTAAGCCTAGCTTAATTGGTGGCAGGTGTGGGTGTACACCCCCAGCACCCGGGTTCAAGTCCTCTCTTCGGCTTGAATTTGGGTGCCTATTTTCTTCTTAATTAAGAAGATACCTAGTTGCTCCTAGGTACTCTTTTTTTTATTCCTAAATTATTTTGTTCTGGTTTCAGGGGCATTAGCTTGAACAATTTTACTGGTGAACTTCCTGTGGAACTGGGCAACTTGGCAAAACTCGAGCAATTGTAAAATGCTTCCTTTTTAACAGCCAAACTTCAATTCTAGAAGATATAAAATTTGAGCAACGAGCTTTGTATGGTTGAACATGATAATTACTGAGATGTTTCAATTACAGGTACTTTGATAGTTCTGGTTTCAGCGGTCCATTCCCTTCAACATTCTCAAAGCTCAAGAACTTGAGGATCCTGTATGCTCCATAACAGAGCCACAACTTTTATGTCCAATGTGGTTTCACACACTCAATGTAATGAATTATGTTGTGCTTGCAGGTGGGCATCGGATAATGATTTCACAGGGAAAATACCTGATTATTTTGGGAGCTTGACTAAATTGGAAGATTTGTATGATTAATTTTAATTGATTCACATAATTATTTATAATACATTTTCCTAAACATGGAATGCATGGAAATTTTGCAACAAAACTTTTCTGTATATGTTCCTTCCATTTGCATCAGGACAATAACATTTTTCACTTCTCAGCCCTCACTGCTAATAGAAATGTAACTGCATTGCATTAAAATAAATTATACAGCATCTTGATATGTAGAGCTTACTTTTTCTTATGTTCAAATGGACTTGGCATCTCCCTGCTTAATACGAATTACAAATATAAACTTGTAGGAGGTTCCAAGGAAATTCTTTTCAAGGCCCGATCCCAGCAAGTCTGTCTAATCTAACCAAATTGACAAACTTGTAAGTAGTTCGTTCTTTCGCGACACTGGTTCCTTGATGCTTAAGAAGGTCAAGCTTGGCATTGAAACTGATGTGCTAAGTTCTCATGTGCAGACGGATTGGTGATATTGTAAATGGGAGTTCTTCATTAACCTTTGTCAGTAACCTGACATCTTTGAATTTCCTGTATGTGATATGGTTTTCACTATAGTGCTTACAGTTTTATATCTTGACAATGTAGTAATATACTGTGATCGGATATCTTTCTTACAGAATATTGAGGAACTGCAGGATATCTGGTAATCTTGCATCAGTAAATTTATCTAAGCTTACAGGATTAACCTTACTGTACGTATTTATTTACCATGTACAACTTCTGTTGCTATTGGTTATTTTTTCTGAAAGTTCAGTGTGAAGCATCAAGCATCTGTACGAGTAATATTGCTGTCTTATGGCATAGGGACTTGAGTTTTAACGATATCACAGGCCAAGTTCCCCAATCCCTCCTGAATCTGGACAATCTTCAATTCTTGTAAGGAATATTTTCTGAAGATTACTTCCATTATATAAAGACCTGTTAAGATGATGTCCATATATTTTCATCATCTTGAACTATACCCAATTCAGGTTTCTCGGGAATAATAGCCTTTCAGGAAGTCTGCCGGATGTGAAAAGCTCGTCACTAAACAAATTGTATGTCTGAAAATTCGACATAATAGTAGGGCACAAATTACTTTCCAGTATTAAAATGATGTCTTCATTTCATTTTTAGCAATTTTTCTTTATTGTCTTGCAGAGATTTATCATACAACCAGATCTCTGGAAGCTTTCCTTCTTGGGCTACCCAAAACAATTTGCAATTGTAAGTTCTGAAATTTGTCATGCAGAGGAAAAAATTTGACATACTCAAGGTTGTATCAATCCATTGTCTAACAAGTTGAACATTTTGTGTTGTGCAAGGAATTTGGTGGCAAACAATTTCGTCCTTGGTAGCAACAATAACAGGCACTTATCACATTTAGTTATACATTCCACGAGTTGATTTTTAATCAAGAATAATTTTTAATTTTTCATTTTAATTATGTGGACAGTATTTTACCCTCAGGACTGAACTGTCTTCAGAGAGATACTCCTTGTTTTCGTGGTTCTCCAGAATGTACAATTCAATCTTCATCCACTAAGGCAGTTTTAAAGATCTCGTAAATTTCAATAAAGGTTATAATTTCTGCACATCTTAACTGCAGATTATTCCTTTGCGGTAGACTGTGGCAGTAATAGATCTACGTGGGGCTCAGATAATACTATGTACGAAGCTGATCCGACAAATCTTGAAGCTGCATCATATTATGTAACCGGTCAAACAAGATGGGGTGTTAGTAATGTAGGAAAATTCAACGAGGCCCCAAACGGAAGTTACATAATATATAGTTCCCACGAGTTTCAGAATGCGCTGGATTCAGCATTGTTCCAGACTGCAAGGATGTCTCCATCATCGCTAAGATACTATGGACTTGGACTTGAGAATGGAAATTACACTATTGTGCTTCAATTTGCAGAGTTTGCTTATCCAGACACGCAGACTTGGCAAAGCACAGGAAGAAGAGTTTTTGACATATATGTCCAGGTACGTTTTGAGTGCTTCAATTTGTATAGTAATTTGTTTACCAAATGTTTCTTGTTCTCTATCGAAAAGCATTCTTTTATCCAACTTGACATTTGTACAGGGTGACCTGAAAGAAAAGAACTTCGATGTTAGGAAGACGGCTGGTGGAAAATCTTTTATTGCAGTTAATAAGAGATACACTGCAACTGTGTCCAAAAACTTCCTCGAGATCCATCTCTTCTGGGCTGGCAAGGGCACTTGTTGCATTCCTACTCAAGGGTACTACGGACCGATGATCTCAGCACTAAGTGTCACCCCAAGTAAGCCAAGTCATTGAGTAAATTAATTAACTTGAAGAAAGATTATATTCTGTTTCAAAAAAAAAGGATTATATTGACTTCTAATAAGCAATAATCCTTTTTTTTCTTCAGATTTTACTCCTACAGTGCGAAATGGTGTTCCAAAAAAGAAAAGTCAAGCAGGTGCAATTGCTGGAATAGTGATTGGTGCTTCAGTTTTAGGATTAGCGGTCTTAGTTGGAATCTTCATGTTGATAAAGAAGAGAAGAAGAGTGGCACAACAGCAAGAAGGTATTTTATATTTTCGTTTAGTAATTCACACTCAAATCTTTCAGATGGTTTATTCTACTTATTTCTCATGTGTCCTGAAAAAAATGCAGAACTGTTCAACCTGGTTGGAAGACCTAACGTCTTCAGTAATGCTGAACTGAAGCTAGCTACAGACAATTTCAGTTCTCAAAACATTCTTGGAGAAGGCGGATATGGCCCAGTCTATAAGGTTGGCTGGTTCCCCCCCAATTCACTCATGTGAAATTGCAACTTTCTGGTGAACTTAGTTGATCACAGCTCAAATATATATGTATCATAAGGTTCTCATTTTGGCAGGGTGTGCTACCTGATGGAAGAGTCATAGCTGTGAAACAACTTTCTCAATCATCTCATCAGGGGAAAAGCCAGTTCGTTACAGAAGTGGCAACAATTTCAACAGTGCAACACCGGAATCTTGTCAAATTGTATGGCTGCTGCATTGACAGTAACACACCCCTGCTGGTATATGAGTACCTCGAGAATAGAAGTCTCGACCAAGCACTCTTCGGTGCGCTCACTTCTACTTATCACCAGCACCTGTAAAAGAATTAGTTTGCATCATGAACTCTTAAGAATCTTCTTCCCTGCATTTGTCATCATCTCTAGGCCTTATTTCTGATTGTGCAGGGACCAGTAGCTTGAGCCTAGACTGGTCAATGCGCTTTGAGATCATTTTAGGCATTGCAAGAGGCCTAACATATCTTCACGAGGAGTCCAGCGTGCGCATCGTGCACAGGGACATCAAAGCTAGCAATGTCCTACTCGACGCCGATCTCACACCCAAGATCTCTGATTTCGGGCTCGCCAAGCTCTACGACTACGAGAAGACTCATGTCAGCACGAAAATCGCCGGCACATTGTAAGTACATTTCATCATTGTCCATCTTCTGAGTGCACCTCTGAATTCTAAGCTGATTGCACCTGCCTGCCTCATATTTGTCAAGTGGCTATCTGGCGCCTGAGTATGCAATGAGAGGCCATCTGACTGAAAAAGCTGACGTTTTCGCATTTGGGGTGGTCGCGCTGGAGACCGTCGCTGGTCGATCAAACACCGACAACTCCCTTGAGCAAGACAAGATCTATCTCTTTGAGTGGGTAAGCTGATCAACGATGTTTCCATCCAACAAAAAGCCATCAATCAGTTCATCCTTGTCGATCTAGCCACTGCTCACTGAATGATCGAAGCATGGTGCTCATATGTTAATTGACAGGCCTGGCGGTTGTATGAAACGGAGCAAGCACTCGGAATAGTGGACCCAAGGCTCGAGGAATTCGACGGCGTTGAGGCCTCGTAGTCATCCTCGTCGCGCTCCTTCAAGACGCGAGGGTCGCCGCACCAGCGGCCGCCAATGTCGAGGGTCGTGGCGATGCTCACCGGAGGCGTGGAGGTGACCGAGGTGCTGACGAAGCCGAGCTACATCACTGAGTGGCAGCTTAGGGGCGGGAACAGCAGCTACGTCACCAGCAGCTACTCCGGGTCTACGACTAACGAGTTCAGACAGCAGAAGGAGACTACGCCTCTCACCCCGTCGCCGGCGATCACGGACGCCATTGACGAGGGAAGATGAATGCAAACCACTGCTGGCTTTGGTTTGATGTGAAAATTTTTGGACCATGTTCTGTCGTGCATAATTGGATGTTCATGTGTATTGTAATTGTGATAGTATTGGTTGTTTCATTTTGTCAGCTAATAGAGCATTACACCTTGTAAAAATGACCTTAGTTTATAAGGCATTTTGCCTAAGTTTTTGGTCATGAGTGTTGACCAAAAAATTTGTAAGGAAAAATTGCAATCTTGTGCAAGCTATTGATGCCTTGGCAATCTTCTGTGAACTAGAAAAATCAAAAGGCTTCGATGGTGGCACACATAAAAATCAAAAGGCTTCGATGGTGGCACACAAAAGATCTTGTCTGTGGTCAGAACTCAGAAGGTTCATATAAGTACTCCCTTCGTTTATTTTCATAAGACTTTTTTTTTTAACAATCTTATTTATAAATATAAAATTTGTATAAAGATTTAACGAGACCTTTCCTTCTATATCCCTATTTATTCTTTCTCAATCATATGCATTTATTCATTACTACCCACACAAATTATATCTTTCATCTTTCAAGACAATTAAGTGGGCGCATCTAAAGTTCTTTTCTCTCGTACCTTTCTCAATTTTAATGCAATCTTAATCCTTGTGCAAAGTCAAAATACGCATTATAAAAATGAATGTAGGGAGTACTACTCTGACTTTCAAATTGTTTTCTTAAATATTTCAATATTACTCTTGAACCATTTTGTTTCTTTTATATACCCTTCCCTTTCATGTCTATAGCTATTTCCAAGGTCGTTGTTCATTACTCATTCCATTAGTAAATATAAATAGTATTTTGATTTTGCGCAAGAATTAAAATTGCGGTGAAATTTAGAAGGGTGTAAGAGTAAACAACTTATACTCCACTTAATTGTCTTGAAAGACGAGAGATAATATTTTGTGTGAGTGGTAATGAATAAATATATATGATTGAGAGAGAATAAATAGAAGTATAGTAAAAAAAAGCTTCATTAAATCTATACGTAAGTCTTATATTTATAAATAAAATCATTCAAAATGTTGGAGAGAGTACAAAGGATTTTAGTAACACATACCAGCATCCAAGAGCAATGAGTGATCCATTGACAAAAGGGTAACATAGTTTTTTCTATGCATTCTTTAATGTTACGTAACATCCTAGGATGAGCAGCTAGAGTATTAGTCCTGATAAATCTGATCTGATTTGATTTGATTTGATTTAATCCATCCTTTTAAGCTGATTTGATAGGTTAGGAGTGACACGTGGCAATAGAATAGGCTTCCACTAGTTTCGAACTTCGGAATTTCGCTAGAGCCTAACAGATGCAATCTAAGTAACCTGATTTCACACTGGGACAAAAGCAAAACAGATGCAAGTCAGTTATTTGTTTTCCAGATGCGCCACCATCGGAGCAGGTACAATAAGATGATGTGTACAGTGTACATATTGGTACAATAAAATCACTTCAACTTACTACTAATATGTACACATTATCTTTGTTCTATGTGAAAAAATGAGAAAAGAACAGAGAGAAGAGAACCGGCTCTTATTTATCGGTCAGCGCCGCACGAGAAACAATGTGTTATAGCCGGCCAAAAGCCTATGGCATGAGCGACTGTTAGTGTTGAAGTTAGTGTTTTGCTAATAGCTACAAAGATAAAGTTAATGTTGAATGTCTAAATTAAATGTTTTAATGTTTCTCTATGGATAACATTAAGAGATAATTATTATATAAATTGAATTTATTATTTACTTTAGAGAATATAGATGAGAAATGGAGTAAATAGTGAACTTTGTTATGGTAACTGCTCGCGGTCAATGGGATGGATGTCACACCGAAAATTAAGCACATCAGCCTTAACTCGTCTGTCGCTGCCTTGTGCGGATGGAGGAGGAGGTGAAGAAGAAGATCGAAGATCTTCACGATATTTCAAAGATCCTTCCTATTACGTCCGTCGATGTCTTGCACAATTGGGTAGAATAATTACCACAACCTTCCTATTTCAAGTATCTCTATTATTCTAAAGCAGCACTTGGTGGCAGTGGTCCGTTCTTCCCACGTCATTAATTGCCACTTAATTGCCCTGCTTAATTGCCCTACGCAAGAAACGATGCGTTAAAGATAGATGTTTGATATTGTGAAATAATTTTTTTTATTTTTTAATCTTTATTTTTCGTTATCAATTTTGTTTTTCGTAGCAACGCACGGGCATGTAACTAGTACTACATATATTAAACTCCGAAGATTTTCAGCACTCTCGTGATGCCCATGTCAATTCGGGTTGGCGTGTTCGCCCCACTTGCGTCCACGTCACTTGCTTAAATCCGCCGTTGATATTGTTGTAAAACGTAGTCGTTTACTCGCAATCAATCAACACTACACTAACGATATCACACAAACAAGAACATGGAGCACACAGAAGTAGGGGGCAAGGTACTCTCTCTTTATTAGATTGATTTTTCTGTATATGACAATGCCCAATATATAATAGAAACACCATGGAGATGAGTTCAGTTTCGCCCACCAATAGATAGAGTCCTTCCATATTTAAGCTTTGATTCTATCTATATCATAACAAACCCCCTTGGGTGATACCACGTAATGCACATGTCCTGTGAAAAACTCCTCCAAAAAACCCAATGGGAAAAAGGGATGGAGAAAAGAGTATATTGCACTCGTACTCTATGTTACACTACTAGTTGCCCCATTAAAAATCTTCATGTGAAAAACTTCAGGAAAACTCACTAAGGGAAAAAGAGCACAACTTATATTCTTCAGAATATAAAATATGATCTTCAGGATCATGCAAAAAAGGTCATACTTTAGGGATTTACTCCCCCTGAACTCTGCAAATATCTAAGTCGCCTCATTCCAATGCCATTAACATATCTTTGAAAAATAGATTTTGGTAAGGACATAGTGAACAAATCTGCTAGATTTTCACATGATTTAGTTCGCAATGTATTTATCTCACCACTCTTCAGGAGTTCGTGAGGATAGAAAATTTAAGGGCAATGTGCTTCATGATTGCTCTTTACATAACCCATTTGCATTTGTGTAACACAAATAATATTTGTCTTCAAAGATAATCATATGGTTATTGACGGTATTAAGACCATATGACTTCTGGATATGGTTAATCATACATCTTAGTCAAACACACTCATATGAGGCTTCATATAAAATTGTAACATCTGAGTGGTTGGTAAAAGTAGCTAGCAAAGTCCGCTTAAAAGACCGCTAAGAAATGGCTGAATCACTTCAGAAAAACACAAAACCAGTCTTGGATTTGGCACTGTAGGGATCAAACAGATAACCAACATCCATATATTCCACCATAGTTAAGTCTTGGTTCTTCTGAAAAAACAATCCAAGATCTTGAGTATCTTTGAGGTATATGGTAAAGTTTTGATACTAGCCTAATGTCTTCTGGTTGTGACTACACTGTTTCATGCTAGCAAATTTACTGCGAATACAATATCAGGCTTTGTGCAATTCGCAAGATACATAAGTATGTGATGACTTCAGGTCTTAAGACTTGCTTATTGTCCATCCTTAGTCTAAGAGGGTCTTTATCCGCTTCAAGAGATCTCACAACCATGAGGTTCTTTAAAAAGATGAGATTTATCTATATTAAATCTTTTCAATACCTTCTTGTTATAGATAGATTGGTGTACAAAAATTTCTTTTGGGAAATGCTCACATCTTTCATCTCAAACTCCATCGTGAGGTAAGCACATGCTTTCTCTATTTCCTCTGCGGTTCTGATGGCACACTACTACAGAAAACCTCATTACAGACGGTTCTCAAACGTCATTACAGACGGTTTTGTGAACCGTCAGTAAGAATGGGTCAGTGATGACTCGTAATCATCACAGACGGTTTTCCAACCGTCTGTAAAAAAGCTATCACAGACGGTTCTAAATTGGAACCGTCTGCGTGGCAGATCATAGAGCAGTTCTAAATTGGAACCGTGCTGTGAAAAAGGCATCACTGCATAGTTCTAAATTGGAACCGTCAGAATGTGCACCTCATCACAGACGGTTCCATAAAACCGTCTGTGATGATTTTTTTCACAGACGGTTCCAATTTAGAACCGTCTGTGATGTTGATTTTTCATTTTATTAGTAATTTTGATTTGTTCTCATGTATTCTCATGTACTTCGTAACTGCCCAAGAACACGTAACTTCTGAGCTATATCACTACTGATTTTAACACAATACGCATTTCCCAAGCGGTCACCCATCCTAGCACTGCTCTTACCTAAGCACGCTTAACTTCAGAGTTCTTATATGATCTGATACTATAATGTTAGTATGATAGCATCTGAAATATAACGTGTCCCCCTCCTTTTAACCTCACAGAACACTCGAACACCGATTTTAGTATCCTCATACTCCGAATACAGCTTGGAGATCACGGAAACACACACAAAAAAGATCGAAACGGGTACAAAACTTCGGAGGCCGTTTTGAGGGCCTAAACGACGTTTTTTTGGAATTCTGATTTTCTCGCACGCACGTACTCGCCCAAAAGTTTAAGATCCGACCATCTGATTTTCCCGCACTAATCAATCCCGGGTGCAACTTTTCGTTATCTTTTCAACGAGCCAAAGAACGCCCCGATCGGGGTTACGAGTCAAAAGTTATAACTATTTTACCAAACGTACTCGGATTTTCTACTTGCAGACCGAATCAGACTTTATGCTTACAGGAGAAATTGAAGAGCTCATCGTCGGATTCCGTAGCACAAGAACATCAAAATCGGAGTTACGAATTAGAATGTTATAGTGTTTTTACCATTTCACCGAAATCAGAGCTCATTGTGCTCATTAGAGACGGTTTTTGCCAAAAGCCGTCTGTGATCGTCTCATCACAGACGGTTTTTGGCTAAGACCGTCTGCGATATGGCTCTTATGACAGACGGTTTTGCCAAAAACCGTCATTATGTGCCCGCCTCATCACGAGGCGGTTTTTGTTAAAACCGCTGCAGCGATGTTTCATCACAGACGGTTTTAGCCAAAAACCGTCTATGCTGTTATCACTGACGGTTACACTATAGAACCGTCTGTGATGTGGCTCTCATCATAGACGGTTTTAGCCAAAAATCGTCTATGCTGTTATCACTGACGGTTACACTATAGAACCGTTTGTGATGTTCCATATCACAGACGGTTTATCAAAACCGTCTGTGATAAGGAGTCTAATATAAGCTTTTATGTAGTAGTGGCATTCAGATCATCGACATATACTAAGATGATATAGAATACATTCTGAAATTTCTTTATGAACATACAGGGACAATATTCCTACTTCAGGAGGAACTCATTAAGTCGGTTGTACCACATTCTCTTCGACTGTTTTAATTCGTATAGCAATATTTTTAGTTTCACGCTATACATGTTGCGATTAGTAGGATTCAAAATTTTAACTCCTTTAGGGATTCTTATACAAATATCCATATCCCATGACCCATATAAATATGTGGTCACTACATCCATTAACTGCATTGTTAATTTTAAGTTTGCTGTCATTAATATTAAATTTCGGAACGTTATTCCACACATTAAAGGAGAGCAGGTTTCATCGTAATCGATGCCGGGTCTCTACGTAAACCCTTGTGCTACAAGCCTCGCTTTATATCTCACCACCTGGGTATTTTTATTTCTCTTCCAGATGAAAAACCCATTTTGTTCATACGAGAACACTTTAGCAGATGTTCGGTCAACGGGACCAAAAACTTTCCTCTTATTAAGCGAACGTTGTGTCAATTGCTTCGTTTCATTTGACCCTATCTGAGCGCTTCTAGCACTCTGCCATGGACTTTTGATTTTGGATCTAACTTTTTAGCAATTTTTAGAGGCGAAATATATCAACAATTGTAGTCTTTCTTTTATACAATTCTCCTACATCACTTCAGGGATAACTCTTTTCTAATTTCCCACAAATATCACTTTCCAGTGTTGGATTGTGTGCGAAAATATACGTTGGGGTTATCATCTTTAGGATGGATTACTTCAGGGATGTTACCATCTCTAGGATGGCCCACTTCAGGGATTTTCTCAACATCAGGTTGAGCTTTTTCTACTGTTACATGTAGTATTCTCATTTGTTCGGTTCTATACTTCTACAGATGTCTCCGGAGAATTGAGTCGCATGCACCTGGAGGCCTCCACCTCTTTTTATCATGAGGATCAAAAGCGGGTTCAATATCTTTCTAGGTATTTTCACTCTTTCAGTTGCATATATTGCATGTATATGTGATCTTTTCACTCTCTTGTGATCAGTGAAGGCATTTGATAGGTTATTAGCTTATTTGTTGCAGATTTATTATCCTTCGAATTTCAAGTTTGATCTCTTTAGTGTGTGGATCTAAGGATTTGGCATTCTTTATTGTGGTACTTATCTCCTCCTAATGACGAGAAACATCTTTAGTGCAATCAGCGTACCGAGTCGTATACAAATCCCTGTCATTAGCTCTAAGTGCTTAAATAATTGACAGAGATTCATAACCTACATAGATTCTTAACTTCTGGTGAGGGCCCACGATGGTACGGTGTGGTGGAGAGATTAGCACGTATACAGCACAACCAAATTTTCGTAGATGGAAAATAATTGATTCTTTTCCATGTACTATCTGCAACAAGGAAATTTCATGATGTGCAGTTGATTTGAGTTGAATTAATAACACAGCATGCAGCACCGTGTGGCCCTAACAATTGGTGGGTAGCCTTTTATTCTACAAGAGTGACTAAGCAATAAGTTTTATTCTTTTAATGAATGACTCTGCAAGGCCATTTTGAGTGTAGATATGAGGTACGCAATACTCTACATTAATTCCCAGAGCCATACAATAATCATTAAATGCTTTTTGAGGTTAACTCACTAGTATTGTCCATTCGAATAGACATGATCATTTCTTTTGGACAGTAGACTCTTAATAATTTGGGTAATTAATTTAGCAAAAACATGTTTCCTAGTAGATAAGAGACATAGTTAGGACCAATTAGTACAAGCATCTATCAGTACCATAAAGTATCTGAAAGGGCCCGATAGGGGCTGGATATGCCCAAAGATATCACATTGAATTTTATTCAAGAAATTCGGTGATTCTTTCCTAACTTTTAGGTAAGAAGAGTTAACTATAAGCTTTCCTATAGCACAAACAGGGCATAATAAATCTTCTGGTCTAGAAAAGTCTTTATGTTATGGCTAGCAAAATTATTTATTATTCTTCTCATAATTTTTAACTTGGGATAACCCAGTTGATCTGTCATATCTTCAATATTTATAGGTTTTCATCACAACACAAACTTCAAGTTTTACATGTGCATAGTATAACCCGGAGGAGATGGAAGAAATTTTTTCAACACACATTTATTACACCCATTAAATTTAGTCATGAATAGGTATTATGTACCATCCCCATTCTCTGCCTCCATATGGAAACAATGCAGACCAATATATTTAAAACTTTAAGAGAGTATGACTAGACTCAGGGTATAATGTAGCATTCTTCTAGTGCCAACTATGAGATCATCGCTTCCAGCGATAGTCATAATATTTTCAGTTCACTTAGTGTGGTATAACTATCTTCTAAACAGATTTTCTCCTTCGTTATTGGATTATACTTTCTTATATATTAGAAGTATAATTTAACAATCAAATACTTGTTGCATCAGGAATAAATTGTAGAATATAGAACAAAACATAGCATAATTAATCAACACATGCAGGAACAAATTGATAAGGAAACTTAAGGAATATGTGACATTGACTAACAAATTGAAGGAATACTTAGGAGATTAATCTAAACCTCTATCTAAGTCATAGGTGTTCTCTTGGGACTCCTCGAACTTAATAATTTTAAAAACCATATCATCACACTTCTAAGCGCCCATGTCAACAATAGGTTGAACGGTGAAGTATGATTCAATATTATTTCTTTGGGTCTTATTAATTTTTAGTTGATTTCATGTAAAGGTCTACCATATACTTCGGGATGCGATAGTTACAAGATCAATGGCTAGTGCATCCATACCTTAAAACAAGGTTATTCAGGGTTTGCAACCATATTAGCCGAGTCTTGATTCTGGAAGTCCTCTGACTCTTTATCTTTACTTTTCTATTATAGATTGTCCCTTCCCTTATTAATATTTTATTAAAAGATTTCAATATCAATGTTTTTTTGAGACGATGTCAATATCAGTTGATGTGAAGGATATCAACGCTTATGGCTTAGCTTGAAGACTTCGTCCATGAATTTTTTTTTAAATAATACATTTTTTTAATGGAATTACGGATTTAATACGCAAGCCTAAAAATTTGCAGAAATAATATATATTCGTCACACCGTTGGACGAATACACTATTTTCGCCGTACGGTTCGACGATTACCAGTAGTCGCCATACGGATCGGCGACTACTAGTTAAATACGCACTTAACAGCGAGGCGTCAGGTTTAACGGTATACGAGGCGTTATTCGCCGTACGGTTCGGCGATTAGTAATGTCGCTGCACGTTCAGCGACATTAGTAATTGCCGAACCGTACGGCGAAATAAATAGTAATCGCCGAACCGTATGGCGACTACTTCGCGATATAAATCGAGCGCTCGCTCGACGCTCGCTCGACAGAACAAACGAGCGAGCGCAGAGAGAGCAAGCAGAGAGAAGAGAAGAAGGAGAAGGGAGGAGAAGGAGGAGAAGGAGAAGGGAGGAGAAGGAGAAAGGGAGGGAGAGGCTTCAGGCTTCAGAGTAGGTAAGTGTTGTCTGCTATTTCTTTAGATTAACTTTTATATTTAGGTTAGGGATACAGGTTAGCGAATCAGACTAGCGATCTAGGTTAGCGAATCAGACTAGCGATCTAGGTTAGCGAATCAGACTAGCGATCTAGGTTAGCGAATCAGACTAGCGGTCTAGGTTAGAGTAACGATGTAGAATCTTTGGTTTATATTAGACGTTTGGAATAGGTCTACGGAGTAATGTTCTAGGTTATCGATTGTACTTGATTCGAATTTGCGTGTTTAATTTACCTGTTTATAGTAGCATTTGAGTACGAAATCTTTTTGCTTCAAATTGCATGTTTAATTTAGCATCATTGTAGGTGTGCGGAGTATCGATTTAACATGTTTGAGTGAATGTAGCATCGCTTAATTTAGCAACGAATGAGCGCTATTACGTAAGTAACTTTAGGGGTTACCAATGATCTAAAGAAGTATTTGGTCTGTATGCGTTGCGATAATGTCGGATGAAGTGACATTTAGGGTATATTATGGCGATGGTGTAGTAAAAAGTACACGAATGGGGTTGATTTAAGCGACTTTCCGGTCACCATTGTTCAGACTCCGCCCCCCGAGAGTGTCAAGATTCGTGATATAAAGCTTTGGTTGACCCAAAGATTTTTCCCTCAATCCAAGTGTTTACTCACAAGATTAAAGTCCTATTCACGCGTAGCCAGGTGACCCGGCCATATGGGAATTGGAGACAAGTGGATCGATCGTACTTATGGAAGAGATGGTTAAGGTGGTGCAAGGGATCTCGCCTTGAATGTGTCATCTTTGGTGCAGGCTTGCTCCAGAGAAGATGCAAATAATCTTGGTGTCGAGAGAGGCAGCACATCGGCTCTGGTGAACAAGTTCAGCCGGTGGAGGCGAAGGCCGGGAAGATCACACCAGGTGCAACAGCGCAGAAGGTCACTGATGAAGGAGGAGATCGAGCAACTTGTGGATCAGTTGGATTGGGTGGACCGTATGGCGACAGAGCAAGCTGAAATGTTGGAGCATGATGATAGCATCGACGATGAAGATGATGAAGGGGACGAAGATTACGAAATGCATGGTAGTAGTAGTAGCTCACAGAGGTACCACCCCTCGATGAGTGGAACAAACAAGACAAGGCCGGTATGAAGGTTTTGTGGGGTCACGACTTCGCATTAAGTAGTACGGTAGTAGTGCCGTCCGGGTGAATCAAATATTCCCGAACAATTCCGAAGTGAAGCTGGCAGTGAGACTGTGGGCACTATCGCTGCAGAGAGAATTTCGGGTTGCGTTGTCAAGCCCAGACAGGTACACAGTGAAGTGCAGGACCGTTGGATGTGAATTCCGAGTTCATGCATACAAGCCGAAGTGCGAGACGTATTGGATTGTATCACGAGTAGTGGAGCACACATGCAGGCTTGAAAATATTCTTGTCAAACACCGCAACCTGAATGCAGCGGTGATTGCTAGCGTGATGTTCAACGAAATCATTGAGAAGCGGGATATTGAGTGTTCGTATATTCAGAAAGCAATATTGAGAACATTTAAGTACCAGATAAGCTACTCGATGGCTTGGCGTGCGAAGCAGAAAGCATTAGAGAAGAGGTTTGGCACATACGAGGCTTCATATTGCAACCTACCTCGCGTGCTTGAAGTATTGAAGCAGACCAATCCGGGCACATACACCGCTTTCAAAGAAAGCGAAGCAGATGGAAATGGGATCTCCACATTTCGTCGCGCGTTTTTTTCATTGGGCCCTTGCATTGCGTCATTCATGTACTGTCGACCATTGCTTTGTGTGGACGGTACATTTCTGACCGGAAAATACAAGGGGCAGATTCTAACGGCCATTGCAGTTGATGCGAACAACCACATACTTCCATTGGCCTTTGCATTTGTTGAGGGTGAGAACCGGGATAGCTGGCTGTGGTTTTTCAGACATCTGAAGGTGGGTGTAGTTCGCGATCGGCCCAACACGTGCATAATTCATGATCGTCACAAAGGTATCATTTCGGCAATTAAGACCCTACAAGAGGACCGTGATGAGCCATTTGCATGGCCGGACTTGCAAAACAGGTGGTGCATGAGACATTTGGGAGCAAATTTCTTCAGACAGTTCAAGAGTAAGAAACTGATGAACCTATTTAAGAGGTTATGCAAGCAGAATCAGGCACGTAAGTTCAACGCGCTATTGGTCGAGTTGGACAAGCACACAACTGCACATGTCGAAGAGATGAAGAAGCAACCACCTAAGCCGAAGGATTGCCCACCCAAAAGGCTAATACCCCTTGGGGAGCTCGATCCTCCTAATGTCAGGAGAAGAACGTCAAGGAATATCTTCTGCTTCTCGCAGTGGATAGAGGCGGAGCCTTTAGAGAAGTGGGCATTGCTCCATGACACCGGAGGCGCCAGGTTAGTACACTAAAGTAATATATTCAATATATGGGGTTGTTGTTTCTTTGTTAATCATATTTGTTGAACAGGTTTGGTGTAATGACAACGAATATAGCTGAGGTTTACAATTGGGTCATAAGAGGCCTCCGTCCGCTACCACTCCTGGCCATCTTGGAAGGCATGTTGCATGGCATCATTGGCTACTTCCAGAAAAGGCATGCGGAGGCTGTTCTTCATGCCACGACATTGCAGACGCCGTATTGTTCACGGATGATGACCTACATGGAGGAACGAAGCATGAAAGCCCAGCAGCATATGGTGCGTAGCTTCGGAATCACTGAGTACCGCTTCGAAGTCACTCTTCGATGCAAAAGCGGATTGGGAACCGACACATCAGTTATTACGCATGAGGTGAATCTCGGTCAGGGTGCCACTGGATGGTGTGAATGCACTTGCAATAAGCCTAGACTTCTTCATATCCCTTGCTCACACGTGATGGCTGCTTGTGGCCAAATTGGGATGAACACGGCACAATACATGTCCCCTTTCTACTTAAAGGATCATGTTGTCCAGACGTGGTCCGGTGAGTTCCGTGGATTCCGTGCACATGGTGATTTCACTGCGATTAACAGAGATGACCGCATTTGTCTGCCGGATCCATCATTACGGAGGTGTGCGGAAGGGCAGTCTGGTCGTCCACAGACTAGGCGCATTCGCAATGACATGGATGAATCCGAAGTTGGTGGCCCTCTTAGGAGGTGTTCTGAGTGTGGTCAGTACGGCCACAAGGCAAACCAATGCACGTAGGCCACAAGGTGTTGCGGGTGTGCTGTGATCAGTCAGTTATGTATCGAATTATGTATTTTGAGTTTTCACTTCATGCTGTGTAATCTTTTTGTTTGGACGTCCTTCTGTTTGTATCGAATTATGTATGCAACTATGTATTGAGTTATGTATCGAATTATGTTTGGAACTATGTATTTATATTGATGTTGGATGCTAAGAAATATCCTTTTGTTTGTATGTCTTTCAATTCAGATCTGTGCAATATATATTTTTTATTGGAATGTCTTTCGAATGCGTATGTGCAATAAAATATTTTTCTTGTATGTCTTTCCATTTACATCGATATATTTAATAGATCTTTCAATTGTTTCCATGCAGGGATGGAGCAGATCGACTCACTTTTGGACCGTGCGCTAGATGTGCGGCACCGTGCGCACATCCACAGGACAGAGGGCAGCGATGCGGTGCCCCTACTGCGGATCCGTGTGCCTAAGAAGGCATGGTGCGTTCACGCCCGCTTCCACACCAGGTTAGTTACAATACATTTACATGTGTCGTAGGTTCTCACACGCACATTTTACTGTACATTTACATGTGTCGCTTCCTTTGCAGGTTGGCACGTGCTGGCCTGCTCCCGCTGGTACGGATGGTGGAGGGTTCACCTACCGACCCTGTTGAGCCAGAGGAGCAGGCCGAGGGTGACGACGGTCCACAGCGGTCACGCCGTTTCCCGTTCGACAGCTCCTTGCTGTCGTCCTTGGTTGACCGCTGGAGACCGGAGACACACACTTTTCACCTTCCCTTCGGGGAGGTGACGGTGACGCTGCAGGACGTCGCGCTGCTCACAGGGTTGCCGATCGCAGGGACACCGATCGGGCCATCGCTGACTCCAGCCGGTTGGGCGGCGGACTTGGAGGAGCGGTTCGCCGGCGTGGCGGGCGTTGACCCGGAGATCCAACTAGACAAGAAGCATGGGCCATCCAGGAGGTGGTTGGCGCAGTTCGAGGTGAGTGGTTCTAAAAAATATCATATTGTTAATATGCATTCGTCCTGCATTAAATTGATATTGTATATGTGGTTGAAATTGTTCGTAGGTGCAGCAGATGGTGGCTGAGCCCACCGACTACCAGGTAGCTAGGCATCTCGAGGCCTATCTGCTTTGGTTGTTCGGATGGGTGATGTTCACATCCACCCACGGCGACAGCGTCGGCCGACGGTGGATAGACTATGCACGCAGGCTATTGCCGATGCCGAGCCGTAAGACGCATCTGCAGTGTCCTAGGGATCGGCGGTTCTTGCTGCCACGTACCGCGCCCTTTGCGACGCGTGCGTGAAGAGAAGCAAGACCGCCAATCTTGCCGGGATGCCTCTACTACTGCAGCTTTGGTCGTTCGAGCGCTTCCCCGTGGGTCGACCCTTCGTTGACCCCCGTCGGTACACCGCCGACATGTACGGTGGTGATGCGCTCGACCGACCGACGATGGGTTCACTCTGGACCAGGCGACGGGTACATGTTCCGAACTCATTTTTTAAATTGTGATTTCATTGTCATGTACTGACGGTTTTTTTGTCCTTTTGCGGCCCGCGGTGGCGGTCTGCGAATCGTTCGGCGTCTCGCTCCTTCACGAGGCCTTCGACCACCTTCGGCCGGGCAGGTCGTGCAGGACCCCTACAGCGACCAGCGTGTGGCGGAGAGAGCCTCAGACGGCCTCTCGGACCTCTGCTACAGGGACCACGCCTACTGGCTGACGCGGAGGAAGCTCGTCTTCGACGTCTTCGTTGAGGACTACGCGCCCAGCGGTCCTCGAGCGATTCGTGTGCCGTCGGTGGTCCCCTGTTCCTTTCGGGGACCGCGTTCGCCAGCCGATGCACTCGTGAGTTACTCAAATCACTGCATTCATGCTACGGTTATAGTGCATTGCTAACAACGCGTCGATTTATGTGCGGTGTTCTCCACGCATGGACCGAAGAAGACGATTGTGACCCTTCTTCAGAGGATGGCGCCGTGGCTCGCGCAGCGATGGGAGGCGGCTGGAGGGCGTTGTTGACGAGGGCGCCCGTCAGGCGACTCCTCCTACCAGCGATACTGGCGTGGTACATGCCCCGGACACATACTGCCTCTTGCTTGTCGAGGAGGCACTGCCCAGGTACATTGCTAGCGTGGTGACTTGTACCCAGGTCAAGCAGCAGTGGCGATGCACGCCATGGTAAGTCCTATTTCTGAGCATGTAACCATATATTCACTACCATATTTAATTATTCTTATCGTTTGTTCCTACGTGAAAGGTGGACGAGGCCAGGAGCTGCACCGATGCCACCGCCTACTCGATAGGCTACTGACACCGGAGGAGTCAGCGGAGCTCGTGAGACGTGTGCTGGCTCAGATTCGGCGGATCGTGGAGCTTGGGTCTAGTCACCACGTGCCCGGCCAGCGCCGCCGCCGCCTCCAGGCGGGCACCTCGGCTGAACCGCCACGACCGCCAGCTCTGGGCGCCCGGCTCGTCGAGCTCACTCCACCGGACTACTTCTACGATCTCGTGCCTCCGGCCCGAACATGGTGGAGGATCCAGCTAGCGAGCACCACCACGCTGCCCCACCATGGTGCCCACACCTGTATGTTAAGCGATGCCCAATTGTTCATGTTTGCAATGTATTCACCTAGCTATGATTAAATGTCAATGTGTAGCTGCGAGTTTCACTCGGGAAGTGGGCGATGCAGGTCGCCGCAATCGTCGAGTTACGCCGATCTGGCACCGGGCGGACCAGATTCTTCTCAGGCATGCAGCCTCCACCTCCAACGCCACGCCTCCTCCTCTCCGGCCACGCAGTCCACGGCGACACCTCTCGATGCACGCGATGCGTCTTTGCCGCCGCCCACCGCCGGTGGTGCGGTGCAGCCCTTCGGACTACGACCGGCCCGCGCCACCGCAGCTTCACCCACGACCACTCGACGATGCACCCCCCTCGGCACGTCGGCAGAGGAGAGGTCAAGGTAGGGGTAGGGGTAGGGGTGGGGGTGGGGGTGGAGATGGTGGTCAGGATTAGTGTGTTTGATGTATATCGTTCTTTCCATTTTGTGTAACTGTAGTTGTTATTATTGCTGTTTTATAATTTTGCACTGCTACTTGTCCTGTCATCACTTCTACTTTTGCTCGTGGCAAAGATGCAGAGGAATCCGATGCTCCTGCACCTTTGCCAAAGATCAAAGACAAATACATTTATGACATCTCATGCAGCTTTTATCATGTCTATCATGACCCGTCGATGTCATCTGCAAAGCAATGGACTCAAGCTGACTATGGCAGAGATTCCCTGTATGAAGCTGTGTCCCTAGCCAGGCTCATGTCCTACCATGAGGAATCCGATGCTTGCGGATTTCAATTTCTCTTAAGTCCGCCGCTCTCCCCTACGCCAGGCGTCTGGCTATTTAAGCCCCGGTGGTCTCCTCGCCATTCAGCCAAGCAGTGTCGATGGAGTTCCTCGCCCCAAGGACCAAAGATTGTCCAAACCCTCCCCGAAGGCACGGAGGTCCCAATGTGCCTATGCGGGGATCCTTGCCGCTTCCGGCAGTCTCTAGACAACTCGGACACATACGGTATGAGGTACTGGAGCTGCCGCAACCACGACTCCGAGCCAACGCTGGGGATGCGCATGCGGCGGAGAAGGCCGGTATGTTCG
Source organism: Rhipidocladum racemiflorum (assembly GCA_036346355.1). Classification (NCBI taxonomy): domain Eukaryota; kingdom Viridiplantae; phylum Streptophyta; class Magnoliopsida; order Poales; family Poaceae; genus Rhipidocladum; species Rhipidocladum racemiflorum. The sequence goes on from CM070583.1 coordinate 9,559,200, forward strand.
TACTCGCATTTGGTGTTGCGTCAAACCGTGCTAACCACCTTAGTACTTTAATACCATCTGCTATCGCCATTTGCAGCCTCTATTGTGCGAGTTCGTCAAATTCTACGACGCGGAGCAGACTCCTGAGATGGAGAGGACGCGGGATCGGGAGTACTCGCACCGCAGAGCCATGGTAGAGCAGCAGTGGTATGAGCATGAGCAGGAGGAGAAGCGCATGAAGGCTGCCGAAGAAATGCGTGCGGAGAGGGAGGCCGAACGCCAGCGGCAGGCGGCCGAACGGGATGCCGAGCGTGAGAGGAAGCGGGAGAGGGCGGCAGGCGCCGATGGGTTGCGCAAAGGGAAATATCCCCGGCGCACTCAATAGTTTAGCACAAGGGCCCTTCTTGCAATTTTATGTTGTAATGTTTATTTCCCTAAGGCATGTTAGGTTTAGTCCGGTATACTCGGTAGAGTGAGCTGTACATGCCATTGCAATTTAGTAGATTCTTATTTCTGCCCAACTATCGTATTTTCTTATATTCTAGCGACGAGGGTCTCACTTTCTTCGATTACGAGTCTCAACCTTTACTGCCCGACTCATTTGCTACGATGCATTATTCCAGAGTATGCTAGTCTGTGTATCAAAGATGAAATCTGGTACATCCCTTCATACAGGGAATCACTTCAAATCTGGTACATGATATTTCACGGCCTTCCGAAAAAAGTCTCAAGTTTTATCGTTTGTAAAACTTAGGGGTATTGCGCTTGACAAATTTATAACTAACGCCAGTTGTAAGTTAAATATTTTCGTACAACAGGGTACAATATATGTTCAACAGTAAATCTGATAAATTCTTCATGGTAAATAACATCAACCATGATATTTCACGGCCTTCCGAAAACGCTTAATTGTTCCGTACAAGAGAGGCTTGTTTTCATCGTTTCGTTTATCAAACTGCGATCATTTCCACATTTTTTCCCAAAAAAGGGCCATGTAACAATTAAGCGTGGTGGCAATATTTTTTTCACAAATTAATCTCCTATTTTACTTAATTTCGCCGTACTGTACGACTACTACTAGTAATCGTCATACGGTTGCACATTAACTAGTAATCGCCATGCGGTACGGCGATTACTAGTAATCGCCATCTTGATGCGGCGATTAATACCCATTATACCGTTTACTGCACTGTTAGTGCGGCAACGGGGTAATTAGGGAGTAGTCGCCGAGCCGTTTGGCGAAAATAGGGTATTCGTCGAACCGTACGGCGAAAATAGTGTATTCGTCCAACGGTGTGGCGAATATATATTATTTCTGCAATTTTTTAGGCTTGCGTATTAAATCCGTAATTCCATTAAAAAATGTATTATTTAAAAAAAAAATTCCTTCGTCCATAGACGCAGACTTAGAATTTGGGGCATTTTTTTTACACTCGTTTTATTCTCTGATAAGCTATCTGCATTTTTTATTATTATTATCAGTCAGTAATATGTGTGTCGGTATCAAGAAGTTCGATCCAACCAAGCGCCCCATTGAATTTGTCAGACAAGATTGGGCAAATAGTCGAGTAAAACAATATATACCGATAGTAAACTAGGTAGGTAGGTACTCCAGTCGATATCATGCCGAATCCAAATGAATCGCCCTCTTTCAGTAGAATATATAGATCATGGGAGTGCTAGCTGTTGGAGATACCCATATAAAACTAGTGTTCATTTTTCCAACAGGATATCGAGATTTCACATCACTCCGAGGTTCAGATGAACTCATATTTTGCTTATTACATGCTTGAGTTTCTGTCAGGGGATCAAGTAGTGGTTCAAAATGGGTGGCTGCCTACTCATGTCGTAAGAAGGTGGCGTTTTGCTTACATACTGGTACTATGAACTAGGAAAGAATATACAGGAGAACCAGACTGTAATTAACATCGCTTCTCGTAAAGCGACTTTGATTGGTACATGCATCTTTCTTCAGTCGTTGGTTGCAACTTGGTCAAGTCATCCTGGGCACCGTGATGCTGTAGGATCGATATATACTAATATAGCAATCAGAGGGGAGTGAATAATTGCGCGGAAGCTAAAATAAACTTTTTAGTGATTACATTCGCTAGATCTATCCGTAACCTCTAAATGAGTTAGATCTAAAATTATTTCTACTCAACCATAATTTACTGCAAAAAAAATTAAACAACAAAATAATTTCTACTCTACCTACATCTAACTACATTCGCTATATCTATCCAATTACATTCCTAAGAAATGAATGTATATATATGGACGTACTTGTATCTATACAAAATATCTATATTCGCTAGATCTATCCGTAACCTCTAAATGTAGTTAGATCTAAAATTATTACTACTCTACCATAATTTACAGCTACAAAAATTAAACAACAAACAATTACGTGAAACTCGTTGCGCAGTCCGTTCTCAGCTTTTTTCTCTCCTCCCTCCTTCTCTTTTTCTTTCTCTGCTGGCTTCTCTGTTTCTTTCTCTGTTTAGAAACTCGGCTGTCTCAATGAGCACAGCGCCGCGCGGTACGTTTTTTATTATCACTCTTTATCGCCTGATCAACGAGCGACAGAAGCCCGCACACGCCCTGTCGCCCGTTCATCGGGCGATTTTTATATTGTCGCCTGTTCATCGGGTGACAGAGACTCCAACAGCCTCCTTCGCCCGTTGGTTTGGCGATATGCTTGTGTCGCCCAACCAATGTGCGAGAAGTGTATATTTCTGTAATTTTTTCCCCGGCGTATATTTTTGAAATTATTAATAAAAATTGTATTATTAAAAAAAATTCGTTCTTTTGTGCCGCCACCGCTCCACTCTTTTCTTTTTTTCCGTTCTTTCCGTAGGTCTCCAGCAGCAAATCCTTTTATAATTCTCTTAATCTAACTTCTTATCTCTAATCTTATACATACATATATATACACCTAGCCTAATTAACATGATCCAATACATACACACAGAAAGACCAAAACACACACATGCACGCGTACTGCCCACTTGTCACTCTCGTATGACTCGCTCGCTCACGGCCCACCCGCCACTATCGCATGGCTCGCTCGCTGCATAGCACGCTGGCTGCTACACTGTGTCATCCATCCGTGTAGATCTCTTTGCATTCTGTCTCGCTGCACCAGCGACCATCGCGTGCTACGCCTGGGCAACGCGTCACCTGCACGGATTTTCTCCGACCTGTAGTGTACGTCGCATATACACCTGCTTTATGTCTTTACACCTGTGCTACATCTCCTATAACAAATAAAAACAAACACACATAATACCTTGTTCTTCCTTCTATAATAAATATTGTAATCGATCACATACATCACATTTAATTAATTCTGCTCACTTCTGAACTGGGATTGATATACTGACACTTGCTTAATTCTGCTCAGTTCTGAACGATTTGTGTTTCCTGTCCCATATAGCTCGAACATCACATGTTGTTCTAATAGCTTGTCTGTGACTCCTGATTGGAATCAATTACATTTGGAGTGAAGACTAGAAGTAGATCCACACAAAAATTAGAAGACTTTGCAGCTGCATTTTTCATTAATTTCACTCATTTCTTTTCTCATCCAACAGCCAAGGAGTACCTCTACGACAGGGTATGCATCCAAACCAAAGGAGAAATGGAAGGATGAATGGCAGTCAACCACATAAATTTTGGAAGATTATTTGTTTTGTACATAGCCAAAACCAATCCACTTGGCATTGTATTGTTCAGAAGTGACTAGTGGTGACAGAGATGGACGTACATCGAGGAAGCAGAAAGTTTCCAAGGTTTAACGCTACCATTAGATTGGGGGCCCTGATGTAAGTTCAGATTTCTTATCCACGTAACCGTGACTTGTCAACAACTCTAAAAATTATTAAAACACAGCACCAAAAATTTTAGAACAATTTTCTCTTTATTTCTCTCTTATTTTTTTGCTTACAGACTTAACACTCCACCTCTATATTTATACTAAAACCATAACCCAAATAATAGAATAGGACTCTACTTCCTTGTCCTAATCCATCTTCTATTTCCTTCTTACTCTACCATTTATTCTAGTTGGACTCAACCAAAACTCTAACTAGTTACAAGATTATTTTGTAACAAAAATATGTACACGGGCTTTGAAATTGAAACTCAAAAGGCATAATTTTTTTTGTATGCGAATAAGATCGTTGTTTTCGGTTTCAACCATTAATTTGTTTCTAAAGATCAAGACGCATCAAAAGAAGATGAATTGGTGTTGTTTTATTAATTCTAAAAATTAATAAAATAATGATCAAACTGAGAGGATCAATCAAGAATAATCAATCTAATACTATGAAAGAAAACTAAATTAAATACGTAAACTAGAAAGCAATTGTACGTAAATAATAATTAGTATATTAGAATCCATACTCACATATTTCTCTCAAAAAACACGTGCAAAAATCTCTTTACATAAAATCATCTCTCAAATAATCTCTAAAAATTTTCTCAATTTTTCCTTATTATCTCTTCCGTCACCTTTTCTTTTCTTTTCTCTCTCTTCTCTTCTTTTCTTCTCTCTGTTGCTTTCCTGTGTGTTGCTTTCCTGTGTCGCTGGCTGCCGATGGAATCAAAAGCCGGACGTGTTGGCTCCTGCTGCTGCTTGCTCTCCTGTTGCGCCGTACTAAGCCTTGCGTGCGCACGTCTCCTCGCCGGTTTTTTGTGCCGCCGCCGCTCCACTCTTTTCTTTTGCGCGCCGGCTCCGCTCTTTTTTGCGTAGGTCTCCAGCCGCAAATCCTTTTATAGTTCTCTTAATCTAACTTCTTATCTCTATCTAACTTCTTATCTCTAATCTTATACATACATGTATATATGCACCTAATTATCCTAATTAACATGATCCAATACATACACACAAAAAGACCAAAACTCACATATGCACGCATACGACCCACCTACCACTCTCGTGTGACTCACTCGCTCACAGCCCACCTACTGCTCTTGCATGACACGCTTGCTGCATAGCCCGCTGGCCGCTATACTGTGTCGTCCATCCGTATAGATCTCTTCGTGATTTCGTCTTCTTATGATCGCTCGCGCTAAAAACGTGAAGCAGGGTTTTCAGCCTCGAACATACAAGACAAACACCGAGTTTGCAAGGCATGCCAGTCAATTTGACCTGGAATTGACAAGGTAGAGATTATAAGCGATCAAAGCCGATAAAATGAAGGTTATCGGCTTAACGCTAGTCGGCTAAAAACCGATCAGGAGGTAATGATCAACCTGGCGGTTAATCCGGATACAAGGCAAAATCGGCTTTGAGAAGGCGATGCGCAACAAAACAAAGCAGATCGAACCTGGGGCGAAATCGGCCAAAAACCAACAATCGGCGATGCGCAACTCTGTTGATTTCGTCGACTTACAGAGAAGTGTTTGTAAATCTAAAACGACGTAAAAAGGAACTGTAAAGAGTAGATGTATGTTGTGTTGGATTGATTCTTCTGATTGCCCCACGGCCCGTCCCTTTTATAGTGCTCTAGCCGATCCGAGTTACACATGGATACGGCAGCTATATCCGTATCGGTCCTTGATTCGATTACCTTTCCTTGTTAGAAACGGTTTCTCTTTCCGATTCCCTTGACACCGGCTTTATCTTTTCCATAAAAAACATTTATATCCAAATTAGACCGATTTTACCATAAGCGCCGAATTTTGGTGCAAACATATGCCCCCCGTTTTTGGAAGATAACTTGTTATTTTTCAAAAACTCTATCGGCTTTACGTCCATATCGGCTTTATGAGAGGATCTTTCTTGAAAACCACCCCATTAACTGCGCCATAATAATCTCGGTGCGCTTTAAATGCAGAAACTGTTCCCGTCTGTTCACCTTTTTATTACCGTAGTATAAATATGGGGTCCCCCCACGGTCATTCGCACGCCTTCAAGCTCTCGGATCATCGATCATCGGCTTCCTTCGTCCTGCTTTGTCCTCCTCTGAAACTGGCTGAAATGGATCCTTCGTAGGTATTCATCCCGATTCCCCATAGTATCGATCAATTTTATCTTGGGCCGGTAGGTACCATGCAAACCGATACGGTAATCAATGACGAGATCCCTAGGCTCCCATTGTCGGCTGCCGGATATAACGTTTCTGAGTGGGGGAAAAGCTTTAGGGCCTGGCCTACGCCTTTGAAGGGGTGGAGATCTTGGTTTATAAGGGTATCGGCTCAAAAGAGGGTAGAGTGGGAGAGGATGGGAATAGCCGAGTCCCTTTCTTTGAGTCTAGCCGATCCCGAGGCCAATGAACCCCTTGTTGTCGTGGCCTGTTACTTTTGGTCGGATTCCTTTAATGCATTCCTTTTCCCGTCTGGCCCGATAGGCCCAACTTTGCTTGACGTGGCCCAACTGTGCTGTCTTAGACCAGATGGGGATCAGCTGTCGGCTTTTAGTGGTAAACCCAATTTTAAGTTAATCCAGAAGAAGGGTGAGGGTTGGCATAAGTACATCCAGAACAACAACAAGGTCAACGGTCCAGATTTGGCCAAGAGCATGTCGCTTTTCTCAACCTTTGATTGGACCGATACCTATTTTGTGGAGCTTCCCTTGGTCCTACCCAATCTTTTCAGCTGATAGCAGAGCGCTTAGTGGAGGGTCATCGGCTTGCTCTTGGCAAGATGTTTCTAGGTGCGGTGTATTAGATGATGTATGTAATACGTAGCCGACTCTTTTCCGGCTTTGCCAAATTTGTTATCAGCAATATAGGGGGACCCTTATGGTTTGTCCAGGTCTGGCTTTATTGTATGTTTAGCCGGTCTATTCTGTCTGAGCCCTCGGGGAGCCTAACCTTCCCCAGAGAAGATTACCCAGAGCACGTAGTTCCCCAGTATAGAGATAGCCGATCTTACGGGGAGAGATTTATCATGTCCTCCGCGGGCGAGTTGAAAATGGAACCAGTAGGCTTGCACAAATACCTCAATTTCTTCCTGACCTTCGATAGAACTACCTTTAATCAGCAGGACTTCTTCCGCTATACCGATGTAGCCGACTGTCCATACCCTTCCTTTCTCCACTTAGATGCCGACAGTTCTTTGATGCCCCAGTCTACCTTGGACTTGTATAGAATTATCATCTCCCCTTGCATCATTCATGTCGGCTTGAATACCCGTAACCGAACATTTCAGCCATCCTACGAATTCTATCACCCTTCGGTTTATGCCCGTCAACTGGGTTTCGGGCAGACCATCCCTTCTTTTCCTTTGTTATCCTGCGTTGAGCCCCGATCTCGGGTGACCAACAGTATTGCCGCGGAAATTGTGCTTGAAGTAGCCGACGGACTACAGGTCTTCTCGACGCCACGCTTTATCCTCAACTCCCGTCGGTCGGCTACTTTCTCGCGGTGGTGGTCTAAAATATCAGGAGTGCTTTACGCCTGACTTTTTGCTCAGTCGACTTGGATGGATCTGACAAATAATCCCTTATTTCCGTTCTCCAATCGACAGGATGGGCGCACATGATCGTCCAATGGTTTAGCTCGATTGGTTCCTGTCGGCTTTTATTCTTATATCCCGATGCACATTGTGCCAGTAGGTTCGCCTTGTCATTGGCCTCTCTAGGGATATGTTCTATGGAGAACGTTGTAAACGTCTCAATAATTTGGAGGCATTGATGCAAATATTGAGCTAGCGTATCGTCGTTGCATCGGTATTCCCCTTTGACCTGTTGTACAATTAACATTAAATCCCCGAAGGTCTCGGCATCCTTTACCCCGATGCTATCCAGCAATTGTAGCCCTCTTAGCAGTGCTTCATACTCTGCTTGATTGTTAGAGCATCGGCTATTTAGCCGATACATGAACTCAAAGTCCTGTTTGTTAGGTGAGACTAACACTATGCCGATGCCTTCACCCTCTTGGTAAACGGATCCGTCAAAGTACAATTGCCAAGGAGTCACACTGGCCGCCCCGGTTAATGTAGCACTCCCTGTAATGAAATAGGCCACAGCCTGTCCTTTTACAGATTTAGTCGATTCGTATATCAAGTCGAACTTGGTTAAGGCATATGCCCACTTACCAAGTCGACCTCGCAAAATTGGTGCGGATAGTATGTATTTAATCACGTCGGTCTTGCAAGCTATAACGCATTTTGATACTAAGATGTAATGTCTTAACTTGGTGCAAGCAAAGTATAAAGATAGACATAATTTTTCCACCGAGGGGTACCTGATTTCTACATCCAAAAGTCGTCGGCTTAAGTAAAATATGGCTTGTTCCTTTCCATCGGCTTCCTATGTCAGAACTGCCCCTATCGTATCTCCTTCAGCCGATATGTACAATTTGAAAGGTATGCCATTTTTCGGGGCGACCAATACTGGTGGATTCATCAGATAACTTTTTACATTATCGAAAGCTCTTTGTTGATCGGCTCCCCATTCAAATTCTTGGTCGTCTTTTATTTTCAACAGTGGGGTAAAGGCACGAATACGTCCGGATAGGTTTGAAATAAAGCGTCGCAAGTAATTGATTTTGCCTATCAATACTTGTAACTCTTTTTTATTCGTTGGCGGTTTGGTATCGGCTATAGCCTTTACTTTTGCTTGGTTTACTTCAATCCCTTTTTCATGCACCGTAAACCCAAGAAATTGGCCAGCCGATACTCCAAAAGCGCATTTGAGTGGATTCATTTTCAATCCGTGTGCCTTTGTGTTTTCGAACACCTTTTCCAAATCGGCTAAGTGTTGCTAGTCTTCTTTGGATTTTACTACCACGTCGTCAATGTAGATTTCCACAGTATGGCCGATCAAATTATGGAAAATATGGTTCATAGCGCGTTGATAAGTGGCACTGGCATTTTTTAACCCGAACATCATAACAGTCCATTCGTAAAGCCCTAAAGCCCCTGGGCATCTGAAGGCTGTTTTGGGTATATCGGCTTTTGCCATGAATATTTGATTGTATCCGGCATTTCCATCCAAAAAACTTATGATTTTGTTTCCAGATGCAGCATCGATGAGCATATCGGCTATAGGCATCGGATATTTGTCTTTCGGTGTGGCTTTGTTTGAATCTCTAAAATCAACACACACCCGGAGCTTGCCGTTTTTCTTTTTTACGGGGATGATATTTGAGACCCACTCAGCATATCGGCAAGACCTGATAAACTTTGCTTCAAGTAATCGTCCTACCTCTTCTTTTATGGCATCGTATAGTGTAGGGTTAAATAGCCTCGGGTACTGTTTGAATGGACGATACCCGGTTTTTATAGGTAGCCGGTGTTCGACCAGTCATCGGCTTAAACCTGGCATTTCATAGTATTCCCATGCAAAGCAATCTCTATATTTTCTTAGTATCTCGACCAACTTTGCTTTGTAGTTGGGCTCTAATTCACCACTTACAAACGTTGGTCTTTTCCTATCACCTTCTCCGATGTCGACTTCCTCGAGCAAATCAGCAGATGTAAAACCTTGCCCTCCTCTCTCTTCCTCGAAATCTTCAATAGCCTCAAGGTTTGGGAAACACCCCGGATTTTCAGAAGATGACCAAGGCACTGTCTGGTTTGGGAGAAGAATAGTAGTACCTAATCGAGATGAAATCAAGGAGGTGGTCTTGAAGGAAGCTCATGATTCGGTGTATTCCATTCATCCGGGAGGAACCAAGATGTATGCCGATTTGAAAGGGAAATATTGGTGGGCCAATATGAAGAAAGAGGTCGCCGATTTGTGGCACGTTGTGATGTGTGCCAGTTGGTAAAAGCAGAGCATCAGAGACCCGCCGGTTTATTGCAGCCTTTGCAAGTGCCTGTCTGGAAATGGGAAGAAATCGGAATGGATTTTATAACCGGACTTCCCAAAACTAAATCCGGTTATGATTCTATCTGGGTTATAGTGGATCGGTTGACTAAAGTGGCCCACTTTATCCCAGTGAAGACGACTTATGCCGGTGATAAGCTGGCCGAGTTGTATATGGCCAAGATTGTATGTTTACACGGTGTGCCGAAGAAGATCGTGTCCGATCGAGGTTCCCAGTTCACCTCAAGGTTCTGACAGAAATTGCATGAGGTATTGGGCACAAATATGAACTTCAGTACTGCTTACCATCCCCAGACCGATGGACAGACGGAAAGGATAAATCAAATCCTAGAAGACATGTTGAGAGCCTGTGCTCTAACGTATAAAGGCTCCTGGGATCAAAATTTGCCCTATGCTGAGTTTTCCTATAACAATAGTTATCAAGCCAGTCTGAAGATGGCACCGTTTGAAGCTTTGTATGGAAGAAAATGCAGGACACCCTTGTATTGGAAAGAGACCGAAGGTGGGCAAATAATCGGACCGGATATTCTAAAAGAAGCTGAAGAGCAAGTCAGACAGATCCGTGCAAATCTGAAGACAGCCCAGTGAAGACAGAAGAGCTATGCTGATAATCGACGGCGGGAATTAAGCTTTGTACCTGGTGATCATGTATATTTGAAGGTATCACCGTTGAAAGGAATGAAGCGGTTTCGAGTCAGTGGAAAGTTAGCACCCCGCTACATCGGACCATTCCCAGTGGTTGCCAGAAAAGGGGAAGTGACTTACAAGTTGGAGTTGCCTCCACAGCTGTCAGGAGTGCACGATGTCTTTCATGTGTCTCAGCTGAAGAAGTGTCTCAGAGTACCCGAGCATCAGATGCCGTTGGAGGAAATGGAGCTGAAAGAAGATTTGTCGTATCCGGAGTACCCAGTCAAGATTTTGGATGAAGCCGAGCGTCGAACTCGCAGCCGAGTGCTCAAGTTTTGCAAGGTTCAGTGGAGCAACCATTCTGAAAAGGAAGCTACCTGGGAGCGTGAAGAAGATCTTCGAGCAGAGTTTCCTAACCTCTTTCTTTCTCCGTCTGAATCTCGGGGACGAGATTCTCTCTAAGGGGGGTAGGTTTGTAACATCCTAATTTTCGCCTTCTGGAGAAAAACCTAATTTAAATAAATTAAATTCAAAACATGGAGTTTCTTTGGTGTTTATATTAAATCCAAAATCGGGATTTAATTCCCCTTCGATCGAAAAATTGGATTTTCCAGTTCCCGCTGGTACCCGAAATTTCACCCGAGTCTAAAAATGCTCCAAAAATCCTAAAACCACTTCAATTGTGTTCCAAATATTCCAAAATGATTTCAGGAATCATTCCCCGGATTTTTGGACCTCCGTTCCTATTTTATCTCGCGCGGCTTTTGTTTAATGCCTGCAATCTGTGCCCGAATATTTAATTCCACAAATTTCATCCAAATTTGGCGGAACCAATTTTATTGGATCCCAAATATTCTAAAATGGCTCTAGGAATTTTTCCGGAATTTTTAGACCATTTTTCCTAATTTTTCTCTAGGGCGGATTATTCGCGTAAAGGAGAACCAATGGGAGAATGCCACCTCACCTTGCACTGTTCATCTTCTCCATGAATCGTGCAAGCAAAAGAACAGAGAGCTCCAAGCAAAGCTCTAATGGCTAGGGCTTGATTCAAATTCTCATAACTCCCTAAAATCAACACCAAATCGCGAAGCGCCGGTTCCGTTGGATCTGTATCGTCGCCCTCTTGCCATTCCCCACCATCACTCGCCGCCAACCTCGCCGGAAACGGCCGCATTGATGAAAAACTGAAATACAATCAAATGCCATTATCTCGGCCGTTTCTACTCCAAACGGCGCACCACCACCTCCATTCTCTCCGTATAAGAATCCCCGTTCTGGGAGTGGGATCCTCCTTTCGCCTATTCCACTCTTGTGCCCGTGAGATCAAGAAAACCGAAGTTGGGTCGCCGTTTTTGGAGTTCTTCGCGTTCTTGCTTGTAGATCTCTCTCCGGTGAGCCATTATTCGTGCCACTTGATTCCTTGTGACCGTGATTGAGTCTAGAAACTAACCCTTCAATCGATTTTACGTTTCATCAAGAATTGGAGACGAATTTTGCATTTTTCTCGGTTTGGCCGGAGCTCCGTTCGTCGCGAAATTCATCGCCTCCGGTGAGATTCAACTCGATTCCTTCCTCCTATGTGTCCCTAAGGTTGTTATCTACTTGATCCATGCTTTGATTTGGTCCAAATCCATGCGAAAATCGGGCAAAAATCGGATTTTTGGAGTTGAGAGTGGCCTCTGTTCTTTTTTTTTTGGAGCTTCTGTACTTGGGCATGGGGGCCCGTGCCCACGCCGGCCGGCCGCCGCCACATGCCATGGCGGTCGCCGCCAGCGCCTGAGCCAGCTCTCGCTGCGTCTTGCGTCAGCCGGCCGCCGCCCGCCGACGACCCTCCCGCCGCCGGCCGCCCCCGGCCATGCCTCCTCCCGAACCCCAAGCTCCTCTCCCTAAGCCATGGCCAAACATAAGCATGAAGAAGGCTCCACTCAATGACAAAGGGGCCCACCTTCCATAGAGTCAAAGTTCAGAGCAGTCAACCAAGGAATATTCCAGGGAATATTCCCGATTTTCCAATTTTCCAAAATTCAAACTTCGGAAGCTCATAACTTCTCCGTCCGAACTCCGTTTGACCCCATTCAAATTTCTAAATTCATTTAAAATCAAGATCTACCTGCCAGTATTAATTTTGTAATTTTTAGATTTTATTTATTTTCTGTTATTTATTTATTTATTGTCTCGTTTTGCGAGTAGCCGAGGATTCCGACGCGACCGCCGACCCCGCCGCCGGACTTCCCACGTGCGACGACCTTCCCGCGACAGAAGGCAAGTCCCTTTGACGCATATTGAACCTACTTTTACAAACATGTTTTAAACGTTTTTATCACATGCATGCTATGATTTTAACCATATGTCAAATATAAGTACCTAGTTAATCCCAATTGCGATTTCCTCCTTTGTTATCAACATACCTATTACTTGTAACCCTAGGACAATTGTTATACCATGCTTATGCTCATATGGTATCCTTTGTTACGTAGTACGGTAGAACTGCTTAGGACCTTTTCCGCTGAAAACAACCCATGGGTGGGATTACTTAAAAAGAATGATTTCAAATATGATTTGGAAATTATAATTATGATTTTGGTACTGTTTTCTAAACTAAAAAGAAAAGGAAAAATGGCTTGGACTTGGGCGGATTGGATTGTCGGGTGGGTGCGGATGGAGCACTAGCTGTCTTGTGCAAGTACCGCCCCAAGTCGATTAAGGACCGACGCTTGTGATTGTCTGTCGGGACCCCGAATTTGCAAATCCGGACCCTCTGTGTATTCAGCACTAGTCCAGGAACGCGCTAGTGCACACAGTCTTAACATTGGTAAATATCACAATCATACCATTCGATATTATCAAAGTACTTTATTTAAATAACCAAAGTGGTTACTCGACCTTATGGCCAAGTTACAAATATATGCCTCTCAAGGCGAAACTTATTCAGAGAAAAATAATAGCAGCGGAAAATCAAATAACTTCGTGGCGCCATCCAGTATACCACAGGCAACTGACTGGGCTCGCTTCCCTAAGTAGACGGATCCTCCTGGAGTTCCTCCTCCAAAGCTGGCGTAGTCTCCTCTTCAACTGATGTTGTGTTGAGGCAAGGGTGAGTACTTGGTACTCAGCAAGTCATGCACAGAATGCAAGCTAATATACTATATGCATGGCTTGGTACAAAGGAATAGCTCAAGGTATATTTGCAGTAAACAGCATTTGAAAAGTAATATAAGTAGATTCGAAAGCAGTAGAAATAAGTAAAGCATAAATAACTCTTCAAGAAGTTTAATAAACATTTTCCCCATCCTAAACCACATTTCCATCATCTTCATTATTAAACCATCCCAACTTTCCAAATCCAAGTTATTTTTGAGAAAATCTAACCCTTGACTGTAATTCCCGAGCGATGTCCAATACCGCGGACACGGCTATTCGAATAGATTCTAAACTCTGCAGAGGTTATGCACTTTACCCACAAGATACAACAACACCACAAAGGCGAGTTCCTCGTAACAAAGTCTTTCGGAAACCTCTAACAATACAAGTGGTCCTCCCTGCTATTGCGCAAGACTAACCCTTCCTTCGCTTAAGGCGAAGTCTAGGCCAATCAACCGTTAGATGGGTACTGGCCTCACCAGACGCCCCCTGCATAACTTACACAAAGGGTGTAGTTGACCTCCCGAGGTCCCACAGTGTGCACGTTATTAGCAACTTAGTCAACTAGGTCCGTCCCATTACAGCATATGTGGTTGCACGTTAGACCCAGTTCAAAGGCTTGCAAGGTTAAGTCCTTAGGGTGACCAGGCAAGACTACCCGAAGAACCAAATCAACATCCCCTAATGCCACAACTGCCCACCTGATTACTCTTGCCACATGCCCTGGCCGAAATCGCTTATCAAACCCCGCTTGATTACCATGCACCACGTGCCATCAACATCACATGATACTTTTCCAAAACAGGTTCAAGATATCATTAAGTCAATATTAACATTTGATTGTCCAAAACCATGTCATGAGCACGTAGTGTGTCTAAGCAAAGATACTACAACGGTCTATAACCCATGTTGGCAATTTAATAATGTCCAACTAGTAATCCACAACTAGGGTGACAAGGGTCATGGCACATACTTAAATAATCAAGGTGTCATACAGCAAATTGGTACTTATCTAACCCCCATGTTTAAACAAAGTATCTTTCTAATTGAACTAGCATGCAATAGTTTAAATCAAAATAGATTTCGAAATAGGATCAACATGGTCAAAGCACAACTTGCCTTCAAAAAGTACTTGCTCTTGGTCTTGAGTTGGATCCTGAGTCAATACTTCTCCTTCGAATCCTTCCGGCACTTCAACGTCTACTCGTAAAGCGTGCAAATAGCAATACACAAATAAACAATAGGCAAAAACATCCCAAAACTCCAAATAAAATCCATAAACAGAGAGAACATAATTTTCTGGATTTTTAGGAACTGGAATCGCTCAAATCGGAGTTAAAATGCAAAAGTTACGATTTATTAAAGTTTAAATAATCAATTAAATAATATTACAGAGAAAAACTTTAGTCCAAAAATTAAATAAAATTCATATTTGAGTAGATCTGAATTTTATACAAATTTAGAAATTTGAATCACTCAAATCGGAGTTGAAACGCAAAAGTTATAAGCGTTTGAAGTTTTGAAATTTAAATCAATTATTAAACCGATTTATTAAATCATTTTCTTTTTCGGAAATTAATTATTACGTCAGCATGGACACGTGGCAGCCTCTGATTGGTTGGCTGACGTCAGCCGGTCCATGGACTTGGCCCACGCTTGGCTCGGGTCCACCGTGGACTCGGTCCACGACTCTACGTGTCGCTGACATGTGGACCCACTCGGGTGACGTCATCGCTGACGCCGGGCTATTGGTCACCACGACATGCGGGCCCTTCGACACGCCGGGCGTGTCAGCGTCACACGCACGCACGCGTGGACGGCGTTGACCGCGTCGGTCCAACTTCCCGACACGTGGCGCAATCTCGACCGTTGATTTGAAATTCAACGGCCGCGATTAGATCCAGGGTTAACGTGTTGAATCTACTCGATGATCGTGAGCCGTTCGATCTAGATCGGACGGTCCAGATCTAATCCTATAATAATCACTACTACGGCACGTGGCGATTGTGAACCGTTGGATCTTGATCCAACGGTCCAGATCTAATCGGGTTTGGAACACGTGAACTCACCTCAACCGCACGATCAAGATCGGACGGTCCACAGAGTTCGCGAGGGCGATGGCGACGCGGCGGAGCTGCAGCCACCGGAGACGAAGACGACGACGAGCCCGACGCGCCCGGTCGTTCGGCGAAGTGGGTGGTCTCTCGTGCGTCTCGGCGGGACTCGGATTCGGGCTCCTTCTCGGCGAAGACGACGGACGGGCGGCGAGACGGGCAAAAACCGCAGCGGTCACTTCCTCCAACTACGGCGAGCTCGCACGGCAAACGACGGCGCTCAGGCGTAGATGGCTCGGGAAACGGTGCGCAAGGATGAGGGCAACCTCGGGCGTGACTGTGGCTTTAAATAGCCTCTGCTCGTGCCCGAGACGGAAACCTAATTCTATACGGCGGGCGGCGCGCATGAGTCCGGCCGGACTCGGCGGAGACGACGACGCATACCGCCCACGTGGCACGATCAACGGCCACGATCGCGACGGGCGCGATCGATCCGGGCGAGATCTGGCTCGAACCGATGACGGCGGATCTCACCGCTGGATCTTGATCCGACGGTTGGGATTGATTAGGGTTGGGAGCCGGTTTGGTCGAGTCAATCGCTCGGTCGGGTTCGAGTCCGACTGGTTCCGACTTCGATCGGATGAACAAGATTTCGACCGAGTTGAATTTCCAGCGATTTAATATTTAAAATAATTCCCAGAATTCATTTAATTCATTTAAAAATAGCAAATGACTCGTAAAAACTCGGAAAAATTCTGGAAAATATTTTGGATCATTTTGGACTCAAATAAAATATTTCCAACAAAATTTTATTTGCAAAATTAAATTCTTTAATTATTTCAAAATGGAATAAATTCAAATAAATTCCAAATAAATCCAAATAAATTCCAGAAAATTCCAAAAATTCACCAAAGTGCCAAATCACACATGAATTTAAGAAAAGCAAAATTTTGGGGTGTTACATTGTCCATTCTAAGCATAACCGTACTACCACATGTCTATAATGGTACGACCTGGTCAATTAATTTGTAGAAGCCTAATTTAGACTCACCACTCGGTTGAATGTGAGTGCCGGATAGAGGCATTGTCGTTTTTCTCACACGGCGCAAGAGGGGGCTTCTGTACTGGGCGGATGGAACCCTAACAGCGGTGAAACCTCAGCGGGTGGGTCGAGTTAGGTATATACATTGTAACGGCCTTGTTAGGATATCCCTGCCGACACACCCAAGGAAGTGTGTTAATTGCATGGCATCAAGGGTATATCTTGTCTTGTGGGTAAAGTTGTACACCTCTGCAGAGTTAAATCTATTCGAATAGCCGTGCCTACGGTCAAGGGCAAAGCGAAGAATGCTTTCATATTGGTAGACTTTGATTTTGGTTTTAAAAACTGAAAAGTGTTTTGTTTTGGGATTCGGGAGTGGTTAGAACTCTCGGATGTTGTTTGGCGGATAGAGCCAACCAGGTGGATAGAACCTGTTTTATACTTGACGGATGGAGTCATATGATTAACCTTGATCTTTTAAAAGTTGGCGGATAGAACCTTTATTTTAGTGATGGTGGATAGAACCTCACTGCAATATTAAATAATTCAATTATTAAAAAGAATTGTTAAAAGTGGCTTTGTGAAACTTATTACTTAAGTATGATTTAATAAAATATGGCTTTGTGCAAATGAACCCTATTAAGCTTCCTTTGGAAAGCCCACATGACATACTTTCCCCGACTTGCTGAGTACTTTTGTACTCACGAGCTACATCAACATTGTCATCATCAGAGAATTTTCAAGACGCAGCCGAGGAGGGCGAGTTCTTCCAGGAGGAGTACGAGGAGGATTGCCAGGATAGCTAGTTGCGTTTCTAGTCGTCGCCTATGGCGTTTTGGTGTTCACTTGTTCTTTCTGTCGTTTTTCGCTGCTTTGTCTCCGGTCTTTGGACCGAGTATTGTAATAAGTGGCCATGTGGCCCATACTTGAATATTTATGTTACAATTTTCGTTATGTTCGGCAATGAAGTATCACTGTGACTGTGTGTACTAGCTACTGATCTGGGACTAGTACGGAAATGCACAGGAGATTTCGGATAGCTGATCCGGGGTCTCACAGCACGTTTGAAATATAAGTGAACTGTTCATCTTTTCTTATCAACTTAAGTTTTTGGATAAATTGGCTGGTGCATGCAACTAAATATGGTATCTGAGCTAAGTTTTTGAGTTCAAGACCCGGCTGATGCAATTAACAAATAATAATTGCAGCTCACTTCTATTCCACGCTTTAAAGCCTGAGGGAGCCAATTGGTTGGCGCATGCAACTCAATACCGGCTACTCCGCTCAACTATTTGTTCACTCCTGTCGTCGTCGTATTTTTAGCAGTGGTAATTGGTTAGTGTATCCATCTCAAGACTCGCTCAACCCAATGATTCGTTCATATGAGGACAAGTCATAATTGTGGACATCCTTTGTAGCAATTGCTTGATTTCCTACATATGTCGCCATCGATCAATTGATGCGATGGATATCATGTCAGGTCAAGATTAACCTTGATTCTAAATTTCCTAGTAGCAGCGCTGTCCCTTTTCGGGGAATTTTATTAGCTAGTGGTGGAACTCTCATTGAATCGTACGCACGTTGTATATAAGGCTTTAGACTGAATTTTATTGGTTAGCCAACACATGCCAAGTATTACATGTAAAATTTGCGATTGCAAGACTATTAAATTGGCTACGAAGGTTATTCCTTTTATGACTAAGTAGACTTTTGGACATATTACACTAGCTGTCATTTCTAAGCTAGGAGAGCAAACTATCATTGGATTTTCTAGAGGGAAAATGGCAATCCTCACTTGCCCACAAAGCGACAAGCAATAAAAGAATACGATACTCTAGAATCAAATAATATTGAGATCGGTACAGAATTTACAAGAAACATATCAACAATCATGTCTGGAGTGTCTTGGGCTTCCTCGGCCGTGATGTTGTTCATGTGCCCTTTCACAACCTTTGATGGCCTCCTGGGGGTTGGTGCAGAGGTTGCAGCATTTGGCCTGAGTGTTGCTCATAGCTACTTCTTGAGACATTTATTGGCATAATGTTCTATCTCATGGCAAAAGAGAAGACTTCAGCTGTAGCTTGTGAAGTCTTCTGACCCTGGCGAAGGCCGGAGGTTGGGGTTGGCAGCACTTTGAGGCATCATTGGTGTTTTCGGAGAGGATCAGGAGGGTGACTGAGATATGGCACGCTGCGGAATTGGGGAATTTTATTAATTAGCTATTGTTGTAACTCCCATTCACTTGTATACACGTTGTATTAGAGCATCTCCAGCAGAGTCCCTAAACCAGCCCTTAAACTTTAAAATAAGGAGTGTAGTAAAAAAAACAGATCCAGTAGAGCCCCAACTCAAACCCCTAAAATTAGGGCCCCCCTAAATTTGCCTCCTCAGCCCCAATTCCCAGGGAGTCCCAACTCAAGCCCCTAAAATTAGAAAACCCCTAAATTTGCCTCCTCAGCCCCAATTCCCAGAGACACGAGTACATCCCCTATTATTGAAGACAGAGAAATACATGAGAGGCTTCGAGATGATCATATTGAACATTTGTGAGCAATTCACAGTGCTTCGTAGTTTGATTCATTGTTCGGAGTTTCTATTTATCTATTTATCATGTTTTGAAAAATTTAAATTTGAAATATCATGTTTTTAAATTGTAAATGTTAATATGCTTATGTTTTATGTATTACAAATATTTTTGATTGAATTTTAGTGGTGTCAAATGAAGATTATACATAGTAGATATGTCAAAATAGGAGAAAAAGTAAAATAGGGGCTGAGATTTAGGATCATTCTTTGGACTTGTGCTCAAAATGTAACCCCAAAATATAGTGGGTCCCTAAATCCAAAGTAGGGACCCGCTTTAGGACCTTCTTTGAGATGCACTAATCCAAAGAGTTATTAGTATATTGCCGACCAAGATAATCGCTCAGATCGCTTTTTTAAATGTCCATCGTCTTGTCTTATCGCTTGTCACTTCGTCGCAAAATTTGTTGCCAGTGATTAATCCTTACCATCGTGAAAGATTCGGACTACACCAGAAATAATACTGTCGACTATATGAGAAAAATACTGAAGACCATAACCGTCGGCCATTCGCAAATAACCGTTTGGGAGAACTGTAAATTTGTCAATTACTAGTTACATGCCTGTGCGTTGCTACGAACAGTGGCGGAATTGGACCCATGGCAGGCCGGGCTTCAGCCCTGGGCTTAGAAATTAGTACAGTGTATAGCCCAGGTATATCTAGCCCAGTCTGGGTCATAAAAATTATCTTTAGTCCATACTATTTTGGCCCAAACAAACAATGCAGACCCAGTCCAAAGAAAACCCTAGACTAGAACCCACTCCCAGCCGCCAGCGCCATCACGCCACCAAAGACAAAGCCGCATGACCACCGACCTCCCACCACTCCGCCTCGCGTCTCAGAGCTCAGGGCAGACTGCCACCGCCACTACCGCCAGAGCCAGGGCTGGATCGGCCATGGCTCCGCTCAGGCCTCGGCGCGGCTCGCTCGCCTCGCTCCGGCCTCGGCCTCGACGCAGCCTCCGCCTCCGACAAGTCGGCCTCCGCTCGCTTCCGCCTCGGCCTCGGCAGCCTTCCGAGCTCCGCCTCCGGCCGCTGGCGTCGGACGCGATCTCGCTGATCTCGGCGCCTTTCTCGCCTCGGGCTCTTCTTCGGCCTCGGCCGCCACGCCACGCCCGCCCGCACGCCACAGCGCCGTCCCTCCAGGCTCCAGTCGGCAGTCCTCTCTGTCTCTGGCTCTCTCGGTAAGTTTGTTGGTACTAAAGCTAACAGAAACAGCGTATGGAATTGGAATGCATATTATTTCCATTGTGTGATTGTGTCCTCTTAGAACTTTAAAAGTCACAAAGTACAGTTATGAAAATCTTCTCAATGAATGAATAATACTCCGTAGACAGTCTCCAGTAATACAGCTTAAACAAGATCTAGATTTTGATCCGCTAATGTGTATTGTATTTGTATATTTGTATTTGTGAAATGTGATGCAAGTTTGATGTATATTTGCAAATTTGCATTAGGAATTACTTGTTATGAATTGTGCATAGGAATTGTACCTTAGGAATTGTACATCTGCGGAACTCATGGCATGGTATGCTATATTGAGCGTGACATATTTGCAAGTATTAAAGATGAAAAGATTTTACAACGTTTTCAAGGGATGAGATCACGTAAGAGACAATTATCTGTTGCTAGCGGTAAGTTCAATTCTTGCAAATTTAAAGTCATGTCTTTTGCATTTGTATACATCGGCGTTTTCATTTACTTTGTGTCTTTGTATGTGTCTTCATAGGTTCTGGTTCTTGTCCTAACATTGATGAAGAGATGACAAGCTAGGTTGGGACAAATCTTTGTTATTGAGGTACTAATTTTTTTTTATGCTGTATTGTTTTGCCATATTTTTTTTTGTTTAAGTGTTATGTCAACAATGTATTTGTATTGAACTATTGTCGTACCGTATTGTGGAAAAAAATTGCTATTAGTTATATGCTTAAAAGTTTAGCCCGAGGCTTGCAAGTTTTCTGGTTCCGCCACTGGCTACGAAAAACAAAATTGATAACGAAAAATAAAGATTAAAAAATAAAAAAATTTATTTCATAAAATTAAACATCTATCTTTAACGCTTCGTTTCTTGCGAAAGCTGGCTAATTAAAGCAAAGCGTTCTTCTGCGTAGCAATTAAGTTAAGCGAGCAATTAAACGGCAATTAATGACGTAGGAAGAACGGACCACTGCCACCAAATGCTGCTTTAGAATAGTAGAGATGATATATAGCAACGTGGGTAATATATATCATTTTCGTTAAAGAGCATGGATCAATAGGTCAATGTTCAAAGTGGTTGGCTACTCGTGTAGTAGCAGGACATTAATATTATTTTTTTGCTTCCACACTACAAAGTAGTACCATCCACTTGCAAGGGAGACAAACGAGTTGAACAAGGACGCACGCACGTGGCCAGCTTCGACATAGTGTGCATGATGCAATGCTTACATTATCCAGTACTAAACTACTGCTTAACAAGCTTCAATTTTGTTTCATTGAGAGAGCGAGAGAGAGAGAGAGAGCGAGAGAGAGAGAGATGAGGTGTTGCGGCAGGAGCAGCGTCCATGGGCAGTTCCTGTGGCTGGTGCTTGCGTGCTCATGGATGGCTGCTCAGGCTCAGCGATCACCAAGAACTGATCCAATCGAAGGTACGCAATTACATACGCGCTGCTGGATGTTAGTGTAGCTGTCTTCTTCTTCAGCAGCAGTCAAGAGATGGCAATAGTCCGATCCATCTAAATTACATACGCAATTACATACGCGCTGTTGGATCTTTTGATTCTAAATTTCCTAGTCAGCACTAGAGAGCCAAGACTGCCGGCTTTAATTGGAGCAAGAGATTCAGATCCATCTAGGGATGGCAATAGTCCGATCCCTGTATGAATGAATTTGCGTATGTACATATGCAGCGGCGGCGCTGAACACGATCCTGCGAAGATGGGGCAAGAAGGCGGCGCCGTCGTGGAACATCAGCGGCGAGCTCTGCAGCGGCGTCGCCATCGACGACACCGACATCGACAACAACCCCACCGTCAACCCGGGGATCAAGTGCGACTGCTCCTTCAACAGCAGCACCGTCTGCCACATCACCAATCTGTACGTACGCCTTACCTCTCTCAGCTGCACACCAGCTGTTTGACGCAATGCCGGAAAGAGGCCATGTCGTCCCAAGAAACGGTTGGTGTGCAAGCATGGTATGGTCTGAGACCAAGTGCTGTTAATTTGATTCTGGAAACTTGCAAGATCACCCATTAATTAAGTTCAGCAAAAGCATATGCTGCTGCTTAGTATACTTATAGTTACATATACTCATGCTACTCAAGATTTACCCCTTTAACTTATTGTTCTGCTTTTTGTTCATGCAGGAAAGTATATGCTCTAGATGTGATCGGTCAGATTCCAGCGGAACTGCAAAATCTTACTTACTTGACAAATCTGTAAGAACTATTTCCATCATGAAGTTTCAGAGCTAAAGGACACCTACTTAAACTATTATCAAAGCTTATATCACAAGATGCAGTTTCCCTAGTTAGAGAAGGAGTGAGTAGTCTTACAGCTATATGTTGGAAGGGGAGCACGGTGAGACCCTCCCTTTTATGCTATAGTGCAACATAAAAAAAAAGTTCTAAAGTGCATACTGTGTTACTCCCATGATTAATAGCTAGCACGCACAAACATAATTTGAAATCACAAACATACACGATATTTTATTTCATATAATGGCGGAAGTATTGATACAATATGACCGGTGAGATCGATTAGAATACAGTAGAAGAATCAAATGTCTTGTAGTATGCCACATTAGGGGTGAAAACGGGTCAGATACGGTCGGATAGTAGGTCATCCCGTATCCTACCCTAATTATTTTTATCGGATACGGGTACGAATACGGGTAGTGAAAAATCGGGTAGGATACGGATACGGATATCGGGTATTTACGAACGGATAGAAAACGGATACGGATATTATACAGACGGGTACAATACGGATAACGGGTACGTAGTCGGATAGTACGCAAAGTCGCAAACTACCTAGAATCAAAGCAAATATACAAAACTTTGATGTGCTTGCTGGGAGCCAAGGAGGCTACCGGGTGCCATTCACACTATCTTAAAACACGGCCATGAGTCATACATTTCAAAGGGTTGAACAACTTTAAAATTCACACTTAACAAATTGATCAGCACAATGGCAACAAGCAAATTTAGTGATCAAAACAAGCATACTGCATTGAGAGGACTACGAATGACTGTCCAGTGGGGGAAAAAACATTGGGTGGACTGTCATCAGGGCATTTAGTACAAGAACAATAGTATTATGCTCACAACATAAAGAAACCGTATAACGAGGCAAAGTTGAAGATAGTGACATATAGTCCAACACACATAGTGATAGTTCAAATCATGCAAAATCAGTCCAACGCATTGACACACATATAGTCCAACACACATAGTGATATAGTCCAACACACATAGTGATAGTTCAAATCATACAAAATCAGTCCAACGCATTGACACATAGTCACCGCAATACAAGACATAATGACAGAGTTCGAATCACACAATAGTCCAATACAACACATAATGTTAGTTTTCAAATTACATAAAATAGTTCATGCATGTTTGAAGATCTCAAGTCGCGCCCTCCATCTCCGTAGCATTCATAGCATCACTTATGGTTTTAATTTCACTCTCTAAATCTGAAATTAATAGAGAACATATTAGTAGTCATCAACTGAGTCACGAAGACATATAATACAAACATAAATGAGAAAACATAGTAAAGAAAATCAAACCTTGTTCCAAAGCAAGCGTCCAATCCTTGGTACAAACCAAGGCCTCAATAATTTCAGGTTTAAGCTGGGCACGAAATGCATCAACAATGCGTCCACTTGAGCTAAATGCCGACTCCGAAGCAACCGTAGACACTTGCATTGATAACACATCACGAGCAAGGGTAGAAAGAATAGGAAAATTTGTCATTTGCCCCTTCCACCATGATAGGACATCAAATGGTACATCACTTTCATGGATCTTTACTAGGCCCTCACTCATGTACACATCCAACTCTGACATCTTCTTCTCATTACTTGCGGCTTGATACAACTCATCAAGATCAACCTCATCCTCGTCCTCATCATCCATCAATCAATCATTTGGATTAGGAACAAAATCACTCTCTTTCGAGCTAGGAGCCTTATTGGCTGATTTTGCATGGATGGTTGATGAATAGAAAGCAAAAAATTCTTTCACAACATTCATGAATTCCAACTTCTCTATCTCAGCCGTCTCATTGTCATACATCTTAGATATATACAAATCAACCATCTTATGTTTGTACCTTGGATCAAAAAATGCTCCCACTGCTAAAGCCATATTGTTCATTTCCCAGTACTTATCAAACTTCTGTCTCATAGAAAATGCCATAGTAGAAATTATGACATCACTATTCTCACACCATCTTGCAATTGCCATCTTTATCTCAGAAAATTTCCGAAAGAAATGATTTGCAGTAGGATATGAAGTGCCAGAGAAAAGTAATGTCACATCATAAAACTTTTTCAAACACTTGCTAATATTTGTTGCATTCAACCAATCCTCATCTGAAGGAGTGATATGACCATATATGTTCTTATCTTTTTTAGCAAGGTGATCAAAAGCATCCTTGTAATAAATGGCATCTCTAACCATAATATATGTAGAGTTCCATCTTGTGGCAACATCCAAGGAAAGGGCTTTTGTTGTGTCTAGATCACATTCTTTACCACACTTCTCAAATGCCTCCAATTGTTGAGGTGATCTTTTTATAATTGTTATACATTGTCTAATGTTTCCAATGGTATTTCCAATTATTGCTAACCCATCTCTAGCAACAAGATTTAATATATGATTTGCACATCTAACATGGAAGAATTTTCCATCACATACAAGTAAGCCTTTAGCATTGTCAATGATTATATCAACTGCAACTTTGTTTGAAGCAGCATTGTCCAAAGAAAGAGCAAACATTTTCTTATCGAGATTCCAATTCAACACATTTGAAAAAAATGCATCACTCAATTTTATCCCTCCATGGCTGCCTTCTATATGGATAAAATTGATAATCCTTTTTTGCATGCTTCAGTTATCATCAACCTAATGCGCCGTGACACACAAGTATGACTTGTTTTGAATAAATGTCCATGTATCCATAGTGAAACTAACACGGCAAGAGAGTGTTTTGAAGTGGTCATACAACCTATTCTTTTCCTCTTTATAAAGATCCATAATCTCTTTACGAACAGTAACACGAGTCTTGAAAGGAAAAGTTGGTCGCAGTGATTTGATAAATTTCACAAAATACTTATGTTGGGCGATACTAAACGGATACTCATGCATGATGATGGCATAATAAAAATGTCTCAAGCTAGTATTCTCCTCATACCGATAGGTTGCAATCATGGTTGTCAAGGCGTCGCCTAGGCGACGCCTAGGCGTCCAGGCGGTGGAGGAGGTCCGCCATGCCAGCTCGCCGCGCCTGGGCAGGGAAAGGCGCCCGCCTGGGCCGTCCAGGCGTCGCCCATGGCGTCAAGGCGTCGCTAAGATGGGCAAGGCGGGTCGCCTGGTGCTCCTCTGCTTCGTCATCGCTACATCCTCGCCATTGCCCGGCTGTTCTTCGCGCCGCCAACTTCGCCATCGGTTTTTCCGTCGCCAACTTCGCCATCTTGCTCGTCGCCGCAACAACAGATCAGCTCGCCGCGCTCCTCTGCTCGTCGTTGCTCGCTCTGCCACCGCCTTTGCTCGGGGTGCTGCTGTTGATGCCGCGATAGAGGAGAGGAGTCGGCGGTGGCATGGCGTAGGAAGGGAGGCGGAGAGAACGAGTGGAGAGAGGCGGCGGTGAGGAGAGTGAATGGAGAGAGGAGGAGGGTTAGGGTTTGAGGGAAGAGCACTCGGGATGGGTGAGGTGAGCCAAAAGGTGGTGAGGAGAGAAAAAAGAATAGGTTGGGCTGAGGAGAGAAAAGAATTGGCTAGGCTGCTGACTTTATACTGATAGCTCACCTTCGCCTAATCCTCGCCTAGGCGCCCGCCTTGTCGCCTAGGCGTCCAGGCGATGGGCTGGCGCCTCGCCTCGCCTTGTCGCCTTGACAACCTTGGTTGCAATGCTATCCCCATTCTTACTTAGGAGTTGTTGACCTTTCAAAACACTATGCTTCAATCTCAAGTGATTACTAAATGCCTTTGTACCATTTATACTTTCAGCCCTAGCTTTATGTGTGTATCTATTGCATTTTGCCCACTTCTGCTTGATGATTGAACCATCATCCTTTACCACATCTACCTCATACCTTGTGAAGTGTTGCCAAACCCATGAAGTGAGCCTTTTCCCAGTTTTGGTATCTTCTTGTTCTTCTTCTTCGTCTTGGACGTCTTCTACATGCTTTCGCGCTTGCATTTGCACTTGCAGCTTGGGAAACTACGAACATAATGAGATAGAAAGGCAATTGTTAATTTTCAGCCAATTACAAAATAAAATATACAAGACAATGATCAAAATAGGATACCTTGAGCCAGCTTAGGCATTAAAACCATGGCCCTGTCCTGGCTTGACCCTGCTGCTTTGAATGCGGATGCCATAAACTTGCTTGTAGGGGTACCAACGGACTTATTACTGTTGGAGCTTGTCATCGGCACCTTAACCTTCTTCAAAGGCTGAGTTGCCGTTGCCTTTCCCTTGTTAAGAGGTGTTGAGATTTCAGCAAGTCTTCGTTGTTTCACCGGACGATGGCATGCATCCGTGGACTTCTTCTTCTTGCCCAGGCCGACTTGTTGGGCGATGGCATGCTCTTTGCTAGCAGTAGCAGCAACATCAATAGCAGCAGGGTCAGTGGCAATAACATTATCCTCCGGCTCCACCATGTTGTCATTGATGCTGGCATCACCAACTTCCTCAATTGGAACCTCAACTCCATCCTCGGTGCGAGCACAATCAATATCCACATCCATTGTTCCACCTTATGAAAATTGAAAAGTCAAAACAAGTCGGTCAAATTGATACTCAACAGCCCTTTTGAGTATATCCAAAGATTTGAGTGACAGAACCACAAGTGAGTCAACAATAAAGGGCTAAAGGCTATATCACTAATATTACTAACTTCATAAACAGATCTTTTGTACATGTATAATATGTATTGAGGCAGAAAGAAGGCCTCTGTCCAAATTGATAATGGGTACAATATCAGAACTGGAGAGGTACTAATACAAGCATACCACCAAGAAGAAGCAATATGGATTTTATTTGCATTTTCTAACACAAGTAGATGAAGGAATATGTTACTAATACAAGCATCAGAAGCATTTGCATATTATCTATATTCACAACAGATCAAATTGAACAAAGTTGTTAAAGCAGACTGTTAAAGGTCAAATTGAACTCCATACAGAAGGTCAAATCTGTTTACTATCTTAAACTCATCATCCATTCATCCAATCTGTTTACAATAGCAGACAGGGAAAAGGTCCAAAGGGACATCACTTGCGTCGGCAGTGGGGCTCATGCGGAGTGCTGCGTCGGCGACAACGGCTCGAGGTCACGGGTCTGAGGCGGCGCGGGACCCAAGGCGTGGCGGCGGCTGACGGCTAAGGCGCCGAGGCGGCGTCGGGGCCCCAGAGGAGGACCGAGGAGGCGAGAGGTGGCGGCGGGACTTGAGGCAGGGGGTCGGGGGTTGACGGAGCTCGAGGCGGCGGCGGGGCCCCGAGGAGGCAAGGAGGGAGGCAGGAGGTGGCGGCGCGCCGCCTGAGAAGGCAGCCCTGAGCCCTAACCCTGAGGACTAAGGAAGTGTCGAAGTGAGGACGCCTGGACCTGGAGCTGGACGCTCGCCGCCTGATAGGGCGTGAGATCCTGGCTCTGGTTTCCCAAACCCTAAAGGCCTAAACAATTTGGGTTGGATAATTTGGATTGGTCATTGGATTGACCGACTTTAATTTCATGGGCTGTGGCGTCTGGGCTTTTGAGTGGGTCATACTTGTATTTTATACTCCCGGTTACCCGAACCCCGGGTACCCGTATCCGCCCGAGATTCTCGGGTATTTGTCCGGGTAGTGCTCGCTCCGAATCCGACCCGAATCCGACGCTCAACTATCCGGGTACTATCCGTATCCGACCCGATAAAAAAATACCCGTATCCGTATCCGAAAAAACGAGTAAAAATACTACCCGTATCCGATACCCGCCGGATAGTACCCGGCCCGTTTTCACCCCTATGCCACATAACCCTCAGGCAACTGATAAGGTAAAATCTTAGAAAGAACCATCGTTAATAAACCCGTATCCTGCGTCAAAGTAAACGTATGCAAGAATATCTGACTCTTCACCTAAAAACAACAATAATAGCAAGGGTGAGTACATTTCGTACTCAGCAAGACTTTAAGTTGAGTGTCTGAAATGCAGGCTGATCCTAGTGTAAGCTTCTACGGTTAAGTTTTGCCTGGAGCTAAATTAAATTGTAATACTGAATAGTAGAGTGAAAGCGAAAATGAAATAAAAACAATTTAACAAGTATATAAATAACAAGTATGTAAACATAAAAGTAATAAGTAAGAATAACATAAATGTAAATTGTCGAAAGTTAGTGAATCGACAATAAACTTATACACTCGGGACCCTTGAATATGCAGAGTCAAACACGAAATCGGTAGCACACGATGTAGACAGGTTCGGGCCTCTGAGCAGAGTAATACCCTACTCCTATATGGATGTAGTATGGAGTCGGCTAAACAGAGTACAAAGCAAGTTGCCTATCTCTAATTACAATGAAGATTGTCTCTGGGATGTGTCTAAGATCTATCTTATAAACTATAGAAGCGCAGCTCCTCGGTTGTTCCATGTCTTCCTCCTTTTCCTCTTTTCTGAAACCTCTGTGCCTATGTTCTTATATGGTTGAGGTAACCCCTCCACGGATTGTAGTCAGTTTGAAATACCAAATCGTGCTCGATGAGGAGTCCCCCGTTTCGAGATCTTCGTAGTGTATTTAAACTTCCTTTGACGTCTGGCGTACTCGAGTTGGTTTCCTCGTAATGGGAACATGACCGAGTCCTTTCCAAACGTGGAGATATCCCCTCTGTGTATATCTTATCCCGCAGAATCGGGCCCGAGATATCTGGAGTTTCCAAATGCTTGTGTGAACATATATGTATAATCTTTGAGTTTCCTATACATGCTCATATCCCATATTTAGATATTCGATAGTAGTCCTCGAACTCTGCTCAGTGGAGGGTCTTCTCAAGCGCTCGGTCGATTACTGGCCAAGCTCTGACTTGGTCGAGTAATGCCTTACCTGCTTATGGTCGAACGACTCGAGCAGAGCAAAATCGCTAAGTTTCGAGTAGTGAACTTTCCAGGTTGAGCACCCTGCCATTAGCCCATCCCGAGTCCTTAGGGTAACCACATGTGACTCGATGCCTACTCAATGACTCGATTCTGAGCAGAGTTTAAAAAGAATTCAAAAATCTAAGCATCGGAAAATGGAGCATTTATTACAATGGCCTGCAAAGCCTGAACGCATCACATCTTTTCATGTTCTTCTCTGATCGACTCACCATGTCGTAGGGAATGAATCGTCCACCGGTGTAGAAAGTTTTGGCTTATAAGTTCCCATACCTGGAACTGTTACCACTCCCCTCAACCTTATTCTTGAAAACTCCATTGCGCTCCTCAAACCCTAGCACCGCCACCTTCGAAGAACTCATCTTGCGCCTTCCCCAATGGCGTCCGACCCCCTCTGCCAGCATCGGAGATGCTAAGACGACCAAGGCGGCTTTTGAAGACGAAACACTCGAGAATGTGTGGCAGAAGTCGATAATGACGGAGAAGCGCCTAGTTTAGCTGGAGGCAGACGGCTTCGTTCCCCCTCAGGAGTTCTTCCATTGGAGGCTGTCAGTTGGTGAGTCGACCCCCAAAGACGAAGATGAGACTGTTGTTTTTTAGGCCTACTTCCGCTGCGGATTCAGTTTTCCCCCTTCCCCTTTTTGTTCGAAGTCTTGGATTTCTACCAGATCCAGCTTTTCAACCTGAGCCCCAACTCGATCACGATGCTCAACGTGTTCGTCCATCTTTGCGAGGCTTTTTTGGGTATCAAACCCAACCTCAACCTCTTCCGTCACTTCTACAACCTGAAGAGGGTAAAGAAAGACGTCGTAGGTCTTGCTGGATTCCACCTCTGCAGTGGAAGGTCGGGATCGTACATCTCGGTTCATGTTACTTCTTCCTAGCAATCGGATTGGAAGAAGCGGTGGTTTTATATCACCTCTTCGGACACTGTCAATTACCCTTTGGCCTTGTTATGAATAGCACTTGTATTCATCATGAGGTCAATGGGCCAGTATATATACAGGTACATGAGGGTATAAAGGGAAAGCCTATATAAGGCATATCTATACAAGGTGGTTGGGATACTGTCTAACACCCCCCCCTCAAACTCATGGTGGATCTACAACACTGAGTTTGGAGAGGTAAAAGTGATGATAAGCTCTAGTTTGTCTTCGTGAAGAAATCTGCTAACTGGAGCTCTGAAGGCACATACTGAAGAGCCACAACCTGATCTTGTACTTGTGTCCGCATATAAGAAGCATCAACACCAATATGCTTGGTGAGTTCATGTTTCACTGGATCTCGAGCAATGCTGATAGCACCCATACTGTCAGATAAAAGAGGAGTCGGTGTAGAAACAAAAACACCAAAATCCTCAAGTAACCACCGTAGCCATGTAACCTCTGCTGTCAAAAGAGCCATAGCCCGCAACTCAGCCTCGGCTTCGAGCAGAAATCATGTCCCGCTTCTTAGTCTTCCAAGCAATGAGAGAACCACCAAGAAAAACACAGTAAGCAGAAAGGGACCGACAATCAGAGTGATCACTAGCCCATGTAGCATCAGAGTATGCCTGGAGCTGTAAAGAGCTAAATCGTGGAAAGAAAAGACGGCAAGAGATAGTTCCACGAAGATATCTAGAACACGAAGAAGATGACTATAGTGGAGTTGAGTGGGAGCAGAAATGAACCGACTCAGGATATGGAGTGGATATGAAATGTCAGGACGAGTGACACCAAGGTAAACGAGACTCCTAAAAAGATGGCGATAGCGAGTAGGATCCTCAAGAGGTTCACCATCAGTAGGTCGAAGGTGAACATTGAGCTCCATGGGAGTCTCGGCTGTACACTCATCAGTGAGAGAAGCACGATCAAGAAGATCCTGAATATTCTTCTCTTGGGAGAGAAAGAAACCCTCAGATGTAGAAGAAACCTCAATCCCAAGAAAGTATCGAAGAGGACCTAAATTGGACATGAGAAACTGCTCACTGAGACGAGCCTTTACAAAGGCAATATACTAAGAATCATCTCCAGTAATGATCATATCATCAACATATAGAAAGAGAAGAGTCCGACCACGAGAAGAAGTGTGAACAAAGAGCGCAGGATCATGAGCACTTGCAGAAAAACCAGCTGCAGTGATCACAGAAGAAAAACGCTCAAACCAAGCACGAGGGGCTTGCTTGAGCCCATAAAGAGAACGACGAAGCCGACAAACCATGCCCTCGGGAACAGAATACCCCGGTGGTGGCTGCATATAGACCTCATGCAGCTCACTATTAAGAAAGGCATTCTTGACATCAAGCTGAGAGATGGACCACTCACGAACATAAGCCACAGCAAGCAGAGTGCGAACAGTGGTCATGTGAGCTACAGGCGCAAAGGTCTCATCATAATCACGACCATGCTCCTGTTGAAAACCACGCGCCACAAGATGATCCTTGTAGCGCTCAAGAGAACCATCAGAGCGAGTCTTAATCTTATAGACCCACTTGCATGTAATGGGACGGACACTTGTGTGGAAATTTAATGGGCGCCTCATGAATTGGGGATGCGCCGGCTTTTGACCGAGCCACTGCTATAGTGCGACTCGACTATAAATACACAAGGCTCATAGCCATCTATCACAATCCGCTTCTCTTTCTTACTTTCCACCCCAAAGGGCACCAATCTTTCCGACTCATTCATGGCCTCCACTCTACCATCATCTTCGTCTGTGGGAATCCTTAGGGATTTCCCTCCCCCGACGCCATTGGCTGTATTCTCTCCAGGCCGAATCATCATCTCCTTCGACGAGGAGGATCAGATTGACTGGGAAGCTGTCAAGAGGGAGGTGTGGCCAGAGGAGGAAGAAGTTACCAGCACACTGAGAGTCGACGTCGGCTGGGAGACTATTGAGAAGAAGTCAAAACTTTCACCGCCGGGGAAGGAGGTGAAGCTCAAAATAGCCTTCACCGACCCGGCGCCATCGTCTCTCGCGGGAGCAGATGCCGTTGCCGTCACACGAGGAGAAGAAGGTGAAGCTACTACCGTCGGGGAAGACGATGAAGCTAAAAACAGGTTCATCGACCAAACGCCTGCTCATCCTCCAGGCTTCACCAGCGCTTCGTGGCTTCTGATGATGGAGAGGCTGATGTCTCCATCGGCCAGCGGCCGAGCCTTCGATCGTTCTTCCGGTCCGTACCAAGGACGAAGGCCTATTCTGGGGACCATTGTGGCGACTCGCATAATTAGCCCAGGGTAATTAGCAACCACTCGGTCATTACCCTAAGTTAATTACACGAATCTCAGCATAGTGGCTAATAAAATAATGGTCGTCCCGGTATTTTATCAACTACTACGCCGTATTCAGAGTGTTGCAGTAGAACAATAATTAGAGACTGAATGAACATATATTACATTCCAAAAGCCACACCAGACTATTTGTCCAGTACAATACTTAAACGTTTGTTCCAATTTACGCCAAAAGTATATATATATAACGCTAAATTACCCTGAAGACCGCCTAACATCAGGCGACGGTCTCCTAGGTCTGCTACTCCTCCTGATAGTAGTTGTAGTCGTAGCTGTAGTCATCCTCCGCCGATAGACCCTGGTTCTGCAAATCGTCCTCGCCCCAGGCCTCAGCAGTAGATCCATACTGCTCACCTTCTAAGCAAGGAGAGATTTAAGCAAGAGTGAGTACAGAGTACTCAACAAGTAATAGTAGAGTATGCAATACATGAGTTTTTCCTTCTTTTTCCAATCCAACTCACTTCTTCTCAAATTTAGATTTTTATTAAAGTAGGTTTTGGTTTTCTTTAAGAGTTGCACCTTTTAATTAAAATTACTACTAACACCCGTATATGAGGCAGACTTAGCTTCTGTAGCCTCCAATCCAGGAGACAGGCATGAATTCATGATTTAGACCCTGCGCAGGTTTGTACTGCGTTGTTAGTCGGAGTACTGTATTGCGTAATAGTCGGAGTATAGTACTACGTTTTTAGTCGGAGTACTATACTGCGTATTTAGTCGGAATACAACTGGTATGTTGACAGTAGGTGGGAAACAGTCGAGGACACCACTACTCGTTGGCTATCAGGGTTGGAGATCAAATACTGATTAGTGAAAAACATTCTGGATTCCCAGCTACGGTTGGGTTCGCTATGGGTAAAGTGGTACAAACCTGCGCAGGGTCAAATCATGAATTCATACCTGTCTCCTGGATTGGAGGCTACGGAAGCTAAGTCTGCCTCATATACGAGTGTTAGTAGCCTTTTTGGATAAATTAAAATCAACACAACTTTCCTAATAAAATTCTAATTTCGAAAAAATGGTTTTGAGGAAAGGTTACATCAGATGGTTATGAAAAAGGACTTGAGATGGATGTGGGAGGAAAATTCATATATTGCATTCTGTTAATATTGCTTGCTGAGTACTTCTGTACTCACTCTTGCATAACTCCCCCTTTGCTTAGAAAACTACTTCGTTAATCAAGCGTCCGGTTGGGACATGGATACCAGTGGACTCGGCTACAAGGCTCGGGGTGAGGTTCACTCGCAGAACCAGACCTACGAGGAGGACTACCAGGAAGGATAGAGTGTTGAGTAGCCGTACTTTGACTTCGTCAATCTTTTGTGTAGTTGGTAGTTATGTCTTATACTTTTGTTGTACTTGGATCCTATGTATAATTATGTAATGGACCTGTAACCCTGTGTGTCTTGGTTTGTAATATATTTACATTCAGTCTCTAATTATTGTTCTGTTGCAACATTCTGAACACGGTGTACTAATTGATAAAATATCGGGTGCGCTCGATGTTTTGATTAATTAGTATACCGAGATTCGTGTAATTAATTCGGCGTAACGACAGTGAAGCTGTTAATTACCTGGGTTAATTATGCGGGTCGTCACATTATATATACATATATATACATTTGAATCAGCCGTTAAGCCAATTTAATCTTTTAATAAGGATCTAATTTAATTGACTGATTAAGCTAATTAAATAAGAAGTAACCAATAGATCTAATCCACCTGATTGAGTTGATTAGATGAGGGTAAAGGTTGTTTTTCCCGAAAAAGCTGATGCGCAACAAGATCGAAGAAAAGCAAACCTGAATTGGTGTAAGTCGACGAAATCAATAATCGGCGAAGTGAAACTTTATTGATCAAGCGAATTATAAAAGAAAGATTACAAGACTAAAATTCTACTCCTAGTTGACGAAAAGTAAAAACGAAAAAGTAGATTGGTTGTTTGGCTGATTGATTGTGTCTTCTGATGTCGTGTATTATCTTTTTTATAGTATCTAACCCGATCGTGTTCTCTTTGGACTCTTCATGTAACTGTCCGTATCAGTTTCAATTTCCCCTTTAACATTAACATCGGTTACAATCCGATAAACCTGTATCAGCTTATGACTCTCCAAACCTGATACTCTCCCTAATCAACTAACCATACCAAACTGATTCTTACCAAATCGGCTATGCGCCATATTCTATTATCAACAATATGTTATTTCAATAGCTAGAAAAATGCAGTTCAACTCGAATACTCTCCCACTATTGGTATGGTTCATGTCATGGCATTTGTGTTATGGATCATTTTGGTAACATGGCAATTCCAATTGCTTTTACTTTGCAAGGCCTATATGAATTAAATGCTTCTGCCTACTTGCGGTAATAGTTTCTGCAGGTACAAGTTCAGAAACCTTCGTTTTATGTTGGTTATCTGATGTGCTTTCAGGGATTTAGCGCAAAATTACTTGACTGGATCTTTACCAGCATTCATTGAAAAGCTGACTGGGTTGCGGTTCCTGTAAGAATTACAATTCGTACATTTCTTTAGAACCATTTCAATCAATTTAAATGGTAGTACTATTACATGGTATCTTGTGTAGTGCATCACTTGCATGCAATGTTCTCTTTTCTAAATTATAAGGGCTGTGGGAATCAATGCGTTGACTGGAGTTTTACCAAGGGAGCTTGGCAGCCTCAAGAATCTCATTTCATTGTAAGAGAAGATCTCTTTTGTTATTGTGGTAACCAAATGCAGCAGAAAAATAATTCTGACCAAACGGAACTTCTCAATCTGTTGGTACATTTTATGTGTGGTTGGTCAGAAGCTTATTAATTGCAGAAGTTACTCCCAAGTCAAAAAAAAGAGTTGGCACCATAAATAAACCACGTATATTTTTCATGTACCAATTGCATCATACTTTGTATTTTCTGATCTCCCGTTTCTTTGTGTTTCAGGGCCATTAGCACAAATAAGTTCGTCGGCCCACTTCCTGAAGTAGTAGAAAACTTGACCAAACTAGAGCAACTGTTATGTCTTGGTTCTGCTTGATCTACTTTTCCTTGTAAAACCCATGTATTTGTACCGAAATTGAGCATAACCATTTCTCTCTACCAATTGCAGGTATATTGATAGTTGTGGTTTAAGTGGGGAGCTACCAACATCCTTTTCTAAACTTAAGAACCTGAGAGTCTTGTAAATTCTCTAAGAACATATGTTCTGTTCTAAAATCGTTTGGTACCCATCAGTGTTTCAATTTTGTTCTTATGCATCCAGATGGGCATCAGATAACGATTTCACTGGGAAAATACCTGATTACGTTGGGAGCTTGTCAAATTTGATAGACCTGTGAGATGTCACTTAATTAATTTTTCAATTTTGTAGACTTTTTGGTCTTGTTGGTGAACTTAATGAAATTATGCCAAAAATAATCTAAATATTACTCCCTCTAGTCACAAATACATGTCGTTTTGGATATCAACACGGTTCCTAAAACACAAGTCTAACTACTAATTTATATCGTAATATATTTATAAAACCCAATAATATTATAATGTCATAAAAGTACTTTTTGAGATAATCTATACATATGATTTTCATGTATCTAATCTAAGTATTTAAAAGATACAATAGTCAAAGTTTTAAAAGTTTGACTACACGCATCCCAAAATGACTTGTATTTGTGACTGGAGGGAGTATTTGATTTTCATGATGGGACTACAGCTACTCTTATTTCTGCCTCCTGCTGTGC
Source organism: Rhipidocladum racemiflorum (assembly GCA_036346355.1). Lineage (NCBI taxonomy): Eukaryota > Viridiplantae > Streptophyta > Magnoliopsida > Poales > Poaceae > Rhipidocladum > Rhipidocladum racemiflorum. The sequence goes on from CM070583.1 coordinate 9,595,751, forward strand.
CTGACTACACGTTTAATGTAGGAGGCTTGAAGGAAATAATTTTGACGGTCCCATCCCTGCAAGTCTATCTAATCTTGTCAAATTGACAAATTTGTGAGTGCTTTGTACTTTTAGTTTGGTTGAGACCAGTTGTTTTCTTGTTGTGAAGTCCCGCTTTTGATGCATTAACTATTTATATGGTGCAGGCGAATTGGTGATTTAGTGAGCGAGAGTTCTTCGTTGGCTTTTGTGGCCAATATGACGTCTTTAAATACTCTGTACGGTGCCATGGCACACACTTAACAGCTTACATTTATGTCTTGGAAAATATGGGGCATTCTGGAACCTTTTATTCTCTTATTGCAGAATCCTGAGGAACTGCAGGATATCTGCCAATCTTGCTTCAGTGGACTTCTCAAAATTTGAACAACTCATGTACTTGTAAGCATTTAGTTAACAAGAACTATGATTTTAGTCATTGTCGACCAATTGTTTGAAATCTACTTGTTTGATTCAAAGTCAAGTGTGATGGTATTTATCTTTTGGCTGTTTGTCTCTATCTGGTTGGCACAGGGACTTGAGTTTTAACAGCATCACAGGCGAAGTTCCTCCAACCCTTTTGAACCTGAGTTCGCTCAATTTCCTGTAAGGAAATCTGTGTAGGATCTAATGCTTTTATCAGTTGTATTTCAACTAATATTTTAAAATTTCCCCACTCTAAAATTTTTGTGTGTCAGATTTCTTGGAAGCAACAACCTCTCTGGGAGCCTGCCAGATACAAAAAGCCCTTCACTTACTACTCTGTAAGTTGTTTTCGTCTCCCTGTTTGGAACGGAGGTATTTTGTAGGAATTTTATAGGAATTGTACTATTTACTAAAATATTTCCATGAAGTTATTGCAAAAAAATCCCTGCTTTCCAAACAGACTTTTTTTTTAAATCAATTTTCTCAGTGTGACGATGACGCTACGAATAGCCATTACTCCGTGCTAAAAGCAAAACAGGTTTTATTTAGTCTGTCTGCCATTTGTGTTGACCTTTCTTTGCAGAGATCTATCATACAATATACTCTCAGGACGATTTCCTTCTTGGGTTAACACGAACTATTTGCATGTGTAAGTTTTGTTCATTTAATGAAGTCAAACAAAAATAATGCATGTGTACTGTGTTTTCAGTCTGGACTATACAATGAAGAACTGCAAAGCTAAACATGACAGTCATGTGAACTTACTGTCTGTGTTGTATTTCTGTTAGGAATTTGGTTTGGAACAAGTTCATGATAGATGGCTCCAACAGCAGGTTTTTCTTTACGGCATTTAGATTACCTTCCTCTCTATAAGACACCTCATTTGGCTATGTCATTCAGAAATGTGGCTATTAAATTATCTATTATGTTTGTAGTGTTTTTCCTTCAGGACTAAATTGTCTTCAGCGAGGTGATCCATGTTTTCTTGGCTATCCAGAGTGTGAGCCCTTATCTCTTCACCATTACCAGTACCAGCTTAATTTGGACAACACTATACAATCCGTCCATAATGTTTAGATTTCTGTTAACTTGCAGATTCCTCCTTTGCGGTAGACTGTGGCGGTACGAGATCCATTAGAGGCTCAGACAACTCCATTTATGAACCTGATGATGCCAGTCTTCAAGGTGCATCGTACTACGTTACAAATTCAACGAGATGGGGTGTTAGCAACATTGGGAAATTCATGGATGCCGCTAATGGGAGTTACATAATAGACACTTCTCACCAGTTTAGCAACACCCTTGATAGTGAAATATTCCAGACAGCTAGAATGTCACCATCTTCACTGAGATACTACGGCATTGGGCTCAAGAATGGCACTTACAACGTTGTACTTCAATTCGCAGAGATCTTCTTCCCAGATAGTCAGACCTGGACAAGCGTGGGGAAGAGGGTTTTCGATATATACATCCAGGTGGCCTATTTTTGAATATACCAGCTGTCAGCAAGTGATAATCTCTCAAATATACTTGACAAAACAGTGGGAATGATTCCTATTATGGTTTATCTACTGAATTGATTCTACAATCTTTCACTTTCCTTTTTGTAAATTTTAAAATCATTGGTTGTCTTACTTGGTGCAGGGAGAACTTAGAGAAAAAGATTTTGATATAAAGAAACAAACAAATGGAAAATCTTACACTGTTGTTAAGAGGCAGTACGATGTGGAAGTTACGAAAAATTTCATGGAGATTCATCTCTTTTGGTCTGGAAAGGGCACTTGTTGCATTCCTTCCCAGGGGTTCTACGGGCCATCTATCTCAGCATTGAGTGCATCATCTTATGGTAATGTTGCTTATCTCAGGAGATAATCTTATATATATTAATCCATTTTCTATTATCTTACTCCTACTGTAGGTAGCAACAATGAAGGGGATCCTGGTCCAAAGAAAAATAGTACTGGCGGTGAGCACACAAGTAGAAGTAAAACAGGTTTGGTTGTTGGAGTAGTAGTTGGTGCTGCAGTTCTAGGATTTTTAGCACTCATGGGAACATTTGTCTGGAGACAGAAAAGGAAGAGGTTAGAGGTGGAAATGGAAGGTAATACAATCACTAAAGGTCCGCTTGGAACGCAGGAACTTTTCCTGATTCCTGCTGGAATTGGCATGTTTTATGTGAAATTCTTGCATTCCAAACGGGGCCTAAAATTGTTGTAGCAATTAAACTGTTTTATGTGACATGTGGTACTTTTTTCCTAATGTGATGTTTTGCAGAGCTGTTCAGTATAGTGGGAAGGCCAAATGTCTTTAGTTATGGTGAAATAAAATCAGCTACCGACAATTTTAGTCCTAGTAACATTCTAGGAAGAGGGGGATATGGACTTGTTTACAAGGTCAGTTAAATTTCCTCCAGAAAAGTCAACTTTTTTACAGAACCGGAAAATGCAACTTATGTGATTTGCGCTCATTTGGTTCTACTATCTAGCATCCTCCATACTCCAGTGCAGAATAAGTAGCTCTACACCTCATTGCAGATTCAAGTAGTTAATTACGATTGGCAATGTACTAAATATAATGTGCTTGCTGTTGCATGCTGAAAGCCTGAAATCATGAGTACATGACAGAATGTGTATGTTTTGTGTACAGGGAAAGCTACTCGATGGGGGAATGGTAGCTGTAAAGCAGTTGTCTCCGACGTCTCATCAAGGCAAAAGGGAGTTCATTACAGAAATTGCAACCATATCCGCAGTTCAACACCGGAACCTTGTGAAGTTGCATGGTTGTTGCATTGAGAGTAATGCACCACTTTTGGTCTATGAGTATATGGAAAATGGGAGTCTCGATCGCGCAATCTTTGGTACTTTTTAACTTTAGCAGCATCGAAATCTACACCATGAAAAGCAAACTTCCAATTTGTCTAAACCTTCAGTGAAAATGCAGGCAAGACGAACTTGAACCTCGATTGGAGAACACGCTTCGAGATATGCGTAGGCATTGCTAGAGGCCTATCTTATCTCCATGAGGAGTCCAGCATGCGGATAGTGCACAGGGACATCAAAACCAGCAATGTCTTGCTCGATGGTGATCTCAACCCTAAGATCTCTGACTTTGGTCTGGCCAGGCATTACAAGGACAGCATGACTCATCTTAGCACCGGAGTTGCTGGCACGCTGTAAGAACTAAGAACATTTCTGGCTCATCTTGATTATTCCAATCATCCAATGCACCTAGCTTGATAAATGAAAATCAATCACCATCATGTGCTCTCACTTTATAGTGGTTATCTCGCACCTGAGTATGCCATGATGGGCCACCTGACGGAGAAGGCTGATGTTTTCGCATTTGGCATTGTGGCACTGGAGATCATTGCTGGACGACCAAACTTCGATGAGAGTCTCGAGGAAGATGAGAAATATCTTCTTGGATGGGTGATCTGATCAAGATTTAAATACTTATCCTGACTAATCATCAGATCAACTGCTTCAATTCCAATAGTATACAAACTGTATTAATATCACTACTATTTGGCGTTCACAGGCCTGGCAACTGCATGAGAGCAGACAGACACTTGCACTCTTGGACCCCAAACTCACTGAATTCGACGAGGAAGAGGCTGCGCGAGTTATCAATGTTGTGCTTCTTTGCACGATGGGCATGCCTCAGCAACGCCCTCCCATGTCGAAGGTCGTGTCCATGCTTACTGAAGATATCGAGATGACTGACGTGGATACAACTATGAGGCCCAGCTATGTCCCTGGATGGCAGCTCAAGAGCGGGAGCAAGGGCTGCTTCTCATGGTCATCAATGCAACAGTCCTCAGCTAGCCAAGTCAGCGCGCCGTCGAGCTCGAGCAATGAACCCAAATTCCACAGAGACACCTCCCCGCTGGCTCTGTCGCGTTGTTCTAGCCGAGAGATTGATGAGGGAACGTGTGAATGACAAGGTGGATCCTGTCCCTTCCAACGTTGAGCCTTGATTGCTTCATGATAAATATTGGGCTTCTTGGCTGGGAACTGGGATTTGATATACTGGCATTTGCTTAAGTCTGCTCAGCTCTGAACGATTTGTGTTTCCTGTCCCATAGAGCTCAAACATCACATGTTGTTCTAATATCGTGTCTGTGACTCCTGATTGGAATCGTTTACATTTGGAGTGAAGACTATCAGTAGATCCAAAAAAAATTAGAAGAATTTGCAGCTGTATTTTTCATTAATATTTCTTTTCTCATGCAACAGCTAAGGAGCACCTCAAATGATACATCTATTTCGTAGGACAGGGGTATACATCCAAACCAACGGAGAAATGGAAGGATGAATGGCTTTCAACCACATAAATTTTGGAAGATTATTTGTTTTGTACATAGCCAAAACCAAACCACTTGGGACTTGTGGTGACAGAGATAGACGTACATCGAGGAGGCAGAAAGTTTCAAGGTTCAACGCTGCCACTAGATTTGGGGCCCTGTCGCCCTGATGCAAGTTCAGATTTCTTATCCGCGTAACCGTGACTTGTCAACAACTCTAAAAATTATTAAAACACAACACCAAAAACTTTAGGGTAATTTTCTCTTTATTTCTCTCTTATTTTTCTTGCTTACAAACTTAACCCCACCTCTATATTTATACTAAAACTATCACTACTACAGATTGGACTTCTACAAGCGGTTCGAAACCACTTGCAAAAGCGGTTTTAGAACCGCTTGTAATCAACTTAAAAAGAGAAAATAATACTCGCGGTAGTATTAGAAGTGGGATTCGAACCCACGACCTCACCCCTCCTCGTGACCCACACCTCACCCATCTAACCAACCCACCCACGCGTGATCTCTGATAGAGTAGGACAAGCATTTACAAGCGGTTCGTGTTACCAATCGGTTGTAGAAGTCCAGAATCGGTTAGGGACACAAACCGCTTGTAAAAATTAGATTTTACAACCGGTTGGTGTCCCCAACCGGTTGTAGAAGCCCTCTCCTGGCTTGTGGTTATTGAACCGCTTGTGATGCACTATCACAATGGGTTCTAAATTTACCGGTTGTAGAGGTACCGCTTATGATGCTCGTTTTTGTAGTAGTGTATAACCCAAATAATAGAATAGGACTCTAATTCCTTGTCCTAATCCAAACAGCTAAGGAGCACCTCAAATGACACATCTAAGGAGCACCTTGGAAAAAAATTAGAAGAATTTGCAGCTGCATTTTTCATTAATATTTCTTTTCTCATGCAACAGCTAAGGAGCACCTCAAATGACACATCGATCTATTTCGTAGGACAGGGGTATACATCCAAACCAACGGAGAAATGGAAGGATGAATGGCTTTCAACCACATAAATTTTGGAAGATTATTTGTTTTGTACATAGCCAAAACCAATCCACTTGGCATTGTATTATTCAGAAGTGACTAGTGGTGACAGAGATGGACGTACAACGAGGAAGCAGAAAGTTTCCAGGGTTCAACGCTGCCATTAGATTGGGGGCCCTGAAGCAATTTCAGATTTCTGATCCACGCAACCGTGACTTGTTAACAACTCTGAAAATATGTACACGGGCTTTGAAATTGAAACTCAGAAGGCACAATTTTTTTTTGTATTCGAATAAGATCTTTGTTTTCGGTTTCAACCATTAAATTGTTTTCTGAAGATCAAGACGCACCAAAAGAGGATGAATTGGTTCTGTTTTTATTAATTCTGAAAATTAATAAAATAATGATCAAATCGTGAGAATCAATCCAGAATCATTAATCTAATACTATGAAAAAAACTAGAATAAATACATAAACTAGAAAGCAATTGTATGTAATCAATAATTAGCAGATTAGAATCCATACTCACTTATTTTCCTAAAAAAACACACGCAAAGATCCTTTATATGAAATCATAACTCTCAAATAATCCCTAAAAATTTTCTCATTTTTTCCTTATTCTCTCTTCTGTCATCTCTCTCTTTTCTCTGACTCCTCTCTTTTTTTTTCTCTGTTGCTTTCCTGTGTTGCTGGCTAGGGGTGAAAACAGATCGGATACGGACGTATAATAGTTTTACCATATCCGCTCACATTTTTTTCACCCGGATGCGGATACGGATACGGATAATTTAAAAACGGATCGGATATTGATTCGGTATCGGATAATAATAAAACGGATAGTAATCGGAGTTGGATCGAAAACGGAAACGGAACCGAATTTTTAGTCGGATAATATGTAAACGCCAAAACACAAGTTTCAACACGTAAATATGCATGTACGCATTTGATTAGAAGTTAGAACACAAGTATTTCAAGTGCATTGGCAATTCAATTTAGCCTTGTATTCACAACAATAACAATTACGTCTACTCAACACTGCACAATCAAGTTAAAAAGCTGGACCATACATACATATAACATGTCCATTGCAACAATAAATTAAGATTTTAAGTCTGCGCATTATTGCAACTATCAACAATAAAAAAGTACTAGTAACACCAGGGCTGCGAAATTGTGATGGTTCATACATTGCCTCCTTTAAGCAATGAGTACACTCAACTCTCAGTAGATAAGGAGAACAATGTTATTCATCAATGCAAAATGTTTTAAACCATTCTGATACTCACGTTTGCATTTCAATTTGATCCTCAAGCACAAGATGGTTGAGCAGGTCTCTGTCAAATGCCACCTCGTAATTCAGTTTACAAGCTGAACTATTGCAGCATTTGTGATGTTTGGTGATGTTTCACATCCAGTACATCATGGGTCTTGTCCTTTAGGTTCTCTACCACCACTCTAGTGTCGTCACTTTGTAGGACAGATGGCTTTGGCAAATTTGTTGAGAGTTTAGTAGCTGTCGATGTAAGTAATTTTTTGTTGCTGATGGGTAAATGGTGGAATGCAGATAAAACGGGAAATTTCAACAATACAGTTGATTAAGCATCCTAACGTTGTTCGCAGCTAAACTTTTTTTTATGTTCAGCAGAAAACAGCTAGGAAGGGTTTTGTACCTTGTTAGGGTCAATGACAGGAACCCCAAAGCATCTATTCCCAATCATGCTCGTAAATCATGATTTCATTGCTAGAAATTTCGGTTGCCATCATTTGGCATGCCTGTTTTCTTTTCATCAGGAGTAACTGCTGATCTTTTCAAATCACTGTTCTCTTTAATTTTAAACATGGCACAAATGCATGTTACCATGTACAAATGCTCACAGTCACAGATATATACATATATAGAGAGAGAGATATATGTTACCATGTACCAATACCTCAAATGCAATAGAGCAGTTTTTCTCCATTCATGTGCATAGTGTGTCTGCTTCTAATCAACTAATCAGGTCATCACATCTGATTTTGTGCTTCTAAAGTCTACACTTAGAATATACAGCTTCAGTGCTTCTAATCATACAAAATATATTGCTTCTAATTGGTGTTCAGTCTAGGCATTAATCAGTGTAGATCTGATTTTGTGCTTGAAGAATGGGAGTTCAGTCTAGAATATACTGCTTGAAGAATATACTTAGGGCCTGTTTGGCAGAGCTCTAAATCCCAGCTTCACCTCAGAGCTGAAACTTGTAGACTGAAATAAAGTAACTTAAGTTTATAATTTTATTCAAAAATGTAAACAAAATGACCCATCTAAACACTCTTAATATACCCACAGCTCCAGCTCCACGAATCTGGTGGAGCTAGGAATACCTAGCTCCACCAACTCCACGAATTTGGTGGAGCTGGAGCTCTGCCAAACACCCCCTTACTTCTCCTGTTCTCTAGAGGACCAGAAGAACGGGTGGGCGGAGAAGCCAGAGAGGTGGCACGGGAGCCGGGAGGCTTGGAGGCGGCTGGGCGACGCGCCGGTGGAAGGAGAGGAGGCGGTGGCGCCCGGTCTGGGACGCAGGAAGCTTGAGGCGACAGCCGTGGCGCCGTCCCGGCGAGGACTCGGGAAGGCTTGAGGCGGCCTTGCGCGTCGTCGATGTGAGGCCAGGAGGCTTGAGCGCGCGGCTAGGGTTAGGTATCGGGTGGGCCAGGTCTTCTGCCGCGGATCAGGCTGTTGAGCCGCCGATCTGAGAGGGGCTGGAGTGCAGGGCTCTGGGCGCAGGTCGCTCTCTAGTCTGAGAGACTGAGACTCTGAGTAGTCTCTACTCGCTAGGAGCTTGGAGGAGCCAGGCTTGGGCCTTGCCGCCTTGGAGTGTGGCCGTTCCACGCTTGGGCCAGTGGGCTGCCGCCTGCCGGCCTGTAGGCTGTAGCCATTATACGGATATCCGGTATCCGGATATCCGTATCCGATCCGTATCCGACGGATATTACCTCTCCCATATCCGCTCCGTATCCGGCTGTCCGATCCGGATAATTATCCGTATCCGTATCCGTATCCGACAACTATCCGATTTTTTTGCCGTTTCTCTAAAAACGGATATCGGATACGGATACGATCCGGATATTATCCGCTCCGTTTTCACCCCTATTGCTGGCTGCTGATGGAATCAAAAGCTGGACGTGTTGGCTCCTGCTGCTGCTTGCTCTCCTGTTGCGCCGTACTAAGCCCTCGCCTGCGCAGGTCTCATCGGCCGTTCTTTTGGAAATTTTTTTTAATAATATAATTTTTATTCAAAATTTCAAAAATATACATCAAAAAAAAATTACAGAAATATACACCTATCGCCCGTTAGTTGTGCGACACTAGCGTATCGCCGAACCAACGGGTGACATGAGGCTGGCCGAGTTTCTGTCGCCCGACTGTTGGGCGACAGAAGAAAAATTGACTGATCAATGGGCGACAGGGGGAGCGCTGCCCGATCAACGGGCGACAGAGACTCGAGGAGATTTTTTTTATTTTTTATTTATTTTCTATTTCATTTAATTCATTGAATTCAAAGATTTAATATTTTTTGATAGCAAGCTCCAAATCGAACGAAATAAATTTCTAAATTTTTATTAAGCTATACGGATCCATATTATCTAATAAAAACTACTATGTTCCATACAAATTGAAATTTTTTAAATCAAATTTACTTAACGACTTTTTTATGTATTATGAAGAAACTATACAAATCATGGCTTAAAAAATCATGAAATAAATATCACTTATTCGTAGGGTCTTAGATATCCCATTTTTCCAAAAATATTTAGGAATGAACTAGTTGAATAAACCAAATAACTATAAGAAGCCTCTTGTATGAAACGGTTAAGTCTTTTCGGCAGCCCGTAAAATATCAAGTTTAAATGTAATTTTTAGAAACAATAGACCAGATTTGCTCTTTGATATATGGACTATAATATGCTAGGAAAATATTTAATTTACACATTTCTTTGCATCTAAGTTTCCAAAGTTCAACGCTGCCATTAGATTGGGCGCCCTGACTCAATTTCAGATTTCTGATCCACGTAACCGTGACTTGTCAACAACTCTGAAAATATGTACACGGGCTTTGAAATTGAAACTCAAAAGGCACAATTTTTTTTGTATTCGAATAAGATCTTTGTTTTCAGTTTCAACCATTAATTTGTTTTCTCAAGATCGAGACACACCGAAAGAAAATGAATTGGTGTTGTTTTTATTAATTAAAAGAATCAATCCAGAATAATTAATCTAATACTATGAAAGCAAACTAGATTGAGAGGTGCCTTTTCTTTTTTTTTTAAAGTTGCACAAATATTAAAGCATGAATAGAGGGTAGATGATGATCTCTTATCCGTTCGCTTGCTTTAAGATTTGTGCAACTTGTATTAAGAAGAAAAACATAGAAGCACTGCTTAGCTAGATTAAATCATAAACTAAAAAGTAATTTTACGTAAATAATAATTTGTAGATTAGAATCTATACTCACTTATTTCCCTCAAAAAAACACGTGCAGAAATCTATTTACATGAAATCACAACTCTCAAATGATTCCTAAAATTTTTCTTAGGGCCTGTTTGTTTCAGCTGAGGATTGTATAAAGCAGCTTTTAAAATCTGCAAGGTCAACAAATAGGCAACTTTCAATCTGGATTGTAACAATCTGGAGGGCAGATTGTAACAATCCCACAAACCACTCTGGAGGAGCTTTTCCTAATTTTTTTTTAAAAAAAATCACAATACCCGTCGAACTTTAGTCGAAATTACCTACCATTGCCCCTCATTGGTCAGCCCGAGCCCACGACACCCCCCAAACCACCACCCAGATTATAGCCCACGACCCCCCCACCCCCCCCCACCCTTATTCTCTTCTATCACTTTTTTTTCTTCCTCCATTGCTTTCCGCGTTGCTGGCTGCCGATGGAATCAAAAGCCGCCCATCGCTTTCGTTCTAATGTACTACTGCTGCCTCCCGTGACGTGGCTGCCGATTAGGGATGTAAGTGGGCTTGTTCGCGGTGGCCCGCATCACCCGCTTCAGGAATACCAGGAAGTCCACAACACTGCTCATGATCTCCCATGCGGCATCTAGGGAGTAGGTGACAACCACCGGGAACTCGCATAACCGGAACATCATGAGCAGGCCATGCCGATTATCATATTCTTCTTCTCGTTCCCCTCCTCGAGCAGCGCAGTGAACTTCTTGGTCTTCTTGAAGCAGGTGATGCGGGTCACCGCGAACAGGCCCACTTAAATCCCTACTGCCTATGGAATCAAAAGCTCATGCTACTGCTGTTTGCTCTCCTGTCGCGTGCGCATGGAATTTTATTTTCAAATAATATTTTTTTAAAAAAATTACAGAAATAATATACTAAATCAAAAAATCGTAAAAATACCCACATGTCGTCACTTAAATTGGCGACAGTTCGACAGAGACTCTGCCACCATTTCAATTGGCGACAGCGAGCTGTAACTGTTAGCGATAGCCCTCTGTAACTATCCGTTTGAATTGACGACAGGTCTCTATCACCATTTGAATTAGCGATAGAGACTTATCGCCAATTCAAATAGCGACAGGCATATAGTTTTGTAATTTTTTGATTTGATATATTATCTCTGTAAATTATTTTTAAAAAGGTATTATTTAAAAAAAAAATCCGTGCGCACGTCTCCTCGTCCGTTCTTTTGTGCCGCCGCCGCTCTGCTCTTTACTTTTGCACGGCGGCTCCACTCTTTTTTCCGTTCTTTCCGTAGGTCTCCAGCCTCAAATCCTTTTATAATTCTCTTAATCTAACTTCTTATCTCTAATCTTATGCATACATTTATATCCACCTAGCCTAATTAACATGGTCCAATACATGCACACACAAAAACCAAAACTCACACATGTACGCGTACGGTCCACCTACCGTTCTCGTGTGACTCGCTCGCTCACGGCCCACCTGCCACTCTCGCGTGGCTCGATTGCTGCATAGCATGCTGGGCGCTACACTGTGTCGTCCATCCGCATAGATCTTCATTTCGTCTCATTGCACCCGCGACCTTCGCATGCTACGACTGGGCTACACGTCACCTACGTGGATTTTCTCTCAATTGTAGTGTATGTTGCACACACCTTCTCTATATCTTCACACCTATGCTACGTCTCCTATAACAAATAAAAACAAACTCATATAATACCTTGTTCTTCCTTCCATAATAAATATTATAATCAATCACAGATACCATTTTCCATCACAATATTTTTATCAAATTAATCTTCACACATTCACAAATATTATTAGCAAATTAATCATCACACGTATATATCGCAAATAGAATTAACATTTTCCGTTTCAACCATTAAGATATTTTTTTCATAGCTTGTGTGTACTCTATCCGGTTAAAAACAAAGATGTCCTTTTTGGAAGTTATTGTGCTCTCCAAATGCAACTTTGACAACTGATTTGTCCATTTGCATTGTAATATGGTTGTTAAAACTAATAAAATTATAGAATTACAAAATTATTTTTAAAAAAGAAAATCTACTTATATCATATATATATATATATATATATATATATATATATATATAGCCAATCTAAATATAATTCACAAATATATTTATTATTCAATGTTCGAATAGTTTGGCGGTACCTCATCCTATTACCTTTCTGGTGACAGTAATCTTGTCGAGCATGAAGCGACAATAGGAAGGATTTCAGTGGTGATAGTTTCAACGAGCTATGGGCAAGTGGATGGATGTGTCCGATAGTAAAAATAGTTTGATTTCACATCTGGATAAATCATAGTTGACATCTTTTTTCCTTCATTATTAAGATTTTATTAAAAGATTTCAATATCAATGTTTTGTTGAGACGATGTCAATCTGAGTTGATGCGAAGGATATCAACGCTTACGGCTTAGCTTGAAGACTTCGTCCATACACGCAGACTTAGAATTTGGGGCATTTTTTTTACACTCGTTTTATTCTCTGATAAGTTATCTGCATTTTTTTATGATCAGTCAGTAATATGTGTGTCGGTATTAAGAAGTTCCAACCAAGCGCCCCATTGAATTTGTCAGACAAGATTGGGCAAATAGTCGAGTAAAACAATATATACCGATAGTAAACAAAGGTAGGTGGGTACTCCAGTCGATATCATGCCGAATCCAAATGAATCGCCTTCTTTTCAGCAGAATAGAATAGAGGGAGTGCTAGCTGTTGGAGATACCCATATAAAACTAGTGTTCATTTTTCCAACAGGATATCGAGATGTCACACCACTCCGAGGTCCAGATGAACTCATCTTTTGCTTATTACATGCTTGAGTTTCAGTCAGGGGATCAAGTAGTTGTTCAAAATGGGTGGCTGGCTACTCATGTTGTAAGAAGGTGGCGTTTTGCTTACATACTGGCACTATGCACTTGGAAAGAATATACAGGAGAACCAGACTGTAATTACATACTTGCTCAAGTCGTCTTCGCCGTAGTGCACATGATGGCGATGCCTACATTAACCTAGTACTAAACTACTATTTAACAAGCTTCAATTTTGTTTCTGAGAGAGAGAGAGAGAGACGAGGTGTTGCAGCAGGAGCAGAGTCAATGGGCACTCGTATACACGTTGTATATAAGGGCTTTAGATAAAGGATTCCAGTAGTTATTAGTATATTGCCGACCAAGATAATCCTTCTGTACTGTTTTTTTAAAATGTCCATCGACGTCTTGTCTTATCGCTTACCATGGCAAAATTTGTTGTCCGTGATTTATCCTTACCATCGGGAAAGATTCGGACTACACTAGAAATAATACTGTCGACTATATGAGAAAAATACTGAAGACCATAACCGTCGCCCATTCGCAAATAACCGTTTGAGAGAACTGTAAATTTGTGAATTATTATATATACCAACGTGGTAGTATATATCGTTTTCGTTAAAGAGCATGGATCAATAGGCCAATGTTCAAAGTACGTAGCTACTCGTGTAGCAGGAGTGCAGGACACTGCAAAGTAGTACCATGAACTTGGAAGACAAAGTCGTCAGCTTGGAACAGTTCAGTTACTGCATGGTTTCTGCCTTAATTAAATTGCCTTCAGTACATCACATAATCTTGGAGTCGAGTCGTTAGCTAGCTGCAAGTCTGCAACTTGCTCAAGTCGTCTTCGCCGTAGTGCACATGATGGCGATGCCTACATTACCAAGTACTAAACTACTATTTAACAAGCTTCAATTTTGTTTCTGAGAGAGAGAGAGAGAGAGAGAGAGAGATGAGGTTTTGCAGCGGGAGACAGTTCCTGTGGCTGGTGCTTGCGTGCTCATGGGTTGCGGCCGCTCAGGCTCAGCGAGCACGTAGAACCGATCCAATCGAAGGTACGCAATTACATACGCCTTGCTGGATGTTAGTGTAGCTGTCGTCTTCTTCTTCAGCAGCTAGCTCTTCTGAGCGTGCTGCAGCTGGCTGATGAACGATGATGCTAATTAGCTCTCCTGCGTGTTCTCGAGGACAAAAATTTGTACGTGTTAATTGGCTTGCCTGGTTTGATTCACCATCCTAAACCTGCTTCCTGTTTGTTGTTTGCTCATCTAATGGTGATACGGTTGGTGACTTCTTGGCGTTGACATGCAAAAAAGATTGTATTTTTGGCGCTTTTTTTTTTTTTTGGCTTAGCTTCTTCCTGCATGAATGAATATGCGTATGTACATATGCAGCGGCGGCGCTGAACACGATCCTGCGAAGATGGGGCAAGAAGGCGGCGCCGTCGTGGAACATCAGCGGCGAGCTCTGCAGCGGCGTCGCCGTCGACGACACCGACATCGACAACAGCCCCACCATCAACCCGGGGATCAAGTGCGACTGCTCCTTCAACAGCAGCACCGTCTGCCACATCACCAAGCTGTACGTACGCCTTACCTGTCTCCGCTGCACACCAGCTGTTTGACGCAATGCCGGAAAGAGGCCATGTCGTCCCAAGAAACGGGCTGGTGTGCAACCATGGAATGGGCTGAGACCAAGTGCTGTTAATTTGATTCTGGAAACTTGCAAGATACCCATTTAGTTCAGCAAAAGCATATGCTGCTGCCTAGTTTACTTATTATTCCCTCCATCCATTATATAAGGCGTAACTCCTACCAACACAGAGACCAAGAAAGCAGTTACGTCGCGCGGGGCTCGAGAGGATTAATGCATACATACATGCGTATGAGAGATGGGAGAGAAGCTAGAATAGGGACCGTACCGCCGTGAGAGTTAATATTGCACGCGTGAACAGGAGCCGGAGAGGCGCCACGCCCTGTATTCTGGGACCTGGAAAAAAAGCAGTTGTGCTTTATATTTTTTAGATGGAGGGAGTAGCACACAAGGAATTTTCTGATATGTTGTTTGTTTATGCAGGAGGGTATACGCGTTGAACGTCGTCGGTCCGATACCCACGGAACTGCAGCATCTCACTTATCTGAATAACCTGTATGGTATCCAGCTCTTATCATGTCTGCCTTGGTGATGAAGCACATTATCTAAATTCTTGTCTTGTTAAGCTGCAGATCAATATTTTGCAGTAAATATAAACTGAACCCCGTGTTTCAAATGCTCGACTGTGGAATACGTACCTGGCAAGAACCAGTAAATAGTATGTGTTTGGCTAATTGGCTTGATGTTTCTGATGATGTTTGAAGGATTGAGGTGCATCAAAAGGGATTGAATTGGTGTAAACTAACATCTAAACCTAATTTTTTTTGTTTTATTATTTCTGGGAATTAATAAAATATTGATCAAACTTAAAAGATTTAATCTAGAATAATTAATATAAGGTCATGAAAGAAACCTATATATACTAAACATGTAAACTAGAGAGTAATTGTACACGAATAATAATTAAAACAGTACATATAAATCTCTTCACATAAAAAACACAATCCTCAGACAATTTATCAATATTTCTTCTCTATTTTCATACTTTTTCTTCGCCTTTTTTTCCTTGTGTTTTCTTCTCTCTTTTCGCTTGCACAGCAGCTGCACGAGCGACTCCGCAACAATTTTTTTCCTTCTGTTTTCTTCTCTCTTTTGCACAGCAGCTGCACGAGGGACTCTTCGGTTGCCGCAACAACCAGGAACTGCTGCTTCCCTATCTTCCCTCTAATCTCTCTCTTGCATGCTTCTGCTGCTTGCACTGCTGCCGATTGGACTTCCTTTCCACAACCAGGAGTACTTTGCCGCTGAAGTCGCACGTCAAAGCGCCAGGTCTTCATTGTACGTTACTGCTTGCGCTTTCTTTTTCCGTGCGCTACCTCTTTTTCTTCGGTTCTTGCGCGGCCGCAAGATTTCTCTGCGTCGCTGCCGAGCCCCCGCCCCCCAGCGCTACTTTCTACTTTTCTCTGCGCCGCCGAGCTTGTCTGTTTGCACCAGACGCCGGGGGGTCTCGCCTCTGCTGCACGCGCTCCCTCCTATTTATCACACCTCTTAACCCTAATCAAGAGCCCTTAATCAACCATGGTCCAATACCACACATGCATGCGTACGGCTCATCCGTCACTCTTGCACACTCACTTGCCTGCACGGCCCGTTAGCAGCTACACTACGCCAATCGTCCACAAAAACCTCTTCGTGTCCCATGTCGCTCGTGTGCTGCACTCAGATTATGTGTCTGCTAGGTCGAGGATGCGGTTAGAGGGGTGAATAGGCGTTTATAAAAATTCTACGACTAACGATCGAGATAACTAAATTATGCTCTAATTAACCCCTATGTCAAAACGTACATAATTAATATGCGCAAGCGAAAAACTAAGGTTTTGACAATTAGAGCCTAAATCAACCAGGTTCATTGGTGCACTAATTAAGTTATGTCTCTACACAAAAAAATGCAATTCTACACAAGTAAGCAATATGAATAAGAATTGCAATAAAGTAAAGAGACAAGTGAAACACCATTTTTTTACTGCGGTGTTCGGAGACTTGCCGGTCTCCCCTAGTCCACGATCAGGCAAAGTCCAACTCACTTTGGACCGGCACCAGTCCAGAGCCTCCACTCCGAATCCACTCGCTAGTTTTTCACTTTTTCGAGTATGCTAAACTAGAACCTTCACAAACTTCATCGAGGTGTCTCACAAACCTTAAGAGCTCCCGGCATGATACTCCTACGCCATCTAGGTAGCGGCAACCACCAAGAGTAATAAGTCGAGTCTTCACTCGAACTTCACCTAGCGCAATATATGCACTTCCGATAACTCCTAAGTGCAACACATGCAGTAGGATCCTCTCAATCACGCTCTAGCTGCAACACATGCAACATAGTCTCACTCTTGAGCTCAAACTCCAAATTGAGAAGTGCAACGTATGCACAAGCTTCCCAAACACTCACACAAGAGCCTCGAGCCTCAACCACAAGTGTATCAACACTTCATCAACTAGCACAAGCCCTACAAGGCCTCCTTTTATAGCCCACCAGCCAAACTAGCCATTGGGGGTAAAATCCAAAAAATTTCGGCATATGAGGTACTACCAATGCACAAAGTGTGGTAGTACCGCCCTCAGACAGCTGCTACAAAACTAGCCATCACACAGCAAATCCGGTACTACCGCATGCCAAAGCCCGGTAGTATCGGCCTCCAGCCACGGTACTACCGCCCTCGGCAACTCCAGAAATACCCCTTTCTGAAAAATATTTACCGCTTCACAACTACTGCACCTTTGGTAGTACTGTTCTAAACACTGCAGTACCTCTGGCCTCAGAAAACTTCAAGAAACACCCTTCTAGAATTTAACTACCGCTCTCAAACAATAGTAGTACCGGCCAGTGGTAGTAACGGCGGTACTGTCGGCTAGCCGTACTGCCGACCTTTACACTGCGGTAGTGTCGGACTCATGAGAAAAACAGGATTTTCACTAAAATCTTTTTCTCCAAAACTTCAACAATAATTCTTTGAGCCAAATGGTGATCAACACATGATCATTCTAAGTTGCAAAACACATTTGCAACAACTCAAACCATGCTCAAATAATTTCAACCAAACTCCAAACAATTTGCAAAAACACATTTCGTAAACACCTTAAAGATATATTTGCAAAAACATATTAAGCAAATAAATTCCGGAGTCTATGAGATTAATCATCTTAGCCATGTGATGGTCAACACTAGACCAAGTCCACTTGCAACACCCCATTGCAAGCCCTCTTCACATGCTCTCAGGATCCCGAACTCATAGCCCTCCTGTTTATTCGCACAATGAATTTGCAAATAAACAATTAATCCTCAAAGTATGAGCTATCTCCCTTTTTCAACACATGCAAATCCACAGCCTCATGCAACGCGAAATCAAACTCAATTTATTTGAGCATCAGCGCTTTGCAATACATGCCAAAGCCTAGTTCCAAGCAACCAAATCAAACTCAAGTGCATGAGCTCTCTAATTGCGACACATGCAATTCTCTAGCTCCATGCAACCACTTAAACACCAAATTGCTTGAGCTCTCTCCTTTTGCAACACATGCAAAACTTAGCACCAAGCAATACAAACCCAAATAAAAGATTTTGTTTTAGAGAACAAACATGAAGTTCAATAATTGCAACACATGCAAAATATGAACTTCATGCAAAAGCCAACGCATAAACTCATCCTATTTGCAACACATGCAAATGAGAGCTTCTATGTGAAAAACCAAAGCATATGTCTATCCTATTTGCAACACATGCAAATCAGAGCAATATGTCAACAAAATCAAGCACGAGCTTCACCCATTCGCAACACATGCCAAATGGTTAGCTCCATGCAAAATCCAAATAAGAAGAGAGTTGAGCTTGAGTGACTATGGATTGAGTTCATCACCCATGATAAAGTTCAAACTAAGCCTCAACCCATCTTAATAGTACGGCGATAAAATACTATACTCAAAGCTAGGAAACATCCTTAGCCTATCTAGCTATACCTTTGTGTCACCGCAAATGATCCCCTTTAGGGTCTTTAAAGATCTTCAATCTTTTTTCATCCCCGGAGATCGACACCTAGCTCTCTCTTGAAGTCTTCATGATCTTCAATCATCTTTTCTTCAAGATCGTCACCCCGGCTCTCTCACATCTTGTTCATCACCTTTTGATGAACCTTCTCTTCTCTTTTCTCCGGGATCATCATCTGTCTCTATCATCTCAATCACTTAGACTTAACCTAACTCATCCACAACTCATAGAAAATTGTTAGTGTAAGACACATGGTTGTCTCAATCATCTTTGTACTCTATTAACACATAATGAATGCCTTCATAATCAATTGAGCACAACCTAAATCAATTTAATGAATTTAGATGTGTCTTAAGTACAATGATGCAAAACATGCTTCATTATACTTAAGAACTATTCATCTGTCCTTAATTAATCAAGGAACGCCATCAATACATGATGAAGTATTCTTTAATGATTAACAAGACAAATTAACTCAATTTAAATTTTCATTTAAATTGATGTTAGCATATTTGGAGTGAATAAAAGATCAAATACTATCAAACATCAAACTAAAGTGTGAATTCCCCCAAAATATGTGCATCCATGTAATATATGAAAAGGAAAACATAATGCGCATTTTGTGGTAAATGTAATGGGGAAATTCATACTTTAACTCGAATCCAAAGTATGCAATAATACAACAACATACCTTGGGTTTTCTATTTTCCATCCAAATTGAGACTACTAAAAATATGGTCAATGAACATGTTAGTCTCACAAATGATTAGATTTGTTATTAAACAAAGATTAAGCATTAATCTAAAACCAATCACCAAAACCAATAGAGCTTGAACCTACAGTGTCACCTGCACGGATTCTTCCAATCTGCAGTGTGCATTCATCTCGCATGCCTATGTTGCAACGTGCATCTCGCATGCCTGCGATTTACCTTTTGTTGCATGCGCTACAACTCCTGTTACAAATAAAAACCAACCACAAAGTGACTTGTTCTTTCTTCCATAATAAATATTGTAATCTATCACAAATACAAATATTGTTATCCATTAATCATCATGCACTCACAAAATATTATTATCAAATTAATTATCACAAATATTATTGTCAAATTAATTATCGCATATATATTTCACAAATGGAATTAACATTATTTCAGGAACCTGAAGCAAAATTACTTGACGGGTCCCGTGCCATCATTCATTGGAAATTTTACTGCCATGCAGTACTTGTAAGAGTTAAATTTCAAGTTTTAGATTCGTGTACCATCCATTAATTGGTGTTTTGTCTTAACCATCTTTGTTAAAAAAAATACAAGGAGTTTGGCAATCAATCCGCTATCTGGACCACTTCCAAAGGAACTTGGGAATCTCACAAATCTCCTCTCATTGTAAGAGATCTCTTCTTATTGTTTACTTCAGCAACTAAGTTCAACGTAAAACTCACTCATCTTGCTTCCCTGTTCAATCTTCGACGTTAGATTAGTGACTGGCTGGTTTAGTTATATGGCCAACACAAATGCACAACTTATATATTTAAGCATGTCGGTGTAATTTTCCTTTTTAAAGGTGCTCCATATGTTCAAGTGAATTCCAAATAGTGGATTTTTTTGGATGAGATGGCTCATCAAGGAAAAAAAATATACCCTTTTTCTTCTAAATAGCATTGCATACCAAAAAATTCTCACATTCCTGAACTATTTTAGGAACTAAGCCTAGCTTAATTGGTGGGAGGTGTGGGTGTACACCCCCAGCACCCGGGTTCAAGTCCTCTCTTTAGCTTGAATTTGGGTGCCTATTTTCTTCTTAATTAAGAAGATACCTAGTTGCTCCTAGGTATTCTTTTTTTATTATTCCTGAATTATTTTGTTCTGGTTTCAGGGGCATTAGCTCCAACAATTTTACTGGTGAACTTCCGATGGAACTGGGCAACTTGGCCAAACTCGAGCAATTGTAAAATGCTTCTTTTTTAACAGCCAAACTTCAATTCTAGAAGATCTAAAATTTGAACAACGAGCTTTGTATGGTTGAACAAGATAAATACTGAGATGTTTCAATTACAGGTACTTTGGTAGTTCTGGTTTCAGCGGTCCATTCCCTTCAACATTCTCAAAGCTCAAGAACTTGAGGATCATGTATGCTCCATAACAGATAACAAAGCCACAATTGTTATGTCCAATGTGGTTTCACACGCTCAATGTAATTGATTATGTTGTGCTTACAGGTGGGCATCGGATAATGATTTCACAGGGAAAATACCTGATTATTTTGGGAGCTTGACTAAATTGGAAGATTTGTATGATTAATTTCAATTGATTCACATAATTATTTATTACAAATTTTCCTAAACATGGAATGCATGGAAATTTTGCAGCAAAACTTTTCTGTATAAGTTCCTTCCATTTGCATGAGGACAATAACATTTTTCACTTCTCAGCTCTCACTGCTAATAGAAATGTAACTGCATTTCATTAAACTAATTTATATAACACCTTGATATGTAGAGCTTACTTTTTCTTATGTTCAAATGGACTTGGCATCTCCCTGCTTAGTACGAATTACAAATATAAACTTGTAGGAGGTTCCAAGGAAATTCTTTTCAAGGCCCGATCCCAGCAAGTCTGTCTAATCTAACCAAATTGACAAGCTTGTAAGTAGTTTGTTCTTTGGCGACACTGGTTCCTTGATGCTTGAGAAGGTCAGGCTTGTCATTGAAACTGATGTGCTAAGTTCTCATGTGCAGACGGATCGGTGATATTGTAAATGGGAGTTCTTCGTTAGCCTTTGTCAGTAACCTGACATCTTTGAATTTCCTGTATGTGATATGGTTTTCACTATAGTGCTTACAGTTTTATTTCTTGACAATGTAGTAATATGCTGTGATCGGATATATATCTTACAGAATATTGAGGAACTGCAGGATATCTGATAATCTTGCATCAGTAAATTTTTCTAATCTTACAGGATTAACCTTACTGTACGTATTTATTTACCATGTACCAGTTCTGTTGCTATTGGTTATTTTTTCTGAAAGTTCAGTGTGAAGCATCAAGCATCTGTAAGAGTAATATTGCTATCTTATGGTACAGGGACTTGAGTTTTAACAATATCACAGGCCAAGTTCCCCAATCCCTCCTGAATCTGGATAATCTTCAATTCTTGTAAGGAATATAAAGACCTGTTAAGCTGATGTCCATATATTTCATCATCTTGAACTATACCCAATGCAGGTTTCTCGGAAATAACAGCCTTTCAGGAAGTCTGCCGGATGTGAAAAGCTCGTCACTAAACAAATTGTATGTCTGAAAATTCGACATAGTAGTAGGGCACAATTTACTTTCCAGTATTAAAATGATGTCTTCATTTCATTTTTAGTAATTTTTCTTTATTGTCTTGCAGAGATTTATCATACAACCAGCTCTCTGGAAGCTTTCCTTCTTGGGCTACCCAAAACAATTTGCAATTGTAAGTTCTGATATTTGTCATGCAGAGGGGAAAAAAATAGACATACTCAAGGTTGTGTTAATCCATTGTCTAACAAGTTGAACATTTTGTGTTGTGCAAGGAATTTGGTGGCAAACAATTTCGTCCTTGGTGGCACCAATAACAGGCACTTATCGCATTTAGTTATACGTTCCACTAGTTGATTTTTAATCAAGAATATTTTTTAATTACTAATTTTTCATTTTAATTATGTGGACAGTATTTTACCCTCAGGACTGAACTGTCTTCAGAGAGATACTCCTTGTTTTCGTCGTTCTCCAGAATGTACAATTCAATCTTCATCCACTAAGGCAGTTTTAAAGATCTCGTAAATTTCAATAAAGGTTATAATTTCTGCACATCTTAACTGCAGATTATTCCTTTGCGGTAGACTGTGGAAGTAATAGATCTACGTGGGGCTCAGATAATACTATGTACGAAGCTGATCCGACAAACCTTGAAGCTGCATCATATTATGTAACCGGTCAAACAAGATGGGGTGTTAGTAATGTAGGAAAATTCAACGAGGCCCCAAATGGAAGTTACATAATATATAGTTCCCACCAGTTTTAATGCCTTTGGATTCGATTGTTCCAGATCGCAAGGATGTCTCCATCATCATTGAGATACTATGGTCTTGGACTTGAGAATGGAAATTACACTGTTGTGCTTCAATTTGCAGAGTTTGCTTTTCCAGACACGCAGACTTGGCAAAGCACAGGAAGAAGAGTTTTTGACATATATGTCCAGGTACGTATTGAGTGCATTGTATATTTCTTGTTCTTTATCGAAACAGAAAAACTATCGGACGCTATACCGTCTAAACGGTATAGCAATGAAACGCATGAAACTTGTGATTTTTACACTGTAACTCATGAAACTTAACACTAAAAATTGATGAAACCTGAAACTGATGAAACTAAACACTGGAACATATGAAACCGATCACAGAGTTTCACAAGTTTCATAAGTTTCGGGCTATACCGTTGGAACGGTATACCGTCCAATAGTTCTGCTCTTATCGAAAAACATTCTTTTATCCAACTTGACATTTGTACAGGGTGACCTGAAACAAAAGGACTTCGATGTAAGGAAAACGGCTGGTGGAAAATCCTTTATTGCTGTTAATAAGAGATACACTGCAACTGTGTCCAAAAACTTCCTCGAGATCCATCTGTTCTGGGCTGGCAAGGGCACTTGTTGCATTCCTACTCAAGGATACTACGGACCGATGATCTCAGCACTAAGCGTCACCCCAAGTAAGCCATGTCATTGAGTAAATTAATTAACTTCAAGAAAGATTATATTCTGTTTAACAAAAAGGATTATATTGATTTATAATAATCAAAAGCCTTTTTTTCAGATTTTGCTCCTACCGTGCGAAATGGTGTTCCAAAAAAGAAAAGTCAAGCAGGCGCAATTGCTGGAATAGTGATTGGTGCTTCAGTTTTAGGATTAGCAGCCTTAGTTGGAATCTTCATGTTGATAAAGAAGAGAAGAAGAGTGGCACAACAGCAAGAAGGTATTTCATATATTCGTTTAGTAATTCACACATCAAATCTTTCAGAAGGTTTATACTAATTCTTTCTAATGTGTCCTGAAAAAAATGCAGAACTGTTCAACCTGGTTGGAAGACCTAACGTCTTCAGTAATGCTGAACTGAAGCTAGCTACAGACAATTTCAGTTCTCAAAACATTCTTGGAGAAGGCGGATATGGCCCAGTCTATAAGGTTGGCTGGTTCCCCCATTTCACTCGTGTGAAATTGCAACTTTCTGGTGAATCTAGTTTCTCATTTTGGCAGGGTATGCTACCTGATGGAAGAGTCATAGCTGTGAAACAACTTTCTCAATCGTCTCATCAGGGGAAAAGCCAGTTCGTTACAGAAGTGGCAACAATTTCAACAGTGCAACACCGGAATCTTGTCAAATTGTATGGCTGCTGCATTGACAATAACACACCCCTGCTGGTATATGAGTACCTCGAGAATAGAAGTCTCGACCAAGCACTCTTCGGTGCGCTCACTTCTACTCTTCACCAGCACCTGTAAAAGAATTCGTTTGCATCATGAACTCTTAAGAATATTCTTCCCTGCATTTGCCATCATCTCAAGGCCTTATTTCTGAATTTGCAGGGACCAGTAGCTTGAACCTAGACTGGTCAATGCGCTTTGAGATCATTTTAGGCATTGCAAGAGGCCTAACATATCTTCACGAGGAGTCCAGCGTGCGCATCGTGCACAGGGACATCAAAGCTAGCAATGTCCTACTCGACGCCGATCTCACACCCAAGATCTACGATTTCGGCTCGCCAAGCTCTACGACTACGAAGACTCATGTCGGCCACGAAAATCGCCGGCACATTGTATGTACATTTCATCATTGTCCATCTTCGAGTGCACCTCTGAATCCTAAGCCGATCGCACTGCTGCTCGATATTTGTCAAGTGGCTATCTGGCGCTGAGTATGCAATGAGAGGCCATCTGACTGAAAAAGCTGACGTTTTCGCATTTGGGGTGGTCGCGCTGGAGACCGTCGCTGGTCGATCAAACACCGACAACTCCTTTGAGCAAGACAAGATCTATCTCTTTGAGTGGGTAAGCTGATCAATCCAACAAAAGCCATCAATCAGTTCATCCTTGTCGATCTAGCCACTGCTCACTGAATGATCGAAGCATGGTGCTCATATGTTAATTGTGACAGTTCGGCGGCCAGATGAAACGGAGCAAGCACTCGGAATAGTGGACCCAAGGCTCGAGGAATTCGACGGGCGTTGAGGCCTCCAGAGTCATCCTCGCCGCGCTTCTTCAAGACGCAGGGTCGCCGCACCGCCGCCGCCAATGTCGAGGGTCGTGGCGATGCTCACCGAGGCGTGGAGGTGACCGAGGTGCCGACGAAGCCGAGCTACATCGCCAGTGGCAGCTTAGGGGCGGAACAAAGCGCTACGCCACCAAAGAAATTACTCCGGTCTACGACTAACGAGTTCGCACTTATGAAACTACGCTCACCCCGTCGCCGGCGATCACGGACGCCATTGACGAGGGAAGATGAATGCAAACCACTGCTGGCTTTGGTTTGATGTGAAAATTTTTGGACCATGTTCTGTCGTGCATAATTGGATGTTCATGTGTATTGTAATTGTGATAGTATTGGTTGTTTCATTTTGTCAGCTAATAGAGCATTACACCTTGTAAAAATGACCTTAGTTTATAAGGCATTTTGCCTAAGTTTTTGGTCATGAGTGTTGACCAAAAAAATTGTAAGGAAAAATTGCAATCCTGTGCAAGCTATTGATGCCTTGGCAATCTTCTGTGAACTAGAAAAATCAAAAGGCTTCGATGGTGGCACACAGAAGATCTTGTCTGTGGTCAGAACTCAGAAGGTTCATATAAGTACTCCCTTCGTTTATTTTCATAAGACTTATTTTTTTAACAATCTTATTTATAAATATAAAATTTGTATAAAGATTTAACGAGGCCTTTCCTTCTATATCTCTATTTATTCTTTCTCAATCATATGCATTTATTCATTACTACCCACACAAATTATATCTTTCATCTTTCAAGACAATTAAGTGGGCGCATCTAAAGTTCTTTTCTCTCGTACCTTTCTCAATTTTAATGCAATCTTAATCCTTGTGCAAAGTCAAAATACGCATTATAAAAATGAATGTAGGGAGTACTACTCTGACTTTCAAATTGTTTTCTTAAATATTTCAATATTACTCTTGAACCATTTTGTTTCTTTTATATACCCTTCCCTTTCATGTCTATAGCTATTTCCAAGGTCGTTGTTCATTACTCATTCCATTCGTAAATATAAATAGTATTTTGATTTTGCATAAGAATTAAAATTGCGGTGAAATTTAGAAGGGTGTAAGAGTAAACAACTTATACTCCACTTAATTATCTTGAAAGACGATAGATAATATTTTGTGTGAGTGGTAATGAATAAATATATATGATTGAGAGAGAATAAATAGAAGTATAGTAAAAAAAAGCTTCATTAAATCTATACGTAAGTCTTATATTTATAAATAAAATCATTCAAAATGTTGGAGAGAGTAGAAAGGATTTTAGTAACACATACCAGCATCCAAGAGCAATGAGTGATCCATTGACAAAAGGGTAACATAGTATTTTCTATGCATTCTTTAATGTTACGTAACATCCTAGGATGAGCAGCTAGAGTATTAGTCCTGATAAATCTGATTTGATTTGATTTGATTTAATCCATCCTTTTAAGCTGATTTGATAGGTTAGGAATAGGGATGCAAATGGGCCGACCCTAGGGTCTTCTTTGGCCCATTTTAGTTCATTTGTTTGCACTAAAAACTTAATTTTTACTCCACCTTTTAAGTTTTAGTGCAAACAAATGAACTATAGTGGGTCAAAGATGATCCTAGGACCGGCCCATTTGCATCCCTAGTTAGGAATGACACGTGACAATAGAATAGGCTTCCACTAGTTTCGTACTTCGGAATTTCGCTAGAGCCTAACAGATGCAATCTAAGTAACCTGATTTCACACTGGGACAAAAGCAAAACAGATGCAAGTCAGTTATTTGTTTTCCAGATGCGCCACCATCGGAGCAGGTACAATAAGATGATGTGTACAGTGTACATATTGGTACAATAAAATCACTTCAACTTACTACTAATATGTACACATTATCTTTGTTCTATGTGAAAAAAATGAGAAAAGAACAGAGAGAAGAGAACCGGCTCTTATTTATCGGTCAGCGCCGCACGAGAAACAATGTGTTATAGCCGGCCAAAAGCCTATGGCATGAGCGACTGTTAGTGTTGAAGTTAGTGTTTTGCTAATAGCTACAAAGATAAAGTTAATGTTGAATGTCTAAATTAAATGTTTAATGTTTCTCTATGGATAACATTAAGAGATAATTATTATATAAATTGAATTTATTATTTACTCTAGAGAATATAGATGAGAAATGGAGTAAATAGTGAACTTTGTTATGGTAACTGCTCGCGGTCAATGGGATGGATGTCACACCGAAAATTAAGCACAGCAGCCTTAACTCGTCTGTCGCTGCCTTGTGCGGATGGAGGAGGAGGTGAAGAAGATCGAAGATCTTCACGATATTTCAAAGATCCTTCCTATTACGTCCGTCGCTGTCTTGCACAATTGGGTAGAATAATTACCACAACCTTCCTATTTCAAGTATACTACATATATTAAACTCCGAAGATTTTCGGCACTCTCGTGATGCCCATGTCAATTCGGGTTGGCGTGTTCGCCCCACTTGCGTCCACGTCACTTGCTTAAATCCGCCGTTGATATTGTTGTAAAACGTAGTCGTTTACTCGCAATCAATCAACACTACACTAACGATATCACACAAACAAGAACATGGAGCACACAGAAGTAGGGGGCAAGGTACTCTCTCTCAATTGGATTGATTTTTCTGTACAAGACAATGCCCAATATATAATAGAAACACCATGGAGATGAGTTCAGTTTCGCCCACCAATAGATAGAGTCCTTCCATATTTAGGCTTTGATTCTATCTATATCATAACAAACCCCCTTGGGTGATACCACGTAATGCACATGTCCCGTGAAAAACTCCTCCAAAACACCCAATGGGAAAAAGGGATGGAGAAAAGAGTATATTGCACTCGTACTCTATGTTACACTAGTTGCCCCATTAAAAATCTTCATGTGAAAAACTTCAGGAAAACTCACTAAGGGAAAAAGAGCACAACTTATATTCTTCAGAATATAAAATATGATCTTCAGGATCATGCAAAAAAGGTCATACTTTAGGGATTTACTCCCCCTGAACTCTGCAAATATCTAAGTCGCCTCATTCCAATGCCATTAACATATCTTTGAAAAATAGATTTTGGTAAGGACATAGTGAGCAAATCTGCTAGATTTTCACATGATTTAGTTCGCAATGTATTTATCTCACCACTCTTCAGGAGTTCGTGAGGATAGAAAATTTAAGGGCAATGTGCTTCATGATTGCTCTTTACATAACCCATTTGCATTTGTGTAACACAAATAATATTTGTCTTCAAAGATAATCATATGGTTATTGACGGTATTAAGACCATATGACTTCTGGATATGGTTAATCATACATCTTAGTCAAACACACTCATATGAGGCTTCATATAAAATTGTAACATCTGAGTGGTTGGTAAAAGTAGCTAGCAAAGTCCGCTTAAAAGACCGCTAAGAAATGGCTGAATCACTTCAGAAAAACACAAAACCAGTCTTGGATTTGGCACTGTAGGGATCAAACAGATAACCAACATCCATATATTCCACCATAGTTAAGTCTTGGTTCTTCTGAAAAAAACAATCCAAGATCTTGAGTATCTTTGAGGTATATGAGTAAAGTTTTGATACTAGCCTAATGTCTTCTGGTTGTGACTACATTGTTTCATGCTAGCAAATTTACTGCGAATACAATATCAGGCTTTGTGCAATTCGCAAGATACATAAGTATGTGATGACTTCAGGTCTTAAGACTTGCTTATTTTCCATCCTTAGTCTAAGAGGGTCTTTATCCGCTTCAAGAGATCTCACAACCATGAGGTTCTTTAAAAAGATGAGATTTATCTATATTAAATCTTTTCAATACCTTCTTGTTATAGATAGACTGGTGTACAAAAATTTCTTTTGGGAAATGCTCACATCTTTCATCTCAAACTCCATCGTGAGGTAAGCACATGCTTTCTCTATTTCCTCTGCGGTTCCGATGGCATTCAGATCATCGACATATACTGAGATGATATAGAATACATTCTGAAATTTCTTTATGAACATACAGGGAATATTCCTACTTCAGGAGGAACTCATTAAGTCGGTTGTACCACATTCTCTTCGACTGTTTTAATTCGTATAGCAATATTTTTAGTTTCACGCTATACATGTTGCGATTAGTAGGATTCAAAATTTTAACTCCTTTAGGGATTCTTATACAAATATCCATATCCCATGACCCATATAAATATATGGTCACTACATCCATTAACTGCATTGTTAATTTTAAGTTTGCTGTCATTAATATTAAATTTCGGAACGTTATTCCACACATTAAAGGAGAGCAGGTTTCATCGTAATCGATGCCGGGTCTCTACGTAAACCCTTGTGCTATAAGCCTCGCTTTATATCTCACCACCTGGGTATTTTTATTTCTCTTCCAGATGAAAAACCCATTTTGTTCATACGAGAACACTTTAGCAGATGTTCGGTCAACGGGACCAAAAACTTTCCTCTTATTAAGCGAACGTTGTGTCAATTGCTTCGTTTCATTTGACCATATCTGAGCGCTTCTAGCACTCTACCATGGACTTTTGATTTTGGATCTAACTTTTTAGCAATTTTTAGAGGCGAAATATATCGACAATTGTAGTCTTTCTTTTATACAATTCTCCTACATCACTTCAGGGTATCTCTTTTCTAATTTCCCACAACAATGGAGTTTGGGTGTTCCAACTTTCCAGCGTTGGATTGTGTGTGAAAATATACATTGGGGTTATCATCTTTAGGATGGATTACTTCAGGGATGTTACCATCTCTAGGATGGCCCACTTCAGGGATTTTCTCAACATCAGGTTGAGCTTTTTCTACTGTCACAGGTAGTATTCTCATTTGTTCGGTTCTCTACTTCTACAGACGTCTCCGGAGAATTGAGTCGCATGCACCTGGAGGCCTCCACCTCTTTTTATCATGAGGATCAAAAGCGGGTTCAATATCTTTCTAGGTATTTTCACTCTTTCAGTTGCATATATTGCATGTATATGTGATCTTTTCACTCTCTTGTGATCAGTGAAGGCATTTGATAGGTTATTAGCTTATTTGTTGCAGATTTATTATCCTTCGAATTTCAAGTTTGATCTCTTTAGTGTGTGAATCTAAGGATTTGGCATTCTTTATTGTGGTACTTATCTCCTCCTAATGACGAGAAACATCCTTAGTGCAATCAGCGTACCGAGTCGTATACAGATCCCTGTCATTAGCTCTAGGTGCTTAAATAATTGACAGAGATTCATAACCTACATAGATTCTTAACTTCTGGTGAGGGCCCACGATGGTACGCTGTGGTGGAGAGATTAGCACGTATACAACACAGCCAAATTTTCGTAGATGGAAAATAATTGATTATTTTCCACGCACTATTTGCAATGAGAAAATTTCATGATGTGCAGTTGGTTTGAGTTGAATTAATACTACAGCATGTAGCACTGTGTGGCCCCAACATTTGGTGGTTAGCCTTTTATTCTACAAGAGTGACCAAGCAATAAATTTTATTCTTTTAATGAATAACTCTGCAAGACCATTTTGAGTGTAGACATGTGGTACGAAATACTCTACATTAATTCCCAGAGCCATACAATAATCATTAAATGATTTTTGAAGTTAACTCGCTAGTATTGTCCATTCGAATAGACATGATCATTTCTTCTCGAAAGTAGACTCTTGATAATTTGGGTAATTAATTTAGTAAACATGTTTCCTAGTAGACAAGAGATATAGTTAGGACCAATTAGTAGAAGCATCTATCAGTACCATAAAGTATCTGAAAGGGGCCGACAGGGGCTGGATATGTCCAAAGATATCACATTGAATTTTATTCAAGAAATTCGGTGATTCTTTCCTAACTTTTAGGTAAGAAGAGTTAACTATAAGCCTTCCTATAGCTTAAACATGGCATAATAAATCTTCTGGTCTAGAAAAGTCTTTATGCTATGGCTAGCAAAATTATTAATTATTCTTCTTATAATATTTAACTCGGGATAACCCAGTTGATCTGCCATATCTTAAATATTTCTGGGTTTAAATCACAACACAATCTTCAAATTTTACATGTGCATAGTATAACCCGGAGGAGATGGAAGAAAGTTTTTCAACACATATTTATTACACCCATTAAATTTAGTCATGAATAGGTATTATGTACCATCCCCATTCTCTGTCTCCATATGGAAACAATTCAGACCAATATCTTTAAAATTTTAAGAGAGTATGACTGGACTCAGGGTATAATATGGCATTCTTCCAGTGCCAAATATGATATCATCGCTTCCAGCGATACTCATAATATTTCCAGTTCACTTAGTGTGGTATAACTGTCTTCTAAACAGATTTCCTCCTCCATTATTGGATTATACTTTGTTATATATTATAAGTATAATTTAACAATCAGACACTTATTGCATCAGGAACAAATTGTAGAATATAGAACAAAACATAGCATAATTAATCAACACATGCAGGAACAAATTGATAAGGAAACTTATAAGGAATATGTGACATTGACTAACAAAGTGAAGGAATACTTAGGAGATTAATCTAAACCTCTATCTAAGTCATAGGTGTTCTCTTGGGACTCCTTGAACTTAATAATTTTAAAAACCATATCATCACACTTCTAAGCGCCCATGTCAACAATAGGTTGAATGGTGAAGTATGATTCAATATTATTTCTTTGGGTCTTATTAATTTTTAGTTGATTTCATGTAAAGATCTACCATATACTTCGGGATGCGATAGTTACAAGATCAATGGCTAGTGCATCCATACCTTAAAACAAGGTTATTCAGGGTTTGCAACCATATTAGCCGAGTCTTGATTCTGGAAGTCCTCTGACTCTTTATCTTTACTTTTCTATTATAGATTGTCCCTTCCCTTATTAATATTTTATTAAAAGATTTCAATGTCAATGTTTTTTTGAGACGATGTCAATATCAGTTGATGTGAAGGATATCAACGCTTATGGCTTAGCTTGAAGACTTCGTCCATAGACGCAGACTTAGAATTTGGGGCATTTTTTTTACACTCGTTTTATTCTCTGATAAGCTATCTGCATTTTTTTTTATCAGTCAGTAATATGTGTGTCGGTATCAAGAAGTTCGATCCAACCAAGCGCCCCATTGAATTTGTCAGACAAGATTGGGCAAATAGTCGAGTAAAACAATATATACCGATAGTAAACAAGGTAGGTAGGTACTCCAGTCGATATCATGCCGAATCCAAATGAATCGCCTTCTTTTCAGCAGAATAGAATAGATGGGAGTGCTAGCTGTTGGAGATACCCATATAAAACTAGTGTTCATTTTTCCAACAGGATATCGAGATGTCACACCACTCCGAGGTTCAGATGAACTCACATTTTGCTTATTACATGCTTGAGTTTCTGTCAGGGGATCAAGTAGTGGTTCAAAATGGGTGGCTGCCTACTCATGTCGTAAGAAGGTGGCGTTTTGCTTACATACTGGTACTATGAACTAGGAAAGAATATACAGGAGAACCAGACTGTAATTAACATCGCTTCTCGTAAAGCGACTTTGATTGGTACATGCATCTTTCTTCAGTCGTTGGTTGCAACTTGGTCAAGTCATCCTGGGCACCGTGATGCTGTAGGATCGATATATACTAATATAGTAATCAGAGGGGAGTGAATAATTACGCGGAAGCTAAAATCAACTTTTTAGTGATTACATTCGCTAGATCTATCCGTAACCTCTAAATGAGTTAGATCTAAAATTATTTCTACTCAACCATAATTTACTGCAAAAAAAATTAAACAACGAAATAATTTCTACTCTACCTACATCTAACTACATTCGCTATATCTATCCAACTACATTCCTAAGAAATGAATGTATATATATGGACGTACTTGTATCTATACAAAACATCTACATTCGCTAGATCTATCCGTAACCTCTAAATGTAGTTAGATCTAAAATTATTACTACTCTACCATAATTTACAGCTATAAAAATTAAACAACGAACAATTACTTGAAACTCGTCGCGCAGTCCGTTCTCAGCTTTTTTTCTCTCCTCCCTCCTCTTTTTCTTTCTCTGCTAGCTTCTCTTTTTCTTTCTCTGTTTTGAAACTCGGCTAGCTCAATGAGCACAGCGCCGCGCGGTACGTTTTTTATTATCGCTCTTTGTCGCCTGATCAACGGGCGACAGAAGCCCGCACACACCCTGTCGCCTTCTATCGCCCGTTCATCGGGCGGCTTTTATGCTGTCGCCCGTTCATCAGGCGACAGAGACTCCAACAGCCTCCTTCGCCTGTTGGTTTGGCGATATACTTGTGTCGCCCAAGCAAAGTGCGATAGGTGTATATTTCTGTAATTTTTTTCCCCGACGTATATTTTTGAAATTTTGAATAAAAATTGTATTATTAAAAAAAATTTGTTCTTTTGTGCCGCCGCCGCTCCACTCTTTTCTTTTTTCCGTTCTTTCCGTAGGTCTCATGCGGCAAATCTTTTTATTATTCTCTTAGTCTAACTTCTTATCTCTAATCTTATACATACATATATATCCACCTAGCCTAATTAACATGATCCAATACATACACACAGAAAGACCAAAACACACACATGCACGTGTACTACCCACTTGCCACTCTCGTGTGACTCGATCGCTCGCTCATGGCCCACCCGCCACTCTTGCGTGGCTTGCTTGCTACATAGCACGCTGGCTGCTACACTGTGTCATCCATCCGTGTAGATCTCTTTGCATTCTGTCTCGCTGCACCGGCGACCATCGCGTGCTGCGCCTGGGCAACGCGTCACCTGCACGGATTTTCTCCGACCTGTAGTGTACGTCGCATACACCTGCTTTATGTCTTTACACATATGCTACATCTCCTATAACAAATAAAAACAATTAAACACACATAATACCTTGTTCTTCCTTCTATAATAAATATTGTAATCGATCACATACATCACATTTAATTAATTCTGCTCAGTTCTGAACTGGGATTGATATACTGACACTTGCTTAATTCTGCTCAGTTCTGAACGATTTGTGTTTCCTGTCCCATATAGCTCGAACATCACATGTTGTTCTAATAGCTTGTCTGTGACTCCTGATTGGAATCAATTACATTTGGAGTGAAGACTAGAAGTAGATCCACACAAAAATTAGAAGACTTTGCAGCTGCATTTTTCATTAATTTCACTCATTTCTTTTCTCATCCAACAGCCAAGGAGTACCTCTACGACAGGGTATACATCCAAACCAAAGGAGAAATGGAAGGATGAATGGCAGTCAACCACATAAATTTTGGAAGATTATTTGTTTTGTACATAGCCAAAACCAATCCACTTGGCATTGTATTGTTCAGAAGTGACTAGTGGTGACAGAGATGGACGTACATCGAGGAAGCAGAAAGTTTCCAATGTTCAACGATGCCATTAGATTGGGGGCCCTGATGTAAGTTCAGATTTCTTATCCACGTAACCGTGACTTGTCAACAACTCTAAAAATTATTAAAACACCACCAAAAATTTTAGAACAATTTTCTCTTTATTTCTCTCTTATTTTTTTGCTTACAGACTTAACACTCCACCTCTATATTTATACTAAAACTATAACCCAAATAATAGAATAGGACTCTACTTCCTTGTCCTAATCCATCTTCTATTTCCTTATCTTACTCTACCATTTATTCTAGTTGGACTCAACCAACAAACTCTAACTAGTTACAAGATTATTTTGTAACAAAAATATGTACACGGGCTTTGAAATTGAAACTCAAAAGGCACAATTTTTTTTGTATTCGAATAAGATCTTTGTTTTCGGTTTCAACCATTAATTTGTTTCTAAAGATCAAGACGCATCTAAAGAAGATGAATTGGTGTTGTTTTTATTAATTCTGAAAATTAATAAAATAATCATCAAACCGAGGGAATCAATCAAGAATAATTAATCCAATACTATGAAATTAAGAAAACTAAATTAAAATACGTAAACTAGAAAGCAATTGTACGTAATTAAATAACAATTAGTATATTAGAATCCATACTCACATATTTCTCTCGAAAAACACGTGCAAAAATCTCTTTACATAAAATCATCTCTCAAATAATCCCTAAAAATTTTTCTCAATTTTTCCTTATTATCTCTTCCGTCACCTTTTCTTTTCTTTTCTCTCTCTTCTCTTCTTTTCTTCTCTCTGTTGCTTTCCTGTGTGTTGCTTTCCTGTGTCGCTGGCTGCCGATGGAATCAAAAGCCGGACGTGTTGGCTCCTGCTGCTGCTTGCTCTCCTGTTGCGCCGTACTAAGCCTTGCGTGCGCACGTCTCCTCGCCGGTTTTTTGTGCCGCCGCCGCTCCACTCTTTTCTTTTGCGCGCCGGCTCCGCTCTTTTTTGCGTAGGTCTCCAGCCGCAAATCCTTTTATAGTTCTCTTAATCTAACTTCTTTGTAACATCCTCAAAATAAAAGAAAGTAAAAATAAATTAAAAATTTTAATTTATTATTTTAAACTGAATTCTTAGTATTTTTTTTTGAACTTCTTTGAACTTTGTTGCACAAGAAAAACCTTCTATTTTATTTGCAAACGGAATCTTAACCTCGTATATCAAAAAACGAGTTTAGCATAAGGTAAAAAAAAACAAAAACAAAATGTATTTCCTACATTACCTTTCATATCAATTCTATAAATTTTCAAAAAGGATTTAAAATGATTTGTTGCTTAGGAAAAGTCAAAAACAGTTTTGATTAATTTGAGCCTTCTTCAATTAAAAGAATTGTATAAAATAAAAATAAGTATTCTGGCTCTAAACTTTTATTTTGGAATATATATAATTATGGGTCAACACGATAAAAGTTCCAATATCATTTTGGATAGTTAGAAGATTCATTTTACAAAAGGCATATTTCTAACTTAAACATTGTCTAATTCTTGAAGGATTATTAGGATATTAGTTTACTTAAAATTCTTTGGGTAGTTTAATGATAATCTTAAGACTCCCCACAAGAACAAGTTTTCAAGAATTTCTTAATGAATTTTAGTGCCTCTAATGGATTGGAATGTAGCTAATGTTTGAAATTTACAGAGAATAAAACAAAATCTTTTTCCTTTTATCCACTGCCCTGTGGGCCACCTCTGACCGAACCCTTGCCAATCTTGACTCCCCACTGCCATTCCCGATTAATCTTTGCACTATCGAAAGCCTTCTCAAATGGAATAAAGTCCCATTTCATGCTTTTGCAAGCAAAGCACCTCAATGCTGTTATGATCA
Organism: Rhipidocladum racemiflorum; assembly: GCA_036346355.1. Classification (NCBI taxonomy): domain Eukaryota; kingdom Viridiplantae; phylum Streptophyta; class Magnoliopsida; order Poales; family Poaceae; genus Rhipidocladum; species Rhipidocladum racemiflorum. The sequence continues at coordinate 9,631,925 of CM070583.1, forward strand.
AGGAATGAGCGCTTCTAGATTTTCTATTGTAAAGCTGCTGGCCCAAGATTTTCAAACCCTTTTGGACCAATCAAGTGCAGCGAACCGACAACTCATTGTCTGAAACTTTGATAGCTAAATAAAGAGCCAGTTTAGGCATTCTTTTCAGAACATTGCATTTTCCATTTTGAGCAGTGGAGGAGTGAATCCAGGACTTCACCCCAGACCCTTCTAGCTCCAAGATCTCTATATCTTATTGAACCAATCCAATGCCAGAACTTGACCTCTCAAAAGCCTGAATCAACAAAACACTACACCAATCAAACCTGCTACCTTTTGTCAGGTTTGGCACTGTAGCTTGTCACGGTAGCTTCTCTGAACTTGCCGGTTGACTGAAGAATCGCCCTACCGTTTGTTGCCGTTGATCGCCTCTCCCTTCCTTCGCCCGTACGCCGTGGAGTCGCCCAGATCCTCGCTGTCCTCCAGCTCACGCCGTTGCCCTCCCCATGGTTTTTCTCTGCCAAGGCCACCGCCCAGCTCGCCGAGGCAACCAATCCTTCTCTCTGCCTCGTCGAATCTCACTGCGAAGCTCAAGCCGCGTCGTTTTCTCCCTGGCCGAACTTCACCGCTCGAACCTTGCCTCATCATTTCACTGCCGTGACCTTGACTCGTCGCTGCCGAGCCCTTGGAACTTGGTTGCCGTGCCAAACCATTGCCGTGGTCGCCAACCAGCTCCATTTTCCCCCTGCCATGACAGCGCTAAGCTCGGCGTCACTGTCTTCTTCCCTCGGCACCGAATCGAGCCCGCGTTGGCACACAGCTCCTCCACCTCCATCGCCTACTTAAGTAAGCCTCGAGCATGCCCGAGCTCCCCGCGCCCACTACTACCCCTACCGAGCTGGCCTCCCCATTCGCCTCCATTGCCGCCATTAGCACAGAAGTTCAAGATTCGGGCCAACACTCAATTGGAGCAACCCAGTGAGTAATTCTTCAATTAAATTCGTCCAATGCTCGTCTATATCTCTCTGAAGTTGTCCATCACCCCGGTTGCAGCTTCCACTGCTTGAAGCTCCGCCGCATTGGGCGTTTTCTTCCCCACGGCCGGCGCATGGTGCCGCACCACCTCGGGCCTCCTCCGTCACGGTGAGTGATTGGGATAGGACCTACTCGGGCCCCTCATGCTCACTGACTCCTCCATTGGTCTTCGACGCCACCGTGCCTTCCCCGCGCCGCCGCCTTCTTCTCCAAGACCGGCCGCTCGGTCTTTGGACCGCCCGACCAACCTCGTTCGCTCCCGAGGTATTTGAATGGATTCCTTAGGATCCCTAGGTGCTCACTGACCCTTCTCCCTGCCTTCGACGCCGCCCTAGCTCCCCCACGGCTCGCCGCCAATCCCGCCGCCGCCCCGCTCCGCCGCGGCATGTTTTCGGCCGATTTGAGTCCAAATCAACCATCGCCCTAGGTTCCACGCGTAGCCTCTTTGCTCTCGTGTCCGACTCCGCCGCCTCCACCTCCGATCGCCACGGTGAGGATGCCTCCTCCGTGCCCTGTTCTGGCTCACTGCCGGGTGGCCCTGCCTTGTCAGCCACACGCGCACTCAAGCCCAGCTCAACCGAAGCCAAAATACGCCTTCACACCACGAAAACGTATTTTCATTTTTCTCAGCTTTTCCAAAACCGAGAGCACTATTTTTGTTATAACTTTCACATTATAACTCCAAATAAGCTCAACCAAGTTCCTAAAATTTTGTTAAATCATGAAGTTTCTAAATATAGAAAAACATTTCAATTTTGTTCAATGCAAAGTATTTGAAATTCAAATTTGAACTATAGGTCTAATATGTGCTCTATATACAATTTTCACAAATGATCTCTAAATTTAATGAAACCAATTTTATTGTATTCCTTATGTCATTAGGGTTCCAAATATATAAAAATATTTAGACTTGGACTTAGATTATACAAAATTTATGATTAGGTCCTTTTCAACATGTTTGAAATTGAAATGCTTATATCTAGTGCAAATAAACTTCAATTATGGTGAAACAAGTTTCTATACTCTCATGAAATAGCACCCTCTCTGTTTATGTAAAAATGTTTAGGCTTAGGCTTGTTTAGTCATAAGTTCATGGGCATCATTTCATGTATAATATAAGGTTTAAGTTTTCCATGAATAAATAGTGTTAGCACATTGCATATAACTTGAAAACTAATACCTAAACATTTGAAGCATCATAATTATAGGCTCGGTAATAGTAGCTTAGTAAGTTGTTTTGTGTACTTTAGTTTGTCATTAAGCAAAGTATCTAGTAATCAACTAGGATTAAGCATTAATAATTTTGCAACCAGACTTCGAGGACCTCTCCTTCGTAATATTACCGTGGTTGAATCTTAATTGTAATCATTTACCATTAAAAACATAAGAATGAAGTTTAGCAAAAACTTTAAAATATGAATAACCATAACTATTGCGTGCAAAACCAAATGGTTAGAATGAACTCAATCTTCGTGAAATTAATTTAGTTATACCCCTAATGTCACATAGGTTTCAAATATATAATAATATTTACGTTTTACCCTAGTGTGCATTAAATGCTTATTAATCGAAGTTCCATTACTTGAATAGTTCGAATAGTCATAACCCTCACAAACAAACTTAAAATTTGGTAAAACCAAATCCTAAGACTTTTTAAAAGTGATACCCTTCCTAGTTATATGCAAAAATAATAGATGTTTTCGTATTATTGAACTAAAACCATATAAGGCCCTAATACTCTTTTATATTAAAAACATCGTAGTTGAAAGTGAAATATCGCGGAACCAACTTTAAAACACTCTTAGAGGTATCCCCTGATAGTTCCTGAAGAATGGTTAAATAATTTATTAAGGTGCAGTCACATTCGTAAAACAAAAACGACACCATCCATGCATGTAAAATTGTGACATTTAAGCCTTTTCGGCCACCCATAGAATACCTCGTTTAAATACAAAGATTAGAGGGAATAGCTCAAAACCATTCTATAATGTTTGTACTACCATAATATGGAAAAACATTTAATTAATGACTTGCTTTGCATCTGAATCCTATTAGCACAACAGGCCTAATTATTATGAAAGTTAGTAACTTGCTATTCGAATAGTTGGACTTATTAAACCCTAAGGTAAAATGTTTATGTCATTAGAATCATCATATAATCATGTAAATGTAACCTCTAGCCCTATCATCTAAACCCAACTTATATAAATCAACTTTTGTGCAAATTATACTTAAGACTAAGTATTGTTCACATGAACACTTTTAATCTTAATTGTATTGATCCAAACAATCTTAGCTTCTTAGATTTGAAAATGAAAATAATCAAATATGTAATTTTGGCCCCTTGAATTCGTAAATGGTAACTTTCGTTAAACGCGGTTTTATGTTCTGCACTAGTTGGACCCAAACCCTAACCTCCGCCAAAGCGCACTATCGCACTTGTTTTCCATGAATGGTTCTATTTGTGAATATATTCGACTTCTTTTTGCCACATGTATTGTATATTTACTTGTTGTTCTTTCTTTTCTGGATTTGGATGTTGCTTCGCTTTTTATGATACGGCGTGTAGACTCCGACGTTTCGGATACTATTGCAGACGACTCCAACTTCACTACTGAATTCAACAAGCAAGGCAAGCACCCTCCTTTGACCATGTTGAACCTACTATTTTAATTAAGTTTACTTTGTTTGTCAAAACTATTATGCATGCGCTATGTTTATTAAACTGCTATATTATGGGATGCGGTAGAACTAAACCTAGCTTGTGGGATTTCCTTGATTAATTGTTGACATGAGAACATTGAAACCCTAGGTTATGGTTAAACAAAAGATAATGTCAATTTGGTATACTCGATTATTATTTGCACATGCTTAGTATGCTCTAGTAATGGGATCATGAATGGATGGTTACACTGTTCATGATAATCAATGAGAATAGACATGTTTTGGAAGAGACAGGTGGTGTCTCATGATTTGGAAAGGTTGGTTATGACAGTAAAGGATACCGATAGTTTGTTAAAAATGAAAATAAAACTATGTTTTGACACAGGTGGATTATGGCAATAGCCGGAGGTGTAAGCGTTAACTTACACGTAGTGTAGGGGGAGTTTCCACCTGAGTTAATTTAAGGACCGAACATAGTGTTGTATAATCCAGGAATTACCGTACAACCACAATTGCTATTTATGGGGTAGCCTCAACCTACTAAGTTATTTAAAACTGGCTTTGCACATTGGGAGGCCGAAGTAGCACAAGCCTTAAACCCTTTCGAGTTGGCTTGTAAGGGGCTTCCACATGGACTTGTGGGTAATTGCATACCGATGCAACGGTGTACGCCTCACTATGGGAAGGAACACGTGTTCTTGATCTCGCGCAATGAGAATTTATATCTTCCCAAATTTTTGTTCCTACCATAGTAAGGATTTAACGTCACTGGGCTGGTGTAAAGTCAGGATTAAATAATGTAACAGTTGTGTATGATTTTCCTCGCGGCACACCTAAGGAAGTGTGTTAATTTGCAATGCACAAAGGGAAAATCATTATTTGTGGGTAAAGTTGTACAACTCTGCAGAGTCTAAACTTTTCAAAGCCGTTCTCACGGTTATGGGAATCTTGGTGCTCGACACTAGTTAGAGTTTTGGTACTTTTATGAAATGGATGGAACTTAATGGTAGTTGGAAAGAATCATGTGAAAAATGTTGTGGTCAATGGAAGATGTTGTTGATGTCAATGGTATGGGAATGGATCGGTACTTTACTCACAATCATGGAGGATTGTGAGATTGTTACTACTCTATTTATACTTGTTATTTACATATCATCAATTGCTTTACAAATTTTAAACACAATCTATTATTCTGTATTTACAATTCAATTCGGCTTTATGCAAAATAACTTAGTAGCTTCCCATGACATAGCCTGCATTTATTATATACATTTGTGATACACTATAAGTCTTGCGAGTACATACGTGTACTCAACCTTGCTATTGTTGATATTCAGAGAATGAAGAGAATGAGTAGCCAGATCCAGGCCTTGGATTACGGGGACTTTGCTAACGAATCTTTCTAAGGTTTACCCTTGTCAGTTGCCTGTGGTATTTTGGGTAGAAGGCATACTGCCAAGCAATGTATCTTCCGCTGCAAACTCTTTAATTCAGCCAACAGGCCATGTTGTAAGACTTTATTTCTATTAATGTAATATGAACTTGTATGGATGTGATGACAATGTTGTGAATGTGCGTGCTAGCCACTGATCATGGGACTAGTACTGTATGCACATAGGAATCCCTCTTGGTATTCCACACCATTAAAGGGAGGGTTCCGACATTCTTATCTCTATCTAACTTCTTATCTCTAATCTTATACATACATGTATATGCACCTAATTATCCTAATTAACATGATCCAATACATACACACAAAAAGACCAAAACTCACATATGCACGCATACGACCCACCTACCCGCTCTCGTGTGACTCGCTCGCTCACAGCCCACCTACTGCATGCTCTTGCATGACACGCTTGCTGCATAGTCCGCTGGCCGCTATACTGTGTCGTCCATCCGTATAGATCTCTTCGCATTTCGTCTTACTGCACTGTTCGCGCTAAAAACGTGAAGCAGGGTTTTCAGCCTCGAACATACAAGACAAACACCGAGTTTGCAAGGCGTGCCAGTCAATTCGACCTGAAATTGACAAGGTAGAGATTATAAGCGATTAAAGCCGATAAAACGAAGGTTATCGGCTTAACGCTAGTCGGCTAAAAATCGATCTAACGATCAACCTGGCGGTTAATCCGGATACAAGGCAAAATCGGCTTTGAGAAGGCGATGCGCAACAAAACAAAGCAAATCGAACCTGGGGCGAAATCGACCAAAAACCAACAATCGGCGATGCGCAACTCCGTTGATTTCGTCGACTTACAGAGAAGTGTTTGTAAATCTAAAACGACGTAAAAAGGAACTGTAAAGAGTAGATGTATGTTGTGTTGGATTGATTCTTCTGATTGCCCCACGGCCCGTCCCTTTTATAGTGCTCTGGCCGATCCGAGTTACACATGGATACGGCAGCTATATCCGTATCGGTCCTTGATCCGATTACCTTTCCTTGTTAGAAACGGATTCTCTTTCCGATTTCCTTGACACCGGCTTTATCTTTTCCATAAAAAACCTTTATATCCAAATTAGACCGATTTTACCATAAGCGCCGAATTTTGGTGTAAACATATGCCCCCTGTTTTTGGAAGATAACTTGTTATTTTCCAAAAACTCTATCGGCTTTACGTCCATATCGGCTTTATGAGAGGATCTTTCTTGAAAACCACCCCATTAACTGCGCCGTAATAATCTTGGTGCGCTTTAAATGCAGAAACTGTTCCCGCCTGTTCACCTTTTTAATACCGTAGTATAAATATGGGGTCCCCCCACGGTCATTCGCACGCCTTCAAGCTCTCGGATCATCGATCATCGGCTTCCTTCGTCCTCCTTTGTCCTCCTCTGAAACTGGCTGAAATGGATCCTTCGCAGGTATTCATCCCGATTCCCCATAGTATCGATCAATTTTATCTTGGGCCGGTAGGTACCATGCAAACCGATACGGTAATCAATGACGAGATCCCTAGGCTCCCATTGTCGGCTGCTGGATATAACGTTTCTGAGTGGGGGAAAAGCTTTAGGGCCTGGCCTACGCCTTTGAAGGGGTGGAGATCTTGGTTTATAAGGGTATCGGCTCAAAAGAGGGTAGAGTGGGAGAGGATGGGAATAGCCAAGTCCCTTTCTTTGAGTCTAGCCGATCCCGAGGCCAATGAACCCCTTGTTGCCGCGGCCTGTTACTTTTGGTCGGATTCCTTTAATGCATTCCTTTTCCCGTCTGGCCCGATAGGCCCAACTTTGCTTGACGTGGCCCAACTGTGCTGTCTTAGACCAGATGGGGATCAGCTGTCGGCTTTTAGTGGTAAACCCAATTTTAAGTTAATCCAGAAGAAGGGTGAGGGTTGGCATAAGTACATCCAGAACAACAACAAGGTCAACGGTCCGGTATCGGCTGAAGAGCATGTCGCTTTTCTCAACCTTTGATTGGACCGATATCTATTTTGTGGAGCTTCCCTTGGTCCTACCCAATCTTTTCAGCTGATAGCAGAGCGCTTAGTGGAGGGTCATCGGCTTGCTCTTGGCAAGATGTTTCTAGGTGCGGTGTATCAGATGATGTATGTAATACGTAGCCGACTCTTTTCCGGATTTGCCAAATTTGTTATCGGCAATATAGGGGGACCCTTATGGTTTGTCCAGGTTTGGCTTTATTGTATGTTTAGCCGATCTATTCTGTCTGAGCCCTCGGGGAGCCTAACCTTCCCTAGAGAAGATTACCCAGAGCACGTAGTTCCCCAGTATAGAGATAGCCGATCTTACGGGGAGAGATTTATCATGTCCTCCGCGGGCGAGTTGAAAATGGAACCAGTAGGCTTGCACAAATACCTCAATTTCTTCCTGACCTTAGATAAAACTACCTTTAATTAGCAGGACTTCTTCCGCTATACCGATGTAGCCGACTGTCCATACCCTTCCTTTCTCCACTTAGATGCCGATAGTTCTTTGATGCCCCCAGTCTACCTTGGACTTGTATAGAATTATCATCTCCCCTTGCATCATTCATGTCGGCTTGAATACCCGTAACTGAACATTTTAGCCATCCTACGAATTCTATCACCCTTCGGTTTATGCCCGTCAACTGGGTTTCGGGCAGACCATCCCTTCTTTTCCTTTGTTATCCTGCGTTGAGCCCCGATCTCGGGTGACCAACAGTATTGCCGCGGAAATTGTGCTTGAAGTAGCCGACGGACTACAGGTCTTCTCGACGCCACGCTTTATCCTCAACTCCCGTCGGTCGGCTACTTTCTCGTGGTGGTGGTCTAAAATATCAGAAGCGCTACTTTTGGACAGAACTCCGTCGGCCATAATCCTTTTATTTTTACCTGATTTCCATGAGCCGACGGTAGTCTCTGACTCCAGCGAGAGCTCTGTTTATACCAACTCTTCAATAGCTGTAGAGGTACTAGCGCTGATATTTCCTCATGAGTTCTGTTGGTAGCTGGTTTTTCCTTTACTGAAAAATTTTCGATCCCTTTCAGGGTGAGACCGCGGCAGCTACTGGTGAGCAAGCAGTCAACCCCCTATCTCTGCCAGCAGTGGCCGACAGCGACGGCCGGACCAAGCAGTTGGTACTATGGGGTATACTTCGGGTACTTTGGGCGTCCGGAGCCCTTCTCTGTCGGACCTCGCTCGTCAACGCCCTGCAAGTAAGTTGCTTTCATTGCATCGGCTTTTATGCTCCCTGTCTTGCCGATATTAATCAATTTTTTTTCTTTTTTCAGAGAGAAAGAAGAAGTCGACCAGGCGGTCGTCAAGGCCTGTGGGGCCTTTAGCCGACCGCTCCCTGGAGCACTCAGCTACTGATGTAAGTATTGTCTTGCCTTTTCCTTTAAATGGTTTCATGGCGTTGATCATCGTCTTCAGCTTCTTTTCCAGCAATCGCCATCAGTGCAGGTGGCAGGGGTTTTAGCCGATCTTCAAGGCACCTCTTCGGCTCTTCCGCCTGTGATATCTCCGACGCTCCCTATTGTGCCACCTCTGTCGATTGACGTATCTGACTCTCCGGCGTTGTTGACGGACCCGGCCGATCTCTTGGGTTTTACTTTGGATGACCTTGATGACCTAGAGGTATTGGCTACCGATGACTACCCGGCAGATATTCAACGTATAATAGCTGCTTCTGCAACTGCATTGGCCACTGTAACTGCCGAGCCAGGCATGCACGAACGCCTCAATCGTCTTTTTCATGAAGTAATGCAGTCGGAGGCAGCCCTTTTGGCAGATACATAACCCTTAAGAAATGCCATGGCGGTCGTGCAAGCCGATCTCCCGCCTGCGGCCATGAATGCACTTTTAGATGTCTGTCACTTAGATGCTCGTCGGTCGGAGGTAGAGTCGGCCAGGCTCAGGACTGAACAGAGGAAAGCTCAACAAGCCGATCAACAAATTTTAGACAAGCTCATAGCTGGCGCCAAGCTTCAGAAGAATGCATTTGATCAGGGTACTGCCGCCCTCAAGTTGGCCAAAGGCAGGGCTCAAGAGTTGGAATCGACCAAAAAACAGCTCGAAGAGCAGTTGGCCTTGGTCACCAAAGAGCTTGCAGAATGCCAGATAAAAATCACCGACTCGGCGTCCTCGCTGGCAACTCAGAGGCGGCAGATAGGTGAAGTCTTTGCTCAAGTCAAAACTCAATCGGCCAAGATAGTCCCTATCCCTGGCAATGCAATGGCCGATCAGCAGCTGATTGATAGCGTTCAAGCCACCATTGGCAGGGCAGCAGCGGCACTGTCGGCTTTGGGAGCCCACTTGCCTGGATCCGGACTGCATTGATTTGAACATACATCGGGTGTTGACTAATTTTTGATGAAACTGTTTGATGGCACCGGCTATGTAGCTGACCTTTTGTAAACAATGTTTTCACTTCCGCTGCGATGTTGCGGTGTAGGAAGGCTTTTGGATGGTTGACTTGATCGGCTGTATAACCGATCTTATATGTAATGTGCTTTTGTAATTGGTTTCTCACCGATCTTTATTCATGTGGTTAGGATCCAATCCATACGCTAGGGTAATATGCTTTCAAATACTTCCCGTTGATCGCTTTAGGTAGTATGAATCCGTCCAAGGACTCTAATATGTATGAGTTCCTGTCAATCGGTCGATTTATCTTATAAGGCCCCTCCCATGTCGGGGACCACTTGCCAAATCGATTATCTTTCGAGCCGATCGGCAATATAGTTTTCCAAACTAAATCGGCTTGATTAAAAGATTTCGGTACAACCTTCTTATTGTATGACCTGGCAACCCTTTCCTTGTTCCTTTTAAGCCGATCCAATGTAATCAACCTTAATTCGGTCAAGTCATCTAGATTGTCCAGCATTGCTTGCTTGTATTCGTCGGTAGGCAATTTCTCTTGCTCAGATACCCTAACCGAGCCGATGTTGATTTCCACGGGCAAAACGGCCTCTTGTCCATATACTAGCTGAAAGGGTGACAGCTTGGTTGATCCATGGTAAGATAGCCGATAGGCCCATAAAGCTTCTGATAATGTCGAATGCCAATTTCTTGGTTTTTCCTCGATTTTTCTTTTTATCAACTTTATTATCGTCTTGTTTGATGACTCGGCCTGCCCATTGGCCTGAGCATAATAAGGGGAGGAGTTAAGTAGTTTTATCTCGAGACTTTCTGCAAAGTTTCTGAACTCTTTAGACATGAACACCGTCCCTTGATCGATCGTGATTGTTTGGGGAATCCCAAACCTATGGACGATGTGTTCGTTGACAAAGCCGATTAATTCTGTACTGGTGACCCTTTTAAGTGGTATGGCTTCTACCCATTTTGAGAAGTAATCGGTTACTGCTAGAATAAACTTATGCCCTTTGCTGGATGATGGAAATATCTGACCGATTATGTCTATACCCCATCCTCTGAACGGCCATGGTTTGATGATCGGGTATAAAGCTGATGCTGGCGCTGACTGTATGTTGCCAAACTTTTGACATGTTTGACATCCTTTGTAATATCTGAAGCAAAACTTTTGACATGTTTGACATCCTTTGTAATATCTGAAGCAATCTTCTAACATTGTCGGCCAGAAATATCCCGTTCGTCTTAACATCCATTTCATTTTATGAGCCGATTGATGCGACCCACAGATTCCCTCATGGATCTCTCCCATTGCTATTTTGGCTTCTTCTGTCCCCAAGCATCTTAGCAACAAGCCTTTCATGGTTCGAAAATATAATACGTCTCCTAATAGAACGTATTTGAGTGCTTTATGCCTGACTTTTTGCTCAGTCGACTTGGATGGATTTGACAAATAATCCCTTATTTCCGTTCTCCAATCAACAGGATGGGCGCACATGATCGGCCAATGGTTTAGCTCGATTGGTTCCTGTTGGCTTTTATTCTTATATCCCGATGCACATTGTGCCAGTAGGTTCGCCTTGTCATTGGCCTCTCTAGGGATATGTTCAATGGAGAACGTTGTAAACGTCTTAATAATTTGGAGGCATTGATGCAAACTGTAACACCCCAGCTTCTACTAAGCCCAGAATGTCACCAAACATAGACCATAACACATTTAATACCATAAATTAAAGTAAATTCCAGCAAGTTATCATTTAGAATAATTGAAAATTTTGACAGCATCTCCTTTGTTTTTGCATGAAACTTAACAACATCGCATCATATCAAAATGTAAGACAAACGAGATATCCATACGCAGCGATAAGGATAACTAATCATCAACTAAAACATCAATAAGCATCGATAGCAAAATAATAAGCATCAATTTAAATCTAGGAAGTTAAAACAACTCCCTCCATAGCCCCACATGATACACATGAGGGAGACAACCAAACATACAGACCATACACTAAAGATTATTGTAATGCTTATTGTCATGTCTCCACAACAGGTGAAATTGCTAGATTATGATACTACGTGGAGTAGTGTAGCTAAAACCCTTTCCCGCGCGCCGATTTCATGGTACCTAAAGAAAACAAACAACGAAAATACAAGCGTGAGTTCATAACTCAGCGAAGTGTAATACAATGGAAACAGAGTGCAAGACAACAAACCATCAACTTCAATCTTCATAAGCATTACATATCACATCATTACCATTCTCACGCATTACGACATGGTAAAAACATCATAATCATCTCTTGATCAATATGGTGTTCGTCTCATGAACTCATGAACAATTCAACAACATTCTCATTCATAGTTTCATTCATGCAATGCAATGCACATGTCTTCTGGAATTCTCATACCGGTATGGTTGAGTGCACACCCGTCGGCATGCACCCTTTTCCCCCTTCCATCCCGAAGATGGAGGGTGCCTATCACTCGCTTCCATTCACCGCGGTGGATGGAATCACGATGTAGGTCTTACTCAAAAGTTTAGCCCCGGACTAGTCATAACAGCTTCTCACCGACCCTACCTAATAGTTATGACTTATCTCACCGCCAGCCATGAAAATATGCCATGCATGCAAAATGGACAGCCATGTATACACAAATAGAAGTATTGCATAGCAACACATGGCATCTCAACATGTAGGGCCGTATTCGACCATCGACGGTGCCCATTCACAACATAGCATGTAAATCACTTATCCTCATCAAGCATTTTAATCATGGCATGAAGACATCATATCATCGACAATATTTAAAACATGGCATAAGGACATCATAACAATTATAACATGTAGTTCATGGCAAGACAACATGTTATCTATCCCAAACACTATCAAGCAATTCTAGCAACACATATAATGTTCAATCCACACAACACACTTGCCTTCAATTTCGGGCAACGGAGTGACGAGAGGTTGAGGGCACTCCCGGAGGCACACCACCTGCAAACACGTGCCACACACTCAAATCAAGCCCATAAAACAGTACACATACATCCCACTACCCCGACTTCGCTTACAACTCCTAAAATCAGAAAACAGCAAATCTGTCCCTTCGGGACAGCAGCCTTCCAAAAGGCATAACTTCGGTTCTAGGACTCCAAATTGAATAAAAGAGTACATCCCCGCGTATATTAGGAAATTTCCCAACTTTTTCTAGTTATAGGGAAAGACTAATTCGGACTCTAATGTTGTTTAATCTAACGTTGAACACGAACTGTCCCAATCTCGTCACTGATTTGACAGCGCTCGGTAAAACGGCCATATCTCCCAAACGGCTGGGCGGATTTTAACGTTCTTTATATGCACGGAAAGACAAGGAAATTATCTACAACTTCCTAAAAGTCTGTATGGTCAGATTCAAACTCGAAATTGGCGAAAACGCCTGCCCTAGTTCGGGTTCCCAATCTGCCCGATCAGAACGCGAATACAACTCTAGTTTTCAACAAATCTACCCCATGGCAGCACCTCCCATGATCCAAAAACATGATAATCCACCACTACACAGCATCTAATCAATCCCCAAAGGTTTCCCCCATTACCTTCTTGAAGAACCACGAATCGATCGCTCTCCTTCGCGAACTCCACCCGATCTCTCCCCACGCGACGTGGCTACCGGTTCTCCTCGTCGTGGATCCTCCTACCGGCGAGGGCAGCACCATGGTGTGGCATGGCAGCGAGGGGGATGCAGCAAGGGCATGTGGTGGTGGGGGAGGAGGCGCAAGGAGGAGGGGTGGTGCGGCTTGGGGTGTGGAGGAAGAAGAGGAGGGGCTAGAGGGAGGAGGAGATGGGAGATGAGGGGATGGGGGCTGCGCAATGGAGGGGTGGGGGCTAGGGCAGCAGGGTGTGCTGCCCCCCCACTACTCCCACATGGGCCCAAGTGCCCCACCTCCGGCCCACGAATTCCCCCCCAAGGCCCAAATCGCCCTCGGAGAGGCAGGAGCCCTGAACAGCTTGACCAACGCTGCGTTAAAATGTGAAATTTCAGGGTTTTAGTTGCAAAATCCCCAACTTATCCCATTTTACCACATTTTATAACCTATTATCACAAATTATAAAGTCTCGACATTCCATAGTATCACATTCTACCCCCCTTAACTGGATTCGACCTCGAATCTTACACGTCAACTCTAAAACCATGCCCACTAGGGACTCATTTTCTTTGCGAACTCAACACACCCACGCAAAGACTCAAACAGTAGCAACGACAGCCCAAATTTCGAAATCCATCTATTAACAAGAGTGACCTGACTTAGCTTAACTAAGCACCACTTGACATGATTCCTCATTTACTTCGATCTCCTATCATGAATCATAAACTCAGAATGACACAATCATCATGAAACACATCCCTTTTTCACCATTAGTATTAAAACGGTCAACCGAGGTTCCAAACTTGAACCCCCTAAAAAGACCATTTACGCAAAACCCCATCTCTTCCAATTATTTGACCCCTTTTCACAAGGAATCAAAATTTACTAATGTCATCTTCGCTCATAGCCTATATCGACCATACTTTCTTTTCGACTGCCAACCACGTTACACTTTTCATTCTATACTCTCCCAGGCATAACGCACACCCAGGGACATCTAGCTAAGACAATGTCCACGACAAAGCATTTTACATCACAATTTCTATAACATTTGCTTCCACCCAACGATACCTTCAACCAAATACAAACCACGACATCATCAACCTCCATCATCATCCACCCTCATACCACTAATGTCCAGCACCTAGCCCAAGCTAGGACCGTAACTCAGTACCAAAACTCAATTAGCACTTTTCCCAAGAGGATGTCGCCCTCACAAACAATTCACACAAACAACGAAACCCACGAGTTTAGCTCTTAGATTATACTCAACAATAACTCGAGACCCTTCTTATTCTCACTCCTATCAATAGTGCAAAAGAAGTACGATTCTTTTGAATCCAAGTAGACCACATACAACAACTCGAACCTCAAAGCGCCACATAACACTTTGGGAAGAACCCGATAACATTGAAAGACCACCCTTTTGCTTTTCCTAAGTCAAGCCGCAAAGGAAAACTCAAATCTCCAATCAACGCGATACAATTCGCATCGGGGAGCTCTCAAACAAATAGAGACTCCACACAATTCTCTTGACATAAGTTCTCAACAACTAAAGACAACTCGACTCGCTTTCACCACAGCCAAACTTTTCATTTTAACCAAAATCAACATCTTGGAAGAGAACTGCCACAAAAACTCTCAAGAGAAAGGGAAACTCAAATCCCTTGCATAACAACCAAAAACCAAAGCATTTATCCATTCATTCCTTTTCATGCTAGAGAGCAATGGAAATCTCGATTCATAACACGAATGCGAATTCTTCAAGAGCACTCCGGATTAGTCATATATCTCTATATGACTTCCTCACCGCCTGGCTCAACAACTCTTTTATGCTTATAAAAACGATGTCATGAATCTTTTTCACCATTTATTAGTCATGAAACCACGATACCCATTAACCATTCACAAAGAGACTTCATTCTCTTTGTCACATGATTGACACCCAACAACATTGATGGTTGCTCAAATTCGCATAAACTACGACGGCGTTAACCGAAAATACCATATCGCATCACAACCCAACAACCACTGCACGCAATGCGTGCAAAACATCGCATTTTAACCAAAGCCAATACCAGAAGATAGCATCAACTCTCAAATCAAACATCTACGCCTCATAACCGCTACCAATTCTCTTAAAGAGAAAGGAAACACATTCCCAGCAGGGAACACCTTACCAACAAAATCACTTATGAAACAATCGTAAGATTCACCTTTTTGAAACGCTCGCAAACACCACACACGTTTCCCAAATAAATCTAACTCTAGTCACGAAAGAATTACAATTTAAGCGCTTAACTCCAGGGTTACCAAAGATAAACCAGTTGAACGCTAAAGAGAGCGTCCCACCCCAACGCTTTGGGTGTTAAACCATACTCATAGCATAGACTAAACAGATTAGCCCAAAACCAAAGATTGGCATGGTTCAATACCACACCACATTTGGAACCCATAAGCCGGTTACTTCAAATACTACTCTTTCATCCATATTTCCAATCATCGGAGTCAAGTTTATAACTTGACAAAATGCCACTTAATCAGGGGAGATTTTATTGCACACTAATCAAGACGCCTAAACAAAGAGGCAGGCATTCCCAGAAAATTTATACATTCATTTGAATCCATAAACCTTCAAAAGAAAGTTTGACTCAAATCCCACCATTACTCGCATTCCAATACTCTTAGCCAATACGGATGTCAAAATCACCCAAAACCCGAGAAATCCAACACTGTTGCACACAAGCTACAACATATGTTCTTAATAAAATCATTTTTCCTCGCTCATATAACCACAATTGATTATATTACCAACGAACCATAGACCATATCTACCGTGATGACAATCAACAAGGAGAACCACGTTCTCACAACTCCAGCACAATTAACTTATCAGTTAATCCAACATAAGTCGCATATCAACAACTTCTTTTGGTCTACTAACCATGACGAACCATTATTCATGCAACTTATTATCCCAAGCGTAGTACACATCTCTTTACAATTATTCCAGCGTAATCAACAATTACCCTGGGTATAAACTCCTAAGTCACATATTCCATATCACCGATTCATTCCACCAATAATTAATACTAACCACGCGACACGATCTCCACTAGACATCCCTCATAAATACGGATCCTGCATGCACATCTATCAAGAATAATTCAACCTTTCCTACAATCATTCCATATATCCTCATTAATTGATTACACGTATTTTAAGTCATATTGTCGACCCACAATATTAATCGACTCCACCAACTACAATAGGCGTAATTTCAAACCATCTTCTTGCTATAACAAGTTCATCAACCAAGACATTCTATGCTAACTAATCTCAAACATCCATTAGATTCCATAACCCGCATCACTTTGCACACACCACTAATCAACTTTCACTTTGGATCACCTGACGTCTCATTTAATCATCTATTATCAACACAATATTTTAGTTTATCTTTAAACAAACAACAAATTCGCTTTAACCGAACCACTAGCTCATATCATCCGAAAACTCTAACTTCTCGTCATACACTTAACTTCTTAAACATCTGCGTGAATCACGCACCCAACTCTTAAGGAAACCAAAATTGCTCCAGAAAAGAACAACACCCAAAACACCTTTCCTTCCGGAAAGCTCAACCATAAATCACAAGAGAAGTCAACTCTTAAATTCCCAAATGCCGACACGCAACTACTCCACAACTCTCGAGATCAACAACTTCCGCGAAGGAAGATGGTTGCAAGAGGGAAAACCCGGCGATTAACCAAATCTTTTTTTTTTCAGATAAAGCCATAACCCCAAACTTCAAACTTTCACGAAACAAACGGTTTTTCAAAGATGAATTCCCAAGCAAGTCATCATTGCGATCAAACACCACTTAGACCCCGACAACAAGGTCTGGCACAACACCGCAATAACTCTTTTAAACCTCGGAGAAAGACAAACACAAGAATAAATTGAAAACTTTCTCCGTAAAACAACCGATCAACCACAGCCTTTCCGACAAAACCTTGACACCTAAATCCATGCGACTTAGATTTTTCATCGAAACTTCAATAACTTCTTTTCAAATTGGAGAAGGGTAACCCAAGAATCAATCTATAAATTTCGCTTATAAGGCAAACAACAAATCGAAAGCGTCAAAGCCGGGCAAGGCGATCAAGACAAAGCAACCCTAAATTCTTCTTTTGTCTTGAACCAAAGAAAACAAAACCAAAACCACCAAAAGAACTATCGGTGAGTATCCAAACCCGAACCCTTTTTCGTTTATTTCAACCAACCAAAAACCGTTCATCAAAACGGCAAAGGAAACTCGGAGGGTCAATCCACAACTCTACTACTCGACTCCAACCAACTACCCAATCTACGACAGAAAGGATAAGCACCCTCCCAACAGAAGGTTTAAAGTCCATCGGTGATGGCACTAACCGGCCACACCGTCAAACCCAACAATACTACAAACAACAGAAGGTGACCGAAACCCTTTCGGCACCACTACCCACCGAATCTCAAATGTATCAACACAATCAATTCTTTCGTAAACATAGCAACATATATTACCAAATGTAACTGTAACACCCCGGCTTCTAGTAAGCCCAGAATGCCACCAAACATAGACCATACAGCAATTAATACCATAATTTAAGGTAAATTACAGCAAGTAATCAGTTTGAATTATTGGAAATTTCGACAGCATCTCCTTTGTTTTAGCATGATCTTGCGCAACCATAATAGCATAGCAGAATATGACATAATAGGAAACATCTAAAACAGCAATAATAAGCGACACGGAAGCAATATAAGTCCACTTTAAGCATCCCAAAGTCATCATTAGCCAAATGAAACGAATAAGGCAATCCTAGCACACATCTAAACCATAAACATCAATGGTATCACATTAAGTTCATTGTCATGACTCCAAATGATTCCATTGTGGAATCAATTGCGTGAACTACGTGGAGATGTGTGACTATTCCCTTTTCCCTCATGCCGATCTCAAGGTACCTAAAAACAACATAAAACACAAGCGTGAGTTCAAAACTCAAAGAAAGTGTATTGTAATGGAAAAACAAAGATCAAGTCAACAAACCATCATCACCAACCTCCGTAAGCACATCATAACACAACATGGTTAGCATTCCAAACCTCTTTTAAGCATCCATGTATTCATCTCGTGAGCAACTCATAAGTATTCACATCGTCATCTCATAAACATCATCATATACATATTTCATTAATGCAATGCAATGCAATGCACATGTCTCCTTGGAAACTCATACGGTATGGTTGAGTGCACACCCGTCGGCATGCACCCTTTTCCTCCCATCCCGAAGATGGAGGGTGCCTATCACTCGCTTCCATTCACCACGGTGGATGGAATCACGATGTAGGTCTTACTCAAGAATAGCCCCGGATTAGTCATAACGGTTCTCACCGACCCTCCCGGAATAGTTATGACTTATCTCACCGGCCGGCCATGAAAGTATGCCATGTATGCAAAATGGACAACAACGTACCCATGTATAGGAGTATTGCATATCATCACATGGCGTGTAATCCGCTTATCAACAATAAGTACATTTAAATCATGGCATAATGGCTTCATATCAAGCAATACATGTAATTCATGGCAAGACAACATGTTATCTATTCCAAATACTATGAAGCACAACTAGCAACACATATAGCATACAATCCACACAACACACTTGCCTTCAACCGCGGGCAACGGAGTGACGAGAGGTTGAGGGCACTCCCGAAGGCACACCACCTGCAAACACATGCCACACACTCAAATCGAGTCCACAAAACAGCACACATAGAACCCACTACCCCGACTTCGCTTACAACTCCTAAAATCAGAAAACAGCAAATCTGTCCCGTCGGGACAGCAGCCTTCCAACGGGCATAACTTCTGTTCTAGGACTCCAAATTGAATAAACGAGTACATCCTCGCATAGCTTAGGAAAATTCCCAACTTTTTCTAGTTATAGAAAAAGACTAATTCGGACTCTAATGTTGTTTAATCTAACGTTGAACACGAACTGTCCCAATCTCGTCACAGATTTGACAGCGCTCGGTAAAACAGCCATATCTCCCAAACGGCTGGGCGGATTTTAACTTTCTTTATATGCACGGAAAGATAATGAAATTATCTACAACTTCCTAAAAGTCCGTACGGTCAGATTCAAACTCTAAATTGGCGAAAACGCCTGCCCTAGTTCGGGTTCCCAATCTGCCCGAACCAAAACGTGAGTACAACTCTAGTTTTTCATCAATTCTACCCCATGGCAGCACCTCCCATGATCCAAAAACATGGAAAACCCCCTCTACAACAGCATAAGATCTACCCCACAAGGTTCCCCCATTACCTTCTTGAAGAATTCGCATTCGTGTTATGAATCGAGATTTCCATTGCTCTCTAGCATGAAAAGGAATGAATGTATAAATGCTGGTATTTTGGTTATGTTATGCAAGGGATTTGAGTTTCCCTTTCTTCGAGAGTTTTTGTGGCAGTTCTCTTCAAGATGTTGATTTTGGTTAAAATGAAAAGTTTGGCTGTGGTGAAAGCGAGTCGAGTTGTCTTTAGTTGTTGAGAACTTCCGTCAAGAGAATTGTGTGGAGTCTTTATTTGTTTGAGTGCTCCCCGATGCGAATTGTATCGCGTTGATTGGAGATTTGAGTTTTCCTTTGCGGCTTGACTTAGGAAAAGCAAAAGGGTGGTCTTTCAATGTTATCGAGGATTCTTTCCAAAGTGATTTGTGGCGCTTTGAGGTTCGAGTTGTTGTATGTGGTCTACTTGGATTCAAAAGAATCGTACTTCTTTTGCACTATTGATAGGAGCGAGAATAAGAAGGGCCTCGGGTTATTGTTGAGTATAATCTAAGAGCTATACTCGTGGGCTTCGTTGTTTGTGTGAATGGTTTGTGAGGGCGACATCCTCTTGGGAAAAGTGCCAATTGAGATTTGGTAGTGAGTTACGGTCCTAACTTGGGCTAGGTGCTGGACATTAGTGAGGGTGGATGATGATGGAGATTGTTGATGTCGTGATTTGAATTTGGTTGAAAGTATCGTTGGGTGGAAGCAAATGTTATAGAAATTGTGATGTAAAATGCTTTGTCGTGGACATTGTCTTAGCTAGACGTCCCTGGGTGTGCGTTATGCCTGGGAGAGGATAGAATGAAAAGTGTAATGTGGTTGGCAAATAAAGGAAAGTATGGTTGATGTAGGCTATGAGCGAAGATGACATTAGTAAATTTTGATTCCTTGCGAAAAGGGGTCAAATAATTGGAAGAGATGGGGTTTTGCGTAAATGGTCTTTTTGGGGGGTTCAAGTTTGGAACCTCGGTTGACCGTTTTAATACTAATGATGAAAAAGGGATGTGTTTCAAGATGATTGTATCATTCGGAGTTTGTGAATCATGATAGAGATTGAAGTAAATGAGGAATCATGTCAAGTTGTGCTTAGCTAAGCTAAGTCAAGTCACTCTTGTCAATAGATGGATTTGGAGAATTGAGTTGTCGTTGCTACTGTTTGAGTCTTTGCATGGGTGTGTTGAGTTCGCAAAGAAGATGAGTCCCTAGTGGGCATGGTTTTAGAGTTGACGTGTAAGATTCGAGGTCGAATCCAGTTAAGGGGGGAAGAATGTGATACTACGGGATTGCATAACCTTAGAAAGCATGAAATTTGCAATTAGAACCCTACGGTCTGATGTTTTAACGCGTTTCGGGCTGTTTTCGGGCTTTTTGGGCTGCTCCGGGGATGTGTTGGGCTTGGGGGAACTTTCTTGGGCTGGTTGGTGGGGCTTGTTTGGCCCATGTGGGGGTGTTACAGTAACATTCAACATCAAAGCTTAAATACAACATTTAAGCGTAAAGCAACGATACCCATACCCATTCCTACTGTGCAACAGAGTGTGTCAAGTTTTAAATTAATTATTCCACTTACACAAGTTTTAATGTTGCTATCCTATGGCAAAGTTTTAAGTAAAACCTAAGACATGTTTTTAGGTTATCCCACTTCATATTTTAGTTGAACCTATAGTTATGACACTAAATACACATTCCAGGGACCTACAGCTCTCGATACCAATCAGAATAACAGCTTCTACTAAGCCTATAATGTCACCAAACATAGACCATAACACATTTAATACCATAAATTAAAGTAAATTCCAGCAAGTTATCATTTAGAATAATTGAAAATTTTGACAGCATCTCCTTTGTTTTTGCATGAAACTTAACAACATCGCATCATATCAAAATGTAAGACAAACGAGATATCCATACGCAGCGATAAGGATAACTAATCATCAACTAAAACATCAATAAGCATCGATAGCAAAATAATAAGCATCAATTTAAATCTAGGAAGTTAAAACAACTCCCTCCATAGCCCCACATGATACACATGAGGGAGACAACCAAACATACAGACCATACACTAAAGATTATTGTAATGCTTATTGTCATGTCTCCACAACAGTGAAATTGCTAGATTATGATACTACGTGTATTAGTGTAGATAAAACCCTTTCCCTCTATACTATTTCATTGTACATAAAGATAACAAACAACTAAAATACAAGAGTGATTTCATAACTCAGCGAAGTGTAATACAATGGAAACAGAGTGCAAGACAACAAACCATCAACTTCAATCTTCATAAGCATTACATATCACATCATTACCATTCTCACGCATACCGACATGGTAAAAACATCATAATCATCTCTTGATCAATATGGTGTTCGCCTCATGAACTCATGAACAATTCAACAACATTCTCATTCATAGTTTCATTCATGCAATGCAATGCACATGTCTTCTGGAATTCTCATACCGGTATGGTTGAGTGCACACCCGTCGGCATGCACCCTTTTCCCCTTCCATCCCGAAGATGGAGGGTGCCTATCACTCGCTTCCATTCACCGCGGTGGATGGAATCACGATGTAGGTCTTACTCAAAAGTTTAGCCCCGGACTAGTCATAACAGCTTCACCGACCCTACCGGAATAGTTATGACTTATCTCACCGGCCAGCCATGAAAATATGCCATGCATGCAAAATGGACAGCCATGTATACACAAATAGAAGTATTGCATAGCAACACATGGCATCTCAACATGTAGGGCCGTATTCGACCATCGACGGTGCCCATTCACAACATAGCATGTAAATCACTTATCCTCATCAAGCATTTTAATCATGGCATGAAGACATCATAT
Organism: Rhipidocladum racemiflorum; assembly: GCA_036346355.1. Lineage (NCBI taxonomy): Eukaryota > Viridiplantae > Streptophyta > Magnoliopsida > Poales > Poaceae > Rhipidocladum > Rhipidocladum racemiflorum. The sequence continues at coordinate 9,654,272 of CM070583.1, forward strand.
CATCGACAATATTTAAAACATGGCATAAGGACATCATAACAATTATAACATGTAGTTCATGGCAAGACAACATGTTATCTATCCCAAACACTATCAAGCAATTCTAGCAACACATATAATGTTCAATCCACACAACACACTTGCCTTCAATTTCGGGCAACGGAGTGACGAGAGGTTGAGGGCACTCCCGGAGGCACACCACCTGCAAACACGTGCCACACACTCAAATCAAGCCCATAAAACAGTACACATACATCCCACTACCCCGACTTCGCTTACAACTCCTAAAATCAGAAAACAGCAAATCTGTCCCTTCGGGACAGCAGCCTTCCAAAAGGCATAACTTCGGTTCTAGGACTCCAAATTGAATAAAAGAGTACATCCCCGCGTATCTTAGGAAATTTCCCAACTTTTTCTAGTTATAGGGAAAGACTAATTCGGACTCTAATGTTGTTTAATCTAACGTTGAACACGAACTGTCCCAATCTCGTCACTGATTTGACAGCGCTCGGTAAAACGGCCATATCTCCCAAACGGCTGGGCGGATTTTAACGTTCTTTATATGCACGGAAAGACAAGGAAATTATCTACAACTTCCTAAAAGTCTGTACGGTCAGATTCAAACTCGAAATTGGCGAAAACGCCTGCCCTAGTTCGGGTTCCCAATCTGCCCGATCAGAACGCGAATACAACTCTAGTTTTCAACAAATCTACCCCATGGCAGCACCTCCCATGATCCAAAAACATGATAATCCACCACTACACAGCATCTAATCAATCCCCAAAGGTTTCCCCCATTACCTTCTTGAAGAACCACGAATCGATCGCTCTCCTTCGCGCGAACTCCACCCGATCTCTCCCCACGCGACGTGGCTACCGGTTCTCCTCGTCGTGGATCCTCCTACCGGCGAGGGCAGCACCATGGTGTGGCATGGCAGCGAGGGGGACGCAGCAAGGGCATGTGGTGGTGGGGGAGGAGGCGCAAGGAGGAGGGGTGGTGCGGCTTGGGGTGTGGAGGAAGAAGAGGAGGGGCTAGAGGGAGGAGGAGATGGGAGATGAGGGGATGGGGGCTGCGCAATGGAGGGGTGGGGGCTAGGGCAGCAGGGTGTGCTGCCCCCCCACTACTCCCACATGGGCCCAAGTGCCCCACCTCCGGCCCACGAATTCCCCCCCAAGGCCCAAATCGACCTCGGAGAGGCCCGGAAGCCCGGAAACAGCCCGAAACGCGTTAAAATGTGAAATCTCAGGGTTTTAGTTGCAAAATCCCCAACTTATCCCATTTTACCACATTTTATAACCTATTATCACAAATTATAAAGTCTCGACATTCCATAGTATCACACAAATATTGAGCTAGCGTATCGTCGTTGCATCGGTATTCCCCTTTGACCTGTTGTACAATTAACATTAAATCCCCGAAGGTCTCGGCGTCCTTTACCCCGATGCTATCCAGCAATTGTAGCCCTCTTAGCAGTGCTTCATACTCTGCTTGATTGTTAGAGCATCGGCTATTTAGCCGATACATGAACTCAAAGTCCTGTTTGTTAGGTGAGACTAACACTATGTTGATGCCTTCACCCTCTTGGTAAACGGATCCGTCAAAGTACAATTGCCAAGGAGTCACACTGGCCGCCCCGGTTAATGTAGCACTCCCTGTAATGAAATAGGCCACAGCCTGTCCTTTTACAGATTTAGCCGATTCGTATATCAAGTCGAACTTGGTTAAGGCATATGCCCACTTACCAAGTCGACCTCGCAAAATTGGTGCGGATAGTATGTATTTAATAACGTCGGTCTTGCAAGCTATAACGCATTTTGATACTAAGATGTAATGTCTTAACTTGGTGCAAGCAAAGTATAAAGATAGACATAATTTTTCCACCGAGGGGTACCTGATTTCTGCATCCAAAAGTCGTCGCCTTAAGTAAAATATGGCTTGTTCCTTTCCATCGGCTTCCTGTGTCAGAACTGCCCCTATCGTATCTCCTTCAACCGATATGTACAATTTGAAAGGTATGCCATTTTTCGGGGCGACCAATACTGGTGGATTCATCAGATAACTTTTTACATTATCGAAAGCTCTTTGTTGATCGGCTCCCCATTCAAATTCTTGGTCGTCTTTTATTTTCAACAGTGGGGTAAAGGCACGAATACGTCCGGATAGGTTTGAAATAAAGCGTCGCAAGTAATTGATTTTGCCTATCAATACTTGTAACTCTTTTTTATTCGTTGGAGGTTTGGTATCGGCTATAGCCTTTACTTTTGCTTGGTTTACTTCAATCCCTTTTTCATGCACCGTAAACCCAAGAAATTGGCCAGCCGATACTCCAAAAGCGCATTTGAGCGGATTCATTTTCAATCCGTGTGCCTTTGTGTTTTCGAACACCTTTTCCAAATCGGCTAAGTGTTGCTAGTCTTCTTTGGATTTTACTACCACGTCATCAATGTAGATTTCCACAGTATGGCCAATCAAATTATGGAAAATATGGTTCATAGCGCGTTGATAAATGGCACTGGTATTTTTTAACCCGAACGTCATAATAGTCCATTCGTAAAGCCCTAAAGCCCCTGGGCATCTGAAGGCTGTTTTGGGTATATCGGCTTCTGCCATGAATATTTGATTGTACCCGGCATTTCCATCCAAAAAACTTATGATTTTGTTTCCAGATGCAACATCGATGAGCATATCGGCTATAGGCATCGGATATTCGTCTTTCGGTGTGGCTTTGTTTAAATCTCTAAAATCAACACACACCCGGAGCTTGCCGTTTTTCTTTTTTGCAGGGACGATATTTGAGACCCACTCAGCATATCGGCAAGGCCTGATAAACTTTGCTTCAAGTAATCGTCCTACCTCTTCTTTTATGGCATCGTATAGTGTAGGGTTAAATCGCCTCGGGTACTATTTGAATGGACGATACCCGGTTTTTATAGGTAGCCGGTGTTCGACCAGTCGTCGGCTTAAACCTAGCATTTCATAGTATTCCCATGCAAAGCAATCTCTATATTTTCTTAGTATCTCGACCAACTTTGCTTTGTAGTTGGGCTCTAATTCACCACTTACAAACGTTGGTCTTTTCCTATCACCTTCTCCGATGTCGACTTCCTCGAGCAAATCAGCAGATGTAAAACCTTGCCCTCCTCTCTCTTCCTCGAAATCTTCAATAGCCTTATCGTACTTCCCTTGCCGATAGCTCTTTGCCTTTTCTTGTAATTTTGCTATTGTTTTGGACTCCATCTTCTTACCACTTCGTCCGATCAAACGTGTTAGGTTTGACACTGATCGGCTTGAATCCAGATTTTTCAATGCAGATGAAGTCGCAATCGTTTAATACCTTTCCTGATATGCATTAGGCCTCTTCGTGTGGCCAGTTAGTATCAGGGCTGGCCATAGCAATATGAACCGATGTATCGGCGGATATAACGTCAACCGTATCGCCGCTCCATTGCACAAGTTTCTGATGCATGGTTGATGGTATGCAGCAATTGGCGTGGATCCAGTCCCGTCCGAGGAGCACACTGTAATTACCCTTTGCTTCAATCACAAAAAACGCAGTCGGCAAAGTTTTACTGCCGACTGTTAATTCTGACATCATTACCCCTTTTGCTTCGGTGGGATCCCCCGTGAAGTCGTTTAATACCATGTTTGTCTTAATCAAATCTTCATCGGCTTTACCCAATTTCTTAAAAGTGCTTAAAGGCATAAGATTGACTGTCGCTCCACCGTCAACCAACATCCGTGATATTGGTCGGCCATTGATGTGTCCTTTGAGATATAGTGGCTTTAGATGTCGATGCATATCTTGTGGTTTTTCGAATATGGCATCTGGTGCACCGAGGCATAACTGGGCAAACACTTCCTCAGTCGACTCCTCTGTTTTGTATTCCGCGGGCAAAGTGAACACCATATTTATATCCATTGGTGGTGTATCGTCTCGGATGATCGGAGACCCGGATTCAACCGATTGATCTGAATCGCTATCAGCTTGCTCCTTTCTCCTCCATTCTTGTCTCTCAACCGGTGCAGGCCTCAGCTTATTGAACACCCGATCTCGTTCTCTTTCCCTTTTGTTTTCCCTTTCTTCTTGTGTCTTCAGCCGTTGTAGCCTTCTCCGCTGTGATTTGCTCAGACCCGGAGGGCACCACCTTGGTTTGGGCTCTATCGGCTTTCTAATTTTTCCGACCAGATTGCCCACCTCACTGTCGGACTCTACCCTGATCGTGTTATTAGGAGCCGATATGTCTTGAGTTTGGGAGGTCTCGCCCTGTTCTGGTATTGACAATCTTTCGTGGACCGCCCTTTTGTTCTCCGTACCTAGTCAATCGTGAATTGGCCTTGACAATCTATCTTTAGCCGATTGGTTCGGCCGATATCTCGTTGAATGTTGCATGGGGCATGATAGTACTATAGGTAGAGCCATCCTTCTACTCCAGCAAAACTGCCAAAAGGGGCATTGCCGATGTTCTTCTTCTTCTGTTGTTGGCCAATAGGGTAGTTTTGCCGACAGTATCTGCCTGCCGGACGAGTACTTGGCCTGCTGGAGTGACTTGGTTGATGGTAGTTTGTTCTGCGTCTTACCCTTTCATATTTTTCCAGCAGTTGCGAGAAGGTTGGCTTTGGTTTGAAGCTTGTCTTCCTTGAGATTTTCTCCGCTTTGTACCATCTACCAACTTCCAAATCTCCCTTCAGTTTTACTGTCTTCGAATTTTGCCCGTTTTTATCGACCTCGATATGTATTGAGCTGATAGTGATTTGAACTGTTTCATCGCCTTTTGACCGTATTTCAACCTTCTTAGTCGGCTTGATATCCCCTTCCATTAGTTCCTTTTCTTTCCGTGAACACTGGACCATGTTGATCTGGAAAGGATTCGCGTCTATCTGCATAGCCAATTCTTCTGCAAACTTCAATCGTCCATCGGCGATAGCCGATTGAATCTGCTGTCGAAAAATATTACAATCGTTAGTGTTATGTGAAAATGAATGGTGCTATTTACAATACCTTCGCCTTTTAATTTCTTCGGCCGATGGAATAATGTGTCCTTCTGGTAGTTTTATGAGTTTTTCTTGCAGTAATAAATCAAATATCTTGTCACACTTCGACACGTCGTGCGAATACTTGACTTCTGTCTTATTTTTCGTTGGCTTGAGTAAAGAGCACACGAGCGACTTTTTGGAACCCTTAGTCCACTCGGCTATATTTATTTCTACCTCGTCGTCCTCAGAAGTGTCGCTTGAATTATATTCTACCATGTTTACCTTAGCCCTTTCGTTGCCATTTGATCTAAATTTATCCTTGAATCCCTTGTTCTCTGCATATTGGCTTTCATGTGCCGATACACGATGGAGTAAGTGGCCTAGGTTAGGGAATTCTTGTCCGGCCAGTTTCTCCTTTAATGGCGGGATTAGCCCTTGAAACGCTAGATCGGCTAATTGATCATCAGGCAGCGTTACGCTAAAGCATCTGTTCCGTATGCCTCTAAATCTCCTAATGTAGTCGGAGACCGATTCGCCGTACTTCTGTCGGACTAAGCTAAGGTCAGAGATTCTAAGCTCTATAGTTCCGGAAAAGAAGTATCCATGAAATCGGCTTTCCAAATCGTTCCAGATGTGGACCAAATTCGGAGGTAAATTGGTAAACCAAGTGAATGCTGCACCGGACAATGATAAAGGAAATAGCCTAATTTTTAATCCGTCAGATTGTGCAGCTTCCCCACATTGAGCCATAAATCGGCCGGCGTGTTCAACAGTGGTAACGGAGTCATCACCTGAAAATTTGGCGAAGTCCGGTATCCTATAGTTGTGTGGATATGGCATACGATCTATGTAATCGGGATATGGTTTCCTATAGCCGATTACCCTCCCTTTAGGCTGCAAGCCAAATTGTTCCCTTAACACGTTAGCAATTTGTTCCACCCAATTGATATTGTCGGCTTGTGGTACAGCCTGACATTGCCAATTTTCATTGTTTACACCCTGCCCCCCGAGTGCAAACTCGGGTCGTTGTCCAAACCGTGTCACAAGGGGTCTTGGTACTTGGTCATAATCATGTTTTCTAAAACCCAATGTATCGGGTATGGATGCAAGAGGTTCAATGTATGGTGCTACCCTATATGGTGCTTAATTTCTCGTCACAATTCCTTGTGATTGTGGAACATGATCTGTTTCGATCGGCCGTGAAGCCGATACACCGACGCCACTTACAGAGGGCCCATTTGATGGGCTTGCTTACTCATTTTTGCTCCATCCGTATGCCCGTGATAGTGCGCCACTCCACCTTTCTGCGAACTAGGTTTTAATACAGTAGGCTGAATCGGCATCATGATAGGTGTTGGGGCCGATACATTTACTGTGTTGGTATTGGGCGTTATGGAGTATACTGGGTATGTAGGAAGGGTTTGTAATGGATCTAGCAGGCTTCCGGACTGAAAGTGCATCTAGGCACTTATGTTGTTTTCGTGATTAATGACAAACGATTAATGACAAACGCATGTAATGTCAATCAATGTAATTATACAAATGCTTAACAAAAGACAAACCTCTAATATGTTTATATTGTTATGAGACTAACATGTTTATTGCCTAGTTGAATATTAGTCTCATCTATTTTAGAGGAAAATCAATTGGGATGGTTAAGCAAAAATGAGGTATGCAATCTCGGTATTCCTTCCATATTTGTCATTGCATTCCTCTTTAGCAAATGCATACTGAACTCCAAGTAACTTGTTGATTTCATATGTGCACATTGATTCTTGTCATAATTGCTTGTGCATATATATATATATATTCATTTGAGTTCATTATGTGCTTTGTTTTTAATATGCTTGTGTTAACTAGAGTTAAACTTCATTGCTTCATATTGACTTGGTGCATACATGTCTTAGTTGTGTATCTTCTAATGCACCTCTCTTAGTGAAGTTTAATCTAGAATTGGATCACATTATTTACTCTCATTCCAAATATTGTTTGCACATGTGCAATTCGTGTATATTCTATCATGTGCTTCATTTAAGCAAAATATGTGGTCCCTGCCATGATTTAATTGATTCTTCATATTGGCAATTATCTCTCTAGTGCAGTTAGATCAATCATATATTCATCATAATGCACTTAGTAGAGAATATTTCTATTGTCAAGTGTTTCCATTCATATTGTGCTTCTTGATATGAAACACTTGTTATTATCAATTTATTCAATATATCTTTTGAGCTTGTGGGACTAATATGTTTGCTGAGTGCTTTGATAAGAGTTAGGTCCCAAAGCTGTATGTATGATGACCAAGATGGTTTGAAGGATGACAAGCGAGTCAAAGTCAAATAAGACGGTGGTGTCACCAAGAGCTGAGGACTAAGTCAAGAACGACTTGGCGTGAGGATCGTTTTGGTGATGATCGATGTCAAGGTCGGAGAGGACGAGAGTCTCATGAGGTGAATCGCGTCGAGGTTGACAAGACGAAGGGCGTCATCATTCTTTGTGGAAGTGTCATCATGCATCGTGCATTCGGAAGAAGTCGGCATGTAAGCTTAGTGTAAGACTTAGATTTTGTGTTAAATTTGAGTCTAAGGATTGCCGTACTATTAAGAGGGATGCAATCGTTGAAATCACTTAGATATGTCTCAAGTGCTCAAAAGTGGTCTATCCTTGTCTAAGGTTGAGAAACCCAAGTCACACCTTGTTCACCTAGGTGTAGGTGGGTTGGTGTGAGGGATAGAAGTGTTGGTGGTGCCGGAAAGTGAGGGTTGTAGGTCTCTCTTGGATTCCTTGTGATGTCAATTTTTATCCTTTGGGATTTGGGTAGTGAGACCTTGTTAGTTGTGTAGCCCTCGTTCTTAGCTTTCCGAAAAGTCCGAATTCATCGAAATCGGAGTCCGGGATCAAAAGTTATGCCTGTTTTCGTCCGGCTGCTGCGTGCTGCCTGGATGATCCGGAGTGTCCGGGTTAAATATCCGGAGTCTCCGGGTTGCCCAGTTCGGTCCCAACGGCTAGTTTTTGGGGTTCCTCTATTTAAAGCCCCCTTCTTGCCCATTTCAAAGTAGCCGTTGAGGGATGTTTTGCTAGGTATTAGAGGTGTTCTTTGTGAGTGTTTGAGCCCCCAATACTCCTCCCTACTCCTTAGATCTTAGTGATCCCCTTTTGTGAAGGGTTGGGTAGTGGAGAGAGGTGTTTGGACTGAGGATTGATTTGAGGAGTGGAGCTGGTTCCTTGGTGCTTTGAGCTGTTCTTCTTAGTGATCTTGAGTTCCCAAAAGCCCCTCTAATCCTAGATCTTAGTGATCCCTTTTAAGTGAAGGTTTGGGTGTGAGAGTGGGTAGTGCTCAGATTGAGTGTGATTAGTGTGTTGAGCACTTGAGGTGGACTCTAAGTGAGTTCTTCGGGAGCATTTGTTGCTCTTGGAGGTTGAGGTCTCCTAGACGGCTAGGAGTTGCCGGTGAGCTTCCAAGCTTTGTGTGGAAGGCCACCGAAGGTTTGTGAAGGTTCGATTCCGCCTCCGCAAGGAAAGGAATCAAAGAAGTGAAGACCGGCGAGTGCATTGTGCAACACCGGGAGGAAGAGGGTTGAAAGAGACCCCGGCTCAAGTGTGACCGAGCCGCCTCAACGGAGACGTAGGATCCCCTCAAGGATCCGAACTTCGGGATAAAATCTTCGTGTCTCCTTCCTTACTTCGGTTTCCTCTTTTGCTCATCCGCTTAATTTGCTTTCGATTCTTGTGATTAGATCAATTAGATTGTATCTACTGCATCTATTCTTGCTTGTATCCTTACTTTGTTGCAGTAGAGTAATTCGTATCTCTAGAATCGAAGAAGTGCCTAAGTTTATTGCTCACACTCTGTTCTGGACGATCCAGTCAAACCGAAGTATCCGGTACATTGATCCGGAGTATCCGGATAATATATCCGGAGTGTCCGGGTTACCTGTCTCGGGCTGAATTGTTTAAATTGCAAAACTTAATTATCCCAATTGCTTCCGCATTACCTCTGATAGATTAATTTAAATTGGATATAATTTTGTAATCGCCTATTCACCCCCCCTCTAGGCCGACATCCCGGTCCTTTCACGGACATAGCCAATTCCTGGGCAATTGTTTTGACACTATTTTCTATCATTGGTTCTAACGTAGACACTAGAACCGATGACTGATTAATTAGTGCATGATGCACCGATTGCTTAATCATATTTGATAGATCGGCTTGAGCAGGAGCATATCGGCTTACCGGGTCAGATGGTGAATTGCCGATAGAGTTGATTGTTGGAAGTGCGGCTTTTTGAGTGACGCCCCGTCGAGTTTTCTGGAAACACTGCAACATCATTTCCTCCAATGCTGCCTTCCGGTCTTCAATCTCCTGCCGCTGCTCGGGGGTTAAATCGGCCATTTTGGGCGCGATTATAGCATCCGCGTTGATATCGGCGGTGACTGCGGGTTTGTCAGCTGATGACATATTTGATTTTTCGTAGGTCCCACCGGGCGTGCCAAAATATGTTCGCGCTAAAAACGTGAAGCAGGGTTTCCAGCCTCGAACATACAAGACAAACACCGAGTTTGCAAAGCGTGCTAGTCAATTTGACCTGGAATTGACAAGGTAGAGATTATAAGCGATCAAAGCTGATAAAACGAAGGTTATCGGCTTAACGCTAGTCGGCTAAAAACCGATCAGGAGGTAACGATCAACCTAGCGGTTAATCCGGATACAAGGCAAAATCGGCTTTGAGAAGGCGATGCGCAACAAAACAAAGCAGATCGAACCTGGGGCGAAATCGGCCAAAAACCAACAATCGGCGATGCACAACTCTGTTGATTTCGTCGACTTACAGAGAAGTGTTTGTAAATATAAAATGACGTAAAAAGGAACTGTAAAGAGTAGATGTATGTTGTGTTGGATTGATTCTTCAGATTGCCCCACGGCCCGTCCCTTTTATAGTGCTCTGGCCGATCCGAGTTACACATGGATACGGCAGCTATATCCGTATCGGTCCTTGATCCGATTACCTTTCCTTATTAGAAACGGATTCTCTTTCCGATTCCCTTGACACCGGCTTTATCTTTTCCATAAAAAACCTTTAAATCCAAATTAGACCGATTTTACCATAAGCGCCGAATTTTGGTGCAAACATGCACCTACACGGATTTTCTCCGACCTGCAGTGTACATCGCACATGCCTGCACTATGTCTTCACACCATGCTACATCTCCTACAACAAATAAAAGCAAACTCACACAATACCTTGTTCTTCCTTCCATAATAAATATTGTAATCGATCACAAACATCATTTTCCATCACAATATTTTTGTCAAATTAATTTTCACACATTCACAAATATTATTATCAAATTAATCATCACACACATATATCGCAAATAGAATTTACATTTTCAGTTTCAACCACTAAGAGATTTTTTTTATAGCTTATGTGTACTCTATCCGGTTAAAAAAGATGTCGTTTTGGAAGTTAGTCTACTCTCCAAATGCAACTTTGACAACTGATTTGTCCATTTGCATTGTAATATGGTTGTTAAAACTAGTAAAATTATAACATTACAAAATTATTTTTTAAAAAGAAAATTTACTTATATCATCGTCTTATATATAACCAAGAGTGGAAATCGAGCGAAGTCTTTATTTTTTGAGTTTTTTTCAAAATTGATATAGTTTGATTTAATATAATTTTATTTATAATTTAGAAGTATTTTTAGAATCGAGCCGAGACGAGTTAGAGCAAAAACCAATTTCATTCAAATTGACTCATTCAATGTTTAATCAATAAACAAATATAATTGGAGTAATTTTGAACCGAGTCAACGAGCCCTAGAGACGAGCTTTTTTTCGAGCCATGTATATAGCCAATCCAAATATTCACAAATATATTTATATTATTCAATGTTCGAATAGTTTGGCGGTACCTCATCCTATTACCATGCTTTCCGGTGACAGTAATCTCGTCGAGCATGGAAGCGACAATAGGAAAGATTTCAGTGGTGATAGTTTCAACAAGTTATGGGCAAGTGGATGGATGCGTCCGAAACTAGAAATAGTTGTCAATGTCAGTTGATGCGAAGGATATCAACGCTTACGGCTTGGCTTGAATACTTCGTCCATACACGCAGACTTAGAATTTGGGGCATTTTTTTTACACTCGTTTTATTCTCTGATAAGCTATCTGCATTTTTTTATGATCAGTCAGTAATATGTGTCTTGTGTGTCGGTATTAAGAAGTTCCAACTGTTAGATATAGAGTCCTATTATTCTAGTATCTATATTAGAGATAGAGTCCTGTTATTCCTTTCCCTCATGTACTCTATATATTGTGGCCATTGGCCCTCATATTGAATACAAGCTCTATTCATAACATGGTGTTCGCGCAAAAAACGTGGAGGGTTTTCGGCCTCGAACACACAAGACAAACGCCGGGTTTGCAGAGCGTGCCAGTCAATTTGACCTGAAATTGACAAGGTAGAGTTTGTAATTTGATCAAAGCCGATAAACAAGGATCTATCGGCTTTTCGCTAGTCGGCAAGAACCGATTAGGAGATAACTAGATCAATCGGTTACAATTGATCAGGATACAAGGTAAAAATCGGCTTCGGGAAGGCGATGCGCAACAAAACGAAGCAGATCAAACCTGGGTGAAATCGGCAAAAATCAACAATCGGCGATGCGCAACTATGTTGATTCCGTCGACTTGCAGAGAGATCATTGAAATAAGATTTTCATCGGCTTAACCATATCTTTTTACCTTTTTCAGACTAGCAAAAGGTCGACTCCAGCGCAAACCGCATCGGCTGACGACCGTTCGAAACGGCAAAGGCCGTCGACCCCTCTTGCTGGTTTATCTTCTGGCACGTTGGGGGTCAATAGCCCATCACTATCAGATCTTGCCGAGCAGCACACTAAGAGTACGTCCAGTTCCATTTTTGCTTAGATTTCTTTTGTAGGCGAAGTTCCATGCTTGCTGTCGGCTAACCCCATGTTTGCCATTTTTTTTAGAAAGAAAGAAGAGCCGTAGAGTCGTTATCAAACGATCTCCAAAACCTGCGGGTCGTGATGCAGCATCATCCCCAACTGGATCGGCCACTGCGGTTAGCTTCGACCCTTATCTTGATTTTTGTCTTTGTTTTTCTTATCTTATCGTAAAGTATTTCTCAGGAAACCCCTTCCGTCCAGTTGTTGGAAACCATAGCCGATGCTGAGAAGACCCAGACAGATGTGCCTGTTTTGTTGGCTCCGGCTCCTGCTACGTTATCCGCTCCCTCAACTCCAAAACCTGCTTCTGACCCAGTACCGCCAACGGACCCAGCCGATCTTTTGGGTTTTTCTCTGGATGAGCTCGACGACCCGGAAGTGTTAGCCACTGACGACTACCCAGCCGACATCCAGCGCATAATAGCAGCCTCTGCGCCAGCATCGGCTGCTGTTACCGCTGAGCCGGGTATGCAGGAGCGACTCAATCGCCTTACGGGCCAGTGATGCAGCCGAGGCGCTCTTCCGCCAACACCCAATCCTTGAGGAATGCTATGGCGGCCATGCAAGCCGATCTTCCCTGCAGCCATGAATGCTTTGCTAGAAGTATGTCATTTGGATGCTAAATCGGCTACACGTGGAATCGGCCAAAGCAAGAGTTGAACAGAGGAAGGCCCAGCAAGCCGACCAACAGATCCTGGACAAGCTTATAGCAGACGCAAAACTCCGGAAGGGAGCGTTTGACCAGGGTGCCGCTGCGCTGAAATTGGCTAAGAACAAGGCCCAAGAGCTGGAGTTATCCAAGAAGAAACTTGAAGAACAGCTGGCTTTGGTTACAAAAGAGCTTTCAGATTGCCAGATCGGCATTACCGATGCGACGTCTTCACTGGCGGCTCAGAGACAGCAAACCGGTGAAGTTTTCACCAAAGTCAAGAATCAATCAGCCAAAATGATCCCAATTCCGGGTGATGCAAAAGCCGATGAACAACTAATAGATAGTGTTCAAGCTACTATTGGTAGGGCGGCTGCAGCACTATCGGCTTTGGGAGCCCATCTACTGATTCGGACTTCATTGAAAACAGCATTGTTTCTTGAACTGATGTGCGCACGGTCGTGTAGCCGATTTTTGTAAATCGCTTAACTGATGGATGATGAATGTTTGCTTCTCGACTCGATCATTGTATGACCGATTTATATGCATGTTTTTGTAATCGGTCTTGATGCTTTTCTTCCTGTAGTTAGGACCTGACCCATATGCTGGGGTAATACGCTTTTAAATATTTTCCGTTGATTGCTTTAGGTAACACGAATCCGTCTAAGGACTCCAGTATATATGAATTTCCATCAATTGGCCGATTTATCTTGTAAGGACCTTCCCACGTTGGGGACCATTTACCGAAGCGATTATCCTTAGACCCGATTGGCAACACGGTTTTCCATACCAAATCGGCTTGATTAAACGATTTTAAAATCACCTTTTTATTATATGACTTGGCAACCCTCTCTTTATTCCTTTTAAGCCGATCTAGCGTGATCAGCCTTAGTTCAGTCAAATCATCTAGATTGTCAAGCATCGCTTGTTTGTACTCATCGGTGATACCTTATCTTGCTCACATAGCCTTCTTGAGCCGATGTTGATTTCCACGGGCAAGGCGGCTTCTTGTCCGTATACCAACTGAAAGGGTGACAATTTAGTTGATCCGTGATGAGATAGCCGATAAGCCCATAAAGCCTCCGATAGCGTTGAATGCCATTTCCTCGGCTCTTCCTCAATTTTTCTTTTTATCAGCTTTATTAATGTCTTGTTTGACGATTCGGCTTGTCCATTGGCCTGAGCGTAGTAAGGGGAAGAGTTGAGTAATTTTATCCCAAGACTTTCCGCAAAACCTTTGAACTCGTTGGACATGAACACAGTCCCTTGATCAGTAGTTATTGTCTGTGGAATTCCAAACCGATGGACGATGTGTTCATTTACAAAATCGATCAGCTCTTTGCTAGTAACCTTCTTGAGTGGTACAGCCTCAACCCATTTTGAGAAATAATCTGTGGCTGCAAGGATAAATTTATGTCCTTTGCTGGATGATGGAAATATTTGGCCGATTATGTCTATACCCCATCCTCTAAATGGCCATGGCTTGATGATCGGATGCAAAGCCGATGCTGGTGCTGACTGTATGTTACCAAACTTTTGGCACGTTTGACATCCTTTATAATATTTGAAGCAGTCCTCTAACATCGTCGGCCAAAAATATCCTGTTCGCCTCAGTATCCACTTCATCTTATGGGCCGATTGATGTGATCCACAGATGCCTTCATGGACTTCACCCATTGCTACTTTGGCTTCCTCGGTTCCCAGGCATCTTAACAATAAACCTTCCATAGTCCGAAAGTATAATACATCTTCTAGTAGAACATATTTGAGTGCTTTGCGCCTGACCTTCTGCTCGGTCGGCTTGGATGGGTCCGACAAATAATCCTTTATCTCTGTTCTCCAGTCGACAGGGTGAACGCATAGAATCGGCCAAACGTTTAGCCCGATTGGTCCCTGTCGGCTTTCAATCTTGTACCCTGATGCACATTGTGCCAATCGATTTGCTTTATCATTAGCTTCTCTGGGGATATGTTTTATAGAAAATGTAGTGAACATCTCGATGATCTGGAGGCATCGATGTAAGTACTGAGTTAGCGCACCGTCGTTGCATCGGTATTCTCCTTTGACTTCTTTGTACAACTAACATCGAGTCTCCAAAAGCTTCGACGTCTTTCACCCCGATGCCATCTAACAATTGTAAACCCTTTAGTAATGCTTCGTATTCTGCTTGATTGTTTGAACATCGGCTATTTAGCCGATACATGAAGCCATACTCCTGTTTTCTAGGTGAAATCAATATCACGCCGATGCCTTCGCCTTCCTGGCAAACGGATCCATCAAAATACAGCTGCCAAGGAGTCACATCAGCTGTTCCTGTTAATGTTTCACTTCCTGTGATAAAATCGGCCACAGCTTGTCCTTTCACAGATTTAGCCGACTCATAGGTTAACTCGAACTCTGTTAAGGCGTATGCCCATTTACCAAGCCGACCCCGTAGAATCGGCGCCGATAATATGTATTTGACTACATCGGTTTTGCATATTATGACGCATTTGGAAGCCAGCATATAATGTCTTAATTTGGTGCAAGCAAAATACAATGATAAGCATAATTTTTCTACTAGGGGATACCTGGTTTCTGCACCTAAAAGACGTCGGCTTAAGTAAAATATTGCTCGTTCCTTCCTATCGGCTTCTTGTGTTAAAACTGCCCCAATCGAATCACCTTCAGCCGATATATATAGTCTAAAAGGTATACCATGTTTTGGTGCGGTCAATACTGGTGGACTCATCAGATAACCTTTTATGTCATCGAAGGCTTTTTGTTGATCGGTTTCCCATTTGAACTCTTGGTTGTCTTTAATTTTCAGCGGTGTGAAGGCCCGAATGCATACGACAAGTTTGAGATGAAAGCGTCGCAAGTAGTTGATTTTCCCAATCAATACACGCAACTCCTTTTTGCATGTCGGCGGTTTAGTATCGGCTATGGCTTTTACTTTGGCTTGGTTTACTTCAATTCCTCCTTCATGCACCGTAAACCCAAGAAATTGTCCAGCCGATACTCCGAAAGCACATTTGAGAGGGTTCATTTTTAACCCATGTAACCTTGTGCTTTCGAACATCTTTTCCAGATCGGCTAAATGTTGCCAGTCTTCTTTGGATTTTACCACTACGTCGTCAATGTATGTCCACGGTATTGCCGATTAAATCATGGAAAATATGGTTCATAGCACGCTGATAAGTAGCACCGGCATTTTTTAAACCGAAGGTCATAACTTTCCACTCATACAGCCCTAAAGCCCCCGGACATCTGAAAGCCGTTTTGGGTATATCGGCTTCGGCCATGAATATCTGATTATATCCGGCGTTCCCGTCCAAAAAACTTATGATTTTATTCCCAGATGCAGCATCGATAAGCATATCGGCTATAGGCATCGGGTATTCATCTTTTGGTGTAGCTTTGTTTAAATCTCTAAAATCGACACATACCCTAAGTTTGCCATTTTTCTTCTTCACAGGGACGATGTTTGAGACCCACTCAGTGTATCGGCAGGGCCGGATAAACTTTGCCTCTAGCAATCGTCCTACTTCTTCCTTTATAGCGTCATATCTTTGTAGGATTAAATCGCCTAAGTACTGTTTGAATGGCCGATACCAGGTTTTATTGGTAGCCGATGCTCAACTAACTGCCGGCTTAAGCCTGGCATCTCGTAATACTCCCACGAAGCAATCTCTATATTTTTTTAGTATTTCGACCAACTTTGCTTTATAACTGGGTTCTAATTTAGCACTTACAAACGTTGGTCTTTTGCTATCACCTTCCCCAATATTGATTTCTTCGAGCAAATCGGCAGAAGTAAATCCTAACCCTTTTCTTTCTTCTTCAAAATCCTCAACAGCTTCTTCGTATTCTTCTTGCCGATAGCTTTTGGCCTTTTCCTGCAGCTTTGCTAGTGTCTTGTGCTCCATCTTCTTACTACTTCGTCTGTCCGATCAAACGTGTTGGGTTTGACGCTGATCGGCTTAAATCCTGATTTCTCAACGCAGATAAAATCGCAATTGTCCAAGGCTTTTCCTGATATACATTTGGCTTCTTCGTGTGGCCAATTGGTGTCAGGGCTAGCCATGGCGATATGAGCCGATGTGTCGGCCGGTACGACTTCTACCGTATCATCGTTCCACTGCACCAATTTTTGGTGCATAGTTGATGGTATAGAGCAATTGGCATGGATCCAGTCCCGCCCAAGGAGCACGCTGTAATTGCCTTTGGCTTCAATCACAAAAAATGCGATCGGCGAGTTTTATTACCGATCGTCAATTACGACACCATTACGCCTTTAGCCTCAGTTGGGTCTCCCGTGAAGTCATTTAGCACCATATTGGTCTTGATTAAGTCTTCATCGGCTTTACCCAATTTTCTGAAAGTGCTTAACGGCATTAGATTAACTGTCGCCCCGCCATCGACCAACATACGAGATATCGGTCGGCCATTAATGTACCCTTTTAGATATAATGGTTTTAGATGCCGATGCATGTCTTGTGGTTTTTTGAACACAGCGTCTGGTGCTCCGAGGCACAATTGGGCGAACACCTCTTCAGCCGATTCTTCGGTTTTGAACTCGGCAGGTAGAGTGAATACCATGTTTATATCCATTGGTGGCGTATCATCTCGGATCATCGGAGAACCGGATTCGATCGATTGATCTGAATCACTATCGATCTGTTCCCTCTTTCTCCACTCCTTTTTCAAAACCGGTACTGGTCTTAATTTATTGAACATCCGATCCCTCTCGCTCTCCTTTTCGGCCTCCCTTTCTTCTTGTGTCTTCAATCGCTGAAGCCTCCTGCGTTGTGATTTGCTGAGACCCGAGGGGCACCACCTAGGTTTAGGTTCTATCGGCTTTCTTATTTTTCCAGCTAAATTGCTCATCTCGCCGTCAGATTCTATTCTACTTGTATTAGCCGATAACTCCTGATTTCGGGAGGACTCGCCTTGCTCTGATGTCGTCAACCTTTCATAGATCGGCCTCCTGCTTCTCACTTCTAGTCGATCGTGTATCGGTCTAGACAACCTGTCTTTTATAGATTGGTTTGGCCGATATGCAGACGAGTGTTGCATAGGACAAGATACAACCGTTGGTAAGGTCATCCCCCTTTCCCAGCAAAACTGCCAAAAAGGACATTGCCGATGTTTCTCTTCTTCAGTTGTTGGTCGATGCGGCATATTTGGTCGCCAATAATAGTCGTCTGTCTTCTGGCCTGGTTGAGAACTCTGGTGTTGTCGAGTGTTACATCTTCGACTTATCCTTTCATACTTCCCCAGGAGTTGTGAGAAAGTCGGCTTTGGTTTGAAATCGACTTTTCTTGGAGCCCTCTCAGCCCGATACCATTTTCCGATTTCCAGGTCTCCTCTTGGTTTTATCGTCCGTGAGTTCTGTCCATTTTTATCGGCTTCTATTTGTATGGAGCCGATAGTAATCTGTACCGTTTCATCTTTTGATCGTGTTTCAAATCTTTTAGTCGGCTTAACATCTTTCATAGGCCCCTTCCCTTTCTGTGAGCACTGCACCATGTTGACCTGGAAAGGATTCATATCTATTTGCATAGCCGATTCTTCCGCAAATTTTAACCTGCCATCGGCGATGGCCGATTGAATCTGTTGTCGAAAAATATTGCAATCGTTAGTGTTATGTGAAAATGAATGGTGCCATTTGCAGTACCTTCGCTTTTTAATTTCTTCTGCTGATGGGATGACGTGCCCTTCTGGTAACCTTATGAGTTTTTCTTGTAACAATAAATCAAATATTTTGTCACATTTTGAAACATCATATGAATACTTGACTTCCGCCCTATTCTTCGTTGGTTTGAGCAGAGAGCATACGAGTGGCTTTTTAGAACCCTTGGTCCACTCGGCTATGTTCACCTCTGCTTCGTCCTCAGAGGTGCCGCCTGAATCGTAATCTACCATGTTTACTTTGGCCTTTTCATTGCCGTTTGGCTTAAATCTATCTTTAAACCCTTTGCTCTCTTCATATCGGCTTTCATGTGCCGATACGCGATGGAGTAAGTGGCCTAAATCGGGAAACTCTTGGCCTGATAGCTTCTCTTTTAATGGCGGGATTAGTCCTTGGAATGCTAAATCGGCCAATTGATCATCGGGTAATGTTACACTGAAGCATCTATTCCGTACGCCCCGAAATCTCTTGATATAATCGGAAACCGATTCGCCGTACTTCTGTCGGACTGAACTAAGATCAGAAATCCTAAGCTCCATAGTCCCCGAAAAGAAGTATTCATGGAATCGGCTTTCTAAATCGTTCCATATATGAACTGAATTTGGGGGTAGATTAGTGAACCAAGTGAATGCAGCACCAGACAATGACAAAGGAAATAATCTAATTTTTAATCCATCGGACTGTGCAGCCTCTCCACACTGAGCCATAAACCGTCCGATATGCTCAATTGTGGTAACAGAATCATCACCTGAGAATTTGGCAAAGTCTGGTATCCTAAAGTTGTGGGGGTATGGCATTCTGTCTATGTAATCGGGATACGGCTTCCTGTAGCCGATTATCCTTCCTCTGGGCTGTAAGCCGAACTGCTCTCTCAAAACGTTGGCGATTTGCTCTGCCCAGTTGACATTGTCGGCTTGTGGTGCAACCGGACATTGCCAATTCTCATTGTTTGTGTCCTGCCCCCCGAGTGCAAACTCGGGTCTTTGTCCAAATCGCACCGCAGGAGGTCTTGGTACTTGGTCATAATCGCGACTGAAAGCCAACGTATTGGGTATGGGTGTAAGGGGCTCAGCGTACGGCGTTACTATGTATGGTGCTTGCCTCATAGTTGTGGTTCCCCGTGATTGTGGAGCCTGGTTGGTTTCAATCGGCTGATAGGCCGATAGACCATTGCTACTGGAGGGTCCGTTTGCCGGATTTGATGCGCTTACCTTAGCCCCATCCGTGTGCCCATGGTAGTGTGTAAATCCATCTCTCTGTATGCTTGGTTTCAAAACAGTAGGCTGATTTGGCATAGTAATAGGTGTTTGAGCCGACACGTTTACTGTATTGGTGTTAGGTGTTATGGAATATATTGGGTACGTAGGGATGGTTTGTGGTGGATCTAGCAGGCTTCCAGACACAGCCAATTCCTGAGCAATTGTTTTCACACTATTTTCTATCATCGGCTTTAATGTGGATACTAGAGCCGATGACTGACACTAATGTCGTGATGAACAGATTGCTCGATCATACTTGATAAATCGGCTTGAGCGGGTGCGTATCGGCTTACCGATTCGGATGACGAATCTCCGATAGGATTGATGCTTGGGAGTGCAGTCTTTTGAGTAACGCCACGGCGTGTTTTCCGAAGCACCGCAGCATCATTTCTTCCAAAGCTGCCTTTCGGTCTTCGATTTCTTTTCGCTGTTCAGGGGTTAAATCGGCCATCTGAGGCGCGATTATAGCATCAGTGTTGATATCGGCGGTGACCGCAGGCTTGTCGGTTGATGTCATTCTTTTTGTTGGTCCCACCGGGCGTGCCAAAATATGTTCGCGCAAAAAACGTGGAGGGTTTTCGGCCTCGAACACACAAGACAAACGCCGGGTTTGCAGAGCGTGCCAGTCAATTTGACCTGAAATTGACAAGGTAGAGTTTGTAATTTGATCAAAGCCGATAAACAAGGATCTATCGGCTTTTCGCTAGTCGGCAAGAACCGATTAGGAGATAACTAGATCAATCGGTTACAATTGATCAGGATACAAGGTAAAAATCGGCTTCGGGAAGGCGATGCGCAACAAAGCGGCGAGATCAAACCTGGGTGAAATCGGCAAAAATCAACAATCGGCGATGCGCAACTATGTTGATTCCGTCGACTTGCAGAGAGATCTATGAAGCTAAAACGATGTAAAAGAAAAGCTTGTAAAAAGTAGATGTGTGTTGTTGGATTGATTGTCTTTTCGCTTGACATCTGCCTCCTTTTATAACACATCTGGCCGATCCGAGTTGTACATGGATACGGTGCGTTTATCCGTATCGGCCTTTAATCTGATTTCCTTTCCTTTTTAGAAACGGATACCTTTTCCGATTCGTTTACTGATTTCTTTCCATACGTACATTTTCTTTCCGTTTCAGACCGATTTCAATACATGCCGAATTTTGGTGCAAACACATGGTATCAGAGCTCTAGGTTTTTTCCTAGCCTCCCCCTTCCGCTGTTTTAGATCTAATCTGCTGCCCTGGGAGGAGAAGACTCCCGGGGCGACACCCGCACGGCAACTTGGGACAAAGTCCCAATCCACGGCGTCTGCCTAGTTGACGGCCCGTTGCCTCGACGCTCCGCCTCGTTGCTCAAGGCCAGCATGTACGCCATTCTTCGCATTGGCCCGTACATCTGCGGTGAATGGAACTATGGAGGACTTCCCGCTTGGCTGCGTGACATACCCGGCATGCAGTTCAGGATGCACAACGAACCTTTTGAGCGCGAGATGGAGATCTTCACCACGCTCATAGTCAACAAGCTTAAGGAAGCAAACATGTTCGCTGGTCAGGGAGGCCCAATCATACTGTCGCAGATTGAGAACGAGTACGGAAACATCATGAGCAATCTAAAGGACACCCAGTCTGCCTCGCAATACATCCATTGGTGCGCTAGCCTCGGCAGGTTGTCGCCGTTCGTCTTCCCGAGGCCGGCCGTTGCCGTTCGTCTTCCTGAGGCCGGACGTCGCTCGGCTCCTGTGAGCGCCGCCTTGGTTTCGCGCCGACCCGCTGACCGCCGGCTCTGTCGATCGGCTCCGCAATCTCGGGTCTTCCGCGCTCCGCCTTCGGCTCGTATCGCCTGGGCTCTGCGCCGACCCGTCGACCACCACCTCTATCGGCCTGCTCCTCTGCGCAGCGCCTTCGGCTTGCTCCTCTGCGCCGTCGAAGGTCGGAGCCGGTCTCTCGTCGGCCGCCCGACTGGTATCGGATCCGCGCAGGCCCGCGCCTGCCGCCCGACGGGCTCCTCCCGATCTGGCCGTCCGCTCCTGCTCCTACCGCGCGTGGATGTCAGCCGTCCCCGCTCCACCGCTCCAGGTCTCCAACGCCAGCGCCTCCGGCTGCCGTGGACGCCTGAAGCCGCCGCCGCCTGCCGCGTGTGGACGTCAGCCACGCCTGCCGACCGCTCCGGGTCTCCGTCCAGAGGACTTTCCTTCACGTGAAGTTTTTTCAAGGTCCAAGGTCCAAGGAGCAGGTCCTTCACGTGAAGTACTTTCAAGTTTCAAGTTTTCACTTGTTCACGTCCGTGAGACTCACGTCCATCCCAAAGTTCTTTGCATCAGTCGCCGGCCATCTTACGTTGCTGGCTCTCATCTGCACAACCTCGGCCTCGACCAGCCGCCGAACCGCTCGGCTCCGACTCTTTGGCTCTTTGGATCGGCTCTGGTTGGCTTTCGGACTACTGTTTTTTTAGCATTGCGGCTGTTATTCCTAATATTTTTTTTAAGTCTTCCGTTGCGTCCATCCAAGTCTCTAGCATCTTGATTCTGTCATCGCTTGGCTCTTTTATCGGTTTGGCTCAATCTGTCAACTCTTATTACCTCGGCTCGGCTCATTTTGTCGGCTTCGTCGGTGCTTCTTCGTCGACTCAGCTCTACTGTCGGCTCTTCTTCATCGACTTGTACCGTCGGTTCTTCTTCGTTGACTCGGCCCTACTTTCGACATCTGATCGTCGATTTGGCTTCTTCGTCGACTTTTCTCCATCGACTCGGTTCTTCGTTGGCTGTTCTTCGCCAGCTCGATTTTTCAAGAGTTACATGCTACGACGGCTACTTCAAGACTATGACTTTGGATTTTCTCTATTTTAATTCATCCCTTCCAAATGCAATGCTATTGCATACGCCTTGCATTTGTGGGGGGGGGGTGTTAGAGATAGAGTCCTGTTATTCTAGTATCTATATTAGAGATAGAATCCTGTTATTCCTTTCCCTCATGTACTCTATATCACTACTACAAAATTGGGCATCACAACCGGCCTATTAGAAACGGTTTGGTGCGAACCGGTTGTAATGCTCACACCAGAAGCGGATCGTGGCAACAGGCCGGAGGGGATCTCTAGAAGCGGTTCGTGGCACGAACCCCTTCTAAAGCCCCACCTTTAGAAGGGGTTCGTGTCACGAACCCCTTCTAAAGATCTTTACAAGCGGTTCGTGTCCCCAACCGCTTCTAAAGCTTTAGAAGGGGTTCGTGTCACGAACCGCTTCTAAAGTTGGGGCTTTAGAAGGGGTTCGTGACACGAACCGCTTCTAAAGACCCCCTTCAGAAGGGGTTCGTGTCACGAACCGCTTGAAGAAGCCCAGTTTTAGAAATAATAAAAGGAATGCGTGCCCTACTCTATCAGAGAGCACGTGTGGGTGGGTTGGCTAGATGGATGAGGCCAGTCACGAGGATGGAGTGCTGGTCGTGGGTTCGAATCTCGTTCCCACGATATTATTACTGCCTTTTACCGCTTGGTGTCGCACCACCACAAGCGGTTCCTAGAACCGCTTATGATACCCTTCGAGGTATCACAACTGGTTGCTTAGAAGTGGTTCCGAACCGCTTCTAGAAGCTGGTTTTGTAGTAGTGTATATTGTGGCCATTGGCCCTCATATTGAATACAAGCCCTATTCATAACACCAACCAAGATTGGGCAAATAGTCGAGTAAAACAATATATACCGATAGTAAACAAAGGTAATTGGTAGGTACTCCCGTCGATATCATGCCGAATCCAAATGAATCGCCCTCTTTCAGTAGAATATATAGATGGGAGTGCTAGCTGTTGGAGATACCCATATAAAACTAGTGTTCATTTTTCCAACAGGATATCGAGATGTCACACCACTCCGAGGTCCAGATGAACTCATCTTTTGCTTATTACATGCTTGAGTTTCTGTCAGGGGATCAAGTAGTTGTTCAAAATGGGTGGCTGCCTACTCATGTTGTAAGAAGGTGCCGTTTTGCTTACATTCTGGCACTATGAACTTGGAAAGAATATACAGGAGAACCAGACTGTAATCAGCATCGCTTCCCAAAAAGCGACTTTGATTGGTACGTGCATCTTTCTTCAGTCGTCGTTGGTTGCCACTTGGTCAAGTAATGCTGGCCACCATGATGCATCTTTCTTGTGAACCCTCAATCGATTTCACGAGTGTGTGGCAGAGAGAGATGAGGTGTTGCTGCAGTGCCCATGGCCAGCTTCAGTGGTTGGTGTTGGCGTGCTTCTGGTCGCAGCTGCTGCTCAGGCTTAATCAACAAGCACATATGGTCGCAGCTTGGCTTGGCGTGTCATTCAAATGGCATTACCAATATGTTTGAGAACTGGTTATCAGAAATGGACAAAGATTTACAGACTCACATTTTAGTGAGCGTTTTGCTGCACTTTGTTGGTCAATTTGGTCACTGCGGAATGGTATGGTTTTTGATAAGAAAAAGAATTTTAATTCATTGCAGGTTATCTTTATGTGCATCAGCTGGTTACGCTCATGGTCTGTGATGCAATCCCAGGAGGTAAAAACTGTCATATTTTCTGGATGCAGAATGCTAGACATGGTAATCAAGGACCTCTTCGTCAAGCATAGGTGGGGATTTAGTAACAGGTTTTGCGCGGATTGAGAACTCTTATTTCATCTTTAAATTGGCTTGTGCTGAGGTTTTTTAGTTTTTATTTACTCTCTTTTGTAGTCAACTGTTTGACTGCGACTCTATAATAAGTTTTGACTGTGTGCATCCCGTGATGCAGAAGCCGGGAAAATAAATTTTTCATTATCTAAAAAAAATATGGTCGCAGCTGCTGCTCAGGCTTAATTAACAAGCACATACTTTGCCATGTAATATGTTGCCAGCAGAACATATATTGTACTCGCTGTGATTCAGAAACACCTATGTAGCTTAGTGGTGCCGCATTGATGCAGTCCAGACTGCATTATTATTCGTAACCGTTGCCTAGGTCGGGAAGAGAAGAACAGCCGTACTCAGAATTTCTGATTATACAGCATTTCTCTACTCCTCTGTTTTGCAGGCTGAGCACCAGCGTAATGATCATTTCTGTGACAAGATCACGCACGTTTGGTCAGACGTAGCTAATATTTCCGTATTCGCACGTTTGAAATATAAGTGAACTGTCCATCTTTTCTTACCAGCTTAAGTTTTTGGATGAATTGGCTGATGCATGCAACTAAATATGGTATCTGAGCTAAGGTTTTGAGTTCAAGACCCTCCACGCTTTAAAGCCAGAGGGAGCCAATTGATTGGCGCATGCAACTCAATACCGGCTACTCCGCTCAACTATTTGTTCACTCCTGTCGTCGTCGTATTTTTAGCAGTGGTAATTGGTTAGTGTATCCATCTCAAGACTCGCTCAACCCAATGATTCGTTCATACGAGGACAAGTCATAATTGTGGACATCCTTTGTAGCAATTGCTTGATATTTCCTACATATGTCGCCATCGATCAATTGATGCGATGGGTATCATGTCATGTCAAGATTGACCTTGATTCTAAATTTCCTAGTAGCAGCGCTGTCCCTTTTCGGGGAATTTTATTAGCTAGTGGTGGAACTCTCATTGAATCGTACGCACGTTGTATATAAGGCTTTAGACTGAATTTTATTGGTTAGCCAACACATGCCAAGTATTACATGTAAAATTTGCGATTGCAAGACTATTAAATTGTATGACTCAGTAGACTTTTGGACATATTACACTAGCTGTCATTTCTAAGCTAAGAGAGCAAACTATCATTGGATTTTCTAGAGGGAAAATGGCAATCCCATGCTTGCCCACAAAGCGACAAGCAATAAAAGAATGCGATACTCCAAAATCAAATAATATTGAGATTGGTACAGAATTTACAAGAAACATATCAACCATCATGTCTGGAGTGTCTTGGGCTTCCACGGCCGTGATGTTGTTCATACGCCCTTTCACAACCTTTGATGGCCTCCTGGGGATTGGTGCAGAGGTTGCCGCATTTGGCCTGGGTGCATGTTGCTGATAGCTAGTTCTTGAGACATTTATTGGCATAATGCCTATCTCATGGCAAAAGAGGAGACTTCAGCTGTAGCTTGCGGAGTCTTCTGACCCTGGCGAAGGCCGGGGGTTGGGGTTCGCAGCACTTTGAGGCATCATTGGTGTTTTCGAAGAGGATCAGCAGGGTGACTGAGATATGGCACGCTGCGGAATTGGGGAATTTTATTAACAGAAAACTAACCTACGGTAGAACGGTATACCTCTGAAACTCAAACTTGTGATTTTTTACACTGAAACTCATGAAACTTAGCACTAAAAATTGATGAAACATGAAACTGATAAAACTAAACACTGAAACTCATGAAACCAGCACTGAAACTGATATGTTTCATAAGTTTCACGACTATACCGTTGGAACGGTATACCATTCCCTAGTCTCCCTCTTTTATTAATTAGCTATTGTTATAACTCCCATTCATCCCTAGTCTCCCTCTTTTATTAATTAGCTATTGTTGTAACTCCCATGCATTCACTCGTATACACGTTGTATATAAGGCTTTAGACTATTCCAGTAGTTATTAGTATATTGCCGACCAAGATAATCCTTCTGTACTGTTTTTTTTAAATGTCCATCGTCTTGTCTTATCGCTTGTCACTTCGTCGCAAAATTTGTTGCCAGTGATTTATCCTTACCATCGTGAAAGATTCGGACTACACCACAAATAATACTGTCGACAATATGAGAAAAATACTGAAGACCATAACCGTCGGCCATTCGCAAATAACCGTTTGGGAGAACTGTAAATTTGTGAATTACTAGTTACATGCCCGTGCGTTGCTACGAAAAACAAAATTAATAACAAAAAATAAAGATTAAAAAATAAAAAAAAAATTATTTCACAAGATCAAGCATCTATCTTTAACACTTCGTTTTAACGCGAAAATTTGGTAATTAAAGCGCTTCGTTTAACTGCGTAGAAGGCGATTAAGCGAGCGATTAAGTAGAGCAATTAAGCAAAGCAATTAATGACGTGGGAAGAACTTACCACTGCCACCAACTGCTGCTTTAGAATAGTAGAGATGATATATACCAACGTGGGTAATATATATCGTTTTCGTTAAAGAGCATGAATCAATAGGTCAATGTTCAAAGTACGTAGTTGGCTACTCGTGTGGCTGCAGGACTTTTTTTTTTTTTTTTTTGCTTCCACACTACAAAGTAGTACCATGCACTTGCAAGGAAGACAAACGAGTTGAACAACACGCACGTGGCCAGCTTCGCCGTAGTGTGCATGATGCGATGCTTACATTACCCAGTACTAAACTACTACTTAACAGTTAACAACCTTCAATTTTGTTTCATTGAGAGAGAGAGAGAGAGGGAGGGAGATGAGGTGTTGCATCAGGAGCAGAGTCCATGGGCAGTTCCTGTGGCTGGTGCTTGCGTGCGCATGGGTTGCGGCTGCTCAGGCTCAGCGAGCACGAAGAACCGATCCAACCGAAGGTACGCAATTACATACGCCTTGCTGGATGTTAGTGTAGCTGTCGTCTTCTTCTTCATCAGCCAGCTCTTCTGAGCGTGCTGCAGCTGGCTGATGAACGATGATACTAAGCTCTCCTGCGTGTTCTCGAGGACAAAAATTTGTACGTGTTTATGCGTAACATCGTTGGCACATACCATGCACTATGCATGCGCTTTGTTCTGCATAAGCTAGAAGATTATTAGCACTAGAGAGTTAAGACTGCCGGCTTTAATTGGAGCAAGAGATTCAGATCCATTTATATGGCAATGGCTCCGATCCTGTGTTTTCATTACATCCATCGGTAATCGTGAGACAGAAACTTTTCACCATTTTCCGTTCTTGTTCCCACGATACCACTAATAGGTGGGAATAAAAGATTAATTCTCAAAAAAAATATATATATGAGGTCATTATTAATAAACATACTAAATATGAATTACTTTAATGATTAACTTAATAGTCTAGTAATTCATTCAAAGTTTAATCACACATGCTTTATTATTTTAGTGATTTACTTATGTATCGAGGATTGAGGATGGGAGGGCACTCCCCACGCGAATCTTTCCCATTGCCACCCCTAGATCCATCGATAAGGTGATAATTGGCTTGCCTGGTTTGATTCACCATCCTAAAACTGCTTCCTGTTTCTTGTTTGCTCATCTAATGGTGATACGGTTGGTGACTTCTTGGCGTTGACATGCAAAAAAGATTGTATTTTTGGCTCTCTTTTTTTTTTGGCTTAGCTTCTTCATGCATGAATGAATATGCGTATGTACATATGCAGCGGCGGCGCTGAACACGATCCTGCGAAGATGGGGCAAGAAGGCGGCGCCGTCGTGGAACATCAGCGGCGAGCTCTGCAGCGGCGTCGCCGTCGACGACACCGACATCGACAACAGCCCCACCATCAACCCGGGGATCAAGTGCGACTGCTCCTTCAACAACAGCACCGTCTGCCACATCACCAAGCTGTACGTACGCCTTACCTGTCTCCGCTGCACACCAGCTGTTTGACGCAATGCTGGAAAGGGACCATATCGTCCCAAGAAACGAGCTGGTGTGCAAGCATGGAATGGTCCGAGACCAAGTGCTGTTAATTTGATTCTGGAAACTTGCAAGATACCCATTTAGTTCAGCAAAAGCATATGCTGCTGCCTAGTTTACTTATTAGCACACAAGGAATTTTCTGATATGTTGTTTGTTTATGCAGGAGGGTATACGCGTTGAACGTCGTCGGTCAGATACCCACGGAACTGCAGAATCTCACTTATCTGAATAACCTGTATGGTATCCAGCTCTTCTCATGTCTGCCTTGGTGATGAAGCACGTTATCTAAATTCTTGTCTTGTTAATCTTTAGCTCAATATTTTGCAGTAAAATATAAACTCAACCCCGTGTTTCAATTTCTCGACTGTGGAGTACCTAGCAAGAACCAGTAAATAGTATGTGTTTGGCTAATTGGCTTGATGTTTCTGATGTTTTTTCAGGAACCTGATGCAAAATTACTTGACGGGTCCCGTGCCATCCTTCATTGGAAATTTTACTGCCATGCAGTACTTGTAAGAGTTACATTTCAAGTTCTAGATTCGTGTACCATCTGTCAATTGGTCTTTTGTCTTAACCATCTTAAAAAAAATACAAGGAGTTTGGCAATCAATCCACTATCTGGACCACTTCCAAAGGAACTTGGGAATCTCACAAATCTCATCTCATTGTAAGAGATCTCTTCTTATTGTTTACTTCAGCAACTAAGTTCAACGAAAAACTCACTGATCTTGCATGGCTGCTCAATCGTCGACGATAGATTAGTGACTGCCTGCCGTAGTTTAGTTACATGGCCAACACAAATGCACAACTTATATATTTAAGCATGTCAGTGTAGTTTCCCTTTTTAAATGGTGTTTCATATGTTCAAGCGTATTCCAAACAGTGGGTTTTTTTTTGGATCAGATGGTTCATCAAGGCAAAAATTATACCCCTTTTTTCTGCTAAATAGCTTTGCATTCCAAAAAATTCTCATTCCTGAACTATTTTAGGAACTAAGCCTAGCTTAATTGGTGGGAGGTGTGGGTGTACACCCCTACCACCCAGGTTCAAGTCCTCTTCAGCTTGAATTTGGGTACCTGTTTTCTTATTAATTAAGAAGATACCTAGCTCCTCCTAGGTATTCGCTTTTTTTTTATTCCTGAACTATTTTGTTCTGGTTTCAGGGGCATTAGCTTGAACAATTTTACTGGTGAACTTCCTGTGGAACTGGGCAACTTGGCCAAACTCGAGCAATTGTAAAATGCTTCCTTTTTAACAGCCAAACTTCAATTCTAGAAGATCTAAAATTTGAGCAATGAGCTTTGTATGGTTGAACATGATAATTACTGAGATGTTTCAATTACAGGTACTTTGATAGTTCTGGTTTCAGCGGTCCATTCCCTTCAACATTCTCAAAGCTCAAGAACTTGAAGATCCTGTATGCTCCATAACAGAGCCACAATTGTTATGTCCATTGTGGTTTCACATGCTCAATGTAATGGATTATGTTGTGCTTGCAGGTGGGCATCGGATAATGATTTCACAGGGAAAATACCTGATTATTTTGGGAGCTTGACTAAATTGGAAGATTTGTATGATTAATTTCAATTTATTCACATAATTATTTATTATATATTTTCCTAAACATGGAATGCATGGAAATTTTGCAACAAAAAATTTCTGTATATGTTCCTTCCATTTGCATCAGGACAATAACATTTTTCACTTCTCAGCCCTCACTCCTAATAGAAATGTAACTGCATTGCATTATACTAATTTATACAACACCTTGATATGTAGAGCTTACTTTTTCTTATGTTCAAATGGACTTGACATCTCCCTGCTTAATACGAATTACAAATATAAACTTGTAGGAGGTTCCAAGGAAATTCTTTTCAAGGCCCGATCCCAGCAAGTCTGTCTAATCTAACCAAATTGACAAGCTTGTAAGTAGTTCGTTCTTTGGCGACACTGGTTCCTTGATGCTTAAGAAGGTCAAGCTTGTCATTGAAACTGATGTGCTAAGTTCTCATGTGCAGACGGATTGGTGATATTGTAAATGGGAGTTCTTCATTAACCTTTGTCAGTAACCTGACATCTTTGAATTTCCTGTATGTGATATGGTTTTCACTATAGTGCTTACAGTTTTATATGTTGACAATGTAGTAATATGCTGTGATCGGATATCTTTCTTACAGAATATTGAGGAACTGCAGGATATCTGATAATCTTGCATCAGTAAATTTATCTAAGCTTAGAGGATTAACCTTACTGTACGTATTTATTTACCATGTACCAGTTCTGTTGCTATTGGTTATTTTTTTTTCAGAAAGTTCAGTGTGAAGCATAAAGCATCTGTAAGAGTAATATTGCTGTCTTATGGCACAGGGACTTGAGTTTTAACGATATCACAGGCCAAGTTCCCCAATCCCTCATGAATCTGGACAATCTTCAATTCTTGTAAGGAATATTTTCTGAAGATTACTTCCATTATATAAGATGTCCATATATTCCATCATCTTGAACTATACCCAATGCAGGTTTCTCGGGAATAATAGCCTTTCAGGAAATCTGCCGGATGTGAAAAGCTCATCACTAAACAAATTGTATGTCTGAAAATTCGACATAGTAGTAGGGCACAAATTACTTTCCAGTATTAAAATGATGTCTTCATTTCATTTTTAGTAATTTCATTTCATTTTTAGCAATTTTTCTTTATTGTCTTGCAGAGATTTATCATACAACCAGCTCTCTGGAAGCTTTCCTTCTTGGGCTACCCAAAACAATTTGCAATTGTAAGTTCTGAAATTTGTCATGCAGAGGAAAAATAAAATTAGACATACTCAAGGTTGTATTAATCCATTGTCTAACAAGTTGAACATTTTGTGTTGTGCAAGGAATTTGGTGGCAAACAATTTCGTCCTTGGTAGCATCAATGACAGGCACTTATCACCTTTAGTTATACATTCCACGTGTTGATTTTTAATCAAGAATATTTTTTAATTATTATTTTTTCATTTTAATTATGTGGACAGTATTTTACCCTCAGGACTGAACTGTCTTCAGAGAGATACTCCTTGTTTTCGTGGTTCTCCAGAATGTACAATTCAATCTTCATCCACTAAGGCAGTTTTAAAGATCTCGTAAATTTCAATAAAGGTTATAATTTATGCACATCTTAACTGCAGATTATTCCTTTGCGGTAGACTGTGGCAGTAATAGATCTACCTGGGGCTCAGATAATACTATGTACGAAGCTGATCCGACAAACCTTGAAGCTGCATCATATTATGTAACCGGTCAAACAAGATGGGGTGTTAGTAATGTAGGAAAATTCAACGAGGCCCCAAATGGAAGTTACATAATATATAGTTCCCACCAGTTTCAGAGTGCACTGGATTCAGCTTTATTCCAGACTGCAAGGATGTCTCCATCATCACTGAGATACTATGGTCTTGGACTTGAGAATGGAAATTACACTGTTGTGCTTCAATTTGCAGAGTTTGCTTATCCAGACACGCAGACTTGGCAAAGCACAGGAAGAAGAGTTTTTGACATATATGTCCAGGTACGTATTGAGTGCATTGTATAGTAATCTGTTTACCAAAATTTTCTTGTTCTTTATCGAAAAGCATTCTTTTATCCAACTTGACATTTGTACAGGGTGACCTGAAAGAAAAGAACTTCGATGTAAGGAAGACGGCTGGTGGAAAATCTTTTATTGCAGTTAATAAGAGATACACTGCAACTGTGTCCAAAAACTTCCTTGAGATCCATCTGTTCTGGGCTGGCAAGGGCACTTGTTGCATTCCTACTCAAGGGTACTACGGACCGATGATCTCAGCACTAAGTGTCACCCCAAGTAAGCCAAGTCATTGAGTAAATTAATTAACTTCAAGAAAGATTATATTGACTTCTAATAAGCAAAAACCCCTTTTTTTTAAGATTTTACTCCTACCGTGCGAAATGGTGTTCCAAAAAAGAAAAGTCAAGCAGGTGCAATTGCTGGAATAGTGATTGGTGCTTCAGTTTTAGGATTAGCAGCCTTAGTTGGAATCTTCATGTTGATAAAGAAGAGAAGAAGAGTGGCACAACAGCAAGAAGGTATTTTATATATTCGTTTAGTAATTCACACATCAAATCTTTCAGATGGTTTATTCTACTTATTTCTCATGTGTCCTGAAAAAAATGCAGAACTGTTCAACCTGGTTGGAAGACCTAACGTCTTCAGTAATGCTGAACTGAAACTAGCTACAGACAATTTCAGTTCTCAAAACATTCTTGGAGAAGGCGGATATGGCCCAGTCTATAAGGTTGGCTGGTTCCCCCAGTTCACTCGTGTGAAATTGCAACTTTCTGGTGAACTTAGTTGATCACAGCTCAAATATATATGTAACATAAGGTTCTCATTTTGGCAGGGTATGCTACCTGATGGAAGAATCATAGCTGTGAAACAACTTTCTCAATCATCTCATCAGGGGAAAAGCCAGTTCGTTACAGAAGTGGCAACAATTTCAACAGTGCAACACCGGAATCTTGTCAAATTGTATGGCTGCTGCATTGACAGTAACACACCCCTGCTGGTATATGAGTACCTCGAGAATAGAAGTCTCGACCAAGCACTCTTTGGTGCGCTCACTTCTACTCATCACAAGCACCTGTAAAAGAATTCGTTTGCATCATGAACTCTTAAGAATCTTCTTCCCTGCATTTGCCATCATCTCATGGCCTTATTTCTGAATGTGCAGGGACCAGTAGCTTGAACCTAGACTGGTCAATGCGCTTTGAGATCATTTTAGGCATTGCAAGAGGCCTAACATATCTTCACGAGGAGTCCAGCGTGCGCATCGTGCACAGGGACATCAAAGCTAGCAATGTCCTACTCGACGCCGATCTCACACCCAAGATCTCTGATTTCGGGCTCGCCAAGCTTTACGACGACGAGAAGACTCATGTCAGCACGAAAATCGCCGGCACATTGTAAGTACAATTCATCATTGTCCATCTTCTGAGTGCACCTCCGAATCCTAAGCTGATTGCACCTGCCTGCCTGATATTTGTCAAGTGGCTATCTGGCGCCTGAGTATGCAATGAGAGGCCATCTGACTGAAAAAGCTGACGTTTTCGCATTTGGGGTGGTCGCGCTGGAGACCGTCGCTGGTCGTTCAAACACCGACAACTCCCTTGAGCAAGACAAGATCTATCTCTTTGAGTGGGTAAGCTGATCAACAATGTTTCAGTCCAACAAAAGCCACCAGTTCATCCTTATCTAGCCACTGATCACTGAATGATCGAAGCATGGTGCTCATATGTTAATTGACAGGCCTGGCGGTTGTATGAAACGGAGCAAGCACTCGGAATAGTGGACCCAAGGCTCGAGGAATTCGACGGCGTTGAGGCCTCCAGAGTCATCCTCGTCGCGCTCCTCTGCACGCAGGGGTCGCCGCACCAGCGGCCGCCAATGTCGAGGGTCGTGGCGATGCTCACCGGAGGCGTGGAGGTGACCGAGGTGCTGACGAAGCCGAGCTACATCACTGAGTGGCAGCTCAGGGGCGGGAACAGCAGTTACGTCACCAGCAGCTACTCCGGGTCTACGACTGGCGAGTTCAGAGGGCAGAAGGAGACTACGCCTCTCACCCCGTCGCCGGCGATCACCGGCGCCATTGACGGGGGAAGATGAATGCAATTATGCAAACCGCTGCTGGCTTCTGTCGTGCATAATCGGATGTTCATGTGTATTGTAATTGTGATAGTATTGGTTGTTCCAATTTGTCAGCTAATAGAGCATTACTCCTTGTAAAAATGACCTTAGTTTATAGAAGGCATATCCTGTGCAATCAAAGGTTTGGTGTAATCATCGTGCAATCAAACTAAAAAAAGTTTCAAAAAATTCTGAAAAAAAACATGGATGTACATCTCAACTTACCCCATCTAAGTATAAAATTTCATGATCAAATTCGTCCTATGCTAGAAGTTACAAAAAAGACAAATTTGGGGTGCATTTGAACTGTAAAAGTTTGTCAAAAATTTGTCTTTTTTGTAACTTCTAGCATATGACGAATTTGATCATGAAATTTTATACTTATATGGGGTAAGTTGAGATGTACATCCATGTTTTTTTTCAGAATTTTTTGAAACTTTTTTTAGTTTGATTGCACGGTGATTGCACCTAACCTTTGATTGCACATGATATACCCCCTAGTTTATAAGGCATTTTGCCTAAGTTTTTGGTCATGAGTATTGACCAAAAAATTGTAAGGAAAACTGTTGTATCCATCCAAACACATCCGTAACGCGGAACCGACGATAAGCAGCAATCTAGGATTGATGAAAAAATAAAACAGTTGCCGTTGCTATATTTCAAGGATAATAAAGTAGATAAGGATGCTGAAGGTCGATGTTTTAAAGGTGCCGTTGCTTGCTTCTGAATTCGGCTGGTGACATATTTGCAAATTGCAATCTTGTGCAAGCTATTGATGCCTTGGCAATCTTCTGTGAACTAGAAAAGTCAAAAGGCTTCGTTGGTGGCACACATAAGATCTTGTCTGTCGTCGGAAGGATCAAATAAGTACTACTCTGGCTTTCAAGTTTCAAATAAGTACTACTCTCACATCCTTCCCTTTCGTAACTGTAGCTATTGTCAAGGTTGTTGTTTACTGCTCCCTCCCTTCGTAAATATAAATTGTATTTTGACTTTGTTCAAGAATATTGAGAAAGGTGTGAGAGGAAATGATTTAGATACTCCACTTAATTGTCTTGGAAGATGAGAGATAATACTTTGTGTGGTGGTAATGAATAAATACATATAATTGAGAGAAAATAAATAGGTGTATAGTAAAAAGAGTATCATTAAATTTATACTTTGGGTGGTGGTAATGAATAAATGCATATAATTGAGAGAAAATAAATAGGTGTATAGTAAAAGGAGTATCATTAAATTTATACGTAAGTCTTATATTTGTAAATAAAATCATTCAAATTGTAGAACTTATATTTTATAAACAAAATCATTCAAATTGTAGAACTTATTTCTGAATAGGTAGAGTACTAACGATTTTAGTAACACATACCATGCAACCAAGAGGCAACGGGTGATCCGGTGACAAAAGGGTAATATAGTTTTTTCTACTCATTCTTTAATGTTACGTAAAAACCTAGGATGAGCAACTAGAGTATTAGTCCTGATAAATCTGATTTGGTTTAATTTAATCCATACTTTTAGCTGATTTGATAGGTTAGGAGTGACACGTGGCAATAGGAATATGCTTCCACTAGTTTCGGTTTGGAATTTCGCTAGAGCCTAACAGATGCAATCTAAGTAACTTGATTTCACACGGGGGACAAAGCCAAAACAGATGCAAACCAGTTATTTTTATTGTTGCCAGATGCGTCACTGGTAGAAACAATAAAACCACATCAACTTATTATTAGCATGTGTACATCATCTTTATCCTATGTGAAAGATTGAAAAAATATAAGAGAAAATAATCGGCTCTTATTTAGCACCCAGCGTCACATGGAAAACAACATGCGATAGCCAACCAAAAGCCCGTGTTGGCACGAGCGACTGTTAGTGTTTTGCTAATAACCACAGAGATGAAGTTATTATTGAATGTCTAAATTAAATACTTTAGTGTTTCTTTAGAGACAATCTTTAGAAACAGTTATTTCACCATTTAGATTTATTATTTACTCTAGATGATATAGATGAGAGATATAGTAAATAGTGAACTTTATTACTATACTACGCTGAGTCGATGGGATGGATGTCACACTGAAAATTAAGCACAGAATCCGTCCGTCGCTGTCTTGTACGGATGGAGGAGGAGGAGGAGGAGATCTTCACGATATTTCCAGGATGCTTCCTATTCCGTCCGTCGCTATCTTGTACTGTTGGATAGAATAATTACCACAACCTTCCTATTTCAGGTATATTCCTATCACATATTTCCGGGAGGTTTTCCGGCCGGAGAGCTGCCCACATCACCTTCCTGGTTTTTTTGCGAGAAAACCCCTCGTCTTCCTCCAAATTATGGATAGGTCCCTGTAAAACTATAAAAAGACCATTCGTGATTTTTTGTGATGATAAGAAAAACGTTTTCAAATAGCGTTTAGGTCCCTCGCTCATTACTTCACGGAAAAAAACTCCCGTTAAATAAAAATCTCGAATGAGCTCTTTTCTAATTTTTTAGGGTAGCGCGTAGGTCCAAAAATATAACAAACAAGTCCTCATTCCTTACGTGAATTCATTTTTCGTTCGCGCGCGTGGCGTGCGCTGCGCTTATTGACCTAGTATTATGAGTTCGGCTCACATGCAGGGTCCTGGCGCGCAATATATGTAGGTCCAATAAAAATTGATTGTGTCCAGCCGATAGGATTAAAAAAAGATTAAATGTTAGTTTAATAGAAAACTCAACTCACTAATCCCATCATTAACCAACAACAAATCAACGTCTATACGCATGTGTGGTGGATTGATGGTGATGCCATGATCGTCGGCTGACGACAGCTGCTGCTTCCTGCCATTCCCGCTGGAAACAAAACACTCATGAGAATCAAACAAACAACGAAGAAAATATTTTTGCTAGACATCCACTACTACAAAAAGATTTATATTAGACACCTCATCACAGACGGTTCACAAACGATTTTAAAAAACCTTATGTGATGAGGAACATTACTGACGGTTCTATAGTGAAACCATTAGTGACATCATCATAGACGGTACTCTTCATAAACCGTCAGTGATATACAGCAATATCACAGACATTTTTAGTATAAAACCATCAATGATGACTCCTGTAGCTATCACAGACAATTTTAAATAAAAATTATTTGTGATATCTACCCATAACAGACGGTTCAAACCATAAACCGTCTGTGATATGAACTGAGACCACTATATAAGCATAACGATATAGATTCGTCTCACAGACCTAGCCTCCTAGCGCGTTTCGCCTCTCCCAAACCCTAGCCCCCCTCCTGCCCCCAGTATCCTCCTCTTGGATGAACTCCTTCCCTGCGACCTCCTCCTCGGCTACCTTCCATCTCCTTCCTCCCTTCGGCAACCCTTCGGTTGCATGGGGTGTAGGACCGTGTGAATTGTCGGGACCGGATTTTCAAATCTGAACCCTCTGTGTACAACCATACTATTCCTGGATCAAGCTAGTGCACATAGGGAAAAAAATAATGATAATACATCTATATCACAGATAAAATAATATTAAATTCGAATAAAAAGGTACCAACCTTATGGTCAACGATTACAAATAAATAGTCACATGGTTTGAGTTTAATAAAATAATAGCGGAAACAAAATAAATAGTAGTGAGATAAACCCATCCATGTGCCCAACGGGCAATCGACTGGGGTGCGCACCCTAGAATTCCTGATCTTCTTCATCGAATCCATAAGCAAAGTGATCGTAGTCACCTTCTGCTTCTGCACACTCCTCTATGGAAAGTGAGAATGTTGCAAGGGTGAGTACACAACCGTACTCACAAGCCTTGGAAACCTAATGCATGATAAATATATGCAAGATTTAACAAATGAAGGCATAATATGGCTCATTTAGCACAAAAGCAATGTTTAACTTTAAATACCACTATTAATTTCACAAAGCATCATTTAACCAAATGTAGTTGTAAACATTAAATTTAATGTCAACTAAACAGGTTCCAATCACCCGACTGGCTCCAATCGCCAATCCAGAACCTGAGAGTTCCACCCACTCACAAATTCCACTACCAGCTAATAATCAGAGAGTTCCATCCACCACGGATTTCCAAACCATCATTTTTATTTAAAACAATACCATAACATCTACAATGTGCAAACGTACCTCAGATGCTATTGACCGTGGGCATGGCAACTTAAGTAGTTTTATCTCTGCAGAGTGCAAATAGCTTTACCCGCAAGACATGATCGTCTCTTGTTGCCATGCACACTTCCTTTTGGTGTGTCAGGAGAGATATCATGACAAGGCCTTTACAATGCATGACCTCATTATTAACTTCGCCCGCTAAGATTCCACCGTTGATAGGGTTCTAACCACCTAATTTAGAAGCTCCCTCTTGCGCCTTACGATTATCTCCATCTAGCACCCACATTCCACCAAATGGCGAAGCCAATAACGAGACACATAAATTAATTAGCCAGGTCATACCTATGGCGATATTACACCACCGGGTTACTCTTCTTTGTTCTTCTTTTTTGTTGTGGAGTTTTCTTAGGGGCCGTCCTCCTTTTTTTCTCCCTCTCCCTCTTTTATATGGAGGGGAGGGGGCATGCATGCACCGGTCAGCTTCTTTTTTAACCTACTCTGCCGCCAAGCTACAGGCTTTGCCCATGGTTTTCCAACCCTTATCTTCCACCTGTTCCTAGCCAGGGGTTAGTTTGGCCCTATATGGTGTCTTTTTACTCGTGCTTTACATTCTTACCCTTTGTTCTTACGCCTTATATAAGGGTTCCGCGGGAATTTCACTCACTCTAGGGTCCCAGGCTAGTCTGACATGTCCCGGTGTTCCCAAAGGGGCTGTCATTAGGTGTCAGGCGTTGGCAGCCCGTACTAACTTTGTGTCGACCGGAGAAGGGGCGGAGGGGAATTCCCTTCATTCTCCTCTTTTGCTAGCGAGGGGAGCTCCCCCCGCTACGAAGGGGAGTGGCTTTTATCCTTTTCTACCTTTCCCGAAGGATGAATTCCCAAGGTTTGTGGCCCTTGCTTCTCCAGTGGGAGGGGGATTAAATATTACTGGGGGGCCTTTATGAATCGTAAGGAGGCACAAGCCTTGCTTCGTTGGTTAAGGGAAGATGAGTCCATTTGGTCCACAACACTAGCCCCGCATGTCAGCGGGTTGATAATGTTCTGCCGCTGGGATGTTATAGCAAAGGTCCAAATCATCTTTCATCTTACTTATTTGGTATGCGAAGGGAGGTTCGTTCTTCATTTTTGTTCTTAGGCGGGTATACGGATGTAGCTGACGGTTTGTCCTTTTCAGCCGAGTGTCAGTGGGGTGGAATCGGTCCACCAGGTGGTTCTTTATGGAGTTTCGGCCCAAATATCGGAGCCCTACAGCTTTCTGATGGTGTGTTCATGCTTCTCCTTATTTCCTCCCCCCCCCCTCTCTCTCTCTTTTTATAGCAGGTGGGGACAAGGCTCCCTGGCTTTTTAGTATCCCATTTTGCTCCGTGTTCCTTCGTTTTTCTTACTCGTTCGTGTTTTCCTTTTGCATCATCTCCCTTGTTCGCCACTGATTCAGATATCTATGGGTCCTCGGCGCACTCCTAAGATGAAGCCGGTTTTGAGCAGAGAAGATGCTGCGGGATTATCTCCTGTTCTAGGGCGGTCGGCCTTGAGCTTCGCCGACCTCGACATATTGGCGAGGGACTTTGGGATGACGCGCCCGTCCATGCGTCTTCCTGGTGATGAGGAAACCCCCCAGCCTCAGGCAAATGAAGCAGTGGTATTTGCGGTGTTTCTTGAGGCGAGTCTTCGTTTTCCGTCCGCTCCTTTGTTGGCATCAGTGCTCCGGGCTTTTCAGGCAGAGCTCTCGCAACTTACCCCCAATGCTATTGTGCGATTAGCGGTGTTGGAATGGGCATTTCGTCCGGCCGGGATTAGATTGACGGGGCACTTGTTTTCCCTTATTGAAGATGCATTCTGGCAATCGAAACAACAGAAGACAGGAAATGAAGGTCGCAGATCGTGTTTCGGTTCTTTGAATTTTCAGACGAAGAGGTCCCTTGTAAAAGAAATCCCTGTAGCGGCTGCCAAGGGAAAATGAGATTCGGGGTGAATGTTTCGATGGTATTACCAGATTCTTGAGGGTCCGGATTCTTCTCTTCGTACCTCAATGGGTCCAGTTCGTGCAGTTCAATCCCCTAATTGGAGCGCAACTACGAAAGAAATTAGGTGTCTTGACTATTTGAAGGCTCTTCGTGCTCAAAGTACAATGCGGGACTTGGTTGAAGAGTATTGTTTGTGTCGCATCGACCCTTTGGCAAGGAGCTCCGCTGTTACTCTGGAGCGATCGCCCGGAGGTACTGTATCTGTGGTCCGACCCGAGGGGGTACAAGACCTTGGGCGCGGGGCAGTTAAAAGGTTGGCTCGCAGACTCCTTGGACCTTGCAAGGAAGTTGAGTATGAGGCCGCTATGAGTGCTATTGGGGCCACACGATGCTCTCGTTTTACCGATTGGGGGCGTCGAGCGGTCCCTCATCCTAGAGGTTCAACCGGTTCTCCTCACCCCGCTAAACGAGCGAGGTTGGCTCGTGTTGCTCTGCCCCAAGCCGCTGCTACTTCTGGCGGGAGTGAAGATTTAGAAGATGATGACGATGAAGATGAAGATTGGAAAGAAGAGGAGTCTAGTGATGAAGGTGATTCTTCCGGCTCCGTTGCGGCTACGTCTCTCCTACCGTCGCCCGTTTCTGATCCTGCTGATGTTGTGGGGCCTTCTGAAACACTACCCTCAGCTGTTGAGGACGAGCCGCCAGGTGTGCCTATCATTTCAAGTCCCCGATCTAAGTCTAACCCTGCAAAGGGGTCATGCCCTTCAACTGGGATGGAGCCCACAACCTCTCTTCCAGTCCGTGACTTTATTTCTGAGGCGGGTCTGCCCGAGACAGCTCCGGTTCCGACTTTGACGGAAGTGGCTTCCTCGGCCCTCATACCTGGCTCCTCTGCGGATACGCGTGTTGACAGGGGGCAATCTCCAGGATATTCGTTTTTAGCGATTCCTGGTGTGGATACTATTGATTTGGGTGACGGCGATGACGGTGATTCTCTAGCTTCGGGGGGCGTGCGAGAGCTGCCCGGAGATGCGGCTAGCTCCATGGCGGGGGAAACAGATGCTCTCGCTGGTGAAATAACGAATTTGCCAGCTGCAGGAGCTCGCGGCCTCCGACTAAACATTTTTACTCCTGATACCCCCATTGGGGCAGAAGGTCTTACTCCTGACACTTTTCCCGCCAGCTCGTTAGGATGTGATATCCTTTCAGGATTTGATGGAGTCGATGCAGGGGGCGATGATGCGGAGGCGGCGGAGGAGTTTAGGCCATCAGAGCAGGCTCAGACTGGAGTGTCTTTAATCTCTCCGGTTATTGTAGGAGAGGGGGATCAGGGGTCCCCGATCCTTATTTCCCAAGATGTTCCCCTTTCGGGTGGGGGAACTTCGTCCTCGGGTTTGCGGACCTCTGTGGGTGGTCATAATTCCTCTTTTGTTAGATTTGATTTGTCGGATTTTTCGGCTTCGGATTTTGAGAGGGAGACTTCAGCAGACCCGGCTCTGAAAAAGATGCGCGCAGCTTTTTCTCCTAACAGCAAATCCGTAGATTTGTTCGGAGGAATTAATGATCTTTCTCTTTGTGAGATTTCCTTGGATCATCATTTGAAGGTATTTCCTCTCTTATGCTTTTGTTGGTAATTTCTTTATCTTTTAACGTTTTTTTAGGGGGCTGTCGTTGTTTCGGAGATAACTCGCCGGTTTCGGGCATATTTTGATAAGTTCAACAAGGGGGTCTAGGATTGCGAGGCGACGAAGAAACAAGTGGCGGAGTTAGAAACAGAGAAAATTCGTCTTTCAGAGGCGCTCCGAGACTCTAATGAATCATTGGCTAAGGCGCAGGCTGAAGCGTTTCAGAGTCAAGATTTAGCGGCAAAAAATGCAGAGCTCGAGGGAATAGTTTCCTTGATGCGGAATCGTATTGCCGAGGAGGAACGGGCTCGTATAGTAGCTGAGAGAAATGAGAAGAAGGAGGACCATATTGAAGAATTGAAAAATCTGTTAGCGGTGGCGGAGGAGGGTAAGAATATATTAAAGAAACAAGCAGAAGAATTCCCTTCTCAACTGGCAATGGCGCGTAGCGAGGTTCAAATGCACCTTCGTAACACTCAACGAGCGGAGGAGCGTTACGAAGCAGTCCAGAAGGAGTTAGAATCCATAGTCTCCGGGGTTCACGGGGCTACAGAGGCTTTTCTGCAGCAGCTCCCACGATTTGGCATTGATGCAGTCCCGAGCCGTATTCCCTCATCCAGCTTGGAAGCTGTCTCCTTTCTTGAAAAGTCCACCAAGATATTTGGGGATTCGGCGCTGACTTTCGGTGACTACTGCGCGAGACTGGGCTCCGTTAAGACCGCTCAATTGCTGGAGGCGAAGGGATGTACACACGTTCGTGAGCACTTTGGTTTTTCTTCTGCTGCTCCATCACTGGGTTCGGTGATATTCCCCCGTCTGTGAAGCCATCTTCCGCTGCATCCCGATTATCCTCAAGTTTCATGTCGGATTTCTGGAGGCTGCACGGTGATACTATTGCGAGGGAATCAGTGCGCCGAGCTCGTGCCGCAATGCGTGACTCAGCGAAGGGCAAAGAGAAGTCGCCCCTTTCTTAGCTTGTTTATTTTCGTATAAGAAATCCTTATGAGCACCTGAATTGAATTATCCGTCATGTTGAATGCCAATGTACCTCTGTTCACCCTATGTGTTTTTTTTTGCCTGAGGAGTGTTTAGGTGCTCCTGATGGGGGCCAGGTTGTCAGGGGTGAATATTAGGGGACTAAGGATCTAACCAGCTTCTCGGGGGACGCGGGGACGCCTTGGCTTCCCGCGTCCGTATTTAACCCAGGCCTTTCGCCTTCTTTGCTTTGAATATATATCAACGTTACTGGTTTCAGAGCAAGTGCTTACTTTCCAATTTTATTCTCTTGTTTCTTTGATGGCCAACGCCCCGTGGGACCTCCCGGAGGAAGACATCTTTTTCGCCGGCCTTGGTGAGGAGCTGCCAATGGCGAACGCCCCGCCGATGCCCGGTGAAGAGGAAGCCCCTGTCTTCGTCTTTGACTTTGAAGATGATGCCCCCGCGCTCGAAGACCTTCCAGCACCTGGTGATCATGAAGCCTTCATCGAGGAGCTTTGGGCAGACTTCGACATAGCCATGGCCGAACTTGCAGAGGAAGAAGCCCTCGCCCGTGATCTTGCCAACCTCGATGTGTTGATCGGGATCGTTCCGAGGTTGCTGGAGGCAAAGGATGCCCTCGTTGAAGCCGTGACTCGTGCCCGTCGTGCTTAAACCCTTTCTAGTATGTATAGAAATTTTTGTTGGACTGTTTTATCGTATGTGACTGGGATGGCACTATATCGCCATTTGCTATGGTTTCTTACCGAAGCCTATTTCTCTTCTTATCTTCTTAAATTCTGCTTGAACATACATTTTTAGCCCCCCACAGGGCTGCAATCAGCAACGCGAAGCAGCCCTGGTTTTTTATTCGGCCCCATATCAGGTTAGAGTATGAGGGCATGTGTGGCTGCGTTTGGGGTTGCCAAGATGCGTAACGTTGTATGCGGGACTTAATACAACGCAGACTTAAATCTATGTTTTGGAGCGGCAAATTGTTTCGCTGTGATGTTTTAGGTTTCCCTAATTGAATTCTGGCCAAGAAATGTGCCAGTACCCGGGGCAGATGGATGCATAAGATGTTGGCCCGGTTATGTGTTCGCAAATGTCCACCTAGCGCAATGTGGTGTGCTCTCGGAGCTGAAAGGTGAGTGAGACTTTTTAGCCTGAGTAAGCTCCTTGCTAAGTCCTACCCAGAGTGGAGCCCCTAGTCTTCGAAGTGAAGGAAAGGGTGGGATGTTAGCTCGACCAATTATCCCACTAAGTCGTACCCGGGGCGGAGCCCCGGGTCTTCGGAGCGAAGGATGGGTGGGACGATAGCCCGATCAAGCATCCCGTTAAGTATTACCCGAAGCGGAGCCCCGGGTCTCCGGAGCGAAGGATGGGTGGGATGTTTGCCCGACCAAGTATCCGCGAACTCCTACCCGGCACGAGGCAACAGGTCTCCGGAGCGAAGGATGGGTGGGACGTTTCCTCGACCAAGCATCCGCGAACTCCTACCCGGCACGAGGCAACGGGTCTCCGGAGCGAAGGATGGGTGGGACGTTTGCCCGACCAAGCATCCGCGAACTCCTACCCGGCGCGAGGCAACGGGTCTCCGGAGCGAAGGATGGGTGGGACGTTTGCCCGACCAAGCATCCGCGAACTCCTACCCGGCGCGAGGCAACGGGTCTCCGGAGCGAAGGATGGGTGGGACGTTTGCCCAACCAAGCATCCGCGACAAACACCGGAAAATGTAAAGATGACCTTCATCCACAATGGCCTCTTACTATTTTATTGATAAAGACCGGTACATTTTTTGCCTTCGTATCTCATCATCTATGGATAAAATTTCTTGAGTGCGTCAGTGTTCCATGTTCTTGGTATTTCCTCGCCATCTGGAGTGATGAGTTTGTGCGCTCCCTTTGCCGTTGATTCTTGGATAATATAAGGTCCTTCCCATGTTGTTTCTAGCTTTGCGAAGGCCGAAGCAGCTTTCTTGAGCACCATATCAACGGGATGTAGCTCTCATTTTTTTACCTTTTTGCCAAAGCTCCGTGTTGAGGCTTTTGCATATGCTTTGATAGTCTCCAAGGCTTGAAGTTTCTGTTCTTCCTCCAGATCACACGTGATGTCGACTTCCTCATAGGTGGGAGTTTTGATCAGTCGCAAAGATTTTGCACGGATTTCTGCAGGTGAGACGGCTTCTTCTCCGAAAAGGAGCCGAAATGGAGAGAACCCGGTTGCTCTTGAGGCTGAGGTGCGGGTTGCCCATAAAACATGGTCAAGCTCATCGGGCCAAAGTCCTTTTG
The DNA here is from genome assembly GCA_036346355.1 of Rhipidocladum racemiflorum. NCBI lineage: Eukaryota > Viridiplantae > Streptophyta > Magnoliopsida > Poales > Poaceae > Rhipidocladum > Rhipidocladum racemiflorum. The sequence continues at coordinate 9,699,024 of CM070583.1, forward strand.
CAGAGTTATAAAGCCTTTTCTTGACGCCATCAAGAAGCAACCCATTCGCTCGTTCCACCACCCCGTTTGACTGAGGGTGACCTACTGAGGCGAAGCAAATGTTTGTCCCGATATTTTCACAGTAATCGCGAAATCTCCTGGAGTCAAATTGGGATCCATTATCGGTCACGATCTGGAAAGGGACCCCATATCTACAAATGATTGTTTTCCATAGAAACTTGATGGTAGCGTCAGCGGTTATCTTTGCTACCGGTTCTGCCTCGATCCAGCGGGAGAAGTAGTCGATGGCGACAATTACGAACTGAAGATTTGCCCGGGCTTTGGGAAGCGCTCCAACAATATCCATCCCTCACTTGGCGAAGGGCCAGACCGGGGGCACCGCATGCAGTTCGTTGGGCGGGGCCCTTTTTTGCTTGGTCATCCATTGGCACGCATGACAGTGTCGAACCATCTGCTCGGCATCTTGTAATGCCGTGGGCCAATAAAGCCCCATTCGGAATACTCTTCCTGTAAGATTCCTGGGGGCCTGGTGTGCTCCGCAATCTCCCTGGTGTGCTTCGCGCAGATCCTGCATCCCCTCCTCTCGTGAAATGCAGCGGAGCCATGGAGCGCAGAGGCCGCTGCGGAATAGAAATCCATCAATGATGGCATATTTCTTCGCTCGCCTTTTGAGGCGTCTTGCTTGTGCTTCATCATTTGGTAAAGTTCCCTCAAGAAGATAGCTGTATATCTCACTCCTCCAGTCCTCACTGGTCCCCCGAGAAATGAGGTTTATCCGGGAAGGGATGGAGGCCGTGCGAAGTATCTCGAAAAATACTGTCGAGGGTAGACATCCTCCGGTGACGGCGATCCTTGCTAGTCCATCGGCTCGTTCGTTCTGGGATCTGGGTATTGCATTAATGGTGAAACCGATAAAGCCCTTCTCCATTGTCCGGACCGCTTCAACATACTTCTGGAGTTGTTCATCCTTCACCTGATATTCTTTGGTGATATGTCCCTGAATAAGCTTCGAATCGGTGTATAAAATTGCCTTTCTCGCTCCCATGGTTTTCGCTTTCCCGAGTCCCAACAAGAGCGCTTCATATTCAGCTATATTGTTGGTTGAGGGAAATTCCAGCCTTGCTGCGAACTCAACCTTTTCACCACTAGGCGCCTGTATCACTGCGGCTATTCCCGCTCCACTTTCTCCCCACGATCCATCAGAATTGATGAACCATACCGCTGAAGCTTCGTTATCCCTGGGGACTGGAGAAGTTCATTCTACCATGAAATCGGCTAGGGCTTGACTCTTAATGGCAGTGCGAGGCATTATAGTTAACTCGAAGGGCGCTAGCTCGACCGCCCACTTGCTGATGCGGCCAGTACTTTCCTTGTTGGATAGCATAGATCCAAGAGGGTACGTGGTTGGTACTTTGATGTGGTTGGCTTGAAAATAATGTCGGAGTTTTCGGGAGGCCATCAACAGAGCGTATGCCAATTTCTCCACTTCTGAGTATCGTAGCTTCGCTCCTTGGAGAGCTTCGGAAACGAAGTAAATCGGCTGTTGTTTAACGCCTTGTGGTCGCACCAAGATAAAGATCGACGGCGCCGAAGGGCTGGCTGCCAAGTATAGCAGAAGCTCTTCACCTTGCCTCGGACTTTGCAGAACAGGGACCTCCATGAGGCTTTGCTTCAGATTATCGAAGGCGCGTTGGCACTCCTTTGTCCAGACAAAGGCATCATTTGAACGTAAGGCTTTAAAGACTGGCAAACTTCGTTCCGCGGATTTTGGCAAGAATCGGCTAAGCGCTGCTATCCGCCCCGCCAGCCGTTGTACTTCCTTTAGATTTCTTGGTGGAGCCATGTCTTGGATAGCTCTTATCTTTTCCGGATTTGCCTCAATGCCTCGTTGGGAGACCAGAAAGCCTAGCACCTTTCCCGCGTCTACCCCGAAGACGCACTTGGACGGGTTGAGCTTCACTTTCCCCGCCCTCAAGTTCTCGAAGGTTTCCCGAAGATCACCGACATGGTTTTCTTTCTTCTCGCTCTTAACAATGATGTCATCGACATAGGCTTCCACATTTCTTCCTAATTGGCCGGCGAAGATCTTAGTGATGAGCCGCGGGAAGGTAGCACCCGTGTTCTTGAGCCCGAAGGGCATTCGTACGAAGCAATAAGTACCGAAGGGGGTAATGAACGCCGTTTTATCTTCGTCTTCTTTTTGCATGTATACCTGGTGATAGCCAGAGTACGCGTCGAGGAAACTCATCCTTTCTGATCCAGAGGTAGAGTCGACAAGTTGGTCGATGCGAGGCAAAGGGAAGTCGTCTTTTGGACATGCTTTGTTCAAGTCAGTAAAGTCGATGCACATCCTCCACGCCCCGCTGGCCTTCTTGACTAGGACTATGTTGGCCAACCACTCCGTGTGACGGTCTTCGCGGATGATCCCTGCGTGAAGTAGTTTAGTCACCTCCGTCTTTGCAGTCATTTGTCTTTCTGCCGCAAGCTTTCTTAGTTTTTGCTTCTTAGGCTTCGCATCTGGGCTAATGGCGAGAACGTGTTCAATGGTTTCCCTTGGGACTCCAGGAAGGTCTTCAGGCCCCCAGGCGAACACGGTTTCGTATTCTTGGAGGAGTTGTATCATGCGTTTCTCCTCCTCAGGGGGCAACATGGCGCCAAGGATCACTGCCTTACTATCTCCCGGCCTGAGCAATACTTGTTGTGTTTCTCCTTGAGGCTGTGGTTTATGGAGCCACCGACTACGATTCATGGGTGTAACAGGGTCCGATTCTGTGGTACAAACATGTCTAACCTGGGAAGGGTTTTCCATGTCTATCTTCCTTGCGAGGGCTTGATCTCCTCGCACCGTGATGACACCGTCTGCGGAGGGAATCTTCATACATAAGAACCCGTGATGAATTATGGCCCCCATTGTCGTCAGCAAGCCCCTGCCTAGGATGGCATTATACTGGAACGTCATGTCTACCACGTCAAATGTTACGCGACTCGTGACGCTGGCTTGTGGCATTGTGAATGTGACCTCTAATTCCAATTGCCCCAGGGTGTTGACCATGCTTCCTCCAAAACCCATCAGTTGCACCTCCGATTTTTTCAATCGATCTTGTGGAATCATCATTTGCCGGAAAGCCTTCATGGACAAAATATCCGCCGCGCTTCCCCCATCTATCAATACACGACGTACTTCGCAATCAGCGATTATAGCGGTTACTACTAAAGGGTCTTGATGCGGGAAGTGCACCCCTACGGCATCCTCTTGTGTAAAGATGATTGGCTCAAACTTTAACGGAGGAGGGGTAGTTGGGTTAATCACAAAGTGGTTGATATGTCGGGCATAAGCCTTCCTCTGCCTCTTTGACGAGAGATGCGACGAGGAGCCCCCCGCAATGACGTTGATGATGCGACAGAGATGATTTATTCCCACCCAAGGGGGGGATGTTGTCGTTCGACTGAGGGTGCCTCCGGCGGTGTAGGGTGTGTCCCAACTTCTCTTTGTTTGGCCTCGAACAGTCGATATCCATTAATTACTTTGCACTGGGTGGTATCATGGGTGGTATTTTCACCATGATATTCACAGAGGTACCGCCTGGGTTCTGTCCCTTCCCTTTTGATAACTCGACTTCCTTCATCTTGCCTCCCTCGGCTCGGGGGTGGTCCTCGCCTCTGTTGCTCCGCTAGCCTGTTGCCCATGACTCGCCGATTGCTTGGTTCGTCAATGTGATGAATCCTCCTCCTTTCGTCTCTTCTTCCAGACTCTGGATATCGTTCCTTCGTTTTGGTATTAGGTGGGGGATCTTTCCCTCGCCCTCTCTTGCGTGGAATGGATTCTTGGTTTTCTTGTCGGGGCCTATCTTCTCTTCGGAGGTTGTCTTCCTCCGCTCGCGCATATTCCCTCATCTTCACAAAGAGTTCTTCCACTGTACGCACCTCTTTACGAGCGAGCCTTTCTGCCAACGGCCCCCTTCGCAGGCCACAGCGTGCCGCGTTGATGATGGTGGTATCGCTAACACCTCGGATTTGGCACTTAACCCGGGAGAAGCGCTGGAAATAACTCTTAAGAGTTTCTCCTTCGCGCTGCCTGACCGCAAATAAATCACTTTCCTCTTTCATCTCGTCGAAGTTGCCCTGGAAATTGCCTTCTAGCTTGCGGCGGAGTTGCGACCAGCAGGTAATCGATCGGGACTCCAGCGAAGAGTACCAGGACAGGGCTATACCTTCAAGTGCCAGTAGGAGCCCCTTTGCCTTAATATCATCATCTCCTACAGCAGCCTCAACCGCCGTGTCGTAAACGCGGAGGAACTCCCTTGGGTCTGTCCGGCCATCATACGGCTTAATGGTAGAAAATTTAAAGCTTTCGGGGGAAGGCCATTTTTTAGCTCGTAGGCGGGTGCTAAGGGGGTTTGGATCATCGTCCTCCCTGTTTGCAGCTGTAAGCGCTGGGGATAGCACCTCGTGGCTTGGGTTTTCGTCTTGTGACTCGTCTTGCCCTCCATCTTGTCGTTCTTGCAGGCGTTTTAACTCCACCATGAGTTGCTCGTTAGCTTCCATCAACGCTCGCACGTTGGGGTCAAGCTCCCCCTGAGCCCTGGTCCCTTCTTCAAGGATCTCTTCGTTCCCATGGATCTCTTGGCGAAGGGTCGGATGTGTCGACGCTTCTGCCATATCTCCTCCTGGTGTTGAAACTGCTCGGCCTGCCGCCGGAGGCCGTCGTTTGGGGGCTCGCTTGCGCATGGCTGCCGGGGTCTGTGGAGGTAAAGCTCCCACCATGTCTTGGGCTTCTGTTGTGGCTGGCGGCCGTGTCTCATCATCCAGAAGTCGAGGTGGGTCTCGAGATTGGCTCCTCGCAGGTCGTCTTGATTCTTCTGCTCCTGCCGTCGTTGCCGCCTCCTTGGATGCTATTGCTTTTCCCTTCCTTGGTGGCATGGTTACAGGAAAGTTACCTCTCATCCTGGTCGGAGAGCAGCGGTTTCACTTTGTCGTTGAGTCTCTCTTCCCCACGGACGGCGCCAGTGTGGCGATATTACACCACCGGGTTACTCTTCTTTGTTCTTCTTTTTTGTTGTGGAGTTTTCTTAGGGGTCGTCCTCCTTTTTTTCTCCCTCTCCCTCTTTTATATGGAGGGGAGGGGACATGCCTGCACCGTTCAGCTTTTTTTTATCCTACTCTGTCGCCAAGTTACAGGCTTTGCCCATGGTCTTCCAACCCTTATCTTCCACCTGTCCCTAGCCAGGGGTTAGTTTGGCCCTATGTGGTGTCTTTTTACTCGTGCTTTACATTTTTACCTTTTGTTCTTACGCCTTATATAAAGGTTCCACCGGAATTTCACTCACTCTAGGGTCCCAGGCTAGTCTGACATGTCCAGGTGTTCCCAAAGGGGCTGTCATTAGGTGTCAGGCATTGGCAGCCTGTACTAACTTTGTGTCGACCGGAGAAGGGGCGTAGGGGAATTCCCTTCATTCTCCTCCTTCGCTAGCGAGGGGAGCTCCCCCCCGCTACGAAGGGGAGTGGCTTTTATCCTTTTCTACCTTTCCCGAAGGATGAATTCCCAAGGTTTGTGACCCTTGCTTCTCCGGCGGGAGGGGGATTAAATATTACTGGGGGGCCTTTATGAATCGTGAGGAGGCACAAGCCTTGCTTCGTTGGTTAAGGGAAGATGAGTCCATTTGGTCCACAACAATACCCATATAGACTTATGGTTGTATGGTAGTGCTTGGTCCATGGTAACACACACTTCGGTCTTTAATCAATTAGGGCAGAACATTCATTTTACCAAAATATTCTCGTGCATCCAGCACCTACCAAACATCCATCCGCCCCAGTCTAAACTATTTTTTTCACTTTATTTCATTTAAATAATAGCAGCAATACCAATTATCGCAACATCACAAAAGAGTTTAAATCGAGTTTTGAAATGATTCCCATAATGGCATAATACCCAAACGTTTAATAATCAAAGTTCTACAGTCCTATGCTACACTACTGATTATCATCTAGGGTGACAAAGTTCACAATGATCAATGTTAAAGGGGTCCATAACATGTTCGGGTATTTAGCTAAGCCTTAAGACCGAATTAAAGTACATTGCGTAAAAGTAAGCATGCATAATTTGAAGGCAAAATATCCGGTGCAACCACCGTGCAACCCTACTAAAAAAAGTTTCAAAAAATTCTGAAAAAAATCATGGATGTACATCTCAACTTACCCCATCTACGTATAAAATTTCATGATCAAATACGTCCTATGCTAGAAGTTACAAAAAAAACAAATTTTGTGCTGTCTACTGTAGCAAGATTCCAAGCGAAAATTTGTCTTTTTTGTAACTTCTAGCATATGACGTATTTGATCATGAAATTTTATATGTAGATGGGGTAAGTTGAGATGTACATCCATGATTTTTTTTAGAATTTTTTGAAACTTTTTTTAGTAGGGTTGCACGGTGATTGCACGAAAACGGTGGTTGCACCGGATATTTTGCCTAATTTGAAATAACATATGCATTTGAAAACTTGAAATCAACTTGATGTCTATTGTGGTTTCATATGCTCAAAGTAATTATGTTTTGCTTGCCGATGGGCATCAGATAATGATTTCACGGGGAAAATACCTGATTATTTTGGGAACTTGACAAATTTGTAAGAGCTGTACGTAGGACTAGTCATAGATTGCTTGCTTCACATAACACTACTACACAAAAGCTCATCATTGACAGTTCAAAAACCTCATCATAGACGGTTTTGTGAACCGTCTGTAAACATGTGTCAGTGATAAAAAAGGGCACATCACAAACGATTTTTGAACCATCAGTGAAAATAAACATCAGAGACGATTCTATCTACGAATCGTTTGTGATGACACATCATCATAGATGGTTCTAGACTAGAACCGTCTCTGATGACACATCATCACAGACGGTTCTAGCTATGAACTGTTTGCTCATCACAGACGGTTCGTAGCTAGAACCATCTGTGATAGTCCCTCATCAAGTAGATAGAACATTTGCTTGTTTACTACTATTTCTAGTGGTAGCACCAAGTAGAGACTATTGCTGGTGAATGACCCTAACAGGATGGGTTTACACAAATGTTGCAGAGTTCTATATGAAGGCATATGATGCGTCACATAATTTGCAGATGAAAACTATGACCAGTAGTACCTGTATACATGTAGTTAGATGTGTTCCTGATAGTATGACCTTCTTTATTTGCCCACCAGTCAATTCCACCTGGAGTCTCAAGATGTCTTCAACTATGTCTGACTCGTCAATAGCATCAATGCTGAATTTCACCTACAGTGTATTCATGGAATATTAGTAAACAGTAAATACAAATTTGAATAGGTAGAGGTTAGGATAAGTATATGCAAGTTCTGCCGCTCTACCAATAATGTATCACGTACGCCGTAGGAATTCTTGTAGAATTCACAATTTTCAGGTGGTGGTGGTGGTTTGAATTCAGATACATCTTCTGTATTCTGTAAATAATATAGGAAACATATATCTTTAGGATTAAAATGGTATCTATGGATCATCAAACATGTTGTAGAAGCACACCTATATAAAAAAAAAACTAAGTCACGTAGTACCTGATGCATTAATGAGGGTAATTGATCAACAAATTTGCTCAGAGATACAATAGTCACGAACATCACATCAAATTTACTTTTATACCCGACAAAAGTATTGGTGCTATATACGCTCTATATATCTAGAAGACAACGTTTGGATGAAACGGACTAAGCACTCAGAATAGTCAGCCACACGCGGATACGTTGTACGCCCCACCGCCGTCGAATTTTTTACTGTTCTGGCCTCTGTCACGTTTTTTTTTACAGATCTAGCCGGCTCTGTCGTGGAATTGCAAAAATAGCCCGTGAACAGTAGTTTGTCGCGGTACCTGGTCGCGGAAATTTTTTTATTTAGATTCCCGCGACGTCAGACCGCGATTTTTTAAAAAAAATTAAAAAAAGTTGAAAACAGCGCTCGGGGAGCGCGGTATTTTTTTTTAAAAAAAATTTGGTTTTTTTTTTAAAATACCGCTGTCGGGAAGAGCGGTTTATTAAAAAAAAAAATTTAAAATGGAGCGCTCGGGGACCGCAGTAATTTAAAAAAAAAATCGTTTTTTTTTTAAAAAGCCGCGGCTGGGCAGAGCGGTATTTTTTTAATTTTTTTTTTTTAAAATCAAGCGCTCTCCGAGCGCTGGAAATTTGATTTTTTTTTCTTTTATTTTTTTTGTTTTTCAAAAATATTTGTAGGCAAAAAAATTCCGAAAAAAATCCCGGTGGATTAGAATTTTTTTTTTTTGTTACTACATGCTTTCAAAAAATTTTATTGTTGTGGGCAGCAAAAAAAATTTTCCGAGATTTGTGGACAACAATTTTTTTTGCAAAAGTACTGCGTATTTGCTGTTTGATATATGTGAAATTTTGACTGTATCAGCCCGTTGCGATCCATTTTTTCCGGAACTAGCCATGCATACGGAGTGGGCCTTGATCAGGATAAGCGGCTAGACCCGTAAAAAAGCATGTTCGAAGTAATTTTTGGGTCCGAATGCATCAGATTTGCTATTTGGTACACGGACTACCATATTATGTAAAAATATCTCAGTTACGGCTCTCTTTGCATATAAATTCTCAACGGGCTGATACAGTCAAAATTTCACATATATCAAACAGCAAATACGCAGTACTTTTGCAAAAAAATTTGTTGTCCACAAATCTCGGAAATTTTTTTTTTGCTGCCCACAACAATAAAATTTTTTGAAAGCATGTAGTAACAAAAAAAAAAAATTCTAATCCACCGGGATTTTTTTCGGATTTTTTTTGCCTACAAATATTTTTGAAAAACAAAAATAATAAAAGAAAAAAAAAATCAAATTTCCAGCGCTCGGAGAGCGCTTGATTTTTTTAAATTTTTTTTTTAAAAAAATACCGCTCTGCCCAGCCGGGCTTTAAAAAAAAAAAACGAATTTTTTTTTAAATTACCGCGGTCCCCGAGCGCTCCATTTTAAATTTTTTTTTTAATAAACCGCTCTTCCCGACGGCGGTATTTAAAAAAAAACGGAATTTTTTTTTTAAAAAAATACCGCGCTCCCCGAGCGCTGTTTTCAACTTTTTTTAATTTTTTTTAAAAAATCGCGGTCTGGCGTCGCGGGAATCTAAATAAAAAAATTGAAAAAAAATTTCCGCGACCAGGGACCGCGACAAACTACTGTTCACGGGCTATTTTTGCAATTCCATGACAGAGCCGGCTAGATCTGTAAAAAAACACGTGACAGAGGCCAGAACAGTAAAAAATTCACCGCCGTCTCAGTTGTGCCGCCAGTCCTGCGGCAGGACTCCTGCCCATAGTTTCAAATCTTGTTTTGGGTTAAATTTCAGAAGTGCCCAAAATCTAAATATTCAGCGAGATTCAGAAATTTCGGATAAATTCAGACAAAATGCAAAAACCAAATTTTAAATCCGTTTTTTTTTTCAACCGGGAAATCTGAGATCTCGGCCGAAATAACCGAGATCTCAGTCCAAATTTAACTGTTCGAAAAATGGTCCAAAACACGTCAAAAAATTTTGAACTTTTTTTTGGATGGTTCTGACACATCACTAATATTTCTATAAAAATTTGAGATGATGATCAAGCATGAGGAATTTTTAAAAAATCTAACAGTGGTAAAACTGTATGTAAAATCAGTTTTTGATTTTTCAAATGTAAGAAATGAACTTCAAGTCATTTGAAAATTTTGGCAGCATTTTAGCTAATTTTCGGATTATGAATGTAACAATTGGCAACAATAAATATATATTGTCATAATAAATGATAGACATGAAATAAAATTAACTCATATGACAATTCAACACATATTGCAAGAAGATGCAAAAGAATAATTACAAGACGTGGTATATATGAATATATTGTACAACAAGAGGCATAATTAAAAGGAGTATGAACGTGTAATGCATGGACAACTACGCCTTGCCATACCTAGGATTAGTAGTATGATGATGGTGAAAATTGGATCTACGCGTTTCGACAATGATCTCACCACGCTTCCTCTGTTGTTGTTGCTTGTACTCTTCTCAGCTCATGTTCTGTGGCAGCCAGGCGGACTTCCAGAGTTCATAATGTGACATCCAGATCGAAGGATTCTCTGACTGGTACAGGTACCTGACAGCTGTATGTTGTGCATAGGGGTGCAATCGGATCGGATAATTTCCGACCGACCGACCGACCGGATGCCTTCGGCTCGGATAGTTTTCGGATTCGGATATTTTGTATCGGATTCGGATTCGGTAGACTACTATCCGTCGGATCGGTATATTTCGAAAAAAATTTCGGATATTTCCGGACCATTCACTTCGGATATCCGGAAAATAATAATGGACCAACCGGCCAATGGCCCATATGTTGCAACTTGTAACCCTAGCGGCTCCCCTCATGTCCTCATGCCTCAGAGCATCTCCAAGAGGGGCCCTAAATATGGCCCTAACTTGAATTATAGGGCTTTCAGGGGAAAAGATCAACTCCAGCAAAGACCCTAAATTGTTAAAATTTATCAAATTGTTTTAGGGCCCATGGGAGAGTAGCTATATTTAACAACTCTGTGATTGAGCCCTATCTTCATTGAGTTTTAGGGCCTAATTGCTGGAGTGAATATTTCATTGGAGCCCTAAATCCAATTAGTTGGAGTCCTAAATTAAAATTTAAGGCTCATTTTTAGGACCCTCTCTTGGAGATGCTCTCAACGTGTCTTTGCCTCTTCGGTCCTCCAGACGACCAGCCGCCCCTATCTCCGCACCTCCTGCCGCCGCGCCCTTCGCCCCTCACGCCGCCCCCGAGTCCTGCCGCCGCTCTTGAGTCCCACCGCCCCTCCCGCCGTCGCCCTCCACACCTCCTACCGCCGCGCACTCCGCCCCTCCCACCGCCCCTGAGTCCGGCCACCTCATCCCTTCCACCATCGCCGGCTCGCCGACGTTGCCCCTGGAGGCATGCGACTACGTGGCCGTCGCGGCGCTGAAGACGGGCGCCCCCATGGGTTGGCGGCGAGCGCTGCCGGTGGACACCCCGGAGACGGTGTACTTGAAGGCCAAGCTAGCCGCGGAGTCCTTCCAGCCCCTCTACATCGTCGTCTGCCCCTTCCGCTCGCACGCCACGTCCCCCTCGTCCAACCTCGTTGCCCATCCGTAAGCTCTCTCACTCCTTGTTGTCCACAAGAAGTATTAAATACTAGGATTTCTTGTGTGGCATTTTGTCAAACACCTTGTGCACGTTGGAACAAATGGTAAGATGGTTTAGCTATTTTGGTTGGGCAATCAGAGGTGGCGCATCAGCTTTGTTTTGTGGGCGCAGTGTGGCTTTTGATTGAACGCCTCGTGTGTAAATGAAATGTTGTGCTCCTTTGAACAGTATGAAGTGCAGCTGATTGTAGCTTTGCAGAGTGGGCTGGACAAATGGGAACTTACTTTTTGTCAACATATTCTCAAGTTTAGCCAGGCATTATGTCACGATAAGTTGCTTCTATATGCTATGTCGAGAATAAGATTAGTTAGTTACCAATGCAGGGGGTGGGGGTGGGGAAGCAAAGCAAGCTCATAGCACAACTAACTACTTAACTAGCATGAAAGTTTAAGTTGTGTGTCATGTTTTTTTGTTTGATTTGATGCTAGCATGCTATTTTCTAACTTTCTATGTGTAATGTTGAATCTTTGGGAGAAAATATTTAAGTGCAGAAGTCTGTGGAGAGTCAAAGAGATATAGAACTTTAATTATGTAATTAATTAAAAATGTGTTGCATATCAAGAACAAAATGGCTACTCATGTATATTGCAAGATGTGTTGTGTTGATATTTTGTTATGCATGAGGATTTGGACCACCATACTTTGCACCGTTTACTAATTCTTTTGTAACAGTTAAATTTTCATTTATTATTGTCCATGGACAATGGATTCATCCAAGTTTATTGTTGGTCAATGTTCATGTAGTTATATACTTGGGGTTGATAAAATTTTTTACATAATCAATTCAGGTTTCTTCTGCGTGAATACCATTTTGTCTTCTATTTCTTTACTTCAGTCTACTGTTAGTGCTGATGCTTCTGTGGGTCTTTTGGATGTACAGGTACAATTTCCATTTATTTCCCAGAGATGAGCTACAGCTAGTAATGCCTTCTTACAGTTTCTCTTGTCAATCATGTTATTTGTCATCTATGGCTCCTAATGGTTCTGATTTCAATAAGTGCATTTATGATGGTGAGTAGTGTACCATGCACCAACATGAATAACAAGTTCTTTGTTTGGATAGAGATGGCCTAATTTTCTGGTGACCAACATGAATAACAAGTGTTTTCTTCTCGGAAGATTGATCCTTTAGTTGTGCCTCTTCCTACTAGGGAGCTCCTCCTTGGAAAGGTTTAGTACTTCTTTTTCATGATATTGTTTCTAGTTTCTAGTTAATTTGCTATTACATGATATTGTTTGGTTCAAAGATGAAATGTCAAAGTTATCCTAAAAATAGGAACTTATTCTCATTTTCTAAGTTGAGGATAAGAGAATGCTGTCTTTTGTTGTGAAATACTGGAAATGTTTCTGCCACAATTGATGAGAAAACCATCAGCTTACATGCACTGATATAATATTGGCAGCTTGTCACGTCCTACAAGGATTGCAATAAAAGTGGAGCTAATATTTTATCCGATCAGTCGAAATTATTTGGTTGCTTTGCTTATTGTGTTGGGCAACTATTGCTAATAGCTTCTACATATTCTTTTATAGGCATCCGAGCTCCTGGATGCCTAAGCAGGCGCCTATGCGAGGATTAGGCCACCAAAAAAATATCGAACTCGGCAAATGTGCCCGACCCATTCCCAGGAGCCAGCCTCTCCCTCTAACCCTAACCCTTCCCCTTCCCCCCTCTCCATTCACGAGTTGTCTCTTCATACCAGTCACTGACCTCTCTCCATCCCAACTGCCACTGACTCTCTCCCCTCTTCGGCGCCGACACCCTCTCCGGCCCCCTCCCTGTAGGGCCGCCGATGTGCTTTATGCGGTATATATTTTCACGCGATATCCGACAAAAAATATCCGGTACCGTATCGATTCCGCTCCGTATTCGATTCGAATCCGCGACCGATATTATCCGTACCGTATTCGTATCCGGGACTATCCGAATCTGACTCCGAATCCGACAAAAATATGGTTTAGGATACGGAACGAACGATATCCGACCGAATCCGAGCCGATTGCATCCCTAGTTGTGCATACTGATCAGCATAGGAATCAGTATAGTTGAACAATGATGACATGCTCAATCCATCATAGGATGAATGTCTGTATCCACCTGTATCCCCTCCCATATCTCCTTCATAGCTCATCGAGCCGTACCCTAACATAGGGTACCCAGGGTGCTCACCAGTGAAGCCCCAATGGCTAGAAGACTAGCTACTAGACCACGGGCCCATATCATCCTGCGGATGTGCTGCCTGCCGCCCACCCCCACCACTCGTCGTGCTACGAGTCTGCCTCTGTGAGCCCTTCTTCGGCACAGTTCCCTTATGTTGCATTTGTACCGGTGAGTGTGGCTGTGAACGGGGTCGGAGGGTGTACCGTCCGTCGTCGCCTCCAGAGTCTATGGATGAGCTGCTGACGATATCAACCTCCTGGGGGTGTCTGGGTGTCATCGTCGCTGCCAACTTCGGCCTCCTCATCGCTTTTGACCTTTTCCTTCACACTCTGGCTGGCCGACAACTTTGCCTTCCCACGCTGGCTGGCCGACAACTTTGCCAACCCACCTAAAGTACCTGCTAGCATGTCAACATCGTCGTCATTAGTACCACGCTTCCTCTTGCCTGTGTGGGTGTCGCCAATCACAACCTCACTCTAATCTGCGATGGTCTTCCCACCTGTGGCCAGTTTGAATAAATATATTAACACAATTATGATAACCATAATGAATAAAAATAATTGGACGCTACCTGTGGCCTTGTGGAGCTCTTGCGATCGGATGCTGTCAACCACAAATCTCGTCGGGAGGGGCGGGTCATAGCTGTCGGCGTATTCTACACCAAGGTACCCGCTCCCCCGCACTAAAAAAGGAATCAAGTGGCAGCCAGGGCGTGCTTGAGCCCATTGCCACGGCAAGAGAAAAACCCGTACGGTGGTCGTCCCAGCGGACACATGGCGTCTGAGCCAGGCTGGCGACCAGCAAGGTGGTCGCCCCAGCGGACACATGGCGTCAGGCCAGGCCGCGGGGCGACTAGCAAGGTGGTCGCCCCAGCGGACACATGGCATACAGGCCAGGCCGCTGGCGACCAAGAAGGTGGTCGCCGGCGGACACATGGCGTCTGAGCCAGGCAGGCGACTAGCAAGGTGGTCGCCCGGACGCATGGCGTCTGAGCCAGGCAGGCGACTAGCAAGGTGGTCGCCCGGACACATGGCGTCTGAGCCAGGCCATTTGGGCGACCAGCAAGGTGGTCGCCCCGGCGGACACGTGGCGTGCAAGCTAGGCAACTGTCGCACCATCCCCGGGATAGTCCAGTCGATATCAGGGAAATTAAATGAGAAACGTGCGCATTTAATGTGGAAGCAAGGGAGCTACAGAGTGGCTGCGCGCCTTCCCAAGGCGCATCAAGGCTTTGGGAGACGTCACAACTACACCTCACCCCGTGGCCAGGCAGGCGGCGTTGGTGGACATGGGGCCCAAGGCAGGACTATGATAGATACAGCAGACATTAATGGATGTAAGAACAGCGACGTGCGCATTAAATGAGCCCATGCCAGTGTAATGATGATGGCTTGCAGTGTAAGCCTCCCATGCGCCCCCGTCAGTCCAAGTATAAAAGGGAGCCGGGGTGCATGGGAGAGAGGGTTCGGTTCGACTCATTGTGAGTAGGTTTTCATCCTCTCCAGCAAGAACACAAGCAATACCAAGAAAGGCAGGACTAAGGCTATTACTCTTCGGAGGGCCTGAACCTGGGTAAAAAACTCTTTGCGTCCCCCCGTTAGTCTGAGCCTCCCGGTGCCCGGATCGTCATCGTCTTCCCTTCCGAGGCGATTGCCCCGAAAGCCCCCCGTCGGAACCTCATAAGCACCCGTCTCGGAGGTGCCTGTTGGCTAGTACGCCGACAGTGGCGCGCCAGGTAGGGGCTATTGGTGGTTAGATTGCCTCCTCTTTTTCGCTCTCAGTTCGGAGCTCAGCAGGAGGAGGGGCGCTTGTCTGCATGGCGGAATCGCATTCCAAGCGCAGCGATCTGCCCGAGGTAAGGGGCGCCCGTAGCCGGTCCCAATGTTCGGAGAGGGGGCCGGGCCACCCAGGCCCCTCCGCCGCGGGAGCGGTGCACTTGGCTCCCGCGCCCAGGGGTCAGCCTGTCCAACGGCGCTTGGCGCTGGGGGACGACACCCCCGCGCGAAGCCTTCAGGCGGCCCGGCTCCTCCTCGATCATCCTCCGGTGACCCTGGGGGATGACACCCCGGCCACTCCGTGGCTGCGGGATATCGTCCACCTGGTGGATGCCGCTCAGCAACAAGTTGAAGCGGCGACCCAGCCGGGGGCTTCCGGCATGAGGCTTACGAGCTCAGCAAGAATCGACGCGCCGGTTTCCAGCCGTCACACGACAATTTCCCCCGGCACCAAGGACCGGGGCAAGGGGAAGGGAGTCCTGGTTGCAACCCCCTCTGTAACGGGGGGATGGGCACGTGACTCCGCTTCTTCCCGCGGTCCCCCCGAGTCCAGGGGGAACCGCGAAGACCTTCGATCGCGCCTTGACGAGAGGCAACGTCGGCCGGCGGTGACCTGCGTCGTGTCCTTCGCGAGCGCCAGCGGGGTGCAAGACAGGGGCTCCTCCCTCGGACTCTGGCGAGAGCGCAGGGTCGCACTCCTCATCCTCTCCTCAGGATCGAGGGGCTGGCGAACGACGCTGCTCCCCATACAACGTCGGATGCCAGGCGTTCTCTCTCCGCCTTCGACAAGCTGCATGGCCGGAGAGGTTCCGCCCCGCCTTCTTCGAGAAATATGATGGTACCACCAACCCGGAGGAGTTCCTGCAGATCTACACCACGGTGGTGCGTGCGGCGGGAGGATCCGAGAAAGTAATGGCCAACTACCTCCCAACATCGCTGACGGGCTCTGCCGTCTTTGGTCGCTTAACCTCCGCGAGGCTCTGTACACTCGTGGGAGGAGGCTGTGACATTTTTGTCGCCAACTTTCAGGGCTCTTCACGCTCAACCAGGCGTGGAGGACAATCTCCACGCCTCTGGAGCGAAAGAGGGGAGTCCTGAGAGAGTTCATCCGCGATTCAGCCATCGCCGCCAACACGATCCCCGGTTACGAGCAATCGGTGATTATTGCTTTCGAAGGGTCCGAGACCAGAAGATGCGGGAAAAGATGGCCACGCCGCGTCATCTCAACCACGTCGAGTTGTTCTCCCTGGCGCACAAGTGCGCCCGAGGCGGCCAGCTTCGGAAGTGCGCGACAAGACCCTCTGACTCCGGCGATGCTGGCGCCTCAAAGTCCTCCGACCGCAAGAAGAAAAAGAAAAAGCGGCGGGAGGCAACCGCTAGGGAGGTCTTGGTTGCTGAGCCGGAACCCAAGTCCCGGCGTCATGACGACCAGGACCGACGAGGCAGCGCCGGGCGGGCGTGGCTACCGCAGGGACCGTCGCTCGCCCCGCCGCGAGAACGATGGTGGCAAGCACTATTGCCCCATCCATCGAACAAGCGGACACGACTTGGAGGACTGCCAGGTTGTGTCCAAGTTGGTCGACAGGCGGCTCAAGAAGCGCCGTGAGAAAGACCACGAAGACGAAGACGACGAAGATGCAGCTCCGTTAGCCTTCCAACAGGCAGAGCGCACTGTGGCGTTCATACACGGTGGCTCCGCCACTTACTCATCGAACTCGCAGTACAAGCGAGATCTGAGGCAGTGTGTGCCACAACGTCATCCTCCGGCGAAGTCGGCCGTTGAAGTGGTCGGGCGATCGATCACTTTCACCGGTGACCACCGGAGAACACCTCTCGCCCTGGCCATCTCCGATCGTGGTGTCTCCCACGGTCCGCAACGCAAAGCCGGGCGGGTCCTAGTTGATGGAGGCGATGCCATCAACCTGCTATCTGTCGGAGCGTGCAGGCGCTCCAAATCCCGTCTGAGGAACTTCGTCCGCCCCGCTGTTTACGGAGTTGCCCCGGGGTAGGCCTCTTACCCTGGGGCAAGTCCATTGCCGGTTACGTTCGGAAGTTCGGAGAACTTCCGGACAGAGCTGGTGAATTTCGAGGTCGCTGATTTCGACCTCCCCTACAACGCCTTGCTCGGCCGCCCGGCCCTGGTCAAGTTCATGGCAGTGGCCCATTACGCCTACATGCTGGTGAAGATCCTGTGGCCTGGGGTCCACCATCGTGAAGGTGGATAGATCGAAGCCTGCGCCTCGACAAGCGGTGCCAGGATCTGGCCGGCACCACACCTTTCGACGCAGCGACAAGGACGACAATCCGGCCTCCCCCTCGGCCAAGACCCGTGCTCCGCCCAGACCCTTGGGTGAGGCAAAGGCGGTCCCCGTGGGCGAGGATGGCTCGGGCAAGGTCGTCAAGATTGGCACTGACCTCAGCGCCAAATAGGAAGACGCGCTCGTCACCTTCCTCCGGTCTAACCTGGATGTGTTCGCCTGGGAACCTTCAGAAATGACCGGGGTCCCCAGGGAGGTGATCGAGCACCGATTGGCAACGCTCCCTGGAGCGCACCCGGTTCGGCAAAAGATCCGGCAGGCGCCTGAGCGACAGGATGCCATTCGGGATGAAGTGGAAAAGCTTTTGTCTGCTAAGATCGTGCGGGAGGCCACCTACCCGGAGTGGCTGGCCAACCCCGTGCTTGTGAAGAAGTCCAACGGGAGGTGGCGAATGTGCATCGACTTTCTTGACCTCAACAAAGCCTGCCCCAGGACCCGTACCCCTTGCCGCGGATAGACATCGTAAATCGACTCCACGGCCCGGGTGCGGCTTTGTGCTTCCTCGACGCCTACTCCGGCTACCACCCGGATCGACATGGCGCAAGAAGATGAAGAAAAGACTGCTTTTGTGACTCCCCTCGGTGTGTACTGTTATATCAGAATGCCTTTCGGGCTGAAGAACGCTGGCGCCACCTACCAGCGGGCCATGCATATAGTGTTTCGGCCCCAAATAGGGAGGAATCTGGAAGTGTATGTTGATGATCTGGTGATAAAAACAAAAAAAGCTGATGAGCTCGTTCAGGATCTAGAAGAGATCTTCTCTCGCCTTAGAAGCTACTGTCTGAAGTTGAATCCCGAGAAGTGTGTGTTCGGTGTTTCATCTGGAAAGCTGCTCGGTTTCCTGGTCTCGGTAGTGGAATCGAGGTCAATCCGGAAAAGATAGAAGCAATCGAGCGGATGCAGCCGCCTACCCGGCTCAAGCAACTGCAATGCTTGACTGGCCGGCTAGCCTCCCTGGGCCGGTTCATATCCCGGCTCGGAGAAAAAAGTCTGCCGCTGTTCAAGCTATTGAAGAAGACCAACTCATTTGAATGGACCCCAGAAGCCCAACGGGCATTTGAAGATCTGAAGAAGTACCTCTCTTCCCCCCCAGTGCTGGTTGCTCCTGAGCCGGGCGAGCCGTTACTGCTGTATGTGGCGGCTAGCCCTTCTGTCGTAAGCGCGGCGCTGGTGGCGGAACGGGAAGGTGTCCAACGACCGGTCTACTACATCAGCAAAATGCTACACGACGCAGAAACAAGGTACCCTCAGCCTCAGAAGATGGTCTATGCTGTGGTGGTAGCGTCGAGAAAGTTGCGGCACTATTTTCAAGGGAGGGAGATCACAGTAGTCTCCTCATATCCTTTGCGTGAAATCCTCCACAACCGAGAAGCAGAGGGCCGCATCGCAAAGTGGTCCGTCGAGCTGGGGGAGTTCGGTGTCAAGTTCGCCCCTCGCACTGCGATAAAGAGTCAAAGGCTGGCGGACTTTGTCGTCGAGTGGACTCCAGCCGAGCCCGAAGCCGATGAGGTCCCCGCGTCCTCCCCCTGGACGCTCTTCTTCGACGGGTCCTTCAGGCTTGAAGGCGCGGGGGCTGGGGTTCTTACGTCTCTCCGACCGGGACCTCCTCAAATGCGTAGTCGTCCTCGACTTCAAGGCCACTAACAACGCCGCCGAGTACGAGGGCTTGCTGGTGCCGGGCCGCCGCCGCAGCCGTCGGCGTCGGCGCTGCAAGTAGGGCGACTCCTGGCGGTCGTCAATCAGGCAAGGAAAGACTTCTCTGTCGACCCGTCATGGCGGCGTGCATCAGCGGAGGTCGAAGTTGGAAAGGCATTTCGAAGGGTTGGGGTACACTCACATCCCCGGACGCGACAACCATCTCGGCAGACGAGCTCGCCCAGCTCGCCTCAACCAGATCTCTGTGCTTGGTCGGGGTCTTTGAAGAAAGGCTTCGCGACCGTCCATCGCAGCCCCCATTTCCGCGGGACGGTGGTGATGCCGCTTCAGCCTCGCTCTTGGAGGGAAAGTGGCTCGGTGGAAACGCTGGCCAAGCGAGTACCCGGACGGCCACCTCGTGGTCGCTGCTTGACCGGGAAGGCACATGGATGGATCCGATCCTGGCCTACCCGAGGATCAAGAATGCCCGAAGCGATGATGCGTCGGCGAAGAAGGTAGCATGAAAGGCCAAGTGCTATACCCTGGTGGGCGGGGATCTATACCGCCGGGTAAGAACGGAATTCTTCCAAGTGCATCACTCGGGAAGAGGGGAGCGGTTGCTCTCGATATCCATGGAGGCGTGTGCGGGAGCCATATGTCCCACGAGCGATGGCGGAAAGGCTTTCCGTCAAGGGTTCTATTGGCCAACCGCCCTCCAGGATGCTTGCGGTGGTGAGGAGATGCGGCGTGCGGTTCCACGCCAAGCAGATCCACCAACCAGCCAGGCCTCGCAAACTATCCCGCTCTCTTGGCCCTTCGCGATGCAGGGCTGGATATCTGAGCCCGTTCACTCGCTGGCCACGGGGCTACACCCACCTGCTCGTCGCCGTCGACAAGTTCACCAAGTGGGTGGAAGCCGAGGCGGTGAGATCCATCACCGCCACCGCCGCAGCCAAGTTCATACAAGGGATCTTCGCCGCTTTGGGGTCGCCAACCGCATTATCACCGACAACGGTGCCTGATTCACCAGTGGCGACCTTCTTGGATTTCGTGAAGAGATGGGCACCAAAGTCTGCTTTGCCTCGATCGCCCACCCCAAGAGCAACGGCCAGGTCGAGCGGGCCAACGCTGGTGTTGAAGGGCCTCAAGACCGAGGCGTTCGGCCGACTCCACAAGCGTGGCGCCCGGTGGACCAAGAACTCCCGGGCGTGTTGTGGTCACTTGGACCACTCCTAGCCGGGCTACCGGGAAACTCCTTTCTTCCTGGTCTACGGCGCAGGTCGTTTCTCCCTTCGAATTGGAGCTGGGATCACCGCGTCGCGCATTCACAGAAGAGGAAGCGAGGAGGGTCTGCGCCGGGGCAGCGTCAACCTCCTGGAAGAGGCGCGAGATCGGCGGCTTTGCGCGCCGCAAGATACCAACAAAGTCTCAGCGGTACCACGCCTCCGGTCAATGAGAGAACATCGCGTGGGCGACCTGGTCTTCTGAAGAATCGATCGCATGCCGGGTCGCATAAACTGTCTCCCCAGTGGGAGGGACCCTTCAAAGTGGTCTCAGTCTCTCGCCCAGGCGGTCGGTAACCAGAAGGCAGTGAAGAGCTAGCAAACTCCCAAAACATAGAAAATCTGCGCAAGTTCTACCCCTGATCGGTTGTAAGTCCTAGGGTCTGTCCCCCGACCGGCCGGAGTATGTCTTCCTCTCCGCCGTGGGTCGGGGGAGACCTTATGTTTAAAGTTAAATATTCGCTTTCTTTATCTGAAGTATTAGTTCTTTCTGCCCTTTCTTCGGTCTTTTGCCCGCTGCTGCGCGCCAAGGCACTCGCCCTGGTGCCCTGCCGCCTTGCAAATGCCCAGAGTAAAGACGAAATCGCTAAGTGAGAGCGGCGTCTTGGCCAGGCGGTTGGGCGGCTGGTTCAGATTTACCCCGAAGACGGCCATGACACTCCGGTGTCCTCGTGAAGTCGGCGCCTCGAACACCGTTGCCAAAAGCCCAAGGTCCTGTCACGACTCACTAAGTGTTCGTTCCCTAGAGGCTACCTGGGAGGTAAATTTTGCTAAGGCAAAAGGGTTTGAGGGCCGAGGTCCCGCGGCGCAAGACTTGAAGTCTTTAAGCAATTATGTGCTCGTTCGCGTGGAACCAAAAAAATTTTTTACGGCAAAAGCGAGTTCTTAAGCAACCTGGCCGGAAATTTTACATTACTACTTCGTTCGAAGTGGCAGTGGCCTAAAGTTTTGCGAGCAAGGTCACCACCGATAAAAAGAAGAAAAGCTGCGAGGGGCGCCGGAGGGTCCTCCGGGTCATCTGCCGCCTCCTCAGCTGCCGCCGCATCTTCAGCATGAGGGGCCACGTCCAGCACCAGCGCCACGTCCTCCGCCACCGCCTCCATCTGGGGGTTCTCCATCGCTAGCTGGGCGGCGACCTGCTCGGAGGCTTCGTAAACTCGCTCCTCCGCCTGCGCCCAGTCACCCTCCGGCCCTTGGATAGCAACCGCCGGATTGAAGTTGGCGTCGCGGCTGGCATAGCAAGCCAGCACGTATTTGGCCGTAGCCGCTGAGATCAGCGCCTCCTGGCGGACGAGCGAAAGGGCGCGAAAAGGCGCGTGAGGAAGTCCGCGGTCTGGCAGAGGCAAAAGGCGTAATGCCGTGGCCTCTCCTCTCGCGGACCCGGTTGCTCCAGCCCCAATGGAGCGAGGCTGGCCACCGTCCGATCGAAGGCGTGACGCAGCATCCGCAGTGTCTCCACCTCCGACTGAGTCCGGTCAGCTCTCTCCGCCTCGACTCAGCGAGAGACGCTCGGCGCGGCTGGTGCTTTGCTCCCGCCGCTCCCGCTCCCTCCGCAACTGCAGCTCCAGTCCCGCCTCCCGATCGTGCAGGTCCGCCACCTCCTCGCGGAGGCGGTTGATTTCGGCTCCCGCCTCCGTCAACCGCTCCCTGCTCGTCACCAGACGATTGCTCGTGCTGGAGTAGAGCTCGCCGAGGGCCGCCAGTAGGGCATCAGCGTCCGCCGAGAAACGGAGGCGATGGGAAGTTCGAGGTAGGGACGGGCCGAATGGGCCTTAGTCTGGCCCGGCGGCGCGGCGGCTACCTGAGATGCGTCCGCCGGCTCCTGACCGTCCTGGGGCTCGGCGACCCCGGCTGGCGCAGCCCCGACAGCCGCGGCACCTTGGCCGCCCCCGGCGCGAGCAGCGGGGGTACCCGGAGCAGGAACCCTGGACAAAAGAGGAAATAACGGTAAGGATTAATCCTAACGAAAGTTTTTATTTTTTATTTTTGCATCTCCAGGTGAGTACCTGGGCGCTGGCCTTGGGAAGCGGGGCACGCTCGGAACGAGGACCAACCTCCCGCGCGGAGGCGGGGGCAGATCCGCCGCGGCCAACGGAGGCGGAGGTAGATCCGCCACTGCTGGCGGCGGAGGCGGAGGCGGAGGAAGGACCACCGCTACTGGTGGCGGTGGCGGCACCAAAGGGATCGGCAGCGGAGGGTCCAGCGCCGCACCCCCGGCAGGGACAAGGGTGGACGACCCCCCGCTGGTTGACGAGCCCCCCGCCACCACGGAGGAACCCGTTGCCGCAGCCGAAGCAGCCCCCGCGGCCGACGTGGAAGTCCCCGCCCCGGCCGGGCCCAGGAGGCGGGGTCTCTGGGAAGGATGGGCGGAGCCGTCGTCATCATCCGGGCGCCTGCGCCTCGCTCGGTCGCCCCTCCCCTGATCGCCTGCGGGAGGAGGATCCCGGATCGTTAAGGGAGCCTGGCGTGACACGACGGGCGAGCCCATGGCGTCCATCGAGGGCAGGGCGCGGATTATTGCCGCGCGCTCCCCGGGGGACAGCCGGCAAAGTGGGACCGCGCCCGCCGGAAACGGCGGAACAGGGCCGGATAAGCCCAGTTGCAACATCCACCGGTCGATCACGTCATCAGCCAAATTCCCGGCGGCTGTCGGCACGAGAAGGGAAAGAAATCGCAGGAGGAAAGAAACGCCAGAAGAATCGGAGTTCATCAAAAGAAAAGCAGTAGCAAGGGATGACACAGAGCGGAGCGAGTTACCTCGGATACTCGGGTCCCATCGCCCACGCCCATGTCTTGCCGAGTGGCGGGCCAGCCAGCGCGAGGAGACCACGACCTCCGGGTAATAAAATCCGGATCACCATGGCCCCGTCGGGCCGCCGTCCATAGCCGGTCGACGCGGGCCAGCATCGCCTGGAGCTCGGGCCCATCGCTCCCTGGAGCCCCCAATTGGGGTTCTTGACCGCCGGGCGGCGGAAGCTCCAGCACTTCAATGCCGCTGTCGTCCTCGGCGTCTGACCACTCTGCGCGCCAATCCCTCCAATTGGACCGGCGGTCCAATGGGATATAGCGCGCAGCCTGCCGTCCGCAAGCCGCGGTGACACTCGAAAATTGGCGGAGTACTTGCCGCGCGCCGAGGTGTAGAAGTAGCGAAAAAGAAGAAGGTTGGGCAGCACTCCCACGAACATCTCGCAAGTGAGCAAAGGCGTAAAGGAGGATAACGAGTTGGGAGGAAGATGAATATGGTGAATGGCATAGAAGTTGAGAACAGAAAGATAAAAGTCGAACCGGCGGAAGTAGGCCGGCAAGGAGCTGCCACCGAAGAAAACCACTTCCCAGGCCGACAGTGGGGCTCGGCAGTCCTGGCGGAGGCGAAGGGCGCCCGGTGATGTTGCAGGAGAACCTAGCGGCTCTCTCCTCCTCAATGATCGAAGAAGGAAGCACCGGAGCCATCGGGAGGATAGAGATTTGGCGCAACCGCAAAGGGGATGAAGCAGGAAGCTTGAAACGTTGAAAAGATGTGGAATGTGGAGAATTGAAAGAGGAAGAACCACTCCCCTTCGATCGGCCTTTTATAAGGCCGCGGAAAGTGAACCGGCGGGAAAACCGAAAAGCGCGCGATTCGAAAAAGAGGAAGTTTAAGAGCCTCATAAATGGGGGCATCCCAAGGAACGTCTTGGCGGTTACAAGGAGGATGTAACCGCGCAAACCGCTCGGGAATCGGAGAAGTCGGAAGATCTTTTTTGCAAGGCGCGCGGACCTTTGAAGGGTCCCACCCAGGAGCCGGAGCAGTTCTCAAGCCGCCAATTAAAGAAGAAGAAGAAGAAGAGCAGAAGACCGAAAAGCGCTCCTAGGTGGGCCCGGGGGCTACTGTCGGCGTATTCTACACCAAGGTACCCGCTCCCCCGCACTAAAAAAGGAATCAAGTGGCAGCCAGGGCGTGCTTGAGCCCATTGCCACGGCAAGAGAAAAACCCGTACGGTGGTCGTCCCAGCGGACACATGGCGTACAGGCCAGGCCGCTGGGCGACCAGCAAGGTGGTCGCCCCAGCGGACACATGGCGTACAGGCCAGGCCGCTGGGCGACCAGCAAGGTGGTCGCCCCAGCGGACACATGGCGTACAGGCCAGGCCGCTGGGCGACTAGCAAGGTGGTCGCCCCAGCGGACACATGGCGTACAGGCCAGGCCGCTGGGCGACCAGCAAGGTGGTCGCCCCAGCGGACACATGGCGTCTGAGCCAGGCGCGACCAGCAAGGTGGTCGCCCCGGCGGACACGTGGCGTGCAAGCTAGGCCACTGGCGCACCATCCCCGGGATAGTCCTGTCGAGATCAGGGACATTAAATGCGAATCGTGCGCATTTAATGTGGAAGCAAGGGAGCTGCAGCGTGGCGGCGCGCCTTCCCCAGGCGCATCATGGCTTTGGGAGACGTCACAACTACACCTCACCCGTGGCCAGAGCAGGCGGCGTTAGTGGACATGGGGCCCAAGGCAGACTATGATAGATACAAGCCAGACATTAATGGATGTAAGAACAGCGACGTCGCATTAAATGAGCCCATGCTGGGTGTAATGATAATGGCTTGCGGTGTAAGCCTCCCATGCGTCCCTGCCAGCCCAAGTATAAAAGGGAGCCCGGGTGCATGGGAGAGGGGGTTCGACTTATTGTTAGTAGGTTTTCACCCTTTCCAGCAAGAACGCCGGCAATACGAAGAAAGGCAGGACTAAGGCTATTACTCTTCGGAGGGCCTGAACCTGGGTAAAAAACTCTTTGCGTCCCCCCGTTAGTCTGAGCCTCCCGGTGCCCGGATCGTCATCGTCTTCCCTTCCGAGGCGATTGCCCCGAAAGCCCCCCGTCGGAACCTCATAAGCACCCGTCTCGGAGGTGCCTGTTGGCTAGTACGCCGACAATAGCCACTATCCTCATCTAGTAGAGGCTCTCCCGTAGACATGAATGACTCGAAGCATTCTGCAATCGGGTCGTTACCAGAATGCATCACATCCTTAATGAAGCAATCAAATGGGTCAACGTCATCGATCTGGCGAGTGGATTCATAGTCCCGTAGGCGAAGTCGGAGATTGTAGTGCACAAATACGAGCTGCTACAGCTTTGCATAACTTAATCGGTTCCTAATCTGTGTGTGCACTAAGGCAAATGTGCTCCAATTTCGCTCGCAATCGCTGGATGATGCACATTGTGACAGCAATCTCAAGGCGTACTTTTGCAATGCTGGTGTTTCATTTCCGAATGCCATCCACCATTGTGCTGCGGACAAAAAAATCATATTATTAGTAATTCTCCACAATAAATTTACATTACGTCAAATTATAAAAGTACCTGCCGTCATGTGTGGATCAAGAGCCCTACTCTTTGCAAGTTGGGTGGCGAAGCGTCCCCTCCTAAGACGGCAAGTGTCTGCTTCCTGTAGTGCCTTAACCGCACTATTTTTGTCAACATCCATAATATTGAGGACAGTGGATAGCTATCCCATGAACACCGGAGTGCTGCATATATTATACTTGAATTGAGACTGTGGGTCCAGGACAGAGGTTGCTTGAACGAAGGTGGTATCCTTTATGTCAGCAAACCTCTTTTCAATGACTCTCAGGAATGGCGTATACTGCTCTCCATATTCACTCACCCACCGGTTGTACTCATTCCTAACAATACAAATTTGCATCATAACACCACTTATCGTTGGTAACTTGTCTTGATAGACGAACCTCAACAACTCGTACAAGGGTTCGATGGCCACCACAGCCCACTCCAAAATGGTCCAGAAATTTCTATCAACGAGGTGATCATATACAAACTTGCCCTCGTCCATCCCAGCCCACTTGCTACTTGTCCAGTCGGAATGTGTCATCCATTGCTGGAACTTCTCCTTCTTAAGAATGCTATCAAGGAAGACGAACGTCGTGCCAAACCTAGTGGCATTTGGCCTCACCAACTCTCCACCTATGTGGGCCTTCATCTGCGTGTGCAGATTCTTGTGGTTGTATAAGAAGCGGCAAATCCTCTTCGCCCTTGCCATGACATCCTTGATCTCATCCATTTCGCACACATCCTTAAGCATGAGGTTCACCGTGTGTGCCAAGCATGGTTTCCAGATAATCATTGGATACTGCACTCGTAACATCTGGCATGCTTTCTTGAAGTTGGCTCCATTGTCAGTAGCCACTTGCACCACGTTATCGGCACCAATTTCATCGGCAACCACTTTTATTATCTCACGTAGCAGGTACGTATAGTCTTGAATCTTGCCTGTGGCATTAACGGTTTTATGGAATAACATTACCCCGTTGCAGTACACCATGAAGTTGATGATGCTCTGCATTGTAGGTCTAATCCACACGTCACACATGACTGTCACACCAAATGTCGCCCAGTCGTCCCTGAACTTCTGAAGGTACTGGACAATCTCCTTCTCGTTCTCGTCAAGGTACTTCCCGTAGATCTCGTGGCCCCGTGGTGCACAAACCCCTGGGCCTAGCTCCTGTGTCATCTTGACTGCACCTGAAAACATGGACCGCAATAGTTTAGTCCAATGATGACAAGAATTTTAACTTATAAACCCATGAGCTTTTGCATACCTATGAAGTACGAACACTCGGCCTTCCTTCCTGGAATTGCATTTGCATGGAACCACTTAGACCATGACCTCCCAAGCTTTTGCCTCGCCCCTGCTTAAATGCAGTGTCAATCCGAGGTTGCTACGGGGCACCACTTCGTGCAAGGTCAACATCGATGGAGGCTTGGCTTGACCTCGTTGATTTCGACCTACCAAACATTTGGCTGATAGTGGATTGGACTGAGGGTCTCGCTGCACCACTCCCAGACCCAGATCCTAGAGTCAAACCTTGGCTCCTAAGGTAAGCCTCTTCTTTGGAGGCCCTTATGGCCACCTTTAGCTGCTCCTGTTCCATACGGTAGTCGGTCACAAATGACATCCAGTCGCCGCAAGCCTCCTCCTTACGCAGGTGTTCTGCTTCTTTCTCCTTCTTCCTTTCTCGACCTCCGCGGAGGTCCGCGAGTATGGCCTGCCTAACCACTTTAGGCACACTAGGACAGGCCTTCACCTCACCAGAGCGGCCGGCGAGATGTTCCTTCAAATGGGTCGCGCCTCCCCCCTTCATTACATGTGGACAGTAGTTGCACTTCGACCCTTGCCCGACGCGCTCCCCATGCTCCCAGACGGTATCCATCACGATAATATGCAAACTAAAGATAAGAATTAATAACCCATAGAACATACATACACATACACTAGATATATAGACAATACATCACGTATACTCCTACTATACTTAGTTTGCACTCCTCCTATACCTAGTTTGCACTCACTTTCCTAAGGCCGGCACAAAACGGCAGGGTTATGCCGAATGTAACGCCCTAGTTTTCGCTTTCCGGAGAAAATCTAATTTAAATTAATTAAATTCAAAACTTGGAGTTTATTTGGTGTTTATGTTAACCTGGCATCCTTTCCCATCCAAAATCGGGATTCAATTCCCTTCCGTTCGAAAAATCGAATTTCCAGATTCCCGCCGGTACCCGAAATTTCACCCGAGTCCAAAAATGCTCCAAAAACCCCAAAACCACTTCAATTGTGTTCCAAATATTCCAAAATGATTTTAGAAATCATTCCCCGGATTTTTGGACCTTTGCTTCTATTTTATCTCGCGCGGCTTTTGTTTAATGCCCGCTATTCGCTCCAAAATATTCAAATCTCCAAATTTCATCCAAATTCGGCAAAACCAATTTTATTGGGTTCCAAATATTCGCTAATATTTTTGGGAATTTTTTCGGAATTTTTAGACCATTTTTGCTATTTTATCTCTCGCGCGTAACCCTTCGCTTATTCCGACCAACCAGGCGCTGACACGTGGCAGATACTGTAGCGCGTGGTACTGTAGTGGCGCGGCACTGTAGCGTCGTGACACTGTTCACATTCTTCTCCCTCCCGAGTTTGTTGTCTAGAGAAGCTCCTCATTCCTCCTTCCATAGCCTCTCTCCTTCAAACACCCATAACTTTTGCTACAAACCTCCAATTCGCGAACGGCTAGTTGCATTGGAAAGAGGAGGACGAGGAGATTCAATTCCTCATGATCTTGCACCTTCAATCTCTCCGGAATTGGAACAGGTAAGCAAAAACCGAAAATCACTCTTTCCTCCATATCTCGTCTGTTTCTCCACGAAACGACGAGCTTCCACCTCTCAACTCTTCGTCTCGGAGCCCTTTACCCCGTGCTCACACCCTCCCACTGCCACTCCTCTCCATTCGGCCGGGATCTTGAGAAAACCGGCGCCGGGACACGTTTTTCGTGTTCTTCGCATTCTTCGTCATATCTTTTGTTCCGGTAAGCCAAACTCCAATCCGATTGTGTCGTTGTGTTCGCGTCGGTGCCCCGAGCAAAAGCCCTCAACTAATTTCACTTTTCGTTGTAGGACGACGACGAAGTTCGCCGTTGAAATCTTCGTTGGGAGCTCGGTTTTTCGTCGATTACTCTCAATCCGGTGAGTTCCTCGTGAATCCGACCACACCGTTGAATTCATCTCGTCGAGACCTATGCGGTGCTCACTTCCTTTTTGTCGTTGTGTGTTCCGAATTTTTTTATTATTATTTGGAATCACTATTCATGGCCGCCGGCCGGACTCGTCCGTGACCGCCGCCGTTCTGGCGATCCTCCGACCAAACCGGAGTGAGCATCATGTTCCTCGTGTCATGCCGCTTCTTTCCCGGTCCTCGGCCGCTCGCGCTGCGTTCGAAGCCGAGCCGGCGCCGGCGCCATGGCGGCCGGCCGAGCTCTTGTCGCACCACCGCGTCGGACCCTCCCGGCCTGGCGAACCGGCCGACCGTCTTCCCAGCGCGCGCCGCCACCCGGCCTCATGCTGCCCCCGGCCGGCCAGCCCGCACGCACCTGTGCATCGCCGGCACCGCATGTCGCCCTGAGCGCCGCCGCGCGCGCTTCCAGTTATAACTTCGGCGAGCTTTTCCCGATGATCCGCTAGTCCGATTGTCCTATAATTTGAACCCCAGAACACTCTCATCATTCCCTACACAAACCAATTGGAATTTCTCCAATCCGACATACGAATCTCCCTATAGAAGCCGTTCTTTCCGAAACTTCGGCGAGCTCTCCCGGTCACTCCCGACCTCCGTTCGGCCTGAAATTTTTACTGGAGCTCCCTCTTGGTGTCCTCTACCTCCAGTAAAATCAAATTTTCAATTTGATTGCCAGAGCTTTGTCGGCAGCCATTTCTTTTCCTAGTCCGGCAGGAGGTTCGAAACGCTCATTCTCTTCCGTCGTAACTCTGAATCGTGTGATTCAAATTTCTAAATTCATCTAAAATCACCCTCTATCTGTCAGTACTAATTTTATAATTTTTAGATTTATTTTATGTTATTTTATTTATTTGTCGCTCCGTTTTGCGCGTAGTCGAAGAAGCCGTTGTCGCCGCCGAAGAAAGCCAGTCCAGCAGAGCGACGCGTCTCTCCTCGTCAGTGAAGGCAAGTCTCCTTGACGCATGTTGATCCTACAATTTATAAATGTTTTACCATGTTTTACAAACTGCATTGCTATTTATATAAAAGGACAATGTTGACGTTAGGCTATTAGTTATACCTGTTGTTCACACCTTGTTATTGTTGTCCCTGATTCTTTGTCGACCTAGTATAGTAATCCACCATAATAACTACTTTTGATAAAATATTCTTTATTTAAGGGAAAAGGCTAGTTGGCAGACATTTTGATGGAGCAAATGGTATGGAATGCAAATTGGAGTTAGATGATTATTAGTGATGATGTGGTAGTAGTCATTATGAAAGTGACCTGTGAATGGTGGTAGTTTAAATATTGCGGAGTTGGATTGTGGTAGCGAATCACAATATGATTAGTATGAACTGGGGAAGTATTAGAAGATGTATGATATGAAGAATAATGGTCGGTAATGTTAAATAAATAATATTGAGGGTCATACTTGGGGATCAAATAGAATGAGTGGTGAATTAGATTTCGGTGGATTTTAACAGGCATATTTTGTGATTTAGAGATGACAATGCGAAGGATTACAATAGGTGATATTGAGAATCATACTTGATGATTTAGTCAATAATATTATCAAATATACTCGATGGAGTAAGAGGATAATATTGAGAATCATACTCGGTGGTTTCGTAGATGACTTTGTGGAATAAGGTCTCGCGATAACCTTTACGCGGGATGATGAATAATGTGGATTATGTGTGATTTGTTTGGTCAACTTGGTATCATTGTCCATGGAAATAGCTGTAGTCAATGAATTAATAAAATCTTGGATTTATGGAATAATATTTGGTGGTTTAGTAAATGATAATATTATGTATTCTTGGTGGATTAAAGTAGATGATTTAGAGGTGATAATGTGAAGGATTAAATACATGACACTGTGAAGTATTATCGGTGGATTATATCCTAGATGACTAGAGGTGATATTGTGAAGTATTCCCGGTGGTTTAATGGATGATTTTATGAAATATTCTTAGTGGATGATAAGATCGATCGCTATATGAGTGATGGATAAATCAATAATACAAGTTAGAGTTCAAGGGAAAGATTACATATACAAACATGATTGTGGGTTAATATAATTTTAGAGTTATGATAGTACCATGATATACTTACCACTTGTTGGATATTATATTGAGTTGGATTATTCGTATGATTGTAAAATTATGGCAATTTAAGGATTATTGGAGATTTGTATGTTATAAAATAAACTATTGGTGGAATAGAATAGTTCGGTAGAAATGCTTAGACTCGCAAACGGTCAGTGTGCACCTATGGGTGGGAAATTCTTATAACTCTTGAAAACTTGTGTTGAAATTTATAGGCAAAGAGTATTGCCGTTGGTTTACAAAATAAAAATAAAATAAAAAATGGTTTGGACTTGGACGGAGTGGTTTGTTTGGCGGGTGCGGATATTGTGACACTATGGTTTGGTGTGACGTTATAGAAGGTGAAACTAGAGAATAAAACCTTTCGGCTTAGGGTTTTCTCGCGTTTTTGGGCCGGTTGAAGTGTTATGTCGCCACGGAGTGTCGTAACCTTATTTAATGTGCATGATCAGGTTAATAACATTATGATATGTGGAATTAAGGTTAAAACTATAGGATATGGAGGTTAATAGCTTTTCCGGGGCATTTCCCGGCCGTTTCCGGGGTTTTGGGCCTTCCCGGGGGAGTTTGGGCCTTGGTGGGCTTTGGTGGGATGGAGTAGGTCTCCGTAACGGACTAGGATTGGGTGTGGGGGCTGGTAAAAGGGCTCCCCACCAGCCTTTTGGGCGTGCTCCCCCTGCCCTTGGGCGCCCCCACCTCTCCCTCCAAGCCCTAGCCGCCACCCCCACCTTCCCCTCTCCCTTCCTTGCGCCTCCACCTCCCCCATTGCTCCCCATTGCACACCACCTCTCCTCCACCCCCTTGCTGCCCTAGGGTGGCCTCCCCACCCCTGCATCCTCATGGATCCATCCGAGGAGCGAGGAGCGAGGAGCGAGGAACGAGGAGCGAGGAGCGAGGAGATCTATTGGAGATTCGTTCGTTGGGCAAAGGTATGATCATGGGGATCCTTGGGTTTGATCTAGGTACTGTTCTTAGGGTGTTTATGAAGTTTTTAGATCAATTGGTGGTGCTGGGTTGAAGTTCTTTGGGTTAGATCTAGACGTTGCCACGTTTCTGTTTTCGGGCAGATTGAGCAGTCGGGCTAGGGTTCGAGTTTTCATCGATTTAGAATCCGAATCTGTCCGTACAGAATTAAAAGAAGTTGTAGATAATTTAATTATCTTTCCGTGGACATAAAGCACGTTAAAATCCGATCAGCCGTTTGAAAGTTATGGCCGTTTTACCGAGCGTGTTAAAATCTGTGACGCGATTGGAACAGATCTCGGTAATCTGTAGATTAAACAACTTTAGAGGCCGAATCAGACTTTCCATATACCTAGAGAAAG
Source organism: Rhipidocladum racemiflorum (assembly GCA_036346355.1). Taxonomy (NCBI): domain Eukaryota; kingdom Viridiplantae; phylum Streptophyta; class Magnoliopsida; order Poales; family Poaceae; genus Rhipidocladum; species Rhipidocladum racemiflorum. The sequence goes on from CM070583.1 coordinate 9,731,395, forward strand.
TTGGGAAATTTCCTAAGCTACGTGAGGGTGTACTCGTTTAATTCATTCAGAGTCCCAGAACTCAAGTTATGCCTTTTGCAAGGCTGCTGTCCCGACGGGACAGAACCTCTGTTTTTAGGTTTTGCGAGTAGTGGGCAATGTCGGGTTAGATGAGGGTTTGTGTACTGTTTTGTGGGCATGATTGTGAGTGTGTGATGCCTATGTGCAGGTGGTGTGACACCGGGAGTGCCCTCTACTTCCCGCCAATCCGTCGCCCGCGGTTGAGGCAAGTGTGTTGTAATGTATAGCGGAATCGTAGGTTGCTTGTGGAGATTAGATGAAAGATTGAATACTTGCTATGATCACTTGCCATGCTTGCTGTTTTCCAATGATATATTGAGTATGATTATCATGATATGATGCTATGTGTCTATACTTATCATGATTCGATGCCATGTGTTTATGTGTACTATGACATGATGCCATATGTTTATGTACAAATGAGATATGATAATTGGCATAGTTGCATGCATGTCATGAGATAGGGCGAGGCGGTGAGAAAGTCATAACTAGTCCGGCAAGGTCGGTGAGAAAGTTATGACTACTCCGAACGCCATTGAGTAAGACCTACATCGTGATTCCATCCACGTGGTGAATGGAAGCGAGGAGTAGGCACCCTCCATCTTCGGGATGGAAGGGGAAAAGGGTGCACACCGACGGGTGTGTACTCAACCATACCGGTATGAGTTTCCAAGGAGATATGAGCATAACATTGCATTGCATTGCATTGCAATACATATTTAATGATGATGATGTTGTTATGTGCTCAAGTATGAGATGTTATATGTGATGTAAGGTATTATTGTCTTGTAAATGATCTTGTTGTCCATTACAATATGCTTGCTGAGTTTTCGAACTCACGCTTGTGTTTTATGTTGTTTTTAGGTACTTTGAGATCGGCATGCGGGAAAAAGGGGTCTAGCTACACTTCTACACGTAGCTCCACCATCATAGTCCATAATTAATCACTTGGAGACATGATATTAAGAGTTGTGCCTTAAACTTAATGTATGGTTTAATTTAGCATCCTAGTGATTCCTTATTTGCTTTGTTTTAGTTTATGAAGTGGTTGAGCGTGGTATTATTTGCATAATTTGATGATATATCCATTTATGTTGATGTTTTAGATGTCGTGTGCTATGATATATCGTCCATCGGTTTGGGATTCCACAGACGATTACTACTGATCAAGGAACTGTGTTCATGTCTAACGAATTCAAAGGTTTCGCGGGAAGTCTTGGGATAAAATTACTCAACTATTCTCCTTATTATGCTCAGGCCAATGGACAGGCTGAGTCGTCGAACAAGACATTGATAAAGCTAATAAAAAGGAAAATTGAGGAAGAACCAAGAAAATGGCACTCAACGCTATCGGAAGCTTTATGGGCTTATCGGCTATCTTACCACGGGTCAACTAAATTGTCACCTTTTCAGTTGGTATATGGACAAGAAGCCGTTTTACCCGTGGAGGTCAACATCGGCTCAGTAAGGCTATCTGAACAAGACAATTTACCAATCGATGAATATAAACAGGCAATGCTAGACAATTTAGATGATTTAGTCGAACTAAGACTGATTATATTGGATCGGCTTAAAAAGAACAAAGAAAGGGTTGCCAGGTCATATAATAAAAAAAGTAGTACCGAAATATTTTAACCAAGCCGATTTAGTATGGAAAACTGTGTTACAAATCGGTTCTAAAGACAGACTATTCGGTAAGTGGTCTCCGACGTGGGAGGGGCCTTATCGGATAAATCGGCTAGTAGGTGGAAACTCGTACATAATCGAAACCATGGACGGATCGATCCTACCTATAGCAATCAATGGGAAATACCTTAAAGCATACTACCCTAGCGTATGGATCGGATCCTAAGCGTGAGTAAAATTCCACGAAAGGTCACTCAAACACATGCACATAAGATCGGTTAAACAGCCGATCAAATCAAATTACCCCAAAATTACCAGAGATTATAGTTTACATAAGATCGGTTAAACAGCCGATCAAATTATCCAAAGACGATCACCAGATTAAAATATTGTTTACAAACGATCGGCTACACAGCTAGTACTATAGATTGGTTCATCAAACGGAGTCTGTGCCCTATTCCCAGTGAATGAAGTCCAGAGCCGGGCAAGTGAGCCCCCAAAGCCGATAGTGCTGCTGCCGCCCTGCTGATAGTGGCTTGAACGCTATCAATCAGTTGTTGATCGGCTAGTGCTTCGCCAGGGACAGGGATCAACTTAGCCGATTGAGTTTTGACCTGGGCAAACACTTCACCTATCTGCCACCTCTGAGTCGCCAGCAAAGACGTTGAGTCAGTGATTTTTATCTGGATTTCTGCAAGCTCTTTGGTGACCAAGGCTAGCTGCTCCTCGAGCCGACTTTTGGTTGTTTCTAATTCTTGGGCTTTGTTCTTAGCCAGCTTGAGAGCGGCAGCACCCTGATCAAAAGCACTTTTTTGGAGTTTGGTGTCAGCTATGAGTTTTCCAAGATTTGTTGATCGGCTTGCTGAGCCTTCCTCTGTTCAGCTCTTAATTTGGCCGATTCCACGTCTGACCGACGAGCGTCCAAGTGGCAAACTTCCAGTAATGCATTCATGGCGGCGGGAGGAAGATCGGCTTGTACGGCCGCCATGGCATTTCTCAAAGGTTGGGTGTTGGCCAAGAGAGCTGCCTTCGGCTGCATTACTTCGTCCAAAAGATGATTTAGACGTTCTTGCATGCCTGGCTCAGCAGTCACAACGGCCGATGCTGGCGCGGAGGCGGCTATTATGCGTTGAATATCGGCCGGGTAGTCGTCAGTAGCTAACACCTCTGGGTCATCGAGCTCGTCCAGAGTAAAGCCCAGGAGATCGGCTAGATCTGTTTTCAATATTGGGAGCTCGGAGATATCGGCCGTTGGGGGCAGTACTGCTGGAGGTGGAGGAATAGCCGATGAAGCACCTTGGAGATCGGCTGCAACCGTCGCTACTTGTACTGACGGGGATTGCTGGAAAGGACAACTTATAGCGCTTAGTAATGCAACTTAGTGTTTTACTCAAATAAACAGGCTTACATCAGTAGCCGAGTGCTCCGGGGAACTGTAACACCCTAGTTTTCGCTTTTTGGAGAAAAACCTAATTTAAATAAATTAAATTCAAAATTTGGAGTTTCATTGGTGTTTAAAATAACCTGGCATCCATTCTCCTTCGAAATCGGGAATTAATTCCCTCCCGGGCGAAAAATCGGATTTTTCAGTACCGTCGGTACCCGAAAATTCACCCGAGTCGAAAAATGCTCGAAAAATCTCCAAACCACTTCTAAAATGCTCCAAATATTCCGAAATGATTTTAGGAATCATTCCCCGGATTTTTGGACCTCCGTTCCTATTTTATCTCGCGCGGCTTTTGTTTAATGCCTGCGATCCGCGCCTGATTATCCAATTCCACAAAAATCATCCAAACTCAACCAAACCACTTCCTTTGAGTTCCAAATAATCTAAATGGCTCTAGGAATTTTTCCGGAATTTTTAGGCCATTTTTCCTTATTTTTCTCTAGGGCGGTGGATTTGCGTATTAGCCGGCCAACCAGAGCTCGCCACGTGGCAGTGCTTCAGTACTCGTCATCTACCTTGAGCCAGGCACGTTAGTTCTTCCAAGCATCAATGGAGATGAAGGTTTCCATACTAGCTCCTTCCATTCAAATCCCTCTAACTTCCGCATTGATGCTCCAAATCCATCATGGCCGGATCCGTTGGAACCGTGGCGACGACACCTTTCCATCCCCGGTGTCCTTTCCGCTCCCACCTCGCCGGATTGCGCGCAGTTCCCAAGAAACCGTGATGCACCATTATGGCAATAAATCGGCCGTTTCTAATCCGTTTCGCGTGATTCCGCCTCTCATCTCTCCGTATAAGCATCCTCTTGCCGGTGGTGTAGCTCTCCGTTAGCCTCTCAAATCCATTTGGCCGCAAGATCAAGAAAATCGACGAACTCTTGTGTTCTTCGCGTTCTTCGTGTTCTTGCTCGTATCTCCCACTCCGGTGGATCATTGTTCCTCTCGTTTGTTTCTTTGTGTTAGCATGGAAGCCTAGTCTCTAATCCTTCCATTGATTTTAGGTTTCATCCACTGTGGACGACGAATTTCGGATTTTGCTCGTCTCGGCCGCACCCGTGTTCGTCGTCGATTTCTTCGATTTCGGTAAGAATCGATTTAATTCCTTGCAATCCTAAGTCCCCCTAGAGGTTGTTTAGGTATTCCATCTATAGATTTTACAAGGTCCTGTGCTAAAGTTTGAGAAATTTTGAATTTTGAGAATTTTTGCGTTTCCTCTGTTCTTCCCGAGTGCATGCGCGGCTCGCCGCCGGCCGTCGCCGCCGTTCCGGGCTGCCGGTCACCTCCCCGCCGCCGCCGGTCGCCCGGCTGGCCGCTGCTGTTCTCCGGCGTCCCCGCCGCTGACGCCGCTTGCCGCCGGCGCTTCGTCCGCTTCGCTCAGCCTCCGTCGGCCGAGGGCCACAGCCTCGCCTCGAGCCTGCCGCGCCTCGGCTCGGCGGCCTTCTGCGCGCCGCCACGCCATGCGCACCTTCAGCGCCACGCTGCCGTCGCCGCCGAGTTCGGCTCGGCCGACCAGCCGTGGCTTTGCCTTCGCGCACCTCCCGCTTTCTCACGCCGCTGGCCAGCGCCGCCCGCCGGCCGCCGCTTCGCTCCGCGCTCCTCCCGGCGCCGTCCTGCCGCCGGGTCCCACCAGCGCCGTCGCCGGCTGCCACCGCAAACGCCGCCGCTTCAGCTGGCCGCCACCTCACGGTGCCATGGCCTCCTTCCCCTTACTCTGTTTTCTTCTTTGCCATGGCAAAGCTTGAAGACAATCCCTTTGAGGGGATGACACCTTGGCCCCACATGTAATAGACAAATCCAGTCAAAGTCCTTGGTCAACGTTTGACCCAGTCAAACCCGAGAGGAATATTCCCGGAATATTCCCGATTTTCCATTTATCTGAAATTCAAACTTCGGAAGCTCGTAACTTTCTCATCCGAACTCCGTTTGACCTCATTCAAATTTCTAAATTCATCATAAATCAATACCTTCCTGCCAGTACTATTTTTATAATTTTTAGATTTTCTTTATTTTCTTTTATTTATTTGTTGCCTCGTTTTGCGCGTAGTCGAGGGCTCCGACGCGACCGCCGACCCCGCCGCCGGACTTCTCGAGTTCGACAACTCCTTTGCGACCGAGGCAAGTCCCTTGACGCATTTTGATCCCATGTTTATGAAATGCTTTTAATCTGTTTATAAAGTTGCATGGCTATTTTAATGAAATATGTCAAACATAAGTAATAGTTAATCCGAATTTCATGGTTCCTCCTTGACATTGTTAATCATATCCATTGCAACCCTAGGACATTGTTTATACCATGCTTATGCTTATATGGTATCCGTTGCCACATAGTACGGTAGAATTGCTTAGGGCCTGTTTCAATGAAAACAACCCATGGGTGGGATTATTAAAAAAGAATGATATCAAATGTGATTTGAAAGTTATTATTATGGTTTTCGTCCTGTTTTCTAAAATAAAAAGAAAAGGGAAAGAATTTTGACCTAGGCGGCATGGAAAGTCGGGTGGCAGCGGATCAAGCCTTGATCCTTTTGTGCAAGTACCGCCCCAAGTCAATTAAGGACCGACGCTTATGACTGTCTCCATTCTAAGCATAACCGTACAACCACATGTCAAAGTGGGCACGACCTGGCTAACTAATTTGTAGAAACCTGACTTAGACTCACCATTCGGTTGTTGTGTGAGAGCCGGAAAGAGGCATTGTTGTTGTTGTTGTTGTTTTTCTCACACGGCGCAAGAGGGGGCTTCTGTACTGGGTGGACATAACCCTAACAGCGGTGAAACATCAGCGGGTGGGTCAGGTTAGGCGTATACATTGTAAAGGCCTTGTCATGATATCCCTGCCGGCACACATAATTCAATTATTAAAAAGAATTGCTCAAATATGCTTTGTGAAAATGATTAACAAGTATGATTTGATGAAACTTGGCTTTATGCAAAATAACCATATTAAGCCATCCTTGGATAGCCTACATTATGCATAATTTCCCAGACTTGCTGAGTACTTTATGTACTCACGTGCTACATTCTAATCCTCTCTCAGAAGTGAAAGAAGCTGTTCAAGATTTCCATCGACTAGGGTGCGTTCTCCACTCGATTGCCTGTGGGCATTTGGATGGGTTGCTTTGGCGTTTTCGTCTTCATTTGCGATGTTCAAGTCGTTCGACTGCTCAGCCGTAATGGTAAACCTTGACCATAAGGTCTTTGCTTTTATTTGGTATTATTCTTATTTAGTTATATGTATTCGTGATATGGTTGTTGATTTATCACTTTTGACTGTTTGTACTAGCTACTGATCTGGGACTAGTACAGAAATACACAGGAGATTCTGGATAGCTGATCCGGGGTCTCACAAAGGTGGTATCAGAGCCATATCGACTGTAGGACGTGCCCTTAGTTAGAATGGTCGTTGTTAGGAAGCTTCAAAACTTATTTTCTAAAAAGAAAAATCAAATAAAGTGCTAGTCTCGTCTTTTCTCTCTCGTTCCATTCCTATCTTCCCCGTATCGCGTGCTTCTTCACCTTTTTGGAATATAAGTTGGACTATCCCTCCCTTAAACCTTCTGTATTAAGGTAATCGAGTTCCCGCTTTTGATTTCAAGGCTTGAAGACTAAAGAAGAGCCATTTGGAAAGTTGCTACTGAAGCGTGCGTCTTCATGGTGAGGATCCAACCGTTGACCGATGAAGACCAAAGAAACAAGGGTGATCTTAGGCTAACCCTATAGGTTAAGTTGGTCCCGGTTTCGTTCTGTGTTGGAGCCGCCTTGTTCTGTTAGCGTGCGTCGTTTGACCGAGTAGACGAGATGGATTCGCTTGGTGTTAAAAAAATGTTTTGCTTTTCGTCGTTTGTGCTGTCCTTTGCCTGGACAGTTGGTTTTGGTGTTGTTAGAACCTCCCCTGTTCCTCTCGTCTGTGCTGTTCCCCCTCATCTGGAAACCTTGTTCTGCCGTCAGATGGAGAAGAATTGCAGTGCTAACCTCCACAAAGAAGCTGATGCATCAAGTTCCAATCCTTCGGTCAACGTCAATGGCAACCCCAGTGAAGTTCCGGTTATCAACGTCAGGGCTGCTACCGAGCTTAACCAGCCACCATCCGAGGTGATAACAGCATTTCTTCAGAATATGAATCAGTTCATGGTGACTCAGACTCAGCTCATGCAATTGATGATACAACAACTGAACAACCAAGCCCCGGTGGTCATTTCACCTATAACTCCTCAGCAGTACCCTTCTGATGAGTTACTGAAGACCAACCCTCCAGCAGTATTATGTGGTGATGGTGGCAATAGCAATACCCCTTCTGTAAACCTGCACTCGGGGAATTATGTCATCTGTTATCGATGTGGTGGAAAAGGACATGTTGCTTATGAATGTCCCCAAAAGGGTAAGGCCAAGGAAGATAACCATTGTAGTCACTGCGACAGAACGGGACACCAATTCCGCAAGTGCCCTCGAAGGAGGGAGATTCAGTACAAGGTTTGCAACCTTTGTGGCAAGGAAGGGCATTATGTGAAACAATGTCCCTTGGGAAAACAAAAAGCCTTATCACCACAACCACTTCCAGCATCAGAAGTCAGTGCGGAAGTACCTTCTAAGATGCACCAAGTATCGAAGATTCCTCCAGCTGGCAAAGGCAAAGCAGTCTCCCTGGAAGACAACGGTCATCAACCGGATTCTCGCAAAAGGAAGGAAGTATATTTTCTGGGTCATATTATCTCTGCTGCAGGAGTAGCAGTAGATCCAGCGAAAGTGAGAGATGTTTTGGATTGGACACAACCCAAGTCAGTCCCGGAGATCCGAAGTTTTCTTGGATTAGCTGGTTATTATCGGAGATTCATTGAAGGTTTCTCGAAGATAGCCAGACCTCTTACCCAACTTCTGAAAAAGGAAAAGAAGTTTGAATGGACTAAAGCCTATGAGCAGAGTTTTCAGGAGTTGAAGAAGAGATTAACTTCGGCCCCAGTTCTTATCCTGCCGGATATTCACAAGGACTTCGAGGTGTATTGTGATGCTTCGAAGCAAGGACTTGGATGTGTTATGATGCAAGAAGGAAAGGTAATAGCCTATGCTTCAAGACAACTGCGACCTCATGAAGAAAACTATCCTATTCATGACTTGGAGTTAGCCGCAGTTGTACATTCGCTCAAGATATGGAGGCATTATTGGATCGGCAATAGATGTGAGATCTATACGGATCATAAGAGCCTGAAGTATATCTTCACTCAGCCTGATCTCAACCTGAGGCAGAGAAGATGGTTGGAGTTGGTGAAAGATTATAATCTGGGAATCCATTATCACCCTGGAAAAGCAAACGTTGTTGCGGATGCGTTGAGCAGGAAAGCTCACTGCAACAATGTGATAGTACAACAACGCCAACCCGCGCTTCATGAAGAATTCCGGTGTCTTAACCTGGAATTGGTAAATGAAGGGTGTATTTATAATTTGGAGGTCAAATCAACCTTGGAAGATCAAATCAGGGAGGCTCAGAAGGACGATAAAGGTATTGCCGACTTGAAGGAAGGTCTAAAGAAAGGGAAACACCCCGGATTTTCAGAAGATGACCAAGGTACAGTCTGGTTCGGGAAAAGAATAGTGGTCCCTAACCAGGAGGAAATCAAGAATGTGATCTTGAAGGAGGCTCACGATTCAGTGTACTCTATACACCTAGGAGGCACCGAAATGTATGTTGATTTGAAGGAGAAGTATTGGTAGTCCAATATGAAGAAAGAAGTCGCTGATTTTGTGGCACGTTGTGACGTGTGCCAGTTGGTTAAAGCAGAGCATCAGAGACCAGCCGGTCTGTTACAGCCGTTACAAGTGCCTGTATGGAAATGGGAAGAAATTGGAATGGATTTTATAACTGGATTACCCAAAACTAAATCCGGTTATGATTCCATCTGGGTTATTGTGGATCGATTGACCAAAGTGGCCCACTTTATCCCGGTAAAGACAACCTATTCTGGAGATAAGCTTGCCGAGTTGTATATGGCCAAGATTGTGTGTTTACACGGTGTGCCCAAGAAGATTGTGTCGGATCGAGGTTCCCAGTTCACCTCGCGGTTCTGGCAACAGCTGCATGAAGTATTGGGCACAAATCTTAATTTCGATCACGTATCATCCCAGGCCATCGATGGCTGGACCGAAAGGGTCAATCAAATCTTAGAGGATATGTTGAGAGCCTGTGCTCTAACATATAAAGGCTCGTGGGATCAGAATTTGCCCTATGCAGAGTTTTCCTATAACAACAGCTATCAAGCCAGTTTGAAGATGGCGCCTTTTGAAGCTTTGTATGGAAGAAAGTGCAGGACACCACTGTATTGGAAAGAGACTGAAGGAGGGCAAATCAGTAGACCTGATATTCTGAAAGAAACCGAAGAGCATGTCAGACAGATCCGTGTAAATCTGAAGACTGCCCAGTCAGGATAAACGAGCTATGCTGATAACCGCCATCAGGAATCAAGTGTAGCACAGTGCCGAGCAGCAGAGGCCATTTGAAGAGATGGAAACAGAAAGAAACCTGTCATGTCTGGGGTATCCCGCCAAGATTTTGGATGAAGCCGGGCGTCGAACCAGAAGACGAGTGGTCAAGTTTTGCAAGGTTCCGTGAAACAATCGTTCAGAGAAGGAAGCTACCCGGGAACCAGAAGATCTCCGAGCAGAGTTTCCTAGCCTCTTTCTTTCTCCGTCCGAATCTCGGGGACGAGATTCTTTCTAAGGGGGGTAGGTTTGTAACACCCTAGTTTTCGCTTTTTGGAGAAAAACCTAATTTAAATAAATTAAATTCAAAATTTGGAGTTTCATTGGTGTTTAAAATAACCTGGCATCCATTCTCCTTCGAAATCGGGAATTAATTCCCTCCCGGGCGAAAAATCGGATTTTCCAGTACCGCCGGTACCCGAAAATTCACCCGAGTCGAAAAGTGCTCCAAAAATCTCCAAACCACTTCTTAAATGCTCCAAATATTCCGAAATGATTTTAGGAATCATTCCCCGGATTTTTGGACCTCCGTTCCTATTTTATCTCGCGCGGCTTTTGTTTAATGCCTGCGATCCGCGCCTGATTATCCAATTCCACAAAAATCATCCAAACTCAACCAAACCACTTCCTTTGAGTTCCAAATAATCTAAAATGGCTCTAGGAATTTTTCCGGAATTTTTAGGCCATTTTTCCTTATTTTTCTCTAGGGCGGTTGATTTGCGTATTAGCCGGCCAACCAGAGCTCGCCACGTGGCAGTGCTTGATGCCAAGATTGCCATCTACCTTGAGCCAGGCACGTTAGTTCTTCCAAGCATCAATGGAGATGAAGGTTTCCATACTAGCTCCTTCCATTCAAATCCCTCTAACTTCCGCATTGATGCTCCAAATCAATCACGGCCGGATCCGTTGGAACCGTGGCGACGATACCTTTCCATCCCCGGTGTCCTTTCCGCTCCCACCTCGCCGGATTGCGCGCAGTTCCCAAGAAACCGCGATGCACGTAAATGGCAATAAATCGGCCGTTTCTAATCCGTTTCGCGTGATTCTGCCTCTCATCTCTTCGTATAAGAATGCCCTTTCCGGTGGTGTAACCCTCCTTTAGCCTCTCAAATCCAATTGGCCGCAAGATCAATAAAACCGACGAACTCTTGTGTTCTTCGCGTTCTTCGTGTTCTTGCTCGTATCTCCCACTCCGGTGGATCATTGTTCCTCTCGTTTGTTTCTTTGTGTTAGCATGGAAGCCTAGTCTCTAATCCTTCCATTGATTTTAGGATTCATCCACCGGGGACGACGGATTTCGCATTTTGCTCGTCTCGGCCGCACCCGTGTTCGTCGTCGATTTCTTCGATTTGGTAAGAATCGATTTAATTCCTTGCAATCCTAAGTCCCCTAGAGGTTGTTTAGGTATTCCATCTATAGATTTTACAAGGTCCTGTGCTAAAGTTTGAGAAATTTTGAATTTTGAGAATTTTTGCGTTCCTCTATTCTTCCCGAGTGCATGCGCGCGGCTCGCCACGCCGGCCGTCGCCGCCTTGATTCAGTTGCCGGTCACCTCCTCGCCCGCGGGCCAGCTGCCGGCCGGCTGCCGTTCTCCGGCGTCCCCGCGCCATGAGCTGCCGCCACGCCGGCCGTCAGCCCGCTCGCCGCCTCCGTCAGCCGAGGCCGCCGCTGGCCTGCCTCGCGCCTCCTCGGCCGCTCGGCCGGCGCCGCCGTGCCCTGCTGCGCCGCTACGCCATCGCACCTCGCGCCCGCCGCCTTGCGTCGCCGAGCCGTTGCTCGGCCGACCAGCCGGCCGTGCCCGCCAAGCGCACCTCCCGCCATGCGCCGCTGGCTGCGTCGCCGGCCCGCCGCCGCCTCGCTCTGGCGCTCCTCCCGGCGCCGTCTGCGCCGCCAGGTCCCACCATGCCGTCGCCGCTGCCACCACCGTGCCGCCGCCAGCCGCCAAGACTCACGGTGCCATGGCCTCCTTCCCCTTACTCTGTTTTCTTCTTTGCCATGGCAAAGCTTGAAGACAATCCCTTTGAGGGGATGACACCTTGGCCCCACATGTAATAGACAAATCCAGTCAAAGTCCTCGGTCAACGTTTGACCCAGTCAAACCCGAGAGGAATATTCCCGATTTTCCATTTATCTGAAATTCAAACTTCGGAAGCTCGTAACTTTCTCATCCGAACTCCGTTTGACCTCATTCAAATTTCTAAATTCATCATAAATCAATACCTTCCTGCCAGTACTATTTTTATAATTTTTAGATTTTCTTTATTTTCTTTTATTTATTTGTTGCCTCGTTTTGCGCGTAGTCGAGGGCTCAGCGACCACGCCGACCCGCCACGGACTTCTCGAGTTCGACAACTCCTTTGCGACCGAGGCAAGTCCCTTGACGCATTTTGATCCCATGTTTATGAAATGCTTTTAATCTGTTTATAAAGTTGCATGGCTATTTTAATGAAATATGTCAAACATAAGTAATAGTTAATCCGAATTTGATGGTTCCTCCTTGACATTGTTAATCATATCCATTGCAACCCTATGACATTGTTTATACCATGCTTATGCTTATATGGTATCCGTTGCCACGTAGTACGGTAGAATTGCTTAGGGCTTGTTTCAATGAAAACAACCCATGGGTGGGATTATTCAAAAAGAATGATATCAAATGTGATTTGAAAGTTATTATTATGGTTTTGGTCCTGTTTTCTAAAATAAAAAGAAAAGGGAAAGAATTTCGACCTAGGCGGCATGGAAAGTCGGGTGGCAGCGGATCAAGCCTTGATCCTTTTGTGCAAGTACCGCCCCAAGTCAATTAAGGACCGACGCTTATGACTGTCTCCATTCTAAGCATAACCGTACAACCACATGTCAAAGTGGGCACGACCTGGCTAACTAATTTGTAGAAACCTGACTTAGACTCACCATTCGGTTGTTGTGTGAGAGCCGGAAAGAGGCATTATTGTTGTTGTTGTTGTTTTTCTCACACGCAGCGCAAGAGGGGCTTCAGATCTTTGGGTGGACATAACCCTAACAATGTGAAACCTCGGCAATTGGGTCAGGTTAGGCGTATACATTGTAAAGGCCTTGTCATGATATCCCTGCCGGCACACCTAAGGAAGTGTGTTAATCGCGTGGCATCAAGGGAATATCATGTCTTGTGGGTAAAGTTGTACACCTCTGCAGAGTAAAACTATTCGAATAGCCGTGCCTACGGTCAAAGGCAAAGCGAAGAATGCTTTCATACTGGTAGAATTTGGGTTTTGATTTCAAACTAATCAATGGTTTGTTTTGGGATCCGGGAGCGGTTAGAACTCTCGGGTGTGCTTCTGGCGGCCAAAGCCAGGTAGGTGGAAGGAACCTGATTTTGTGAACCATGGCGGACAGAGCCATGTGATTGGATTGAACCCTGATTTTGTTGAGCTGTGGCGGATAGAGCCTGTATATTAGTGAGTGGTGGTTAGAACCTTCACTACAATATTACATAATTCAATTATTAAAAAGAATTGCTCAAATATGCTTTGTGAAAATGATTAACAAGTATGATTTGATGAAACTTGGCTTTATGCAAAATAACCATATTAAGCCATCCTTGGATAGCCTACATTATGCATAATTTTCCAGACTTGCTGAGTACTTTATGTACTCACGTGCTACATTCTAATCCTCTCTCAGAAGTGAAAGAAGCTGTTCAAGATTTCCATCGACTAGGGTGCGTTCTCCACTCGATTGCCTGTGGGCATTTGGATGGGTCGCTTTGGCGTTTTCGTCTTCCGCTGCAGTGTTCAAGTCGTTCAGCCTGTTCAGGCCGTAATGGTAAACCTTGACCATAAGGTCTTTGCTTTTATTTGGTATTATTCTTATTTAGTTATATGTATTCGTGATATGGTTGTTGATTTATCACTTTTGACTGTGTGTACTAGCTACTGATCTGGGACTAGTACAGAAATACACAGGAGATTCTGGATAGCTGATCCGGGGTCTCACAGGAACCATCGGTTTGACGCCTCACAGGTCTGGGTGAATGCCTGGCAGATTTCTTCTTCCTCTCTGCGATGAATTCGGATTAGTACAGACGAAAACGAGGAGAATGAAAGCCAATGTAAAGAAAACAACTTACTCTGAGGACGTTGACGGGCCAAGTCCGATAGAGACGGACCCTGGATGCCCAAGTTGCCCGAAGTATACCCCGTGGTGCCGACCGATTGACCTGGTCGTCTTTGTCGGCCACTACCGGTGGAAGCATGAGGACCAGCCGTTTGATCACCAGTAGCTGTAGTGCCACCCTGGGAAGATTGGAAATAAGGCATTTGTAAGTAAAAGCCGATTGTCAGTATAAACTTAAGGAAAATTTAGACACCGGTACCTCTACAGCTACTGAGGAGTCAGTATAACCGGAACTCTCGCTGGGGCCAGAAGCCACCGTCGGCTCACGGAAGTCAGGCAAAAAGGTAAGAATTATAGCCGACGGAGTTCTGTCCATCAATAAGGCCTCCGATATCCTAGACCACCATTGCGAGAATACGGCCGACCGACGGGAATTAAGATTAAAATGTGGCATTGAAAGGAGTTGTAATCCGTCAGCTATTTCAGGTACAATCTCCGCAGCGACACTGTTGGTCACTCGAGATCGGGGTTCGATATAGGACAACAAGGGAAAAGAAGGGATGGTTTGCCCAAAACCCAATTGGCGGGCATAAACCGATGGGTGATAAAATTCGTAAGAAGGCTGAAATGTCCTGTTGCGTGTATTCAAGCCGACGTGAATAATGCAGGGGGAAAGGATGATTTTATACAAGTCTAAAGTGGACTGGGGCATCAAGGAGCTATCGACATCTAAGTGAAGGAACGATGGACATGGATAATCAGAGGACATGATAAATCTCTCCCCATAAGATCGGCTAGCTCTATACTGGGGGACTACATGTTCTAAGTAATCTTCTCTAGGGAAGGTTGAACTCGCTGAAGGTTCAGATAGAATGGATCGGCTGAACATACAATGAAGCCATGTCTGGATAAACCACAAGGGCCCCCTATGTTACCGACAACATGTTTGGCAAAACCAGAAAAGAGTCGGTTGCGGATTACGTACATCATTTGATATACCGCCCCCAAAAACATCTTACCAAGAGCAAGCCGATGCCCCTCTACCAAGCGTTCCGCTATTAACTGAAAGGATTGGGTAGGGCCAAGGGAAGCACCGCAGAATAGGTATCGGTCTAGCCAAAGGTTGAGAAAAGTAGCATGCTCCTCAGCCGATACCGGACCATTGACTCTATTGTTATCCTGAATATATTTGTGCCAACCCTCACCTTTCTTTCGGATTAACTTAAATATAGGTTTTCCGCTAAAACCGATAATTGATCTCCATCTGGCCAAAGGCAACACAATTGGGCCACATCAAGCAAAGTAGGGCCGATTGGGCCAGATGGGAATAAAAAAGCGTTGAAAGAATCCGACCAAAAATAACAGGCCGCAGCTACTAAAGGTTCATTGGCTTCAGGGTCGGCTAAACTCAAAGGAAGGGATTCGGCTATACCCATTCTTTCCCATTCTATCCTCTTTTGAGCCGACACCCTAATAAACCAAGACCTCCACCCCCTCAGGCTCGTGGGCCAAGCCCTAAAACTTTTTCCCCACTCAGAAATATTATACTCAGCTGCCGACAGCGGAAGCCTAGGGATCTCGTCATTAATAACTGTATCGGCTTGCATGGTACCTAATGGACCTAGGTAGAATTGATCTGAGCTTTGAGGAATCGGGATGAATACCTGCGAAGGGTCCATTTCAGCCGATTTCAAGAAGGGCAAAAGAGAGGCGAAGAAAGCCGATGATTCATGATTCGAGAGCGTGAAAGTGTGCGAATGACCGTGGGGGGACCCTCATATTTATACTGCGGTGAAAAGAGAGGCGAAAGGACGGGAGCATTTATGCATTTAAAACGCACTGAGATTATTACGGCGCAGTTAATGGAGTAGTTCCCAAGAAATATACCCCTGTAAGTCGATATGGGTGGAAAGCCGATAAATTTTTTAAAAAATAACGGGTATATTTTCCAAAAAACGGGGGGCATATGTTTGCACCAAAATTCGGTATATAGTAAAATCATTTTGAATCGGATAGAAGCGTTTTGTATGAGAAGAGATCGGTGAACGAATCGGAAGAAGAATCCGTTTCTAGCAAAGAAAGGAGATCAGATCGGAGGCCGATACGGGTAAACATACCGTGTCCATATACAACTCGGATCGGCCGGATGTATTATAAAAGGTGGTAGGCATCAAGCGGTGAATCAATCAATCAATCCAACAATACATCTACTTTTTACAGTTCCTTTTTACATCGTTTTAGATCTACAAACTCTCTTGTAAGTCGACGAAATCAACATAGCTGCGCATCGCCGATTGTTGGTTTTGGTTGGCTTCTCCCAGGTTCGATCTGCTTTGTTTTGCTGCGCATCGCCTTCTCAAAGCCGATTTCACCTTGTATCCAGATTAACCGTAACTGGTTGATCTAGTTATCCCCTAATCGGTTTTCAGCCGACTAGCGAGAAGCCGATAAACCTTGCTCTATCGGCTTTGATCAAATTACAAAATCCTACCTTGTCAATTTCAGGTCAAATTGACTGGCACGCTCTGCAAACCCGGTGTTTGTCTTGTGTTCGAGGCTAAAAATCCTACTTCACGTTTTTAGCGCGAACAAGGCTGTAATGGTAAACCTTGACCATAAGGTCTTTGCTTTCAGTTGGTGTTATTCTTATTTAGTTATATGTATTCGTGATATGGTTGTTGATTCATCACTATTTGATTGTGTGTACTAGCTACTGATCTGGGACTAGTACAGAAATACACAGGGGATTCCGGATAGCCGATCCGGGGGCCCTACAAAGGTGGTATCAGAGCCAGGTTCGACTGTAGGACGTGCCCTTAGTTAGAATGGTCATTTTTAGGAAGCTTCAAAACTTATGTTCTAAACAGAAAACTCAAATAATGTGCTATTCTCATCTTTTCTCTCTCTTTCTTTTCTTATCTTCCCCGTTGGTTGCTTCTTCACCGTTTTGGAATGTAAATTGGACTAGACCCCCCCTTTAAAACTTCTATCTTAGGGTAACCGAGTTCTTGCTTCCGACTCCAGGGCGTGATGACTCAAGAGGAGCAATTCTGAAAGAGTGCTACGGAAGTTGGGCGTCTTCATGGTGAGGATCCAACCTTTGATCGGTGAAGACCAAAGAAGCCAGTTTGATCTTAGATTAACCCTATAGGTTAAGTTGGTCCCGGTTCAGTCCGTGTTTGAGCCGCCTTGTTCTGGTAGAGTGAGTAGTTTGATCGAGTAGACGAGTTACATTGCTTGGTGTTAAAAATGTTTTGATTTTCGTTTGTGGTGTTGTTCTTTGCCGGGGTAGTTTGTTTCTGGTGTGGTTAGAACCTCCCCTGTCTCTATCGTCCATGCTTTCCCCTCTCATCTTAAAGTCTTGTTCTGCCATCAGATGGAGAAGAATTGCATTGCTAACCTCAACCCAGAAGCTAAGGCATCTAATCCCAATGAGATGGAAAACATCAATGGTAACACCAGTAAAGTTCCAAGCGTCAATGACAGTGCTACTGCCGAGTTCAACTCGCAACCTTCCGAGGTGATAGCAGCATTTCTTCAGAATATGAATCAGTTCATGGTGACTCAGACGCAGCTCATGCAATTGATGATACAACAACTGAACAACCAAGCCTCCTTAGTCACTACACCTACAACTCCTCAGCAGTATCCTTCTGATGAGCTACTAAAGACCAAGACTCCTGAAGTACTAGGTGATGGTGGCGCTAGCAATACCCCTCCTGTAAACCTTCACCCGTGGAGATATGTCAGCTGCTATCGATGTGGTGAAAAAGGACATGTTGCTTACGAATGTCCCCAAAAGGGTAAGGCAAAAGAGGATAACCATTGTAGTCACTGTGGTAGAATTGGACACCAATTCCGCAAGTGCCCTCGAAGGAAGGAGATTCAGTACAAGGTGTGCAACCTTTGTGGCAAGGAAGGGCATTATGTGAAACAATGTCCCTTGGGAAAACCAAAATTCTTATCACCACAAGCAGTTCCAGCGTCAGAAGTCAAGATGGAAGTACCTCCTAAGCTGCACCAAGTAGCAATGGTTACTCAAGCTAGCAAAGGCAAAGCACTTTCCCTGGAAGACAATTGTCATCAACAGGATTCCCGCAAAAGGAAGGTAGTAAGTCAAGAGCAATATGTTGCTAGTAATTCCCGTCTTCGTGTGGACCAATTTCAACACAACCAAGCACCAGAAGTGACCTTAATCAAGACCTCAGGATCAGAAGTACAACCAGTGAGGTAAGGATGTCATAACCAGACTGGTCAACTTCAACGGAACGTGTTTTCAGAGATAGATCGTCGGTGTTCCAATAGTCTTGCTATGGAGCATACTGCTGGTCGCTACCCGCAAGGACGTCAGGCGTCTACTTCAAACCCCAACATTCCAGATTCTGTTCTTCTTCAGACCATAACCCCAGCAGCAGGTGGTAGACGCAATCGGAAACTTCTATCATAGGTTCTGCGATATAGGACGTCAGGTCTACCTATGATCCAGGAAGTTGAAGAAGAGACACCTGGAACTTGATGTTATCAGTAAATGCTAGTGGGTGGTACATTCAGTAGCACCATACCCCTTCTCAGGAATAAAATAAAAGAGTTTGTGTAATGATCAGTCTGTAAGATTTAATCATCAGTATTGTTATCAATAAAAGTTTGGAAGGATTATAATTGTGGAAGTGGACTTCTGTTGATAGTTCTTGAAATATATTTGTATTTGGGCACCAGTCATGGGATAATTAAAGGATGGCCGTAGAGCCATAGTTCTTATCTAAACCCTAGAAAGATTTGTTGAATTCAATGTTACCCGGATTGAAAGGAATCAGTTAATACAGTTAAGAAACAACAACCTCCAGATGAGTGTGGTAGGCTTGCCACGAGAATTAAAGTCTCAAGGTACTAGAAGCCCCAAACGTAAATAAGGTAAGTTGAACCTCAGGCAAATACTGAGTACCAGTCCATTCAAGCTAAACGTGCAAGACGTGGTCAGTGTCTCCTTCCAAAAAAAAAGTATCATACAACTCTCAGTATCTCACTATATAGAACAATATTTATTAGCATACAACTCTCAGTATACAAAACTATACAGACCATGGAGGCATAAGAGCAAATATAACATTGCTTATTGATCAAAACTTTCCATGGCAGAAGAGCAAATACATTCAGTTTTTACCGAGATTTCGCTTTTAATCCCCGAGTTCTCACTGTTGACGGCCGAGATCTCGCCGCCAGCGGCCGAGATGCGCCTTGCACTTCACCTCCGGTGACCGGACATGGCCAAATCTGTGGACTGCGAGCTGGATATACTATGGACTACGAGCTGGTAAAGTGAAAGTGTGGAGTTCTGTCGAGTGAAGCAAAAGGGGAAAGTGTTTTTCTATATGGTTACAAAATGAGGCCATATAAAGCAATGCAAGCATTCCTAATCAAGCAACACAACTGAGCGTAGCTGGTTACGGGCACTGCGTTAGAGTTTGGCGAGTCCAGAGGGCCAGGGTTCGAATCCCATGGTCCACCAATTTTTTCCCCATTTTTTCCCACTTTTTCATACATCTGTTGTTCATACAGGTCATGTTAATGCTTCAAAAAAAATTTGGTATGAAATCTGGCCAAAATGCTACCTAATCCGGTAAAAAAAACTTCAAATTTTGTCGTTTTTTCTGAGATTTCATCCATTTATTCCGAGATCTTGCCCGAAATACAAAAGGTACTGTACAAATTTGATTTTTTTTTAATTTGCTCATTCGACCTGGATTTGTAATTTCACCATGGGCCGAAAACTGAAATCTCGTCAAAAAAAAAAATGAAATTTCGCCAGGATTTGTAACTTTGCTCCTGCCTACTCCGCCGTGTTTGACTCTTGTAGATGACGTACTGGATCGGTTGTTATGGGTTCATGTTCTTGTGATCATGTCTAAACTGAACTGTATCGAACCGCGGCGGCTCAACATGCTGTCGTGCCGTGCTGGTCTAGCTCTAATTCATTTATACTATTACGATAAGAGGATAGAAGCAAGAGACATATGGGGCTAAGGCAATAAACACAGATATTAAGAGAAAAAAAAACTAAATTTTATTTACTATCGAATCTCTCCTGCTCGTTTCTCTAAATCCCTTGTGGGAGTTTCTTCCTCGTACACGATAATGGATATATTGAATAATAAATTGATCGTTCTAGAATAATCCTAATACCAGTTAAGAATACCCGAAGAATAAACACAGAATAGATGAATACCAAATATAGAGAGTTTAACCTCTGTTCTTTTTTATTGATTGGTCATTTTTTTCTCCTATGTTACATTCATATTAAAACTCCTCAAGACAGAAAAAAACATGTGAGACCTCGGATCGACTATCTGAAATCTCCTGTGTATTTCCGTACTAGTCCCAGATCAGTAACTAGTACACACAGTCACAGTGATACTTCATTGCCGAACATAACGAAAATTTGCAATATAAATATTCAAGTACGGGCCACAAGGCCACTTATTACAATACTCGGTCCAAATACCGGAGACAAAGCAGCGGAAAAAAAAGCAAAACAAGCGAACGCCACAACGCCACAGGCGACGACTAGCGATGCAACTAGTTCTCCTGGCAATCCTCCTCGTACTCCTCCTAGAAGAACTCGCCCTCCTCGGCGGCGTCTTGGAAATTCTCTGATGATGACAATGTTGAGGTAGCACGTGAGTACTAAGGTACTCAGCAAGTCGGGGAAAGTATGATCATGTGGGGCTTTCCAAAGGAAGCTTAATAGGGTTTATTTGCATAAAGCCACATTTTATTAAACCATACTTAAGTAATAATATTTCACAAAGCATCTTTTTACAATTCTTTTTAACAATTGAAGTATATAATATTGTAGTGAGGTTCTATCCACCATCACTAGTATAAAGGCTCTATCCGCCAACTTTTAAAAGAACAAGGTTAATCATGTGACTCCATCCGTCAAGTATAAAGCAGGTTCCATCCACCTGGTTGGCTCTATCCGCCAAACAACATCCGAGAGTTCTAACCACTCCCGAATCCCAAAACAAAACACTTTTCAGTTTTTAAAATCAAAATCAAAGACTACCAATATGAAAGCATTCTTCGCTTTGCCCTTGACCATAGGCACGGCTATTCGAATAGTTTTAACTCTGCATAGGTGTACAACTTTACCCACAAGACAAGATATACCCTTGATGCCATGCAATTAACACACTTCCTTGGGTGTGCCGGCAGGGATATCTTGACAAGGCCGTTACAATGTATCTACCTAACTAGACCCACCCGCTGAGGTTTCACCGCTGTTAGGGTTCCATCCGCCCAGTACAGAAGCCCCCTCTTGCGTCGTGTGAGAAAAACAACATTGCCTCCATCCGGCATTCACATTCAACCGAGTGGTGAGTCTAAATTAGGTTTCTACAAATTAGTTGGCCAGGTCGTACCATTATAGACATGTGGTAGTACGGTTATGTTTAGAATGGACAGTCACAAGCGTCGGTCCTTATATGACTTGGGGCGGTACTTGCACAAGACAGCTAGTGCTCCATCCGCACCCACCCGACAATCCAATCCGCCCAAGTCCAAATCATTTTCCTTTTCTTTTTATTTTAGAAAAACAGTACCATAATCATAATAATAACTTCCAAATCACATTTGAAATCATTCTTTTTGAATAATCCCACCCATGGGTTGTTTTCATCGAGAAAGGTCCTAAGCAATTCTACCGCACTACGTAGCAAAGGATACCATATAAGCATAAGCATGGTATAAACAATATCCTAGGGTTACAATGGATATGATTAACAATGCCAAGGAGGAATCAACAATTTCGGAATAACTAGCACTTATATTTGACATATTTCAGTAAACATAGCCATGCAACTTTGTAAACAATTTAAATCATTTCACAATCATAGGATCAAAATGCGTCAAGGGGACTTGCCTTCGGTCGCGGCGGAGGTGTCGAACTTGGAAAGCTCGGCGGCGGAATCGGCGGTCGCGGCGGGATCGTCGGCTACACGCAAATCGAGGCAATAAATAAATAAAATAAAAAAAAATAAAATCTAAAAATTACAAAAATAATACTGGCAGGTAGATCTTGATTTTAGATGAATTTAGAAATTTGAATGGGGTCAAACGGAGTTCGGACGGAGAAGTTATGAGCTTCCGAAGTTTGAAATTTGAAAAATTAGAAAATCGGGAATATTCCAGGAATATTCCCTTTGTTGACTGGGCTGAAATTGACTTTGACTTTGACTGGCCTTGTCTCTATGGCAAGGTGACCCCACATGTCATGGAGGGAAGTCTCATGTTCTTGCTTTGGGCTAAAGCCATGAGAGCCATGGCCATGAATGGGATGTGGAGCTTGGGAAGGAGGCGTGGGGCTCGCCGGGGCGGTCTGAGCGCACGAAGCGCCAAGACGGAGCGGCGGCGGCGGCGAGCCCAACCATGCCCAAAATAACAGAGACCAAAACCAAACTACAGAGAGCATTTTTTTCCAACAAAAATCGATTTTGGTCTCACTTTCGCATGGATTTGAGTCAAACAAAAGCCTAGAATCACTAGATTACATCCTTAGGGACCTAGAGGAGGAAGGAATTGAGTTAATTCTCATCGGAGACGATGAAATCGACGACGAACGGAGCTCCGGCCGAACCGAGAAAAACATGAAATTCGTCGCCAAATCTTGATGCAACCTAAAATTGATGGTTGGGTTAGACTCTAGACTCATCCACGGTCACAAGGAACCAAATGGCACGAAGAATGGCTCACCGGAGAAAGATCTACAAGCACGAACGCGAAGAACACCGAAAAAGTGCACCCGGCGTCGGTTTTCTTGATCTCACGGGCACAAGGGTGGAGTAGATGAAAGGGGGATCACACTCCCAGAACGGGGATTCTTATACGAAGAGAATGGAGGTGGTGGTGCGCCGTTTGGAGGAGAAACGGCCGAGTTAATGGCATTTGAGTGGATTTCGGTTTTTCATTAATGCGGCCATTTCCGGTGAGGTTAGTGGCTAATGAAGGTGAGGAATGGCAAGAGATCGTCGTTGCGGATCCGACGGAACCGACCGTTCGCATTTTGGAGTGGAAATGAAGGAGTTATGAGTGTTGGAAGGCAACCCTAGCCATTGGAGCACGTTGAAGCTTCTATGTCATTTGCCATGTCCAGAGGTGGAAGAAGGAGCACTATTCCCTTGCCACGTGGCACTCTCCCATTGGTCCTCCTTTACGTAAATGATTTTCCCTAAAGAAAAATAAGGAAAATGGTCTAAAAATTCCGGAAAAATTCCTAGAACCATTTTAGAATATTTGAGACCCAATAAAATTGGCTCCGCGGAATTTGGATGATTTTTGTGGAATTAAATATTCGGGCGCGGATCGCAGGCATTAAACAAAAGCCGCGCGAGATAAAATAGGAACGGAGGTCCAAAAATCCGGGGAATGATTCCTAAAATCATTTCGGAATATTTGGAACACAATTGAAGTGGTTTGGGGATTTTTGGAGCATTTTTGGACTCGGGTGAAATTTCGGGTACCGGCGTTAACCGGAAAATCGATTTTTCGACCGGAGGGGAATTAAATCCCGATTTTGGAGGGGAATGGATGCCAGGTTAATATAAACACCAAAGAAACTCCAAGTTTTGAATTTAATTTATTTAAATTAGGTTTTTCTCCAGAAGGCGAAAATGAGAATGTTACAAAACACCTATACAGCAAAGGAAAGCAGCACACGTGGAAGTCGGTGTAGCACAACTTACTCTGCTTTGTGTGTATACTATTAAGATACCCGTGCGTTGCAACGGAATTTCAAAAGAGAATAATACATAATTATAATACAGGATCCTAAAGCATACAATAAATCAATTTTCTGTAACACACATATCAAGCAAAACATATATCTTTGTAAGCTAGTAAATAAATCAAATCATCTCTATATTGAGTTGTCCTGCAGATTTACAACTATAGGTTAGCAAAGCAATAGTGACTCACTTACTGGGCCTTAGGCCCCTACTGTTCTAGCCCAAGAACGGTCTGGCAGACTCACCATCACCACCAACACATTCTTGTAATAGTTAAGATATGTCTCGGCCCTCGGGCAAGATATCTGCAAGCGCGCAATTTCGTGGGGAGAGAGATGAGGCGTTGCAGCACAGTCGGTGGCCATGGGCAGCTGGTGTGGCTGGTGCTTGCGTGCTCATTGTTTGCAGCTGCACCGGCTCAGCAAACGCCAATAACTGATCCAATATCGAAGGTACGCAACTACGTTCCTTCTTCATCTATGGTCACTGAGACTTTACCATCATTGGAGGCATCTCTTGGTTATTACTACTAAATAAAGTTTCGTGTGCTCGGTGCTGCCACATGTGGACTCGGTGGTGAATATGCAGGGTGACCCGGCTCCCGATCATGAGAGAGATGAGGTTCGCAACAATCAAATTACTAGAGTGAAAATACATTCTGCGGGGTTTATAGATTGATTGGTGCGTGTGCGAGAGATCGATCCCGCATTAGTTGATGTTTTTGTTTCTTCTTTGCGCATAGGAAGGAGAAGGCCACAATCCGTGTTCTTCAGATGGTCCTAATGAAGATGCCCGTGGCGACGTTGGCGATGCGGCAGGACCGCCATCGTCGGACAGGAAAGTGACGATCAAGATGGTACGACATGGCAAACGAATGATCTTTTTTTTTTATAAAAGAAATGCATGCGAAACTAATGGCGTTTTGCGTGACTGGTGCTGATTTCAGCCAGAGGAAGAGAACATAAATGGAAACGAAGCAGCAGACGCGCGTACCTCCGGCGCCGGCGATGAGAAGCTGCTGAAACAGATCCACGGGTACACGAAGAAGGCCATCCCACTGGAGTTCGTGGTGCTGATCACGACCTCAGCCCACATCGCTTCCTACGCCGGAAACACGCGCTTCGCGATGCCCATGGCCTCCTGCCTACTCGCCTTCTTCGTCGACGTCCTGTCCGCCGTGCAGCTCATCAACTCCATAATGGACCTCCCGCTCAGATGGCACTGCTTCGTGGCCTTCGTGTCGAGCGTCTCACTGATACTGACGCCGTACTTCCTCCTCGTCGCCTACGACAAGCTCAGCTCTTACGCCATCATCGCCGTCCTTCTCCCGGTCGCCGCCGCGCTGCTCCACCGGGCGTGCTCCCGCGGTCCTACAGCAGCAGCACCGGTTGACGCCTAAACACTCAACCACATCTTCGACCTCAGCTCTTCGGTGATCAACGTCGCCGCCGGTGGTGACCTCACCGGCACGATCTTCGGTCACACCATGAGCTCGAAGCAGCACGTACCTGCTAGCCCTCTCGGTTTCACGCTCTTCACCATTTTCCTTGGCATCTACCTTATGCTGATATCGACGGTGAGGCCGCCAGTGCTCACCTGCCATGCGGGGACTCTCACCTACATTCTCCTCCTCTCGCTCGCGGCGAGCGCGCTCGTGGCCGTCATCAAAATCCTCGGGTGGCTCGCCTGCTTTGCGTTGGTCATGGTCATGATCATCGATGTATCTCTGACAGCATTGTCTACACAACACGTTCACCGCGGCGCCGCAGCCGCCAAGGAAGTCGAAAAGAACCGGATGAAGGAGCAGCAGCTGCTGTCAGCAGTCGTTGCGGCCATCGTGTTCACGGTGCTGATGCAGCTCCACTCGCAGCATGTGGCCGTGTCGGTGAAGGACATCTTGCGGCTCACGGATTGTGAGACCCTCACTTTTATGCTACAGAGTAAACATAAAAGCAAGGTTCTAATGTGTATATTGTGCTAGTCCCATGATCAGTAGCTAGCACGCACAAACACAATTTGAAATCACAACAATGCAAAAGTTTCATATTTTATTACAGCGGAAGTAATAATACAATATGACCGAGAAGGTCAACTAAAATTTAACAAAAGAATCAGATGACTTGTAGTTTGCCACATAATCCACAGGCAACTGACAAGGTAAAGCCTTAGAAAGAACCGTCGTTAATAATCCCATTTTCCTGCATCAGAGTAATTGTCGATGTTCCTGTCTAAAAACAACAATAATAGCAAGGGTGAGTACATTGCGTACTCAGCAAGACTTGTAGTGTTTGCAAAACCTGAAATATATGCAGGCTGAATAGAAAGTGGGTTTCTACGGTTGTTTTGCATAAAGCGAAGATTTGAATTGTAAATACTGGATAGTAATGGAAAGCATAAACTGAATTTAAAACAGTTTGATAAGTAATCAAAATATCAAGTATTGACAGAAATAACAATAAGTTACTCACGACCCTTTTGTGAGTAAAGATAACGGAAAAGACCCTCCATGGTCTTATACGAGTAAATATACCAATAACTGACATTTAACAAATGTGAATCATTTTCTAAGTCATTTGATCAAAAGTTTTTAGAAAATAGAAAACACTAACTAGTGTCAGTTTGCCAAGTCGTCCATGACCGTGAACATGGCTATTCGAATAGTTTTAGACTCTGCAGAGTTGTACAGCTTTACCCACAAGATATGTTCTCCCTTTGTGGCAGATCATTAGCACACTTCCTTTCGTGTGCCGCCAGAGAGTTCATAACGAAACCGTTCGATTATTTGAACCTTAACTTTGCACTAGCCCAATGACGTTACTCCTGACTACGATGGAAGCCAAAAGTAAAGAAAAATATTCCGGAGTCAAAGACCCACCAGGAATAACAACAGCCCCAAATTCGTAGCCAGGCGTACATCGTTACAACGGCAGATGCCAACACCTTGGTGATGACACCTCCCTCGAGCAAACCTATATCCGGAATGCCCGTGCTACAACTGCCTACCAATGTGCAAAGCTAATTCCCAAATAATTTAATAAGTTAAGACTGTCCCAGTCCAGTACTTGTGGATGTACGGTTATACTTGGATCATGCAACACTACGTTCGGTCCTTAAAGTGACATGGGCGATAACTCCACCCTAGCTACGTACACGTTAAAACATGTACATCCGGCTATTGCCAATAATCACCCACGTCGAAATCAATAGTTTTATTTTCATTTTTATCAAACTACCAGTATCCTTTACTGTTCAAATAAACCATAAAAGATTTCATAAAGAAAAGTGTGGGTGTAAATGTCGCCGACATTAATCTAAGGCAGAGCTAAGCATATGCAAATTAATAAACGTTATTCCCATTTGACATATGAATCTACCCATTCCTAGTGTTATGATGGAGCGTATGTCAACAATATTTAGGAAATCTTCCAATATGGGTTGTAGCTACCAGATAACACAAAATAGAGATTTACCAAAATATGAGCATGCAGGAAGATTCTTAATCACATTTTAGTTGTGTAACATCCCAACATTTTCAAAAATTAGAAAATGAAAATCTAAGATTTAAAAATAAAATTAAATAGAAATTTTAGATTGGAATCAAGAACTTAATTTGAAATTTGATATCCTCATATCTTTTTCCTAAAACTGGATAAAAAGTAAATTCGATTTGGAAAATTCTTTTCCAAAAGAACAAATAATTAAAATGAAATTCAAAGATGATCTTAATTTTTGAATAAACATCTTTTCTAAATTTCTAAAATCATTTATTGATTTTCTTTCTTTGAAAAGGGAATTGATGAAAAGATAAGAAGTAAAAGATAAAGAGGTAAAAGATAAAATGGTAAAAAGAGAACTACTCCAAAATGCTAGAAGTAACCTTGGATAACTCTTGATCACGTTTTGAGTCAGCCAAATAAATGTGAACACATTTAGATAAAGAAAAGATAGATTTTATTAATTATGTTGACTAGAAACAGTGAAAGAAGTAATTTTGTAAATTTCTATATAGCTTTACTGTACTTCAACTTTCTACCCTAAGATATTTTGACCTTTATCTATCTCTGGAAAAATCTGTGAAAATTAATAATCAAGTTTAGCAATTATTCCAAATTAATTATCCCAATTCTGAAAATCAGCAAATATGAGTAAAAGATTTATTAAGAAATAAATAATGATAATTTGATTCTTAAAATTTTATGATAGATTACTGTACTAAATACCAACATACTGTAAAAGTTTCAAAAATTAATATACCAATTTAGATCTTAAAATAAATAAAAAAACTGAAATTAGATTTCTGTGCAGACCGTGTTGTCAGAATTTGAATAAAATATTGGTAGCGAATTTGTGTCCTGAAATTTAGCTACGTGTAGATAACCCATCCAGGATCTCTAGATAAAAATATAGAAAAATTATGAAGTGTGTAGATCCTTCGTTTAATTGCCCTAAGCCGGCTGTCAGGAGGGAAACGAAGCTTGTAGAATTCTTTTGTCACTCTCCTCTCACCTACACGTGGGCCCATGCCTTCAATACGACAACAACCAGTTCTTTAGCCCTTCGTCACTGTCAGGTGGACCCATTTACTTGCTTGGCCCCACTTGTCTATTCCTTTCTCGTTTCTTCTCTCGATAGAGCACTGAACCGAGTCAATTGAAGGCTCAAGAACATGCTGCAACTTTGCTGAGCCAGCACCTTCCAGCGCCTGCTTCTTCAGTCAAGCCGCAAAGACCAGCTGCCATTTTCCTCCCCGTTTCATACCCTGTAACAACCGCCTCAGAGCTCTATAAAAGCTCTATGCCATCTCTGGATTCAAGTCCCACTTTTACCTCTCCATACCGAGCTCCAATTCCTTCTTTCTTCCTTCGTGTCCGGCGCAAAACCGAAAAAGGGGAAAACTCCCAATTGCTCAGTGTAGATCCATTCCACCCGAGGAGCCCTTCCGGCGGAGAGCTGTCGTCTCCAACTTCGGTGAAGGCCGCAAGCACTCTCTGGAGCATTTCCTGCACGGTAAAGACTACCGTTCCACTCCATGCAGCCTGCTATAGCTAGTACGCATGTCACTTAGGCCTTAACTTAAGCGGAACATCACTTTAGTTGCACACCCGTGTAAGCCACCGCCGGCCACCGTGAAACCCATGCTCCGACCAAGCTTAAACTCTCTGTACACTTAGAATAGTATAAGCTAAACGGTTCTAATGAGAAGAAATAAACAGGAGAAGGTGAGCTTAAATAGCGGGACATGCATCCTTGTCCAAAGTAACACCCTAGCTTAGTGGTGGGAGCAATTGTGCCAAGTGCAGCAAACCCGGGTTCGAACCCCACCAAGCCCGAACTGTTTGCAATTTTGCTTCTTTTCCTTATAACCTTTGCGTGTTACCTCAAGTAGATTAGCTAACCATGTAGTCACAAGAAGCAACGCAGTCTGGTGGCAAGTGCGCTACGACTGGTTCAGTAGGCCCCCAGTTCAAATCTTGATCAAGCCGATTTCTTCCTTCTTTTTGCCCTATTTAATTCAATCCTCCATATCTTTTGCTAGGAATGTCCAAATAAAATAAAATAAATTTATAAATTCATGTTAAATCATCTAGTTTCATAATATGCAAACATACTTGAAATTTGTCTTGTAGTTTAAAATAGAATTTAAATTTAAAGAATAGGATTCAAATATGCCTTGTATAAATCTTGTGCAATTCAAGTCAAAATTTAAGGAAACAAATTTTATTAGAATCCTTACGTCATAAGCTACCTGAATATTCAATTGGATTTGAACTTGGAGTTAGTTTACATGAACTTCCTTTTTAGTTTGATTTCAATGTATAGAAATATTTAAAATACAATAACTTGCTCATTATACATCCAAATAATGTGAAACTTGTTTTGTTATGCTAGTTAGGTAGTATAGAACGTGATTTCACAATAATACTTAGGGTGTACCATGCGATATTGAAATCAATCATGTTGCTTTATGTCCGATTATAATTATACACCATAGCTCTTGGAGTCGTAAAAATGAATCCTAAAATGTTCCTAGGGTCATATAAATATTTTCAGGATATAAAAATGTATTATGATTAGTTAAGATTGAACTAAATTAATAAATAACCATACTTGTATGACATATGCTTAGAATATGATGCATAAATAAAGATAGTAATGCATATAAAATTTGTTTAGTGTACGGGACCATTTAATCTTACAAGAATGAATATACTTAACCCTAGCCATGTCGGATCTCATGTATAAATTAAACCTAACGTACTTTTGGCCGTTAGTTAACATATGTTTTCATATAATAGACATTTTGTATAAAGCCGTAATGCTCTTTTAATTGAAAAACATCGCGGACAAAAGTGAAATGTTGCGAAAATAACTTTAAAACACACTTAGTGATACCCCCAGCTAGTTCCTGAAAAATGGTTAAATAATTCATTAAGTTGCAGCCGCAAACATAAAACGAAAACTGAATTGTTATCGCGTAAACTTTAATCACACTTAAGCCTTTTCGGTAGCCCATAGAATAACTCGTTTAAATGCAAATTTTAGAAGGAATGACTCAGAACCACTCTTTGGTATATGGACTACCACATTACAGAAAAATATTTAAGTTTAATCTTGCTTTGCATCTGATTCCCGTTAGTGTAATAACCTTAAGTGTTATGGTTAAACAGCACATTTATTGAATAGTTTCGCACAAGGGAACTTTAGTTAAAATACTTGCACCATAAGAATGATGGTGTAACCATGCAAATACAACCAATAGTCTCATTCGGTAAACCCGACTTGTATAAATCATTTATCTGTATAAAACATACTTAAGACTAAGTACTACTCATATAAACACCTCTCTAAGATCATAAATTTATAACTAATACCTTAAGCCTCACATACACTAGTGTTGGAGCATTAGTGTCTAGTATTCACTTAAATTTAACAATGCAATTTATACTTACAATCACCCCTGTTGTTTTATGTAATAAATTATATTAATATATACAATTTTAGCTTCTTGAGTTCGTAAAATAAAATAGAATGAATCATAAGGAATAAATGTTGCATGCGATGCGACCCTCAAACCATTAATCGGTAATAAGACTACAACGTAAAAGTAGTACGTTCGCTTACACGATCTTGAAACCCTAAACCACGACCCATGCCTGTTTTATGTAATGATTGCTTATTTGATTTTCCATCTGATTTCCTTTTGCCCCTATTGAAAGTGTTATTTGCTATTTGCTATTCTTTTTCGTTATGCGACGTGTAGAACCCGACGTCTCGAACTTCATCGTCGATGACTTCAAGATCATGTCTTCGACTTCGTCGCTAAAAGCAATGGATAGCAAGGCAAGCACTCATGTAGATCCCAATTTTCTTTAACAAGAAGAATCTAATTAAAACTTGCATGCATATGCTATATTTTGTATACCTTTGCTATATTATGGGAAGAATGGTAGATATAACCTTCATTGACGGCTTTCCTTAATCAGTAGTGATAGATGGAACCCTAGATTGTTAATGGACACACAAAATGGGTATATTCGATTATTACATGCATATGCTTAGCCCTGCTTTAGACTGGGAACACGAACGGATGGTTATACTGTTCGTGATGAACTAAAATTGTTGGACATGATGAACATTAATCTTGAACCTGTTGGAATAATGTGGTTATTGACACTTTCTTTTCTGGAAATAAAACTATGATTTCGGCGTGGGTGATTATTGGCAATAGCCGGTGTGCATGTTTTAACGTGTAATGCGTAGATAGGGTGGAGTTATCGCCCATGTCACTTTAAGGACCGAACGAAGTGTCCCGTGATCCAAGATTACCCGTACAACCACAATGCCGGTATGGTGACGGCTATAACCAATTAAGTTATTAAAACTGATCTTGCATTATGGAAGGTAGTAGTAGTACGGGCATTCCGAATATAGGTTTGCTCGAGGAGGTGCCATCACCGAGGTGTTGACACTTGCCGATGCAACAGATATCACGTCTTACTAATGGGGAGAAATGATCCGTATACCACGATGTGCTTCTACCGCCATTTTCCAATGGGGAGGAATGATCTGTGCATACGATGTTCTTCGGCCGCCATTAGTAAGAGTCTCATCTTGGATCGGTGCAATGTCAGGTTTTAGTAATGTAAAGGTTATATATGGTTTTTCCCTGGCGACACACCAAAGGAAGTGTGTAATTATCGATTGCAAAAAGGGAAGTCATTATTTGTGGGTAAAGCTGTACAACTCTGCAGAGATTAAACTAATTGATTAGCCGTATCCACGGTCATGGATGACTTGGTGAACCCACACTAAGTTAGCTGTTTTTATAAAATATTTTGGTGAGCTTACCCTTACAGATGATTCAATACTTGACATTACGTTGGCAAGGTTGAATTCAGCTGTTGTGCCCTGTGTGGACAAAACTTTAATCTTCATATAATATTTCATATGATGGGACTGGACGTTTATCATTCACAAAGGGACGTGAGACTTTTATCACCTTTATGGTATTCTTACATATTACTTTTGTATTTACATACTTGTTATTTCATTTCCTTTTCAAGTTTCGCTTTCACTCTACTATTCAGTATCTACATTTCAATTTGGCTCCAAGCGAAAGTTAACCGTAGAAGCTTTATGCTAGGATCAGCCTGCATTTCAAACACACAACTCAAGTCTTGCTGAGTACGAAATGTACTCACCCTTGCTATCATTATTGTTTTTAGGTGAAGATGCAGGTATGTCCGATGAACTTTACTTTGACGCAGGATTGCGGGATTATTAACGACAGTTCTTTCTAAGGCTTTACCTTGTCAGTTGCCTGTGGATTATGTGGCAAACTACAAGACATCTGATTCTTTTACTATGTTTAGTTGACCCTCTCGGTCATATTGTATCATTACTTCCGCTGTAATAAAATATGAAACTTTTGTATGGTTGTGATTCCAAATTGTGTTTTGTGCGTGCCAGCCACTGATCATGGGAATGGTACAGTATGCACATTAGAACCTTGCTTTTATGTTTGCCTTTGTAGCATAAAAGTGAGGGTCTTCTGATTTGGTATCAGAGCCTTGCTGACTGCAGGCAAACCTTAGATAGAATGGCCGTTAGACGAAACTTAAAATTTTAAAATAGACAATTCTATATTTAGGAATGAAAGTTTGCTATATCTATTATTAACCTTCTCTTATCTCATATTATATGTTATCAATTCTTTCCTCTCCAATTGGAATCTCTATATATTCTTTCCTTCCATAGGAAATTACTTTCCTATCTCTCTGCATGCTTTTCCCTTTCAATAGGATTTTATTTCCCTCACTTCTATATTCTTACCCTCCTATAAGGATTCTTCCTCTTATCTATGTTCATGTTAAATACTGCTAATGAATCCTTTTGAAAATGATTTAATGGTCTCTGTTGACTGCTAAAACACATAGGGCATCGCTGCCACCAGATTTAGGATGTTAGTAATATATCGCTATTCTCTTCTCTATGCAACCAAAGAAGACTACTTCATCCACGCCAACGACTTCAGGAAGACAAATGCGACACCCCGTCAACTTCTTCCATACCGTGAAAACTTCGGATTGTCGTCCCCGACAAGTGATGCAAGAGTTCGAAGAAACTCGACGCCAAGTAGTGTACCTTGAAAGATAATATCATCCAAGCTACAAGTAGCTTTGGTGACACATAAAACTTTCGCATAGGACTAAGTTACTATGGAGAACTTAGCACTTCCATGCATCACGATTTAAGTTCGCAATTTTTCTTGTTGAAGTTTCCTTGTTCACTTTTTGTATTGCTCCTCGGGATGCACTCGTGAATGTTTGGCATAAAGTTGAAAACTTCACGATGTCGCAACCTTTAAATCAATAAGAAGTTGTGATTAATAAATTTTGAATAGAACGTTATCTTCTACTTAATAAAATATAATCCCAGAATTAAATTATTCTTTATAGCTATCTTTTTCTTCTAATATGCAAGAATCATAGCCAAATAAACTATTGTCGAAAATTAATATGACACATTTAAGCAAAAGGTAGATTTGTAATTTAAAACATTCCCATATAACTTACCTCTTCTTTTTGCAAGACTTCCCACCTCTATATTGTTCTATTTACTAATTTCCTCGATTCATGTAAACAAAGCCAATATTTAGCAAGAAACATGGTAACCTCTATGATCATACCATAGCCCATGAAGTGTCTTTGAAAACTATCTTCCGCATATGCAAACTCCACCGCATATATAATAACGCCCTTCTTTATTTCCATGCTACTCACGCTAGATAGCAAGAACCTTCTTAGAATCTAGCCGTAGAAAAACTGATACCACGGTCTTCGTCATCATCCCAATGATGCTTGAGCCTATGCTACCTATAGAAGAATCAAAATTGAGACATCGCTATCTTGGCAATCGAAAATACCTAAGCTAAAATAAGCTAGTTGCTATCCAACTTCCCCTGCTAGTAACTATTGAACATGCCACTAAACCTAAAGAATCTCCACCTTGCCACCTTACTTTGGAAAGAAATCACAATGTTAAGTCACATCATATAGAACTAAATATTGTTTGGTTAAATAAAAGAGTTTAAGAATAGAATAATGATTGAAAGCTTAAATATTTCTTTGTGTGTTAGTTTTGAGTGCAAACTTTTGTGTTGTTATTCATTGTGATGAAATTCTGTGTAAGGATTGCTCTCGCGAATGCTAAACCTTCGGGTCGAAAATTCACGACGAGATGATCTCGATCAATAATAACAATGTCAAACTGTATCGAATGGAAAGTAGGCCCAAATTAAACCATTTCTTATGACTACCTCATCCCTTTTAAATTGTAGAAATTTTATTTAATAAAATTTTTAGGGAACGAAATGTTGCCTTATAACTAAACCAAATCTTGTCTTATCCTTTCCATCTTATCTATCCACCCATTCCTTAAAACAAGCTTCCCAACCTTAATTATTCTCTGTTTACTAGACTAATAAGCATGGCAAGTAATTTCTTGCTATTCCAATCTTTTGACCAATTTTATCTCCATCAAGTGTATATATATATCATCACGTATCCCAAACAGACTTATGATCAGTGTCATTTCTAATTTCAAAAGACTTTATCGCAATCCCAAGTCATTTCTAAGAATTTAAGAATATCAAGTTCCTAAATTAATCTTGTCCAAAGTTTGGTGAGCCCAAGCTAGAAATTCTAACGCAAACATCTTCTCCCACGTGGCCACTGAGGTACACATCACACTTTGTGCATTTCTTTGTGCACTCGATATTCACGTAAGATCATAACGCTTCTTATTCAATCTTACGTAAAACTTGCCTGAATAAAAATAGGAATCGAGTTTACCATTGTTAAATTGATCATTGTCTCTTTCCGAGAAAGTAGGCAAATCACTTTAGAACCCAACTCCCACTCACCCTTTTAACCCTGCGAATCTCGGGGACGAGATTCCTGTTAAGGGGGGTAGTCTGTAACATCCCAACATTTTCAAAAATTAGAAAATGAAAATCTAAGATTTAAAAATAAAATTAAATAGAAATTTTAGATTGGAATCAAGAACTTAATTTGAAATTTGATATCCTCATATCTTTTTCCTAAAACTGGATAAAAAGTAAATTCGATTTGGAAAATTCTTTTCCAAAAGAACAAATAATTAAAATGAAATTCAAAGATGATCTTAATTTTTGAATAAACATCTTTTCTAAATTTCTAAAATCATTTATTGATTTTCTTTCTTTGAAAAGGAATTGATGAAAAGATAAGAAGTAAAAGATAAAGAGGTAAAAGATAAAATGGTAAAAGAGAACTACTCCAAAATGCTAGAAGTAACCTTGGATAACTCTTGATCACGTTTTGAGTCAGCCAAATAAATGTGAACACATTTAGATAAAGAAAAGATAGATTTTATTAATTATGTTGACTAGAAACAGTGAAAGAAGTAATTTTGTAAATTTCTATATAGCTTTACTGTACTTCAACTTTCTACCCTAAGATATTTTGACCTTTATCTATCTCTGGAAAAATCTGTGAAAATTAATAATCAAGTTTAGCAATTATTCCAAATTAATTATCCCAATTCTGAAAATCAGCAAATATGAGTAAAAGATTTATTAAGAAATAAATAATGATAATTTGATTCTTAAAATTTTATGATAGATTACTGTACTAAATACCAACATACTGTAAAAGTTTCAAAAATTAATATACCAATTTAGATCTTAAAATAAATAAAAACTGAAATTAGATTTCTGTGCAGACCGTGTTGTCAGAATTTGAATAAAATATTGGTAGCGAATTTGTGTCCTGAAATTTAGCTACGTGTAGATAACCCATCCAGGATCTCTAGATAAAAATATAGAAAAATTATGAAGTGTGTAGATCCTTCGTTTAATTGCCCTAAGCCGGCTGTCAGGAGGGAAACAGAAGCTTGTAGAATTCTTTTGTCACTCTCCTCTCACCTACACGTGGGCCCATGCCTTCAATACGACAACAACCAGTTCTTTAGCCCTTCGTCACTGTCAGGTGGACCCATTTACTTGCTTGGCCCCACTTGTCTATTCCTTTCTCGTTTCTTCTCTCGATAGAGCACTGAACCGAGTCAATTGAAGGCTCAAGAACATGCTGCAACTTTGCTGAGCCAGCACCTTCCAGCGCCTGCTTCTTCAGTCAAGCCGCAAAGACCAGCTGCCATTTTCCTCCCCGTTTCATACCCTGTAACAACCGCCTCAGAGCTCTATAAAAGCTCTATGCCATCTCTGGATTCAAGTCCCACTTTTACCTCTCCATACCGAGCTCCAATTCCTTCTTTCTTCCTTCGTGTCCGGCGCAAAACCGAAAAAGGGGAAAACTCCCAATTGCTCAGTGTAGATCCATTCCACCCGAGGAGCCCTTCCGGCGGAGAGCTGTCGTCTCCAACTTCGGTGAAGGCCGCAAGCACTCTCTGGAGCATTTCCTGCACGGTAAAGACTACCGTTCCACTCCATGCAGCCTGCTATAGCTAGTACGCATGTCACTTAGGCCTTAACTTAAGCGGAACATCACTTTAGTTGCACACCCGTGTAAGCCACCGCCGGCCACCGTGAAACCCATGCTCCGACCAAGCTTAAACTCTCTGTACACTTAGAATAGTATAAGCTAAACGGTTCTAATGAGAAGAAATAAACAGGAGAAGGTGAGCTTAAATAGCGGGACATGCATCCTTGTCCAAAGTAACACCCTAGCTTAGTGGTGGGAGCAATTGTGCCAAGTGCAGCAAACCCGGGTTCGAACCCCACCAAGCCCGAACTGTTTGCAATTTTGCTTCTTTTCCTTATAACCTTTGCGTGTTACCTCAAGTAGATTAGCTAACCATGTAGTCACAAGAAGCAACGCAGTCTGGTGGCAAGTGCGCTACGACTGGTTCAGTAGGCCCCAGTTCAAATCTTGATCAAGCCGATTTCTTCCTTCTTTTTGCCCTATTTAATTCAATCCTCCATATCTTTTGCTAGGAATGTCCAAATAAAATAAAATAAATTTATAAATTCATGTTAAATCATCTAGTTTCATAATATGCAAACATACTTGAAATTTGTCTTGTAGTTTAAAATAGAATTTAAATTTAAAGAATAGGATTCAAATATGCCTTGTATAAATCTTGTGCAATTCAAGTCAAAATTTAAGGAAACAAATTTTATTAGAATCCTTACGTCATAAGCTACCTGAATATTCAATTGGATTTGAACTTGGAGTTAGTTTACATGAACTTCCTTTTTAGTTTGATTTCAATGTATAGAAATATTTAAAATACAATAACTTGCTCATTATACATCCAAATAATGTGAAACTTGTTTTGTTATGCTAGTTAGGTAGTATAGAACGTGATTTCACAATAATACTTAGGGTGTACCATGCGATATTGAAATCAATCATGTTGCTTTATGTCCGATTATAATTATACACCATAGCTCTTGGAGTCGTAAAAATGAATCCTAAAATGTTCCTAGGGTCATATAAATATTTTCAGGATATAAAAATGTATTATGATTAGTTAAGATTGAACTAAATTAATAAATAACCATACTTGTATGACATATGCTTAGAATATGATGCATAAATAAAGATAGTAATGCATATAAAATTTGTTTAGTGTACGGGACCATTTAATCTTACAAGAATGAATATACTTAACCCTAGCCATGTCGGATCTCATGTATAAATTAAACCTAACGTACTTTTGGCCGTTAGTTAACATATGTTTTCATATAATAGACATTTTGTATAAAGCCGTAATGCTCTTTTAATTGAAAAACATCGCGGACAAAAGTGAAATGTTGCGAAAATAACTTTAAAACACACTTAGTGATACCCCCAGCTAGTTCCTGAAAAATGGTTAAATAATTCATTAAGTTGCAGCCGCAAACATAAAACGAAAACTGAATTGTTATCGCGTAAACTTTAATCACACTTAAGCCTTTTCGGTAGCCCATAGAATAACTCGTTTAAATGCAAATTTTAGAAGGAATGACTCAGAACCACTCTTTGGTATATGGACTACCACATTACAGAAAAATATTTAAGTTTAATCTTGCTTTGCATCTGATTCCCGTTAGTGTAATAACCTTAAGTGTTATGGTTAAACAGCACATTTATTGAATAGTTTCGCACAAGGGAACTTTAGTTAAAATACTTGCACCATAAGAATGATGGTGTAACCATGCAAATACAACCAATAGTCTCATTCGGTAAACCCGACTTGTATAAATCATTTATCTGTATAAAACATACTTAAGACTAAGTACTACTCATATAAACACCTCTCTAAGATCATAAATTTATAACTAATACCTTAAGCCTCACATACACTAGTGTTGGAGCATTAGTGTCTAGTATTCACTTAAATTTAACAATGCAATTTATACTTACAATCACCCCTGTTGTTTTATGTAATAAATTATATTAATATATACAATTTTAGCTTCTTGAGTTCAGTAAAATAAAATAGAATGAATCATAAGGAATAAATGTTGCATGCGATCGACCCTCAAACCATTAATCGGTAATAAGACTACAACGTAAAAGTAGCACGTTAAACACACGATCTTGAAACCCTAAACCACGACCCATGCCTGTTTTATGTAATGATTGCTTATTTGATTTTCCATCTGATTTCCTTTTGCCCCTATTGAAAGTGTTATTTGCTATTTGCTATTCTTTTTCGTTATGCGACGTGTAGAACCCGACGTCTCGAACTTCATCGTCGATGACTTCAAGATCATGTCTTCGACTTCGTCGCTAAAAGCAATGGATAGCAAGGCAAGCACTCATGTAGATCCCAATTTTCTTTAACAAGAAGAATCTAATTAAAACTTGCATGCATATGCTATATTTTGTATACACTGCTATATTATGGGAAGAATGGTAGATATAACCTTCATTGTGGCTTTCCTTAATCAGTAGTGATAGATGGAACCCTAGATTGTTAATGGACACACAAAATGGGTATATTCGATTATTACATGCATATGCTTAGCCCTGCTTTAGACTGGGAACACGAACGGATGGTTATACTGTTCGTGATGAACTAAAATTGTTGGACATGATGAACATTAATCTTGAACCTGTTGGAATAATGTGGTTATTGACACTTTCTTTTTCTGGAAATAAAACTATGATTTCGACGTGGGTGATTATTGGCAATAGCCGGCTGTGCATGTTTTAACGTGTACGTAGATAGGGTGGAGTTATCGCCCATGTCACTTTAAGGACCGAACGAAGTGTCCCGTGATCCAAGATTACCCGTACAACCACAATGCCGGTATGGTGACGGCTATAACCAATTAAGTTATTAAAAACTGATCTTGCATTATGGAAGGTAGTAGTAGTACGGGCATTCCGAATATAGGTTTGCTCGAGGGAGGTGCCATCACCGAGGTGTTGACACTTGCCGATGCAACAGTATACGTCTTACTAATGGGGAGAAATGATCCGTATACACGATGTGCTTCTACCGCCATTTTCCAATGGGGAGGAATGATCTGTGCATACGATGTTCTTCGGCCGCCATTAGTAAGAGTCTGTCATACTGGACTGGTGCAATGTCAGGTTTTAGTAATGTAAAGGTTATATATGGTTTTTCCCTGGCGACACACCAAAGGAAGTGTGTAATTATCGATTGCAAAAAGGGAAGTCATTATTTGTGGGTAAAGCTGTACAACTCTGCAGAGATTAAACTAATTGATTAGCCGTATCCACGGTCATGGATGACTTGGTGAACCCACACTAAGTTAGCTGTTTTTATAAAATATTTTGGTGAGCTTACCCTTACAGATGATTCAATACTTGACATTACGTTGGCAAGGTTGAATTCAAATTATTGTGCCTCGTGTGGACAAAACTTTAATCCTCAGATAATATTTCATATGATGGGACTGTACGTTTATCATTCACAAAGGGACGTGAGACTTTTATCACCTTTATGGTATTCTTACATATTACTTTTGTATTTACATACTTGTTATTTCATTTCCTTTTCAAGTTTCGCTTTCACTCTACTATTCAGTATCTACATTTCAATTTGGCTCCAAGCGAAAGTTAACCGTAGAAGCTTTATGCTAGGATCAGCCTGCATTTCAAACACACAACTCAAGTCTTGCTGAGTACGAAATGTACTCACCCTTGCTATCATTATTGTTTTTAGGTGAAGATGCAGGTATGTCCGATGAACTTTACTTTGACGCAGGATTGCGGGATTATTAACGACAGTTCTTTCTAAGGCTTTACCTTGTCAGTTGCCTGTGGATTATGTGGCAAACTACAAGACATCTGATTCTTTTACTATGTTTAGTTGACCCTCTCGGTCATATTGTATCATTACTTCCGCTGTAATAAAATATGAAACTTTTGTATGGTTGTGATTCCAAATTGTGTTTTGTGCGTGCCAGCCACTGATCATGGGAATGGTACAGTATGCACATTAGAACCTTGCTTTTATGTTTGCACTGTAGCATAAAAGTGAGGGTCTTACAAGTTGATTATGAAATCTGGGTTCAAAATGCTCAAATGGGGTGCTTGCCTTGCTATTTGTTGTCTTTAGCGACGAGTCGAAGACGTAATCTTGAGATTGTTGATGACGAAGTCCGAGACGTCGGATTCTACACGTCGTATAACGAAAAAGATAGCAAATAGCAAATAACAACTTTCAATAAGGGCAAAAGGAAATCAGATGGTAAAATCAAATAACAAACGTTACACGAAACAAGCATGCGAGCGTGCTATTTCTACGCTACAGTCTTAACTACTGATCAACAGTTGGATACCACTCCTATTCTTTATGATTCATTCTTATTTTATTTTACGAATTCAAGAAGCTAAGATTGTTTATATTAATATAAATTATGACATAAAACCACAGGGTGGAGGCAGGTATAACTTGCATTATTGAATTTAAGTAATAACAGACATCAGCAATTGATCACTAATGCATGCATGGTTCAATTTAAGCAAACACCAGGCATCTAACAATTAATCATTAATGCTGGTAAAGCTTAACCTATGGTACTAGTTATTGAGCAAAGTTATTAACTTATATATTATGGGCTTTTAGGGCTCATAATGTGCAGTGTTATGTTTTGAATAGGAATCAGTTGCAAAGTAGGTTATAATAGAATTACTTCTACATAATGAAATAGTCTAGCTTTAGGAAGTACTCTAAAGCTGGTTCTATTAGTACTTATCGGTGATGCCCTATTCACTTCTTAAGTTATGGATAGTTAATCCTTAGGTTTGCGACTAAAAATGATATGCAATCATTCTTGCAGATTAATAGGGTCTTCACCTTAAGGATATTTCAATATTAGTTCTATAGCATTTGGGTCATATTAGCTCATCTATTAAATTATGTTACATCTATTATATGGAAACATATGTTAACTAAGGGTTAAAGGTACACTATGACTAGAACCTGATGTACAAATTGAAACTATCATAGACTAGGGTTGAATCTAATCATTTTCGAAATATTAAATAGTCTTGTATTATGATTCATCCCTAATAGGTTCTATATGCACTATTGCTCACATGTGTATCTCAATTATACTAGTATTTGATTAGCATGATTATTCACTAACCTAATCTAGATCTAATCAATTATAAAATATTCTTACATGGCTAGGTATTACGATTTCATAAGGGAGTCTAGGAACTTCTTCTATGTATTATAACTACTCAAGTCTTCATGCATTGAATAATAATCTATTTATGAGTTTGGTTCAAACAAAGGTTAATTTTTGAATATGATCTTAAAACAATACTTAAGGTCACCAATTATTAAAATATAAATGATGCATGGTACACCCTAAGTATTTTTGCATAATCATGTTCTCTACAGTCAACTAGCATAACAAAACAAGTTTCATATTATTTGGACTTATTTTAAATAAGTTATGATTATTCGAATCTTTATCATATTGAGAACAAACCTAAGCAGAAAATAATTTAACCAACTTCAAATTTAAATATAATAGCATGTTTGGATAGAATATTATACAAGGGTTCAAATAAAATAAGTTCTATTCAATTTGGATTTCATTTGCATAATTTCTACACGTAGCTAGTTTTAGACCAAAAGATACTCCCTCTTTAACTTCCCAGTTATGATCGAGTCAGCCAAAATAATTGGTAACTAATATTGAACAAGTTTATAACTTCTATGAACTTAATCATTTAGCTAGCCACTGTTTATTTTAGTTTCATCTATAACAGAACAAAAGGACTACTTGACATTTTATAATGGAATGTTATTTTGAGCCTGTGATATTTGCATGACGTGATATATGTATATGCTTACTTTCTGTACATGGAAGATAAAACTATTGTACATGGAAGATAAAACTAAATAGGAACTTGATTCAACTAAAGTTAAACACTGTATTTTTATAGGATTAAATGTTCAGGACCCATAAAACACATACTAACTAGTTTCTCGCCTATTACCAATTACTTGGGAAAGACACATATTGATTGTTGTATATGGATAACAAGCTACAAAAACTTGGTTCAATCTAATCTAAACACGTATACCTTTGTCGGATTAGATGACCTATAGTGATTCAAACAAAGATCTTACAAGTACAAAGGAATAATTATAACATGTATATAACACACATATCTATTTTAATCTTCACTTAAGATAAGGATCACTTGGATTTAAGTTTGCTTATATTAAAGAATTGATATATGAGTACCTAGGTCAAGTAACATAAATGGGTTAAAATTTCTTTAAGCTTATCGAAGTTTTACTTAACCTAAGATCATGTTGTTTTATTGTGTACTACTCCAGATTTATTGATTAGGGTTACAAGAAATGAACTTACTTCTTTTATCTATCGAGTTTTGGACATAATTAACTATTTTAAGCCTAATGTGAGTTGACCGATGTTATTTCTTGCAACCGATACATCATACTACAAAAGGGTTTTCACGGAACAAAGATGCATACACGCATAAAAATATAATTAGGATTATTGTTAACTGCTCATTTAATCTATGTTCTTGACAAAAGAATAATTAAAATAATCGAGTTTCTTTCTTTTGATTTCGTACGGCTAAGCACTGATCTAGATTGGCTTAATTCATTGTCCTATTATTCGAATCAAAGATTCATCAAGTTTACTCGCTTCTAACCAAATGATACTCATTTAACTTCTAAGTTTTGAACTATCTGAGGCTCACATGCTACTGTACCTTGGGGCATTGATCAGTTGGAGAAGCCACAGAACACAGCAACATGCTAAGCTACAGTACCCCCACCATGGGAGGCTCTGCAAGGTTTGGCCGGCAGTGAAGCAAGCATGGAGAGGAAGAGCCGAAGCCAAAAATGGAAACCCGAGATCGTAACGAGTCCATAGGTGGTCTCGGTTTGGGTTGGGATGGACCATAGTGGTGGCGCCATGGAGATGAACTAAAGTGCATGGTGGCTCATGTTGGTGGCTCAATTCGGTGGAAGAATGAAGAAATGGACATAGGGGTTTTGATCTTGGATGGATAGAGATGCTTCATGCCCATTTAATTGGAAAATGGTTAGCTAATTGAGGAGCTAGGTTGAAATGGGGAATTTCGGCCATGGAGGAAAATGGAGGAATTGGAGGTGTTTCCAATGGAGTTGATGCTTGATTTTGGAGGAGAAGATGCTAGGGAGGATGGGGAAGCTTCATAGTTGATCATGGTTGGTTGGAGATTGATCCTTGCTTTAATTTGTGTCCAAAATGAGAGAGAAACAGAGGCTACTGTTATATGGCTCGAGCTGGGCGTGGGGAGGAAGGAGAAGGCTCTTACAAGTGGGCCCCATCAATAGTAGACCATTTTAAGTCGGTTTGCAGACAGCACAGCTCAAACGCATTTAATCGGGTGGCCAACTCACGATCCGATTTTTGGTGGATTTTTATAGAAAGTTCTGGATAATCTATCTTGCTACTGTAAAAATTTGAGAAGCTAATTCCTTGTAAGTATTTAATTAAAATTCTGACAATCAGGACTGTACAGAATTTTTATTTCGGAATTTGATTTTATTGAGGGACTAATTCAACTTATAAATTTTTTAAACTTTTCCAAAAGGTTTATAATGTTGTCAGGGACCTTCCATAAAAATTTCAAATCTTAAACTTTAGTATTTATTTTCTAATAATTCGTTTACTCCATTTTGCTGATTTTCAGGATGGGAATAAATAAATAGGACTAAATAGTAAAATCA
The DNA here is from genome assembly GCA_036346355.1 of Rhipidocladum racemiflorum. Lineage (NCBI taxonomy): Eukaryota > Viridiplantae > Streptophyta > Magnoliopsida > Poales > Poaceae > Rhipidocladum > Rhipidocladum racemiflorum. The sequence continues at coordinate 9,775,608 of CM070583.1, forward strand.
ATTATTTATTTTTGTAAATTTTTGTGGATGAGAATAAGGTTACTGATCTCACATGGTAAAAATCTTGGATGCTGGAAAGCTCTACATATTTCTATAAAATTCTGACATGTACTTGGTCAAGGATAAGTTTCTACAATTAATTTATCTTATCAACTTGCAAAATGATTTCACACCTACTTTTGACCAGCCAAGGGTGTCTTCTAGGGTATTCCAAGTTTATCCAAAATTTACTATGGTAATTTCAATATTTTACCATTTTATATTTTACCTCTTTATCTTTTACTTCTTATCTTTTTATCAATTCCCTTTTCAAAGAAGGAAAATCAATAAATGATTTTAGAAATTTAGAAAAGATGTTTATTCAAAATTAAGATCATTCTTAAATCTCATTTTAATAATTTGTTCTTTTGGAAAAGAATTTCCCAAATTGAATTTATTCTTTATCAAGTTTTAGAAAAAGATATGATGATAACAAATTTCAAATTAAATTCTTGATTTCAATCTAAAATTGCTATTTGATTTTATTTTTAAATCTTAGATTTTCTTTTTTCTAATTTTTGAAAATGTTGGGATTTTGTAGATTAAACAACTTTCTGTATACTTAGAAAAAGTTAGATCAATTGGTGGTGCTGGAATTGAGTAGATTGGATTAGATTTAGAAGTTGCCACGTTCTCTGTTTCGGGCAGCATGAGTAGTCGACTTATGGTTTGGTTTTTCGCCAATTTAGAGTCGAAATTTGGTCGTACGGCTGTTGAAGAAGTTGTAGATAATTTCAATACCTTTCAGTGGGTATAAAGAACTTTAAATTCCGCCCAGTCGTTTGAAAGTTATGATTGTTTTATCGAGCATATTAAAATCTGTGATGTGATTGGAACAGATCACGGTATTTTGTAGATTAAACAACTTTAGAGTCCGAATCAGTCTTTCTGTATACTTAGAAAAAGTTAGGAAATTTCCTAAGCTACGTGAGGATGTACTCGTTTAATTGATTCGGAGTCCCAGAACCCAAGTTATGCCTTTTGGAAGGCTGCTGTCCCGACGGGACAGAACCTCTGTTTTTGGGTTTTGCTAGTAGTTGGCAATGTCGGGGTAGATGAGGGTTTACGTACTGTTTTGTGGACATGATTGTGAGTGTGTGGTACCTATGTGCAGGTGGTGCGACTCCGGGAGTGCCTTCTACTTCCCGCCAATCTGTTGCCCGTGGTTGAGGCAAGTGTATTGTAATGGATAGCGGTTTGTAGGTTGCTAGTTGAGACTAGATGAACTTGATTATATGATATGATCACTTGCCATGCTTTAATGATTGCCTATGATATGATGAGTATGCTATGATGCCATGTGTTAATGTACAAAGTTAATTATGATGTTGGCATATTTGCATACATGGCATGTTACATGGCCCGGGCGGTGAGAAAGTCATAACTAATCCGGGGAAGGTCGGTGAGAAAGTTATGACTATTCCAGAGAGCCAATGAGTAAGTCCTACATCGTGATTCCATTCACCGCGGTGAACGGAAGCGAGGAGTAGGCACCCTCCATCTTCGGGATGGAAGGGGGGAGAGGGTGCATACCGACGGGTGTGCACTCAACCATTCCGGTATGAGTTTCCAAGGAGACATGAGCATCGCATCGCATTATATACATAATGATGTTGATATTGATAGGTGATCATGAAAGAGATGGGTTACATGATGTGAGATATTATTGCTATGTTAATTGTTCTTATTGTACCATTGCAATATGCTTGCTGAGTTTTGAACTCACGCTTGTGTTTTCTTGTTGTTTTAGGTACCATGAGACCGGCATGCGGGGAAGGGAAATAGTCACACTTCCGCACGTAGCTTCACTCATTTGATTCCACAAGTCATTCAATTAGTTTTTGATAATAAACTGCGTGTGATGATTATTGCTTTAAGGTTTAGCTTTGCTATATGAGAGTCTTATTGTTCGTTTGACTCTTGGAGACATTAAATGCTTGAAAGTAGACTTATATTGTCGTTAAGTCTTTAATTATTGCTGTTTTAGCTGTCTCTCATATTGCCTTATATTGCTTTACTGTGTTGCTCCTTCAAATCATGTTAAAACAAAGGAGATGCTGCCGAAATCTCGGTTTTTAGCATGTGCGCCTTTGCTGGAATTTATGTTTAATTGTGGTATTTAGATGTTGTTTAGCTTATGTTTGGTAGCATTCAGGCATATTAAATGCCGGGGTGTTACTGATTGGTATCGAGCGAGTAGGTCCTTGGAATGTGTATTTTTAGTGTCATACCTTAAGTTGCAACTAAAATATAATGTGGAATAACTTAGAAACATGGCTTAGGTTCTAACTAAAACTTTGTCATAGGATAGCAACATTAAAACTTGCAAAAGTGGAATAAGTAATTTAAAATTTTGACACACTTGGTTGCACAGTAGGTTGGGGTTTTGGTTCATCATTGCATTGTGCTTGATTATTTAATGAATATTATGTCTATGTGTTCTTGATTATATGATGTTGTGTTTATGGTGATGTGATCGGACGGTTGTCTGCGTCTCAGAAAGCGACCATGCCGAGGGTAGAGGCCGTGGTCGCCGTGGCCGTGGAGGCCAGGGGCGAGGTTCTCGAGGGAGTTGCAGTCTGCTTGAGGGTAGCGTTTCGCTCAATGCTCATGGGCCAGCTCGGGAGGAGCTTCCAGCCTGATCGGGCGGAGGTACCCGCCGCCAATGAGGATTTAGTTCAGGCTCTGCAGAGGGAGGTTCAGGAGCTGCGCCGGCAGTTGCAGGCAGCCCCTGCCGTTGTGCCTCCCCTGCAGCTGCCCCGATTGCTGCCTCGCCGTGCCGGGAGCCGAGGATGAGTCTCCGGAGTGGATGTCCCTCCGTCTTGACACTTTTGACGAAGCGGGCACGCCGATCCAATCCGCAGATTGGCTGCGGTACATGGAGAGGCAGTTTGAGGTCCTAGAGTTGACCTCGGTCCAGAGGGCTCGTTTTGTGGCCTTTCAGCTGAAAGGCCAAGTTGATATCTGGTGGGAGGGGGTTCTGGCTGCTAGAGCCCCGATCTTGGTCCAGTCACCTGGAAGGACTTTGTGGCTCGCTTCCGAGCCAAGTTCTACCCAGAGTCTTTCCTTGAGCGGATGGAGCATACTATGACGACTCTTTCCCAGGGAAAGAGGTCGGTGACAGAGTATGAGGTGGAGTTCAACAGCGTGGTGCGCTTCGTGCCAGCTGTGGCAGCCGACAACATGGAGAAGGCGAGGAGGTTCCGTAGAGGCCTCAACCAGGAATTCAGAGTTGTCATGGGGGCGACTGTCCTTCGTGACTTCTGCTCCGTGGTGGAACAGGCGAAGGGCATGGAGCTCGAGTTGGAGCTCTCCTGGGATAGGCAGAACCCGGGTGGTTCAGGGGTTCCTGCGGCCCCAGGCGGGGGCCAGAAGAGGACCTTTGGTGGAGGGGGTGGGTCTTCTCAGCGACCCACCTTCAAGAATTTCAAGGGGGGACAGGGCTCCTCCTCAGGGGCTAAGATGAGGCCGCCCCAGTCGTCTTCCTCATGGCGGTGTTGCGTCTGTGCCTAGGCAGGGCATGTTGTGTTTCAAGTGCGGTGGTGAGCACCGTGCTTCAGAGTGTGGTTGGACCGGGAGTTGCAACCACTGTGGCAAGCCCGGCCACATGGGGCGAGTCTGCCGGATGAATCCCGGTAGCATCATCAAGTGGGAGACGGTGCCTTCTCCTCCTACTCCAGCGGTGTCTTCCAGAGGATCGGTGCACATGATGGCTGCTCCTGCTCCTCAGCCGCCCTTTGCGTGGGCACCACCGGCCACTTACTAGTGCCGCGGCCTGCTCCTCCATGATTGCCTCCTCCGCCCCACTCTGTTGGGGCATCGGCGAGTCGGGGCTCACTCTTGTCCGGTGCCACCAGGAGTATACGCTTTGCCGACCGCTGAGTCAGCCGGGCATCCAGAGGTGGTTTCAGGTACTCTGCTCGTGGATTCCGTTAATGCCTTTGTTCTGTTTGATTCCGGAGCATCCTATTCTTTTGTGTCGTCTGAGTTTGCTAGTAGATCTAAGTTGGGAGTTCAGCGGATTTCCGAGTCTGTGTTAGTCAGTTCTCCTGGGGGTTTGATCGCCTGGTTTACCTCCTGTGAGGAATGTGGAGTTTTGTATTGATCTTGTTCCCGGCACTCGACCTATTTCTATCTCTCCATACCGCTTGGCTCGTCTTTTTCAAGATGAGTTGAAAAAGCAGTTGGAGGATCTATTGGCCAAGGGTTTTATTCGGCGCAGTGTGTCACCTTGGGGAGCACCCGTCCTCTTTGTTTCGAAGAAGGATGGAAGTTAGCGTATGTGCATTGATTATCGTGCTCTTAATCAAGTGACAGTCAAGAACAAGTATCCTTTGCCTCGCATTGAGGATCTGTTTAACCAACTGAAGGGAGCAAAGGTGTTCTCCAAGATTGATCTTCAGTCGGGGTACAATCAGATCCGTGTGAGGGAGCAAGACATTGAGAAGACTGCTTTCTCCACTAGGTATGGGCATTATGAATTTAAAGTTGTCTTTTGGACTAACTAATGGACCTGCTGTCTTTATGGAGGCGATGAACAGTATGCTACACAAGTACCTTGATGAGTTTGTGGTAGTGTTCATCGATGACATTCTGGTTTACTCTAAATCAGAAGAGGAGCATGAGCGACACTTGAGGCTTGTCTTTGAGCACCTTGAGGGAGAATCGGTTCTTTGCTAAGGTGAAAAAGTCACGGTCTGGATTTAAGTGGGTTTTCTTGGCCACATCATCAATCCGAGAGGGCATATCCGTAGATCCTAGCAAAGTCTCGGCCAGTTTTGGATTGGAAGAGGCCTTCCAATGTCAAAGAGGTGCGTAGTTTCCTTGGGTTAGTGGCTACTATCGGCGTTTGTGCATGATTTCTCTATCATTACCAAGCCACTTTCGCGGTGACTCGAGAAGGGGATGAAATTCGATTGGATTGCAGAGTGTGAGCAAAGTTTACGCACTTTGAAGGAGAAGTTAGTGATCGCTCCTGTTCTTACCCTTCCCGAGCCGGGGAAGCGCTTCACTGTTTATTCTGATGCTTCTCGTCTGGGACTTGGTTGTGTGCTCATGCAAGATGGCAAGGTGATTTCTTACGCATCGAGGCAGCTGAAAAAGCATGAGCAAAACTATCTCACGCATGATCTTGAGCTAGCCGTGGTGTTTGCATTGAAGATATGGAGGCACTATTCAGATGGTGAGTCTTGTGATATCTTCACTTGATCACAAGAGCCTCAAGTACATCTTTACTCGTAAAAATTTGAACTTGAGGCGGAGGAGGTGGCTAGAATTGATAAAGGACTATGACCTCACTATCCAAGTACCATCCGGTAATGCAAATGTGGTGGTGGCGCTCTCGATCGCAAGACAATGCCCCTGTCGTTGATTGTCTTGTTGCTGATTTTGAGCGATTGGGAGTCTCCTCTTGCTTTGCTTTGGGACCGTGCAAGCTGAAACTCAATTGATTCTTGAGTCCGATTCCCGGCGTGTCGGGAGGCACAACAAAGATGATCGGTTGCTCCAGCAGGTGAGGAAACGCCTTGAGGATGGCAAGTCTGGAGACTTTACCGTTGATGATGTGGGAGCTTTGTGGTTTTAGGGTCGTCTGTGCGTGCCTCAGAAATCCCAAGTGAAAGAGGATATTCTGAAGGAGGCTCATCGCACCCCGTACACGGTCCATCCTGGGGAGACCAAGATGTACAGGGACTTGAAAAAGAATTTCTGGTGGAAAAGGATGAGAGTGGATATTGCCAAGTATGTGGCGTCTTGTTGGATTTGTCAGAAAATCAAGGCTAAGCACAAGCGTCCTGCTGGTCTTTTGCAGCCATTGGAGATTCCCGTGTGGCCATGGGATGACATCTCCATGGATTTTGTGGTTGGCCTACCTCGTACTCCACGAGGAAAGGATGCTGTATGGGTTGTGGTGGACGGTCTCAGCAAGACCGCGCATTTCATTCCTATCCGCACTACCAATTCAGCGAGCGAGTTGGCTCCCATCTATGTGCGGGAGATTGTGAGACTGCATGGTGTACCCAAGACCATTATTTCTGATCGGGATGCGAAGTTTGTCTCCAAGTTTTGGGAGAGCTTGCAGAGTGCTTTGGGTCTGTGACTTCGCCTTAGTACCGCTTTTCACCCTCAGGCCAGATGGGCGATCTGGCGTACCATTCAGACTTTGGAGGACATGCTCAGGGCCTGTGTGATGGCTTGGAAAGGTAGCTGGGAAGATCATTTGCCTCTTGCAGAGTTTGCTTACAATAACAGCTATCATTCCAGCATCCAGGTTGCTCCTTATGAGGTACTGTATGGCCGGAAGTGCAGATCGCCACTTTGTTGGGATCTTTGTGGGCGAGAGCGATTCTTGGACCGGATTGGGTTTAGCAGATCGTTGATCGCGTGGCGGAGGTATGGCGTAACCTTCGCAGCCGCAGCGAGCATGCAAAAGCTATCTTGATGTGGCGGCGAGATTTGGAGTTTGAGGTGGGTGATAGCGTACTCTTGCGAGTATCTCCCACCAAGGGTGTGGTGCGTTTTGGCACCAAAGGAAAGCTCAGTCCGAGGTTTTTTGGGCCATTTCCTATCATCGCCCGAGTTGGTAGGCTGGCCTATCGTCTGGAGCTACCAGAGTCTATGCAAGGTGTGCATAATGTGTTTCATGTCTCGATGTTGAGGAAATACTTGCATGGTCCGGAGTTGGTGGTTCCGTTGGAACCACTAGTGCTTGAGCAGGACCTCACCTTCGAGTCCCGTCCTGTGGAAATTCTGGGGACTTCGGAGCGAGTGATGAAGAACCGGACGCTCAAGTTTGTTAAAGTATTGTGGTCACATCAGACCGAGAGAGAAGCGACTTGGGAGCTGGAGTCTCGCATGCGCGAGAAGTATCCCGAGCTTTTCGTCTCAGGTATGTGATGAGAAACCTGGCTATCTTCCGCTTTGCTGGGTTGCGTTTTGGTGCGTATTGATTCGAGGTCGAATCCTGTTGAAGGGGGGAGAATGTGACACCACGGAGTGTCGTAACCTTATAAAATGGGAATGTTGAGGACAAAAACATTATGAAATGTGGAATTAAGGTTCAAACCATAGGGTATGGAGGTTAATAGCATTTCCGGGCCGTTTCCGGGGTTTTGGGCCTTTCCGGGGGAGTTTGGGCCTAAAAGAAGGGGTTGTGGGCTTTGGTGGGATGTAGTATGAATCCATTTAGGACTAGGATTCCTGTTTGGGCTGGTAAAAAGGGTCTCTCCCTTCCCCCATTGCGCCCCACCCTGCCATTGTGCGCCCCCCCACACTCCCTTGTGCCCTAGCCGCCCCACCCCCCTTCTTCCTCCTTTGGCCGTGCGCCCCCCCTTTGGCCCCCTTTGCTCCCCACCTCTCCACCACCTCTCCTCCACCCCCTTGCTGCCTTAGGGTAGCCTCCCCACTCCTGCACCTCGAAGATCCATCCGTTGGAGCGAGGAGCGAGGAGCGAGGAACGAGGAGCGAGGAGCGATCCGGGAGGAGATCTTTTGGGTTTTCGTGCGTCGGGCGAAGGTATGGCCATGGGACTCCTTGGGGTTGGGCTAGGTACTGTTCTAAGGGTCATTATCATGTTTTTAGATCAATTGGTGGTGCTGGAATTGAGTAGATTGGATTAGATCTAGAAGTTGCCACGTTCTCTGTTTCGGGCAGCATGAGCAGTCGACCTAGGGTTTGGTTTTTCGCCAATTTAGAGTCGGAATTTGGTCGTACGGCTGTTGAAGAAGTTGTAGGTAATTTCAATACCTTTCAGTGGGTATAAAGAACTTTAAATTCCGCCCAGCCGTTTGAAAGTTATGCTTGTTTTACCGAGCGTATTAAAATCTCTGATGTGATTGGAACAGATCACGGTATTTTGTAGATTAAACAACTTTAGAGTCCGAATCAGTCTTTCTGTATACTTAGAAAAAGTTAGGAAATTTCCTAAGCTACGCGAGGATGTACTCGTTTAATTGATTCGGAGTCCCAGAACCCAAGTTATGCCTTTTGGAAGGCTGCTGTCCCAACGGGACAGAACCTCTGTTTTTGGGTTTTGCGAGTAGTTGGCAATGTCGGGGTAGATGAGGGTTTGCGTACTGTTTTGTGGACATGATTGTGAGTGTGTGGTACCTATGTGCAGGTGGTGCGACCCCGGGAGTGTCTTCTACTTCCCGCCAATCCGTTGCTCGTGGTTGAGGCAAGTGTATTGTAATGGATAGCGGTTTGTAGGTTGCTAGTTGAGACTAGATGAACTTGATTATATGATATGATCACTTGCCATGCTTTAATGATTGCCTATGATATGATGAGTATGCTATGATGCCATGTGTTAATGTACAAAATTAATTATGATGTTAGCATATTTGCATACATGGCATGTTACATGGCCCGGGCGGTGAGAAAGTCATAACTAATCCGGGGAAGGTCGGTGAGAAAGTTATGACTATTCCGGAGAGACAATGAGTAAGTCCTACATCGTGATTCCATACACCGCGGTTACATGATGTGAGATATTATTGCTATGTTAATTGTTCTTATTGTACCATTGCAATATGCTTGCTGAGTTTTGAACTCACGCTTGTGTTTTCTTGTTGTTTTAGGTACCATGAGACCGGCATGCAGGGAAGGGAAATAGTCACACTTCCGCACGTAGCTTCACTCATTTGATTCCACAAGTCATTCAATTAGTTTTTGATAATAAACTGCATGTGATGATTATTGCTTTAAGGTTTAGCTTTGCTATATGAGAGTCTTATTGTTCGTTTGACTCTTGGAGACATTAAATGCTTGAAAGTAGACTTATATTGTCGTTAAGTATTTAATTATTGTTGTTTTAGCTGTCTCTCATATTGCCTTATATTGCTTTACTATGTTGCTCCTTCAAATCATGTTAAAACAAAGGAGATGCTGCCGAAATCTCGGTTTTTAGCATGTGCGCCTTTGCTGGAATTTATGTTTAATTGTGGTATTTAGATGTTGTTTAGCTTATGTTTGGTAGCATTCAGGCATATTAAATGCCGGGGTGTTACATTCTATAACCCTAAAACATTACAAATATCGATCAATTCAGTAAATGCACATAAAATCAAACAATGAATAAACAAATGATTTCACTCATGATAATATTTTATTTTAAACTTTTTATAATCTTGAGGATGTTACAGCGTTGTGAATTGCCCACAAATGCTCAATAAGATCATCTCGAAGCCTCTCATGTATTTCCCTGTCTTCAATCTCCTGGTGTATTTGGGGGCCTCCTAATTTTAGAGGCTTGAGTTGGGGCCTCCTAATTTTAGGGCTGAGGAGGCAAATTTAGGGGCCTCCTAATTTTAGGGGCTTGAGTTGGGGCCCTCTTGGATCTGTTTTTTTAATACACTCCCTATTTTATGGTTTTGAAGATGGTTTAGGGGCTCTGCTGGAGATGCTCTACCCAAATATGATTAAGATACGCACGATTACATGCCCACAATTACATGCCAAAGATAGCAGTGCTAAAGGTGGAAACAAACTCCTGATAATCCTCCTTGCTAATCTTATGGACTCCTTGCCATGCACGTGGATTCCTTGCCATGCATACTGCATGTCTAACACCCACTACAGGAATCGTGCTCTGTGTCGATGGCTAAAGCCGTCGACACACGCACCAAACCCACTGAGAGAGAACTTTGTCATCGGTATGCCGACGACAAAAGTTCGTCGACACAACGTCGACGACATAGGACACTAGGTCGACGGCATAACATATCACCGACGACAAAAATTCATGCCGGGCCGGCCCACTGGGAATGAACAATGTCGACAGCTAACTAAACCGCCGAAAGCTACCCCACCCAGCTGAGACCTTTGTCGTCAGCTTCAATTTGGACTGACGACATACACCTCACCCAGCTGAGATATTTGTCGTCGGTCTTCCATTAAACCGCCAATAAATACCTCACCCAGCTGAGAATATTTGTCGTCGGCTACCAATAAGACGACGACATATGTGCCCTCTCCCGCTGGCCGTGTGGCGCTGCCAGCCCACTCTGTGTCGTCGGCTTATATATGGCCGCTGACAAAATGTATGTTCCAGCAAAAAATATTGCTGTAAATTTTTAAAAAATCCAATTTTTACCTGCAAAAAACCCCATTCGCCACAGATTTACATTCCCAAATCTTCCCAACCATGTCAACACATAATTAACCGCTCGCCACCACATTTTCGAGCACATATACATCCACATCATTCCAAAATACAAAATGAACGATATATACACCGAAAGTCACAAAAGTCACAAGTGCACATGTCCATCACATATATACATCAACATCAACATCACAAGTACACAAGTGCACAAGTCACAAAACTGAATGTAAGAAGTAACTAATGTGTTTGCGAACCAGCAAAAGGATCGGAAAACACGTCATTGATGAATTGCTCCATGGCTGATCTTGTACCGCTGGAATCACCTCCTTGTGGAGCATTTGTCACAGGTGCAGGCGCAGCTGAGCCAGACACCTGCAAGATTAGAGGATACCATAATTTTTAAAAACTTTTGTGCTTTTGTGTATGTGTATGAAAATTTGGTGAAAACAGGAAAAAATGCATTACCCCCGGAGAAGCCGCCGGTGCAGAGGCGAAGTCGTACATCGGGAATGAACCCGGCTGTACAAACTGTGTCGGCGGGGCCCCCGGTGGCTGCGGCAGTCCACCGGAGGTTCCCGCCCCCTGCTGATATGACTATGGATGTAATATGTTAAAAATTGAAACATGTAAGGACAACCTAGCTAGCTACTTATGCGATGTTAATTACCTGAAATAAGCTCAACATCCAGAGGTTTTGGCTCTAGAGGGTCTCGAACCGTCTCCTGTCCTCCTCTCACTCCGCCTGCCTCCGCTGCTCTTCCGCCTCCCACCGTTGCTGGTCTGCCTGCCTCTGCTGCTGTAGTTCCTCGATCAACTTCCTTTGGGCTTCCAGCTGCGTGCGCGAGGAAGAGGCGGCTTGCTGTCTCCGTGCCCTGACATGGTCTCTGTACATATCCTGTGCCACCACCGAGTCCATGAAGCCGAGCCTCCCGTGACTCCTCCCACCGAACTGGTCGTAGATGACCAGAGGGTTAACCTCCATGTTCAAGGGGTCACAGTCGGCACCGTGCTTCTCCTTCATGGCTGCACTGTACGTATCCTATGAAACAAATAAGACATGAAGTGTATTAGCTCGGAAACAGTCGAGAAGCGAAAACATAGTTACTTACAATTTTTTCCTGAGCAGCCGGGGGCATCGGTGGTTGTGTGCCATCAGGCCGGACACGGGGCGTGTGCACTTGCCTCCACACGGTGAACTCATCGAGCTCAAGACCCATCTCTGACTCCTGCAGATCAATTTAAAATGTGAAATCAAAAGTGATTCAGTTAGTGAACATGAAATATATAACGAGGGCTTTGGTTATTGTACTTACAAGATCTCGCGCCACGTGACCCATGCCTCGCCCACCTAGGAAGGTTGCATAGATGTCGGGGTTGGCATCTCGATTCCTGCTGTTCCTCTTTGAGCTCTCTATCCACTCCTTCGATGCCCACATCTTACAGAGGTCCTTCTAGGCCTATGGACACTTGTCCATCCAGTCTGGACCCCAAGTCCGGTACTCCCTTCACCTTGAGGTACTCCTGATATGCCTTTGCCCTCGACATCTTTATCCCCTTCTTCCTGTAGTGTTTGAGCACCGCATCACAGCGGGCTAGCTTGAGAGCGTCCCTGACCGTATTTGCCGCCATTGCATCGAGCACATGGAGGCAAGCCTGGTAGTCCTCTAGGGTCGCCTCAGCAGCAAGCTGGTACCTCTCCTGAAACCACACAAAGTCATGCAAAAAATAGTGTGATATAAACACTAAAATATCAATTATAAATGAAATAATGACTTCTTACCTAGAATGCGTCGACGCACTGATCGGCGACAGTAACTCCGCCGTCGTCAGTGACGAGAGAGTAGTCGCCCCAGCCAGTAGCCGGGCGTCGGGCGTCGCCTTGCGCCACTCGCCCAAGGTAGAGCTGCTTCAGCAGCACCCCTAGCAAGTGGCCCGGCTCCTGCGGACCCTTGCTAACACAAACCATGCCCCTGCACATAGAATTCATAACAAGTGTTCAGTAATTTTGTGCTTAGCAAAAAAGGATATGAAAAATGTTGTAGCACATACCTTTGTCCACTAGAAACCTGTATGTAGATCCTATCAGCTGGGTTTGCGGGGGCTTTTAGCGATTTATTCCGCCCCCGACTTCTTTTGGGGCCCCTGGAGCTCGAACCAACCCCAGATGAGGTGCCAGAGGACTCGGGTGGCTCCCAGTCCTCGTCCTCGCCCTTGACCCCCTCCTGAAACGCCTTCGACCAGAAAGTACTCCACCAACCGGCGGCACCGTCCCCCTCCTGGGAGTCGGTGGCCACTGCCAGCTCCTCCCCCTCCTGGGAGTCGGTGGCCGCTGCCAGCTCCTCCCCCTCCTTCGAGTCAGTGGCTGCCACCTCCTCTGTCTCCTGGGAGTCAGTGGCCACCACCTCATCTCCCTCCTGGGAGTCGGTGGCCACCACCTCCTCCTCTGTCTCCTGGGAGTCAGTGGCCACCACCTCATCTCCCTCCTGGGAGTCGATGGCCGCCACCTCGTCCTCTGCCTCCTGGGGGAGGTGGCCGCCACCTCGTCCTCTGCCTCCTGGGGGAGGTGGCTGCCACCTCGTCCTGTGGTGGGCTCCCTGCACTCCTCATGCCCTCCCTCCCGAAGACCTTCCTGAGTTGTGAAACCACCTTTATACCTTTAGTCATCCTGCACAATTTAAATTAAATGAGATGAATTAAATGGATATTAATTAAATGAAATTTAATGAATAAGAAATTAAATGGAAAAAATATAAATATATATGACATTAAACCTATAAAATCAAATGGCTCAAAAATCTTCAGCTTCCTCTTCCTCTTCGTCTTCGTCTTCCTCATCCTCATCTTCTTCGTCTTCTTCTTCTTCTTCCTCTTCTTTTTCCTCCTCCTCTTCATCTTCTCCTTCTACATGACATGGGTGTACCGATCCTAAAATATTATCTAACCCATCACCAATGTCGGCGTGCAACTCTCCTTGTAACTCTAATTTTTGGAATGGCTCCGCGTGTAGATGAGCCTCATGGTCATCTTCTGTAACATCCCAATTTTTGCTTTTCATGAATTTAAATGAAATTTGGCACTTTTGATAATTTTTGGAATTTTCTGGAATTTATTTGGATTTAATTTGAATTTCCTTTTTAAATAATTAAACAATTAAAAGTTATAAATAAAATTCTGTTGGGAATATTTTATTTGAGTCCAAAATGTCTCAAAGTATTTTCCATAATTTTCCTGGATTTTTCTGATTATTTTGCTATTTTTCTTGAATTAATTGAATTTCTAGAAATTATTTTTAATTATTTAATTGCTGGAAAATCCCGATCGGGTTTCACGGTTCATCTGACCGAGCCAGACCCGAGTCGGACCCGAGCCCGACTCGAACCGGACGAAACCCTAGCCCACGCGACCATTGGATCGAGATCCAACGGCCCGCATCGCGCCACGTCACCCGAGCACGAGCCGGATCGGACCTGCTCGCGGCCGGAGCGATCCCAGCCGTTGGACGCACGCACGTGGACGGCCAGGATGCGTCCACGTCACCCAGTCCGAGCCCTCGCCGGATTCCGCCACCGTGCGCGTGTGGGCCTCGTTTTCCGTGGGTTTCACGGACGTCGCGGGGGCTATTTAATGCGCCGCCACCCGTGTTGTGACCGCCTTTTCCGTGCGCACCCGTAGACCTAGGTCACCGAGCACGAGCCGCCGTAGCCACGCTGCAATCGCTCGCCGTAGTTGATTTTGCGCTCCTCCACGGTTTTCCACCGTTTCCCCTCGACTCTGCCGTCCTCCGCCATGTTGGTGCCCAGATCCGGGACCATCGCGACGAGACGCACCTGGGGTGACCATCCACTTCGCCGGAGCGTGCCTGCAACGCCGTTGGGTGTGTCATCGTCTTTGTCTCCAGTGACCTAGCTCCGCCGCGACGCCATCATCGCCTTTGAGCTTTCCCAGCCGTCCGATCAAGATCCAACGGCCTCAGTGAGACCACGTTGGATCTCAACTAGATTAGATCTCAACCGTTGGATCTAGATCCAACGCTCTAGATTGAGCCACATAGCCCTTAACTGCACCGTTCTAGGGTTAGATCACAGCCGTTAGATCTAGATCGTACGGTTAAGATTAACCTGCGTTGTGCTACGTCACCCCGTAACGCGGTTAAACCCGATCTAATCTCAACCGTCCGATTCGAATCGTACGGTCTAGATTGACCACGTTAACCTCTTAACGTGCGGGATTAGATCCGATCTGGACCGTTGATTTTCAAATCAACGGCCCAGATCGTGCCACATGTGCGGATGCCGAACCGTTGGGGTCCACGCGGATGCGCTCGGTCGTCGCTGACGTCATGCGTGGGACCCGCGTGTCAGCGTCTGACCCCACAGCACCATGACGTCATCCGTGACGTCACGGTGGGGCCCACGTGTCAGTGACACGTGTACCTGTGGACCGAGTCCACGGTGGACCAAACCCGAACCGTGGACCAAGTCCATGGACCGGCTAACGTAAGCTGACGTCATAATCCGGTTTTCCTATAGAAAAATAATTCGGTGGAAATTGAAATTCCACGCTGACGTCAGCTGACATCATAATTGGGTTTTTCAATAGAAAAATAAATGAATTAATTTGGTTTATTCCTTTATTTGAATTTTCAAACTTCAAACGCTTATAACTTTTGCATTTTAACTCCGATTTGAGCGATTCCAACTCCTAAATTTTTATAAAATTGAGCTCTACTTAATGGTGAATTTTAATTAATTTTTAGACATAATTTTTCCTCTATTTTTATTTAATTAAATGATTTCTCCAACTTTAAACCGTTATAACTTTTGCGTTTTAACTCCGTTTTGGACGATTCAAATTCCTAAAAATTTGTAAAATTGTGTTCTATCTGTTTATAAATTGTATTTGAATTTTTGGACACTTTTTGTCTACTGTTTATTTATGTTATTGCTATTTGCACGCGTTACGAGTAGACGTTGAAGTGCCCGAAGGCTTCGAAGGTGAAGTGTTGACTCAGGAGCCAGCTCAAGACCAAGAACAAGTACTTTTTGAAGGCAAGTTATGCTTTGATCATATTGCTCCTATTTTTGAAAATTAGTTTGATTCAATTTAATGCATGCTAATTTAGTTAAAAATTGTTTAAATTAATTTTGGGAATTAGTTAAATGCCAAATTGCAGTATGACACCTTGATTAATTAATTATGTGCCATGAACCCTTGTCACCCTAGTGGTGGATTATTTAGTTGGACATTATTAACTTGCCAACATGGGTTGGTTAACACGTTTGTAATGCTTAGCCCTGCCACGTAATCACGATACGATTTTGGATAATTACATGTTAACATTGACTTAATGAGATATGGAACGTGTTTTTGAGAAGTGTCATGTGTTATTGATGCGGTTGTTGATGACACGTGGTGCATGGTAAACAGCTGGGTTTGATAAATAGATTTAGACCAGGGCATGTGGCAAGAATGATCAGGGTGGGCCAGGTATGGCAGTAGGAATGTTGATTTAGTTCTTCGGGTAGTCTTGCCCTGGTCACCCTAAGGACTTAACCTTGCAAGCCTTTGAACTGAGTCAATCGTGCAACCACACATCCGGAATGGGACGGACCTAGTTGATTAAGTTGCTAATAACTTGCTTGTGATACCTTGGGGTGTCAACTACACTGTTTGTGTAGCTTGAAGGGGGAGCATACCAGGGCTGCGGCATGGTACCCGTCCAACGGTATGTCGGTCCCATACTTCGCCTTTACTAAGGGAAGGGATGGTGTATGGCAAAAACCGGAGAGGTTCACTTGTGTAGTTAAAGGCTTCCGAAAGGCTTTGTTACGGACTCTCACCTTTGTGGCATTTGACTGTATCTTGTGGGTAAAGTTCATAACCTCTGTAGAGTGTACAACCTATTCGAATAGCCGAGTCCATGGTATTGGACAATGCTCGGGAATTACAGTCAAGGGTTAGACTTTCATGAAAATAACCTGATCTTCGGAAAATGCTTGGGTCTGGAATGTTGAAGTGGACTTAGGATTGTGAAAGGTTTTTGTGACACCCCAGAATATGACATTTTAGAATTCGGCATTTTGGTACGACGTTATAGCGTGCTTTTGGGCCGTTTTCGGATGTTTGGGCCTCTCCGGGGGACTTTGGGCCTTGGGGGTTGAGTTGGGCCTCCGCTGGAAGGGTTTGGGCCCAAGGGGGGGACTTTTGGGCAGCCAAATCTGGCCCCCACCCCTTGGTGCGCCCCCCCACTCCCTTTCCAAACCCTAGCCGCCACCCCTTAGCCCCCCCATGCGCCTCCACCCTTCCCCTTCCTCTCCATCTTCCCCCATGGCGCCACCACCTCTCCCGTCCCCTCTCCACCCCCCTTGCTACCCTAGAGGAGATCCCCACCTCGCCATCCCATTGATCCATCCTTCGGGAAGCCCCGCGACGAGGAGATCTGGTGGATTTGGAGCGAGGAAGGAGATCACGCGAACCGGGAGGAGATTCGTCGGTTCATCGTTCGTCGGGCGAAGGTATGGCTAGGGGCATCCTTGGGATTGGTCTAGGTGCTGTGCTAGAGGGTATTTGGATGCTTTTAGATCAAGTGGTGGTGCTGTGATTGGGTAGATTATATGAAAACTAGAGTTTGCCACGTTCTCTGCTTCGGGCACTTTGTGCAGTCGACCTAGGGTTTGAGTTTTCGCGACCTTAGAATAGGAATTTGGTCGGCCGCCTGTTGAGAAATTGTAGTCAACTTCAATACCTTTCAGTGGACATAAAGAACGTCCAATTCCACCCAGCCGTTTGAAAGTTATGCTCGATTTACCGAACATGTTCAAATCTGTGACGTAGCTGGGATAGGACGTAGAGTTTTGTAGATTAGACAACTTTAGATTCCGAATCAGCTTTTCCATATACTTAGAAAAAGTTAGGAAATTTCCTAAGCTACGCGAGGATGTACTCGTTTAATCGATTCGAAGTCCTAGATATAAAGTTATGATAGTTTGAAGTCTGCTGTCCCCGGGGGGGGACAGATTATCTGTTTTTCGTTTTCGGGAGTAGTTTGCGATATCGGGGTAGATGGGCAATGGTGTACTATTTTGTGGGCACGTTGTGATTGTGTGGCATCTATGTGCAGGTGGTGTGACCCCGGGAGTGCCCTCCTCATCCCGCCAATCCGTCGCCCGAGGTTAAGGCAAGTGTATTGGGATGGGTAGCATGTGGTTTCTTTGCTTGTCTTGACTAGATGCAATTGTTTCCATGTTATGCTATCTTGCCATGCTTAGTGTTTGCCATGATATGATAAAAAGGGTATGTTAAGATGCTATGCAATGGTTTATGGTTAATGATTATGGCATATGTTGCATACATGTCATGAAACTTGGCCCGGTCAGTGAGAACGTCATAACTATTCTGGTAAGGTCGGTGAGAAAGTTATGACTAATCCGGAGCGCCATGGATGTAAGACTTACCTTGTGATTCCACCCACGTGGTGAGTGGAAGCGAGGAGTAGGCACCCTCCATCTACGGGATGGAAGGGGGATGTGGGTGCACACCGACGGGTGTGCACTCGGCAATACCGGTATTTGCGTCGAGGAGACATGTGAATTGCATTGCATTGCATACATGATGATGATGATGAAATGATTTCAATGAGGTTGAGATGTGAATATGATGTTGCATATGAAGTATGACTTAATCATGATGTTAAGTTTGTTATGTAGTAATGATGACATTGAATTGTTCTGTATGACCCATTGCAATATACTTGCTGAGTGATGAACTCACGCTTGTGTTTATGTTGTTTTTCTTAGGTACTTTTACACCGGCATGCGGGAAAAGGGCTTAGCGGCACTACATCACATAATTTCCACACAATTAGACAATATTTACCTTTCGGATTTGTGATCATGAATCTAGTGTGACAAAACTAGGATTATGATTTGTTCATGTGCTTGCTTACATCCTTTACTTCGTATTGGTTCATGGAGTGGTTAAATTCTTTTTGCTAGACTAAGTTGCCGCATTATTACCTATTATTGCTGCTTTGGATGATTTCCTTTATTATATATCATGTGGTATTTTGTTGTTGCTCCGGTTCATGGAAAAACAAAGGAGATGCTGCCGAAATTTTCGGTTTTAGCATTTGCTCATTTGCTGTAATTTATCTTTATTTGTGGTTTTTAGATGTTGTTTAATCTATATTTGGTAATATTCAGGCACACTAGATGCCGGGGTGTTATGTAGTATGTGGTTTATGGAATGACGTATTGTTATGTTAATTTGTGAGTTGAAACAATTCAATGCGGTTGTTATCTTTAGCCTGAGAATAAATAGGCAACTAGTGTTGTAGAGTACTATATAGCGAGAATGATTAAAGGTGTTAATGTACATGCTTAGAATCTGTTGCTTCGCTTTAAAAGTGCTTATGACCCCCGATAATGTTTAAGGTTTTAAACCCTGATGCATGGTTAGAACATTAAGATGATGTAGATTGCTGATGTTGTTAAAGAAACTTTGCGGGTTGTTAAAGATGTTCTAATTTTACATGTTAATAGAGACATTTAATCGTGTTGGTGACCTTAACTTGGAAGCTGATTAGAGTTGTTATTTATGATGTTGCAAACTATTAGTATATTTGGAAGTGCGGTTGTGTTCCTATAATGCTAGTATCGTGTTAATTGGGAAAACATAGGTTTTGCGGTTGTGGTAAGAGCTTTGTGATGGTCCAACCCATTCAATTTGTTTCAAATAGTTGGAGCATGTTGAGTAGTGACAATTTGCTATAGCCTTTGGATAGGGTAACTAAAAGTGATGTTGCAATTTTTAAGATTATGCAAATAATTGATATTGATGACTTGGTAGTGTTGTTAATTGTTGGAAACCATTGATCCAATAGAAGAAAAGTGTAAACTGTGGTATTATGTCGAGTACATGTTGTGATGGGATGAACAATGGATAATAATCATGCTGCAAGATTTTAACCTTAATGAATGCATATCTTAGAATCCTATTTACGAATTTTATCTTGTAGAGATAATACTTATTTGTTGAAGTCATTTTATTGATTGAACAAGTTTTAATTGTCAAGATGTTGATGTATGGATGGTATATAATTGATACGTTGATCATGCTTAAGTATCTGTTGAAGTACTATGTTTGAAATATAGAACACATTATTTATGATGTGTTGGTCTGTGGGGATCATGATGAGGTAGTACTGGTTGGATGTCTTTTTGATAATCATCATAGATTTTGTTAATAAGAGTTGGGAAAGGTAACTAGAGAAAGAAGTTGTCATGTAATTTTTGGTTGAATTATGATGGGGCTTTTCAAGGAGTAAATAGTGATTGCTGAAGTCTTTAATGGAAAGCATAGTGGAACACTAGAGGTGGTTGTATCTATGTTGAACTTGTGTTTAAAATCTTTTAGACTGGTTCGGTTTTTTGCTATCTTGATTGAATGCTTTCGGTCAAAGTGTTCCTTCTGTTGTGTTTCAGAGATTTCCTAAACTCGTAGTGGTTGGTGCCAATATTTGGTTTTGGCTAATTTGCTTAGTTTATGCTATGAGTATGGATTTACACCACAAAAGTCTTTGTGTGGATCGCGCTCCTTCGCGTTCACACTGAGTTATCCTTGGAATAAATTGAAAGGAAACAGATGGACACAGAGGGTTGTGTTGAAAAACTCACGAGGTTTAATTTGTAATCCTTTTTTGGCTAGAGTTGGAGTTATTTGGAAAATCTGTGTGGTGTTTGCAAGAGCTTCAAAAGGTGGTTTTTGTGGATGTTTCATCGGTGATGCTGTTGGTGAAGTGTTCTCTTTTGGAAATGAGTTTCCCTTTCTCTTTGAGAAAATTTATGGTGGTTGTATGTGCAGATGTTTAACGTTGGAGCCGATGTTCTTTTCCAAATGTTAATTGTGGTTAAAAATGCGAGGTTTTGCAAGTTTAGTTTTTCAATTGACGTGGGTTCTTTTACGATGTGGTGTTTTCCTGTTAATGGTGATGCCGTCATAATTTATAAGAATTTCGCAGCCATCGATGTTAATTGTGTTTCAATCATGTGTACCGAGGAAGAAGTCTTTTTGTGAATAACTACTTGGTATTGTTGTTACATGAAGAATGAATGGTGAAAAGGAAGCATGACATTGTTTATAGATGTTTAATGATGAGAGAGTCGATGAGCCAGGTCGGTGAGAAAGTCATATATAGATATATGACTAATCCGGAGTGCTCTTGAAAAGTGTGCATTCATGTCACAAATCGAGATTTCTATTTCTTTCTGGTATGAAAAGAAACAATGAAGAATTTCTGGTATGTTGG
Source organism: Rhipidocladum racemiflorum (assembly GCA_036346355.1). Classification (NCBI taxonomy): domain Eukaryota; kingdom Viridiplantae; phylum Streptophyta; class Magnoliopsida; order Poales; family Poaceae; genus Rhipidocladum; species Rhipidocladum racemiflorum. The sequence continues at coordinate 9,796,055 of CM070583.1, forward strand.
TGGTGGTGTAGGAGATTTGTGTTTCCTTTACGTCTTGGCTTAGGAAATTAAAATGAATACTCTTTGGTTGTTGTCGAATCCTTTCCAAAGTGATTGTAGTGCATTGGACTCAAAGTTATGCATGGGGATCAATTGGGTTAATGGTTGGTGGTTGAGCTTACCCAATGGTGGTACTCTTTGTCTTGGTCCTTTGAGTGGAAGGATGTGAGGGCGAGACTTTCTTAGTAAGAGAAATCTGGTGTGGCTAGTAGTTGATCGTAAATGGTTTAAAAGTGAAGAGTAAAGGAAGGTTTTGTATGACCCAATTCAAACCTTCTTGGAGAATTATGGCATCGATGTGTTCCTCGGTGGGGTTGTTTAAATTATTAGTGGACCACTTGGTGGTTGCTAGTAATTGCTTTTCCTTTTGGAAGTGTATTGGATCTTTTTGTCGCCGATTTCTGAGCGAGCTGTGTCAACTAATGGGGATTGCTCGGTTGACAGTGTTTTGTGGGTTTTAAGGACCCTAGTTATAAAGTAGGTGTTTCCTTCAGTGGTAACGGTGGGTGTTGGCCTAGTTGTAAAAGATCAATCTTTTGCAAGGTTTTAACCCCGTTTGTTCAAGCAATTGGTAGTCTTGGAATGATGTGTCCCGCTTGGTTCACGTCGTCTTGTTTATGACAAACCACAGTAGAGAGGTTGAGGTGTGAAAGCATTTTTGCACGTGAGAGCTGAAGGGGGATCTAGAGTTGGGGTTAGAGGTTAGTACCGTGTTCTTCTAGAGAGTAGCGTTGGTTAAAGGGATCGGGCACTCCAGTGCCAAGGAATGTATGAAATGAGGAGTGTGAGATCGTTTTCTTTTGTGGTCTGTTTGAGGATTTATCCTACCGCTTGGGTCGTCTTTGAGGTCAGTATGTGAGTGCTTTGTGTTTCAATGTTGAGTAAGATTCTGGCAAGTTTTGATTGTGAGTTATCGTTAGAGCCATCAATCTTCGAGCTTTAGCTCCTTGCTTTTGAGTCCGGACTAGTGCAAATCATAGGGGTTTCTGAGCGGGTTCTGAGAAGTGAACCATAGCTCCCTTCGATTTGGTTGGTTGCGAAGTGGTGTGTCTCGGATTCGGGGTCGAATCCTGTGAAGGGGACAGGATGTGACACCCCATCCTGTGAAGGGGACAGAATATGACATTTTAGAATTCGGCATTTTGGTACGACTTTATAGCGTGTTTTTGGGCCATTTTCGGGTGTTTGGGCCTCTCCGGGGGACTTTGGGCCTTGGGGGTTGAGTTGGGCCTCCGGTGGAAGGGTTTGGGCCCAGGAGGGACTTTTGGGCAGCCAAATCTGGCCCCCACCCCTTGGTGCGCCCCCCCCACTCCCTTTCCCAACCCTAGCCGCCACCCCCTAGCCCCCCCATGCGCCTCCACCCTTCCCCTTCCTCTCCATCTTCCCCATGGCACCACCACCTCTCCCTTCCCATCTCCTGTTGGGGTAAAAGGTAGGCTACGCGAGCATAAAATCAAAATTTCTACCGTGAACACCCAAGATCACATGCAAGTAAAGGATCATAGATCGTTACCCTTGACGCGCAGATGCAACGGAAGCAGATTCACGCGCGTTGAGGAAGTAGTCGATCACCTCCCTATCAGCGCCGAGTGGTCGCCGATCTCCACTAAGTGGTCGCCGACCTCGTCCGAGTGGTCGCCGATCCCCGCCGAGTGGTCGCCGACCAGCGCGTCCGCGAGCGGCAGCGTCTCTACCGGTATCCACACGTACCGAGCAGGAACGCCGTGCGGGGTGTGCTAGCACCTCACCACACAACTAGGGTTTCTGGGGAGCAGGAGGGACGCACGGCGGCTGAACGTGGTGAGGGTTCTAATCGCATGCCATGCATTGTCCCTGGCTTTTCCTTTTATAGACACGCTAGTGGGCCGAAGCCCGCTAGGTTTCCATCTCCAACGCGGATCCTATCCACGCACAAACCCGTTAAACTATTCCAACTCGTTAAGTGTGTGACCCGTTAGGTTCAGTGCAAGTCTGACATGAATTCGGAAACCCGTTTCCAATTCATTGATCAACAGCGGCAACTAGCAGTACGTATTGACCCCCGAATACACAGAATCAATATTCGGCTGAACCTTGATACACTCACATACCGATCCCTTTGCCTCACGATACCAGTCAAGCTCAAGGCAAGATGCGCGCTACCCTTGTTGATAGCTCGACCACTTCACTCGACAGTGTGATGGATACAAACCATGACTAACTCCTTAGTCATATTAGCACGGCCGTGCGCTTTCCCTATCCATCCACACGAGGGGCCCAGAGGTATCTCTCCAGTTATCTAGGAGGGGCAAATCCCATCTTGATCATCACACCCTTGGCAATGTATCGTGGCATACCTAGTATTCATCTTTATGACTACCCTGTTACGGTGTAGCGTTTGATGATACCAAAGCATACAAGTCTACATGCTAGGTATCCATGACGATCTCAGGTCTAAGGACCATATAGGCGTACCACTCGAGACTTTACGCTGATGGCGCTATGGTAGATAACAACTCACAGCGTCTCGGAGTGGGTCTTGTCCGACTACCCATGTTCTCCAACATGTGTCCACATTTATTGGTTCGATATCTCCATATCTATGGTATGTGAAATATTACCATCAACCAGTAAATGTGCTGATCAAATCATCACCGCTCCTCGTAATGATATGGATCAGGGACCCGTTTAGAATAATGTCACTTGACAATGTGTTTCACAATCAGATCGTATCCAATGAATAAAGTCGTAACATATATTCAGGGAACCGATAAAACAAAGTTATCATAATTACATGAACAAAGACGTATAACAATCATCACCATGATTGATCTAGGGCATATTCCCTTCAATCTCCCACTTGCACTAGAGTCAATCATATAGGTACCGAATACCCATTGCTCTTGTGTGCGCCTCATGCTTTGGTTGTGGAAGGGGCTTTGTCAACGGATAAGCCACATTTAGATCTGTGTGCACTTTGCTAATCTTCACATCACCTCTCTCAATGATCTCCCGGATCAGGTGGTATCGCCTGAGTATATGTTTGGATTTTTGGTGAGACCTAGGCTCCTTTGCTTGTGCAATGGCACCACTATTGTCACAATAGAGGTCCACCGACAGATGCACTAGCGACCAGCGCCCAACTCGTAAACAAATTTCTTGATCCAAAGCTGCTTCCTTTCTTTGCTTGAAGGCTGCAATGTACTCGGCCTCCGTTGTGGAATCAGCTACTGTCTCTTGCTTGGAACTTTTCCAGCTCACTGCCCCACCATTGAGACAGAATACAAACCCGGATTGCGATCGCGAATCATCTTTGTCGGTTTGGAAGCTAGCATCGGCGTAACCTTTTACGACGAGCTCCTCCTCTCCTCTAAAGACCAAGAACATCTCCTTAGTCCTTCGTAAGTATTTAAGGATGTTCTTTACCACCACCCAGTGACTATCACCAGGATTTGATTGGTACCTGCTCGTGACACTCAGAGCATATGACACATCTGGGCGCGTACACAGCATGGCATACATGATGGATCCAATAGCTGAAGCGTATGGAATCCGACTCATTCTCTCTTGTTCATCAGTTGTCGAAGCACACTGAGTCTTGCTAAGACTTACTGTGATGCCCTAGAACTTGAGAGTGATTGTAGGGTTTTTCTTCTTTGTTTTTATTGCGGAGAGGAATGACGGTTTTGTCGGGGGATGAAACAATTGAAGAAAATGCTGCATATTAATATTAAAATTTGGAGTTTTTGGGCTAGGATTAGTGGGTCGAGGAAACCTGGGCCTGGGACGGGAATCCCCTTTCCCTCTCCCCCTCCCCACGCCCCAAAGTGGGCCGGCCCACTTTGCCCATTAGGGGTGGCGCCCCCCCCCCATGTGGCCGGCCACCCCATTGCAAACCCTAGCCGCCCCCTTTGCATCCCCTTGGCAGCAGCACCACCTCCTCCCTCATCCCGGTGTGGTGGCTCAAGGGTTCATCGCGGATCGTGAAGAAAAATTCGAGAAGAGGACCCGAGAAGGCGAGCAGATTTCGTTTTCGGTGATCATCGCGTGTTCCTCGTGGGATCTCAAGGGAGATCTTTAGGTAAAATTCCCCATATTTTACCCCCTGTTATACCTAGGATTAGGAGTGTTTTAGATCTGGTGGTGATTGGTTTGGATGGGATTTGAAGGGGGAGAAGGGTAGTTGTTCACGTGGTGCTGTTTCTGAGAGGGAAGATTGTGCAGCGCGGCTTGTTTCACGTTTTACGTGACCTAGACGATTTTTCCTGCAAAAACCTATAACTAGAAAGTTGTAGATAACGTCGAGATCTAGCTTCTGTAATTTTTTCAGAATTGTTGGGACGATGGTCTGAGAGTTATCTCTGTTGGAAGTTGACGAACAGAATCTGGAAACAGATTTCGTCCCCTGTGTTGGACGTCTGTTTAGGCATAATTAACAATGGAATTGAAATTTATGGTCTTCATGAAAGTTGTATATCTCGTCAATATCTAGCTCCTGTATTTTTTTTATATTTTTAGGATCTGTGTAGAAAAAGATACGAAATTGTGAAGAGAGGTTGCTGCTGTTTAACCCGAACAGATTAAGGGTTTTCGGCATTTAAGAGGGGAACGGGGGTTAGGAAGCGCGTGTTCGAGTTACGTGATCATTTGTATTGTCGCTATGTACTGAAATACTGTTTGTTCAGGTGGTGCCCCTTCTGGACGTAACTAGATCGTCTTCAACGTCGGTAAAGGCAAGTGGAAGTAGTGTTATGGTTGAGCTATACATCATTGTTTGCATTGCCTTCGTTATAACCTCCGATTACAATAAACATACATAGTTTAATCAATTGCTTTGATGATTGCAATATTTAGATTAGCATTGTGATGAGGTGCTTTGACTATGAATTACGAGTAAAGAGAAGAATGATGTTGTCTACCTGTTGAATTGTCTAGATAGTTCATCTCAGTGTTATTTGTTTTATATCCATGTTATATGATGGTATGCAAACATGTGGACTCAATGTGGAGAGTTGTGAATGAATTCATGCATGAAGCATTAACTGCATATTCATGCATTGGAAGTTTGTCGACGCCACTTGGCGCCGATCAAGACGTACAACACCGTGTGTTCCTGAGAAAGGGCACGGTGAGGAGGATCATGGCATAAGCATGTGCACAATCATGAGCATTCTACTGAGGTTGTGGGAATCTATGTTGTGGTATTGAATGTGAGGCTTGTAGTATGTTAAATTCATGATGGAAGTGTTTATGTACTAATTGTTCCGCTTGCTGAGATTACCCAATCTCACTTCTTGCTGTTTGATGTTTTCAGGTAGCGTGCATGAGACGTAAGCATGAAGGGTGGGCTAGCAACACATTAAATCTTCGAATGTCATCACAACTCTCATGAACCAGTGTTTTAATTAATGCATTAGCTTGCTGAATTTTGATTACACTTAGACCCATTGTTGTCCCGTTAAACTTGTTCGTTTATGGTCTGCTCCTTTAGAGGTGTGTTATGTCTTTGGTTGATTCCTGGATGGATTAGACTTGTTGTCGCTAGTATTGATGTCATGTTTTTATTTCTGTTTGATTTGCTTATCATGAATTGCTTCTGTATTGTCCTGTTAGGGGAGATGCTGTCGAATTTTTTTTCTTGTTCATCAGTTTAGTTTTAAGGGGTGTTACACTTACACCATGTGACATTGGTAAGAAACCTTTCTTGGAATCATACATGTTGAACCGTTTCAGTATCTTGTCAATGTACGTACTTTGGCTCAATCCAATTAGCCTTTTTGATCTATCTCTATAGATCTTTACGCCCAAAATATATGCTGCATTTCCCAAGTCTTTCATCGAGAAACTCTTTCTCAGATAAGATTGTGCAGCATCTAACATCGGAATATCATTTCCGATCAATAGTAGTCATCCACATACAAGACCAGAAATACAAGTGCGCTCCCACTAGCCTTTTTGTAAATACAAGGCTCTTCCTCATTTTTGATGAAGCCAAACTGTTTGATCACTTCATCAAAACGAAGGTTCCAACTCCGAGATGCTTGCTTCAGTCCATAAATGGACTTCCTAAGCTTGCATACCTTGCCAGCATTAGTAGGATCGACAAAACCCTCGGGCTGTACCATGTACACGTCCTCGCTTAGGTTTCCATTTAGGAAAGCCGTTTTGACATCCATTTGCCGAATCTCATAATCATTATATGCGGCAATTGCTAGCATGATCCGGATAGACTTTACCATGGCGACTGGCGAATAAGTTTCATCATAGTCCACACCATGAATTTGCTTATACCCTTTTGCCACCAATCGTGCCTTAAAAATGTGAACATTTCCATCGGCGTCTATTTTCTTCTTAAAGACCCATTTGCACTCGATAGTTTTTACACCATCAGGCAGATCAACCAAGTTCCAAACTTGATTATCATACATGGACTTTAACTCGGATCTCATGGCCTCCAGCCATTTCTCAGAGTCTGGGCCCACCATAGCTTCCTCATAGTCCTTGGGCTCGTCATTTTCCAATAATAACACATCGCGTTGCTCCGTCGTGAGGAACATGAACCTCTCAGGAGCGCGGCTTGCCCGTGAGGACCTCCGTGGGGCTGGCGCCTCATCAATAGGTTCAACAACACGTTGCTCATCCTGATGAGGACTAGCTGGAGCTGAAACATTTTCAGGTATTTCTCGAACTTCTTCGAGTTGCACCTTGCTCCCACTAGTTCTTTTGGAAAACTCATTCTCCAAAAAGACACCGGTCCGGGCGACAAACATTTTGCCTTCTTCCCGGTTATAAAAATAATACCCTTTGGTTTCCCTTGGGTACCCCACAAAGAAGCACTTGTCCGACTTGGCGTGAAGCTTATCAGACGTCATACGTTTTACATAAGCTTCACAGTCCCAAATTTTAAGATAAGACAAGTCAGGACACTTCCCTTTCCATATCTCATATGGTGTCTTATCAACGGATTTAGATGGAACCCTATTCAGTGTGAATGCAGCTGTTTCTAGAGCGTGTCCCCAAAATGACAATGGAAGATCGGCTTGACTCATCATAGACCGTACCATGTCCAACAAAGTCCGGTTCCTCCGTTCGGATACCCCATTCCACTGAGGTGTCCCGGGCGGAGTCAATTGTGGAACAATTCCACAACTCTTTAGATGATCATTAAACTCTTGGCTCAAATATTCACCTCCACGGTCAGACCGTAGAAATTTAATTTTCTTGCCCAAATGATTTTCTACTTCATTCTGAAACTCTTTGAACTTTTCAAAAGATTCAGACTTATGCCTCATTAGATAGATATAGCCATATCTACTAAAGTCATCGATGAAAGTGATGAAGTACTGATAACCACCTCTGGCCATTGAGCTCATTGGTCCACATACATCAGTATGTACGAGAGCCAACAACTCGCGCATTCTCTCACTTGTGCCAGTGAAAGGTGCCTTTGTCATCTTGCCAAGTAAACAAGACTCGCATGTTTCAAAAGACTCCAAATCTAATGAACCAAGAAGACCATCTTTATGGAGCTTCTCCATGCGTCTTTTATTTATATGGCCCAAGCGACAATGCCATAAATAAGTGGAATTAGTATCATTTGTTTTGAGTTTTTTAACATTAATATTATTTATAGAAGCATTACTAAGATCTAGCACATACAGTCCATTCACCAATGGACAGTTACCATAGAGCAAGCCTTTGAAATAAATAGAACAATTCCTGTTCTTTATTACAAAATCATAACCATCTTCCTCTAAACAAGAAGAAGAGATAATGTTCTTACTCAAGGCAGGAATGTAATAACAATTATTCAATTCCATGACTAAACCAGAAGGTAACGACAAGGGATAGACGCTGACGGCCTTTGCAGCAACCATTGCTCCATTGCCGACGCGAATTTCCAACTCGCCAATCTTGCAATTTCTAGTCCTTCTTAACCCCTGCAACGATTTGCAAATATGAATCATTGATCCGGTATCAAATACCCAAGACTCGGTAGGACAAGTTGCAAGATTAACTTCTATAACATTAATACCTGAAGTAGAAGGAACCTTTCCTTTCTTTTTGTCGTCCAGGTACTTTGGACAGTTTCTCTTCCAGTGCCCACTACCCTTGCAGTAATGACATTTATCAGAAGCATTAGGGCCAACCTTTGGCCTTTCTTTAGGCTTTGGTTTTGGGTCTTGGATCTTATCCTCACCACTACTTGTAGCCTTGCGCTTCCTTTTCTTATCCTTTTTAATCATCATCACATGATTTGTGCCTTTCTTTATGCTCTCTTTCGCAGTTTTCAGCATTCCATGTAGTTCGGTCAGATTCTTCTCCAGGCTGTTCATATGAAAGTTCAAAATGAACGGCTCAAAGCTCGCAGGGAGCGACTGGAGAATCACATCTGTGGCCAACTCCTTTTGCAACGGAAAGCCGAGCTTCTCCAGGCTCTCAATGTAACCAATCAGCTTGATTACATGAGGGCTAACAGGAGCACCCTCAGCCAGCTTGCACGCAAACAATGCTTTAGATATCGAATATCTTTCAGCCCTTGCTTGGTTCTCAAACATGCCCTTGAGACCTACAATCATAGTGTAGGCATCGGCGTGCTCATATTGCTTTTGGAGCTCAGAGTTCATTGTGGCAAGCATGAGACAGCTGACGTCTAGGGCGTCGTTAGTGTGCTTCTCATAAGCACGCTTATCAGCAGCGGATGCATTTTCAGGCAATTCATCAGGATATGGACCGTCTAGAACATATTCCTTCTTTTCAGCCTTGAGAAAAATTCTCAAGTTACGATACCAATCCATAAAATTCGTCCCAGAGAGTTTTTCCCTCTCCAGAATCGACCGCAAGTTAAAACCAGTGTTTGCATTGACAGCGTTTGGTGCCATCTACAACATAAATAAGCAAAGTTTTAGCACTATGTTCATGTTAATCTCTTATTAAACAATTTCAATAAAAGATGCTTCCATCAAGATCACTTTCCCTCTGGTAATCTCCATGGAACAAGATCCATGGTCACTGCGGTTCGGGTAAGGATTTGTCAATACCACTTGAACCCATGACATAGGTAGGTAACATCTTGCCAATCACATCATATGTGACTCTTGCTTGTTGGGGTGGCATCATATGCCCCGGCGCCCAATACTGATGCCCCGAAGTCCCAAATCCTATTTGGATGACTTCGTTAAGCAAACCAATACTATGCTTGTGAGTGCACGGGCTAGGCTACACTCACTCTATTGTACAAGTAAGAGGGTGGCGTTCCTGACTTGTCAAGATCTTATCCACCAACATACAAGACAATAGACGCAGCTATTGAAAAAGGGCATCTTACTCTTAATTTTTCGGGGAAAACTATTCAATCAGGTTAACATATTCACCACATATGACGTGAAAGAATAGCAATGCAAGGTAAATCATCATAGGCAATCAGATAGACTGTGAACTAGTATGGCCCATGACGTGGTGATCTCCATCCTCCACGACCATCTTTGCACAGTTGGGCCATCTGGATTGAAGCCTTCCAAGAACATGTACTAAACTACTACATCTAGCAGCTAGCAGCAAAATTACATGAGGATTCAAGGCATCACATGCCGGCACGCAGGCCGTTATACAATAATAGGACAGCCCACAGCTGCAATTAACCATGACACGCAGGCCATGAAATTACAATCATGCATCACATACATAAAGTGTCCATACTGTTCACAACATACCCTGCAAAAACAAGTTAGGCGCTGGATCGAATCTAGCGCGCGGGAAGTGAACAAATTTTAATTTATGGGCGCTATGCTGACTATCACGGCGGTCAGTTTCCATAGGATCAATCTTCATCGATCCATCGCGCGAGGTCCCCTTGAGAGGGCGGCGACCACAACGATCTCGATCTGTTGGCTCGATCTGTTCGGCTCTTGCTACTACCCCGATGGTGTTACCAGCCGGTAGGGGTAATGCATGGCACGAATCTGAAACGAGCACGAACTAATCTTTTGATCGTGTAGAGCCACCAACTCATACCTCATACTTCCCCGATACCGATTGATCTAATCAAACCGTGATAAACTCAACAGCACATCGACATGTGCGCGTGATCCAGATCCAAAACTACACATAACCTGGCTCTGATACCACTGTTGGGGTAAAAGGTAGGCTACGCGAGCATAAAATCAAAATTTCTACCGTGAACACCCAAGATCACATGCAAGTAAAGGATCATAGATCGTTACCCTTGATGCGCAGATGCAGCGGAAGCAGATTCACGCGCTTTGAGGAAGTAGTTGATCACCTCCCTATCAGCGCCGAGTGGTCGCTGATCTCCACTCGCGGTCGACTCGCCTCGAAAGTGGTCGCGATCCCTCGCCAAGTGGTCGCCGACCTCGCCCAAGTGGTCGCCGATCTCGCCGAGTGGTCGCCGACCTCGAGTGGTCGCCGACCAGCCAGCGTCCTGGAAGCGGCGCTCTACCGGTATCCACACGTACCGAGCAGGAACGCCGTGCGGGGTGTGCTAGCACCTCACCACACAACTAGGGTTTCTGGGGAGCAGGAGGGACGCACGGCGGCTGAACGTGGTGAGGGTTCTAATCGCATGCCATGCACTGTCCTTGGCTTTTCCTTTTATAGACATGCTAGTGGGCCGAAGCCCGCTAGGTTTCCATCTCCAACGCGGATCCTATCCACGCACAAACCCGTTAAACTATTCCAACTCGTTAAGTGTGTGACCCGTTAGGTTCAGTTCAAGTCGGACATGAATTCGGAAACCCGTTTCCAATTCATTGATCAACAACGGCACCTAGCAGTACGTATTGACCCCCGAATACACAGAATCAATATTCGGCTGAACCTTGATACACTCACATACCGATCCCTTTGCCTCACGATACCAGTCAAGCTCAAGGCGAGATGTGCGCTACCCTTGTTGATAGCTCGACCACTTCACTCGACAGTGTGATGGATACAAACCATGACTAACTCCTTAGTCATATTAGCACGGCCGTGCGCTTTCCCTATCCATCCACACGAGGGGCCCAGAGGTATCTCTCCAGTTATCTAGGAGGGGCAAATCCCATCTTGATCATCACACCCTTGGCAATGTATCGTGGCATACCTAGTGACGAGTACCCGTACCATGGGTACCCCCATCAGCCGGCGCGAGCAGGTGACCAATCGCGGCAAAGGCCCAAAGACCGCCCGAAAGGTACTTGGGCCGCGAGGAGCCGAACCCGACTGCAGGCAGGACCGACCCTGGGCGGTCGGCGGACTCCGATTCCGGGCGGTCGGCGGGCTCCGACCGCCTAATATTGGAGCTCGCGGTCAGCAAGCTCCACCCGCGCACGAGCCTGCAGGGCCCACGCCAGTGTCAGACGGCTGCCTTGTGCGCAGCGTCCCCTGGCGTCCATACCGGAGTAGGCGGCTCCTTCCCAAGACTGTCAGAAGAGCCACCGAAGAAGTCAAGCCCCTGTCCCATCGCCTGGCACACCGCAGAGGAGTACGCCCACTCCCGAGGCCAAGGCAAAGTCAAGCGCCATTAAAGCCGCCGAGGCTGACAGGAGCACCACGCAATACGCCATCCAGACAGCACTACGCAAGACTACTCATCACAGAACCACCAACCCTGCCTAGGGATGGGCAGGGGTCGGTCGGACAAGACAGGAACCAGACTTCGAGACGCGTAGGCCCCTTTCCTTGTGGTTTTCCCAACTCCCGTGTAACCTGCCTCCTCCGTCTATATAAGGAGGGGCAGGGCCCGAGAGGGAGGGGCGATGGAAAAAACAGTCTTCTAGGTAGCCACAACTCCCTAGCGAAAACACTGGGGGATCGGTCTACCGACCCCCTGCCTCGCTTGTATACCTCTTGTTCGTCGCCCTAAGATCAATACACTCACACTGAACGAACTGGAGTAGGGACGTTCAGCCCGAACCAGTATACATCGTCTGACTCCTTGAGTCGACCATTCGGGGAGAGGGAGCGCGCGACCCCATCCGACCATAAATTCGTATTGCCGGTGCACGCAAGCCGGGTTGGCGGCGCCGGTAGGGGATCTCGCGCGTCTTCACCGACATCCTCATCTTCGGGTTCCCATTCTCCTCCCTGATGGCCTCCTCCCACCACGATTCACCGATGTCGAGGGGCTGGATCCGCTTCGGCACCCTCGATTTCATCGTCACCACGGCGGGAGAGCTTATCCTCGTTCCCGCTGCCGTCCGGGACCGGGCGCCCTCCGCAAGCCTGGATGCGATTGCTGATGTTCTCAGCAACCTCCGCCTCGAGGCCCCCGTATGGGCCACGCGGGCGGGCCCGTCGCGCGTCGGCGCTGCTCCTGGCGACGCCGCCTACGAGCTGCGGCGAGCGGCGGTTCCACCCTCCACGGGCTCTCAACTCGTGGCCATGGCCGGCTACGCGCCGGCTTCCCTCCACGACCTGCTGGCGGACTCCTCCAGCCACGGCTCTAGCTCCGACAAAGAGTATCCCCCTCGCAGGGTGTACTCCCGCGAGTGCAACATGACGGGTGCGGCGGAGCCGTCCTCCACTCGCTACCCTGACCCTCCTCCCGCTGACGAGCGGCGGGAGGAATCCCGGCGGGATGTCGACGCTCAGCACCTACAACGCTTCGCTGACCGTCGGCAGCAAATACGAGGAGTTAGAAGCCCGAAGGCCGAGGCTCAACAAGCTCCAGGCGAGAATCGAGCGCCGTCGGCCTAACCCACCACTCACCTCCCGGCCGCGTCGGAGTGCATCGGCCGATTAGGCTGAGGAGACGAGCGACCTTCCGTTCTTCCCTCACGCCAACCGTAACATTGTCTTTGCGGCGGCAATGCCGCTTCCGAGGGCTGCCTCGAGCCAACGGAGCCGTGGCCAAGGCCACCTATCGAGAACCTCAGGGGATCGTAGAACGTCTTTGTCGTTCGGCCACGCCCAAGGTCCGGCTCGACGGACGGGCGCCACTTCGGGCCGCTGGGCCACTCCCTCACGAAGTCGACGGAGCCCAGCCAAGACGGCCCCACTCCACGAGCTCCCCCAGGCATCATACACCCCGGTGCGCCACCGCCTGGGGGACAAGTATGATCTTCGCACCACCCTCGAGGCGCGAAGGAGAGCTACCGAGGCAGCAGCGCCCTCGCAGGTCGCCGATAGCGGGCGACGCAACCATTCCGACCCGGGATTCGACGGTCCCGGGCCGCGTGCGTTCACCCGCCTCATCCGCAACGCCGACTTCCCGGTCAGATTCCGGGCTCCGACCAACATAGCCAAGTACACGGGGGCTACCAACCCCAGTGTCTGGCTAGAAGACTATCGGCTCGCCTGCCGAGCTGGGGGAGCGACGGACGACTCTTTCGTCATCCAGTATCTCCCCATCTATCTTGCGGACTCGGCTCGAGCCTGGCTCGAGTACCTGCCCGCAGACACCATCGGCAGCTGGACCGACCTGACGAACCTTTTCGTCGGGAACTTCCAGGGCACGTACAAACGCCCTGGCAACTCCTGGGACCTGAAGAGCTGCAAGCAGCAGCCGGGGGAAACCCTCCGGGACTACATCCGCCCGCTTCTCCCCAGAAGGTGCAACGAGCTCCCGACATCATCCGCGACGCCGGCGTCGTCGGGCGTTCATCTCTGGCACCACGTCACGAGGCCACAGTCCACAAGTTGGGCTGTCACGAAACCCGGACCACCAAGGAGCTCCTCGACATCGCCACCAACCACGCCTCCGGCGAGGAGGCCGTGGGGCCATCTTCGAAAGGAAGACGGCCCACAAGACAGCCAACCTCGAGCAGCGCCCCCTCAGGCCATACGACAAAAGGAAGCGGAAGGGGAAGCAGGGTCGCTGAGGTTTAATGGTCGCCGGCCGACCGACTCCGCCAAACAAAGAAAGCCTCGGCAGACGCCCGACCGATTCGAGAAATTGATGGATAGTCCGTGCCCGAACCACGACTATCCCGTCAAACACAAGTATCGGGACTACGAAGTCCTAAAGCGGTTTCTCTCCGGAAACCCCACGACATCACGGGGTAAGGGGAAGAAGCGCGACCGACTCCAAGCCGGCAGCGAGGCGAAGAAGCGATGAAAGCGGTAACGAGTTCCCACCGCTCGACGGTTGCCTCATGATCCTCGGAGGGGCAGAGTGCTACGCCGCCAAGCGACTTCTGAAACTCGCCCACCGAGAGGTCCACACGCAGCGACCGGCCGTGCCTTCCTACCGAGGTGGTGGAATGCCCGATCGCCCGATCGGACCGACCACCCCGACCACATCCCCGCACTGGACGCTACTCCGCCGCCGCCGACTCCCATCGTGGGGACGGCCTGACCAAGGTGCTCAGGTGGATCTGCGGGCAGCAGCCTCAACATCATGTATGTTGAGACCCTGGATGCCCTGGGAGTCCTCGCTCCGCCCTCCGCCGGCAGGCGCCTTTCCACGGCGTCGTGCACTCAGTGCCAAGAGGCCCACCCCTCGGACAGTCGGCCTGTCCGTCACCTTTGGGAGCCCTGACAACTTCCGCACCGAGAGCCTCACTTTCGAGGTTGTGGACTTCCCGGCTCCTACCACGCCATCCTGGGGACGACCTTGCTCTGCGAAGTTCATGGCGGCGCCCCAACTACACCTATCTCAATTTGAAGATGCCAGGCGCAAGGTGTCATCACCGTGGCGCATCCTTCCGGCTTCGCCTACAACCGCGAAGCAGGCGTGGTGAGCTGGCCTCAATGCCGCTTCCGCCGAGCTCGCTCAGCTCCAGGAGAAGGTCCCCGGATCCGCCCCCGACTCCAGCAAGTCGGGGCCTAGCTCCTTCAAGTCCGCGGAGGACACGAAGGAGGTCGCTGTTGATCCCGAAGATCCCGCCAAGACCGTGCGGATCGGGGCCGCCCTCACCGCCAAATAGGAAGGCGCGCTCGTCGACTTCCTCCAAGCAAACCGAGACGTCTTTGCTTGGAGACCCTCGGACATACCGGGAGTTCCAAAGGAGGTCACCGAGCACTCCCTGAACATTCGACCGGGATCCAGACCCGTCGCCCAACGTCTGCGCCGCTTCAACGAAGAAAAGCGTTGGGCCATCGGGGAAGAGATCGCCAAACTTTTGGCCGCCGGCTTTGTAAAGGAGGTGCGTCACCCCGAGTGGCTCGCCAATCCCGTCCTTGTAAAGAAAAAGTCGGGGCAATGGAGAATGTGTGTTGACTACACGAGCCTCAACAAGGCCTGTCCGAAAGATCCATTCCCATTACCTCGCATCGACCAGGTTGTGGACTCCACCGCCGGGTGCGAGTCCCTTTCTTTTTTGGATGCCTACTCAGGCTATCACTAGATTGCGATGAAGGAGTCCGATCAGCTCGCGACCTCCTTCATCACCCCGTCTGACTCGTCTTTATTACGTCCACGATGCCTTTTGGTCTGAAAAGCAGCGCCACGTACCGGCCCGATGTATGCAAGCGTGTTTTTCGGACCAAATTAATTGGTCTTTATCGAAGCCTCGTCCCGGACGACATCGTTGTCAAAACCAGGAAGGCCGACGACCTCATCGCCGACCTGGAGACTTTTGCGAACCTCCAACGGTTTCGCATAAAGCTCAACCCCGAGAAATGCGTCTTCAGGGTCCCCAAGGGCAAGTTGCTGGGATTCATCGTCTCCGAGCGCGGCATCGAAGCCAACCGCGATAAGATCTCCGCTTATCGCAAGGATGGGGCCAATCAACGATCTGAAGGAGTTCGGAGTGATGGGGTGCCTCGCGGCACTAAGTCGCTTCGTATCCACGCCTCGTGAGCGGGATGCCACTCTACAAGGCTGATGAAGAAGTCAGGCCACTTTTCCTGGACTCCACGGCTCGGGAAGCCTTTAGTCGACTAAAGGCCTTTCGACCTCACCTCCGGTCCTGGTCGCCCGAGCCACAGGAGCCTTTGCTCCTCTACATCGCCGCCACAACTCAGTCGTCGGTAGCGGCACTTGTTGTGGAAGCGAGCGGAGGAAGGCCGCGTTTTCAAAGGTCTGAGGCCGGTCTACTTCGGCGAGGTACTCTCGAAACAAAGGTCCGATATCCCAGATCTGAAGTTCTTTGTACTCAATGCTCATTACCAAGAGGAAGCTTGCCCATTATTTCGATCGACACCCCATCTCCGTGGTCACCTCCTCACCACTCGGAGAAGTCGTCCACAACCGCGACGCTACTGGAAGAATCGCCAAGTGGGCTCTCGAGCTCAATGGCCTCGACATATCGTACGTCCCCAGGACGGCGATCAAGTCCCAGGTCTTGGCGGACTTCGTCGCCGAGTAGACCGAAGCGCAAGTCCCTGCAGTGGTCGAGGACCGAATCTTGGGCGATGTACTTGATGGGTCTTACACCAAGAATGGGGCGGCCGCGGTCGTCATCATCTCCCCACTCGGCAACAAGCTCCGGTATGCCATCCGTCTACTCTTCGACGCTACCAACAATGTCGCCGAGTACGAAGCCCACGTCAATGGCCTTCGGATTGCCGCCGACCTGGGCGCACGACGGCTCTGCGTTCACGGCGACTCCAAGCTGGTCGTCGACCAAGTGATGAAAGCCACCGAGCCCCGTGACGCTCGGATGGCCGCCTACTGCCTGGAGGTCCGCAAGCTCGAGGAGAAGTTCAAGGGTTTCGAGCTCCATCACAGCTACCGACGCTACAACGGTGAAGCCGACTCCCTCGCCAACCTCGCCTCCGGGAAAAGGGCGGTTCCCCGGGATCTTCGTTTCCGACCTCGAGCCCATCAATCCGGTTGGACCCGAGTCTTGGCGCCACCGACCCCGAGACGCGCTCCGCGATCTTGACGGATGCTCACTCCGCTGGAGTCGGACTTGGCGTCCTGGCGTCGAAACCGACCCGGAGGCAACCGTTTGTCGATCGATTGACGAGCAGGTTGCTCCCGCCGATACCACCGAGGCTCGGCGCCTCGCCGGCGGGCTAAGTCTTTTCGTCTGGTCGAGCGCCCTCTACAAAAGAGCCCATCCTAATCCTTCGAAGTGCGTTTTGACCGACCAAGGGAAGCACCTTCTGCTGGACATCCACGACGGGTGTGCGGGCACCATGCGCGCCGCGTCCACAGTAGGAAAGGCCTTCCGACAAGGTTTCTACCGGGCCGACCGTAGCGCAGATGCGACCCAAATCGCCTGGCGACTGCGAAGGATGCCAATTCTTCGCCAGGCAGACGCACCTTCCTGCGCAAGCCCTGCAGACGATCCCCATCACGTGGCCCTTCGCGGTTTGGGGGCTCGATCTGGTCGGGCCCTTCAAAAAGGCGCCCGGGGGCTTCACTCACTTACTCGTCGCCATGGACAAGTTCACAAAGTGGATCGAAGCAAAGCCATTGGCAAAGATCACATCGGCGTAGGCAGCAGGCTTCTTCCGCGATATTGTCTACAGCTTCGGGGTGCCTAACTCCATCATCACCGACAATGGGACGCAGTTCACAGGGAAGGAGTTCCTCGAGTTCTGCGACGACTTCAATATCCGGAGTCGACTGGCGGCGATGGCGCGCACTTCGAGCCAACGGCCAGGCCGAAGCGAGCCAGCGGCATGATCCTCCAAGGACTCAAGCGCGAATCTTCACCGATCAAGAAATTCGTGGGACGGTGGGCGCCGAGCTACCGCCCGCTTCTTTGGAGTCTCTGAACCACACCAACCGGTCGGCCGGGTTCACACCTTTCTTTTTGGTGTTCGGAGCAGAGGCTGTCCTCCCGACCGACCTTGAGTACAGTGCGCCAAGAGTGCAGAACTACGACAGCGCCAGGGGACCGAGGGAAGCGGCGGGATGACCTCGACCAACTCGACGAGGCTCGGGATGTCGCGGTCTTACTGGCCGGCTAAATATCGGCAGCGCGTCGCTACCATACCGACCGGTCCGCGGCCGCTCATTCGAAGTCGGCGACTTAGTGCTGCGTCAAGTCCAATCCGCGAAGGACAGGCACAAGCTCTCCCCGCCCTGGGAGGGCCCTTTCACCATCGCGGAAGTCCTCCGACCCGGCACCTTCCGCCTCAAGGACACTGAAGGAAATCTCGTGACTAATGCGTGGAACATAGAGAAGCTGAGAAAGTTCTATTCATAGTCAACCTCTCCCCTCTTTGTTACCACTCGACAAATACTTGAGCAAAGGAAGCCGCAGCTCTCGGACGACCGAGTGCTCTCTCTCTCTCTCTCCCGTCTGACCTACCGCAAGTAATGCGACCTCCGCCCCGAAAGCCGAGGTCCTGAAGTAGTACTTTGCCTATCGCAAAGACCACGAATGCAAGGACAACCGACCTACAGATGGTCGGGCCGTCCCATTCCAGTAACAAACACACATTCTGGCGCAACGCGAGGAGAAGCCCAGCTGGTGGGAAGGCGCGAGGAAGTCGAAGAGAACAAGGGGCGCAACTGCCTCCAACCTACGCTGGAGCCGTTGCGATCCCAAAAAACTACGGATATGGGCAAATCGCAAGCGCGAATTCCTTGAAGAAGAGAAAAGAAACAGGGAGCAAAGGAGCGCTTTATTTATTTATGGAGGAACATCGCCCCAACCAAGAACGAACCGCCCGTTATGATCTTGGTGTGCACCCCGCCAGCCGAGCTCCACGCGACGTCACTCGACCACCGCTCGCAGCAGCGGCGCCCTCACTTCCCGAAGTCGGGGAACGCCCACGACGAGGACGCCAACTCGCCATACGTCCTCACGAACAGCCTCAGCCTCAGCCTCCGCCACCTCCTGCAGCTAGGCCTGATGGGCAACCACTTCCTCGCGGGGCTGAGTGTTGCGATCCACCATGGCGCGCAGGGAAAGTTCGTTTGGTGGCGGTCCTTGCCAAAGTAACGGGCGCACCGGCGCCTCTCCTTTTATAGCCAAAGCAGTACGGGAGGCGCGGGAGACGAAGCGCCTTGGGGTCACGCAACGGCGCGGAAGACGAAGCGCCCAACACCAGTTCCGAAAGCGACACGGTCCCCCAGGCGAGTTAATCCACACTTATCTCCAAAGAAAACTTAAATCCTTTTTAAAAATCTTCTGCGGACTCAAGCGGTGCGTGGCGACTGCACCCTCAGTCCCCACGCACCACTCGGGGGCTGCTTTCTCGACCTCAGGGGTCAGCGACCTAGATCGATGACCGGTAACCACTCTGACCGGGCTACCCCCCTCATAGTAACCTCTTCAAACCCAAAATGCTACAGCCCACGCCCCCGCGGCTACGGCTCCGAGGTAGCACTTTGCGCAAAAGGGAGGCTACTTGAGCGAAGGGCCAAGCAGCGGTCGGATGGAGCCTTTCGATTTGGGCCGGCAAGCCGACCGATCAAACAATCTCCCTCGTGGCAACCTCCTCGAACCGAATGCTACAACTTAAGCCCCAACGGCTACGGCTCCCGAGTAGCATTTCGCGCAAAAAGGAAGTCGCCCGAGCAGAAGATAGCTTGATCGACCGTAGGCGAACCAACCCGGCCGTCGTTAAAAGCGTCTGAAGTCGCTAACCTAAGCCGTACTCGACCGACCGAGCTATCTACCTCGTGGCTATTTCCCCGCCCAAAGTACTACGGCCCTCGCCTCCGCTGCCACGGCCAGTGGCACTCTGCGGGGGGAAACAAGTCCTCCGAGCAAGAGACGCTAGGGACGGTCGAAGCACCTCCGCTCGGGTCAGCGCTCTAACCCACCAAGCGCAAGCTTCGCAAAGGAGGCGGTCCGACCTAGGCACCTCTCTTCCGCAAAGCTATCGCTCGAGATAGCTCGTCCTATCCCGTGATCTCTTCGGACGGGATTGAAGCAACGCCTACGCTCTCAGGGCACCCACGTGGGCCCTGTAGCCATGGTCGTAAGATTGCCCAATTTCACAGAGGAAGCACGGGGTAGACGGGCAAAATAACTTAAAGCAACCCGACACATCGAACTCAGTCAGGGTAATCGTGTTCATTACATGCACTGCAAAAAAGCAAAAAATAGGGATACTACTCATCTCCCTCCTTCCGATGGAGGATTTCTCGCGGCGAGATTCGGCGAGCAATCTCTTGGGCGCACGGATCGACCCGGGCCATGAATGCGTCGACTTCTTCGTCGCTTCGGTCAGCAGCAACGCCGCTCCCAACCGCCTCAAGGTCGACGCCGTCATAATAAGAGACGGTGTTGACCAGGGCCGAGGAAGCGCCAAGCACCGCCGCTTCCCGCACCGACGCCTCGACGCGCTCAGGGACCCATCCAAGTATGGCGGGGATGGCGCTGGGGCCCGGAGTAAGCCCGAATAGCCGGTCGCAGACGGCCTGGATGCCCACGTGGAGGACGGTCAGCTCGGTCGTCGTAGCGGCCGCGTCCCTCTCCGCCACCCGCTTGTCCCTAAGGGCCGAGTCACGTGACTCGACCGCCGCATCCCGTCTCTCCACCGCCACTCTTCGCGACTCCAGCGCGTCGCTAAGGTTTTTTCGCAGCCCTGCAGGGACAAAAAACAGTGTCAGAAGACGCCCGTTGCAGTGGCTCCCAAGGGGTTGAACTACTCACCGGCCACGGAGGCCTCTTTGGCGCGAAGTTCCTCCTCGACCTTGGCACGCGCCTCTCGATCGGACGCGGCGCGGTCGGCAAGCTCCCTCGTCGTCACGAGCTCCCCCCGAGCAAGATCCCGCTCGCCGCGAAGTTGGTCGGCCTCCCTGCGGGCCGACTCGCATTTCTCTCGGAAGAGGGCGGCCTCTGCCCGAGCGGATCCTTCTGCGCGGATCGCAGAAGTCTTGGCCGCTTCAGCATCCGCCAGGGCCGACCTGGCCTTCTCTCCCTCGCCGGTCAACGACTCCACAAGTCGCTGAGCCTCCCGCAAGGCCTCAGTGACTTCCCCCAGCTGCTGATCAGCCGTAGCGGCCCTTCCTTGCTCGGCAACAACCGCCCTCCGAGCGTCGAGCAGCTCCTCCCCTACGGCGCTCCCCCGGCTGTGCAAGTGCCGGAGGAACATCGACTTGTCCACCGCCCGGGATGTCAAGCGCTGCAAATACCTGCCCGGTCAGTCTCCGTTTCCCGGTCGAGAGATGCACGAAAGACAAATCCCCGTCAGACTTACCGATCTGGCCGAGCGGGACTCCTGAGCAATGGACTTTCTCGCCCTGGACGCGGCGTCAACGGCGCGAGTGAGGTCGGCGTGGATCCTCCCCATCTCCTCCTCCAAAGCGTTCCAATCCGCGCGTTCTGCCTCGTCGTCCAGAACGAACGCGGGCCCTCCGGCCGGGTCAGGGCCGGGCCAAGTCAGCACGGCGGTCGGCAACCGCCCTGTCTCGACTTCCCCGCCTGCCGGAACGTCTGCAGCAGCCAGTTGCGCGCCCTCCAGAAACACTTGGACCGCCGAAGCGGGCGGTGGCCCCGACGGCGGGGGCGGCAGGACTCGTCCCGCCGGTGTCGCGAACGCCGCAAATCCCAGTACTTCCCCCAGCAGCAGAGTCGCGCCGACCCCCACGGTCGGTAGTACGGGGGAAGGAAAGGATGGCGGAACGTCTCCCGTCGATGTTGCGGACGGTAGCGGTCCCAGCGCCCCCCCGGGTGGCGGCAGGACCTCACCGGTCTCACCAGACGACGGCGCGGGCGGAAGCGCGCCCAGCGGAGCTTCCTCCTGCATTGTCGGGGCCGGCAACGGCCCCGGCGCTCCCCCCTCCGGCAGCATCCCTTCACCAACAGACCCTGCCGCGGGGAGCGCATCCGAAGGACCCCCGCTCCCGACGACCGCCGCCGTGCCCCCCGCGGAAGGGTGCGGTTCCTCACCGCCGAAGTGGGACTCAGCGCCCTCCCAGCGCTGGTGAGCCCCCTGCGCACAGCGGTCGGTCAGGAATTGCGAAGGAAGAAGCACCAGAGAAGACCGAACTGGGGGCGCATAAATCACTTACCGAGAGGAGCGAACAACCGGCACCTGACGTGCCCTTTTTGCCGGGCCCCTGCGAGGAGGCATGAGGGGCCTGCGCATCCTCAGGATGTACCCTGCGCCCGTGGTTTCTTCCGAGGAACCACGGTCGCCGGCCCCGCGGCTGGAACCCGCGTCGCAGCCGCCGGAGTCGCCTTCGCCAACCGCTCCCCCCTCGCTCGACGACGACTCTTCGTCGCCGTCACTCAAAGTCTCGTCAGAGACCTCCACGCCACGTGCAGACCGGTCCGCGCGCTCTTTCCTCTTCCGCTCCTTCGTGGCCTCCTTCTTCGCCAGGAGGGCGGCGTCACGCTGCTCCGTTGCGAGGCGCACGACCGCTCTCGCCTCCTTTTCCCCCGAAAGCAAGGGGCAGGAGATCAGGCCACCGAGCCCCTGCAAGAACACGCTCGGGTAAGGGGGCGAAGGAGCAGAGCGAAGCAAAAGCAAACAGGAGCCACCAGACGTACCAAGTTCTGCGGATTCAGGCACCTCGCCTACCGCTCGGTGTCTCGCGATTTAAAATCGCGCCACACGCGCGAGGACCTCCGACGGGGGAAGCTCCCGCTCCGACGACCTTGCAGGGTCGGTCGGTCCGATGTACTCGAACATGGGGCGCAGCCGATCCTTGAGGGGTTGGATGCGCCTCTCCATGAACGTACTGAGGACCACCTTGCCTGTCAGGCCCCGTCGCTTTAGGTCCGCGAGCTTTCCAAGGATCTCATCCACCTTCGCCCGGTCCCTCGCGTCAGGACCCCAGGTCCAGCAAGGATGCGGCGTCGGCAAATTCCCACTGAAGGGCGGGGCACTGCTGCCGATGTTCCGGACGTAGAACCACTCGCTGTGCCACCCCCGGTTGGACGTCGGCAGCTTCACATCGATGTAGGACGACCTGCGGTGGTTGCGCAGTTGGATCGCCAGAGCGCCGAGGAGACCGGTGGCATCCGACAGCGGCCTCGCAAAGAAGAAGTGGCGCCAAAGCCCCCAATGGGGTTCAATCCCCAGAAAGGCCTCGCACAGCGTCATGAAGACCGCGATGTGGAGGGCTCCATTCGGGTTCAGGTGATGAACTTCCCCCCCGTAGTAGTGCAGCAGCCCCCGGACGAACGGGTGGAGTGGGAGGCCGAAGCCCCGCTCGTAGAAGGCCGCCAGCGAGACTATCTCGCCGTCTTCCAGTTCGGGGACCTCGGTCCCGGACCGCGGCACCCGCCAGCCGGACTGAGGCCGCGGGGGAAGGAGCTCCTTCCTTTCCAAGCCGAGGTAGCGACCCGCCGCGGCCGAGTGCGGGGTCAACGACATCCCCGAATGTGCGTAAGAGAGCGGAGGACGGCGCGGTGAAGCAGGAAGCTTTTCTTCTTCCCTTGCGATTTCCCTCCTTTTCTTTTTGCAGAGGACGCGAGCAGGAGATTTGCTCCCTCCACGCCGCCCTCTCCTTCCTTTATAGGCGTCTGGCGGGAACAGACGCGCCTCCGCGCCCAACCGACGCCTCCTCACACGGACCGACGCAGTCGCCAACCGTCAGCTTGCCGCCGCGCCCGCTACTCTTGTAACGTGCCGCAGCCCATTTGAAACCCACTAGGCATTAACTGCTCCGACAGATTCGGCCACCTCGCGCACAGCGCGATCGCAACATCGCAGAACCCGCGCACGGGCCAGGGCGCCCCATGCCAAGAAAGGTAAGAAAACGGCCCACTGGGCTGCCCGGCCTCGGGAAAGCAAGCGGCCTACGGGCTCGCGCCCGAGGCCCGGCACCGTGCTGAGGGTTACGGGCGCCGACCTAGCCACTGGAATGAAAGCCGCCAACACGTAAAATAGAGCGAGGGGCGGGTCGCAGTGAGCCCCCAGAGGGCCTCTAGATGGGTCGGCGGACGACCCAATCACTGTGGCCCGCGTCCGAGACCATACCTCACACTCTCCCGCGGAGCTCATCAATGAGTGTCGGCCAGCCGCGCTCCGGGTCGGCAGACGACCCGGCAGCCCGACCCGGGATGAGTAAGGAAAGGTTTTCATGGAACGCCCCGCAGCGGGTCGGACGCCCACGCCGGGAGCTACGTCCGCTTGGAAACGATCCCCCTCGAGGGAGATCGCCAAGGTCCCACTCGGATTGCCCGATAGCAGCTCGCACGAGCACGACGTTCAAACCGACGAAGGTAAACGTGCGTTCGCTCAACCGACTCTAAAGGCCCACGAATGACGTAGCCTGCCAGAGTCCGACCGGGCTAAACCCCCGACCGGCTCTCCGACCCGCTCGGGGGCTCGGGGGCTACACCCACGGTCATGCGCACCCGGGTTCTTTTCCTTGGCTAGCGCGGCGGCTCCAAGCAGTCGCGCCGACCAAGCACCGCCGACCTCCGGGCCGACGGCTACCTCCGCCGGGCTAAACCCCCGACCGGCTCTCCGACCCGCTCGGGGGCTCGGGGGCTACACCCACCGGGTGCGCTCGCGCGCACCCGGGTTCTTTTCCTTGGCTAGCGCGGCGGCTCCAAGCAGTCGCGCCGACCAAGCACCGCCGACCTCCGGGCCGACGGCTACCTCCGCCGGGCTAAACCCCCGACCGGCTCTCAGCCCGGCTCGGGGGCTACACCCACCGGGTGCGCTCGCGCGCACCCGGGTTCTTTTCTTTGGCTAGCACGGCTCCCAAGCAGTCGCGCCGACCTAGCGCCACCGACCTCCGAGCAGCTAACCCCCCGATCGGCTCTCCGACCCGCTCGAGGGCTCGGGGGCTACTGACGAGTACCCATACCATGGGTACCCCCATCAGCCCGAAGCGCGAACGGGCTGACCAACCGCGGCAAAGGCCCAGCACCGCCGAAAGGTACTTGGGCCGCGGGGAGCGAACCCCAACCTGTGCAGGACCGACCCTGGGCGGTCGGCGGACTCCGATTCCGGGCGGTCGGCGGGCTCCGACCGCCTAATATTGGAGCTCGCGGTCAGCAAGCTCCACCCGCGCACGAGCCAGCAGGGCCCACGCCAGTGTCAGACGGCTGCCTTGTGCGCAGCGTCCCCTGGCGTCCGTACCGGAGTAGGCGGCTCCTTCCCAAGACTGTCAGAAGAGCCACCGAAGAAGTCAAGCCCCCGTCCCATCGCCTGGCACACCGCAGAGGAGTACGCCCACTCCCGAGGCCAAGGCAAAGTCAAGCGCCATTAAAGCCGCCGAGGCTGACAGGAGCACCACGCAATACGCCATCCAGACAGCACTACGCAAGACTACTCATCACAGAACCACCAACCCTGCCTCGGGACGGGCAGGGGTCGGTCGGACAAGACAGGAACCAGACTTCGAGACGCACAGGCGCCTTTCCTCATGGTTTTCCCAACTCCCGTGTAACCTGCCTCCTCCGTCTATATAAGGAGGGGCAGGGCCCGAGAGGGAGGGGCGATGGAAAAAACAGTCTTCTAGGTAGCCACAACTCCCTAGCGAAAACACCGGGGGATCGGTCGACCGACCCCCTGCCTCGCTTGTATACCTCTTGTTCGTCGCCCTAAGATCAATACACCCACACCGAACGAACTGGAGTAGGGACGTTCAGCCCGAACCAGTATACATCGTCTGACTCCTTGAGTCGACCATTCGGGGAGAGGGAGCGCGCGACCCCATCCGACCATAAATTCGTATTGCCGGTGCACGAAACACCGACACCTAGTATTCATCTTTATGACTACCCTGTTACGGTGTAGCGTTTGATGATACCAAAGCATACAAGTCTACATGCTAGGTATCCATGACGATCTCAGGTCTAAGGACCATATAGGCGTACCACTCGAGACTTTACGCTGATGGCGCTATGGTAGATAACAACTCACAGCGTCTCGGAGTGGGTCTTGTCCGACTACCCATGTTCTCCAACATGTGTCCACATTTATTGGTTCGATATCTCCATATCTATGGTATGTGAAACATTACCATCAACCAAGAAATGTCTTTGATCAAATCATCACCGCTCCTCGTAATGATATGGATCAGGGACCCGTTTAGAATAATGTCACTTGACAATGTGTTTCACAATCAGATCGTATCCAATGAATAAAGTCGTAACATATATTCAGGGAACCGATAAACAAAGTTATCATAATTACATGAACAAAGACGTATAACAATCATCACCATGATTGATCTAGGGCATATTCCCTTCATCTCCACCCCCCCTTGCTGCCCTAGAGGAGATCCCCACCTCGCCATCCCGTTGATCCATCCTTCAGGAAGCCCCGCGACGAGGAGATCCGGTGGATTTGGAGCGAGGAAGGAGATCGCGTGAACCGGGAGGAGATTCATCGGTTCATCGTTCGTCGGGCGAAGGTATGGCTAGGGTAATCCTTGGGATTGGTCTAGGTGCTGTGCTAGAGGGTATTTGGATGCTTTTAGATCAAGTGGTGGTGCTGTGATTGGGTAGATTAGATGAAAACTAAAGTTTGCCACGTTCTCTGCTTCGGGCAGATTGTGCAGTCGACCTAGGGTTTGATTTTTCACAACCTTAGAATCGGAATTTGGTCGGCCGCCCGTTGATAAAGTTGTAGTAAACTTCAATACCTTTCAGTGGACATAAAGAACGTCCAATTCCGCCCATCCGTTTGAAAGTTACGCTCAATTTACCGAATGTGTTCAGCTTTTCCATATACTTAGACAACTTTAGATTCCGAATCAGCTTTTCCATGTACTTAGAAAAAGTTAGGAAATTTCCTAAGCTACGCGAGGATGTACTCGTTTAATCGATTCGAAGTCCTAGATATAAAGTTATGATAGTTTGAAGTCTGCTGTCCCCGGGGGGGGGACAGATTATCTGTTTTTCGTTTTCGGGAGTAGTTTGCGATATCGGGGTAGATGGGCAATGGCGTACTATTTTGTGGGCACGTTGTGATTGTGTGGCATCTATGTGCAGGTGGTGTGACCCTGGGAGTGCCCTGCTCATCCCGCCAATCCGTCGGCCGAGGTTAAGGCAAGTGTATTGGGATGGGTAGCATGTAGTTTATTTGCTTGTCTTGACTAGATGCAATTGTTTCCATGTTATGCTATCTTGCTATGCTTAGTGTTTGCCATGATATGATAAAAAGGGTATGTTAAGGTGCTATGCAATGGTTTATGGTTAATGATTATGGCATATGTTGCATACATGTCATGAAACTTGGCCCGGTTGGTGAGAACGTCATAACTATTCCGGTAAGGTCGGTGAGAAAGTTATCACTAATCCGAAGCACCATGGATGTAAGACCTACCTCGTGATTCCACCCACGCGGTGAGTGGAAGCGAGGAGTAGGCACCCTCCATCTACGGGATGGAAGGGGGACGTGGGTGCACGCCGACGGGTGTGCACTCGGCAATACCGGTATTTGCGTCGAGGAGACATGTGCATTGCATTGCATTGCATACATGATGATGATGATGATGATGATGAAATGATTTCAATGAGGTTGAGATGTGAATATGATGTTGCATATGAAGTATGACTTAATCATGATGTTAAGTTTGTTATGTAGTAATGATGATATTGAATTGTTTTGTATGACCCATTGCAATATACTTGCTGAGTGATGAACTCACGCTTGTGTTTATGTTGTTTTTCTTCGGTACTTTGACACCGGCATGCGGAAAAAGGGCTTAGCGGCACTACATCACATAATTTCCACACAATTATACAATATTTACCTTTCGGATTTGTGATCATGAATCTAGTGTGACGAAACTAGGATTATGATTTGTTCATGTGCTTGTTTACATCCTTTACTTCGTATTGGTTCATGGAGTGGTTAAATTCTTTTTGCTGGACTAAGTTGCCGCATTATTACCTATTATTGCTGCTTTGGATGATTTCCTTTATGATATATCATGTGGTATTTTGTTGTTGCTCCGGTTCATGGAAAAACAAAGGAGATGCTGCCGAAATTTTTGGTTTTAGCATTCGCCCCTTTGCTGTAATTTATCTTTATTTGTGGTTTTTAGATGTTGTTTAATCTATGTTTGGTAATATTCAGACACACTAGATGCTGGGGTGTTACAGTTTTACTTGTGCAACTTATTGTGAAAGCTATTATTTACATTATTGCTTTACTGCTTGCAATCTTTTACTTATTTCCACTTACTGCTTTATTGCAAATGAACCATGAAACTATCCTTTGTAATAAGCCATGCATATAGATTATTAGCTTGCATTCTGTGCATGACTTGCTGAGTACCAAGTACTCACCCCTTGCAACAATACAACATCAGTTGAAGAAGAGTCGACGCCAGCTTCGGAGGAAGAACTTCAGGATGAGCCGATGAACTAGGGGCGAGCCCAGTTAGTTGCCTATGGCATATTGGTTGGCGCCACGCGTTTTCTTTATATTCCGCTGCAGTTTTATTTGAGTAAGACTTTAGCCCTGCGAGGCTTACTTTTGTAACTTGACCATAAGGTCGAGCAACCAGTTATATCTCCTTTTTAATAAAGTACTTTACTATTTCGTTGAGTATGATTGTGATATTTACCGATGTTGAGACTGTGTGCACTAGCGTGATCCTGGACTAGTGCTGAATACACAGAGGGTCCGGATTTGTAAATTCGGGTCCCGACTTCTTCCGTGAGATCGGGCAATCCACCATATGGATGACATTTGTGGACAATCCACCAGCTATTGTAATCCGGGTGGGCGTATGGAAGATAGAAGGCCAGTTCGACTTGTTCGGGAAGAATGAACACGTCGGGCCTTTGATACAGCTTCTTATGATTGATTTCTACTAGTCCTAGTTGTGGAGTACGTCGCATCCCACTAGTTGCATAGAACCATCTGCACCGAAACAACACGATTGACAGATCGTTGTTTCCTTCGTATGAAATTTCTATAATCTCCTCAATGATCCCATAATACTCTATGTCGGGAGCACCATACTCATCGGTTACGTAACTCACGACAACGCTATTAACCGTACTTGCATTAGGACGAGCCTGCTCAGCTGCTTCGGATCGAAATCGATATCCATGGCAATCATAGCATCCATGGACCTTAATTCTACGGCTGCATCCACGTGACATTTGTCAGAGATCGTTGTGCACGCTTGAATGTCTTTGACACTGCACAAGAATGCGCGACAAAGTTCATTAAGGAATAAATGTCACACGATTTTCCATTAAGTGAATGGGTATAAGAGGAAGAAAATTACGTGGTAATGAAACCATGTTGGAAAGTTTGGTCGACCTTGTCCACGCCCTCGTCTTTTCAGATTGTCAATGTGTTCGCCTGATGGTTCCTCTGGTCTTCCCCACTCTTCTTGAATAAATTGACTACAAGATTTGATGTATTTAAGAATTTTGTTGACTTATGATGTATTTAAGAAATTTGTTGACTTACTCAATGTAGACCTTCATTTCATCCATGTTTTCGTACACGTACAATTGAATTGCTAGTTTTTTCGCTACATCCAAGTCACGTGTGTTGCTTTTTCCAACATTGCATACGGATTGGTCGTGGAACACCTCAATGTTGGAAGTACTTCTGCGACACCTTCTTATATCCTTGTTGTGGCACATGGATCTTGTTTTTTATTGCAAAATATTTATCCGTGAAGTAGGCTATCTCTTGAATCAGCCAAGCTTCGGCAATACTTCCTTCAACTCGTGCTTTGTTCTTCACCTTCGCTCTAAGACTTTTCATCATGCGTTCCACAGGATACATCCACCTGCACTGTGCGGGCCCCCCAACTTTTGCTTCATATGGAAGATGGACTAGTAGATATTGCATGCAATTGAAAAACCCAGGAACATAAATTTTCTCGAGCTTTGTCACAAGCACAACAATATCCTTCTCCAATTCCCCCATCCTCGATACAGAGACTTCTTTTGCACATAGCTCTTGATAGAAGAAGCTAAGCTCTGACGGTATGACCCAAATGTCGTCGTCAACATATCCACGCCACACGGTTGGAAACAACCGCTCTATGAAGACTTTGTAGTCATGGGCCTTCATTCCATTTAACTTGCATTGCTCTATACTAACGGCATGTCGAAGGCTCGCCGCATAACCATCTGGGAATTTGACCTTATCCTTAATCCAATGTAAGATCTACCTTATTTTGCCCACGTGTAAGACTGTATTTTGCCCTAGGTTTCATCCCATTCTCGTCGAGGTTCATTGTCGGGACCCCGAATTTGCAA
Source organism: Rhipidocladum racemiflorum (assembly GCA_036346355.1). Taxonomy (NCBI): domain Eukaryota; kingdom Viridiplantae; phylum Streptophyta; class Magnoliopsida; order Poales; family Poaceae; genus Rhipidocladum; species Rhipidocladum racemiflorum. Next base: position 9,826,015 of record CM070583.1, read on the forward strand.
ATCCGGACCCTCTGTGTATTCAGCACTAGTCCAGGATCACGCTAGTGCACACAGTCTCAACATAGATGAATATCACAATCATACACAGCGGAATAGTAAAAATAACTCAATAATAGAATATAAACTATTGAGCGACCTTAAGGTCAACCTTACATTTGTGAAACCCTGACGGCTTCAACTCCAAATAAGCAGCAGCGGAACGAAGAACATCGGTGAATCCCATCAATACGCCCACAGTGCAACCGAGGTTCGACTCCTAGATAATCGCCTTCTCACGGAACTTCTTCTTCTTCGACGATGTAGACTTTTGCTCACTTGGTGATTGTTTGTTTTGCAAGGGGTGAGTACATAAAGCACTCAAGAAGTCATGCAATGTAATGCAAGTCTAATAGCTATATGCATGGCTTGGTACAAAGGAATAGCTCAAGGTATATTTGCGATGCTTGACTTTTTGAAAAGTAATATAAGTAGATTCGAAAGCAGTAGAAACAAGTAAAACATAAATAACTTTTCAAAAAGTTTAATAAACATTTTTCCCATCCTAAACCACATTTCCATCATTTCCATTAAACCAACCCAACTTTCCAAATCCAAGTTATTTTTGAGAAAATCTAACCCTTGACTGTAATCCCCGAGCATTGTCCAGTACCGTGGACTCGGCTATTCGAATAGATTCTACACTCTGCAGAGGTTATGCACTTTACCCACAAGATACAATCCACTCACCACGTCAGCCGTGAATCGCCATACAAAAATATGCGAATGAGCGATCATAACAAAGCCTTTCGGAAGCCTCAAACAACACAGGTGGTCCTCTCCGGTTCGTGCTCTACACCATCCCTTCCCTTAGCCAAGGCGAAGTATGGGACCAACACACCGTTAGATGGGTATCTGGCCACAGCCACGATACGCTCCCCGCATAATCACACAAACGGTGTAACTGACACCCTGAGGCTCCACAAGTGAGTCCTTAGCGACTTAGTCAACTAGGGCCGTCCCATTCCAGCCATGTGGTTGCAAGTATGACCCAGTTCAAAGGCTTGCAAGGTTAAGTCCTTAGAGTGACCAGGCAAGACTACCCAAAACCAAATCAACACTCCCAATGCCACAATCGCCCACCTGATTACTCTTGCCACATGCCCCGGCCGAAAACTGTTTATCAAACCCAGCTTGATTACCATGCACCACGTGCCATCAACATCACATGATACTTTTCCAAAACAGGTTCAATATATCATTAAGTCAATATTAGCATTTGATTGTCCAAAATCATGTCATGAGCACGAAAGTGTGTCTAAGCAGTATACTACAACGATCTAAACCCATGTTGGCAATTTAATAATGTCCAACTAGTAAACCACAACTAGGGTGACAAAGGGTCATGGCACATACTTAAGTAATCAAGGTGTCATATAGCAAATTGGTATTTATCTAACCCCCAGGTTTAAACAAAGTATCTTTCTAATTAAACTAGCATGCAATAATTTAAATCAAAATAGATTTCGAAATAGGATCAACATGGTCAAAGCACAACTTGCCTGGCCCTTGCAAACTTTACTGTCTTTTACTCTTTATCCTTGATCCTTGATCCTCGAGCTTCAACTTCCACTTTCTCGATCCTCACTGCTCGAACGACTTAGGACGACACGTCTAACGATTAAAGAAGAAGCAAATACAAACCAATTCAAAAGACAAATCAAGTAAACTCCAAATTAAGAACGAACAGCATTGGGCACAACGGCTTGGGAGAGATTTGGGAACTCGAACGGATTAGATCGAAGAGTCGACAAAAGAGAACGGGCTTTCGGCAAAACACCGAAAAGGGAAAGATTAATAACTGGGAAAGAAAGAATAATATTCCGAAGAATATTTCTTCCGAAGTTATTATCTTGATTGGACAGTTAGCGACATATGGGCTCTCAATCTATAGATCGGGTCCATAAGGATATGTTAGTTCGCAGTGAACTAAACTGATTCTTGACGTTGACTTTTGTTGACCGAACGGACACAGTCAAACAAAAGAGAAGAAGGCGATAGACTAGATTGGGCACAAAGGTATGACAGATGGCCAATGGTCTATCGACCAAGTCCACGAAGGAATTCCTCGATTAATGGCAGATTAGGTTTTCAGGGATAAGACAAGACAAGTGTCTTACCACGGTTGAAACAACGGAAAAGATTGCAAAGATAACAACGCGGCTCACGATAAACTTAGTTCATCAAACCGGTCTTAGGTTAGGTTTTGATTCGGCTTGAAGATGATATGACGATGAGACTAGGCTCACGTCATGATGATAGAACAGGTGAAGGCATCGCACTAGGTTTGTACAAGAATACACGCATGCGATGACAACGAGGCGAAGAGAGCCAATCGTTAACGATGAAACGTTAACGATGGAACGTTAACGACGCAAACGTTAGACGTGAACGTTAACTACAGAGCGCGGCAAAACGTTAACGGAGGAACGTTAACGACGAAACGTTAACGACGGAGCGTTAACGGGGAAACATTAACGGAGGAGCGTTAACGACGAAGCGTTAACGACGAAACGTTAATGGAGGAACATTAACGGAGCGTTAATGACAAAACGTTAACGGCAAGACGTTACCGACGGAGCGTTAACGGCAAAACGTTAACGGAGGAACGTTAACGAGGAAACGTTAACGGGGAAACGTTAACGGCGAACGTTAACGGTGGATCGTTAACGGCGAACGTTAACGGTGGAGGTCAACAATGATAGGAGACTTCATGAAGCGAAGTAGCGACCGTCGGTGCAACGACATGGCCGCGGTAGAACGCTACCAAGGTCGGCTAACCGGTGCGCGAACCGCGCACAAAGCTAGGTTGAAAGACGACGGGTTTAGGCCGGAATCGGGCTTCGACGGCAAACGGAGACCAAAAGAACTCTAAAGATGGACCAAAACAGTACAAGATGATCCTACGGACGCAACAACACGGCCGGAGTGAACCAAAATAACCGGCGTCAAAGCGGCGGCGACGGCAAGCGGTGGCCTAAATATATAAAAAATTCCGGAGGATGGGATGGCAAAGGAGAATGTCTACTGCGTAGAACGCGGAGAGACGATCTCAACGGTATAGGCGGATTTTGCGGCGCCCTTCCGGATTAATCACAGACTGGCGATTAACGGGTTTCGGATCAAAACTTTGGACGGCTATAACTTCTAGAATAATGATCGAACTTAACGTAAATTTGACCGAGAGCTAGATGGGACCAAGAGGCACACTGTGACGCAGGTGGCTCGAAGAAATACCTTCTGGAACAGCGGGGAACGCGAGGAAGTTTGCCGCTATGCGAACGCAGTCTAAACGGAGAATTTATTTTTCTGCGCCAAATCCAGAGGGCAAAACCTTGGGGCAAGATGTGCATCCTGTAGAGGACATCCCCAGGAGTCTACACAAAAAATTTCACCGTCAAACTCGAAAAATTGAGGGAGTTATGACCTCGGCAAGATTCGAGATTGAAACGGCCGTAACTTTTGATCCCGTGGACCAAATTGGCTGAATTTTGGACAGCAAGTAGATGGTACCTTGTGGCACACCACAGAGAAGACGGATCTCGAAAAGAGTCGACGAGTTGCCCGGGACGCGGCTCCAAAGTTCGGCCGGCGTTGGGCGACGTTCGGGCGACATTGGATGGATCTCGGAGTTTTGGAGATGATCCGGAGGTTGTATATCCGTGGGAGAGGTCTAGGGGCACTTATATAGGTTTGGGGAAGAGGCTAGATCAAGAAAAATCAAGTTTGGACGCGTTTGGAGGTGTTTGGGTCGGTTTGGGCATTAAACCGAACAGGTTCCGTGCGTGACACGGACTCGGGGTGACGTGGGCCAGTGGGGAGGCGACACGTGGCCGGGTGGGGGGCTGTGGGCTGGCGCGGCTGGCTCGGCGCTTGTCGGGCCGGTACCGCGCACGCCAGCCAGCGCGAGGCGCGAGGAGGGAGCGGAGTGGGCGGCGCATGGAGGTGGGGCGTGTGGGCGGGCGAGTAGTGGCCCGGCCGGAGAGAGAGAGAAGGAAAGCAGCCCAAACAAATTTCGGAATTTTCAACAGTTTCCGAATTAAAATAATTGCAGAAAATGAAAATAATTCATTTAGGGCAGTAAAAATATCAGAAAAATTCTAGAAAAATTCCAGAAAATATTTTAAGACATTTTGAACTCAAATAAATTATTTGCAACAAAATTTTATATAAACTTTTCCAAATAAATAATTAATTTCCATAAAAGGGCTTTATACAAATCAAATTCAATTAAATCCAATAAATAGCAAACGAGCTCCAAAAAATCTCAAAATTTACAGAAGAACTTCTTGAAACACAAGGAATCCAAATAAAATAAAATAAACTTTATTTGGGGTTTAGAATAATCAAATTAAATTGTTTTAGCTTTTAGAAAATTCAAATCAGGCTTTTATAAACGCGAGAAAATCGACGGAAATTTTTGGGAAGCTAAACTAAACCAAAATTTTTGAAAACCCAAATTTTGGGATGTTACAAATCTCCCCCCCTTAACAGAATCTCGTCCCCGAGATTCAGGGCTGACTATAGAATTGGGTTCAGGGGGACTCAACTCTTGAGCTTCCTCGAACTTCCAAGCAACTACACACTGGACAGGGGTCGCTTCTGAACAAACGCTTGGTAACATCCAAAATTTTGCAGGCTGCTCCTTGCTGATGAGGTCCTCTCACGAGTCCACTGACTCCAACTGTGTCTGCTTTTCGGCCACGAGGCACTTCTTCTACGGAAAATCTTGATACTAAATTTGTCGGGAAATCTTGAACATCTTCTGCACTCATGCTGACGTTTCTGGTAACTCCATTGATAGGCTCCTTGCTTCTGTTCCTAAACACTTGATTTTCCGCTTCTTCTAGAAATTGGACAAGCTGTATCTGACAACAAAGCTTACTTGCAATTACGTGGTCTTCAATAGGACTTGGATAGCATTCCGGTTGGTCTGGCACTATCTTTGTCGGCTTGATTCTTTGACTGAAACTCTGTATCAACTAAATACTCCTTAACAATTCACCTTCTGACGTAAGTGTCTTGGTAGGTGAAGGACTAGGATTGAAGTGGGCAGGTATAACACCTTTTCTCCTAGGACAACTATTATCGAAGTGTCCCGGCTCATTGCATCTAAAGCAACACTTGACTGACATCCGTTGGCTTTCTCCTGACATGGTACTAATCTTGGTAGGGTAGAGCTGAGATCGATGCGATCAGCGGTGACCACTTTCTTCTGAGAGTAGTGGTTAGCAAAATTTTCTGGCTGATGACAGGCAAAGCAAATTCTAGGCTTTAATCTTTCTCCTTGAGAACTTTTCACTAGGTTGATGTTATGGAAACTCTAACCATCAGGGCGAAGCACAGGTGAAAGTGTCTCTAACAAAGTCTAAGCGGTATGGCAACTGAACTGTTGAGGGGTACACCTTATTCACTATTGCAGCGGTCCTTCTTGACAAACTTTCTGACGCTTGCGGTGGTCTCCCAATTCCTTGCACTCATCTTCTAGGTCAAGGCCTTGTTAATCAACTCTTCTTGCTTCAACTGACTCCTTAAGCAAGTTGCTTCCATAGCCTTACCATTCACTTTTTGTGTTAAAATCTTTACTGATGTAATTTCTGGGATGATCATGGCTTTCGAAATTGCTTGATCTTTCTGTGGCATTCCTTAGCAAATGACTTGACTCACCACAGTTGTAACATGAACGTTTGGGTCATCGTTAAGGTTGATGGGGCATTCTCTAGGCCAATGACCTCATTTATCACACAAGAAACAATTCCATGGTGACCAAGTACTCACGATTTCCTGAGGTAGATGGATAGGGTTGACATGTTTCCTCTTCTTTTCTTCACGTGGCACAGCTAGTGCGAATGACAATCATTCTCTTTTCGCTAACTCTTGAGCAATGACAGCTCGAAAAATCTTCTTGCTGATGCTGAGTCACGGCCAGTCACTATTGGATCTAAGGGACATTGAGCTGGGCAATGATCACGACCTTCTCATAGATAGCATGTGATGTTGCACGTAGGACATTCTCCAGGTAAATGGCTTCCTTCACAGCTGGAACAATTGATTGCATGTTCATCAGCAGTGTGTCCTATTTCTTCACATCGGATGCATGCACGGTCTTCTGATTTGTTTGGTTGACGACACTTCAAAGGACAACATCTCGGTATGGTATTGGGTGCAGGGGTTGTACTCTTCTCCGAACTTGCCGTAGTCACACTATCTTACGATGACGCAACAAAGCGACGAAGAGGCGGTGGCAATTTCCAACCAAGTGATAGTATGTCCATCTTCCGAGGTGGCGTGAAACCTTTCCTCCAAACTAATGCATCTCTTTTTTTACTGGCAAGTAGCACAGGGGACCTTCTCTTCATCTTCACATTACACTAAAGCTAGCTTCTCTCCTATGACACGAAGCCATATTTCTGCGTCTTTGAGAGTGGCTGATCCATCAAACGTGGGTGGTTACAAACTGATCCAAGTGTCGAATTGTCACGGTTGGTACGGTGGACGGCCGTTGGTCACATGCTGCTTTGACACCGACACGCATAGTAGCAATCGAACCGACTTGAATCGCCTCAAAGTTATCTTGTAGTTGGTCCTTTCCATCTTTTGTCCACTCCAGGTTTTAGGTAAGAGGAAAAAGCATAGATGAGGTTCAAGAATCCTATTGCGAGGGAGCAGTGTTTAACCCAAGAACTTATACAAACATTATTAAGAACTTGGTATGGTTGCTTATCCAAGCCTAAAAGCTATGCAACGCATCTTTGCACACTCAAAGAATAAAGAAAGATCCAAATTCCTAAGCACACAATAATCTAGCGTCTAAAGGGTAACACTCCTATCTTAAGAGACGTGACTCTCACACATGAGTCTCAACTAAACACTGGTTCTTCAAGCTTCTAGAACACTTCATCGATCCACTTCTCTTCGAGCTTGATGATTCCTGACTTCACGATCTTCAGGGTTAACGGCGACATCCAGTACTTTCTCCTTAAGTGTGAAACATCATTAACTATTGGGAACAACTCAGGTAAGATTTCCATTTAAATCGGTGGGAAGGATAGAAATTTCAGCAAAGGGGAAAGAATAGAAGAGTAAGATAAGTCAAGAACGTATTATTCTTTCAAGTTAAAATTTCTCTTTAGAAAATAATTTTGAAGCTCCTAAAGACGGCCAATCTATCTAAGGTCAAGACCTACAGTCAGTATGGCTCTGATACCACCTCTGTCGGGACCCCGAATTTGCAAATCCGGACCCTCTGTGTATTCAGCACTAGTCCAGGATCACGCTAGTGCACACAGTCTCAACATAGATGAATATCACAATCATACACAGCGGAATAGTAAAAATAACTCAATAATAGAATATAAACTATTGAGCGACCTTAAGGTCAACCTTACATTTGTGAAACCCTGACGGCTTCAACTCCAAATAAGCAGCAGCGGAACGAAGAACATCGGTGAATCCCATCAATACGCCACAGGCAACTGACAGGGTTCGACTCCTAGATAATCGCCTTCTCACGGAACTTCTTCTTCTTCGACGATGTAGACTTTTGCTCACTGGTGATTGTTTGTTTTGCAAGGGGTGAGTACATAAAGCACTCGACCAAGTCATGCACGTAATGCAAGTCTAATAGCTATATGCATGGCTTGGTACAAAGGAATAGCTCAAGGTATATTTGCGATGCTTGACTTTTTGAAAAGTAATATAAGTAGATTCGAAAGCAGTAGAAACAAGTAAAACATAAATAACTTTTCAAAAAGTTTAATAAACATTTTTCCCATCCTAAACCACATTTCCATCATTTCCATTAAACCAACCCAACTTTCCAAATCCAAGTTATTTTTGAGAAAAGCTAACCCTTGGATTTGTAATCCCGAGCATTGTCGATCATCGTGGACTCGGCTATTCGAATAGATTCTACACTCTGCAGAGGTTATGCACTTTACCCACAAGATACAATCCACTCACCACGTCGGTAGTGAATCGCCATACAAAAGTATGCGAATGAGCGATCATAACAAAGCCTTTGGAAGCCTCAAACAACACAGTGGTCCTCTCCGGTTCGTGCTCTACACCATCCCTTCCCTTAGCCAAGGCGAAGTATGGGACCAACACACCGTTAGATGGGTATCTGGCCACGACCACGATACGCTCCCCGCATAATCACACAAACGGTGTAATCGACACCCTGAGGCTCCACAAGTGAGTCCTTAGCGACTTAGTCAACTAGGGCCGTCCCATTCCAGCCATGTGGTTGCAAGTATGACCCGATTCAAAGGCTTGCAAGGTTAAGTCCTTAGAGTGACCAGGCAAGACTACCAAAACCAAATCAACACTCCCAATGCCACAATCGCCCACCTGATTACTCTTGCCACATGCCCTGGCCGAAATCGTTTATCAAACCCCGCTTGATTACCATGCACCACGTGCCATCAACATCACATGATACTTTTCCAAAACAGGTTCAATATATCATTAAGTCAATATTAGCATTTGATTGTCCAAAATCATGTCATGAGCACGTGAGTGTCTAAGCAAGTATACTACAACGATCTAAACCCATGTTGGCAATTTAATAATGTCCAACTAGTAAACCACAACTAGGGTGACAAAGGGTCATGGCACATACTTAAGTAATCAAGGTGTCATATAGCAAATTGGTATTTATCTAACCCCCAGGTTTAAACAAAGTATCTTTCTAATTAAACTAGCATGCAATAATTTAAATCAAAATAGATTTCGAAATAGGATCAACATGGTCAAAGCACAACTTGCCTGGCCCTTGCAAACTTTATTGTCTTTTACTCTTTATCCTTGATCCTTGATCCTCGAACTTCAACTTCCACTTTCTCGATCCTCACTGCTCGAGCGACTTAGGACGACACGTCTAACGATTAAAGAAGAAGCAAATACAAACCAATTCAAAAGACAAATCAAGTAAACTCCAAATTAAGAACGAACAGCATTGGGCACAACGGCTTGGGAGAGATTTGGGAACTCGAACGGATTAGATCGAAGAGTCGACAAAAGAGAACGGGCTTTCGGCAAAACACGAAAGGGAAAGATTAATAATCGGGAAAGAAAGAATAATATTCGAAGAATATTTCTTCCGGGTTATTATCTTGATTGGACGATTAGCGACATATGGGCTCTCAATCTATAGATCGGATCCATAAGGATATGTTAGTTCGCGATGAACTAAACTGATTCTTGACGTTGACTTTTGTTGACCGAACGGACACAAATCAAACAAAAGAGAAGAAGACCGATAGACTAGATTGGGCACAAAGGTATGACAGATGGCCAATGGTCTATCGACCAAGTCCACGAAGGAATTCTCGATTAAAGGCAGATTAGGTTTTCAGGGATAAGACAAGACAAGTGTCTTACCACGGTTGAAACAACGGAAAAGATTGCAAAGATAACAACGCGGCTCACGATAAACTTAGTTCATCAAACCGGTCTTAGGTTAGGTTTTGATTCGGCTTGAAGATGATATGACGATGAGACTAGGCTCACGTCACGATGATAGAACAGGTGAAGGCATCGCACTAGGGTTTGTGCAAGAATACACGCATGCGATGACAACGAGGCGAAGAGAGCCAAGCGTTAACGATGAAACGTTAACGATGGAACGCGTTAACGGCGAAACGTTAACGGTGGAACGTTAACTACAGAGCGCATCGGCAAAACGTTAACGGAGGAACGTTAACGACGAAACGTTAACGCACGGAGCGTTAACGGGAAACATTAACGGAGGAGCGCGTTAACGACGGCGCACCCATTTAAACGTTAATGGAGGAACATTAACGGAGCGTTAATGACAAAACGTTAACGGCAAGACGTTACCGACGGAGCGTTAACGACAGAGCGTTAACGGTGAAACATTGACGGCAAAACGTTAGCGGAGGAACGTTAACGGAACGTTAACGGAAGAACGTTAACGGGGAAACGTCAACGGCGAACTTTAACGGTGGATCGTTAACGGCGAACGTTAACGGTGGAGGTCAACAATGATAGGAGACTTCATGAAGCGAAGTAGCGACCGTCGGTGCAACGACATGGCCGCGGTAGAACGCTACCAAGGACGGCTAACCGGTCGCCTGAACCGCGGCACAGGCTAGGTTGAAAGACGACGGGTTTAGGCCGGAATCGGGCTTCGACGGCAAACGGAGACCAAAAGAACTCTAAAGATGGACCAAAACAGTACAAGATGATCCTACGGACGCAACAACACGGCCGGAGTGAACCAAAATATGCGGCGTCAAAAGGCGACGCGCGGCGACGGCAAACGGTGGCCTAAATATATAAAAAAAATTCCGGAGGATGGGATGGCAAAGGGAGAATGTCTACTGCGTAGAACGCGCGAGACGATCTCAACGGTATAGGCGGATTTTGCGGCGCCCTTCCGGATTAATCACAAATCAGCGATTAACGGGTTTCGATCAAAACTTTGGACGGCTATAAATTCTAGAATAATGATCGGAACTTAACGAAATTTGACCGAGAGCTAGATGGGACCAAGAGGCACACTGTGACGCAGGTGGCTCGAAGAAATACCTTCTGGAACAGCGGGGAACGCGCGAGGAAGTTTGTCGCTGTCCGAACGCAGTCTAAACGGAGAATTTATTTTTCTGCGCCAAATCCAGAGGGCAAAACCTTGGGGCAAGATGTGCATCCTGTAGAGGACATCCCCAGGAGTCTACACAAAAAATTTCACCGTCAAACTCGAAAAATTGAGGGAGTTATGACCTCGGCAAGATTCGAGATTGAACAGGCCGTAACTTTGATCCCGTGGACCAAATTGGCTGAATTTTGGACAGCAAGTAGATGGTACCTTGTGGCACACCACAGAGAAGACGGATCTCGAAAAGAGTCGACGAGTTGCCCGGGACGCGGCTCCAAAGTTCGGCCGGCGTTGGGCGACGTTCGGCGACATTGGATGGATCTCGGAGTGTTGGAGATGCTCCGGAGGTTGTATACCCGTGGGAGAGGTCTAGGAGCACTTATATAGGTTTGGGGAAGAGGCTAGATCAAGAAAAATCAAGTTTGGACGCGTTTGGAGGTGTTTGGGTCGGTTTGGGCATTAAACCGAGCAGTTCCGTGGCGTGAAACGGACTCGGTGACGTGGGCCAGTGGGGAGGCGACACGTGGCCGGGTGGGGCTGTTGGGCTGGCGCGGCTGGCTCGGGGCCCACTGGGCCGGCTGGCTTTCGGCGCTTGTAAGGCCGGTGGCCCAGCGCGCCTGTGCGCCAGTGCGCGGGAGGGAGCGGGTGGGCCGGCGCATGGAGGTGGGGGCGTGTGGGCCGGGCGAGTAGCTGGGCCGGCCGGAGAGAGAGAGAAGGAAAGCAGCCCAAACAAATTTCGGAATTTTCAACAGTTTCCGAATTAAAATAATTGCAGAAAATGAAAATAATTCATTTAGGGCAGTAAAAATATCAGAAAAATTCTAGAAAAATTCCAGAAAATATTTTAAGACATTTTGAACTCAAATAAATTATTTGCAACAAAATTTTATATAAACTTTTCCAAATAAATAATTAATTTCCATAAAAGGGCTTTATACAAATCAAATTCAATTAAATCCAATAAATAGCAAACGAGCTCCGAAAAATCTCAAAATTTACAGAAGAACTTCTTGAAACACAAGGAATCCAAATAAAATAAAATAAACTTTATTTGGGGTTTAGAATAATCAAATTAAATTGTTTTAGCTTTTAGAAAATTCAAATCAGGCTTTTATAAACGCGAGAAAATCGACGGAAATTTTTGGGAAGCTAAACTAAACCAAAATTTTTGAAAACCCAAATTTTGGGATGTTACATTCATGTCGCACGGTCACATATCATAGCGCAGTCCAGACGTGCTTTTTTGTTATCTTTATTCTTCTGTGGGATGTCCCAGTTTGTGTTCATGATAGACTCGCACATATTTTTCTCTTGGTGCATCAAGTCGAGGTTGTGAGGTTGCTTTAGGTCTGCTGCATAAGGAAGATTGTAGATGCTGCACTTATGAGTCCAATGGTGCTCCTCACCATAGGTTTCAACATACCCGATGTCCGCTAATGTAACATCCCTAATTTCGGCCTTCTGTAAAAACCTAATTTAAATTAAATTCAAAATTTGGTTCTTCCTTGATGTTTAAAGTAACCTGGCATCCTTATCCGTCTGAAATTGAAATTCAATTCTCCTTCGCCCGAAAAATCATTCTCTGAATTCCAGTTCGCACCCGGAATTCCACCTGATTTTGAAAATGTTCCAAAAATCCCGAAACCTATTGCATTAGGTTCCAAATATTCCAAAAACATTTTGGGAATTTTCCCTAGATTTTTGGAGACCCTCTGGTATTTTATCGCTCGCGGCTTTGCGTTAAATGCCCTTTTATTGTCCCAGAATATTCTAAATGTCAAATTTCATCCAAATTCTGCGAAACCAATTTTATTGGGTTTCAAATATTCCCTAATATCTTTAGGAATTTTTCCAGGATTTTTAGACCATTTTTGCTAATTTTTCTCATGCGCCCTAATCTTTACTACTCCTGGCCAATGGGAGGTCGCCACGTGGCAGCACTGTTCATGGTCTCCAACCTCCTGTCGATTGGAAGAACCAGAGAAGGATTCTCTCTCTCCTTTCATGGCACCTCTCTTTCAAATCCTCCTATCTCCCTCATTAATGCACCAAATCAAGCAATGCCGGATCCGTTGCGAAGAGGGAGACGAGGGGTTTCCATCCCTGGTGTTAATGAGCCCTTAATCTAGCCGGAAACGGTCGCATTAACCAAAAATCCGAGAATTGCTTCCTTGCTCATAACTTGGCTGTTTCAACTCCGATTCACGCACTTCCACCTCCATTAGCTTCGTATTGGAGTCCTCTTCCCGGTGGTATCACCCTCCCATTGCCTCCCCTCACCAATCATTCGGGAGATCGCGAAAACCGACGACGAACGTCGTTCTTCGTGCTCGCCAGCATATCTTCCATTCCGGTGAGTCAATCTCGACACCGCTTGTTCCATTGGGTGCGTATGGATGTCAAGATCATAACCCCTCCATCAATTTTAGGTTTCGTCAAGATTCGACTTCGAATTTCGCGGTTGAACCTCGTCGGTCGAACCACCGTTCGTCGTCAAATTCCTTGCAATCTTGAGTCCCTCTAGATGTTCCCTAAATGATCCATCATTCAATTGGCAAAGCCATATTTCAATTTTTCGTAAATTTTCGGATTTTGGAAAATTTTGGGCTTCTCTGTTCTTGGCCTTGCCCGTGCGTGGCCGCCACCACCCGCCGTCATTGCCATTCGCCGGCTCTCGTCGGCTCCGCCGATCGCTCGCGCCAGCCACCTGTACCATGGCATGCCGGCCGCCGGCCGGTCCCGCGTCGCCCGCCGCCATGGTGCTCCCAGCCCGGCCGCCACGCCGGCGGCTACCCCATGCCTCGCCGCCTCCGGCCCCGCCCCGCCCGACTGACGCGCCGCGCCTGGCCGCCTCGACCACCGCCGCCGTCGCCGTCGCCCCCGGAGCCCTCCACCGCCGGTGCCCCATGAAGCTCTTGCTCCTCTGTTTTGGCCATGGAAGCCATTGAGGAAGGAGCCCCCTCCCTATGACAGCAAGGGCCCACTTGCCATAGACTAGCCCTTTTGAGATAAATCAGCCCAAAAGATGTCAAAGAATATTCCTTCGTTTTCCTTTTTCCAGATTTTTTCAAACTTCGGACGCTCATAACTTTTCCGTCCGAACTCCGATTGACTCCGTTCAAATTCCTAAATTCATCTAAATTAAAGATCTACCTGCCAGTATAACTTTTATAATTTTTAGATTTATTTTATTTTATTGTTATTTATTTGTTGTACAGTTTTGCGCGTAGCCGAGGATCCCGCCGAGTCCACCGACCCCGCCGCCGCACTTCAAAACTTCGACATCCCCGTTGCGACTGAAGACACGTCCCTTGACGCATCTTGATCCCATGTTTGCAAATGTTTTACCATGTTTTGAACTTGCATTGCTATGTTTATAATCATATGTCAAATATAGATGATTATGTGAAATCATGTGCTGAAAAATTAGCTTGAAGAATTTAATTTGAAAAATGTGTTTGTGAATGTGTTCGACAATTTGACAAGAAACATTGTCTTTTCAGCGCCGGACTGAATTTCAGAAAAACAGTAACTTTTCCATCTTCGCCGGACCGATTTTCGCTACTGTGCCGGACTAAACTTTTAGTCCAGCGTGAACGTGTTTTCGCGGTGTTGTGCGCTGGACCAAATTTCCCTTTTGGCGCCGGACCAAAGTTCCAAAGCAATTGCGCCGGACCAATTCCCTGGTCCGCCGTGAACGCATTTTGAAGGCCTGTTTTTACATGCACGCCGGACCAAATTTTTTGTCCATCGTGAACGGGTTTTTGAGGTCTGTTTTTGTATATGCGCTAGACTAAAAACAGTAAGTTTTCTATTTACACCGGACCAAATTTCTTTTGGTCCGCCGTGAACATGTTTTCAAACATTTTTGTGCCGGACTCAATTTTCCAAAACCAGTAAGTTTCGCATGTACGCTGGACCAAATTTTTGGTCCGTCGTGAACTGGTTTTTAACGGCTGTTTTCATGTATACGCCGGACCAAATATTTTTTGGTCCGCCGTGAATGTTGTTTTGAAAGTTTTTGCCCTGACAAGTAACAGAGACTTTCACGTGTACGCCGGACCGAGTTTTTGGTCTGTCATGAGTTGCGTCGGACCGGTGTTTGGTCCGGTGTGAATGGTCTTTTGCTGGTTTTGAGCAATTTTGGTTTGAATTTGACCTTTTGGTCTGTCATACACATGCCTTTGGCGACCTCATTTTTTCCATGTACGACAGACTAAATTTTTTGGTATGTCGTAAATGTGCTTCTGAAGGTTTTTGCGCGGGACCAAGTTCTTAAAAACAGTAACTTTTTCATGTGTACACCGGACCATATTTTTTGGTCCGTCGTGAATGCGTTTTTGCTCGATAAAGGGTTTTGAGCAAAATTGGAATTGTGTTTGATTTGTTTTTGAGATTATGAAATTTGTGAGAATTTCATGATGCTTGAAGTGGACTTTATGCAATGCTCATGTGAGTAGTTGCATGGATTGACATTGAGTCAAGTCGTGGACTTGTGCTCGGATTTGTTTTGTGGTTTGTTCATGTGCAGGTATTGCTCGAAGACGAATGTGGTCGATGACGGGACCGGAACTAGGTTCATGAAGGAACTGAGGTTCGGGACTAGGTTCAGGAGGAACTGAGGTCTTGGTGGTCAAGGATGTCATGTGGGACGTTCGGGCTAAGAGAATGGTGCACATGAAGAATGGTTAGTCACGTGAGAATGGCAGGAGGTCATTCGCGTGCAAAGTGTTAGTCACGTGAGTATGGCAGGTGGCCATACGCGTGCAAAGTGTTAGTCACGTGAGTATGGTAGGGTTGCCATACGCGTGCAAGAGTTGTACTCGGCCAGGTTGGGCCAAGTAGAGTTGTGTTGGATACAGATTCCTTCTAGGAAATAGGAATTGTATTCAGAACTCCTTGTGGGTTGGTCCTTTAAATAGGAGGGGTTGTCTCCTGTTGAAGGATATCAAGCCTTGAGCAAGTTTTAGGGTTTGTACTCTTTTGATGAGAGTACTTTAGACAAAAGAAATAAAGATCAATTCTTCCAAGATTCTTGCGTGCTACAGTAACCGCGTTGCTACAGTGTTTTCTGTTTTCGTTCTTGTTTGCATGCTTGTTCTAATTCTAGATTGGCTTTTGATCGTTGAGTTTCAACTTGTTTTAATCCATCAAAAACCTTTCTAGGGTATTGATTTAGAGTTCCTCAAAGTCTAGTTGATTAAACTTTTGTCGGTTCTGTTAAAACTTTCAAGTTTACGTTAGATCAATACTCGTCAAGTTCTAGATTAGCAAGCTTACGAAGCTCATAACTTTTGATCCATAAGTCCGATCGAGCTGATTCTTTTTGGGTTTGATTCGTATTGGAATGTAGTTTCTTGTGTCCAAATTTCCGATCGTTACGACGGTTGGATCTCCGGGAATTCTCGTTTTACCCAACCTCTGTCATTCTGTTTTTGTCGAATACGAGGCAATTATTTGGTTCCGTTTTGGGGTGAACTTTTATTAGATCAAAGATTTGGTTTTAGCTTCTGCACAATCATTCACCCCCCTCTGATTGCTATATTCGTATACTTTGATCCTACAAGTGGTATCAGAGTAAGGTTTTTCTAATCTATCTTAATCGGTGATTAGATCAATGGATCATTATTCGACAAAACCTTGTGTGTTCAATGGTGTTGATTTTCAGTTTTGGAAGGCCAAGATGGAGGCGTTCATCTAAGCTCAGGGATTCGCAATTTGGGAGAAGGTCTACAAACCATATGAAGTCCCTACAAACGACAACGTCAACGACACCAATCGCGCACATGTTGAAGCAAATAGTAAGGCGTGCAACTTGATCATCCAAGGCTTGGGACGTAGTGACTTCGATCGTGTGATTCATCTTCGATCCGCATATGAGGTATGGAAATCTCTTTGTGATTACCATGAGGGTTCTAACACTATTAAAGAGGTTCGTCAAGATCTTTACAAAAAGGAATACATGCGATTTGAGATGAAACCCGGTGAGTCGCTAGATGACTTCTTTGCACGTTTCAATAAAATTCTTAGTAATCTTCGTGCTGTTGGAGTTAGCTTTGATGATGCTGCTAATGCTAGACAATTGCTTAGTGCTTTAGACATGTCTATTTGGGAGATGAAAGTTACATCCATTAGAGAATCTACTATCATGAGTACACTTACTTTATATGTTCTTTATTCTAAGTTGAAAACTCATGAATTAGATGTTTTTGCTAGAAAGAATGATCATAAATCAATTGCTTTGACATCTCAATCTAGCATATCTCATAATGGTGCTGCTTCAAGTTTTGCTCTATCTTTCTTGTCTTCACTAACCGATGAACAGATTGAGCAATTCCCAGAAGAAGACTTGTCACTACCTCTTCTCGCTTTAACAAAGCTTTGCAGAATGTGAGAATGAGAAAGAGAGGTGGTCCTCCAAGGTGCTATGAGTGTGGTGATCTCAACCACATGAGATCAAATTGTCCAAAGCTTGCAGGTAAAGCATCATGGGAGGAAAAAGACCATGACAGAAGAAAAGAGAAGAAGAAGTTCCCTTCAAGTGATAGAAAGAAGAAAAGCTTCATCAACCGCAAAGTGGTCCACCGAGTTCTTTCCGCTCTTGAACAAGTCAATTTGAGCGATGTGGATTCGGAGAGCAGCGAGGATGATGCAACTCCAAGCAAGCATGAGTTGACGGGGTTGTGTCTCATGGCCAAAAGCAGCAACAACTTCACCGAGGACGATCATGACAGCGACTTCAATGAGGTAGATCCTTCTTACGATGAATTAGATATTGCTGTTGCTCCACTTGGTAAATTGCTTGATAAACGTGACAAGAAAATTAAGAAACATGATTTTGTTGTGGAGTCATTAAATGTTGAAATTGCTAGACTTAAAACCTTGATTCCTAAGGATGATGCTTGCAAATCATGTGACTTAATTTACAATGAGCTTACTTTGCTTAGGAAAGAACATGTTACCTTGTTAGAGCAAATCAATGCTGAAAATGAGAAAAATGAGAAACTTGTTAAACATGCTAGTTGTTCTACCATTGATTTACATGATACAACTCCATGTTCTATATGCTCCATACTAGAATTGAAGTTGCATGATGCAAATGCTAGGGTTTTTCAAATGACAGAAGATTTGCTTACACATGAGATTCTTTCATGCTCAACTTGTCGCAAGCAAAAAGGAAAAGTGGACGTTCCCTGTAATAATTGTTTAACTCTTTCTCGAAAAATTGATTACTTGGAAAAGTCATTAGAACGTTTCACTAAAGGAAAGAAAAACCTAAACATGATTTTGGATCAATCTAAGGTTAGCTCAAACAAGAAAGGTTTAGGTTTTGATCTTCATGCTTCATATGAAACTAAACCTCGCTCATTGTTTATGCTCCTTGCAATGACAAACTTGAGATTTCAAATGAGCCTAAGAAAATTGTCTTCAAATCTCTTTGGCCTTTTATCTTCTACTATGATGAATGCAAATGTTGCTTCTACTGTTAAAGCAAAACATCATGTTAAGTACACTTGCACTCATTGTGGTAGAGATGGACATTTAGTAGACTTTTGCTTTAGACTAGCTAAACAACAAAAGAGAGAAAGGTTTAATGCTAGATCTAATTTCAGAAAGGCACACTCTACTTCTCATTATGTGCCTAGGGTGAAACAAACACCTTTTGATGCTAAAAACACAGGAAAAGGCAAATCTGATTTTGTGCGTAAGAATACTCGTGTTGTGCCTACTATTGTGCGTCGTGTGTCTTAGTACTGGATTCCTAAACATCTTATTTCTAACCCCAGTACCGAGACCTCGACACTTTCTGCTTCTAGGTAGGCTTCTCACGCGAGGAGGGAGAAGATGTGGCTAGTGAATTTCGGATGCTCACTTCATATGTTCAGTGATAAGATTTGGTTCTCCTTCACTCGTGCATCTCATGCTGAAAGTGTTGCCTTTGGAGATGCTTCTTCCACTTCTGTTTTCGCAAAAGGCGCTAGTTCAAATGATGCAGGTACAAGTGCATATGTTCAGGGGGAGTGTGTCTTTGTTCATAAAGATGATGATGATGCTGTTGAGGATGAGATAATTAGAGGTTTACATTAGAGACTCTTCCCACGTGCTTGTGTGCTCGTTTTCAAGCTTCCCCACGTGCTTGTGTATGCTTGTGTGCTCGTTTTCAAGCTTCCCCACGTGCTTCACATCGACAAGCTATCAAAAGGATTTTCAGGTATCTTCATGGAACTCAAGATTTTGGCATTTGGCTTTCTGCTTCCTCATGCATTAGTTTAAGAACTTATTCTGATGTTGACTTTGGAGGATGTTGATTTGGTTTGGTTCGTGCCACCTCTTGAGTAATCCCCTTTCTTGAGCATATTGATACTGGATTTCACTTTCTTAGAGATCATGTTGAAAAAGGCAACATTGTGCTTCATCATGTGGATACTGAACATCAATTGGCAGACATTTTCATAAAAGCTTTGTCTTCTTCTCGTTTTGCTTTTATTCGGGGAGAACTTGGGATTGTTCATCCAATGGGTTTGTTTTGAGGGGGAGTTTCCTTGCCAAGTTCTTTCACTTGATGAGCTCACTTTATCATATTTCTTTATATGTTATGTAATTGAGCTAATATATGATAATCAAATTGTCTCACTTGAACTAAAAATGACATTGCAGAATTCCCTGGACTGATTGCCTATAGCTAAATACTCTATGATATCTTACTCTTCTAGGCTTGTTATTGAATTTTCTTGACAAATTTGGGCTATGGAGCAAGTGTATTTTCAGCTTTACTCTTTCATAAGACCTTTTAATCATTTTTGCATGTTTACAATCAAAGAAAAAGGGAATCAATAAAAAAAGGGTTGTTAAAAGCAAAAGCTTCAAGTTGTATGCTTCAGGCATGATTTCCCTAAAAAGATAAGATGTATGCTTCAAGCATGCCATTCCCTCAAAAACAAGATGTATGCTTCAAGCATGCCACTTCAAGGAAATAAAAGAAGTATGCTTCAAGCATGCCACATGCATTTTATTGTTTAAAGATTAAATTGGTCTACTATATTGGAGTTGAAACTACTTGCTCGCCCAGAGTTGTTAGTTGCTTCAATTTTTGAGCCTTTGCTCTTCTACTAAGGTCTTGCTTAGTACTTGGCTATAGTTGACTGAATTGAGGTTGAGATGCATGTCATTCCATAACTTGTTAAAATCACTTCAAGATCATGTATTTTGCATATTATGTGATATATAAGGTTATATGATCGAATGAGCTCATCTTCTCCTATCTTGGCACTCCCTTGTTTCCCTTTGTGAAATCATTGTTTCAAAAAAAAAATTTCTTTTGTACTCTTGATGAATCCATTGTCAAAGGGGGAGAAGTTTTGAGAAGTTTGGGGAGAAGTTGAAAAAAAAGGGGAAAAGTTTTTGGAAATTTGAGAAGTTTGGAGAATTTTGAAATTTTGGCCACATTGCACATTCACACACATTTTACTTCTCAGGGGGAGATTTTGTTTTGAATTTTGGTCAAAGGGGGAATTCTGTGTTTTCTCTTTTTGATTCTTGATCCTTTGGATTTCAAAATCTTTTGAAAAAGAGAATGCCAATGTTCAAATCTAAAGTGGTGCTGCCAATGTTTTCATCAAGGGGGAGATTGTGAATCATGTGATGAAAAATTGGCTTGATAATGTGCTGAAAAATTGAGTAGGTTTAATCTTGCAAAATTGCTTGTATGAAGGACCCAACATTCAAACATCCAAAAACAGAGACCTTGCATTTGCGCCAGACCAAACATCCAAAAACAGTGAGTTTCACATGTATGACGGACCAAACTTTTTGGTCTATCATAAACGTGATTTTGATGCTTTTACGTTTGTTCAAGAAATCGCGTTTTTCGCATGTATGACGGACCAAACTTTTTGGTCGTCATAAACGTGATTTTGATGCTTTTACGCTTGTTCAAGAAATCGCGTTTTTCGCATGTATGACGGACCAAACTTTTTGGTCTGTCATACACATGTTTTTGGCGACCTTGTTTTTCCCATGTATGACGGACCAAATTTTTTGGTCTGTCATACACATGCTTTTGGCGAACTCGTTTTTCACATATATGACGGACCAAACTTTTTGGTCTGTCATACACATGCTTTTGGCGAACTCGTTTTTCCCATGTATGACGGACCAAACTTTTTGGTCTGTCATACACATGCTTTTGGCGAACTCGTTTTTCCCATGTATGACGGACCAAACCTTTTGGTCTGTCATACACATGCCTTTGGCGACCTCGTTTTTTCCATGTACGACAGACTAAATTTTTTGGTATGTCGTAAATGTGCTTCTGAAGGTTTTTGCGCGGGACCAAGTTCTTAAAAACAGTAACTTTTTCATGTGTACGCCGGACCATATTTTTTGGTCCGTCGTGAATGCGTTTTTGCTCGATAAGGGTTTTGAGCAAAATTGGAATTGTGTTTGATTTGTTTTTGAGATTATGAAATTTGTGAGAATTTCATGATGCTTGAAGTGGACTTTATGCAATGCTCATGTGAGTAGTTGCATGGATTGACATTGAGTCAAGTCGTGGACTTGTTCTCGGTTTTGTTTTGTGGTTTGTTCATGTGCAGGTATTGCTCGAAGACGAATGTGGTCGATGACGGGATCGAACTAGGTTCATGGAGGAACCGAGGTTCGTGACTAGGTTCAGGAGGAACTGAGGTCTTGGTGGTCAAGGATGTCATGCGGGACGTTCGGGCTAAGAGAATGGTGCACATGAAGAATGGTTAGTCACGTGAGAATGGCAGGAGGTCATTCGCGTGCAAAGTGTTAGTCACGTGAGTATGGCAGGTGGCCATACGCGTGCAAAGTGTTAGTCACGTGAGTATGGTAGGGTTGCCATACGCGTGCAAGAGTTGTACTCGGCCAGGTTGGGCCAAGTAGAGTTGTGTTGGATACAGATTCCTTCTAGGAAATAGGAATTGTATTCAGAACTCCTTGTGGGTTGGTCCTTTAAATAGGAGGGGTTGTCTCCTGTTGAAGGATATCAAGCCTTGAGCAAGTTTTTGGGTTTGTACTCTTTTGATGAGAGTACTTTAGACAAAAGAAATAAAGATCAATTCTTCCAAGATTCTTGCGTGTTACAGTAACCGCATTGCTACAGTGTTTTCTGTTTTGGTTCTTGTTTGCATGCTTGTTCTAATTCTAGATTGGCTTTTGATCGTTGAGTTTCAACTTGTTTTAATCCATCAAAAACATTTCTATGGTATTGATTTAGAGTTCCTCAAAGTCTAGTTGATTAAACTTTTGTCGGTTCTGTTAAAACTTTCAAGTTTACGTTAGATCAATTCTCGTCAAGTTCTGGATCAGCAAGCTTGCGAAGCTTATAATTTTTGATCCATAAGTCCGATCGAGATGATTATTTTTGGGTTTGATTCGTATTGGAATCTAGTTTCTTGTGTCCAAATTTCAGATCGTTACGACGGTTGGATCTCCGGGAATTCTCGTTTTACCCAACCTCTGTCATTCTATTTTTGTCGAATACGAGGCAATTATTTGGTTCCGTTTTGGGGTGAACTTTTATTAGATCAAAGATTTGGTTTTAGCTTCCGCACAATCATTCACCCCCCTCTGATTGCTATATTCGTATACTTCGATCCTACATTTTGATTGTGAGTTATCGTTAGAGCCATGAATCTTCGAGCTTTAGCTCCTTGCTTTTGAGTCCGGGCTAGTGCAAATCTTAGGGGTTTTTGAACGGGTTCTGAGAAGTGAACCTTAGCTCCCTTCGATTTGGTTGGTTGCGAAGTGGTGTGTCTCATATTCAGGGTCGAATCCTGTGAAGGGGGAGAGAATGTGACACCCCAGAATATGACATTTTAGAATTCGGCATTTTGGTACAACTTTATAGCGTGTTTTTGGAACGTTTTCGGGTGTTTGGGCCTCTCCGGGGGACTTTGGGATTTGCGGTTGAGTTGGTCCTCCAGTGGAAGGGTTTGGAACCAAGGGGGGGACTTTTGGGCAGCCAAATCTGGCCCCCACCCCTTGGTGCGCCCCCCACTCCCTTTCCCAACCCTAGCCGCCACCCCTAGCCCCCCCATGCCGCTCCACCCTTCCCCTTCCTCTCCATCTTCCCCCATGGCGCCACCAGCTCTCCCCTCCCCTCTCCACCCCCCTTGCTGCCCTAGAGGAGATCCCCACCTCGCCATCCCGTTGATCCATCCTTCGGGAAGCCCTGCGACGAGGAGATCTGGTGGATTTGGAGCGAGGAAGGAGATCGTGTGAATCGGGAGGAGATTCGTCGGTTCATCGTTCGTCGGGCGAAGGTATGGCTAGGGGAATCGTTGGGGTTGGTCTAGGTGTTGTGCTAGAGGGTATTTGCATGCTTTTAGATCAAGTGGTGGTGTTGTGATTGGGTAGATTAGATGAAAACTAGAGTTTGCCACGTTCTCTGCTTCGGGCAGATTGTGCAGTCGACCTAGGTTTGAGTTTTCGCGACCTTAGATTCGTAATTTGGTCGGCCGCCTGTTGAGAAAGTTGTAGGTAACTTCAATACCTTTCAGTGTACATAAAGAACGTCCAATTCCGCCTAGCCGTTTGGAAGTTATGCTCGATTTACCGAGCGTGTTTAAATCTGTGATGTAGCTGGGACAGAACGTAGTGTTTTGTAGATTAGACAACTTTAGAGGCCGAATCAGCTTTTCCCAATACTTAGAAAAAGTTATGAAATTTCCTAAGCTACGCGAGAATGTACTCGTTTAATCGATTCGGAGTCCTAGAGCAAAAGTTATGCAAGATTGAAGTCTGCTGTCCCGGGAGGACAGATTCTCTGTTTTTTTGATTTTGAGAGTAGTTTGTGAAGTCGGGGTAGATGTAACACCCCAAAATTTTGCTTTTCATGAATTTAACTAAGATTTGGCACTTTGGTTAATTTTTGGAATTTTCTGGAATTTATTTGGATTTATTTGGAATTTATTTGAATTTATTCCCTTTTGAAATAATTAAAGAAATTAATTTTGCAAATAAAATTTTGTTGGAAATATTTTATTTAAGTCCAAAATGTTCCAAAGTATTTTCTAGAATTTTTCTGGAATTTGTTTGAGTGTTTTGCTATTTTTAATGAATTAAATGAATTTCTGGGAATTAATTTGAATATTTAATCGCTGGAAAATCGAGTGGGTTTGTACTGTTCATCCGACCGGACCCGAGTCCGAGTCAGACTCGAGTCCGACCCGAGCCAGTCGGTCCGGTTGAACCCAATCGCCTAACCCTAACCCTCTCGATCGTCCGATCAAGACCCGAGCCACGTCGCCCGAACCCGAGCCCGACCGAGCCAGCCAAGTCGCCCAAGCCAGACCCGAACCCAAACCCTCGCACCGTTGGATCTTGATCCAACGGCTCACGTTGAGCCACATCACCCAATCCGAATCCAATTCGGATTCCGCCGCCGCAGCCGTGTGGGCCTTGGTTTCCGCGCGTTTCACGGACGCCGAGGGCCCTATTTAAAGCGCCGCAGCCGCTGTCGTGTTGCCGACTTCCATGCGCACCCGTAGCCCTAGCCCGCTGAGCTCAAGCCGTCGTGGTTGCGCCGCAATCGCTCGCCGTAGTTGGTTTAGCGCTCCGCCGCGGTTAATCGTTGATTCCACCGCCGTTGAGCCCAGATCCGGAACCGCGAGGTCAAGCCGCATCGGTGAGTACCACTCACTTCGCCGGAGAGGCCCCGCAACGCCGTCGGGCGTGTCGCCGTCCTCGTCTCCGGTGAGACAGCTCCACCGCGCGCCATCGCCGTCGATCGAGCTCTCTCGGCCGTCTGATCCAGATCCAAGGGTCCAGATCGCGCCACGTCACCCCCGGTGAGATCCCACGTTCTAATTCCCAGATCTGTTTCCAACCGTTGGATCTAGATCCAACGGCTTAGGTTGTGCCACGTAGCTAGAATCGCACCGCACTAGATCCAATCTCAGCTGTTAGATCTAGATCGAACGGCTAGGGTTAGCCGCGTTGTAATCATTAGATTGGATCTTGACCGTTCGATCAAGATCGAATGGTCCAGATCAGCCGAGTAGTTTTCTACTGCGTTAAGCCAGATCTAATCTGGGCCGTTGATTTTCAAATCAACGGCCGAGATCACGCCACGTGGCGAGGAGACTGACCGTCGAGGTCGGGCGCTGCGCCGCCGCCACGACGCCACCGTGACGTCACGCGGGGCCCGTGTGTCAGTGCCGAGCCAAACCGCACCATGACGTCACGCTGACGTCACGGTGGGGCCCGCCTATCAGCCCACTCGGCTGAGCCGTGTGCTGACGTCACCGGCAGGGCCCACTTGTCAGAGACACGAGCCGTGCACCGGGTCCGCGGTGGACCGAGCCCAACAGTGCGTCGGGTCCATGGACCCGAGGCGACGTGGCGGCTCCCGATTGGTCCACGTGTCACTGCTGACGCAATAAATGAATTTCCGAAAAAGAAAATAATTTATTAATTTGAATTATTGATTTCAAAATTTGATTCAAAATTCAAACGCTTATAACTTTTGCATTTTAACTCCGATTTGGGTGATTCAAATTTCTAAATTTGTATAAAATTGAGATCTACCCAATGGTGAATTTTATTTAATTTTTGGACAAAATTTTTTCCCTGTAATATTATTTAATTAATTATTTAAACTTTAAATGCTTGTAACTTTTGCGTTTCAACTCCGAATTTGACGATTCCAGTTTCTAAAAATTCATAAAATTATGCTCTCTCTATATATGAGCTTTATTTGGATGTTTGGACACTTTTTGTCTGCTATTTATTTATTTATTGCTATTTGCACGCTTTACGAGTAGACGTTGAAGTGGCCGAAGGCTTCGAAGGTGAAGTGTTGACCCAGGAGCCAGCCCAGGACCCAGAACAAGTACTCTTTGAAGGCAAGTTGTGCTTTGACCATGTTGATCCCAATTTCAAATTAATTTGGTTTAAGCTATTGCATGCTAGTTTAATTAGAAAATACTTTACTTTATTCCGGGGAAATAGATAAATGCCAAATTGCTGTATGACACCTTGGTTATTTAAATATGTGCCATGACCCCTTGTCACCCTAGTTGAAGATTATTAGTTGGACATTATTAAATTGCCAACTTGGGAATTTAGATCGTTGTAGTATATTGTTTAGACCTGCTACGTGCTCTTGACAATGATTTTGGACAAACAAATGTTAATACTGACTTAATGATATATTGAACTTATTTTGGAAAGGTATCTTGTGTTGTGATGTGGATGGCACGTGGTGCATGGTAATCAACTGGGGGTTTGATAAATAGATTTTGACCGGGGCATGTGGCAAGAATGATCGGGTGGGCCAGTTGTGGCACCGGGAACATCGATTTGGTTCTTCGGGTA
Source organism: Rhipidocladum racemiflorum (assembly GCA_036346355.1). Lineage (NCBI taxonomy): Eukaryota > Viridiplantae > Streptophyta > Magnoliopsida > Poales > Poaceae > Rhipidocladum > Rhipidocladum racemiflorum. The sequence continues at coordinate 9,852,017 of CM070583.1, forward strand.
GTCTTGCCCTGGTCACCCTAAGGACTTAACCTTGCAAGCCTTTGAACTGAGTCAAACGTGCAACCACATGTCTGTAATGGGACGGACCTAGTTGATTAAGTCACTAATAACGTACCTGTGGGACCTCGGGGTGTCAACTATACCTTTTGTGTAGTTGTACGGGGGAGCATACCGGGGCTGCGGCCAGGTACCCATCTAACGGTTGATTGGCCTAAACTTCGCCTTCGCTAAGGGAAGGGTTAGTGTGCAATAACCGGGGAGGCCCACTTGTGTTGTTAGAAGTTTCCGAAAGACTTTGTTACGGACACTCGCCTTTGTGGTGTTTGACTGTATCTTGTGGGTAAAGTGCATAACCTCTGCAGAGTGTAAAATCTATTCGAATAGCCGTGTCCGCGGCATTGGACATCGCTCGGGAATTACAGTCAAGGGTTAGACTTTCTTGGAAATAACTTGGACTTGAAAGGTTGGGTTTGGTTTAATAATGATGTTGATGGAAATGTGGATTAGGATTGGGAAAGATGTTTATAAAACTTCTGGAAAAAGTTATTGATCTTGTACTTGTTTCTACTGCTTTCGAATCTACCTATGTTACTTGTCAAATGTTGTTTACTGCAATTATACCCTGAGCCACTCCTTTGTACTAAGCCATGCATGTAGTATATTAGTTTGCATTCTGTGCATGACTTGCTGAGTACCAAGTACTCACCCTTGCCACAATACAACACCAGTTGAAGAGGAGTCTACACCAGCTTTGGAGGAGGATCTCCCAGAAGAACCGTCCAGCTAGGGAGCGAGCCCAGTCAGTTGCCTGTGGTATACTGGATGGCGCCACGAAGTTATCTTATTTTCTGCTGCTATTATTTCTCTTTTAATAAGTTTCGCCCTGCGTGGCGTATAACTTGACCCTAAGGTCGAGCAACCCGTTTGGTTAACTATTAAGGGTACTTTATTATTTCGTTGAGTATGATTGTGATATTTACAAATGTTGAGACTGTGTGCACTAGCGCGTTCCTGGACTAGTGCTGAATACACAGAGGGTCCGGATTTGCAAATTCGGGTCCCGACAGAGGTGGTATCAAAGCCATACTGACTGTAGGCTCACCCATAGTTAGAATGGTCGTAGTGAGGATAAAACCTATTTTCTAAAGCAAAAAGTTGGTCAAGATAATGAATGAACTCTCGACTTTTCCCTTTCCTTCTGATTCATACCCCTTGCTCAATTCTTTTCGTCTCCCACATTGATTTTAAAATGTTGCGTTCTTACGCAAGTATCTTTTGACAGATGATGATGATGAAGAACAACTACGCCGAGCGTGAGGGAGGCTATGCTGCCGAGTTGTGGCGTATGCTTCAGTTTCTTGGAGGTTTTGAGAGACCGCTCTACCGAGGGACTACACTCGTGCAGGCAGGAATGGTCATAGGATGGGACGTCCGGATCACGGTGTATGCCCGAGAGAAGACGAAGTTCAGTCGCCCTTTCCACTTCGCCGCCAGGAGGTCTACCTTTGAGATAGGAATCCAGGAGGTGTCGCGTGGAGCAATGCAGCAGATCGCTCGCACCTACTCCAGGGAGCTGGAAGGCACAGTGTTCCGTCACCACCCACGCCGAGACAGCAGAGCGCAGCGGAAGCCGATAGAAGATGAGGATGCTACAGTCACTCACTTAGCCAGGTTTGTCGCCGCTCAGGAGGAGCTGATCGATGACACGGTTCAGGAGTTGAAGAAGGCTCACGAGCAGGCTGAGGAAGAGAAGAAGCACTTAGAGAATGCTCGTGAGTACGTCGCCTATGCTGCGGAAAGGATCGCAGAGCCGAGACCGTGATCAGATGGACAGGCCCCGATCCAGTGTTGGAGTTGGAAGCCCCAGAGCCAGAGGAAGAACCAGAAGAGGCGCCACCTGCACCCGCGGCACAGCCACAACAACAGCCAGATCCAGAGCCGGAGGACGACGCCGCGTTGTCAACCACAGCCGCAGTTGCAGGGCATGGTGATTGCTTCGCGCCTATGCCGTCGTACCCGCCGTGAGGAGGCAGTGGAGGTTTTCTCGACGAGTGAGCGTAGGTTTTGAGGTTGAGACTCCTTCGTCGAGTCGCGTTATAGAATAAGAGTCACCCTTAGAGTCGATTTGGATTTTCATTGTTTGCTGAGTGTGTAGTATGTGTTGCAGGCCCTTAGGAGTTGTAAGCGACCATACCAAGTTATTACTATTAATAATAATAAAGTTGGATTTTGAGTTACACTTTTCCCCCGCATAAGTTTCCATATTACTTGTCTATTCTTATTCCCTCTCATCTCTGAAACCTTGGAGCAATCGACAGATGGTGAACACCCGCGGAAACCTTGGAGGCAATGGAAGTGGTTCTCGCCCAGCTGGGAACCCCAATGATGGAGCACCTGCACCCCACCTAGCACCGCCAGTTGACATGCAGAACTTTGGAGCTTTTCTTGCTGCTCAGACCCAGCTGATGCATGCCATGATGCAACAGATCCAGCAGGTCACTGCTCAGGCCACCGCTAATCAAGTCAATCAGGGACAACGCCAGAATTCATGACTGTCAGAGTTCATGAGGACTCATCCACCCACTTTCTCCGGGAATGCCAATCCGTTGGAGGCCGATGACTGGTTAAGGTCAATTGAGAGGAAGCTACACATTGCTCAATGCATGGGAAATGAGAAGGTACTTTACGCTTCTCATCAGTTGGAGGGAACAGCCGCCGAATGGTGGGAGAACTTCTGTGCCACGCAGGAGAACCCTCAGGACATCACTTGGGAGGAGTTTACAGCTGCGTTTCGTCAGTATCATGTGCCGGAAGGAATTATGGATCTCAAGAAGGAAGAGTTCAAAGCACTGAAGCAAGGTAATCAGCCGGTGGCCGAATACCTGAATAAGTTCACACAGCTTGCACGTTACGCCCCTGAAGACGTAGCGACAGATAAAGCCAGACAGTCTCGCTTTATGAAGGGACTTAACTCAGGGCTGCAGGTGGGACTGATCACCCACACCTTTCCAGATTTCCAGGAGCTTGTGAACAAAGCGCTTATTCTTGAGGATAAGCGCAAGGAACTGGATGAGAACCGGAAGCGAAGGATGCAACAGCAGGGATCGCGTCAGGGAGCGCATCAACGCTTGAGGGTTGCGCCAAATCAGTTTTTCAGATTCCAGCCGCAGAATGTGTAACATCCCCGAAATTTGCTTTTAATATATTTAGTGTGTTTCCGAGATTATTTGGATTTTTCGGAATTTATTCGGAATCCTCGCGATTAATTTGAATTCCAGTTGATTGAACTAATCACGTTAAATAAAGAGCAGGCATTTTGTATAAGCGTAAAATCTAAAATTTTATTTAAAACTAAGATAATTGGTAGACGAGAGTGTACGCTTCAAATATTTTCGAAAAACATGGTATATAACGTGAGTCGTTGATTTTATAAAAATCGGTACAGGTGTCTGATTCACGAAAATAATTTTTACGAAAAATCTACGCGTCGAAAAATCACGAAACCAACTTTGTTAAGTTCTAAATAGTTCCTATTATTTTAGAGGAATTTTCTAGATTTTTAGAACCCCTCTGTTAATTTTTTTTTCTCAACTCGATTTGGAATGTATATGCGTATATACTACGTGCGTGAGTGGACGATTCACTTTCCAGCTGCTCGTGTAGTTGCACAGCATGTATGTGTATGCATATATAAATGCATATGGGAATTGGTAACGCAGCCGCATGCATGAATACTGACGTTTGATTTCTAGCCGTTCCGTACCTTTCTATCTCCCGCATGGACGTTGCCTCTTCCAACCAGTTCGCCGTTTCTACAGACTCGTGAACTTCCCATTTTCCAGCCACATCAATTTTTCAGTCGTTTCCCATTTAGCTCTTCACATCCAAACCTCCATCCACTACTAGTTAATCTCTCCATTGTTTCCTTTATTCCCATCCACCGTTACTAGCTAGCAATACCCTTCTCTTTCCATTGCTTTTCTCCACGCGTTGCTAGCAACACACACAGGTTCCTGCCGATCCTTTTCCACGCAGGAGACACTACTAGCAATGCCTGTCTTGCTGTTTTCATCTCCTAGGCGCACACACTGTCTCCACTTCCTGCACATTTCCATCTCCAGTCAAATCCTTCAACCAGCGTGCGCTACCGCTGTAGTGCAGTGTCGCTGCCGTCTCGTTGTCGTCGTGTACGCCGCCATCATCTACATCGTCGCCGTCGTCTACGTCATCGTCGCCGCTATCACCGTCGTGAGCGTACCTTCCGACCACGCCGCCTTCTTCCTGCGCCCAACGGTTTGCGCCGCTACTTAGCGCCTAGTTTCTTTTGAGTATTTGTGCATGAATATGTCATACTAGATTGTTTCGGCACTTGTTTATTTAATGGGATGCACGCAAGTAGGATCTTCCATACGCGTGTATATATATATACTTGGTCGATTCGCGTGTCGATATAGTCGCGCGTAGGTATATTTGGTTGCTACGCAGGTACACCTAAATATCGTAGCATATTGTTTTGGTACTCTCTGTTATTAGAACACTGTCAGTCGGTTTTGCATAGGTATATCTGACCGATCTCTATTTTTTTACGCTGGTGCATGTGTGTATACATCTATATATATAAGTGTATACATGTATATTAGTTCTAGCCGAATCAGTTGCGCGCACGAGCCCTCCTCATGTCCAGAACAGTACCATGCATGCATAAGTAAAGAGACTAGTTAGTTAGTTGTACATACATTTTTCAGAAATCGTGAAATTTGTCTCTTTCGCTACCAATTCATTTTTAGTCCGAATCATTTGCCACAAATTTTGTTAATTAGTAAAAATTAATACCTATTCACATTAATTTTTATGAATTTTATAAACAAACATATCTTCTTAAAATATTCGTACAAAATCTAAACTGGTGAATTTTGTAACTCTTAAAATATACGTCCAAAAAATTTGAAATAAATTTTATAAATCTTATAAAATGCTAAGCTAATTATCTGGAAGTTTTGATGTGATTACGAATTAATTTGTTTCTTTGTATTCTCTGAATGTTTGTTTATTCGCTGTTTTTCGTTTAATAGAAACGCTAGACGTCGACTCCGTCGCAGAACCGCAGGAAGACAACCCTCTCCTCACCGACCAAGGCAAGTTCCCTCAAGTTTCCTGCAAGTTCCCCGCCAGTTTTTAATAAGTTCCCTTGAAGCATGTTGATCCATGTTTTGAAATGTTTTATAGATTTACTAACTTGCATGCTATGGTTGTTTATATAAAATGATATGTTATGATAGATTATAGTTATATACCTTGTTAATATGTATGTTTGCTACATATTAATCTATTTATCCTTTGGTTGCCCTAGAATGAGTAATTTGTATGGCTTAACACCCTTGTTTAGTCTAATAGTAGTGCTTAGTATGCTAAATACTATTCGTATGTTTAATGGAAAGCTTGTTATTTGAAATTCCAAATGATTGAGCAAAAATGTTATTTTAAAAAGGGCAGTTGGTGCTGCCAGTTTGGTAAAACAAAAGAAAAGAGAAACTTGGAATTTCACAAATGAGAATAGGGTGGAAGGTTGCAAGGCGGGTGCAGTATGCACGAGACTCGAGTTTGAGGATGTGCCACCCTAGTCACCCTAAGGACCGATTCCTTGTGATTGTCAAACAATGTACAATAAAAGCATCGCGGGTTCCGTGCAGGGACGGGCCTGGCCGAGTAACTAGTGAAAACTTAATTAAGGCATGCCAAACGGTGGAGTGGGCGTGGTTGTAGCCACAGTAGTCCTACAGGCGCAAGAGGGGGCTTCCAACTTGGTTGTAGCCATTTGGCGGTGAAACCTCAGCGGGCGTGACTTAGTTAGGATGTAGCTAGGGAAATGGCCTTGTGATTTTCACTTGGGGTTATATGCCAAAGGAAGCAAATGACCAAAAAGAGTGAAATACCTCTCGCGGGTAAAGCGTGCAAGCTCTGCAGAGTAAACAAACTATTCGAATAGCCGTACCCACGGTCAAGGGTGGACAAAGTGCGCTGTCGCCAGGTAGATTTTCTCTATTTGATTCCAAAATCAGATTTTACAAAAGAAAAACACGGTTGTAGCCGTGAATGTTATGACTTGATAAAATTCGTGGTTGTAGCCACGAGGAAAATATTTCAAAAGTATTCTTGAAATAAAACCATGGTCGATGCCATGCTTGTTTTGATTTCCACGGTTGGAGCCGTGTCCCAAAAAGTTTAAACTCTGATTTATCAAAAGAAAATACTTTCAAAAACTGCTCTTAAAAACTCTAGGACCAAATCTTCAAAGTTGGCGTTTCGCAAAGTTAACCAATCCCTTCACTTGAATTACACGGCATAATGCATTACTTTTCGGACTTGTTGAGTATGTTGCATACTCACCCTTGCTTTTTATTGCGGGGCTGCTTATTCCATGAAGCAGATCAGGAAGATAAAGATAGCTACCCAAGGGCATGTGTTCCACCATTCGATATCTGCAATGAAGACTTTGAAGAGGAAGATTATCAGGACATCTAGGATCACGTTACCTTCAGTCTTTGCCTGTGGTGTTTTTGGACTTCATTCTATCATGTTAACTTGACAATTTAATATTTCCGCTGCTATATGACCTACGGGTCCAATTTTTGTAATAATGGGCCGTGTTGGCCAGTACCCTGTATTAAACTTTATTTATCGCATGGTTATGATCCATACCGTTATGATCTGTGTGTACTAGCTATTGATCCAGGGACTAGTACAGGTAAACACAGCTGGGCCTGTATCCTATTGCGGGTTCCGACAGAATGCGACGAGGACACCGTCGCCAGCACCAAGAACCGTCCATCTGAATTATCGTGACTCAGCCCCAAAGAAACGCCGCCTGTGCAATCAACAGGGGATGCGAGACGCCGCTACACATGCAACGAGCCAGACACTTCTCCAACAGCTGCCCTAAGAAGACAGCAGGAGTGACCCGGGCCGCTTCAACTGGGATCCACGCCCGCCAGACACCTGCACCAGAACCAACCGAGGACAAAGACAATGAGCCACGCCTGCATCAGAGTGAGAGGCTGAGTCAACCACGTCACCGCAGATGCACTTCAGAATGCCACGGATGTCGTACTGGGTAAGTTACTTGTCAACTCAAGACTGCAATGGGCTTTGTTTGATCTCTGGAGCTTCGCATTCGTTTGTTTCTCAAGGCTTTGCTGCTAAAAATGATTTGGAGATTGCAAGACTTAAATGCATGCTTTTAGTTCAAACCCTTGGTTCCGAACTCCGAACTAAAGTAGGATGTTCTCGGGTGAGAATATTAATAGATGGGGTAGAGTTCCTAGCGAACCTTATTATTTTGGAAACCCAGACCCTAGATGTTATCTTGGGAATGGATTGGTTAACCAAGCACAAGGCTGTGCTAGATTGTGGACGAAGGATTATCTCAGTTGAGAGCCCGAGTGGAAGGAAAGTGGAATTCCAAGCTACCACCGTTAGAGATGGACAGTTGATGGTTAACAGTGCCAAGGCAATCAGCATAGAAGATGTCTCAGTAGTGAATGAGTATCCAGATGTTTTTCCTGAAGATCTACCTGGTATGCCGCCGGACAGAGACATAGAGTTTGTGATAGAGCTTGTACCTGGTACAGCGCCAATAGCAAAGAGACCTTATCGGATGTCCACCGAAGAATTGGTAGACATGAAGAAGCAGCTTGAAGAGTTAATGGAGAAAGGATTCATCAGGCCAAGTTCGTCGCCGTGGGGAGCGCCAGTTCTGTTCGTCAAGAAGAAGGACGGGAGTTTCAGGATGTGCATTGACAACCGTGCACTCAATGAAGTCACCGTGAAGAATAAGTACCCGTTACCCAGGATTGATGATCTGTTTGATCAGCTAAGAGGAGCCGGAGTTTTCTCCAAGATTGATCTGCGATCGAGATACCACCAGTTGAAGATCCGATCAGAGGATATTCCGAAGACCGCATTCTCGTCAAGATATGGACATTACGAGTTTACAGTTATGTCCTTTGGTCTGACGAATGCGCCAGCATATTTCGTGAATATGATGAACAAGGTGTTCATGGAATACTTGGACAAGTTTGTTGTTGTGTTCATAGATGATATCCTAATCTACTCCAAGACAGAGGATGAACATGCAGAGCATTTGAGGCGAGTTTTGGAAAAGCTGAGAGAACAGCAACTCTTCGCCAAGTTCAGTAAGTGTGATTTTTGGAAGGATAAGGTGGAATTCCTTGGACATGTAATGACCGCGGAAGGAGTCGTCGTAGATCCAAGCAAGGTAGAAGCTGTGTTACATTGGGGGCAACCGAAGACCGTGACCCAGATCCGGAGTTTCCTTGGAATGGCAGGTTACTACCGCCGCTTCATTGAAGGCTTTTCGGCAATTGCGAAACCTCTTACGCAATTGCTGAAAAAGGAGAAGAAGTTTGCATGGACGCCGGAGTGCGAGAAAGGTTTCCAAGAGCTGAAGAAGCGATTGACATCAGCGCCGGTGTTGGTTCTACCGGATGTTAATCAGAGCTTCGATATCTATTGTGATGCATCGCGCCAAGGACTTGGATGTGTGCTGATGCAGAACGGAAAGGACGTCGCTTATGCATCAAGGCAGTTGAGGCCACATGAGGAGAATTATCTGACGCATGACCTGGAGCTAGCTGCCGTAGTGCATGCTTTGAAGTTATGGCGTCACTATTTGATTGGAAACAGATGTGAAGTATACACGGATCATAAGAGTCTTAAGTACATCTTCGATCCATGTTTATTTGGTTTTAGCTTCTACACAATCATTCACCCCCCCCTCTGATTGCTATATTCATATACTTCGATCCTACATATTAGTTAATCTGAATTGCCGTCCACTCCTTGATGATTGTTATCCATGTTTATTTGTAACCCTAGGACACTTCGTTATGTCATACCTAGTTTATATTGTGACATTCGTTGAATAGTACAGTAGAATTGCTTAGGGCCTAAATTGATGAAAACGACCCATGGGTGGGAATCTATCAAAATTTTGATTCAAAAGATGATTTAAGAATTATTACAAGGTTTTTGGTGCTATTTTTCTATAATAAAAATAAAATGAAAAATGGTTTGGACTTGGGAGGAATGGAATGTCGGGTGGGTGCAGAAAGAGCACTAGATTTTATTGTGCCAGTACCGCCCCAAGTCAATTAAGGACCGACGCTTATGACTGTTCTCATTCTAAGCATTACCGTACTACCACATGTCTATAATGGGTACGACCTGGCTGAATAATTTGTAGAAACCTAACTTAGACTTGCTAGTTGATGGAATGTGGGTGCCAGATAGAGGCAAGTTGTACTCCCCATACGACGCAAGAGGGGGCTTCTGTACTGGGTAGATAGAACCCTAACAGCGGTGAAACCTCAGCGGGTTAGTCGGGTTAGGCATACACATTGTAAAGGCCTTGTCATGATATCTCTGCCGGCACATCAAAGGAAGTGTGTTAATAGCTGTCGGGACCCGAATTTGCAAATCCGGACCCTCTGTGTATTCAGCACTAGTCCAGGATCACGCTAGTGCACACAGTCTCACCATAGATGAATATCACAATCATACACAGCGGAAAAGAGAAATAACACAAATATAGAATATAAACTATTGAACGATCTTAAGGTCAACCTTACATTTGTGAGGCCTTGACGGCTTCAACTCCAAATAAGCAGCAGCGGAACGAAGAACATCGGTGAATCCCATCAACACGCCACAGGCAACTGACAGGGTTCGACTCTTAGATAATCGCCTTCTCACGGAACTTCTTCTTCTTCGACGATGTAGACTTTTGCTCACTGGTGATTGTTTGTTTGCAAGGGGTGAGTACATAAAGCACTCACCAAGTCATGCACAGAATGCAAGTCTAATAGCTATATGCATGGCTTATTCCAAATGACAGGCCGAAGGGGTTATTTTGCAATAAACAGCATTCACAAATATTCATAATAGATTGTAAAGCGGTAAAACAGATAACAATAGTAATAATTTCGCAGTTGTTTCACAAGTAAACCATTCCACATCCTTAAACAGTTATCACTTTTCCACAGGCAAACTGCCTCCAAGCCCAAGTTCATTTTCATGAAAAGCTAACCCTTGACTGTAATCCCCGAGCATTGTCGATCAGTGGACTCGGCTATTCGAATAGGTTTTACACTCTGCAGAGGTTATACACTTTACCCACAAGATACAATCAACTCACCACGTCAGCCGTGAATCGCCATACAAGAGTATGCGATTGAGCGATCATAACAAAGTCTTTCGGAAGCCTCTAACTACAAAAGTGGTCCTCTCCGGTGTTGCACACTAACCCTTCCCTTAGCGAAGGCGAAGTTTAGGCCAATCCACCGTTAGATGAGTACCTGGCCGCAGCCCCGGTACGCTCCCCCGTACAACTACACAAACGGTGTAGTTGACACCCCAAGGTACCACAAGTAAGTTATTAGCAACTTAATCAACTAGGTCCGTCCCATTCCGGACATGTGGTTGTACGTTTGACTCAGTTCAAAGGCTTGCAAGGTTAAGTCCTTAGGGTGACCAGGGCAAGACTACCCGAAGAACCAAACCAACGCTCCCGATGCCATAACTGGCCCACCCGATCATTCTTGCCACATGCCCCGGTCCAAATCTATTTATCAAACCCCAGTTGATTACCATGCACCACGTACCATCAACATCATCATCAATAACACATGACACTTCTCAAAAACACGTTCCATATCTCATTAAGTCAATATTATCACGTAATTGTCAAAATCATGTCAGGTATACGTGCCAGGTCTAAGCATTATACTACAACGGTCTAAATACCCATGTTGGCAATTTAATAATGTCCAACTATTTAATCCTCAACTAGGGTGACAAGGGGTTCATGGCATACAATTATTATGTCAAGGTGGCATACAGCAATTTGGTGTTTAACTAATTCCCAGAATTAATCAAAATCAATTCTAATTAAATTAGCATGCAATACTTTGAAACAACATAATTTCCAAAAATGGGATCAACATGGTCAAAGCACAACTTGCCTGGCCCTTGCAAACTTTACTGTCATTTACTCTTTATCATTGATCCTTGATCCTCGAGCTTCAACTTCCACTTTCTCGATCCTCAGCTCATTCGAACGACTTCCGGACGACGCGTCTAACGATAAAGAAACACAAATACAACAAAACTCAAAAGACAATTCAAATAAACTCCAAATTAAGAATGAACAGCATTGGGCACAACAGCTCGGATGAATTTAGGAACTTGAACGGATTAGATCGAAGAGTTGACAAAAGAGAACGGATTTCGGAAAAACACCGAAAAGGGAAAGATTAATAACTAGGGAAGAAAGAGTAATATTTCTAAGAACATTTCTTCCGAAGTTATTATCTTGATTGAACAGACAGTGACATATGGGCACTCGATCTATAGATCGGGTCCATAAGGATATGTTAGTTCACAATGAACTAAACTGATTCTCGAAGTTGACTTTTGTTGACCGAACGAACACAGTCAAACAAAAGAGAAGAAGACTGATAGACTAGATCGGGCACAAGGTTATGGCACATGGCCAATGGTCTATCGACCAAGTCCACGAACGAAGTCTAGGTTAATGGTAGGTTAGGTTTTCAAGGATAAGACAAGACAAGTGTCTTACCACGATTGAAACAACGGGAAAGATTGCAAAGATAACAACGCGGCTCACGATGAACTTAGTTCATCAAACCGGTCTTAGGTTAGGGTCATAATGATAGAACAGGTGAAGGCATCGCACTAGGGCTCTTGCATGAATGCACGCATGCGATGACAACGAAGCGAAGAGAGCCAAGCGTTAACGATGGAACGTTAACGGCGAAACGTTAACGGTGGAACGTTAACGACGGAGCGTTAACGGCAGAGCGTTAACGGTGAAACGTTAACGGCAAAACGTTAACGGAGGAACGTTAACGACGAAACGTTAACGGCGGAGCGTTAACGACGGAGCGTTAATGGTGGGACGTTAACGGCAAAACGTTAACGGAGGAACGTTAACGACGGAGTGTTAACGCATGCAGCGCATCGGTGAAACGTTAATCGCAAAACGTTAACGGAGGAACGCACGACGCAAACGTTAACGGCGTGAGCGCACCCACGAGCGTTAACGGCTAAACATTGACGAAACGTTAACGGGAAGCGTTGCGGAAGGCGTGCAGCGAAGCGTTAACGGTGAAGCGTTAACGGCAACAGGTAACGGAGGAACGTTAACGACGGAGCGTTAACGGCAGATCGTTAACTGCGGATCGTTAACGGCGAACGTTAACGACGGAGGTCAAACAATGATAGGATACTTCATGAAGCGAAGTAGCGACCGTCGGTGCAACGACAAGGCCGCGGTAGAACGCTACCAAGGACGGTTAACCGGTGCGCGAACCGGCGGCACGGGCTAGGTTGAAAGATAACGATTTAAGGCCGGCACCGGGCTTCTCGGCAAACGGAGACCAAAAGAACCTTAATGATGGACCAAAATAGTAAGGGACGACCCACCAGACGCGACAACATGGCCGGAGCGAGCTAAAATAGCCGGCGTTAAAAGGCGACGCGCGACGACGACAAACGGTGGCCTAAATATATAAAAAAAATTCCGGAGGACGGGATGGCAAAGGGGGAATGTCTACTGCGTAGAACGCGGCGAGACGAGCTCAACAGTATAGGCGGATTTTGCGGCGCCCCTCCGGATTAATCACAAACTGTCGTTTAACAGGTTTTGGATCAAAACTTTGGACGGTCATAACTTCTAGAATAATGATCGGAACTTAACGAAATTTGACCGAGAGCTATATGAGACCAAGAGGCACACCGTGACGTAGGTGGCTCGAAGAAATACCTTCTGGAACAGCGGGGAACGCGCGAGGAAGTTTGCGCTGTCTGGAACGCAGTCTGTTCGCAGTCTGATCGGAGAGATTGATTTTCTGCGCCAAATCCAGAGGGCAAAACCATGAGGCAAGATGTGCATCACATAGAGGACATCCCCAGGAGTCTACACAAAAAATTTAACGGTCAAACTCGAAAAATTGAGGGAGTTATGGCCTCGACAAGATTCGAGATTGAAACGGCCATTACTTTTGATCCCGTCGGCCAAATTGGCTGAATTTTGGAAAGCAAATAGATGGTACCTTGTGGCACACCACAGCGAAGACGGATCTCAAAAAGAGTCGACGAGCTGCCCGGGACGCGGCTCCAAAGTTCGGCCGACGTTGGGCGACATCCGGAGGACATGGGGTGGTTTTCTCGGGTTTGGGGAAGATTCAAGGAGTGGAACCTGCGTGGGAGAGGTCATGGGAGACCTACTAGGGCTGGTGTGGCGGCTAGGTCAAGAGAAATCAAGAAAACACGAAAAACGGGTCTTGTGGGCATTTTATCGAGCACAATCCGTGCATGAAATGGATTGGGGCGGCGTGGGCCAACGGGAGGCCAACACGTGGCAGCGGGGCGTCGGCTGTGGACGCTTGACTGGCGTGGGGAGGCCCGGCCGGCAGAGTCTTTGGCCTTGTAGAGAGGGAGTGGTGGGCTGGCCCGAGCGCGGCGGAGCGGGCAGCGGCGATGGGCAGCGGGAGGAGAGAGGAGGCTTGAGGCCCAATGCTGAAACCAGAATTTCCAATCTTTTTCGAATAAAAACAATTCCACAAATTTGAATAAATCAATAGAGGCAATAAAAATACCAGAAAAATTCTAGAAAATATTTTGAGATATTGTGAACTCAAATAAAATATTTTCAGAAAAAATTTATATAAACTTTTCCAAATAATTAATTAATTTCAATAAAAGGGCTTAATTCAAATCAAATTCGAATAGATCCAATAAATAGCAAACGAGCTCCGAAAAATCTCAAAAATTACAGCAAAATTTCTTGAAGCACAAGGAACCCAAATAAAATTAAATAAATTTTATTTGAGGTTTAGAATAATCAAATTAAATTGTTTTAGCTTTTTAGAAAATTCAAGCCAAGCTTTATAAACGCGAGAAAATCGACAGAAATTTTTGGGAAGCTAAACTAAACCAAAAATTTTTTGAAAACCCAAATTTTGGGATGTTACAATAGCTTGGCATCAAGGGAATATCATGTCTTGTGGGTAAAGCTGTACACCTCTGTAGAGTTAAAACTATTCGAATAGCCGTGTCTACGGTCAAAGGCAAAGTGAAGAATGCTTTCATATTCGTAGACTTTGGTTTTGGTTTTGGCTTTGAAAATAAATGATGTTTTGGGATTCGGGGTTGGTTAGAACTCTCGAATGTTTTATTGGCGGACTGGGCTAACCAGGTAGATGGAACCTGTTTTATTTCATGACGGATAGAGTCATGTGTGGATAACCTTAATCTTTTAAAAGTGTGGCGGATAGAGCCTTTATACTAGTGACGGTGGATAGAACCCTCACTAAAATATTAAATAATTCAATTGTTAAAATAATTGCGAAATTATGCTTTGTGAAGCTTATTATTAAGTATGGTTTGATGAAACTCAGCTTTATGCAAATAAACCACATTAAGCCTTCCTTGGAAAGCCCCACATGTGCATACTTTCCTAGACTTGCTGAGTACTTTTGTGCTCACATACTACACAAAATGTTGTCATCAGAAAATTATCAAGATGCCGTTGAAGACGGTGAGTTCTACGTGGAGGAGTTTGAAGAAGATCGCCAAGACGTCTAAGCGCGTTCCTAGTTGTCGCCTGTGGATTTATTTGGGCTTTACTACTCGTCGTTTTTATTTCGCTGACGTGACGTTGGTCATGTGACCATTTGATGTAATAAATATCCATGTGGTTGATACTTTATGTTTATTATAACATTTTGTTCTGTTCGGTAATGATTTATCACTGTCTGACTGTGTGTACTAGCAACTGATCTGGGACTAGTACGGATATACACATGAGATTTTGGATAGCCGATCTGGGGACTCACAGCTAGATCATCATACCAGTCGCTGATATCCTGCACTTCGAACCGTTCTGGTGGCCCCTTCTTCACCACCGTACCTTTACAAAATGCCTTTTTTTGCTTCCTAAATGGGTGACTTGACTACAGGAAACAACGGTGACAGTCAAACCAACATGCCTTGCCCCCATTTTTTAGTGTGAATGCATCAGTGCTACACAGGCATATAGGGCAGGATAACTTTCCATGCGTGCTCCACCCCAAGAACATGCCATACGCCGAAAAATCATGTATGGACCATAGGTATGCAGCTCGCATCCTAAAGTTTTTTCCCTTGTAGCTATCATATGTCAATACTCCTTTCATCCACAGATCGTTCAGCTCTTCTACCAGGGGTTGCATGAATAGGTCTACATTTTTCCTAGGAGACTTAGGCCCTGGTATGATCATAGAAAGGAACATGTACTCTTCTTTCATGCAGAGTTGAGGCGACAGGTACTCCTAAAAAGTTCCCTGTAGGATCAAATGGATTTTTCATCCTGAAGAGATATGAAAATATCCAGGTGGTGAGATATGAAGCGAGGCTTGTAGCATAAGGGTTTTAGCAGAGACCTATCATCGATTACGATGAAACCTATTCTCCTGTAATGAGTAGAATAACGTTCCAAAATTTAATATTGATGGCAGCAAGCTTAAACTTATCAATACAGTTGATAGATGTAGTGACCGCACATTTATATGGGTCACTGAATACGGATTAAAATAGTCGATAAGGATGTGGTACAATCTGTCGGCTTACCGGCCAACAGGCACCCTAAGATTGGGTGCTTGAGAGATTCGGACTGGGGGCTTTTGTGGTAACCGCTCCAGAGACAGGAAGAACGGGACGTTGGGAGCAAGCAAGAAGACGGTCGAGTTTACCCAGGTTCGGGCCCTCCAAAGGAGTAATAACCCTAGTCCTGCTTGGTGGATTCTTCTCAGTTCAAAGTTCTTACAAGGCTGGGGAAGACGACCTTCTACGGTTCCGCCAACCAAGGATCAACAACCTTTCTCCCATGCACCCTAGCTCCCTTTTATACCCGGGCTGGCTGGGGCGCATGGGGCTTACAAGCTTGCGTAAAGCAAGTGTCTGACCACGCTGCTCTGATTGCATTTAATACACCCGTCACACTCTCTTACATCACATTTAATGCCTGTCCTAGCCGACTTAGACTTCGCCTTGGGTCACTTTGTCTGTCACCCCTGCAGGCTCGCCAGGAGAGAGGGGATGTCGATTCGGGGCCACCCATCATTAATGCGCGCCTGGGGAAGACACGCCGCCATACCGCTGCCTACACATCCTGCATTTAATGCGCACGTCTCGCATTAAATATCCTTGACCCTTCGCCCTGTAGCACAGATTACGGGGTTGATTCTTGGGAACTACGCCCCGAGGAGTGGCCTGAACGCCACCTGTCCTCTTGGCGAGCACCTTTACTGGTCGCCCTGAGGAGTGGCCTGAACGCCACCTGTCCCCTGGGCGAGCACCTTTGCTGGTCGCCTCGAGGAGTGGCCTGAACGCCACTCACTGGCGAGCACCTTTCTTTGGTCGCCTGAGGAGTGGCACGACGCCATGTCCCTGGCGAGCACCTTCGCCTGGTCGCCTCGAGAGTGGCTCTAACGCCATGCCCTCTTGGCGAGCACCTTTGCTGGTCGCCTGAGGAGTGGCCTGAACGCCACATCCTCTGGCGAGAGTACTTAAAGCGGTGCGTGGGTACCCAGCGTTTATCTGACAAGATGGCCGGGCCCACCCGAGTGTCTTTATTCTTTTCTTCGTCGAGCGGTTCAATCTCGGTGGGGCCCATAAATGCCCATGCACGCCGCGGTCTTTTAAAAACTTGCCTCTTTTTAGGCCCGAGGTGAATCTTGCGGCCCGTTCAGAGGCTTAGTGGGGCGTGCCCACTTCCTTGAAAAATGCTTTGGTTTTCCCGCATCCAGGAACACGCGCCTCTTGACTTTTTCCCTTGAGGCTCTTCCTTGAATTCTTATAAATAAGCGAGCGGCGACGAGGCAGGTCCCGTTTTAAGCTTCGCCTCTGCTCCTTCCTGCCTTAGCTTCCCTTCTTCCTTAGGCGGATTCGATGGCCTCTCAGGCTCTGTCCTCCCTCCTTCAAGCTGTGGAAGAGAACGCCAGCTAGATGCTCCAAGGTGATGCCGCATGACGCTCTCATATCTGCGGGCAGGGGCTGTCGCTCCCCACGCCCGGCCGGGAAGTCATCTTCTTCGTGCTGGCGATGATGGCGGGCTTGGTCCCGCCCATCTCGGACTTCTATATCGCCGTCCTCAACTTCTACGACATTCACAACATCCACCTTCCGCCTAACTCCATTGTGCTCCTCTCGTCTTCGCCCATACGTGAAATGTTTATAGGGGTGATGCCCAATCTTCTCCTTTTCCGCTACTTCTTCTCGCTCGCGCGCCGGCCGAGCTCCGGCATCTCCGGGTGCTGCCATCTGCGACTTAGAGGCGGGGCCGTTGCGCGCTACATTCCAATGGAGAACCGATCCGGTGGAAAATGTGGCGCCACGAATGGTTATGCGTTGAAGGCGGCAGCGGCATTGAAGCCACAGGGCTTCCACCAGCGGTGGGCAGCAAATCTGGCCCAGGTATCTCCGTCGCCGACACGCCCGAAGCTACTTGCAATGTTGGCTCGGGTTGATCATCTGCGGATAAGCGGGGCTAACCGGAGGCATGGTTCTCGGGACCGTGTCCGGAGGATTAGTCCTTTCTTGCGCCGGCACCGCCCCACTTGGCACTACCTGGGCGTGGGCGGCGGGACTCGGACGGTTCCAGGAGGTAAGCTCTTCGCCTTCCTTCTTCATCATCATTCTTTTCTTTCTTTTTTTTTTTTAACATCGCCTTCTTCTTCTTTTTGTTGTCGGTAGTAGGAAAGGCTGGGCGCGCGCGGTCGCTTCCTGGATGGGGCGACTGGGCCAGTCGAGCAGCGTTCCGCCCTTCCCCGAGGCGGCGCTTCCACACGGCGACATGCCGCCGCGGGATCGGGCGGGGAGCGTCAAGGCGATGCCCCAGATGGACGCCCTGGGGCGCCCATCATCGTCCATCAAGGGCCCCTGATAATCCGCGGCACTCCTACAGCTGGCGACCAGGGGAGGAACAAGCGCCCTGCCGACGACATTGCCCCCACTGGAACGTCCAGCCGACCACGACTATCGGGGCCAGCTTCGTCAGCGGCCGGCCGGATCTTCACTGGCGGCCCCGCCTCTGAGACTTCCTCTCACCGGTGCGGGGCTCTTCATCAACGGTCGCGGCGCTTCCGCCTCCGCCATCACCGCCACTTTGCAAGCCCGGATTGTTGGCGCCCGCCGACCAGCCGCGCCTTCCTCCATCGCCACCGCCCACGCCACCGCCGGCTGACCCGCCGATCTTTGCCGGGCCAAGCGGCCGGTCGCGGCCTCGTCGCCACCACCACCGCCCGGCCGGCTGATCCGCCGGCGCTGCGGCGATGGACCACCGGCGCGGCGACCTCCGCCGCCACCGTGCGCGGCGTCCTCCGCCGCCACCGCACTTGCTAGTGGCCGACCCGCCAGCCCGATGGCGAACCCTCCGGCGGCATTCTTCGCCCGCCACCGGCACCGCTAGCGGCCGACCGCCAGCAACGCGATGGCGGACCCACCGGCGCCAGCATCGCCGCCACCGGCACCGCTAGCGGCCGACCGCCCGGCCTTTGCGATGGCGGACCCACCGGCGCATGACACCCTCACGCCACCGAGGCGCGGTGCCTCGAGAAGTGGTTCTCATTAAAGTGCCTCGGTTTAGAGGCCTCGGCCAGTACTGAATCCTTGAAACACACAAAAGAAGGCGGTAAAACTTTTTGACCTTCGAATGGAGCCTTACCTTTGCTTGCTTTTGCTTGTTCCAGGCACCCGCCGCACCCCCAGTAGCTCCTGTGGCGATGGCCGAGCCGAGGTAGCGGAGCGGAGCGGTGATCCGCCAGGACAAGAAGAAGCCCCGATCACGCACCGCCAGGCCAGCCGGCTGCTGGGCCACAGCCCACTCCGGATCCTCCCGCGGACTCCGTTCCTTCGGCCGGACGCAGATGCACCGGCCGTCGCCCTTGGGACAGCTCTACTCCCACACCAGCCACCGCGTTACGTCGAGCAAGCAACGGCTGGCCGACGCCGCCATCGAGATCGGCCGCCCGCAGGAGGTGGCTAATTTACACCAGGTGGAAAAGCGAGGAAGCGGGAGCTGGTGGGGAAGCGGGAAGCGAGGGCCGCTTCGCCTTTGCCGAAACTCATGGAAGAGCTCGGCGCGGCGGACACCGCATCGATCGGCGCACACTGCGAGATCTTTGAGGTACGCCTTTGGCCGGATGGAGGATGCCTCGCTCGGCCCGGGGTTGATGCTGACAGCGCCATCGAAACGAAGCCGTCGCACTCGCCTTTTGCCTCGATCGGATTGCGGACTTCACCGCCGACTTCCGCCGCCCTGGCCGACCGGTCCACCGGGAGGGGCCAGCGATGGCTGCCGCTACTGCGAAGTTCGTTTGGCGTCTTTGCGCGTCAAGGGCGCCAACTTTGATCCTCTGGCTGCCGTCCGAGATTGAAGAGAGCTGGCGGAGCGGAGGCGCGGAGTGCGAGCCGACCACGTCATTGCTCACCGAGATAGCCAACCTACTGCCGAGGGCGCAGCGAGAAGAGGTGGCGCCAGCCTGGACGTCGGGCCCTTGCGGAAGACCTGCGGCCCGGCATGATGGCGGACGAGGAGGAAGAAGGATAGGACAACCTAGACCCTTCTCCCCTTTTTGCCCTTTTAACTTGCTGGCCTGCAACAACTTTTGTAAAGCACTTTTCATGGAATAGACATGACACTTTTTAGACTTATTCAGCAATGTTTAACTTGTCTTCTTAGCCTTCCACCTTACTGACCGCCAGCATTAACTTGAGTGCTACTGCCCGGCTTAAGGCTTAGAAGGAAAAAAGAAGGGAGTAAAGTATCCCTTGTGTCCGGGCGATTCTTTTCTCGTTGCCTTACAGTCCTGCAAACAACACGTACCCTTGTGGCCTCCGCGGGGCGGACACAGTGTAAGACGCGACAGGACGTAGGCTTTTGATAGCAGTGTTTAAATCGCCAGCCCCCACGGGGACACCCGGAGTGTCATGACCGTGTCGGGAGCTGAGTTCAAACCAGCCGCCCAATTGCCCAATCCTGTTCGCCGCACTTACATAGTGGTCCCGCCTTTGCCACTGGGCGCTCGCAGGACTGAGCGGACTAGAGTGATCGCCCGAACACTTTGCCACAAAACACAGAACCGGAAAGGCATGAAGTAATTGCTAGAAATAACAGAACTTAATACTTAATTTCTGAACAACGGTATTCCCGGCTAGTCGAGCGGCCACAGGCATGATTCGGCCAAACACGAGGAACAAAACCTGAAACTTACAACCGTTCAAGGGTAGAACTTGCGCAGGTTCTCTATATTCTGTGAGTTCGCTAGTTCCTCCCCGCCCTCAGTGGCCAACCTGACCGCCCCGGGTCGAGAGACTGAGACCACCTTAAAGGGGCCCTCCCACTGGGGAGACAGTTTGTGCAACCCAGCCTGCGGCCCGAATCTTCGCAAGACCAGTGCGCCCACGCCGATGTTCTCTCACCGACCGGGTGGCGTGGTACCTCCTGAGGCTTTCTTTGATACCGAGCGGCGCTTGGGGGCATACGATCCGAGCTTCTTCCAGGAGATTGGCGTCGTCTTGGCGCATCTCTTCCTGATCTTCTTCCATGACGCAGCTACGCGCGGCGACCCAAATGTCAGTGCGAAGGGAGGGCGGCCTGCGCTCGTAAACCAGAAAGAATGGAGTCTCTCCGGTAGCCGGTGAGAGTGGTCCGGGTGACCACAGCGGCAACTGCCGGGAGTTCTTCAACCCACCGCGAGCGCGTTGATGAAGTCGATCAAACGCCCGAGTCTTGAGGCCCTTCAAGCACCGGTGCATTGGCTCGCTCAACTTGGCCGTTGCTTCTTGGATGGGCAGCGGAGGCAAAGCAGACGCCGTGCCCATTTCTTCGCAAAAGTCGAGCGGCCCAGTGAATCGGGCGCCATTGTCGGTGATGATCTGGTTGGCGACCCGAAGCGGGCGAAGATCCCTCGCATGAACTTGACGCGGTGCAGCGGTAATGGTTCTCACGGCTTCAGCTTCCACCCACTTGGTGAACTTGTCAATGGCGGCGAGCAGATGAGTGTAGCCTCCTGTGGCCCGAGAGCGGACCCGGAGATATCCACCCCAGGCCGCGAAGGGCCATGAGGCGGGATGGTTTGCGAGCTTAGGCTGGTTGGTGGATTTGCTTGGCGTGGAACTGCACGCCTCGCACCTCCTCACCGGCTCAAGCATCCTGGAGGGCGGTTGGCCAATAGAACCCGTGGCGAAAGCTTTTCCCACCAGGTTCGGCCGGAAAAATGGCTCACTTTGCGCCTCCATGGATATCGAGAAAGCAAAATGCTTCCCTCTCCTGAGTGATGCACTTGGAAGAACTCCGTTTCCACCCGGTACAGGTCCCCATCTACCAGGGTGTAGCGCTTGGCCTTCGCGCTATCTTCTCGGTGGCGCATCATCGTCGGGGCATACTTGATCCGCGAGTAGGCCAGGATCGGGTCCATCCATGTGCCTTCCCGGTCAAGCACGGCGACCACAGAGTGATCGTCGGGTACTCGCAGCCAAGCGTTTCCGCCGGTGCCACTTTTCCTCCTGCAGCGAGGCTGGGGCGGCGCCACCCGTCGTCCCCACCGTAAGCGGGGGTTGCGCTAAGCGGCGTCGCCTTCCCATCCGAAGTGAGGGCTGAAGCGACATCACCATCTTCCCCACGAGAGGCGGGGCTGAGATGGGCCGGTCGCGTAAGCCTTTCTTCAAAGACTCCGGCCGAACAGGGGCTCTTGTCGAGGCGGTGGCGAGCTCGTCAGCTAAACAATTGTCGCCGGGGTATGTGTGTATACCTAGCCCTTGAAGTGTCTCTCCATCTTTCTAACCTCCGCTGTAAGCTGCCATGACGGGATCGGAAGCGGTGAAGTCCTTCCTTGCCTGGTTGATGACCCGACAAAGAATCGCCTTTAATCTGTGGCGCCAGTATGCCGATGGCTGCGGCGGCTCGAGCCCGACCAAGAATCCTTCGTATTCCGCAACATTGTTGGTAGCTTTAAAGTCCGGAGACGACTACATATTTGAGGGTCCCGGTCGGGAGACCAGGAGGAACCAGCCCAGCGCCTTGAGCCTAAAGGATCCATCGAAGAAGAAGCGTCAAGGCGTGGGCACGGGGACTTCCCTATCTTCCCCATCTGCCGGAGTCCATTCAACAATGAAGTCCGCGATCTTTGACTCTTGATAGCGATCACGGGGGGCAAATTTGAAGCCAAATTCCCCGGCTCGGCCAGACCACTTGGCTATGCGACCTTGGCTTCCACGATTGTGAAGGATCTCCCTTGAGAGGATACGAGAGACCACAGTGATCTCCCTTCCTTGGAAATAATGTCGCGGCTTTCTTGATGCCACCAAAGCCAAAGATACACCATTTTTTGGGCACAGGGATACCTAGTTTCAGCATCATGCAGCACCTTGCTCACGTAATAGACCGGCCATTTGCCATCCCTCTCGCTCTGCTACTAGTCTTTGCACTCACCGCCGAGGGGCTTGCCGCTACATAAAGGAGAAGCGGCTCACCAGGCTCGGGCGACCAGACACGAGGCGAAGAGATATTTCTTGAGATCTTCAAATGCTGCTGAGCTTAGGAGTCCACTCGAAGGAATTAGTCTTCTTCATCGGTTTGAACAATGGAGACTTTTCTCCCCAGTAAGACTATGAACCGGCCGAGGAGGCCAGCGACCAGCTAAGCACCTTAAGCTGCTTAAGCCGGACAGTGGCTTCATTCGTTCTATTGCTTCAATCTTATGCAGGTTGGCTTGATCCGCGGTGGAGACCAGGAAGCCAAGCGACTTTCGAGATGACACCCGAACACGCACTTCTCGAGGATTCACTTTAGCGGTAGTGCAGGAGGTGGGAGAAAGTTTCCTCGGATCTTCAACCAACCCATCGGCCTTAGCTTTTATCACCAAGTCATCAACATATACCTCCGAGTTCTTCCCAATTTGTGACTTGAATACAATATGCATGGCTCGCTGGTATGTGGATCCGGCATTCTTCAACCCAAAGGGCATTCGAACATAACAGTACACACCAAAAGGGGTTACAAAGGCCGTCTTTTCTTCGTCTTCCTGCGCCATTCTAATCGATGATATCACTGAGTAGGCGTCTAGGAAACATAGAGCTTCACATCCTGTAGTAGAATCGACAGCGAGGTCAATCCTTGGCGAGAGGTAAGGGTCCTTAGGGCAGGCTTTATTGAGGTCGGTGAAGTCTACACACATTCGCCACTTCCCATTGGACTTCTTCACGAGTGCAGGGTTAGCCGACCACTCGGGGTAGGCGGCTTCCCGCACAACTCCGGCTTGCAATAGCTTCTCCACTTCTTCCCGAATGGCCTCTTGTCGCTCTGGCGCCTGCCTCCGGACCTTCTGCCGGACTGGGTGCGCTCCAGGTAGCGTTGCCAATCGGTGCTCGATCACCTCCCTAGGGACCCGGTCATTTCGAGATGGTTCCCGAGGCGAACACATCTAGATTAGACCGGAGGAAGGTGACGAGCGCGTCTTCCTATTTGGCGCCGAGATCGGCGCCGATTCTCACAGCCACCGAGCCTTCCTCACCCACGGGGACCACCTTCACCTCACCCAAGGGATCGGGTGAAGCGCGAGCCTTGGCCAGAGGCGCTCGAGGGTCTTAGTGCCACGCTAGCGAACAGCGGCTCCAGTAAGTCTTGCACTTGCTTCGAGGCGCAAGGCTTGAGCTTGTCCACCTTTACCACAATTGGGCCCTCGGCCGAGGATCTTCATCAGCAAATAAGCATGATGCGTAACTGCCATGAATTTGACTAGCGCTGGCCGGCCAAGCAGGGCATTGTAAGGGAGGTCGAAGTCGGCGACCTCGAAGTTGATGAGTTCCGTCCGGAAGTTTTCAGCGCTTCCGAACGTGACGGGCAGCTGGACTTGTCCCAGGGGCATTAGGCCCATCCCGGGGGCAATTCCATAAAAAAGCGGTGCGGGGCGCAGTTCTTCATAAGGTATTTGGAGTGCTTGATACGCCCCGACCGACAGCAGGTTGATGGCACTTCCTCCATCAACGAGTACTCGCCCAAGCTTCGCATTCCTGACCGTAGGGGCGACCACGATCGGGAGATGGTTTGGGCCTGAAGTGTTCGCCGGGTGGTCGGCCCGACTGAAAGTGATCGATTGATCCGACCACTTCAGCAGCCGACTCGTCCCGGGCTCTGGCATGGTGGCACACACCTGTCTCAGCTCTCGCTTGTACTGCGAGTTGGAAGAGTAGGTGGCCGAGCCCCCATGAATGTACGCCACCGTGTGCTCGGCTTGTTGGAAAGCCAGTGGGGCGTCATCTTCGTCGTCATCATCTTCGCGATCCTTTTCGCGGCGCTTCTTGAGCCGCTTTTCCACCAACTTGGACACAACCTGGCAATCTTCCAAGTCGTGCCCATTTGTGCGGTGGATGGGGCAGTATGGCTTGCCCCTATTGTCTTCACGGCGGGGAGAACGGCGGTCCCTGCGATTGTCTCGCTGGTCCCGGCGATCTCTCCTTCGCTCCTGATCGTCGCGCCGCTGAGGCTTGGCTTCTGGATCGGCCACCAAAACCTCTCGGGCGACGGCCTTCTTGCGCTTCTTCTTTTTGCGGTCGGAGGACTTCGACGCTCCGGCTTCGTCAGGGTTTGAGGGCCCTGCTGCACCCTTCCGAGCCTCCGCTGCCCGGGCACACTTGTGAGCCAGGGAGAAAAGCTTCGGAAGTGGTAGCGGCAGTCTGCGGGTAGCCATCTTCTCCCGCATCTTCTGATCCCTAACCCCTCTCCGGAACGCAATGATGACCGACTGCTCAGAGATCCGGGGGATCGTATTGCGGCAATGGCTAAACCGCCGAATAAACCCCCTCAGGGACTCCCCCTCCTTCTGCTCCAAAGCGTGGAGGTCGTCCTCCACACCCGGTTGAGCGTAGGAGCCCTGAAAGTTGGCTACAAAAATGTCGCCTGATTCCTCCCACGAGTGTACCGAACCTCGAGGAAGGTTCGGCGACCGAGGCGGGCGAACTGTCGGCGACATCGGGAAGTAGTTAGCCATAACTCTATCTCGACCCCGGCAGACGCACCACCGTCGTATAAATCTGCGAGAATTCTTGAGGTTGGTGGTGCCGTCATACTTCTCGATGGGCGCGGGGCGAAATCTCTCTCAGCCACGCCGATTGGCGTAGACGGAGGAAAACGCTGGCACCCAACATTATATGGGGAGTAGTGTCGCCCACCAGCCCTGACCCTGAGATGGGGTCGAGGAGTGCGAGTCTACACTCTCCCAGTCGGAAGAAGCTCCCTTCGATGGCCAAACAGCGAGGGTTCGGCGTCGGCTGCGGATGACGCCTCAGAAGAACTTGACGCGAGATCATCTCCCATTTGGGCCGCCCCTCGGAGGCGTGCCCTTAAATCCCAGCGGTTTTCCTCCGGCATGGGAGTACCGCGGGAAGATCTGAAGCTTGTGCACGTCCCCTGTTGCGAGAGGGCTGCGGCCGACTCCCTTCCCTTTATCCCGGCTCTGCGGCCGGAGAGGTCGCCAAAGAGCGGCTGGAAGCCTGTGCATCCACCATACGAACTCCTTGGCGGAGGGCCGGAAGCCCCGGCTGAATTGCCACAAGAACTGCTACTTTGGCTGAGTCCACTAGGCGGGCAATGTCACGGAGCCAAGGGGTGGTGAGGTGTCGCCCGTCGATTGGACCAGGAGGATGATCCGAGAGCAACAGGGCTGCATGAAGGCTTTGCATTGGGTATCTTCCCCAACGACAAGCGCCCGTTGGGCCGGCTGAACTCGGGCTTGGATGTGACTCGCGCCCCTCCCGCCGTAGAAGGACCGGCTGACGGACTCCCTTCTGGGGCCGAGATCGGCTTGGTATGCTTTCCTCGAGGGAGGCGCTCTGGCTGGCGATGAGATTCCGCCATATCTGGGATGATCTTGATTCTTGCTAACTCCTCAAAAGGAATGGAAGAAGCAGGCGATCTAACCACTAAGCCCCTACAGCGCGCCACTTCGGCTTATCGGCCAGGCACCCTAAGATTGGGTGCTTGAGAGATTCGGACTGGGGGCTTTTGTGGTAACCGCTCCAGAGACAGGAAGAACGGGACGTTGGGAGCAAGCAAGAAGGCACTGAGTTTACCCAGGTTCGGGCCCTCCAAAGGAGTAATAACCCTAGTCCTGCTTGGTGGATTCTTCTGAGTTCAAAGTTCTTACAAGGCTGGGGAAGACGACCTTCTACGGTTCCGCCAACCAAGGATCAACAACCTTTCTCCCATGCACCCTAGCTCCCTTTTATACTCGGGCTGGCTGGGGCGCATGGGGCTTACAAGCTTGCGTAAAGCAAGTGTCGACACCTTGCTCTGATGCATTTAATACACCGTCACACTCTCTTACATCACATTTAATGCCTGTCCTAGCCGACTTAGACTTCGCCTTGGGTCACTTTGTCATCACCCCTGCAGTTCGCCAGAGAGAGGGGATGTCGATTCGGGGCCACCCATCATTAATGCGCGCCTGGGGAAGACACGCCGCCATACCGCTGCCTACATATCCTGCATTTAATGCGCACGTCTCGCATTAAATATCCTTGACCCTTCGCCTGTAGCCTGATTACGGGGTTGATTCTTGGGAACTACGCCCAGGAGTGGCACGAGCGCCACTGTCCTCTTGGCGAGCACCTTTCTTTCGCCTGAGGAGTGGCCTGAACGCATCTGTCCCTGGCGAGCACCTTTCTTTGGTCGCCTGAGGAGTGGCTCAACGCCACCTGTCCCCTGGCGAGCACCTTTCTTTGGTCGCCTCGAGGAGTGGCTGAACGCCACTGCCCCTGGCGAGCACCTTCGCTGGTCGCCTGAGGAGTGGCTGAGCAGCCACTCGTCCTCTTGGCGAGCACCTTTGCTGGTCGCCCTGAGGAGTGGCCTGAACGCCACCTGTCCTCTGGGCGAGAGTACTTAAGGCGGCTGCGTGGGTACCCCAGCGTTTAATACGCTGACACAATCGACTTAGTAAATTCCTCCTGAAGAAGGAATATGGTCCCTGTAGGAATATTGTCCTGTGTGTTCGTAAAGAAATCCCAAAATGGATCTTGTGTTATCTCAATATATATTTTGATGATCTGAATGTCATCAAAACCACAGAGGAATTAAAGGAAGCAAGTACTTACCTTTCGACAAAATTTGAGATGGAGGATTTGTGTAAAATTTTAGTGCCAAATTTAAATCTGGTTTTGTATTTCTCTGCGATGGTGCAACCATTTCTTAGCAGTCTTTCAAACAGTCTTTGGTAGCCACCTCTACCAACCACTAAGAGATTATATCATTGTATGAAGCCTCATGAGAAGGCGTGTAATTAACCGCGTCCAGAAGTCATGTGGTATGAATACCGTCGACACCCCTACTATTATCTATGAAGATAATGCTGCTTGTGTTGCACAAATGCAAATGAGTTATGTAAAGAGCAATATCATGAAGCATATTGCCCCTAAGTTCTTCTATACTCACGAACTCCAGAAGAATGGTGAGATAAAAATAATTACAACTAAATCATGTGAAAATCTAGCAGATTTGTTCACTAAGTCCTTGCTAAAGCTATTAGCATTGGAATGGAATGCCTTAGAGATATGCATAGTTCAGGGGAAGTAAATCCTGAACCATAACCCCTTTTGCTCGATCCTGAAGATTATAAGTTGTGCTCTTTTCCTTTCGTGAGTTTTCCTGAAGTTTTCTCATATGAAGGTTTTTAATGAGGCAACTAGTGTAACACGGAGTGCGAGTGCAATGTACTCTTTTCTCAATCCCTTTTTTTTCCCACTGGGTTTTTGGGAGGAGTTTTTAATGAGACATGTGCATTATGCGGTATTCACCCAAGGAGGAGTGTTATGAAATGGATAGAGTCCTTCTCCATGGTGGGCGAATCCGAATTAATCTCCAGGGGTCCTCCACTATATATATAGGGCATTGCCTTGTACAGAAATCAATCAATCTAATAAAGAGAGAGGTTTCCTCCTTGTATGGTGTGCTTCTCCTTGTTTTGTTCATGTGATTGCTTCGCGTGCCATGGATTGGCGTGGGTGAACGACCTTGTTTCACAAAAATTTAATCCATACTTTTAGCTGGCTTGATAAGTTAGGAGTGACACGTGACAACAGGAAAATGCTTCCACTCATTCTCAGACTTTGGAAACTGCGCACCTAGGCGCTGAGCAATCAAATTTGGCCGTGGGACTTTCATGGGCGATACTTGATGTGACATGGACGATACTTCTTTCTATCTACGTGCATTATTAATTGCACTTCTGGTTATTGCCAATAATCACCCACGTCGAAAACATAGTTTTATTTTTAGAAGTGGTAAAATATCGAATCCACAAGATTTCATCAGGTTCAAGATTAAAGTTCATCATGTCCAATGTTTAATCCAATATGTCAAATATTTAATTTCATTACGAACAGTAAACCATCTATTCGTTATCCCAATCTAAAGAATGGCTAAGCGTATGCATGTAATAATCGAATATATCCATTTTGTGTGTCCATCAATAATCTAGGGTTTCATCTATCATTACTGATTAAAGAAAACCATCAATGAAGGTTATAGCTACCATTTTTCCCATAATATAGCAGTGTATATATAATATAGCGCATGCATGCAAGTTTTAATTTAATTTTTCTTGATAAAGGAAAAATGGGATCTACATGAGTGCTTGCCTTGCCGTTTGTTGTCTTTAGCGACGAGTCAAAGACGAAATCTTGGAGTTGTCGATGACGAAGTTCGAGACGTCGGATTCTACACGTCGTATAGCGAAAAAGATAGCAAATAGCAAATAACATTTTTCAATAAGGGCAAAAGGAAATCGGATGGAAAATCAAATAAAAATTATTACATAAAACAAGCATGGTTGTAATTAGGGTTTCGTGATTGTACAAACGAGAATACTACTTTTGTGTTGGAGTTTTATTACTGATTAATAGTTTGAGAGGTGCCACGCACATGACACCTATTCTTTATGAATTGTTTTATTTTATTTCATGAATTCAAGAAGCTAAGATTGTGAGATTAAATATACTAAAATTCATTTTCAGGGTGCGAAGCTGCTCGTACTAAAACCAATTAGTATATAAAGTAGCTCGACTATTTTTAATAAAAAGCTGCGTGGTTAAACTTAAGTACATGCATTGGTATCACAGACGTTTGGGTTTATCTCTCGCAGGGTTATGTTTTAATTAGGATTCGGATGCAAAGCAAGTTAAAACAGAAATATTTCTTTATAAGAGAGTAAAATAGGATAGTGTTAAACCTAATCATCATCGTAGCATCGAATGATTGTGTTTTATGGATTGTATATAAAGCAAGTTGAATAAGTATGTTTAGCCATATATGTATTATAATTATATTCTAAGCTTATAGATTATGAGAGTAGGATTATTTGCTTAACTTAGTCTAACCTTAAATAATCAGATAAAATTCTTGCATATTTAGAATACTCAATTCACTAGAAACATATTGTGACACCACGGAGTGTCTTAACCTTATATAATGTGAATGTTGAGGTCAAACACATTATGAAATATGGAATTAGAGGTTGAAACCATACGGTATGGGGTTTATTCGCGTTTTCGGGCCGTTTTCGGGTGTTTTGGGCCTTTCCGGGGAAACTTGGGCCTTGGGGGGTCTTTTTGGGCCTTAAGTGGAGGCTTCTGGGCCCATGAGGGGAGGAGGGGGCAGCCAACCAGCCCTAGGGTGCCCCAAACCCTCTCCCCATGCGCCCCACCTCCTCCTCTCCCTCCCATAGCCGCCACCCTCCCCCTTGTGCGCCACCCTCCTCCCCATTGCACCACCACCCCTCTCCTCTCCTCTCCACCACCCTTGCTACCCCTAGGGGAGTTCTCAACCTCACCAACCTAAAGATCCATCTGTTGGAGCGCTCCGTGACGAGGAGATCCGATGGATTTGGAGCGAGGAAGGAGATCGCGCGAACCGGGAGGAGATCCATTGGGTTTTCGGTCGTCGGGCGAAGGTATGGCCACGGGGATCCTTGGGGTTGGTCTAGGATCTGTTCTAAGGGTCAATATCATGTTTTTAGATCAATTGGTGGTGCTAGACTTGAGTAGATTAGATGGAATCTTGAGTTTGCCACGTTCTCTGTTTCGGGCAGCATGAGCAGTCGACTTAGGGTTTGGGTTTTCGTCAATTTAGATTCGAAATTTGGTCGTACGCCAGTTGAAGAAGTTGTAGGTAATTTCAATATATTTCCGTGGGTATAAAGAACGTCCCATTCCGCGCAGCCGTTTGAAAGTTATGATCGTTTTACTGAACGTATTAAAATATGTGACGTGATTGGAACAGATCACGGTTTTCTGTAGATTTCCACTTTAGAGTCCGAATCAGTCTTTCCGTATACTTAGAAAAAGTTAGGAAATTTCCTAAGCTACGCGAGGATGTACTCGTTTAATTGATTCGGAGTCTTAGAACCCAAGTGATGCCTTTTGGAAGGCTGCTATCCCGACGGGACAGAACCTCTGTTTTTGGGTTTAGCGAGTAGTTTGCAATGTCGGGGTAGAAGAGGGTTTGCTTACTGTTTTGTGGACTTGATTGTGAGTGTGTGGTACCAATGTGCAGGTGGTGTGACCCCGGGAGTGCCTTCTACTTCTCGCCAATCCGTCGTCCGTGGTTGAGGCAAGTGTATCGGAATAGGTAGCGGGTTGTAGTTGCTAGATTGATTGAGATTGAATTTGAATACATGATATGCTCACATGCCATGCCTTAATGATTGCCAATGATATGATGAATATGTTTATTATGTTATGATGCCATGGGATAGTGTACAAGTTATTTATGATGTTGGCATATTTGCATACATGGCATGTTACATGGCCCGGGCGGTGAGAAAGTCATAACTAGTCCGGGGAAGGTCGGTGAGAAAGTTATGACTATTCCGGAGAGCCAATGAGTAAGTCCTATATCGTGATTCCACTCACCGCGGTGAACGGAAGCGAGGAGTAGGCACCCTCCATCTTCGGGATGGAAGGGGGGAGAGGGTGCACACCGACGGGTGTGTACTCAACCATACCGGTATGAGTTTCCAAGGAGACATGAGCATCGCATCGCATTGCATACATAATGGTGATGATATTGATATGTGATCATGAATGAGATGATAGACATGATGTGAGTTGGTGTAGCCATGAATTTGTTTCTTTTGTACCATTGCAATATACTTGCTGAGTGATGAACTCACGCTTGTGTTTATGTTGTTTTTTTTAGGTACCATGACACCGGCATGTGGGAAAGGGCATTAGCTACTGTAACACCCCAATTTTTGCTTTTCATGAAATTAAATATTATTTTGCACATTTGTGAATTTTTGGAATTTTCTGGAATTTATTTGGATTTATTTGGAATTTATTTGAATTTATTCCATTTTGAAATAATTAAAGAATTTAACTTTGCAAATAAAGTTTTGTTGGAAATATTTTATTTAAGTCCAAAATGCCCCAAAGTATTTTCCAGAATTTTTCTGGAATTTTTCTGAGTCTTTTGCTATTTTTAATGAATTAAATGAATTTCTGGGAATTAATTTGAATATTTAATCGCTGGAAAATCAATCGGGTCGAGTACTGTTCATCCGACCGAGTCGAAACCCGAGTCGGACTCGAGTCCGACCCGAGCCAGTCGACTCGACCAAACCCGCTCCTAACCCTATTCGATCCCGACCGTTGGATCGGGATCCAACGGTCCAGATTGGACCGCACCGGTTTGAGCTGAGTCTGGGCCGGATCCGACCGCGCCCGTGCAATCATGACCGTCGATCGTGCCACGTGAACGACCGTGCGTCGTCGTCTCCGCCGAATCCGAGCCGGACTCCGCCGCCAGAATCGCCGCGTCGGTTAGGTTTTCGCTTTTGGCGACGCACGCCGAGGGTATTAAGGGCCGGGACATGTCCCGAGATCGCCTTGACTTCCCGCACCTTTTGCCCTAGCCGCCGCTGAACGCATACATCGCAGCGATAATTGCTCGCCGGAGTTGGAGCACTCCTCCGCCAGCGGTTTCCATCCTCTCCGTCGTCATCCGCCGTCTCCTATCACCGTTGAGTCAGTCCAAAGCCAGGCCAAGAGCGCACCGGAGGCTAACTCACCTCGCCGGAATCGCGTCGAAAACGCCGTTCGGGAGGTTCGCAAATCTTAAATCTCACGGCCAGGCAGCGCCGCGCGTCGCCATCAACCTCGCGAGCTCGGACCGTCCGTCCGTCGAGATCGAACGATTCACGGTGAGTCATGTGTTTTCCAAACCCGTAAGAACTAGATTGGATCTGGACCGTTGGATCAAGATCCAACGGCCCAGATCGACCGCGTCCGCTCCAACGTGTGAAGCCCAGATCTAATCCTAGCCGTCGGATTGCAAACCAGCGGCTCAGATCGAGCCACGTGTCCGGGGAGCTGAACCGCCGCGCCCACGCGGGCGTGAGTGTGTGGCACTGACACGCCGGGCCCGCGTGTCAGCGGCTTAGCCACAACCGCCCCGTGACGTCAGCACGGGCCCGCAAGTCAGCGACCACCCTAGCCGTCTTGATGGACGTCGGCGATGACGCGTCACGGTGGAGTCCCACCATCGGCGCAGCGAACGCGAGTCCCCGGACGCCGACAATGGCGTCACTCAGGTCCCGCTGTCGGCCGACACGTGAGCAATGGGACCGAGTCCACCGTGGACCGAGCCAAGCCGTGGGCTAAGCCCATGAGCCGGCTGACGTCAGCCAGCAAATCAGAAGCTGCCACGTGTCACTGCTGACGCAATAAATAATTTCCGAAAAAGAAAATGATTTAATAATTCGGTTTAATAATTGATTTGAATTTCAAAACTTCAAACGCTTATAACTTTTGCGTTTCAACTCCGATTTGAGTGTTTCAAATTTCTAAATTTGTATAAAATTGAGATCTACCTAATTATGAATTTTTTTTAATTTTTAGACTAAAGTTTTTCTCTGTAATATTATTTAAACTTCAAAATGCTATAACTTTTGCATTTAAACTCCGATTTGAGCGATTCCAGTTCCTAAAAATTCATAAAATTATGTTCTCTCTGTTTATGGATTTTATTTGGATGTTTGGACACTTTTTGCCTATTGTTTATTCGTGTATTGCTATTTGCACGCTTTACGAGTAGACGTTGAAGTGCCGGAAGGATTCGAAGGAGAAGTATTGACTCAGGATCCAACTCAAGACCAAGAACAAGTACTTTTTGAAGGCAAGTTGTGCTTTGACCATGTTGATCCTATTTTGAAATCTATTTTGATTTAATCTATTGCATGCTAGTTCAACTAGAAAATAATTTATATATGGGAAATTAGATAAATGCCAAATTGCTTTATGACACCTTGATTAAGCAAATATGTGCCATGACCCTTGTCACCCTAGTTGTGGTTTACTAGTTGGACATTACTAAATTGCCAACATGGGATTTTAGACCGTTGTAGTATATTGCTTAGACCTGCTACGTGCTCATGACATGATTTTTGGATAATCAAATGTTAATATTGACTTAATAATATATGGAACCTGTTTGGAAAGGTATCATGTGACGTTGATGGCACGTGGTGCATAGTAATCAACTGGGGTTTGATAAATAGTTTTCGACCGGGGCATGTGGCAAGAATGATCAGGTGGGCCAGTTGTGGCACCGGAAACGTTGGTTTGGTTCTTCGGGTAGTCTTGCCCTAGTCACCCTAAGGACTTAACCTTGCAAGCCTTTGAACTGGGTCTAACATGCAACCACATGTCTGTAATGGGACGGACCTAGTTGATTAAGTTGCTAATAACGTACCCGTGGGACCTTAGGAGGTCAACTACACCCTTTGTGTATGTTGTACGGGGAGCGTCTGGAGGCCGAGGCCAGTACCCATCTAACGGTTGGTTGGCCTAAACTTCGCCTTAGCTAAGGGAAGGGTTAGTGTGCAACAACCGGGAGGACCACTTGTATTGTTAGAAGTTTCCGAAAGACTTTATTCTGGGAACTTCGCCTTTGTAGTGTTTGATTTGTATCTTGTGGGTAAAGTGCATAACCTCTGCAGAGTGTATAATCTATTCGAATAGCCGTGTCCGCGGTATTGGACATCGCTCGGGAATTACAGTCAAGGGTTAGATATTCTCAAAGATAACTTGGACTTGAAAGGTTGGGTTGGATTAATAATGATGTTGATGGAAATGTGGATTAGGATGGGAAAGATGTTTATTAAACTCCTTGAAAAGTCAGTTATGCTTTACTTGTTTCTACTGCTTTCGAATCTACTTATGCTACTTGTCAAATGTCATGTTTCACAAATATACCTTGAGCTATTCCTTTGTATCAAGCCATGCATATAGTATATTAGCTTGCATTCTGTGCATGACTTGCTGAGTACCAAGTACTCACCCTTGCAGCAATACAACACCAGTTGAAGAACAATCTACACCAGCTTTGGAGGAGGAGCTCCAAGAGGAACCGTCTACTTAGGGAGCGAGCCCAGTCAGTTGCCTGTGGTATACTGGATGGCGCCACGAAGTTACCTTGTTTTCCGCTGCTATTATTATCTCTCTTTTATTAAGTTTCGCCCTGCGAGGCGTATATTTGTAACTTGACCATAAGGTCGAGCAACCAGTTGGACTACTTAAATAAAGTACTTTAATAGTATTGAGTGGTATGATTGTGATATTTACCAATGTTAAGACTGTGTGCACTAGCGTGTTCCTGGACTAGTGCTGAATACACAGAGGGTCCGGATTTGCAAATTCGTGTCCCGACAGAGGTGGTGTCAGAGCCATACTGACCGTAGGCTCAACCCTAGCTAGAATGGTCGTAGAGAGGTTAAAACCTATTTTCTAAAGGTTAAAAGTTCGTCAAGATAAGAAATGACACCTCGACTTATCCCCTTCTCTCTTCTCTTATCTCTTGCTGAATTTTTCCTTACCTTGTCACGATTTAAAATTTCGAATTCTTACGTGAGCACTCTGGTGACAGATGGAGGGAGAGTTCAACTACGTCGATCTGGAGGTTGGTCACGCCGCGGAGCTTTGGCGTATGCTACAGACTCTCGGAGATTTTGAGAAGCCGCAATACCAAGTGGACGTGATCAGACAAGCAGGATTGATCAAGGCTTGTGACGTGAAGATTGTGGTGCCTGCTAGAAAGAAGGGCCCAGGCAATCGCCTGATACATTGCACTGCCAGAAGGTCTACAATGCAGATGGGTATCCAAGAGGCGTCACGACGAGCAATGTGGCACATTACCCATATCTACGCCAGAGAGTTGGAGAGCACGGTGTTCCGATATCATCCGCGCAGCAATAACCTTCTGGACCCGAAGGCGATTCAGGATGAGAATGCCATGGTTACACAGTTGGCACGACTTGTTGTCGCCCAGGAGGATGTACTCGATGATACAAGCAATGAGCTACAGAAGGCCCACAAGGAGATCACGACAGAGAAGAACAGATGGCGGGAAGCTCAAGAGTATGTGTCACACCTTCTGCAAAGGATTGGAGAGTTAGAGACGGCATTATGCGCACGCAGCCGGAGCCAATGCTCGAGCTGCACGAGCCAGACCCGGAAGAGCCGGAGCTTGAGGAGGACACTGCTTCTTCGACTACCACAGATGACACAGTTGCTGGACATGGCAATCGTTTCGCGCCTATGCCGCAGCATCCGTACCCAGGCCGTGGAGGTTTTCTCGATGAGTGAGCATAGTCGTTAAGGTTGAGACTCCTTAGCCGAGTCGCGTCATAGAATATAGAGTCACCCTTTAGGCGTTAGACTCCAGTGTTAGTTCGATTTGGATTTTCATTGTTTGCTGAGTGCGCAGTATGTGTTGCAAGGCCTTTAGGCATTGTAAGCAACCATACCAAGTTATTACTATTATTAATAATAAAGTCGGATTTTGAGTTACACCTTTTTCCCCGCATAAGTTTTCCCTAGTACTTGTCTATTCTTATTCCCTCTCATCTCTAAAACCTTGGAGCAATTGACAGATGGTGAACACCCGCGGAAACCTTGGAGGCAATGGAAGTGGTTCTCGCCCAGATGTAAACCCCAATGATGGAGCACCAGCACCGCCAATTGATATGCAGAATTTCGGAGCTTTTCTTGCTGCTCAGACTCAGTTGATGCATGCCATGATGCAACAGATGCAAAGCACGTCCTTTGCTCAGGCCACGCTAATCAAGTCAATCAGGGACAACGCCCGAGAATACAAGGCTGCCGAGTTCATGAGGACTCATCCACCCACTTTCTCCGGGAATTCTAACCCGTTGGAAGCCGATGACTTGTTAAGGTCAATTGAGAGGAAGCTACACATCGCTCAATGCATAGGAAATGAGAAGGTACTCTACGCTTCTCATCGCTTGGAAGGTACCGCCATGAGAATGGTGGGAGAACTTCGTGCCACGCAAGAGAACCCTCGTGACATCACTTGGGAAGAGTTTACTGTTGCATTCCATCGGTATCACGTGCTGAAGGAATCATGGATCTCAAGAAGGAGGAGTTCGTGAGCATCAAGCAAGGAAATCAGCCAGTGGTCGAATACCGAACAAGTTCACACGGCTTGCTCGCTACGCACCTGAGGATGTAGCGACAGATAAAGCGAGCAGTCGTTTCATGAAGGGACTTAACTCAGATTGCAGGTGGGATTGATCACCCACACCTTTCCAGATTTCCGAGGAGCTTGTGAATAAGGCGCTTATTCTTGAGGACAAGCGCAAGGAACCGGATGAGAACAGAAGCACAGATGCGGCATCGAGGATCGCGTCGGGGAAGCGCGACAACGTTTGAGGGTTGCGCCAAATCAGGTTCAGATTCCAGCCACGAGAATGCTACCAGACACCGTCACGGCACCAAGACCCGTCAATCGAATTATCGACCCAGCACTGGCCGAAACGCCGCTTGAGCAAATCAACAGAGGGATGCTGAGACGCTGCTACAATCAAGCAACGAGCCAGGACACTTTGCCAACAGCTTGTCCTAAGAAGACAAAGCAGGAGTGACCCGATTCGCTTCAATCTAGGATCCACACCGGCTAGGATGCCAAAGATCAGAGCCACACCCAGGTATGGTGAGAGGCCGAGTCAACCATGTCACCGCAGATGTAGAATGCTACGGACGTCGTACTGGGTAAGTTACTTGTTAACTCAGTACCTGCAACAGTTTTGTTTGATTCTGGAGCTTCGCATTCGTTTGTTTCACAAGGTTTTGCTGCTAAAAATGATTTGGAGATTGCAAGACTTAAGTGCATGCTTTTAGCTCAAACCCCTGGTTCCGAACTCCGAACTAAAGTAGGATGTTCTGGGGTGAGAATATTAATAGATGGGATAGAGTTCCTAGCGAACCTTATTATTTTGGAGACCCATACCCTAGATGTTATTTTGGGAATGGATTGGTTATCCAAGCATAAGGCCGTATTGGATTGTGGACGAAGGACTATCTCAGTTGAGAGCCCGTGTGGAAAGAAAGTGGAATTTCAAGCTACTACCGTTAGAGATGGACAGTTGATGGTTAACAGCACCAAGGCAATCAGCATAGAAGATGTCTCAGTAGTGAATGAGTACCCAGATGTTTTTCTTGAAGATCTACCTGGTATGCCGCCAGACAGGGACATAGAGTTTGTGATAGAACTTGTACCTGGTACAGCACCGATAGCAAAGAGACCTTACCGGATGTCCACCGAGGAGTTGGTAGAGTGAAGAAGCAACTGGAAGAGTTAATGGAGAAAGGATTTATCAGACCGAGTTCGTCGCCGTGGGGAGCGCCAGTTTTGTTTGTCAAGAAGAAGGACAGAAGTTTCAGGATGTGCATTGACTACCGTGCACTCAATGAAGTCACCGTGAAGAATAAGTACCCGCTACCCAGGATCGATGATCTGTTTGATCAGCTGAGAGGAGCCGGAGTTTTCTCCAAGATTGATCTGAGATCGGGGTATCATCAGTTGAAGATCCGATCAGAGGATATCCCGAAGACCGCATTCTCGTCAAGATATGGACATTACGAGTTTACAGTTATGTCCTTTGGTTTGACGAATGCGCCAGCATATTTCATGAATATGATGAATAAGGTGTTCATGGAATATTTGGACAAGTTTGTTGTTGTGTTCATAGATGATATCCTAATCTACTCCAAGACAGAGGATGAACATGCTGAACACTTGAGGCGAGTTTTGAAAAAGCTGAGGGAACAGCAACTCTTCGCCAAGTTCAGTAAGTGCGATTCTTGGAAGGACAAGGTGGAATTCCTCGGACATGTAATGACCGCAGAAGGAGTCGTCGTTGATTCAAGCAAGGTAGAAGCTGTGTTACATTGGGAGCAGCCGAAGACTGTGACCCAGATCCGGAGTTTCCTTGGAATGGCAGGATACTATCGCCGTTTCATTGAAGGTTTTTCGACAATTGCGAGACCTCTTACGCAATTGCTGAAAAAGGAGAAGAAGTTTACATGGACGCCAGAGTGCGAGAAAGGATTCCAAGAACTGAAGACGAGATTGACATCAGCACCGGTGTTAGTCCTACCGGACGTCAATCAAAGCTTTGATATTTATTGTGACGCATCGCGCCAAGGACTTGGATGTGTGCTGATGCAGAATAGAAAGGTCGTCGCTTATGCATCAAGGCAGTTGAGGCCGCATGAGGAGAATTATCCGACGCATGACCTGGAGTTAGCTGCCGTAGTGCATGCTTTGAAGTTGTGGCGTCACTATTTGATCGGGAATAGATGCGAAGTATACACGGACCATAAGAGTCTTAAGTACATCTTCACCCAATCAGACTTAAACATGAGGCAAAGGAGGTGGTTAGAGTTGATCAAGGACTATAATGTTGGAATCCATTACCATCTAGGAAAGGCAAACGTAGTTGCCGATGCTCTGAGTCGGAAAAGCCATACCGTGAGTATGTTGCTAGCCACAAGTCAGGATGAGCTATGTGAGGATTTCCGGAGAATGCAGATTGAAGTCGTACCAGAAGGATTCTTGGCAGCATTAGAAGTGAAGCCTACCCTAGAAGATCAGATCCGAGAAGGACAGAAGGATGATGACAAGATCCGCAGGATTAAGTCCATCATGGAGGAAGGCAAGGCAGAGGACTTCAAGCTAAATGAGAAAGGCACGTTATGGATGAAGGATCGCATTTATATGCCGAACAAAAAGGAGCTGAAGCAGTTGATTCTAGAAGAAGCCCATGACTCCAAGTATTCAATTCACCCAGGAAGTGCCAAGATGTATCAGGATTTGAAAGGAAGATTCTGGTGGCCGAACATGAAGCGTGAAGTTGCCGAGCATGTTGCGCTGTGCGACATATGCCAGAGAGTCAAAGCAATGCATCAGAGACCAGTAGGATTGCTACAGCCGTTGAAGATACCATAGTGGAAATGGGAAGAAATCGGAATGGATTTCATTACCGGTTTACCCAAGACTCAAGGAGGATATGACTCCATATGGGTCATAATAGACCGCTTGACTAAGGTGGCCCATTTTATTCCTGTGAAGACAACCTACTCGGGAGATAAATTAGCAGAGTTGTACATGACCAGGATCGTCTGTTTGCACGGAGTGCCAAAGAAGATTGTACCGGATAGAGGTACTCAGTTTACCTCGAGATTCTGGAATAAGCTACATGAAGCCATGGGAACCCATTTGAACTTCAGTACAGCTTATCATCCACAGACGGATGGCCAGACTGAAAGAGTCAATCAGATTCTGGAGGATATGTTAAGAGCGTGTGCATTGGCTTATGCTACCTCTTGGGATAAGAGCTTGCCGTATGCCGAGTTCAGTTACAATAATAGTTACCAGGCTAGTTTACAGATGTCACCTTTTGAGGCACTGTATGGTCGACCCTGTCGGACGCCATTGAATTGGAACGAGACAGGTGAACGCCGTGTCTTTGGGCCTGATATTCTTCAAGAAGCTGAAGAGCAGATTGCCATGATTAAGGAAAGGTTGAAGATAGCCTAATCACGACAGAAGAGTTATGCTAACAATCGTCGTCGGGATTTGAGTTTTGAACCAGAAGACTTTGTATACCTCAGAGTTACACCTCTCAGGGGAGTTAAGAGGTTCCATGCCAAAGGGAAACTTGCACCCCGTTATGTTGGACCATTTAAAATTTTGAGCCGCAGAGGCGAAGTTGCTTACCAGCTGGAGTTGCCACAGTCGTTGGCAGGAGTATATGACGTGTTCCATGTGTCCCAGCTGAAGAAGTGTCTCAGAGTACCTGAGGAACAGACACCGCTAGAATCGATTGAACTGCAAGAGGATCTGACTTATAAGGAGCACCCCGTGAAGGTTTTGGATACCATGGATCGAGAGACTAGAAATAAGTCAACCCGCTTCTGTAGAGTTCAGTGGAGCAACCATGAAGAAAGCGAAGCGACTTGGGAACGCGAAGAGGATTCGAAGAAAGAGTTTCCAACCCTATTCTATAGTAAGCCCTGAATCTCGGGGACGAGATTCTGTTAAGGGGGGAGGTTTGTAACACCCCAATTTTTGCTTTTCATGAAATTAAATATTATTTTGCACATTTGTGAATTTTTGGAATTTTCTGGAATTTATTTGGAATTTATTTGAATTTATTCCATTTTGAAATAATTAAAGAATTTAACTTTGCAAATAAAGTTTTGTTGGAAATATTTTATTTAAGTCCAAAATGCCCCAAAGTATTTTCCAGAATTTTTCTGGAATTTTTCTGAGTCTTTTGCTATTTTTAATGAATTAAATGAATTTCTGGGAATTAATTTGAATATTTAATCGCTGGAAAATCAATCGGGTCGAGTACTGTTCATCCGACCGAGTCGAAACCCGAGTCGGACTCGAGTCCGACCCGAGCCAGTTGACTCGACCAAACCCGCTCCTAACCCTATTCGATCCCGACCGTTGGATCGGGATCCAACGGTCCAGATTGGACCGCACCGGTTTGAGCTGAGTCCGGGCCGGATCCGACAGCGCCCGCGCAATCGTGACCGTCGATCGTGCCACATGGA
This sequence comes from Rhipidocladum racemiflorum, assembly GCA_036346355.1. NCBI lineage: Eukaryota > Viridiplantae > Streptophyta > Magnoliopsida > Poales > Poaceae > Rhipidocladum > Rhipidocladum racemiflorum. The sequence goes on from CM070583.1 coordinate 9,893,069, forward strand.
CGACCGTGCGTCGTCGTCTCCGCCGAATCCGAGCCGGACTCCGCCGCCGCGTAACCGCCGCGTCCGGTTAGGTTTCTGTTTTGCGCACGCACGCCGAGGGTATTAAAGGACCGGGACATGTCCCGAGGATCGCCTTGACTTCCCGCACCTTTTGCCCTAGCCGCCGCCGCCTGGAACGCCCTGTCGCAGCAGTAATTGCTCGCCGGAGTTGGAGCACTCCTCCGCCGCGGTTTTCCATCCTCTCCGTCGTCATCCGCCGTCTCCTATCACCGTTGAGTCCAGATCCGAGAAGCCCAGGCCAAGACGCACCCGGGAGGCTAACTCACCTCGCCGGAATCGCGTCCGAACGCCGTTCGGGAGGTTGCCGTCTTCGTCTCCGGCCAGGCCAGCGCCGCCGCGTCGCCATCAACCTCGCGAGCTCGGACAGCCGTCCGATCGAGATCGAACGATTATGGTGAGTCATGTGTTTTCCAAACCCGTAAGAACTAGATTGGATCTGGACCGTTGGATCAAGATCCAACGGCCTAGATCGACCGCGTCCGCTCCAACGTGTGAAGCCCAGATCCAATCCTAGCCGTCGGATTGCAAACCAGCGTCTCAGATCGAGCCACGTGTCCGGGGAGCCAAACCGCCGCGCCGCAGCGGCGTGGCCGTGGGCAGCGACCGCCGGGCCCGCGTGTCAGCGGCTTAGCCACAACCGCCCCGTGACGTCAGCACGGGCCCGCATGTCAGCGACCACCCCAGCCGTGCGGTGACGTCAGCGATGACGTCACCAGTGGGTCCCACCTGTCAGCGCCGAGTCCCCGCCGTCGCCAAGAATGACGCGTCACCCGATGGAGTCCCACTGTCGGCGACACGTGAACCGTGGGCCGAGTCCACCGTGGGCCAAAACCAAGCGTAGGCTAAGCCCATGAGCTGACGTCGACCACCAATCGGAAGGCGCCACGTGTCATCTTTGACGCAATAAATAATTTCCGAAAAAGAAAATGATTTAATAATTTGGTTTAATAATTGATTTGAATTTCAAAACTTCAAACGCTTATAACTTTTGCGTTTCAACTCCGATTTGAGTGTTTCAAATTTCTAAATTTGTATAAAATTGAGATCTACCTAATTATGAATTTTATTTTATTTTTAGACTAAAGTTTTTCTCTGTAATATTATTTAATTGATTATTTAAACTTCAAAATGCTATAACTTTTGCATTTAAACTCCGATTTGAGCAATTCCAGTTCCTAAAAATTCATAAAATTATGTTCTCTCTGTTTATGGATTTTATTTGGATGTTTGGACACTTTTTGCCTATTGTTTATTCGTGTATTGCTATTTGCACGCTTTACGAGTAGACGTTGAAGTGCCGGAAGGATTCGAAGGAGAAGTATTGACTCAGGATCCAACTCAAGACCAAGAACAAGTACTTTTTGAAGGCAAATTGTGCTTTGACCATGTTGATCCTATTTTGAAATCTATTTTGATTTAATCTATTGCATGCTAGTTCAACTAGAAAATATTTTATATATGGGAAATTAGATAAATGCCAAATTGCTGTATGACACCTTGATTAAGTAAATATGTGCCATGACCCTTGTCACCCTAGTTGTGGTTTACTAGTTGGACATTACTAAATTGCCAACATTGGATTTTAGACCGTTGTAGTATATTGCTTAGACCTGCTACGTGCTCATGACATGATTTTTGGATAATCAAATGTTAATTTTGACTTAATAATATATGGAACCTGTTTGGAAAGGTATCATGTGACGTTGATGGCACGTGGTGCATGGTAATCAACTGGGGTTTGATAAATAGTTTTCGACCGGGGCATGTGGCAGAATGATCAGGTGGGCCAGTTATGGCACCAGAAACGTTGGTTTGGTTCTTCGGGTAGTCTTGCCCTGGTCACCCTAAGGACTTAACCTTGCAAGCCTTTGAACTGGGTCTAACGTGCAACCACATGTCTGTAATGGGACGGACCTAGTTGATTAAGTTGCTAATAACGTACCTGTGGGACCTCAGGAGGTCAACTACACCCTTTGTGTATGTTGTACGGGGAGCGTCTGGTGAGGCAGTACCCATCTAACGGTTGGTTGGCCTAAACTTCGCCTTAGCTAAGGGAAGGGTTAGTGTGCAACAACCGGGGAGGACCACTTGTATTGTTAGAAGTTTCCGAAGACTTTGTTACTGAACTCGCCTTTGTGGTGTTTGATCAGATCTTGTGGGTAAAGTGCATAACCTCTGCAGAGTGTATAATCTATTCGAATAGCCGTGTCCGCGGTATTGGACATCGCTCGGGAATTACAGTCAAGGGTTAGATTTTCTCAAAGATAACTTGGACTTGAAATGTTGGGTTGGATTAATAATGATGTTGAGGGAAATGTGTATTAGGATGGGAAAGATGTTTATTAAACTCCTTGAAAAGTTAGTTATGCTTTACTTGTTTCTACTGCTTTCGAATCTACTTATGCTACTTGTCAAATGTCATTTCGCAAATATACCTTGAGCTATTCCTTTGTATCAAGCCATGCATATAGTATATTAGCTTGCATTACATGCATGACTTGCTGAGTACCAAGTACTCACCCTTGCAAGAATACAACACCGCTTGAAGAACAATCTACACCGGCTTTGGAGGAGGAGCTCCAAGAGGAACCGTCTACTTAGGGGGAGCGAGCCCGGTCAGTTACTGTGGTATCTTGGATGGCGCCACGAAGTTACCTTGTTTTCCGCTGCTATTATTATCTCTCTTTTATTAAGTTTCGCCCTGCGAGGCGTATATTTGTAACTTGACCATAAGGTCGAGCAACCAGTTGGACTACTTAAATAAAGTACTTTAATAGTATTGAGTGGTATGATTGTGATATTTACCAATGTTAAGACTGTGTGCACTAGCGTGTTCCTGGACTAGTGCTGAATACACAGAGGGTCCGGATTTGCAAATTCGGGTCCCGACAGCTACACATCTTCACATAGTTCCAGTCACATTTACCAAATTTTGAGTCATGACCTTAATAATAGTGCCATGAATCTTGGTATATGGATTAAATTGTGGTCGGGTCCCTTATTTGCTTCGTTATAGTTTATGGAGTGGTTGAACTTGATATTATTGCCTTATGTTGATGCTATATCCATTTACATTGCTTCTTTAGATGTCTTATGATATGATATTACTTGCCTGTTATTGCTATTGTCTCCAATCATGTTAAAACAAAGGGGATGCTGCCGAAATTTTCGGTTTTAGCATTTGCTCTTTTGCTGTAATTTGTCTTTATTAATGGTATTTAGGTGTTGTTTAGCCTATGTTTGGTAGCATTCGGGCATATTAAATGCCGGGGTGTTACACATATATTATTATTATTTTTCTATTATCCTTTTTATTTTCTCCTTTCCTACCCTTTTCCTTTTTCCTTATTTCTTTCTTCCTTTCTCTTTTTCTTTTTATTCTTTCTTTTTCCTCTCCCTTTATTTTCCTTTCACAACCGGTCGCTCTTACCTTTTCCTCTGCCTTCCTTCTCTCCATTCCCTCGATACTTCTCCTTTCTTCTTGCCCCTTCTCGATCCCACCGATTGGCTCGGCACCGCTGCTCGCTGGTTCCTCCACCGGATCCTCCACTCGAGCGGCGCCGCCCCAGACCTCAAGCGCTGTCGGCCCCTCAGATCCAGCGTGCGCCGCCCAATCTATTGGTTTCTGGTTCTCCCCGAGCTACCTCTGGCCTTCGGGACTGCTACGGCCGCCTCCACAGTAAGCTAAGCACCGTTTCCCCCTTTTTCTACTGTCTATTCCCTTTCTTTTTTTGCTTATCTCTTCCCTTTTTCTTCGCTAAGTTATACCCCCTCTCAGATTGTCCACCTTTCCGAGCTCTCGGTGCCGATGGAGTAGACCCTAGCCCTAGTGTTGCATGTTCGGTGCTGGGCATGGTGGTCATCCACCAACGTTATTCACAAGCTAAGTGCTCAATCTTTTCTTTTTAACCATTAGGGTAAAGGCTCTGTTCTTGTCTTAGCCTATTGTTACTGGAATTTATAAATTGAGAGCTTTACCTTATCGTGTCTAGGATACAGATCACTCTATATACGAATGATTTATTTATTCATTATTGAGGCACGGGTCTAAGTGCATCCCAATCATATTTGGTCAAAGAGTAAGCTGAAATAGTTATGCCTATCGTTCATTTGCTCTCCTCATTCAAATCTGAGTATTGTATAAATATGCTTAATTTTGCATTAGATCTTTATGAGTCTAAATACGGGGTGCTATTAAATCAATATTATTTCCACCCCTGTTAAATTTTCAAGTCGTTGTGCAGCTAATCAGACATACACTTTAGCTATTCGAGTGATTAATATTCCTTTTTCCTATTGGATTCCATGGAGCTATCGCCATGTATGAAATCCTATAATGGTGAGTAATGTTTGTGCTTGCTACTTATGTGCTTATGCTTGAAATAGAGAAGGACTAAAGTTAATTACTGGAATGCATGAAATTCCTTCATGCTTGATACTAACTCTACTGAATGATTAATTCATGCTATGCACTGAAGCATTATAAACCGGTTATGTGCATAGTTTGCTTACATGGATTGATTAATTGCCAGGTTCTGTGATGATTCTCAAGTATGGGTTTAGGGCATATCGACAGTGGCTTTGAATAGTTCACATGGTAGATGATGATCTTGATGCAATGGGTTTGCTTAATAGTTATGACTATAAACTGATGAATCATACTCTAAATACATGCTCTAGAAGATTGAAAGTCACAGTCTATGAATATTTATGGGAGGTTGGACAGTACTTTATCCATGGATAATTTGGCTTAGTAGATGATGAATTGATACTAGGCCGTGCAGTGGGATTAGAATTTCTCAAGTTCTCTAGTTATTTGTTGGTGCTATGATGTTGCTCTATAATCTTATGATGGTTGCTCCGTACTAATGAGCTAAGGATTGGTTACATATAACTAAGCACCAAGGTCTATGAAGATTAATTTAGTTGGACGGCAAATAGTGGTTTCGTGGTGAAACATGCGGTCATTGTCGCACCCCAAAGAGTGGGACAATACTTTGGGAACGTACGATGCCGCTATTTACAACCACTAACTGAGACCAAATAAGATTCAGATTCGATGGTACTCATTAATGCAAAACAAAGAGGCCTAGTAAATGATAAAAGGATTGATATTAGGTTGTGCTTGAAGATCTTTAAATGCTTAGGTAAAACATAATAACATCGGTTTTCTAAATTACTTACATGGTAAATGTAACATTCCAAATTTGGACTTTTTGAAAATTTTGAAATCAAAATGAGCCATTTGAATTTTCTCGGATTAGTTTCAACTTGATTTGAATTTTTGATGAACTAAAAGATTTTATTTAATTTTTGTGTGCATCAAATCTAAGAATTTAAGTTTGTGTTGGGTTCCTTGTGCTCCCTGAATTTTCCTGTAAATTTTGAGATTTTTTTGAGTTCATTTGCTATTTATTTGTATTTATTTGAATTTCTTCTAACTTATTAATTTGGAAAATGAATTCCTTTTGTTTTTGCCCTTGGGCCGAATCCCTGGCCTCGGCCCATTTCCTTCCCGTCGCCCGGCCCGCTCCATTCCCGCTTCGCTCTGCGGCCCAGCTCCCAGCCCAACACCGCTCCACAGCCCAGCCGGCCCAACCAGCCCGTAACGCCGCCGCACCCATGAAACCCTAACCCTAAGCTGTATGCCGACCTCGATGTCCGCGTTGATTTCGCCTTCCCAGGCTATTTAAAGCCGGCATCAACCCCGCCCCGAGGTTCGCCTCCTTTCCGCCGCCTCCAACACCCCAACCCACACCGCCTGAGCTGTCGCCGTTTCTCCGCACGAGCTCGCCGAAATTCCCCGCCGCTGCCGCTGTATATCTTCGCATCAATTTGCCATTCCGGTGGGTTTCCGTCGTAGCCGAGGCCACCTTCGAATCCCCCGCACCAGCCGCAATCGTTTGGCCCTTAACTCGCGCTCGATCTATTGCGTTTTTCCCTCGGTCGCTTCTTCTCCACCTCCGGTGACCTCGCGCCGCCATTGCACCTGCGTCCTTGCCGACGCCATCCACCGCGCCTCAACCGTTGGATCTGCCGGCGATCTGTCGGACGCGCGCCACGTGGACGGGCCCGATCGGTCCGCGCTGGCCCGTCGGCCATGCCGCGTCGATGCCTCGTGGTGTCCACGTCAGCGCCCCATGGCCGCCACGTCAACCGTCTGCCCGGTCAGCGTCCACCGAGAGCCACCGTCACCCTCTGCGTCATCTGTGACGTCAGCCCTAAGCCTCAACCTCTCGGTGCACCCGGTTCACCGTGAGCCGAGTCACTGACATGTGGACCCCACATATCAGTCGGTTTGCTTTTCCTTTTTTTCTCAATTTCCAGAAAAATCCGAAAATTCCAAACAATTAGATCTTGCCACGTGTCCCTTCTCTCTCCTTTTTCTTTTTCCCGTATTTTCAAACTTCCGAGAGACCGTTCTCCTCCGTCCGAACTCCGATTTCAGTGATTCAAATTTCTAAATTCTTCTAAATTCAAGCCCTACATTCCAGTACCATTCTTTTCAATTTTTGAATTTTATTTGTATTTGTTTTATTTATTTGTTCTCGTTTCGCGTGTAGACGGCGTCGCCGAAAATCAAGAGATTCGACAGTCGGAGGTAGAACCAGTGGGAGGCAGTGAAGGCAAGTCTTCCTTGATCATGTTGGACCCATGTTTATGAAAATTATATGTTTGTTTAAATTATGCATGCTTACTTTTGTACCAAGTAATTTAATTATCGACCTAGGTTTAGCTAAATACCTAAAGTTGTTATGACTCCTTTGACATTGATAATTGTGAACCTTCGTCACCCTAGATGATATTAGCTACTGTAATTTAGTGATAAATTAATAGTATAGTATGGGACAGTAGAACTGCTTAGTCCAGCTTAAACGTTTCGGTATATGTTGTTATGGGAATCATTTCAAATTTGATTTACACTCTTTTGCGAAATTGTGGCAATTGGTGTTGCTACTGTTATTTAAATAAAAATGAAGTGTAAAAATGATTTAGACCGGGGCAGATGGATGTTTGGTTGGTGCGGAATGCACGAGAATGTTTTGGTTCAGTTAATGTTCCGCCCTAGTCAATTAAGGACTGAAGCGTGTGTTACTTTGGACCGAGCACTACCGTACAACCACAAGTCTATATGGGTACGACCTGATTAAGTAATTTGTGCATCTCATTATTTGACTTCGCCATTGGGTGGAATGCGGTGTCGGATGGAGACACGCGCAAGGCGCAAGAGGGGGCTTCTGTACTGGATGGCTAGAACCCTAACAGCGGCAAAACCTTAGCGGGTGAAGTTGATTATGAGGTCGTACATTGTAAAGGCCTTGTCATGATCTCTCTGCCGACACACCAAAGGAAGTGTGTTAATTGCATGGCACCAAGAGTTGGTCATGTCTTGTGGGTAAAGCTGTACACACTCTACAGAGTTAAAACTACTTAAGTAGCCGTGCCCATGTTCAAGGACATTCAAGGTACGCTTTCACATTGTAGATCTTACGGTTTTGTTTTCAAATGAAAATGGTGTTTTGGGAACCTGTGAGTGTAAGGAACTCTCAGGTGATTGGTAGTGACTGTGAGTGGATGGAACTCTCGGGTTGTGGTTTGGCGGATGGAGCCAGTCTAGTGATTGGAACTTGTTTAATTGTTATATTAAATTTAATGTTTATAATTATATTTTTCAAATGATGCTTTATGAAATTACAACTTGTATTTACTGTTCATTATTGCTTTATGCCGAATGAGCCATATTATGCCTTCCTTTGTTCAGCTTGCATATGGTTATCATGCATTAAGTTTCCCAAGGCTTGCAAGTACGGTTGTGTACTCACCCTTGTAAATCATCCCCTCTCTCCACAGAGGAGTGTGCAGAAGCAGAAGGTGACTACGAGTTCTATGCTTGTGGTTTCGAGGAAGGAGATCCCGAATTCTAGGTTGCGCACCACAGTCGATTGCCTGTTGGGCATATGGATGGGTTACCACGCTACTTCTTATTTTGTTTCCGCTGCTACTTTATTGAACTCTAGCCTTGTGGCTACTTTATTTGTAATTGTTGAGCATAAGGTCGGTACCTTTTACTTGAGTTTTATATTATTTGGTTCGTGATATGAATGTGTTATCATCACTGTTTTCACTATGTGCACTAGCTTGATCCGGGAATAGTGCAGATATACACAGAGGGTTCGGATTCGGAAATCCGGTCCTGATAGTAAATGATGAAATTGATACCATGTCTTGAGGGTGAACTGTTTTTCCTTGGTCTGTGATGACTTATGTACTTTCAAATTTACAGGTTGGACGGTGTTATAGTGATGACTTTGATTTGCAATGCGCCGGGGGAGTACATGTAATTCAGATGGGACATATGACGCAACCCTCGTAGTTTTGTTATGCATATAAACTGAGGCCACTGATTCTATCCTTCCTCACTTAAATCTCTTACTACCCATTTTCATTTCTAATTCACTTTCATTCCGACTAGGTATGATAAGATGATTCTATTGGAATTGAATTTGTGGAAACTTCAAAGGGGAGGGATGGATATCTGTTCGGCTTGATTTTCCCTTCTTGCTTTTGGGATTTCGTTCCCCTGGCTCCCAACTAGCTATTTCTTGCGCCGGTTCTGAAACTTGTCTTTCCTGGCTTCTCCTAACTTATGTGGGTAGGCTTTGGGCAATAGCTTGCCTTGTGCCTCCTTCGGTGAGGCTTGGCTAGTTTATAAAGCATGACACCGGAGGTTCAACAATATTTGAATGGGGTTTGGTATTGCGGTTGGCCTGACTACTCATTTATTGGCTCTTGTCGGTGCACTTTGATCTTGGTTTGTGATATTTAATAACTGCACCCTCTTTACCCTGTCAGTGTAATATTCTTGGTTTGTGTGGTCAGCTGACCCTGCTCCATAGATGAAGGAGTTGGGCTGGTTGCTTTGCACTTTCTAGCCTGATCTAGAGAGATGGTTTGGTGACTCGCTTTGGTCTCCAAGCTCTAGAGGGTTCGGTTGGACTTGGTGTTGTAGCCGGTTCTGGAAATATTGTGCTGATCCATGTGCATAGTGTGGTTATCCTATGGTTCCAAACTTATCTTTTAATTTAGTGTCAAAGATTTTATCTCTTTTACTATGAAAACTTACCTTTTTACCGCATGACATTCTCAAAACACGCGCGTCTACGATTAAATTCACAGGTTTGTAAATTGTCGAATGATGCATCTATTTTAATCGCTAGAGGAGCCAAATTGGCCCCTGGACAATTTAGGGTACCTCAAAGAGCGATTACTAAATGTACTTGGCTGACGGCAATTATTCTTTTTTAATTACTGTACTTAGTTTAATGTATTTACCTTATTCTTATTCTTATACGGATTCACTTATCTATGCAGGTTCACGCTAAGGAGTAAGTCCGCATAGTAGTTTATAGTTTGGATTCTTGTAATTTATTTTTGGATGTAATTTGTAACCATACTTGTAATTGGATAGTTATGTGAGTTGTAATCCATATAACTGTTGTATGTCATTATCAAGATTTGTGTAATTCCTTTTTATTGTAAATGCAAACTACGATGTATCATGTAACTGAGTGTTGTATTTTAATCTCATGTAATGAATATTTTCTGATCATGAATGATAATGGTCCACTTTATCTGTTAACGTACTATTCCTAGTATGTCTCATTAATTAAATTCCTCATCATAACTCTAAAGTCCAATTATCTTTTAGCAAAAACTTTTAAATTTCTAGAAAAACAATAATAAATCAAATTTTTATTCTAATATTTTATTTTTACTATTTAGTAAGTTTTAGGATGTTACAACATCCGTAATAGGAAATCTGGGTCATACATCCCTGTCCCTGTCACCTCTTCTTGGCAATCTGAATAGAAGAAAAAGTGGTTCAGCAGGAGGCTACCCTGACCGTATAAATAAGGGGGTAGACATCCATAAGAGGGGGATCAAAGCAATACGATAGCAACACAAGCAGACCAGCCGAGACTCGAGCATACTCGCATCCCAGACAGGATAGGCAACAAGTAATCTTTCTACGTTAGCAGTGTGACACTACGGGATGTCGAGACACCGTAAAAGGTGAAATTAGAGAATGTGACTTTATAAAATGTGAAAATGAAGGTTAAAACTTTACGTTATGCCATTTAATCGCGTTTCCAGGCCGATTTCGGGGGTTTGGGCCTTTCTGGGGAAACTTGGGCCTTGGTGGGATCTTTTTGGGCCTTAGGTGGAGCCTCCTTGGCCCATGTGGGGAGGAGGGAGCTGCCAACCTGCCATAGGGTGCCCCCATACCCTCCCCCATGTGCCCCACCTCCTCTCCCTCCCATAGCCGCCACACCCCTTTTGCCCCTTGCCGTGCGCCTCCCCTCCCCTCCCCTTGCGCCACCACCCCCTCCACCACCTCCCCACCCTCCTTGCTGCCCTTGGGGAGTTCTCCACCTCACCACCCCGCAGATCCGTCCATTGGAGCGCTCCGCGATGAGGAGATCCGGTGGATTTGGAGCGAGGAAGGAGATCGCGCGAATCGGGAGGAGATCCGTTGGTTCTTCGTTCGTCAGGCGAAGGTATGGCCACGGGAATCCTTGGGGTTGTTCTAGGTACTGTTTTAGGGGTTGATATCATGTTTTTAGATCAATTGGTTGTGTTGTAATTGGGTAGATTATTTGAAATCTAGAGTTTGCCACGTTCTCTGTTTCGGGCAGAATGAGCAGTCGACCTAGTGTTTGAGATTTTGCCAATTTAGATTCGGAATTTGGTCGGCCGCCTGTTGAGGAAGTTGTAGGTAATTTCAATACCTTTCAGTGGACATAAAGAACGTCCAATTCCGCCCAGCCATTTGAAAGTTATGCTCGTTTTACTGAATGTGTTAAAAACTATGACGAGATTGGAACAGATCACGGTATTCTGTAGATTAAACCACTTTAGAGGCCGAATCAGTTTTTCCGTATGCTTAGCAAAAGTTAGGAAATTTCATAAGCTACACGAGGATGTACTCTTTTAATCAATTTGGAGTTTTAGAACTCAAGTTATGTTCGTTGGAAATCTGCTGTCCCGACGGGACAAAACCTCTGTTTTTGGGTTTTGCGAGTAGTTTGCGATGTCGGGGTAGAAGAGTGTTTGCGTACTGTTTTAGGGGCACGTTTTGAGTGTGTGGTTTGTATGTGCAGGTGATGTGACCCCGGGAGTGCCCTCATCCTCTCACCAATCCGTCGCCTGAGGTTAAGGCAAGTGTATTGGAATGGGTATCGTTTAGATTATTGCTAAACTTGATTGGATACAACTTGCTTTATGATATGATGCTAAGAATGATGTTTGCCTATGACATGATGAACATTATTTCATATTGATCATGATTGTGTGGTATTTAATGTTTATGCCAATATTTACGTGTTTATGTCATATGTGCATTCATAATGGAAGAGGCGTCCCATGCTGATGTTGGCCTCTGTGTTCACACGTAGTGAACACGAAAGACCTACCTCGTAGTCCCATCCACGTGTGTGCATGGGAGCGAGTCAGTAAGAGTAGGCACCCTCCATCTATGGGATGGAAGGGGAAGGGGGTGCACACCGACGGGTGTGCACTCGGCAATACCGGTATGTGCTTCGTGGAGATATGAGCATTTGCATTGCATACATGATGATGATGAAATGAGTACAATGATGTTGAGACATGAGTATGATATGGTATATGCAACTATGACTTGTTCATGATATTGATCGTGGTATGTAGTGATGATAACGTTGAATTGTTCTTGTTGGTCCATTGCAATATACTTGCTGAGTGTTGAACTCACGCTTGTGTTTTCTTGTTGTTTTAGGTACCATGAGACCGGCATGCGGGGAAGGGAACTAGTCACACTCCTACACGTAGCGTCACACATTTGTTTCCACAGTTATTCAGTTGATGTTTTGATAATAAATTTAGTGTGATGCAAACTGGTTTATGGTTTAGTTTTGTGTTCTGAGAGCCTTACTGTTCGTTTGGCTCATGGAGACTTTAAATGCTTAAAGTTGGACTTATATTGCTGTCATGCCACTATTTATTGCTGTTTTAGATGTCTCATTTATTGCCATACATTGCCATGCAAGCTGCATTTTGAGGGGGAGGGGATGTTATGTGCCGGATACTGAGCAGTATCGCTCTGGCGGGTAAGGGCTTCAGGCATGTGTGCGGTCCGGCGTGTAAGGGTTTCAGTGTGTGTGCGCGGGTGAGTTTTGGCGTACTTAAGTTGCCTCTGAGTGGTGTTCTGAGTGGGGTGGTTTGTTACAATGTGTGGGTCCACCAGTACTGGCCCTTGACAGGAGTATATAACCTGATCAAGTTGGCGACAGGAGGTATCGAAGATGAAAGAGAATACTACTCTCCCTTCTAACAGAATCCCTGTTCTTTCTTCCCCTGTTCTTCCTCTCTATCTTCCAATCCCTTAGCTTGATCATAACAATTGGTATCAGAGCCACCGGTCGGGCTAGCGCCAAAACGGAGACCATCACCCTTGGAGATCAAGATGACTTCTGCCATGGTATCGGTGGAAGCTCAGTTTGAAGGCGTCAATGCGTTGTTGAAGCAAATACTAGATGATGTTCATGGAGTAAAATCCGAGATCGGTGAAGTTCGTTCGGTGGTGGATGTGGTTAGGGGACGAGTGGAAGTGTTGGAGGCACGTCCGGAGACCGGACCTCCGACATTTGGGCATGGATCTGCGGGGGTGGAAGAGAGACACCAGTCTCCAGGGTCCAGGATCGGCACTCCACCAGGTGAGGAATCAAAATCACAGAAGGGGTTTCGAGTTCTGGGAAGGGATCGTGAGCAAGGTAAAGGAATCTTGGGAAATCCCATGTTTCCTGCCGCGACGAATAGGCAAGATTGGCCTACTACATTGCAGGTGTGTGATCAGAGGGCTGGAGTTGGACAAAACTCATATTCTCAGTGGCAGACTCGGCATTCCATGCCAAAGATCGAGTTCCCAAAATTCGATGGAGACAATCCCAGATTGTGGAGAGAGAGATGCGAGATTTATTTTGAGATTATGGGTGTGAGTCCCATGTTGTACGCGAGGTTGGCGGCGTTGAATTTCACTGGTAATGCTGCTCTTTGGTTACAGAAGGTAGAAGTCAAGGGGCGGTTGGAGGATTGGGAGACCTTTTGTGAGGCATTGAAAGTGTACAGAAAAGCAAATGGGCTATGTTTTACGTGTGGAGAGAAATGGGGCAAGAATCACAAATGTCCAGACAAAGTACCATTGCACATCATAGAGGAGCTCATGGAGGTGTTACAGATGGAATAACTTTCGAATGAGGAAGGAGAGACAGAAGAGATGAGTGAAGAACTATTAATAGTCTCAGAAAGAAATCTTCAGTCTGGAGTTAAATACAGGACCTTGAGATTGCAAGGCTTGATAGGGAAGCGGGAAGTGTTAATCTTAGTGGATTCTGGAAGTACATACTCATTTATCAGTGACAGAATGGTTAAGCAGTTACAGCTGCCGACAAAAAATATCGACCCAGTGCAATTGTCCATTGCCGATGGCAGAGCAATGTTGTGCGACCAGCTGACTCCTGCAGTGGAATGGTGGGTTCAAGGGTATTCGTTTGTTCAGAATATGCGCGTACTGGCGCTAGGCTGTTATGACATGATATTAGCTAGGAGTGGATTGGTTGGAGGAGCATAGCCCTATGTGGGTACATTGGAAACATAAGTGTATCAAATTCACTCACCAAGGACGACGGGTAATGCTTCAAGGGGTCAGAGAAGACAGGCAATTAGCTGGAAGCATGGGTGCCAAGGAGCTAGAAGGCTTACTAAAAAGAGGCGGAATCACTCACATGGTGCATCTTCATCAGATCACAGATTACAATGAAGGAAAAGAAACCAGTACAAAGGATAATGCAGTTCCAAAGGAACTATCCGAAGTGGTCCAAAATTTTGATCATCTTTTCCAAGAAGCAACTCAATTACCCCCAAGGCGCATGTATGACCATGCTATTCCCCTAGTGCCAGGTGCACAGCCAGTTCATGCACGGGCGTATCGTTACTCACCCCAGCAGAAAGATGAGATTGAGAAGCAAGTAACTGACATGTTAAAAAAGGGAATCATCCAACAGAGTGTGAGTCCATTTTCGTCGCCAGTCATATTAGTGAAGAAAAAGGACGGTTCATGGCGTTTTTGTGTGGATTACAGGAGGCTTAATGCAATTACGGTGAAGAACAAACACCCATTGCCAATCATAGATGAGTTGTTGGATGAGTTGGGGGGAGCTCAATGGTTCACAAAGCTAGATTTGCGCTCGGGCTACCATCAAATTAGAGTAGCAGAAGGAGAAGAGCACAAAACAGCCTTCTGTACTCACCAAGGGTTGTATGAATTCTTGGTCATGCCTTTTGGACTCACAAATGCGCCAGCAACCTTCCAAGGTGTCATGAATCAGATTTTTCAAAAACTGCTACGCCGTTGTGTTTTGGCGTTTGTAGATGATATATTGATCTATAGCCCGACGTTGAGTGAGCATGTGGATCACCTAAAGGAGGTATTTCACATTCTGGAGCAACACCAGCTGTTGGTGAAAAAGGAGAAATGTTCATTTGGGCAGCAGCGTTTGGAGTACTTGGGGCACATTATCACTCCAGGTGGGGTATCCACTGACCCAGATAAAATTCAAGCTGTGTTGGCATGGCCAGTTCCTGAAAATTTGAAGGAGTTACGAGGCTTCTTAGGGTTAACCGGCTATTACAGGAAGTTCATACAAAATTATGGCCTTTTGTGCAAACCCTTGACTAACATGTTGAAGAAAGGCGTACAATTCCAATGGACGCCTAGTGCTGAGGAGACATTCCGTGCCCTGCAACGAGCACTGGTGAAAGCCCCTGTTTTAGCGCTTCCAACCGTTGCAAAACAGTTTGAGTTGGAAACTAATGCCAGCAACGGAGGCATTGGGGCAGTGCTGATGCAAGGAGGTCATCCAATAGCTTTTCTCAGCAAGTCTTTAAGCAGCAAAAACCAAGCCCTGTCTACTTATGAAAAGGAATGTCTAGCTATATTGTTGGCCGTCAGTAAATGGAGGTCATACCTGCAACACAGAGAGTTTATCATCAGGACTGATCAGAAGGCATTAGTGCATTTGGCCGATCAAAGGTTTTCCACCCCGATGCAGCACAGAGCTTTCGTTAAGTTACTGGGACTTCAATACAAAATCCTTTACAAAAAGGGGGCACATAACAGGGCAGCGGATGCATTGTCTAGAATGCCGAGGACCCAAGAAGTTTGTGCAGTATCTGTGAGCATCCCAGTATGGATGGAAAATCTGGTGGCTGGCTATCAAGATGATGATGAGACCAATAAACTGTTACAGGAGCTGTGTGTGTCAGGTTCTAATACTCAGGGGTATTCTCTGCATAATGGGGTCATCCGTTGCAATGGAAGAATTTGGGTTGGCAATAACCCTTTAGCTCAGCGTCATATACTTCAAGCACTGCATGACAGTGGAATCGGGGGTCATTCGGGCATTAGTGCTACATATCACAAGATCCGGGCGTTGTTTGCATGGCCGAAAATGAAAAAGTCTGTTGAGCAGTATGTGAAAGAGTGTGCAGTTTGTCAGCAAGCCAAGGTGGAGCACATCAAATTACCAGGCTTGTTACAGCCGCTGCCAGTTCCAAAACAAGCATGGACAATCATTAGCATGGATTTCATTGAGGGGTTACCTAAATCTCATCAATATACCACCATACTTGTAACATCCTCAAATATTAGAAAGCATTATTAAATATTTGAATTATTGATCTTAGTTTCAATTTGGAGTTTAACCATTTTGGAAGATTTTTTGGATATTTGACTTGTTTTGATTATCTTTAGTTAGCTAAGTGAAGGTTCCATTTTATGCATTTCTTCATTTAGCTTTTCATCAGTAACTTGAGTATGTCCTAATGCAACCAAATCAAGCAAATGCCAATTTGAACCACTATCATTAGGATCTAGCAGTGACTATTCTGACTTTGATCAACCACATCTAGAACATCAAATAAATCCACCTGCTCAAAGATCCTTGAATCCTTTTGGGCCAATGTGATGCTTCAGCAGAGTGCACGCCTTAGTTCACTGAACCAACAGGAGGGAAATTACAGTAACCAAAATATGTATTTACCCAAACCTCACTTGAGTACCTATTAGCCTAAAGATCTGTGAGAGCTCATGGGGCCGATCAAGTGCACTCCAACCAGAGGATACAGATCTCATTGGACCAATACAAGGCATGAGTATGAAGACTCAATGTGCCAATCGATGAGGAGAGCAATTGTCAGTAACCAGCAATTGTGACAAAGCAATGAAATGCATTGACTGAACCATGGTGGAGTAATCTAGGGCATAGTTTCCAATCCTGCCAGCTCAAGGATTGCATATCTAGGTTAGCCAATCCAGTGCTTGAAGTGAGCTATTCACTGCTTAAACCTGAAGGATGAAGCAATTGTCAGACGTGCCACAGTGCACTTCAGTAATGCTTGAAGATTGGACCGAGCTCCTTCCATTGGTTGCTCTCGCCGCAATGACCAGGGTTATCTTTTTTTTTCCTCTGCCACAGCAACCTTCCCCATTGGCGCTTCTCTGCATCAGCGTCGAACTCGGCTTTGATCATTGCGGCAACAGCTCTCCCCATTGGTTTCCCTCCTTGCTGTTGCCGCATTGCTCATCTGCACTGTTGCCGATACTGTCTTCTTCCTTCTGTCGCCTCTCTGACCGAATCAAGCCCATGGGCATGCATACCAAAGCCTTCCGTTTTTGGAGGACTACTTAAGCTGCCCTTGAGTGTACGCATTCCCCTGTGCTGTCTTGCCCTCCCCCCTGTGGCCAGAGCCGGTTTACTCGACCGGAGGGCAATTCAGTGCAAGCACCGCCGCGAATTCAATCCCTTCGACACGGTGAGCCCCGTCCAAATTCCGTGAGCCCGAAGCTTTCACTTGATCCCCTGAGCTCATTTTCGACTTCAATTTCAGCCGAGATCGCTCGGGAAGCCGCTGCAGCGACCTTCTTCTTCTCCGGCTCCGGCGCACGGTGACAGCCCGACTCAACCATTATTCCTCCAATCCAAGGTAATGAGCCACACCAGTAGGACCCACTGATGCTCCCCGACCATCTTTCCCGGCTTCGACGCCACCCCAGCGTCGCCGCGATTAGTCGCCATTAGCGCCGCCGCCCCTCACCGTCGCCAGCCTCCTCCGGTCATCCCCGGACCCGATGGAGCTATTCCCTAGGTTCCCCTAGGCCTGCTGATGCTTGTCGTGCCCTTGCCCAGCCGCCTCCGGCCCTGCTCCGCCGCCGGCGAGGCCGCCTCCACCGTGCCCCTGCTCTGGGTCGCTGTCGCATGGGACCACCCTGTCAGTGTGCACGCGCCCTAACACAGTGCCAGCCGAGCCGAAATACGCTTTCACAATATGAAAGCGCATTTTCCATTTAAATCCGAATTTCCAAACCCGAGCCGGTTCAAATGCCTATAACTTTTGAAATACAAGTCCAAATGAGGCCAAACCAGTTTCTAAAAATTTGTTAAATCATCTAGTTTCTAAATATGTAAAAATATTCCAAATCCATTTAATGAGAACTGTTTAAAATTCAAATATGCACTTTCGGCCGAAACCTAGCCTAATGTAAAATTTGTGCAAATGACCTCCAAAGTTTATGAAACCTGTTTTATTGTATTCCTGATGATATTAGGATTCCCAATATGTAAAAACATTTAACTTTCGACTTAGGTTGTATCAAGTTTATAAATAAGTTAGTTTAATTGCATTTGAAATTGAGATATATAGGAATAATGCAAATACACTTTAAAATCTGTGAATATGGTCCCTAAGCTCTTTATTTTGGTAACTCCTTCTATCTATGTGAGAATGTTTAGGTTTAACCTATGGTTAATTTTGAAACATGTTATAGGATCATTTTATGTAGCATGTATATGAAGTAGATGTACAACTTTAACCCGAATGAGATTAGAATTGTTCCTAGGACCTTAGGTTATCATGGCCTTACTGTTATAAAAGTTTAATTGGATTATGCTTACTGTTTTTGCATGTTTTAGGTTTGGTTATATTCATGCAACATAGGACACCATGGTTAAAAGAAGCCCTATTAATTGATTGAATGACATCACAAATAATGTTTGGAACCTAGTAAAACCAACTTAGGAACACTAGTTTAAACATCCCCTGACAGTACCTAGAATATCATTACATAATTTGTTAAGGTAAAGTCACATTGTAGAAAGGAAAATGATACCGTCAACTATGTAAAATTGTGACTTTTTAGCCTTTTCGGTCACCCGTAAATTATCTCGTCTAAATGAAAAATGTAGGAAAAATGTCTCAAAACTATTGTACAATATTTATACTACCATTTTATGGAGAAACATTTAATTAATAACTTGCTTTGCATCTGAATCTCATTAGCTCAAGTAGCTAAGTTTTATGTTTATTGATGTTGTAATAATTGAGTAGTTGGACCTATTGGACCTAAAGTAAATTGTTTCGCATCGCTAGAGTCATCTTGTAATCATGTAGGTTTAACCTCTAGCCCTAACCTTCGCCAAAACACACAATCATGCTTGTTTTCGTGAATGATTCTAATTGTAATGATTCGACTTCTTTTGCCACATGTGTTGTGTGTTTACTTCTCGTTTGTTCTTTTCCGGATTTGGATGTTGCTTCGCTTTTTATGATACGGCGTGTAGACACCGATACTCCGGATACTTTCATCAACGACCCCGACTTCACGCAAGATATCACTGAGCAAGGCAAGCACCCTCCTTTGACCATATTGAACCCACTATTTTAAGATAGTTTACTTTGTTTGTCAAAATTATTATGCACGCGCTATGTTCCTTAAACTTGCTATATTGTGGGATGTGGTAGAACTAAACCTAGATTGTGGGATTACCTCAATTATTTGTTGACATGAGAACATTGGAAACCCTAGGTTATGGTTAGACAAAGATAATGTCAATTGGGTATACTCGATTATTATTTGCACATGCTTAGTATGCTCTAGTAATGGGATCATGAATGGATGGTTACACTATTCATGATAATCAATGAGAATAGACATGTTTTGGAGGAGACAGGTGTTGTCTCATGATTTGGAAAGGTTGGTTATGACAGTAAAGGATACCGATAGTTTGTTAAAAATGAAAATAAAACTATGTTTTGACACAGGTGGATTATGGCAATAGCCGGGTGTGTAAGCTTTAACTTACACGTAGTGTAGGGAGAGTTTCCACCTGGGTTAATTTTAAGGACCGAACATAGTGTTGTTAAATCCAAGAATTACCGTACAACCACAATGCTATTTATGGGGTAGCCTCAACCTATTAAGTTGTTTAAAACTGGCTTTACACTTTGGAAGGCCGTAGTAGCACGGGTCGTTCTTGCGAGAATTTCCCGTAGGGGTGTCCACACGTGGGTGTGGGTTAGACACATACCAATGCAACGGTGTACGCCCTGCTATGGGGGGAAATGGGTTACCTTGAGTTCTAAATGATCCTTGCTAACTTACATTTCTGCCGCCATAGTAGGGGTTTGTCGGCACCGGGCTAGTGTAAAGTCAGGGTTAAATAATGTAACAGTTGTGTATGATTTTCCTCGCGGCACACCAAAGGAAGTGTGTTAAATATCGATTGCAAAAAGGGAAGGTCATTATTTGTGGGTAAAGTTGTACAACTCTGCAGAGTCTAAACTTTTCGAAAAGTCGTTCCCACGGTTATGGAAATCCTGGTGCGCTCACACTAAGTTAGAGTTTTGGCATTTTTATAAAAATGGTTCGGAAACTCAATGATGGTTGGAAAAACTCTTGTTAATATGTTGTTGGCAATGAAATGGGAATGGACGATATTCTACCCACAATCATGGAGGATTGTGAGGTTGTTACTATTCTTATACATACTTGTTATTTACATATCTGTCAATTGCTTTACAAATTACGCTTGCAATCTATTATTCTGTATTTACAATTCAATTTCACTTTATACAAAACAACTTAGTAGCTTACCCATGACATAGCCTGCATTTACTATATACATTTGTGAAACACTACAAGTCTTGCGAGTACATACGTGTACTCAACCTTGCTATTGTTGATATTCAGAGAATGAAGAAAATGAGTACCCCGATCCCGACGCAGAATACAGGGACTTTGCTAACGAGTCTTTCTAAGGTTTTACCCTTGTCAGTTGCTTGTGGTATTTTGGGTAGAAGGCATACTGCCAAGCAATGTATCTTCCGCTGCAAACTTTTAAATTCGGCCAATAGGCCATGATGTAAGACTTTATTCTATCAATGTAATGTGAACTTGTATGGATGTGATGACAATGTTGTAAATGTGCGTGATAGCCACTGATCATGGGACTAGTACTGTTTGCACATAGGAATCCCTCTTGGTATTCCACGCCTCTAAAGGGAGGGTTCCGACAATACTAGTAGTGATCGACAAGTTTTCGAAGTATGCTCACTTCCTCCCTCTAGCTCATCCATTTACTGCTCCACAGGTGGCACAAGTCTTCTGTGACCACATTTACAAATTGCATGGTCTACCACAAACCATAATTTCAGATAGGGACAAGGTATTCACAAGTACATTCTGGAAGGAACTCTTCAAGTTGTCAAACACCCAATTGAACATGAGCTATGTGTACCACCCACAAACGGATGGTCAAACTGAACGCCTCAATCAATGCTTGGAAACTTATCTGAGATGTTTTGTTCATGCCTGCACTAAGAAGTGGTCGAAATGGTTGTCTCTAGCCGAGTATTGGTATAACACTACTCATCAATCAGCTATAGGTAAAACTCCAT
Organism: Rhipidocladum racemiflorum; assembly: GCA_036346355.1. Lineage (NCBI taxonomy): Eukaryota > Viridiplantae > Streptophyta > Magnoliopsida > Poales > Poaceae > Rhipidocladum > Rhipidocladum racemiflorum. Next base: position 9,913,958 of record CM070583.1, read on the forward strand.
TTGAAGTACTCTATGGACATGCTCCTAGACATTTCAGAATCACTGATCAAACCACTGAAGCTGCCACGGATGTACATAATTGGTTAGCTCAAAGAGGAATGATAAACAATTTACTGAAGTTGCACCTGGAGCGCGCAAGTGCTCGAATGAAGGCTCAGGCGGATAAGAACAGGTCTGATAGGGAGTTTCAAGTTGGGGACATGGTGTGTATAAAGTTACAGCCATATGTTCAGACTTCGGTGGCCTCACGGAACAATCAGAAGTTGTGTTTCCGGTATTACGGGCCATACAAGATTGTGGAACGTGTTGGCAAGGTAGCGTACAGAGTGGAGTTACCAGCAGGCAGCAAAATCCATCCAATACTTCATGTGTCACAGCTCAAGATTCATATTCACTCCTCCAAACCTGCAGACTCAATTTTGATGATACACTGTTTGGATGAAACCAAACCCCAAGTTCCTGCAGCCATACTGAAGAAGAAATTGATCAAAAGAGGAAATCATGTAGTTCCGATGGCACTTATTCAATGGTCTGATTTACCGTTATCTATGGCAACATGGGAGAACCTCTCAGCTATGCGCAATCAGTTCGCATTGGCGCCAGCTTGGGACAAGCTGCATCTTGAGGGGGAGGGGATGTTATGTGTCGGATACTGAGCAGTATCGCTCCGGCGGGTAAGGGCTTTAGGCATGTGTGTGGTCCGGCGTGTAAGGGTTTCAGTGTGTGTGCGCGGGTGAGTTTTGGCGTTACTTAAGTTGCCTCTGAGTGGTGTTCTGAGTGGGGTGGTTTGTTACAATATGTGGGTCCACCTGTACTGGCCCTTGACAGGAGTATATAACCTGATCAAGTTGGCGACAGGAGGTATCGAAGATGAAAGAGAATACTACTCTCCCTTCTAACAGAATGCCTATTCTTTCTTCCCCTATTCTTCCTCTCTATCTTCCAATCCCTTAGCTTGATCATAACACCAAGCTCCTCCGGCCCCGCCGCCTGCACCGCCGGCTCCACCCTCCCCCGCCACCGTCGGTGTGTTCGCCGCCCCCGCCCCTGCCCCCTTCGGCCGTCTCCAATGCCGCTGCCGCCGTTGCGCCAGGCCACGCCACCTGCTCAAGCAGCGCCATTACGGTTGGCGTGGACGCGGTCCACGCCCGGGCTAGGCTCACCTGTCAGTTTTAATAAAAAATTTTCAAAAATCAAAATCCCTAGTGACGTCAGCTGACGCATTAATTCCGAATTTCCTTGGGAAAAATAAATCCAAAAATGCCGCTGACATCATCATTGCGCGTAAATTCGGAATTTTCTTTTGAAAAATAATTTCAAAAATCCAGAAAATCCTTTTTATTTGATTTTAAACTTCCGAGAGCCCGTTTTCGCTCGTTCGAACTCCGTTTGGCTCCGTTTTTCTTCCTAAATTCATCTAAAATCTTAAATTAAAGTTTAGTGCTAGTTTGAAATTTAATTTAAATTTATTTGGATTTTATTTGAATTTGGTTGCTTTTCACGCATAGATACGGAGAGTCCGAGGAGTACCCGAGCGACGAATTTGACCAGCAACTCGTCAAACCAGGAAAGTCACACCACCTTGATCATGTTGCTCCCAGTTTGTAAACTTGTATGTTGAATTTTAAATTATTGCATGCTTATTTGTTGTAAACGTTAATTTTCGACATAGTTTTGAAATGCTAGTTGTACCCAAAATTGGTATAACACCTTTGACATTTATATTCCGATACCCTTGTAACCTTAAGAAAAATATGAGCTATGTTATGATAATAATTAGACATTGCTTAGACATGCTTAGAACTGAACTTAGGAAGTTTTGGGGGACTTTATGCCCAAATAATGTCATGTTTAAATGGAAACTTATGATGTTAGTGTTAAAATGAAAATGACTTAGACCGAGTGTGAAATGGTTGGAAAGTGGTGAGGCTATGGTTCTGGGTTCGTGGAAAGTCTCGCCTAGTCAATTAAGGACCGGTTTGAGTTTCGCTGAATGTAAAACATAACCGTACTATCACGAGTCTGGAATGGGACAGACCTAGCTAGCCATATTAAGTCATATCATGGACAATCATGCCATATGGGGGTAGTGGTGTGGTGAAAGCGTGAGGCTGCCACTCTGGCGCAAGAGGGGGTTTCTGAATAGAGGGATTCTTTCAGCGGTGAAACCTTAGCGGGCATGACTACTTGTATGAATTTTTATAAGGGGCCTTGTCATGATTTTTCTCTGTCGCTCACCAAAGGAAGTGTGCTGACGCAAGGGGAAATATCGTGCCTCGTGGGTAAAGTTGTGCAACCTCTGCAGAGTCTCCAAGTAAGCCACGCGTCAGCGAGCCTCAAGAAGCTCATCCACTTCCTGACGGTGCTACTCACTAGAAGCCCTGACAAACTCTACGAGATTATGGAATGTCTCAGTGCGGTAACCCGCAGGGTCGGCGTAGAAGGTGTCTCGCACCGGTGGACGAGAAGGGAAAGCGCGATACATCACGCCCAACTCCGGCAGGGCGTGACATAGACGCACTACTACAAGGTAAGCAGCCTCATTCATGGCCATCGTGATGGAAGAGGCGTAGCCGTTGAAGAAGCGGTCTCCCTTGTCAACTGCAGCTCTCAGCAAGATGTGGACGTGTGCTCCATACTCCATCACCTGGCGGCTGAGGGGCATTCGGTAGACCACGTAGTGAGGGGGACTCTCGAATCTGGCGCACTGCAACATGATAGCTAAGACACCCATCATCCCGCTCGGCTCGTACTGGGTAGACTCAAAGCACAGCGTGGAACCAGCCATCTACACATTTAATCAAGGAATTAGTATTCCAAATTAAATGCAGGCTGTAAAGTAACTAATGATGTATAAAGATGATAATAAATATATACATAGTGAGGGGAGGATTATATGAGGGAGTATAACCGGGAAGAGGTTAGTAATATGTGTCAAATTTTATACCACTAATTATAAGGTTGTCCAGCTCAAAATTTTAAGTTACATCTGACGACCATTCTACCTAAAGTTAACCTACAGTCAGTATGGCTCTGATACCAACTTATGAGATCCCGCCTTTTACAGCACGGTGTACCGTAAAAGACAAGCTCTAAATATGCATCCTGTGCCAGTCCCTAGATCTGTAGCCAGCACGCATACATACACAAATTACGATCACAACCATACATTACATAATATTACAATTGTAGTGGAAGCAGTTCATACATATTAATATTACAAGTCCAAAAGTTTAAACACCCTTATCCTGCAGTTTGCTAACTACCCATTTTTCAAAAGGCAACTGACAAGGTAAGCCCTAGATAGAAGCATGATCGTTTTCCTCGTAACCTGTATCAACGTAAGTTTCATCGAAGTAATCTAATCCTGTACTTAAAACAACAATGGGGCAAGGGTGAGTACATTTTGTACTCTGCAAGGCTTCGAGTGTTTGCAAAACCTAGTTACATGCAAGCTGATAAAAGTGGGTCTCTACGGTTGATTGTATAAAACCGAATTGAATGTAAATACTGAACAGTAATTTGAAGGCATAATTTGTAAAAACAGTTGATGAGTAAGTAAATTAATGAGCAATAATATAGCCATCTCACGATTGAACATAATCATGTCATCCTATCAATCCCATGAATAACATAAGGCATGAATCCAGTACAATACCAACATAGAACACCAATCCGCTATATTTGCCAACACATGGCACAACAGCTGAGTTCAACCTTGCCAACAAATGTCAAGCGTTGAATCATCTACGGGGTAAATGTCTCTATTCCAAATTTTATCTTCTCATTTTTAAGAAAATTATTAAAACATCTAACTAGTACAAGTTCACCAAGTGCTCGTAACCGGGAGCGCGGCTAATCGATTAGTTTTAAACTCTGCAGAGTTGTATAGCTTTACGCACAAAGAATGACTTTCCCTTTTTGCAATGCATATTTAGCACACTTCCTTAATTTGGTGTGCAGCGAGAAAAATCATATATAACCTTTACAACACTTAATCTTGACTTTGCACCAACCCAGTATCGTCAAACCCTTACTAATGACGGCAGAAGAATATTGTATACATAGTATGACGAACACATCGTCTCAGACGAACTAATCATCTCTTTTCTCCCCATTAGTAAGGCATATACTGTTACATTAGTATGTGTTTGACCCACACCTCTGTGTGGACACTCCTACGAGCAATCATGCAGGAACAGCCCATGCTACTACAGCCTTCCAATGTGCAAAGCCAGTCTTAAGCAACGTAATTAGTTATAGCTGTCCCATACCAGCATTGTGGTTGCACAGTATTTCTTGGATCATACAACACTACGTTCGGTCCTTAATCCGACCCGGGCGATAAATCTCCCCTTAACTACGTACAAGCATACTCTTGCACATCTGGCTATTGCCAATAATCGCCCGCGTCCAAATCATAGTTTTATATTCTTTTTTTAATAACATATCGTTATCCTTTACTTTCATATCCAACCTTTTAAAATTTTGCAAGAACTAAACTTTCCACTCTAAGCAAGACTAAGCATGCGTAATTATTAATCATGTATACCCAAATAATATTTTCATGTGTCACTCCATGTCCTACGGTTATCAAAGGTTCACATGGCAACAATAATTAAGGATATCCACAACGAGGGTCATAACTACCACATTACCGCAAAATAACATTGTATGAATATATTGCATGCATGTAAACAGTTATAAAAACATTCCTAAATCTGGGTTCAACATGTTCAAGGGGTGCTTGCCTTGCGGATCGTTGTCGTCGGGGAAGAGTTCGGATTCGCGAACTGAGTCGTCGACTACGTCGAATTCTACCCGTCATGTTGCGATACATAGCAATTAATGAAAACTCAATAAGGCAAAAAGAATACAGATAGAGAATCAATCAATAAATCAGCACATACAACCATCATGGCATTTCGGGTTTATTCCAAGATTTCAAGTGGTATCTATTCTCCCGGAAAAGAGGATTATCTAAGTACGGATTCTCAATTATTGAATGGAGCAACACATGACACAATTGTTTTCTCTTAAATCTTTCTATTCTAATATTTTTAGGTCATTCATCAAGTGGTTGTATCAATTTCCAAAGCATTTAATTACCTGATTCAATTATACATGGAAACTAGTACCTACAGAAAGATCCTAATTATTAAAATGATTTTAAAGCATGAGCAACCCTAATTATTTTTGCATATTTGAGTTGTTTACAGTATATGGAGTCTAAAAAAATTGGTTTCATTAAACTCGGAGTTCGTTTGCTCAAATTTCATTTATAGCACCTATTCAACCTACAATTCAAATTTGAGTTTAAATTTCAAACATTGAGCAAACATTCAATATTTTTGTATATTCAGGATCTATAGATCAAACCATGAATTTACATATTTATCTCATAATTTTTGGAGTTAAATTGCCCAAGTTATAAGCAATTGAAGCCTAGGGTTTGAAAATATGCTGAAAATGGAAAGTACGCTTTCTCGCTTAGAATACGTATTTTTAGTTTTCGGAAATGTTTCAAAACCGGCGTCTGACAGCTTGGGCCTACATGGCAGCGACTGAGCGCGCGCGTGAGGATGAGAGGTGCGTCATGGCGGTAGATAGGCGGGACCGGCCTGTCAGCGGCCCGGCACGCGCTAGAGAGGGAGGGACTGACGAACGGGGCCCGCTCGTCAGCGACCCGATGCAGGGGTGGCAGAGGGGTGTCTCACCGGCGGCGAAGGAGGGCCAAAGAGGTCAAACAAGGTCACAATGAGCTCGAGGGTGCCGAGACGAACTCGAGGCGAGGCTCGGAAGTCCTTCGATGGGACCGGAAGGGGGTCAGCGGCGGTGAGGAGTGGAGCGGCTCGGTGCTGGCCGTGGGGAAGCTCAACAGTGAGGAGGCGGCCTAATCCAAGAGAGGGGAACGAATCAGTGAGGCTTGAGGATCAATCCAGCAAAAGGAATCGAGGGGAGAAGGCTTGGAGGAGGTGATTGCTCGCACGAGCTCACGGCGGCGTTCCGACCGGAGGCGAAGAAGAAACTGGCGATTCCGTGCGTATTGCTTCGATGGAGCCTAGAGGAGTGCCTAGAGGGGAAAGGGGGCCAAGGAAAGGCTCCGTGAGGCTTTATAGCCGTAGAGGGGCAGCTTGGCCGAGAGGAGGGGAGCGATGGCTCGGGGAGCTTCAGTGACGAGTGAAGCGACAGCAGCATGGCGACGATCAACTCCAAGGCAAGGCGTGTCCACAGTGCTAGAGTAGGTGAGAGAGGACATCCCTGAAGCATGGTAGTGACCACCAAGCAAAGCGGCGAGGCAAAAACTTCGATCGCTCGCGCGGGGAGAAAGAGAAGAGAAAGGAGAGGGGAGAAGAGAGGGGGAGGCTGACGCGTGGGGCTGGGACCCACGGGCAGAGAGAGAAGGGAAGGGGGAGGGGGCACGGCGTTAGGCTAACGCGTGGGCAACCTGGCCCACCCGGCAGTGAGAGTGAGAGAGAGAGAAAGAAAGAAAGAAAAAATGAATTCTCTTTTGACTTCTCCCCCAGACAACAGCACAATGACAAATAAATGGGGAACAAATCACTTTTAATATTTATAAAATTTTTAATTTAAGCTCCTAGTAAAGTCATCTTACTATTGTAAAATTTACAGATAAAAAATCCAAGTAGTTTAATTTAAAAAATTCTGACAAGTGGGGACTCCCTATTTGTTATTTGTGGAAAAAGATTTATTTGAGGAGGCAAAATACAATAAGAATTTTTTATAAATTTAACTAGGGTTTTAAATAGCACTAAGTATCTCTCGTAAATATTTTAGATCATTTAGATCAATATTTATTTTAAAACAATTCTTTTATTGCATTTTTCAAATCTACACCTTCTCTATTTTTGAATTTTTAAAGGCATTAAAACTGGTTATTAATTCCTAATATTTTTACCAGAAGTACATATTACTAAAAGGAGTTTTTGGTAAAAATTTAGATTTAAATGAGTTGTGAAAATTTTTAATAAAATGTGGCATTACTTTTCCCAAACCGAACAATACCTTTCTCATCTTCAGAAAATCCAGGGAATTTTCCTTCCTTCATGCCATTCTTTAGGTCTGCAATACCACTATCATTCTTCTGAGCCTCTCTGATCTGATCTTCTAGGGTTGAGTGCACTTCAACATTAAAAATACAACCTTCATTCACCAACTCCAAGTTGAAACGTTGGAATTCTTCATAAAGTGTTGGCTGACTTTCCTGAACCATAACATTGCTGCAATAACTTTTCCTGCTCAATGCATCTGCAACAACATTAGCTTTTCCAGGGTGGTAATGGATACCAATATCATAATCTTTAACTAATTATAACCATCTTCTCTACCTCAAATTGAGATCCGACTGAGAGAAAATATACTTCAAGCTCTTATGATCCGTATAGATCTCACATCGATTTCCAATCAAATAGTGCCTCCAAATCTTGAGTGCATGCACCACTGCAGCTAGCTCTAAACCATGGGTTGGGTAGTTTTCTTCATGGGGTCGCAATTGTCTGGAAGCATAGGCTATGACTTTTCCTTCCTGCATCAAAACACATCCCAGACCTTGCTTCGAGGCATCACAGTAAACTTCAAAATTCTTATGAATATCCGGCAGAACAAGTACGGGTGCTGAAGTTAACCTCTTCTTCAATTCCTAAAAACTCTGTTCACAAGATTTTGTCCATTCAAACTTTTTCTCCTTCTTCAAAAGCTGGGTGAGAGGTCTTGCAATCTTTGAAAAACCTCCAATGAATCGTCAATAGTAACCTGCTAAACCAAGAAAGCTCCTGATATCCGGGACTGAATTGGGTTGCTTCCAATCCAAAACATCCTTTACTTATGCAGGGTCTACTGCTACTCCTCCAGCGGTAATCACTGGACCCAAGAAAGAAAATTCTTTCAACCAAAAGTCATACTTACAGAATTTGGCACACAACTGATGTTCTCTTAACTTCTCCAAAACTATCCTCAGATGGTCCTCATGCTCTTTCCTACTCTTTGAATAGACAAGGATGTCATCAATGAAGACTACTACAAACCTGTCCAGGTATTCCATGAATACTTTATTCATCAGATTCATGAAGTAGGAGGGTGCATTTGTCAAACCAAATGACATCACTGTAAACTCGTACAGTCCATATCGGGTGGTGAAAGATGTCTTCGGGATATCCTCTTTCCTTATCTTGAGCTGATGATATCCTGATCTCAAATCAATTTTTGAGAATACTTGTGCTCCTTTCTACTGATCGAAAAGATCATCTATCCATGGCAACGGATACTTATTATTTATCGTCACCTCGTTCAAGGATCGGTAGTCTATGCACATTCTCATACTACCATCCTTCTTCTTAACAAAGATGATGGGTGAACCCCACGGTGAAGAACTTGGTCTAATAAATCCTTTCTCCTTCAGTTCTTCAATCTGCTTCTTCATTTCTGCTAACTCGTTAGCAGGTAGCCTATAGGGTCTTTTCGAGATAGGAGCTGTACCAGGTACAAGCTCAATTATGAACTCGATGTCCCTGTCTGGTGGCATACCAGGCAAATCTTCTGTGAGTACATCTGGGTATTCATTCACTATAGGCACATTTTCCAATGGTGTGACTTTCAGACGGTTCAGGGTACTACCCCCCTTAGAGCAAAGATTTGACAGGAACTCTACTCGAATTCCCTCAGGACTAGAAAGAGAGATAGCTCTACTTGCACAGTCTATCTATCCCTTGTATTTGGTTAACCAATCCATTCCAAGGGTTACCTCTATTCCCTTAGTATCCAATAATATTAAGTTCGCTTGGAATTTTACCCCTTTTATAATTATATCCATGTTTGGGCAAACAGCAGTTGTTCTTAGTTCTTTACCAAGGGATTGAACTAGTAAGGGATTTCTAAGCTGAACTGTATCACAACCATGCTTTCTAACCAAATATTTTGAGATGAAGGAATGCATCACACCCGAATCAAATAAAACTGAAGCAGGTACTGAGTTGACAAAGAACTTACCATAGACCACCTCCGGTGCGTCCTGGACTTCCTCAGCTGTGACATGGTTAACACGTCCTCTTCCGAGGGTGCGAGGAGTCCACGGAGTCTGCGGTGTTCCTCTCCCTTGAGCTGGTACTAGGGCGCGAGCTGGTGTCGTCCCCAAGTTGAACTGAACTGGGGTCACAGCTTGACGCTTTCTAGGGACAATTACTGGCATAATGTCCCATCTCTCTGCAGTTAAAGCACTGAACTCCTGCTGTAGCCGTGTTGCTCTTCTGAGCTTGATTTCCTGCGCTGCTTGCAGGGGCTTGAGCAAACTGGCGAGGAGTGGACATTGGGGTCCTGGCTACATTGGGAGCTGCGGGCCTGCTGGGTTGCTGCTGGAAGGTACGGGGCCTAGAACTGCTAGCTCCACGCTGAACTTGGAACATCATCTTCCTCTTCCTTGACTCGAAGAGCTGACGCTGAGCATCTTCCTTAATCAGAGCCTTGTTCACCATGTGCTAGAATGAAGGGAAATCGTTCGATACCAGCTGCACTTTGATGTTAGGGTCAAGGCCCTCCATGAAGCGCCAAATCTTAGCTTCATTGGTGGCAACATTCGCAGTAGCATATCTAGACAGTTGAGTGAACCGATTCAAGTATTCTAGCACTGAGGGATTCCCTTGCTGCAGTTTATGGAATTCCCTCCTCTTCATTTCCATAATCCCCTTGGGGATATGGGTAGCACGAAAAGCCTCAACAAATTCATCCCAGTTAATGGCCTGGGCGTCCTCGTGAGCAACGACGTAGTTCTCCCACCAACTTGCGGCGGTTCCTTTCAACTGATTAGAGGCATACAAGACACTCTCAAATTCATCACACTGAGCCAGATACAGCTTCCTCTCGACCTCCTTAAGCCAGTCATTCGCATCTAGCGGATCCACAGATCCAACAAACGTTGGGGGCCTGGTTCTCATAAACTCCCCAAACATAGATTGGGGTGGCTCAGCTGCGGCTTGGGCTGGGGGTGCTTGAGGTTGATTGAGGGCATTCTGTGCCAAAGCCTACAGAAGCTGGAGTTGCATGGCCATCATCTGTTCCAGGTTTGGCGGTTGGTTCGGGGGTGGAGGTGGTACTGGTTCGTGCCGGAGGCGGCGGCACCTGACCATCCACCTGATGTTGCTGCTGTTCTAACGGCACTTCATCTTGAAACTGAACTCTTCCACGACCACGACCACGACCACGGCCTCTCCCGCGGCCTCCTCTTCTTCCTCTACCACGACCTCTGCCTGGGTTCTTGTAACACCCCAATTTTTGCTGTTAATATATTTAAAGTGCATTTGTGAATTTTTGGAATTTTCTGGAATTTATTTGGATTTAATTTTAATTTATTCCCTTTTGAGATAATTAAATAATTAAAAGTTTCAAATAAATTTTTGTTGAAAATATTTTATTTGAGTACAAAATGTCTCAAAGTATTTTCCAGAATTTTTCTGATTATTTTGCTATTTTTCTTGAATTATTTGAATTTTTAGAAATTAATTTAATTATTTAATCGCTCAAAAATCCTATCGAGTTTTACTATTCATCTGACCCGAGTCGGACTCGAGTCCGACCGAGCTGTGTCCGAGCCGGACCCGAGCCAGACCCGCGCCCTACCAAACCCTAATCGCATGAACCGTTGGATCGCGATCCAACGGCCGTGAGCCGCCCAAGTTGCGCACGCGCGAGAGCCACCGGATCCCGTGTGCGCGGACGCTCAGGATGGTGCCACGTAGCTCCGACTCGGATACGAACTCCGTCGCCGTGTGGGCCAAGGGTTCCGGTTTTAGCGCGCACACCGAGGCTATTTATAGCGTGGACGGCCACACGAGGACCGTCGTTTCATCGCGCACGTTTTGCCCTAGTTCTTCGTGCCTGAGCCGCCGCTAGCACCTCGTAATCGCCCGCCGTAATTCGTAGGGTTGCCGCCGCGGTATTTCTTCATTTCCGGCGCCGTCCATTGTCCTCCACCGTTTTGGTGCCCAGATCCAGGATCCCCGTGACGAGGCACTTCGGAGAGAACCATTCACTTCGCCGCAGACCGCGCGAAATGCCGTTGGGCTCGTCTTCGTCCCCAGCTCCGGCAAGCTCGCGCCGCCGTGCCACCATAAATGCCCGCGAAGCTTCTCCACCATCCGATCAAGATCCGATCGTCGCGGTGAGTTCACGTGCGCCTCACTCCCGTAGAAACTAGATTAGATCTCAGCCGTTAGATCTAGATTGTACGGTGTAGATTAGATCCAGTGTTACGGTTTAGATCTATTAGCAACCGTTAGATCTAGATCCAGCGGCCAGGATTGAGCCACGTAGCCTTGAACCGCACCGTGCTAGATTAGGTTTTGGCCGTTAGATCTAAATCGTACGGTTAGATTTAACTCGCGTTGTAGCGTTAGATGCGATCTTAGCTGTTTGACCGAGATTGAATGGCGTAGATCTAGCCGCGTGTCGCACGCCGGGACATGCCACATCACCCCCATGACGCGGTGAAAATCCGGTCGCACCTCAGCCATCCGATCTAAATCGTACGGCTCAGATTCAACCACGTTTGATCCACTGTAGCGGATTGGATCTAATCTGGACCGTTGGATTTCAAACCAACGACCCAGATCATGCCACGTGGATGGGAGCTGAAGCGACGCGGTCCACGCGGGTCAGCCCGGTCGTCGTGACGTCAGCACGGGCCAGCATGTCAGCGTTTGGCCAACCCGCACCATGACGTCATCCGTGACGTCACACTGACGTCACAATGGGGCCCAGCTGTCAGGGTTGTTCGTCCGAGCGTGATGACGATAGCGATGACGTCATCCGAGTGGGTCCCACGTGTCAATGGCACGTGCACCCGTGGACCGGGTCCACGGTGGAACGAAACCGAACCGTGGACCGAGTCCATGGATGGATGACGCAAGCATGACGTCATAATTCGATTTTTTAATAGAAAATAATTTGTTGGAAATTCAATGTCCACACTGACGTCAGTTGACGTCATAATTCGGATTTTTCAATAGAAAAATAAATGAATTAATTTAGTTTATTCTTTTATTTGATTTTTCAAACTTCAAACGCTTATAACTTTTGCATTTTAACTCTGATTTGCGTGATTCCAGTTTCTAAATTTTTATAAAATTGAGCTCCAATTAACGGTGAATTTTATTTAATTTTTGGACATGAGTTTCCTCTGTTTATATTTATTTAATTGATTTTTCAAACTTTAAACGGTTATAACTTTCGCGTTTTAACTCCGATTTGAGCGATTCCAATTTCTAATTTTTTATAAATTTGAGCTCTATTCAATGGTGAATTTTATTTGAATTTTTGGACACTTTTTGTCTACTATTTAATTATTTATTGCTATTTGCGCACGTTACGGATAGACGTTGAAGTGCCCGAAGGCTTCGAAGGTGAAGTTTTGACCCAGGAGCTAGCTCAAGAGCCTGACCAAGTACTTTTCGAAGGCAAGTTATGCTTTGATCATATTGCTCCCACTTTTGAAAAATTAATTTGATTCAAATTATTACATGCTAAATTAATTAGAAAATGCTTAAAATATTTCTGGGAATTAGATAAATGCCTAGTTGCTGTATGACACCTTGATTATCTAATTATGTGCCATGGACCCATTGTCACCCTAGTTGTGGATTATTTAGTTTGACATTAATAAACTGCCAACATGGGTAATTAGACCGCTGTAGTATAATGCTTAGCCCTGCCATGTAGTCATAACATGATTTTGGAGGATCAATTACTAATGCTGACTTAATGAGATATGGAATCTGTTTTGGAAAGTATCATGTGTTGTTGATGACGATGTTGATGGCACGTGGTGCATGGTAATCAACTGGGGAATTGACAAAATGGTTTAGACCGGGGCAAGTAGCAAGATTGTTTCTGGTGGGCCAAGAGTGGCAACTGGGCGGTCGATTTGGTTTTGAATGGTTGTGAAGTATTTGTGGACACTTTGGTAGTCTTGCCTTGGTCACCCTAAGGACTTAACCTTGCAAGCCTTTGAACTAAGTCTTTCGTACAACCACACGTCTGGAATGGGAAAGACCTAGCTGAGTAACTTGTGACGCCTAGGCTTTGGTACTGTCATGGTGGTGTGGCTTCCGGATGTACGGGTGATAACTCACAAGGCGCAAGAGGGGGGGCCTGAGTGTGGTAACCAGTCCCTTTAGTGTTGAAACCTCAGCGGGCAGTACCGGGTCTAGAAGTAGCTTTGGAAAGGCTTTGTTACAGTCACTCGCCTTGGTGGTGTTTGACGGTATCTTGTGGGTAAAGTGTATAACCTCTGCAGAGTGTACAACCTATTCGAATAGCCGAGTCCACGGTATTGGACACTGCTCGGGGATTACAGTCAAGGGTTAGACTTTCATGAAAATAACTTGGCTTGGGAAAATGGTTGGGTTGGAACTGAGAATTGGACTTAGGATGTGGAATGCTTTACTTGTGAAATGTTTGTGAAAGCTATTATCTTTAATTATTGCTTCCCTGCTTTGCAATCTATTGCTGTATTTATACATGTTGTTTTACTGCGAATGTACCTGTTAGCCTATCCTTTGTAATAAGCCATGCATGTAGAATATTAGCTTGCATTCTGTGCATGACTTGCTGAGTACCAAGTACTCACCCCTTGTAACAATACAACACTGGTTGAAGAAGAGGCTACGCCAGCTTTGGAGGAGGAACTTCAGGAGGAGCCATCTACTTAGGGAGAGGCCCAGTCAGTTGCCTGTGGCATATTGGTTGGCACCATGTGTTTTCTTTATATTCCGCTGCAGTTTTATTTGAGTAAGACTTTAGCCCTGCGAGGCATACTTTTGTAACTTGACCATAAGGTAGAGAGAATGAACCTGCCGTTAGTAGTAAGTAGATTCTTTCCCATCAAAGTAATACGTACCATCGTTATATTTGATGCAGGTGAGCTAGGTTTTTATTGAGGTTCGTAGTACTGCATGCATTACTTTCAGTGGTTGGAACATACATAAATTAATATTTACACGTAAATAAATGGTAGGGTGCTTTGGTGGACGAGACAAGGACTTATTGTAGGAGTGTCGATCTGTTCGGTGCTGTGAAAGTAATTTAATCTCTGTGTTGTACACGTTGTTATTATTGCATGTGATTAAAAAATAATGTTTATTTGGTATTGAAATGTAAAAAATTTGAACTCATCAATTTGTACGGTGTTTACGAGGTCTAGTGTAAAAGGATAAAATGTAGAAGGAGTGTTGTCGACCTGTTAGGTGGTGTGAATGGGTTTTTTAGTTAATGCTGTATACGATGTTTTCATATTCGTGCTGTGTTGTAACATCGTCAATTTAATAAAAAGCTTATAATCGAATATTAAAATATGAAATAATTTGTTTGCTGTATTTTATGATATTGCATGCATTTATTGAAATGTTGGACGATGCAAAGGATTGTTGGAATAGATAAAAGCAAGGAAAACGAGAAAATAATAAATGGTAAAACGGTAAAATAAAAAGAATTACCTTAGTAAATTATGTCTAACCCTAAAGTACCCCGGATGATGACCTAGGATGGTCAAAAACAGTGTGAACATCATTAAACCATGAAGTGATTAATTTTTTGTGAGTAAAAGTTATAGCTGACCTAAATAGTAATAGAATTATGGAGAATTATGGACAGAACTCTAGACCTCAAAATTTTAACTATAAGTAGGTCTTACCATTATACTCAGTCAGAAATTTTTTTAAAAATTAAGAAGTAGTTTAGCTATTTTTTTCACTTAATCATTGCAGTTTTCAAATTCTGCAAAAAGTAGTAAAAGAATTGTAAGAAAATAAATAATGTGATTCTTGTGCTACAATTTTTATGGTAAAACTATAATGTATATTCACACTTCCATTAAAACTTTAAAAAATTAATATGTCCATCTAAACCATTACAAAAATCATAAAACGAAAAAATTGTACTGTGCACCAGGTAATTTTAGAATTTTTATAAAATAAAAGTAAATAATTTTAGGCTAAAATTTTTATGGTAAAACTATCAGGTATATTTACACTTGCAGTAAAAAATTTAAAAATTAATATGTCCATATAGTCCTTTACAAAAATCAAAAACTGAAAAAATTGAACTGTGCAGCAGGTATTGTTAGAATTGTTATAAATTAAAAATAAATAATTTTAGGCTAAAATTTTTATGGTAAAACTATCATGTAGATTCACACTTCCAGTAAAAAGTTCAGAAATTTTAGGCTAAAAATCAATAACCGTAAACAATTTTAACCTAAAATTTCTACTGGCGGTGGAAAACTTATCCCTTAACTTAGTACAAAAGTTTGGAAAATTCTGGAGTTGAAATGAATTATGGAGAAATCTAGAGAGAACTGTAACTAGTAAAAGTTAATTATTCGTTGGTAAAAGTTAAAGCTGACCTAAATAGTAAAAGAATTATAGAGAAATCTAGAAAGAACTGTAGGCCTCAAAAATTTTACTGTAAGTAGGTCTTACCATTATCCTCAGTCAGTAAAATTTGTAAAGATGAATAAGTGGTTTAGCTATTTTTTTTCACTTAATCATTGAAGTTTTGAAATTCTGCAAAAGGTAGTAAAAGAATTCTAAAAAAATAAATACTATGATTCTTCTCCTAAAATTTTTATGGTACAACTATCATGTAGACTCACACTTCCAGTAAAAATTCCAAAATTTAATATGTCCATCTAGACCCTTACAAAAATCAAAAACCGAAATAATTGAACTGTCCAACAGGTAATGTTAGAATTTTTATAAAATAACCGTAAATAATTTAAGGCTAGAATTTTTATGGTCAAACTATCATATAGATTCACACTTCCAGTAAAAATTTCAAAAATTAATATGTCCATCCAGACCCTTACAAAAATCAAAAACCGAAATAATTGAACTGTGGAGCACGAAATGTTAGAGTTGTTATAAAATAACCGTAAATAATTTTAGGCAAAAATTTTTATGGTAAAACTATCATGTAGATTCACACTTCCAGTAAAAATTTTGAAATTTAACATGTCCATCTAGACCCTTACAAAAATTAAAAACCGAAATAATTGAACTGTGCAACACGTAATGTTAGAGTTGTTATAAAATAATCGTAAATAATTTTAGGCTAAAATTTTTATGGTAAAACTATCATGTAGATTCACACTTCCAGTAAAAATTCCAAAAATTAATATGTCCATCTAGATTTGTACTGCGCATCAGGTAATGTTAGAATTGTCATAAAATAACCGTAAATAATTTTAGAGAAAAATATTTATGGTAAAACTATCATGTAGATTCACACTTCCAATAAAACTTTCGAAAAATAAAATGTCCATGTAAACCCTTACAAAAATGAAAAACCGAAAAAATTGTACTGTCCAGCAGGTAATGGTAGAATTGTTATAAAATAACAAATAATAATTTGAGCCTAAATTTTGTACTGATGGTGCAAAACTTATCCTTTAACTTAGTTTAAAAGTTTGGAAAATTTTGGAGTTGAAATGACCCACGAACGTGGAGTAGAAAAAAGGGTTTGCGTGATGAACATCACAACGGCACTAAATGCTCAAATGTAATAAATGTCTTTGCTTATGAAATAATGGCGTACATAATAATACACTTTTGTTCAGCATGCTACCATGTATTACTAAATGACACAACTAAATTTAATAATGCATTGACAGATTTCGATGGCTACAACACTGCATATTTACTATGGAGATGCTCCCACAGAAGTGCGCGGACCTTTTGTTAGCATGCATAGCTGTATGCGCACGCAGGCCGCAATAGATCTACCTATTGGACCTAAAGACCTCATAGGGATAGTAGCTCAAAGATTGGCTATTGACCGGAGAAGGTATAAACTACGCCTACAAGCGGTTCGGCCCCGTTTGGTGCCGAACACCGCACAAGTAGTGTGCAACCTGTGGGAGCTTCGTAACAGAAGTTCCTGGGACCTGTACGTTGCAAAGGCTGTAGAGGAATCTTTTCAGATTGGTGTGTACGCTGAGATGGTACCACGTCAATCAAGCGAAGAGGAAGGCGCAGGGGCAACCTCGTTGATGCCTGTAGAGGGCGACATTGGTATTGCCGGTAACACGTTAGAGGTGGGAGGGTCTTCTGGAGGTCATAGTACAGAAGTAGAGGAGAGTGTGGAGGGAGAGCACGGGGTTAATGTGGTCGTAGAGGAGGTCGATGTGGAGGTCATGGAAGATGAAGTCCTCGACGCCACGGGTGAAGAAACAGAGGATGGTGAGGACGATGTGGGGTCTGCTGTCGCCTATTTCCGCCAAGTAGATGCGGATCAGTGCGTAATTGCCGATTACTCACAGATTTCCAGCCATCCCCAGCATAGCGACATACGGGTAAAACAGGTCTTCCCCAATAAAATCGAGCTGGTGCACTTCATTAGCAGCTACGCCATCATGACCCGGCGTGAGCACTATGTTTATAAGTCAGGGCCGGAAGTCTATGAGGTTAGATGCGCTAAGATCGGACAATGCCCGTACCGTGTACGGGCGCACCGACCAAAGAATGAGAGCCAGTTTGCCATTTCACGCTACACGGGGCACACATGTTGCGCCGAGGTGGTGATGAGCATGAACAATTCCATGGATGCCAAATTCATAGCCCAGGAAATCCTTGGAGTCGTCGAAGCTGACATCAAACTAGCACCAAAGTCCATAATTGCCCAGATGCAGAGCAAATACGGGATGGTAATCACGTACCATCTGGCGTGGCGAGCAAAACAGAAGGCTCTAACGATGTTATTAGGGTCATTCAAAGAGTCATACAACTGGGCTCCTCGCCTTATGCGCCAGATAGCACAGACCAACCCAGGCACAGAATGGGGCATTGACCAACAGCCTATGCTGCTAGAGAATGGATCTGTTGCTGAAGGTCACCAATTCCTTATGAGGCTTTGCTGGGCATTTGCACAGTGCATCGAAGCATTTAGGCATTGCCGCCCTGTGGTATGTGTGGATGGCACGTTCCTAACTGGGAAGTATCAGGGGACTCTTCTCACCGCCCTAGCTGCTGACGGAAACAATCAAATAGTCCCAGTTGCCTTTGCGATTGTAGAGAGCGAGAACAACGATAGTTGGCTTTGGTTCATGCGGTTCGTGAAGACCAAGGTGGTCAGGAATAGGCTCGGGGTGTGCGTCGTCTCTGATCGCAATGCTTTGGGTACATTGCATGCTCTCGAGGTTATGAAGGGGGGGAGGGACCCTTCGTGTGCTTGGCCTGATGTGGAATGCCGGTGGTGCATGCGACACCTAGGTGCAAACTTGTACACCGCATACAAGAATCGCAGCATGGTGAAGCAGTTCAAGATTATGTGCATGCAGAACCAAGTGCGTAAGTTCGAAGCAATATTTGCACAGTTGAACGAACGCACGAGGAAGTTAGTGGAAGATCAGGAGCAGCAGACCTCCCAGATTGTTGGTGGTCAAGGAGTTTCTGTACGGCGTAATACTACGTTCGCGCAGTGGATCGCCGGCAAACCGGCGGAGAGATGGGCACTGGCACACGACACGCATGGCGCACGGTAAGTAGTAATATTCTATTATATACCCCAATATGTCCCGTTCTCTAATTGAAGTGTGACTGGATTTTCAGTTACATGGTGATGACCACGAACATCGCTGAGTCGTACAACAACGTTCTGAGAGGGGTCCGTGGCTGCCGATATGCTCAATAATTGAGCTCACTTTATCGGACCATGGAGTACTTCCGAGACCGTGGCCGCAGCAGAAGAATCGAGTCCACATTTGCACCGCTGCGTGTCGAAGCTCTTCTAGAGAAGCGCCGCTTGAAGGCACAATTTCACTTGGCGCAGTTGTTCGATCCCGTGCGGAACGAATTCAAGATTTCATGTAGGAGGAAATATGCCTCGAGCTATATCGCGGGTGACACCGTCCAAACGTGTTGGATTGGAGCGGACAAGGCTCATTGCACTTGTAACAAGCCCCGTCTGGAGCATATTCCGTGCTCCCACGTGCTTGCCGCCTGTCGTCAGCTTAGTGGCAACACGGGAGCCCAGTTTGTGTCCCCGTACTACAGAATGCAAGCTATACGAAAGACGTGGCAGCCAAAAATGAGAAACTTTGGCGATCGTAGTTACAGGGACATGGTGGCCCCCTGTACGTGGTATCCGTTCCCTTCGACGAAGCGGGATCAACCAGGAAGGCCATCCTCATCGCGACTTAGGGGCGACATGGATGCTTCACAAGGTGGTGTTGTTCTGCGACTTTGTGGAAAATGCAGGCAGCCGGGCCATGACCGCAGATCATGCCCTAATAGGGCTTAATGTCGCAATTGAGCTATTTCGAATTTTGTATAAGTGCGAACATATGTCCATGTAAGGTGGCGCTTGCGTACGAACTAGAAAAATAAATGGAGAAGTTTTTTAATGTCATTGTTTTGCCTTCTTATTTCATTAGGATGATGATAAATTTTTCCTTCTGGAGTAATCTCGTCTTTATTTTTCTTGAAGGTAACGGGAAGCGGCCACCAAAATGGCACTGCCAGAGTTGCTCCACGAACAAATCGACTCAAAGCATAGGGCCAGGAAATTGGCCGCACGTGAAAAGGTTGTACGACACACTACATAAGTTCATGGTTTTAATACACATTAATATTTTCCGTCTGATATACCATCTTCCTCTCCAGCTTCATGCCATGCGTCTAAGGGGATCCCGGCAGCTGAAAATTCTTGACGACAGATTCGATGTCCCACTTGCACATTGCGGCCTGCTCCCATTTGCGAAGCTTATGAATGGGGCAAACATGGGTGGTGGAAGACGAACTCCTCTTCCGGCTTTAGACGCTGCACTTTTGACAACCCTTGTTGATCGTTGGCGGCCAGAGACGCATACTTTCCACCTGCCGCTTGGGGAGATGACTATCACCCTACGAGATGTGGCGTTGATTACAGGGCTTCCTATTGCTGGCCAACCATTTGTTGTTGCAAAGCCAGAGCGAGTGGCATGGCACCACTACCTAGAGAACAGGTAACATAAACATATTGCATTTAATCAGCACCACTCAATCAAAATTTTAAAGGCCTGACATGATTAAATGAAACTGTAGGTTCGGGGTGGAGTACCATGGGAGCGACCAGGGGGTGTCATTCTCATGGTTGCGTCAGTTGGAAGAGTTCCAAGCTTGCCCAGCAGACGCGGACCTGGCAACCGTGAACAGACACTACGAAGTGTACCTACTCGGACTCCTAGGGGGTGTGATGTTCACGCACACAAATGGAGACAACGTCGCTACACATCTTGTGTGGGTTGCCCGGCAGCTAGCCATGGATGCGTGACGAGGGCGCACCACAGGGAGTTTCACGGGATCCGCGGTTCTAGCGGACACCTATCGTGCCTTGTGTGACGCTGCGGCAGACGGACAGCACAGAGCTCCATCTTGACGGGTTGTCCGTATCTTCTGCAGCTTTGGTCATGGTTTTACCTTCCTATGTCTCGTCCAAGAGTTGACAGGCCTTACTACCCAGTGCCTGTAAATGATGACGTGCCCCAGCCGATGCGTCCAACTTTTGGTTACATATACATGCACGCTAGGTTGCGCTGGGCGCAAGAAGTTGATCGTGGGTCATACATGCGCGTCGTCGCCGACCTGGACTTTCTGACCCAGGATCACGTCGATTGGGACCCGTTCTCCTACGATCGCATGCACGAAGTAGCAGAAGGAGGACGCATATCTTTTGCGTGCAACCAAGACGAAGCGTACTGGCTCACGCAATGCCACATAGTGTGCATGAATGCTGTCGAGGTGTACTCACCAGAGCGTGTGCAACGACAGTTTGGTCGTCGACAGTTGATTCCTCCACCCCCCCACGATCCGCCGGTCCGTCGCATGGGTAAGCTGAAATCAACATTACATTTCTGAAGTCCCACTATAGTTATCATCATATTGGACTAACGGCATGTAAGCTAAATTTTCAGGAGGAGCTCACAAGGCCACAACTACGACTGGAGAGCCGTACATCAAGCACACATCACGCGATGGTCGAGTCAGCTACGGCCGATGTGTACGAGCCAACCGGGCCTTACAATGCCATCGAGCATCGGGCCTACCTCGACCGGGTACAGGCCTCGAACAAGGTGTGTTCTTCTTGCATGTCAAGCCCACGAACAAGCACAAAACTATGTGCGTGACTACGCCGAGAGAGTTCACGGTGTGCGTGTCTGAGACTCCCATATGTGTTTAAATACTTTCGATATCATGTACAGCTTGGACATCGATATGTACTAACAGAACGATGTATTCGTACACAGACTCAGGAGTCCGCAAACTTACAGGACGAGGCGGACGAAATGTTTACGCAAACCGGGCATCAGGGTCCGCATAGTGTCCATCCTAGGCGTGGTTTCTTTCGCAGGGCGGGGGATCGCTTGCGATCTGCCATTCGGGCAGTTGGAGGTCACCGGCCGGCCACACGAAGAAGCTATGATGAGGCGGCCGATCCAACCCCCCAGCATTCGTCCCCACCCTTGAGGTCAATGTCCATGAGGTATCCTCCACCAGCTTTCACTGGCGGCAAACCTGGCACAAACGCAGGCATCCACATCGACACATGGTGCCGATAGCCAATGGCGCTCGGCGTTCACGCCGATCCACGGCCCCATCTAACGGGAGAGATGTCACAGGCCTCGACATGAATCGGCCCATCGACTCCACCGATCGGGATGGGCGACGACATGTTCAGCTCCCAGCAGACATTTGGATACGGGCAGAATGCTCCCCCCCCTAAAATGAAGGAAACTGGCAGGCCTTCGACAATGCGTTCACTAAGACATTTGGTGCTGGCTTTGGATTATCTAGCTTGCTGCAAACGCCTTTTACCTCATACCCACGTCCTGACCTGGCTGGAGGATCTAACTGGTTATCTTCGACAGGTGGGTCACAGTTGGACCAGACACCACTACCACCTGCACCGCAGCCTAGCCCATTTGCAGGATGGAATATTTACACTGGATCAGGATATGTTGTCGCCCCGCCAGCACCGACAGAGGATAACCAGATGCCGTAGCCGACAACACGAGTTGGACCGTCGCAAGCAGCAGGGACACGAGAAAGACGTGCACCCCAAAATTACACCCCTAGTGCATATGATAGTAGATGGGGAGCTGGGGGACAGTGATTGTCGTTGGGCTGTATGTACCTTTTTGTAACAGTAACAGTGCAATCAATAAATATTTGCTATGTGCTGACTAATATTCCTATTTCTTTCAATAAATTATGCGACGCTGGTATTTTGAGCCCATTTGCAGTATTGAAGACAAAAACCGAAATTGGGGATTTTGAGCTTCTCTTTTTTTTTTTTGAAATCTGGGCACTACTTCAAACCGGCATAACTTACTCCAAATTAATCCAAAATAAGCAAACAAATACATTTTTGAAATCTACTCGAAATTCCCTACAAGTTCTCAGGCAAATTTTTTTCCAAATTCGGCCTCCAATTAATTCAAATTCGCAGCTCAATATCCAATTCACCAATTTCGTCCATTTCGGACAGTCGAAACTAAAAACGGCATAACTTTCTAATGGAATGTCCAAATGGATTGATTCTAGTTGGAGATGCTATATAATTTCACCCTCTACAACTTCCTAAGCAAATGTAAACTCCAATTCTGCCTCTAAGTAGCTCGACCAAGAGAAAACTGAGAGCCAAAAATCTGCCCGACCAAGCAAACTTTCATCTCGCGGTTGTGTGGTGGAGGGAGGAAGAAGAGGGAGCAGCTCACGGTTTGGGAATGAAGTGGCTGCCACCCACACCACATAACCCACACTTTCATCTCCCCAAAATACCCCCCAAGCAAACCAACCAAATTGGCTAAGTCCTCCAACAGAAAACAAATGCTAGATTCACTTTTTGAGCCAAGTTTAAAATCGTTGTTTGACACCGGATTGGCGAGATGACTCCACCACTATATAGAGAAATGTTTTACTTCGCAGCCATGTAACCCGCGCACTCTAGGTCATTATAGATTGCCGCCACAAGGCTCCAAAGTTGGTTGAACGTCACAAGTGCGGACTGAAATTTTTGGCTCTAAACTTTTGGTTAAGCTTGGGATACTCCTAAGTGGCAGTTTAGGACATTAATCAAGCCGAATTGACCTTAAGAGCGGCTAAAACTTAATTGATGCGAAACTTAGCCGCTATAATCGGAATTCGACCCGGGACCGTGGATAACCGGCAGACATATCATGTCGTAAGCATGGTCAGTCGAGAACTGTCCGAAATGTCATGTCAAATGCATGTGTGGTACAGATCGCTCGAGTCGTCTCGTCGAAGCATAGCTGCCAAAGCCTGATCGGCACCTCTCTACCGCCTAGAAAGTCTGTATGCATATGCTCGGTATCAAGCATAGGCATAGCCGCAAAGCGAATCCGATGTCGCCACGTGTAGCTTTCTGTCCCGCCCTCGCCTCATGCGCTAATGTGCCGCCAGCTGTTGCCCATCGCCACCGGCTAAGCTATAGCCAGGCCCCATCACAAGGCAAGCGATACCTCTGCCCGGCCCGATTCCCTCCCAACTTGGCGCTTTACGGCTTTTGGTGGGTGAAACAGCATCGGTACGTGATACGTCGCATTAAGTCAATTCATGACGGAATCCAATGCGGTAGAAACTCGAGCTTACGACTAATAATGTTGCTAATTAACGTGATTATAAATAAATGAGATAGTTTTACGTAAGAAAATCGTGTTTAATGTAAACGTCACAGTGATGACGTTTCACTCTATATAAGGAGGTCGTGCGTCGCAGGGAAGGATTGCCCAATTCACAACGGTGGCTCTCTCCGTCTTTGCACTGGACTCTCTCTTCGCGCTGCTTGCTTTCTTCGTTCTGAGGTCTTGTGGGTTTTTCCTTCTACTGCTGTACGGTAAGGTATTGCTAGTCCATTTGTTTTCTACATGGGTCGCAAGGTTATATTATGGTGAGAAGTATTTACGTGCGTATCTTTTCGTTGCAGACATTTTTTACGGGATAAGGAGCATAAACATTTCATTGGTGTTTTTGTGTTAGAGACGTTGTTTCCTACTGCTGGTTCGAGAAAACTCCGAGTAAGGCAAGCACCCGTCGATACCACTGTTTTACCTTGATTATGCTTTTTTTTCATGAAACCATGTATGCATGTATAGCTCCCAGTAAACACCATATATTCCGAACCTGGCATATATATCCCCGCTTTCCATCAAAATTGCCAATTAATCGTAGCGTAAAGTAATAACCTTCTAGCATAAAATAATAACCTTCTTTTGGGACTTCGAGTCTCTACAGAGGTAAGGACCCTCTGCCGAGCTAGCACTATAACGTTGAACTGTGTCGGGGGGGGGGGGGGCTGGACCCTCCGATGACCAATGGACTGTCTTTATGTGGTACGATTATTCGCTTCGACGAAGGACTGTGTTTATTTTTGGACGTAATCACTACTTGGACCCCAAAGGAGTTCACATCCTTTCTATACTTAATAACTCGAACAAACACGGCAATCGGTAAATCTTATTGTGATTCTGACTGATGTGTCTGCTTCATGTAGATACCGACTTCAGTATTTCTCGCTTCTGTCAAAGCCATGTCTCACGGGTCGAGCTCAACGGTTGCCAATGCAGGGCGGGTAATGTGCCCTAACTGTCATGTGGAAGCCCAAACTGGTACTCCACCACTACAGAAATAACGAGCAGGCGTATTATAGATGCCCTAATTTCTCAGACGTCTCTACGATTTTTCAAATCTTCATGTTTTCATGAGTACTCTCTGCTCGAGTTTGATATAACCATGTTAACACTGCCGTGTAGCCTACGGATGCCAATATTCTCGGTGGGCACTCATCAATACATCAACAGTACCAGACAGGACGCTGCCCAGGGTACAGCAGAGGATGGACCTCGGGCAGGAACTTAATAGGCTAACTGTACGTGAATTACCGCAAAGAGACGGAGTACGTCCTCAACAACAAGAGGACCCTCAAATGCAGTGCCGTGAGCAGGAGGAGGGGGAGAAGCGCATGAAGGTTGCCGAACAAATGCGTGCAGAGAGGGAGGCCGAACGGCAGCACCTGGCGGCCGAGCAGGAGGCCGAGCGTGACAGGAAGCGCGAGAGGGCGGCGGCAGGCACCGATGGGTTGCGCAAGGGGAAATATCCTCGGTGCACTCAGTAAAGTGTACGAGAAGGGCCGTTGTTGTTCTTCCCTTTCCCTAAGGCATGTTAGGTTTAGTCCGGTATACTCGGTAGAGTGTGCCATACATGCCATTGCTATTTAGCATTTCTAAGCCATATGCAATTCAGTACATTCTTATTGATCTTTGTTTTAATTTGGAGTTTAACCATTTTGGAAAGCTCATTTGGATTTTCAATTTTAGTTATGTTATTTTTTTATTGGCTTGGAAAGTAGAACTTGCAATGCAAATTGAAATTGGTAAAGTCTAAAACTTTAATGGGACTACTGATAAACCTTAGATACCCTATTTATCACCTCTGAAAATTTTTATGGAATTTGGAAATGAATTATTATTTTCAGGAATCCAAAAACAGTAAATGGAATAGTAGACCTAGAGCAATGTTAGATTTATATAAAAATAAATATAAATGATCTTGATCTGAAATTTTTACCATAGTTTGGAAATGACGTCAGTTAAGTACAGTAAAATTTTTAAATCAATTTGAGTTGGTTTGCATCTCCAAAAATTTTGTTTTCAAAAAATGCAATTTAATGACACCGTGTGGCGGAAACCAGCTTTCCTCCATGCCATGCGGCAGAAGCCACCTCGGCTGACGGAACCAACTGCTATTCACCGCATTTCAAAACACTGCAATTTAACAGCAATCAGCAATCTGTCAGCTCGTCATCGAACTTCAACAGCAATCAGCAATCTGACCTCACCTGGCCGAACCCCCTTTCCGCCACCTCACCTGGCTGAAGCCCCCTTTCCTCCACGCCTCACGGCGGAAGCCCCCCTTTCCTCCACCCCACACGGCGGAAACGCCCTTTCCTCCACCCCACACGGCGGAAACCCCCTTTCCGCCACGCCGTGTGGCGGAAGCCACCCCATCCGGCGGAAATCGCATCCATTCATGGCATTTCATTTTACTGCAGGTTATTTTTCCAATTTCTATTTAACTGTAGATTATTTGCTCAATTTTTCCATAAAAACACACACACGCACGCATCCAGAAGTACGTCCTGGATTGACAGTAACATATGATTACCTCCTCCCGACTGCTCTTTCTGTCTCCCTCAATTCCCTGCGTGTACTACCTCCCAAGTCTATGCTCTTCCCCATCTAAACTCCAATTCGTCTTCTAGAAGATCAGGTCCGTACCGTTGACAGGCCTGGCGGTGCGTAAAATAGTGGTGCAGCAGCAAGGATGGAATGGATGGCGACGGCCTGGCCGGCTGGTCCGTCGTGCCAAGGATCGATCGATCGTTCACGTCATCACGAGCAGCAGCAAGGTACGTCATCACGAGCAGCAGCAGGGTACGTCATCACGGTGCAAGGAATTTGATGGCAAACAGTTTCGTCCTTGGTTGCACCAATAACAGGAACTTATCACATTTAGTTACACATTCCAAGAGTTTATTTCTAATCAAGAATAGTTTTTAATTTCTAGTTCTCATTTTAATTATGTGGACAGTGTTTTACCCTCAGGACTGAACTGTCTTCAGAGAGATACTCCTTGTTTTCGTGGTTCGATCTCCTTGTACAATTCAATCTTCATCCACTCAGCGCAGTTGTAAAAATCCCTTGCATTTCTGCAATAAGTGATCAGCTAGGGTAATATGTTTTTTTTCTTCTATACATTCCTTAGTTGTTATGTAAAATCTTATAACGATAATGATATCTAATGAGCAACCAAGGACTGAGCGTACGTAGCTGGCGCTCGTCCAGCCCGTCTGGGTTCGACTAGGGGTGACAATGGGCTTGTACCAGTCTAGACTTTTGGATTAGGCCAGTCCAAAAGTGCAAATGGATTGGACTCATTTTGGATCCAGAGCTATTTGGACCAGATCTAGATCAGGCTTGGACCTTACATTTTTCTTCTAAATCATTGTATTACATGTATTATGTATTAATTCTAGTCACATCTATATGGATGTTTTATATGTAAATGATTTGGATCAAGGTCCAAGCCTTTATTTGGGCCTGGATTGAATATAGGCTTATCAGTTTCAGATTTGGACTAGACTGGATCAAAGAAACAAAAATTTGGATTTGAATCAGATTTGTGCTGAGCTTCAGCCCATTATCACCCCTAGGTTCGACCCTCGAACCTACGTGCGTGTGGAGGTGTGTATACCTCCATATGTAACTCGTCTGTTATTCTTTCTTTTATAATTAATGCTAGAGCTCTTAGCTAATTTTTTTTTTTAAAATGATATCTATTGAGCAACTGGAATATTAGTCCTGACAAAACTGATTTGATTTAATCCGTAATTATATCTGATTTGATAGGTTAGGCAGGCGTAACATGGGGCAATAGCTTGATGCTTCCACTACTTTCGGACTTTGGAATTTCGCTAGATACGCGGCGGTACAAAAAACACCATAAGTCAATCCATGACTCCATAGGATCGTCTTCAGCGGACAGAGAAGAAGCCAGGAGAAGTAATCCATTTCAAAATGGGTCACGATCAGCTGCATGCATGTAGGCATTAGGCTGCAACTATCAAGCATGACAAAGTGTGCGTGTATTATTTTTATCAAGTTGTTTATTAGGACCTACCTAATCCTAATTACTTATCGATTGCTTAACTCCAGTATGAATGGTCAAAAAAAAAAGAGAAGTTACATTACGATCCAAATTCTTAATTAGTCAGAGATTACTGCGCAATCGATCCTCAGCTTCCTTCGATTCTCTCACCTTTTCTTTCAACAAAAAAAAATGGGGCTTTGGAACGACGTGACATTTTCCACTTTGACATTTCTCGCACTTTTCCGTTGAAAATGTGAAATGGAGTAGTAATAAAAAGCACTGTACACTAAATTTAATGGGAATTGCTAAAATAGTTATCATTGCTATTTGTCAATAATAATAATAATAATAATAATAATAATAATAATAATAATAATAATAATAATAATAATAATAATAATAATAATAATAATAATAATAAAGTAGATGGGGCCGGGATGAGATGTTCTCAAGGTGCCGTTGCTGCGGAATTCTATTGGTGACATATTTGCAAATTGGAATTTGATAAACCTCATCTGGATGTTTTTGTTTGCTGAAATCACCTAAACCTGGGAGCACTGGATCATTGTTGAGATTCGGGAGTATCGATTACATCCGATCCTATGATTCGATCTAACGGTTGAATGTTTAATCCTACGGTCCGAAAGTAGTGGAAGCATCACGCTATTGCCACATATATGTTACGCCTGCCTAACCTATCAAATCAGATAAAATTACGGATTAAATCAAATCAGTTTTGTCAGGACTAATATTCCAGTTGCTCAATAGATATCATTTAAAAAAAAATTGACAATCCTATGATCACAAACTTGAGACTAAAAAGATGAATCTTTTAATCCTATGATCACGAACTTGGCAATCTCCCCTGAACTAGAAAAAGTCAAAAGGCCCCAATGGTGGGACCCATAAGATATTGTCCGTGGTTAGAAGGTTCAAATACATACTACTCTTTCCAGATTACTTTGTACCATTTTTTTCCTTAAATATATACCATCTACTATTTTTAAGGTTGTTGTTTAATACTAAATATACCATCCAAGAGCAATAAATAATCTATTGAGAAAGATATTAGGGGTTCTGCACAGCAAGGGAAGCAACGCTCCAGCGGCAGTAGAGCGAGCCGGCGGAGGCAGCACATGTGAATTGTGAAGTCTCTGTAGCATGCGGCTGCAGTAGATACTACTGTAGAACGATTTACATTAGATGTTTTCTTATAGACGGTCCGTATGTATTAAATATAATTATAAACAGTTAAAATATTGTCTATGATATATGCATTGTTATTATCATTGATACATGTTTACAGATAGTTCACAAAACCGTTTGCAATTATCTTTTAGAATATTTTTTACTGGAGCTCCGTTCTGTGTGGCTGCAGGAGTAGCTGACATCCACATGACACGTGTCAGCGTGCCGCTATAACGGTAGCAGCAGGACAAGAAATTTCATCTTTAAGGTGTCTACCAAATTTCATCTTTAAGAATGTGTCTACCAAATTTCATGAACTTTAGACAAGTAGATTAAAAGATTCATCTTTTTGGTCTCAAGTTCGTGCTGTTTTTGCCTATTTTTGTGCCCTGTTCCTGAGCACGACAGTGACGGCACTACCGCCGTATACGGATTCTCAAACTAGTCTAGAGAAAAATGTGGGAGATATTGAGTTATAACCAAATATTTGATTGTTGAGATAAGCAGGAATTTTGATTTTTTGGTGGATGAATTATCAAACTAGTCTAGAGAAGTTTTGGTATAAATGTAATTAACATCTTGTTGTACGAGAAAAAAATAACCAATCATAAAAAAAGAAGAGACGTACCGTCTATGCTATCACAGCCTATTATTCCTATATTGTGCTGTCTATTATCACAAGACTGATACAAAGATTATTCTACTCTCCATCTCGCTTCCGCCCCTCCTCCGTCTTTTTTCTGGCCAGCCGACCGTCCCAGTTCCTTCTTCTGCGTCTCGCGAAGCCATATATACCATCCCATTTTCTCGCATATATATATCTCTTAACGCAAGGACATAGAATCCCAGTTCTTACTCTTCTTTGTCTCGGGCAAGATAGCTGCAAGCCGGCAATTGTGTGTGAGAGAGATGAGGCGTTGCAGCAGAGTCGGTGGCCATGGGCAGCTGGTGCGGCAGCTGGTGCTAGCGTGCTCTTGGTTTGCAGCTGCACCGGCTCAGGAAACGCCAAGAACTGATCCAATCGAAGGTACGTAACTACGTTCCTTCTTCATCTATGGTCACTGAGAGTTTTTACCGTCATTGGAGGTATCTCATGGTTATTACTACTAAAGAAAGTTTCGTGTGCTGCTATTCCGGAACTGGACTCGGCGACTCGGCGGTGCCGGTGATTATGCAGATGACCCAGCTCTCGATCATGAGAGAGATGAGGTTCGCAACAATCAAATTACTAGGTGATTGGTGCGTGTGCGAGAGATCGATCCCGCATTGGCTGATGTTTTTTTTTCTTCTCTGCGCATAGGAAGGAGAAGGCCACAATCCGTGTCCTTCAGATGGTTCTAATGAAGATGCCCGTGGCCGTGGCGACGTTGGCGATGCACCAGGACCGCCATCGTCGACGGACATGAACGTGACGATCAAGATGGTACGACATGGCAAACGAATGATCTTTTTTTTTTTGTAAAAGAAAAGCATGCGAAACTAATGGCGTTTTGCGTGACTGGTGCTGATTTCAGCCAGAGGAAGAGAACAGAAATGGAAACGAAGCAGCAGAAGCGCGTACCTCCGGCGCTGGCGATGAGCAGCTGCTGAAACAGATCTACGGGTACACGAAGAAGGCCATCCCACTGGAGTTCGTGGTGCTGGTCACGATCTCAGCGCCACATCGCCTCCGACGCCGGAAACACGCGCTTCGCGATGCCCATGGCCTCCTGCCTACTGGCCTTCTTCGTCGACGTCCTGTCCGCCGTGCAGCTCATCAACTCCATGGACCTCCCGCTCAGATGGCACTACTTCTTGGCCTGCGTGTCGAGCGTCTCACTGATACTGACGCCGTACTTCCTCCTCGTCGCCTACGACAAGCTCAGCTCTTACGCCATCATCGCCGTCCTTCTCCCGGTCGCCGCCGCGTTGCTCCATCGGGCGGGCTCCCGCGGCCCTACAGCAGCAGCACCGGTTGACGCCGAAACACTCGACCACGTCTTCGACCTCAGCTCTTCGGTGATCAACGTCGCCGCCGGTGGTGGCCTCACCGGCACGATCTTCGGTCACACCATGACATCGAAGCAGCACGTACCTGCTAGCCCTCTCGGTTTCACGCTCTTCTTCACCATTTTCCTTGGCATCTACCTTATGCTGATATCGACGGTGAGGCCGCCAGTGCTCACCCGCCACGCGGGGACTCTCACCTACATTCTCCTCCTCTCGCTCGCGGCGAGCGCGCTCGTGGCCGTCATCGAAATCCTCGGGTGGCTCGCCTGCTTTGCGTTGGTCATGGTCATGATCATCGATGTATCTCTGACAGCATTGTCTACACAACACGTTCACCGCGGCGCCGCAGCCGCCAAGGAAGTCGACAAGAGCCGGATGAAGGAGCAGCAGCTGCTGTCAGCCGTCGTTGCAGCCATCGTGTTCACGGTGCTGATGCAGCTCCACTCGCAGCACGTGGGCGCGGCGGTGAAGGACGGCTTGCGGCTCCCGGAGACTGTGCGGATGCTTCTGTACGCTGCCGCGTTCCTGTGGAGCTTCAGCCGGATGCTCTTATTCTTGCATGCGGAGCTGGCCGGAGGACTGGGAGCTGGCCGTTCATGGGCATCGTCTTCGGTCAAGTGGGTGACCACCGCGGTCGTCTTGCTGGCGATACTGGATCTGATCTACAACTTGGGCATAGCTCCACTCATTAAAATGGGTTAGAAGCAGGAAGAGGTGCTTCTGCTTTTCTATTTAAAAGTTGCGTAAATATTAAAGTCAATTGCTAAGTGGCATTCGAGTTTTTTTTTTTTGTTTATAAGCACTCAAATTTTTTTTGCATATAGAGTATTCAAAATGTGATGAAAGTCAGCAAATTGATTCCATTCATTGAATCTAGATCTAAAGGTTCAAAATTTCAGTGCTATTTAACGAGAAAACACTTTTTTTTATTAAATAGCATTTAAATTTTGAGTCTTTATATCTATATTCAATTAATGGAATCAGTTGATACATCTCTTCTCACATTTTGAGTACTCTATAGGCCAAAATAAATTGAGTACTCACAAATCAAAAAAACACTCGAGTGCTACTTAGCAATTCTCGTATAAAAGTATAAATAAAGGATACATAATTTATTTTTTTCATTATAAAACGGTGCATAACAGGTAAAACAAATTTCCACTAGTATTTCAGTTGTGAATAATGGGAAGCACAAACTGTTCTTAGAGCATTTCCAACAGTTTCCTATAATTTAACTCCCAATAACCCTGGATTGAGAGTTTTCCAAAGTTTTTGGGCCTTAAAAAAAAGGCATTCTCCAACGGTTCCCATTTTTTCCCCTAAAAGTGTTTTGGGAAAGCACACGAGCTGCCAATATCTGGTCACTTCGGCCGTAGTTTTTAGGCGTGCAGAGAGATTGGGATTCGGATAGGGTAACTGTTGGAGCAGTAATTTTTTCATTTGTTCCAAAAAAATAAGGGTTTTGATAAGTTTCATCCGGATGTTTTTTTTAGCAACTATCATCCAAATTCCTGGCTATTGGATTTGCTTTCAGATCAATGCACGGCCCCTCTGAATTCGGGGTGGGTTGATCCTATGGATGTGTATTTTGATCGTATGGTCCAAAGTTTAGATGTTTTTTGGGACAAAAACATCCGGATAATGCCTATACTCTCCCAAAAATAATTTTGAGAATAAGTTTTAGAAACCCCCTCTCGTATCTCACCTGCCCTTTCACGAAAAAAAAATGGGGCTTTGCACGTTCGGCCCTTTCCATGTTTGACGCGACCGCATTCTGCCGATGCGCATTCGATCCTCACTTTTCTTGTATTTTCAAAATGAAATAAATAAAGAATGAAGCCAAAATAAATAAATCAAAGATGGAAGAGCCCAGATTCCAAATGAAGAAATAGAAACCTGAGAAACCTGAGAAACAAATAGCATGCAACTATGGTAGCTAGGGACATCCTTCGTAACTGGCGAAGACCTGTGTGACTAAAATCAGAGGAGAAATCCATTTGAAAATGGCACAGAAAGAGAGGAATCACCGAGTAGATGAAAAAGTTCAGCGCACGGTCAGCACGCAGGCCCCCAGCTGCACGCCATCTTTGAATTACCGTGGTTTTGTGTGTGTGTTTTATAAGTTGTTTGTTAGACCTAATCCTCGCGATTAATCCATCCATAGTGATCGATCGATGGTTTAATTACAGTACGAATCGTCGGGAAAAAAAGTAAAATTTCGATCCAAATTCTTAGTCAGAGATATTTTTTACGGATTCGTTTTCTTTTCCAACTTGAAGTCTTTTTTACTCTATTACTTTCCTGGTGCAGTTTACTATTTTACGTAAGAGGGAGACCTTTCATTGTATAATCGTCTACTTTTTTTAACTAGATCGCATTCAGTTGATGCGCAATCAAAGCACTTATCCTGCCTGACGAGGATCAAACCTCGAGCAAGATCAATCGATCCGATGGATTGTATGACTTTTCATAGTGGTATATATTTCCTTTATAGATATGTGGAGCACAAACTATAGATAGATGTAATTTGTACTAGGATTAATTGATGAAATCCTCGACACATGTGCACCACTGTGAGACCCTCACCTTTATGCTACAATGTAACATAAAAGTAAGGTTCTATGCGCATATTGTGCTAGTCCCATGATCAGTAGCTAGCACACACAAACACAATTTGAGATCGCAACCATGCAAAAGCTTTATTATTTTATTACAGTGGAAGTATCGGTACAATATGACCGATGAGATCAACTAAATATAACAAAAGTAACAACTGTCTTGTAGTTTGCCACATAACCTGCATGCAACTGACAAGGTAAAGCCTTAGGAAGAACTCGTTAATAATCCCCTTTTTCCTGCGTCGGAGTAATTGTCGATGTTCCTGCCTGAAAACAACAATAGTAGCAAGGGCGAGTACATTGCGTACTCAGCAAGACTTGTAGTGTTTGCAAAACCTGAAATATATGCAAGCTGAATAGAAAGTGGGTTTCTACGGTTGTTTTGCATAAAGCGAAGATTTGAATTGTAAATACTGACTAGTAATGGAAAGCATAAACTGAATTTAAAACAGTTTGATAAGTAATCAAAATACCAAGTATTGACAGAAATAACAGTAAGTTACTCACGGCCCTTTGTGAGTAAAATAACGGAAAAGACCCTCTATAGTCTTATACTAACAAATATGATAACAACGGACAATTTCACAATTGTGACTTTGTAACACCCCGACATCTAGTCTGCCACGAATGTCACCCAAACAGCTCTAGACACAACCAATATCACATACTTAACAATAAATTTCAGCAACTACGCTAATAGTTTAGTTGAAAATTCGGCAGCATTCCCTTTGTTTTTCCATGGGGTTTAAGCAACAATAAAACCAAGCACATAAGCTAGCATAATCCAAATTTTTAACGCAATAAAATAATCATTACAACTACAAGTGGGAGTGTGTAGTTGTCTAGGTGAACAACACTATGTGGAGATGTGATGCTAATCTCCCTTCCCCGACTGTCGAGTTCATGGTACCTAAAAATAACATAAAACAACAAGCGTGAGTTCATTACTCAGCGAAGTGTATTGCAATGATACACAAACAATAATCAACTCACATGCATACTTAATGCCATTCACATATCCTGAGAGTCAACTCATGAACTTCATGTATGCTCTCATATAACATCATCATAAACATCTCAAAAAAACATCTTCATATGCATCTCATAGAGCATCATTATCATCTCATAAACCCCTTCATTCATGCAATGCAATGCACATGTCTCTTTGAAGCACATAGCGGTATTGCCGAGTGCACACCCGTCGGCGTGCACCCTCTTTCCCCCCTTCCATCCCGTAGATGGAGGGTGCCTACTCCTCGCTTCCATTTCCAACCGTGGATGGAATCACGAGGTAGGACTTACTCAATAGTGCTCCGGATTAGTCATAACTTCCTCACCGACCTTACCGGACTAGTTATGACTTCCTCACCGACCTGGCCAGTTCTCATGCCATGTATGCAAATATGTCATACACAGAAACAACTTGCACATAAACTCAACTAAACATTGCATAGCCTCATTATAAACCATTTTCATCATATCTCAAGTAAGAGTCAATCATGGCATCATATCATAAAGCATGTGCAAACCATCTCATTTTCAAACATTACGGCTCCCTAAGCTGCAACCACTACAATACACTTGCCTTAACCGCGGGCAACGGATTGGCGAGAGGATGAGGGCACTCCTGGGGTCACACCACCTGCACATACATGTTTTCCACTCAATATCATACCACCCAAGCAAGTACAAAACTCAAAACACAACGATTCTACCCGAAACCCCAAAAACCTGAAAAACAAACCAATCTGTCCGTCGGGACAACATGCTTCCAATAATCATAACTTGAGTTCTAAGACTCCAAATTGAGTAAACGAGTACATCATCACGAAGCTTAGGAAATTCCCCAGCTTTTTCTAAGTATTTGGAAAAGCTGATTCGGCTTCTAAAATTGCCCAATCTACAGATCAACACGATCTGTCCCAATCATGTCACAGTTTTGAACACGTTCGGTAAAACGACCATAACTTTCAAACAGCTGGGCGGAATTGGACGTTCTTGGTGTCCAATTAAAGGTATTGAAGTTATATACAACTTTCTCAACAAGCGGTCAACCAAATTCCGACTCTAAAATTGCGAAAACTCGCATCCTAGGTTGGCCTCCCAATCTGCCCGAGACAGAACGTGGGACAACTTAGCAAACCCCCTAATCTCATCTAGAGGCAGCACCTAAACATGGATCTAAGACATCAAAAACACCACTGATACAACACCTAATCCACCCCAAGAAAACCACGATTCGTTACCTCTTCTTGAAGAATCGACGACGACGAAAAACTTCTCCTCCCGGACCCGATCTCCCTCCAAACGCCGGATCCGCCGGTAACGCCGAATGCCCGCGGATGGAGCACTCCCGAACAGCACTATGGGGGCTATGAGAGGTGGAGATTTAGGTGGGGAGACGTGGGAGGGGTGCAAAGAGAGAGGGAGAGGTGTGGCTAGGGGAGACAAGGGCGCGCATGGGGGAGGCAAGGGGGCGCATGGGGGAGGAGGCAATGGGGACGCAAGGGGGAAGCCCTAGGGTTTTATTGCAGAAATTTCCCCACATGGGCCAAGAAAACCCCCCACCTACGGCCCAACTAAGTCCCCCAAGGCCCGAACCCCCGGAAACGGCCCAAAACGCGATAAAATACCATACCGTAATGCCGTATTCCCTAAAGTCACATTCTGAGATGCCACATTCTCTCCCCCTTAACAGGATTCGACCTCGAATCCGAAAAACACCAGCTCGGAACACCAAGTCCACAAGGGATCCAAACTCAACTCCAAACTCCCTTTTCAACTTCATTCACACAACCTTAATTTCATTTCTCAACCTGTCTACTACATCTCGTTAATCTCAAGATGACACAATCAAAGCGAATCACATGTCTTCTAACAACCTCTCTACCAATAAATCACCAATGGTATCTTATTAATGACTGGGGTTCTAAACATGACCCCCTAAGAACCGATTACACAAAATCCCATCTCTTCCAATTATTTGACCCTTTTCACAAAGAATCAAAATTAACCAATGTCATCTACATACAAAGCCCACAAAGGTAATAATCTTTTTTTTTTCATTTCGGCTACAAACCACGTTATTGACATTCTATCATCTCCCGGGCATATCTCATACCCAAGGACAACAGCTAGGACAAATGTTCGCGACAGAACATTTTACATCATAATTTCTATAACTTTCACTACCATCGAACGGTACTCTCAACAAGATTTAAACCACGACAGCAAACAACCTCCATCATAATCCACCTTTATACCACTAATGTACAACACCTAGCCCAAGCTACGGCCGTCAATTATTACCAAACCACAACTGGTTCTTTTCCTAAGAGGGTTTCACCCTCACCCTCACATTTTCTTACTCAAATACATCCAAGCCCATGGATATATTCCTTCAGTAAACTCATCAAGTCCATAAACCCTTCTATTCTTATTCCCAACTAGAATGCCAACAACATAACAATTCTCTTTAGTCGGATGAACCACATTCATCAACAGAAACCCAATGCACCACAAATCACTTTGGAAAGAATTCGGCAACAGCCCAAAGATCACTCTTTTTCTTTGCCAAAGTCAAGTCGCAAAGGAAAAACTCAAATCTCAAATCGAGGCGATACATTTCGCATCGGGGAGCACTCAAACAAAAGAGAGACTCCACATAATTCTTTGACAGAAGTTATTAACAACTAATGACAATTCAATTCGCTTTCACCACAGCCACCCCTTTTTATTTTAACCAAAATCAACATTTTGGAAGAGAAAACTGATTCTCAAATCACACAAAAGGGTCCACAACCGCCAGAAAAACTCTCAAAGAGAAAGGGAACTCAAATCCCTTACATAACATAACCAAATTACCAGCATTTATCCATTCTTTCTTTTCATGCTAGAGAGCAATGGAAATCTCGATTCATGACATGGATGCAAACTTTTCAAGAGCACTCCGGATTAGTCATATATCCATATATGACTTTCTCAGCGACCTGGCTCATCAACTCTTTTATGATAAAACATCACATTTTAACCAATGTAAATATTTTTTTTTCAGAAGAGAACATCAATTCTCGAATCAAACATCTACACCCACAACCGCTACAAATTCTCTCAAAGAGAAAGGGAGGCTCATTCCCAAAAGAAAACACTTCACCAGCAAAATCACTCATGGAACATTCATAAGATCCACCTTTTTGAAGCACTTGCAAACACCGCACACATTTTCCAAATAAAGTCAACTCTAGTCACAATAGAGTTACAAGTTGAGTGCTTAACTCCAGGGTTTCCAACACAACCCACCATGTCCATTTACTTCCTTTACATATGGTTTCCAAAGATAATTCAGTTGAACGCGAAAGAGCGCGATTCACTCAAAACTTTTGGGGTGAAAATCCATACTCATAGCCTAAGCTAAACAAATTTGCCAAACCAAAGATTGGCATGATTAAAAAACATGCAATATTCCAGAATCCATTACCCGATTACTTCCAAAACTACTCTTTTATCCATATTTCCAATCATCGAAGTTAAATTCGTAACTTGACAAGATGCCACTTACTCAGGGGAGATCTATTGCACACTAATCAAGACGCCTTAACAAAAGGGCAGGCACTCCCAGAAAGTTTATACAGTCATTTAAATCCGTAAACCTTTAAAAGAAGGTTCGACTCGAATCCCACCTTTTTTTGCATTCCGACACTCTTAGCCATTAAGGATTTCATAATCACCAAATCCTGAGAAGTCTAACACTGTTGAACACAAGTTACAACATCTAATCTTGATAAAAACACTTCCTACTAATAATGTACCCACCGCCGGTCATATGATCAACAAACTCTATCCATGTCTATCTTATAACAATCAACAAGGAGAACCACGTTCTCACAACTTCGGCACAACGAACTTGCTAGTTACCTCAACATAAGACTCACGTCAACTTCTTCTTTTGGTCTACCAACCACTATGACTCATCATTCATACAACTGTTTAGCCCAAGCTTAAAACACATCTCTTCATCACTTATTTTGGCATAAACAACAAATGCCTCTCGCACAAACCATAAGGTACTTACTCAAAATCCCTAATTCATTCACCCAATGAATAATTCTAACCACTCAATACAATCTCCATTAGACATCTTTCATAACAACGGATCCCAGACAGACATCTGTCAAGGACAATTTCAACCTTTCCTACA
Source organism: Rhipidocladum racemiflorum (assembly GCA_036346355.1). Lineage (NCBI taxonomy): Eukaryota > Viridiplantae > Streptophyta > Magnoliopsida > Poales > Poaceae > Rhipidocladum > Rhipidocladum racemiflorum. The sequence goes on from CM070583.1 coordinate 9,952,657, forward strand.
ATAATTCCATATCCCTATTCTTTGATTACCCATCAATTAAGTCATTTTGCCGATTCACTGCTTACTCGACCCCTAAACAACAAACCCAACAATCCTCAAGTCTTTACACCATAACCTCACTATACTAATTTCTCACCCAGAAAATTCTAGACCTTCTCAACCGCACTCAACACTTACTAATCTCTAACTTCCGATAACTCCCATAACTCAGAACACTCTGCATAAAACATTAATCAACTTTCACTTTGGATCACCTATCATCTCGATTCATCATCTCTATCAACACAATAGTTTGGGTTGTCTTTAAACAACCAATACAATCACTTTAACAGAATCAATAACCCGCATCATCTGAAAACTCTAACTCCTCGACATACACTTAACTTCTTGAACATCTACATGGGTCACGCACTCCACTCTTAAAAAAAACGCAGTTTCTCAAGAGAAGATCACCCAAAAACACCTTTCTTTCCAGAAAACTCAACAATAAAACACAAGAAAAGTCAACTCTTTAAATTCCCAAACGCTGACATGCAGCTACTCCACAAATCTCGAGATCAACAACTTCCACGAAAGAAGATGGATGCACGAGGGAGAACCAAACGATCAACCAAATCCTTTTCAGATAAAGCCTTAACACCAAACTCCAAACTTCCACGAAACAAACGGGTTTTCAAGGATGGTCTCCCAACCATCAAATGATGAGATCAAATGTCGGGACCCCGAATTTGCAAATCCGGACCCTCTGTGTATTCAGCACTAGTCCAGGAACGCGCTAGTGCACACAGTCTTAACATCGGTAAATATCACAATCATACCAATTGATACCAATAAAGTACTTTATTTAAATAACTAAATCGTTACTCGACCTTATGGCCAAGTTACAAAATGTATGCCTGCAAGGCGAAACTTATTCAGAGAAAAATAATAGCAATGAAAATCAAATAAACTTCGTGGCGCCATCCAAGATACCACAGCAATCGATCGGGCTCGCATCCCTAAGTAGTCGGGTCCTCTTGGAGTTCCTCCTCCAAAGTCGGCGTAATCTCCTCTTCAACTGGTATTGTGTTGAGGCAAGGGTGAGTACTTGGTACTCAAAGAAGTCATGCACGTAATGCAAGCTAATATACTATATGCATGGCTTGGTACAAAGGAATAGCTCAAGGTATATTTGCAAAGAAATGACTTTTGACAAGTAATAAAAGTAGATTCGAAAGCGGTAGAAATAAGTAAAGCATAAATAACTTTTCAAGAAGTTTAACAAACATTTTTCCCATCCTAAACCACATTTCCATCATCTTCATTGTTAAACCAACCCAACTTTTCAAATCCAAGTTATTTTCGTAAAGTCTAACCCTTGACTGTAATTCCCGAGCATTGTCCAAAGATCGTGGACTCGGCTATTCAAATAGATTCTACACTCGCAGAGGTTATGCACTTTACCCACAAGATACAATCCACTCACCACGTCACCGTGAATCGCCATACAAGAGTATGCGAATGAGCGATCATAACAAAGCCTTCGGAAGCCTCAAACAACACAGTGGTCCTCTCCAGACGTGCTCTACACCATCCCTTCCCTTAGCCAAGGCGAAGTATGGGACCAACACACCGTTAGATGGGTACCTGGCCACGCCCACGATACGCTCCCCGCATAATCACACAAACGGTGTAATCGACACCCTGAGGCTCCACAAGTGAGTCCTTAGCGACTTAGTCAACTAGGGCCGTCCCATTCCAGCCATGTGGTTGCAAGTATGACCCAGTTCAAAGGCTTGCAAGGTTAAGTCCTTAGAGTGACCAGGGCAAGACTACACGAAAAACCAAATCAACACTCCCAATGCCACAATCGCCCACCTGACATTTTGCCACATGCCCTGGCCGAAATCGCTTATCAAACCCCGCTTGATTACCATGCACCACGTGTCGCCAACATCACATGATACTTTTCCAAAACAGGTTCAATATATCATTAAGTCCATATTATCATTTGATTATCCAAAATCATGTCATGAGCACGTAGCAGGTCTAAGCAGTATACTACAACGGTCTAAACCCATGTTGGCAATTTAATAATGTCCAACTAGTAAACCGCAACTAGGGTGACAAAAGGTCATGGCACATACTTAAGTAATCAAGGTGTCATATAGCAAATTGGTATTTATCTAACCCCCATGTTTAAACAAAGTATCTTTCTAATTAAACTAGCATGCAATAGTTTAAATCAAAATAGATTTCGAAATAGGATCAACATGGTCAAAGCACAACTTGCCTTCAAAAAGTACTTGTTCTTGGTCTTGAGTTGGATCCTGAGTCAACACTTCTCCTTCGAATCCTTCCCAGACTTCAACGTCTACTCGTAAAGCGTGCAAATAGCAAATACACAAATAAACACTAGGCAAAAGATCCCAAAACTCCAAATAAAATCCATAAACAGAGAGAACATAATTTTCTGGATTTTTAGAAACTGAATCACAAATTTGGAGTTAAAAGCATAAAAGTTATGATTATTTAAAGTTTAAATAATCAATTAAATAATATTACAGAGAAAAACTTTAGTCCAAAAATTAAATAAAATTCATATTTAGGTAGATCTCAATTTTATACAAATTTAGAAATTTGAATCGCTCAAATCGGAGTTGAAACGCAAAAGTTATAAGCGTTTGAAGTTTGAATCTAAATTTTGAATCAATATTTCGAATTAATAAATCATTTTCTTTTTCGGAAATTAATTATTGCGCCAAGATGGACACGTGGCAGCCTCGATTGGTTTGTCGACGCCAGTAGGTCCATGGACTTGGTCCACGCCGGCTCGGGTCCACCGTGGACTCGGCCCACGACTTCACGTGAGATCGACATGTGGGACCACTTTCGGGTAGCGTCATCGGCCGACGTCGGGCTCACCCATGGTGCTGACAGGTGGGGTCCACTGTGACGTCATGGGTGACGCCGGCGCTTGGTTAGCCAGCGACATGCGGGCCCTTCGACACGCGGGCCTCACAGCGTCGGGCCACACGCACGCTGGCGCGTGATCGGCCACCGACCGCGTCGGTCCAACTTCCCGACACGTGGCGCAATCTCGACCGTTGATTTGAAAATCAACGGTCCCGATCGAATCTGATGACGCACGTTTGGGGTGAACGTGGTCAATTTAGACCGTTGGATCTAGATCCAACGGCGAGGATTGGATCTGGAAATCGCACATGGTGCTTACCGTGGAACGACGTGGCGCAATCCGACGCTTGATCTTGATCGGACGGTCCACGAGCTCGCGAGGACGGCGATGGCGTCGCGGCGGCTTGTCGCGCCGGAACCGGAAGAAGACGCCCGAACGGCGCTCCGACGCAGTCCGGCGAGATGAAGTATGAGCCCAGGTTCGCCTCGCCGCGGGTTCCGACCGCCACTGGCGCGGCGGAGCACGCATCAGTTTGGCGGCGAAGTTGAAGAACTTCGCGGCGCGCTTTGGCTCCGGCGAAATTGCGGCGGCTCTAGGGTTTCCCTGTAGGCGTGGACTAGGAGCAGCGAGCTCGGCATGGAACGGGCGAACCTCGGGCGCTCCATGCATTAAATAGCCCTGAGTCCGTGGTCCGAGACGGCGGCGACGGCGAACGGAGTCCGCGCGAATCCGGCCGAGACGAAGACGTGGAGCCGCATACACGCAGCACAACCAACGGCCACGATCGCTACGGGCGCGACCGGTCCGGTCCGACACGGCTGCCTGGTCCGGGCGGATCTCACTGCTGGATCTTGATCCAACGGTTGGGATTGATTAGGGTTAGGAGTGGGTTCGGCCGAGTCAATCGCTCGGTCGGACTCGAGTCCGACTTCGGCCGGATGAACAAGATTTGACCCGAGTTGGATTTTCCAGCGAATTAATATTTAAAATAATTCCCAAGAATTCATTTAATTCATTAAAAATAGCAAAAGACTCGTAAAAATTCCAAAAATTCGAAAATATTCTGGATCATTTTGGACTCAAATAAAATATTTCCAACAAAAATTTATTTGCAAATTTAAATTCTTTAATTATTTCAAAATGGGATAAATTCAAATAAATTCCAAATAAATCCAAATAACTTCCAGAAAATTCCAAAATTCACCAAAGTGCCAAATCACACATGAATTTAAGAAAAGCAAAATTTTGGGATGTTACAAACCTCCCTTAATAGAATCTCGCCCCGAGATTCAGGGCTTACTAAAGGAATAGGTTTGGAAATTCTTTCTTCAAATCCTCTTCAAGCTCCCTAAGTCGCTTCGCTCTCTGCATGGTTGCTCCACCGAACTCTACAGAAACGGGTTGACTTGTTTCTAGTTTCTCGATCCATTGTGTCTAGAATCCCCACGGATACTCCTTATAAGTCAAATCCTCTTGCAACTCAATTGACTCAAGGTGTCTGCTCTCAGAACTCGGAGACACTTCTTCAACTGGGACACATGGAATACATCATGTACTCCTCGCTAACGATTGTGGCAACTCTAGCCGATAAGCAACTTCGCCTCAAGGGCTCCAAATCTTAAATGGTCCAACATAACGGGTGCAAGTTTCCCTTTGGCATGGAACCTCTTAACTCCCCCGAGGCGTAACTCGAGGTAAACAAAGTCTTCTCGGTTCAAAACTCAAATCCCGGCGACGATTGTCAAGATAACTCTTTTGTCGAGATTGGGCTATCTTCAACCTTTCCCTAATCATAGCGACCGCTTCTTCAGCCTCTTGAAGAATATCAGGTCCAAAGACACGGCCACGGTCTCATTCCAATTCAATGGCGTCCGACAGTCGACCATACAAAGGCCTCAAAAGGTGACATCTCAGAACTAGCCTGATAACTATTGTTGTAACTGAACTCGGCATACGGCAAACTTTTATCCCAAGAGGTAGCATAAGCCAATGCACAAGCTCTCAACATATCCTCCAGACCGTTGACTCTTTCTTGGTCTGTCCATCCGTCTGTGGATGATAAGTCAGATCAAGTTTAAACGGGTTCCCATGGCTTCATGCAACTTATTCCAACCTTGAGGTAAATTGGGTACCTCTGTCCGATACAATCCTCTTTGGCACTCCGTAAACAAACAATCCTCGATCATGTATAATTCGCTAATTTATCTCCCGAGTAAGTGGTCTTCACGGGATAAAATGGGCTACTTTAGTCAAGCGATCCACTATAACCCATATGGAGTCATAACCTCCTTGGGTCTTCGCAAACCGGTAATGAAATCCATTCCGATTTCCTCCCACTTCCACTCAGTATTTTCAGCGGTCAGAAGCAATCCTTTGGTCTCTCGATGCATTGCCTTGACTCTCTGGCATACGCCGCACAATGCAACATGCTCGCAACTTCTCGTTTCATACTCGGCCACTGTAATCTCTCCTTCAGATCCTCGATACATCTTGGCGCTTCCAGATGAATTGAGTACTTGAGTCATGGGCTTCTTCCGAATCAGTTGCTTTAACTCCTTTTGTTAGGCACACAAATGCGATCCTTCATCCACAACGTGCCTTGCTCATCCAATTTGAAGTCCTCTCGCCTTGCCTTCCTCCTTTATGGACTTAATCCTGCGGATCTTGTCATCATCCTTCGCCCTTCTCGGATCTGATCCTCTAGGGTAGGCTTTACTTCCAATGCGTGCCAAGAATCCGCTTAGGTACAACCTCAATCTTCATCTTTTGAAAATCCTCACATAACTCATCCCGACTTGTGGCTAGCAACGCACTCACGGTATGGCTTTTCCGACTCGTAGCGTCGGCTACTACGCTGGCCTTCCCGGATGGTAATGGATTCCAACATTGTAGTCCTTGATCAACTCTAACCATCTCCTCGCCTCATATTCAGATCCGATCGGGTGAATATGTACTTAAGGCTCTTATGATCCGTGATACACTTCACATCTGCTTCCAATCGATAGTGACGCCATATCTTCAAGGCATGCACTACGGCAGCCTAACTCTAGGTCATGTGTCGGATAATTTTCCTCATGCGGCCTCAATCGCCTTGATGCATACGCGACGACCTTTCCATTCTCGTGACAAAGACACATCCAAGTCCTTGGCGCGATGCGTCACAATAAATATCGAAGCTTTGAGCAACATCCGTAGAACTAACACCGGTGCTGATGTCAATCGCTTCTTCAGCTCTCAAATCCTTTCTCACATTCTCAAGGCCCATGCAAACTTCTTTTCCTTCTTCAGCAATTGCGTAAGAGGTTTCGCAATTGTCGAGAAGCCTTCAATGAAACGGCGGTAGTATCCTCGCCATTCCAAGGAAACTCCGACCGGGTCACACCTCCTACGCTCCCAATGTAACACCGCTTCTACTTTGCTTGGATCCACAAATGACTCCTCTCATGGTCATTACATGTCCAAGAAACTCCACCTTGTCCTTCCAAAAATCACACTTGCTGAACTTGGCGAAAAGTTGCTGCTCCTCGCCTTTTCCAAAACTCGCCTTAAGTGTTCTAAGATGTTCATCCTCTGCCTTGGAGTAGATTAGATATCGTCTATGAACACGACGACAAACTTGTCCAAATATTCCATGAACACCTTATTCATCATATTCATGAAATAAGCCGGCGCATTCGTCACCCCAAAGGACATAATCAGAACTCAGAATGTCCATATCTTGACGAGAATGCAGCTTCGAATATCCTCTCGATCGGATCTTCAATCGATGGTATCCCGATCTCGTGATCAATCTTGGAGAAAACTCCGGCTCCTCTTAATCGATCAAACAAATCATCAATCCTGGTAGCGGATACTTATTCTTCACGGTGACTTCATTGAGTGCACTGTAGTCAATGCACATCCCGAAACTCCCGCCCTTCTTCTTGACAAACAAAACTGGTGCTCCCACGGCGACTAACTTGGTCTCGATAAATCCTTTCTCCATTAACTCTTCTAGTCTGTTTCTTCATTTCTACCAACTCCTCGGTAGACATCCGATAGGGTCTTTTGCTATCGGTCGTACTGTGCACAAGCTCTATCACAAACTCTATGTCCCCTGTCTCGGCATACCGTAGGTCTTCGGGAAAAATATCGGGTACTCATTCACTACCGGGACATCCTCTATGCTGATTGCCTTGGTATCGTTAACCATCAACTCGCCCATCTCTAATCGCAGTGGCTTGAAATTCTATTTTCTTCCCACACAAAGCTCTCAATCGAGATAGTCCTTCGCCCACAATCCAATACAGCCTTGTGCTTGGATAACCAATCCATTCCCAATATGACGCCTAAGGTCTGGTCTCCAAAATTATAAGGTTTGCTAGGAACTCTATTCCATCTATTAGTATTCTCACCCCGAACATCCTACTTCCGCTCGGAGTTCTAACTGTGGGTTTGAACTAAAAGCATGCACTTAAGTCTTGCAATCCTTAAATCATTTCTAGTAGCAAAGCCTTGCGAAACAAACGAATGCGAAGCTCCAGAGTCAAACAAAATCACTGCAGTATCGAAAGTTAACAAGTAACTTACCCAAAGACGACGTCCAGAAAGCATTCTCGCAGTTGCATCTCGCGTGACATGGTTGACTCGGCCTCTCACCACGGCCTGGGTGTGGCTCCCTGTGCCGGGCGCCCTAGCTGGGTGGTTCCTAGATTGAAGCGAATCGGGTCGCTCTCGCTGTCTTCTTTGGACAATCATGGCAAAGTGTCCTCGCTCGCTGCTTGTAGGAGCGCCTCACCGTTCCTTGCCGATCGCCTGGGTAGCGTTTCTAGCGGGGCCGGGGTTTGGTAGTTCTGATTGGCAGGTCTTGGTGCCGGGATGGTGTCCTTGTTGCATTCTCGTGGTTGGAATCAAGAATTGATTTGGTGCAACTCTCAAGCGCCGCTGCGCCTCGACGTGATCCTTGCTGTTGCATCCTCGCGCTTCCTGTTCTCATCCAGTTCCTTGCGCTTGTCCTCAAGAATAAGCGCCTTATTCACCAACTCTTGGAAATCTGGAAAGGTGTGGGTGATCAACCCAACTTGCAATCCCGAAGTTAAGTCCCTTCATAAAACGAGACTGCCTCGATTTATCCGTCGCTACATCCTCAAAAAGCGTAGCGTGCTAGCCTGTGTGAACTTGTTCAGTAGTCGGCCACCGGCCGATTACCTTGCTTCGCTGCTCAACTCCTCCTTCTTAAGGTCCATGATTCCTTCAGCACGTGATACCGCCGGAATGCACCGTGAACTCTTCCCAAGTGATATCTTGAGGGTTCTCTGCGTGGCAATGTAGTTCTCCCACCATTCTGGCAATGTTCTTCCAACCGATGAGAAGCGTAAAGTACCTTCTCATTCCCTATGCATTGAGCTATGTGTAGCTTCCTCTCAATTGATCTTAACCAATCATCGGCCTCCAATGGATTGGCATTCCCAGAGAAAGTGGGTGGGTGAGTCCTCATGAACTCTCGACACCTTGTATTCTCAAGCGTGGTCCCCGATTAACTTGATTAGCAAAGTGGCCTGAGCAAGGACATGCTGCATTTGTTGCATCATAGCATGCATCAACTGAGTCTGGGCAGCAAGAAACGCCCAAATTCTGCATATCCAAGTATGTGCGGCCGGTGCTCCATCATTGGGGTTTTCTTCGGGCGAGATCCACTCCCATTGCTTCCAAGGTTTCCACGGGTGTTCACCATCCTGCCGATTTGCTCTAGGTTTAGAGATGAGAGGGAAACAAGAATAGACAAGTAGTATGGAACTTATGCGGGGCTTAAAGGGGTAACTTTAAGGTCCAACTTTATTATTAATAACTTGGTATGGCTGCTACAATGCCTAAGGGCCTTGCAACACATACTGCACACTCAAAGCAAACAAAGCAAATCCAAATCGAACTAACTCGAGTCTAACGCCTAAAGGGTGACTCTTTATTCTATGACTCGACTCCTGGCCAAGGAGTCTCACTATAGAACCTATGCTCACTCATCAAGAAAACCTCCATCCGTCACAAGAGTGCTTTACGTAAGAATTCGAATTTTTAAATTGTGACAAGGTAAGGGAAAATTTCAGCAAGAGACAAGAAAAGAGAGAAGGGGATAAGTCGAGATGTCATTTCTTGTCTTCACAAATTTTTAGCTTTAGAAAATAGGTTTTATCCTCACTACGACCATTCTAGCTTAGGGTTGAGCCTACAAATAACCTGCTCGATACTCACCTCTGCCGGGACCCCGAATTTGCAAATCCGACCCTCGTGTATTCAGCACTAGTCCAGAACGCGCTTAGTGCACACGCCTTAACATCGGTAAATATCACAATCATACCAATTGATACCAATAAAGTACTTTATTTAAATAACTAAATCAAGTTACTCGACCTTATGGCCAAGTTACAAAATGTATGCCTCGCAAGGCGAAACTTATTCAGAGAAAAATAATAGCAATGAAAATCAAATAAACTGTGGCGCCATCCAAGATACCACAGTAACTGACCGGGCTCGCATCCCTAAGTAGTCGGGTCCTCTTGGAGTTCCTCCTCCAAAGTCAAGCGTAATCTCCTCTTCAACTGGTATTGTGTTGAGGCAAGGGTGAGTACTTGGTACTCAAAGAAGTCATGCACGTAATGCAAGCTAATATACTATATGCATGGCTTGGTACAAAGGAATAGCTCAAGGTATATTTGCAAGAAACAGCTTTTGACAAGTAATAAAAGTAGATTCGAAAGCGAGAAATAAGTAAAGCATAAATAACTTTTCAAGAAGTTTAACAAACATTTTTCCCATCCTAAACCACATTTCCATCATCTTCATTGTTAAACCAACCCAACTTTTCAAATCCAAGTTATTTTCGTAAAGTCTAACCCTTGATCGTAATTCCCGAGCATTGTCCAAAGATCGTGGACTCGGCTATTCAAATAGATTCTACACTCTGCAGAGGTTATGCACTTTACCCACAAGATACAATCCACTCACCACGTCACCGTGAATCGCCATACAAGAGTATGCGAATGAGCGATCATAACAAAGCCTTTCTAAGCCTCAAACAACACAGTGGTCCTCTCCCAGACGTGCTCTACACCATCCCTTCCCTTAGCCAAGGCGAAGTATGGGACCAACACACCGTTAGATGGGTACCGGCCACACCACAATACGCCCCCGCATAATCACACAAACGGTGTAATCGACACCCGAGGCTCCACAAGTGAGTCCTTAGCGACTTAGTCAACTAGGGCCGCCCCATTCCAGCCATGTGGTTGCAAGTATGACCCAGTTCAAAGGCTTGCAAGGTTAAGTCCTTAGAGTGACCAGGGCAAGACTACCCGAAACCAAATCAACACTCCCAATGCCACAATCGGCCCACCTGACATTACTCTTGCCACATGCCCTGGCCGAAATCGCTTATCAAACCCCAGTTGATTACCATGCACCACGTGCCGTCAACATCACATGATACTTTTCCAAAACAGGTTCAATATATCATTAAGTCCATATTATCATTTGATTATCCAAAATCATGTCATGAGCACGTAGCAGGTCTAAGCAGTATACTACAACGGTCTAAACCCATGTTGGCAATTTAATAATGTCCAACTAGTAAACCGCAACTAGGGTGACAAAAGGTCATGGCACATACTTAAGTAATCAAGGTGTCATATAGCAAATTGGTATTTATCTAACCCCCATGTTTAAACAAAGTATCTTTCTAATTAAACTAGCATGCAATAGTTTAAATCAAAATAGATTTCGAAATAGGATCAACATGGTCAAAGCACAACTTGCCTTCAAAAAGTACTTGTTCTTGGTCTTGAGTTGGATCCTGAGTCAACACTTCTCCTTCGAATCCTTCCGGCACTTCAACGTCTACTCGTAAAGCGTGCAAATAGCAAATACACAAATAAACACTAGGCAAAAAGATCCCAAAACTCCAAATAAAATCCATAAACAGAGAGAACATAATTTTCTGGATTTTTAGAAACTGGAATCGTCAAATTTGGAGTTAAAACGCAAAAGTTATGATTATTTAAAGTTTAAATAATCAATTAAATAATATTACAGAGAAAAACTTTAGTCCAAAAATTAAATAAAATTCATATTTAGGTAGATCTCAATTTTATACAAATTTAGAAATTTGAATCGCTTCAAATCGGAGTTGAAACGCAAAAGTTATAAGCGCTTGAAGTTTGAATCTAAATTTTGAATCAATATTTCGAATTAATAAATCATTTTCTTTTCGAAATTAATTATTGCGCCAAAGATGGACACGTGGCAGCCTCTCGATTGGTTTGTCGACGTCACCGGTCCATGGACTTGGTCCACGCCGCTCGGGTCCACCGTGGACTCACCCACGACTTCACGTGAGACTCGACATGTGGGACCACTCGGGTGACGCTATCGCCGACGTCACGGGCTCACCATGGTGCCGACAGTGGGGTCCATCGTGACGTCATGGGTGACGCCGCTTGGCCGGGTTAGCCATCGACATGCGGGCCTCCGACACGCGGCCTCGCGTGTCGGCGACACGCACGCTGCGCGTGGGACGGCCACGACCGCTTGGCCCAACTTCCCGACACGCGGGCGCACCGACCGCTGATTTGAAAATCAACGGTCCCGATCGGATCTGATGACGCACGTTTGGGGTGAACGTGGTCAATTTAGACCGTTGGATCTAGATCCAACGGCGAGGATTGGATCTGGAAATCGCACATGGTGCTTACCGTGGAACGACGTGGCGCAATCCGACGCCGGATCTTGATCGGACGGTCCACGGAGCTCGCGAGGACGGCGATGGCGTGCGGCGGCTTGCTGCGGCCGGAACCGGGGAAGACGACGTCCCGAACGGCGTTCCGACGCAGTCCCGGCGAGATGAAGTATGAGCCCAGGTTCGCCTCGCCGCGGGGTTCCGACCGCCACTAAGCGCGGAGCACGCATCGGGTTTGCGGCGAAAGTTGAAGAACTTCGCGGCGGCGCTTTGGCTCCGGCGAGAAATTGCGCGGCTCTAGGTTTCCCTGTAGGCGTGGACTAGGGCAAATGAGCTCAAGATGGAACGGGCGAACCCTGGGGCGCTCCATGCATTAAATAGCCTCGAGTCCGTGGTCCGAGACGGCGAACGGAGTCCGCGCGAATCCGGGCCGAGACGAAGACGTGGAGCCGCACACGTGGCACAACTAACGCCACGATCGCGCGGCGCGACTGGTCCGGTCCGGACACGGCTTGCCTGGCTCGGCGGATCTCACCGTTGGATCTTGATCCAACGGTTGGGATTGATTAGGTTAGGAGTGGGTTCTGGTCGAGTCAATGCCTCGGTCGGACTCGAGTCCGACTTTGGCTTCGGATGAACAAGATTTCTGACCCGAGTTGGATTTTCCAGCGAATTAATATTTAAAATAATTCCCAAGAATTCATTTAATTCATTAAAAATAGCAAAAGACTCGTAAAAATTCCAAAAATTCGAAAATATTCTCGATCATTTTGGACTCAAATAAAATATTTCCAACAAAAATTTATTTGCAAATTTAAATTCTTTAATTATTTCAAAATGGGATAAATTCAAATAAATTCCAAATAAATCCAAATAAATTCCAGAAAATTCCAAAAATTCACCAAAGTGCCAAATCACACATGAATTTAAGAAAAGCAAAATTTTGGGATGTTACATCAAACAACCCCCTTACTCTTACAAAGGCTCATACTTCAGCCCTGACCACCAGGTCTGGCACAACGCCACAAACTCTGCAAATCCCGGAGAAAGACAAACACAAGAATAAATCGAGAGCTTTCTCTGTAAAGCATTCAACAAAACCGGATGCCAAAACTGAAATGGCAATCCGAAAAAGGCATAGCACTAAACTCTTCTTCTTTGTCTTCAACCAAAGAAGGCAAAACCAAACAAAAACCGCCGAAATACCATCAGCGAAAACTCAACACCAAGCACCTTTCCTTGATTTCCAATCACAAAAAAACCACAGAAACCAACCCAAATCGATCGTTAGAACGGTGAAAGAAATCCAAAAGGATCCACCATCAACTCTTCCATTTGACTCCAACCAACTACCCGAACTACAACAGAAAGGATAATCACTCTCCCTACGGGAGGTTTAATAGTCTTTTGGTGATGGTTCTTCCCGCCACACCGAAACTCCACACAACTTTACTACGAACTAAAGAAGGTGACCGAAACTATTCGGCACCACAACCTCACTTTATCAAACATATAGCATCTCAATCAATACTTTCATAAGTATAACATCATACATCATCAAAATGCATCCTTTAACATCAAAGCTTAAATACAACATTTAAGCGGATAGCATCGATACCCATACCCTTCCTACTGTGCATCAGAGTGTGTCAAGTTTTAAATTAGTTAACCAAAGTATTTCAGATTTTAAGGTTATTGCCCTAAGGCCAAATTTTAACAAGTAAACCTATGCCATGTTTCTACTTTTCCAAGTCAATATTTTAGTTTACTCTAAAGTAAATTACTACATTAAAATTCCTTGGACCTAAAGCCCGCTCTGATACTAACAGTAACACCCCGGCATCTAGTCTGCCGCGAATGTCACCCAAACAGCTCTAGACACAACTAATATCACATACTTAACATTAAATTTCAGCAACTACGCTAATAGTTTACTTGAAAATTCAGCAGCATTCCCTTTGTTTTTCCATGGGGTTTAAGCAACAATAAAACCAAGCACATAAGCTAGCATAATCCAAGTTTTTAACGCAATAAGATAATCATTACAACTACAAGTGGGAGTGTGTAGTTGTCTAGGTGAACAACACTATGTGGAGATGTGATGCTAATCTCCCTTCCCCGACTGCTGAGTTCATGGTACCTAAAAACAACATAAAACAACAAGCGTGAGTTCATCACTCAGCGAAGTGTATTGCAATGATTCACAAACAATAATCAACTCACATCCATACTTAATGCCATTCACATATCCCGAGAGTCAACTCATGAACTTCATGTATGCTCTCATATAACATCATCATAAACATCTCAAAAAAACATCTTCATATGCATCTCATAAAGCATCATTATCATCTCATAAACCCCTTCATTCATGCAATGCAATGCAATGCACATGTCTCTTTGAAGCACATACCGGTATTGCCGAGTGCACACCCATTGGCGTTCACCCTCTTTCCCTCCTTCCATCCCGTAGATGGAGGGTGTCTACTCCTCGCTTCCATTCCCAACCGTGGATGGAATCACGAGGTAGGATTTACTCAATGGCGCTCCAGATTAGTCATAACTTCCTCACCGACCTTACCGGACTAGTTATGACTTCCTCACCAACCTGGCCAGTTTTCATGCCATGTATGCAAATATGTCATACACAGTGTCAGCGTTCTAGCCAACAGGCACCTCCGAATCGGGTGCTTATGAGGTTCAGACGGGGGGCTTTCGGGGCAGTCGCCGGAGGAAGAAAGATCGGAGCGCCGGGGAAGATTGGAAGAACGGGGACGCTAGGGTTTACCCAGGTTCGGGCCCTCCGAAGAGTAACAGCACTAGTCCTGCCTTTTTTTGTGATTGCTGGTCTTGCGTGGTATGCACTGGAATCCTATCCTTAGAGAATGGAATCTAACATGAAAGAACCGAACCCCTTCTCCCATGCATCCCGGCTGCCTTTTATACTTGGGCTGGCGGGGGCGCCTGGGAGGCTTACACAGCAAGCTATATGTGGGGCTCGGACCGATTAGCGATGTGTGTCATTATCAAGCATCGGCCAAAAGATTAATGCAACCCGTAATGTCTCCTCGACCGCTTAAACTAACTCCTCGATTTCTGATTGGGGCCAATTAATCGGCAAAACTCGTGGAGGAGTGTACATGCCAACCGATTGATCCCAACTCGAGCTTCTCGCAATCGCATGCATTGTATCGTTCCCCTGGATCAAGAGCTCAAGACTCCACGCATTGTCATACAAGACCAGTCTCAACTATGCAAGAGTAAATATATTACACATGAAAGGTAACGTTATTACAATAGTTTAACTTTACAAGTCTCGGCTTACAGCCGAAACGAGTCCAAAAGAAACATCCAACGCCAGCGGAAACTCCAAAAGAAGAACACGCAGTGTGCCTCCACCCTCAGGCAACTGACTGAAAGGAAACCCAGCTAAGCCCCAAAGAGAATCGCTGGCCAACAAAGAAATCGCGACTCGTCCAAGACATCTGCATCATTACCTGCTTCTTCTCCTTCTGACCAAAGTCCGTTAGAGCAAACGGTGAGTACACGTATGTACTCGCAAGACTTTAGTGTATGGAATGTATACGTATAAAATGCAGGTTAAATCAATGAATAATAGGTTACTACACTAGTCTTTTGAGCACAAAGCAGATTTTGCTTGCAATATGATAATAGATTCACATTCGCATTTTTACAAAAGAAACTGAAGAAAACATTTCAAACAATTAATAATAGATAAACCATTAACCAAATCAACCATCCAACCATTCCTTTCACCAAAACAACCAACCACCTGCACCTTATCCGAACCCAAGATCCAAACACACACCCGACCAACACAATCTAACCTCGAAACCCATTTTCCCAGAAGTCAACCCAGACCCAACATCTATACTTGATAATACTTTCCAAGCTGCTCATGACCGTGAGCACGGCTGAAAGACCGAGATGGCGATCAGAGGGGGGGTGAATGATCCCAAATAAAAATATCCCCTACTCAACGTACTCCAAACAATCCCGCAAAGAAAACCGATGCTCCTTAAAATCGCTAAACCACCAATAATCTGAACGACTTGCCAACTATTTGTATCCCTAGCTTTCATGGATAGGAAACATGAATCATGTTAGTGATATTTAAATAACAAATTCTGGTTGTCAAGTGTCCAAAGCAAGGAGGAATCAATTCAAATACTTCTTTTCTAAAAGAGATCAAGCCAAAACACAAAAGCCTCTTTTTTAGAAAAGCAAAAGCAGATTTTCAGGAATTGTCCTCAATTAGAGCAGGTGGATGGTGGACTTCTGTTGCTCCAAAAATTTGGGAATTTTTCAGCCTGTGAGCTGTTGAGTCGTGAAGCACTCCACCAAAAATCACCACCAAACACCTTCTACAAAAAACAAGAAAAATCAAGAACTACGAACAGTCAGGATTTTCAATCAGGAAATTTGGGGCTCGGTTTTCACCTCACAGCTCCCAAATGGTGCATCCAGTGGACTCCAAAATTTTTCCACAGATTGGTATATGAGTCAAGCACCTTCTCCAACAAGAATCAATCAAGAAAGATTTTTCTATATTTTTCTAAAAATCAAAGACTGACTGCTGCGCCAAGAACAAGTTCAGGACAGATTTGCAATCTTGATAGAAACTTGATCTCTAGTCTATCCTAGGGTGCAAGAAAGATGTAAAACCAAATGAGCACCCTCAAGACCTCCTTGATCAACAGCATTTAGAAGGAGAGGAGCAAATCCAAATTATAGAAAGTAAATTGTAGAATTTACATGCGGGAAAGTAAATGCTGAATTTAAATTGCGTAAAGTAAAGACATAATGTAAATGCGAATTTAAATTCACAAAAAGTAAAGAAAATCTTTGTATTTTCTGGTTGGAAGGTTTACAAAGCCTCACTTCATGTGGGCAAAGCTCAAAGGAGCAACTCAAACCTTCAAGTGAGGGAGGACACCCCTCCCTCTATTTATACTACTCTAGGGCCACCTACCACCCTTGGATGAGTCCCAAACCCTAGGCACTCCACCAAGGGCTAGGATTAACCTCTCATTTCAACCCACACATGGGCTTTACATGGGCCACATTGGCCATACATGGGTTTTAAACAAAACCCGATCAACCCGATGCAACTGCCTTCATCCGCCGGACTTGACCGCCGCTTCCTCCTCTTCGAGCCTCCAACCCGAACCGAAACCTTGAGCCACCTCAAGTCCATTTCCTTGACGCCCAAGTGAACCCGGTTTGAGCCCAACCATCTCGTCAAGATCCTCGACCGCTCTGACCTCGGTTCTCCCAACCTAGTCCCTGCATTTACCAACGACCATAGCTGCCTCAAGAACCTGTACCACAAGGAACAAACCATTTTGCACATACCACAATGCACATACCTTTTCTTCCTGCATGTTAGTCCACAATTATCATTAATTGAAACATGCAATACCGAGTCAAATCAAACTCAAGCCTGAGCACACCTTGCTCAAATAAAGTCAAATACTCATCACAAAAATGGATGGACTCTCCACATGGTCCTTCAATCTCCCCTTGATGAGTATATTGACAAACCACACAAAAGGCATAAATTTGAGTTTGAAAACAAAGGAAGAAAAGCAATTTGATTGCAAAAATCATATTTGGTCCAATAAAAGAGAAAGAAAGCTCATGACCAAATAGATGAGAAGATTTTTAGAGCTCAACACTTGAAAGGACAATTTTTCAACAAGAGCTCCAAAACCAAGAAATCTCTCAAAAGCTCAATATTACTCATGATCCAAATGCAAGGACAATTGTTCAACATGATCATGAGAAAGCATTTTTTTAATTCTCTAAGATGTCTTTTCTACGTTTTCTCCCCCTTTTGGCAATATAGGCATCAAGAGAACAATTTTTTTTTTTGCATGAAATGCAACCTAGAAGAGCTTTGAGGATTATGCAAGTGACCACTTAGACAAAGTATGACACCAAGCTACTCAAGTTCAGATTATGTCATCCTAAGTCATATCCAATGGCATATTTCAATTTTTGCTAACTAGCTCAAAAGAAGTTATAATACTTTGGTATGATTTCAACAATAGCAACACTTAGCATAACTTCAATACTAGAAGCAAAGCCAATCAAACGAGCAAATGGATATACTAGAGTTCAACCTAGTCAACACTTTGGGAAACTACAAGTTCATAAGAGAAGCCTCATGCTCAATCATCTCTTTAAATGCAAATTTTTAGATTAACGCTCATAAAGCGGTATGAGAGAGTTAGGCTTAGTGAAGCACATCCTCGACTAGGAGCCATCGACAAAGGCCTCCTAAGCTTCACTCTCCTCCACAAACCTTTCAGGGTTTAGAGAGTTTATCCTAGAGAAACACAACCTCGACTAGAGCCATCGACATAGGTCTCCTAGGCATCACTCTCTTTCTCTAGTTATTTTTGCATTTTTCGATGTATTGACTCAAGCCATTAGCAACCATCTCAAGCAAGAAGCTTAAAAGAGTGGTTTTGGTCATACACACTTCATTCCAAGTTCATCCCAAGTGCAATGGGAAGCAGCCTCGTGAATGAATAGTGTTGAGTTCAATTTTAGCACAAAAGAGTCAAATTATATTTTCAGCACTTAGATTCATGAGCATTATTGAGGATTCTAGAATGAAACAATGTAGCTAACCCAAGTTGCTCTAGGGACTCTAGTAGAAACCCACTATTTCAATAAGCATGGCATAAGCATCTAGTGAAGAAGTATAGCAAGTAAAAGCCATGTTTCATCAACTTTTCAGAAAGCTCAAGTTTAAAATGTTGGCTAGTTTCACATGATATACCAAATTGGATATGACCTAGATTAGCAAATATCTTCGTAAAAGTAGCTAGGTGCAACATATCTCAATTTTATCAATTGCATAATAGACAAAGCTCAGAATGAAAAACAAGTCTATATGCAATGCAAAAGAATCAATTCCAAGCTCCCCTCAACAAGTGAGTTGATTAAGCACAAAACTGATTGAAGTTGAGTTATTAGCAATTTTAGATTCAAAAGGATGAATTGAACTCAACTGAAACCGTAAAGACAGAAATGATGAGAAGGAATCAAGAAACTAACAAATGGGTAGTCTAGGAGCATAGATAACAGGAAGAGAAACACTAACAATCAGACTCGCTCTCACCTTCCACATATGACTTATATAGTAAAGCTACAACTCCAACTCCAACCCAGAGCAAACACAGACTGCCTACCTGTGGGGCCCAACACCGCTAGACCTAAAAGACTGTGATTGAGCTCAACCGAGAAGAAGAGATTAATAGCACCATAAATCATAAGGTGAGAGGTCCATGCAGAGGCATGCCATAAGTCTACTTGAAGTGTTCTCAAACAAATGAAAAACCTTCCCAAAGATACCCGTAAAGAGAAAGGAAGGCTGAATATACAAACGAACATATAATACAAGCCGCCTCCCCTCAAGATATGCCATATGGGCTCATAATCCCAAGCTCTCCTCTCAGGGAAACAAACCTCGAGCTATCCAAAGGCTTGGTGAAAATGTCACCAACCGGGTGGTCACTCTCACAAACCGGAGCACTATGTCACCCTTCTCCACATGGTCTCTAAGGAAGTGATAGCGAATGTCAATGTGCTTGGTCCGAGAGTGTTGCACTGGTTCTTAGCAATGTGAATGGCAGACGATTATCACGTAAAAGTGGAACACAATCACTACTAACCCAAAGTCCCGCAAGGTCGATCTCATCCAGAGAACTCTGGCTACAAAGAATCGGCCAGAAGCAATATACTCGGCCTCAAAGTGGATCGGCAACACCGGATCGCTTCCTAGACGACCAAGAGACAAGAGAAGTGCCAATGAATTGGCAAGTGCCGAAGTGCTCTTCCTATCTATCCTACAGCCGGCTAAGTCTGCAGATCGGAGAAGGCTCTCAGAGATAGACAGAGGAAGAAGAGTACCGATACCATAGTCAATGGTAGCTCGAAGGTACTGAAGATGCGCTTCACCGCCTCGACGGTGAGAGACGCGGGAGAAGCCTCGAAACCGAGCACAAAGACATACAGAGAAATGTATGTCGTCTCGAGGCGTTGAGATACAAGAGGGAGCCGATCATGCTCCGAACTCCTTCGATCGATCGGCTCACCATCCTCGTCTGCTCGAGGACAGCAAGTGGTGGCCATAGGAGTCATAACTGGCTTTCCATCGACATGTCAAAGCGCTTCAGAGGTCTCGAGTGTACTTGCCTTGATGCAAGAATGCACCCTCCCGAGTCCGCTTAACTGAAGCCAAGGAAGTAGCTCAACTCGCCCATCATGCTCATCTCGAACTCAGTACTCATCACATCCGAGAACCGAGTAACGAGCGAATGCGAGGAACCACCGAAATGATGTCGCCGACATAGATTTGGACTAGGAGAAAATCCGAATCAGAATGTCCGATTTAACAGAGTCTTGTCCACTTGACCCATATGAAAACCATGACTCAAGAGGTAGGACTTAAGCCTCTCATACCAAGCTCGTGGAGCTTGCTTAAGTCCATACAAAGCTTTGGAAAGCTTGAAGACATGGTTTGGGTACTTGGGGTTCTCAAATCTCGGAGGTTGTCTCGACATACACCTCTTCTTCAATGAAGCCATTGAGGAATGCACTCTTGACATCCATTTGAAAAAGCTTGAAGCCCTTGGATGCCGCGAATGCGAGCAGGATCCTGATGGCCTCGAGTCTAGCTACAGGGCAAAAGTCTCCTCAAGTCGAGACCCTCGACCGAGAGAAACCCCGAGCGACTAACCTAGCCTTGTTTCGAACTACAACCCCATCCTCACTCTGCTTGTTTTTGAACACCCATTTGGTCCCAATGATATTGTGACCGTAAGGGGGCTCGACAAGCTTCCAAACTTTGTTCCTCTCGAAAGTTTTCAAGTTCCTCATGCATAGCATTAATCCAAGATTCATCGATAATGCATGAGAAACATCCTTCGGCTCAAAAGAGGCAACAAAAGCAGAGTGAAGGCAGAAAGTGGACAAACTCGACTTAGAGCGAGTGACTCGCTTCAAACAGATCTCCAATGATCTGTCGTGGATGAGCCTTTGAATGTGGCGGGAGGTCCGTAAGGCAGTGACCTCTACTCCTCGCGTGGGAGAAGTAGGAACAGAGCCACTAGTCGAAGAGTCTCGAGGGTAAGGGCTGATCTCCCCGAGGTGCGTATATGGAAATGGGAGGCACCTCGGGAGCAGGAATGGTGACTGGATCAGGCAAGGCGCCTTCATCTCCGTCATCAACTTCCTCTCGAGAAGATAGACTGGGAAAGAGGAGAAGAGCTCGAAAACCAAGCCCCATGCGCTGTCCAAAACAGAGACTCTCTAGCTTGTTTATCCTGCCTAAAAGTTGCAGGTGCCTTAGGCGCACTCAGAGTCTCGGGATGACCCTGAATACCCCTAAGAGCATGGACACGCCACGCCGAAATCTTGACGCTGTCAAGCGTAAATCAGCTATATGTCCATCCTTCTCGGCTGTAAGGTGCATGTATACTTCGCCTTGGGGTGAAGTAGCATGAGAAGCACCCTTCTCGCCGACGCCCCGTGACAATCCTCGCTGATCTAAACACGTTGGTGCTCACTTGTGGAGCCACCACTATCTCTCCGCTCTTGAGGCACGCACAACAAGCTGGGCGGATGCGCCTGTATGCTCCAAGGCATCAAACCCTAGACCTTGATTGAATCTGCTAATCTTGGACTGATCTAGGATAAGATTGAGCTTCTTCTTACCTCCAACAAACTTCTCGAGAGTGCTCATAAGGTACCGACACTCTCGAAAAGTGAGGCACAAGAAGAGCAAGGGGAAGGAGTAGCAGGGAAGAGCCGATGGAGAAGAGCGAACTAAACGATCAAATCTCTCCCTATAAAGAGCAGCCTCAATCTTGAGGGACTCGCAAGAAACACATGGAGAGTCTCTAATCCTACCCACCTGGCTTTGAGCTTCTTCCTAAGCTCTACATGAATTTGATTCATGTCCTCTGCTACTCCCAACACACAAAGATGCAACCATTTTGTGACTTAGCTAGTAGATCCTTAGCATATTTTGAGTTTTCAAGCACCAAGTCATCATAAGCATTTTTTAGTTGCATACAGCCCTCACATGAGCTGATTGGGTCCTTAGAAGCATGCTTTTCAAGTTCATCATTTCTAGCAGATAGCTTCCTAAGGTGACAACTCATGGCATCAATTTCAGCGAAGCTTAGGGCAATTAGCACATGAAGCATTTGTGTGAGTGTGAAGAGAACTAGCATCAACAGGAATAGAAGCTACTGGACATGTGCTAGCATCCTTCGACCTATGTGACTCAATCTACGAAAGCACACTATCATGTAGAGTCCTTAGATTCTCCAACTCCACAAGCAAAGCATCACACAAAGTACAAATATCGTAGTCTCAGAGGAACAAGATCTAAGTGAAGCTAACTCCCGAGATAAGGTACCTACTTCCTTCTCTAGATCAACACACTTAGCTCTAGACTTGGAATGAAATTTTCCTAGTTTGATAAAAGCATCATGGAGCTGGTCATAAGAAGGTACCTCCTCCGTGTCAGACAAATGGCTCGGTGTACTTCCATGGCATTGGAGGCCATGAAGCACATGCCTGAGAAGTCATCGCCGCTCTTCACCTTCTCTTGCGGTTCATCCTCGTCCTCGCCGCCTCCATGTCTCCGTGTCGGAGAGGTCAAGGTCGTCGAGCGCGGCAAGGACGCGGTGAAAGAGCTTCTTGCCCTTGGCGAACTTGCGGTGTTTCTTCTCTTGCGCCGGCTCGCGAGCTGGAGGCTTCTTGTTGCGGTTCTTGTTGATGTAGTCGTTCTTACCCGCACCGCCTTGTTCATAATTGCCCTTCTCCAGCTTGGGGCAGTTTGCCCGAATGTGGTTGGGGCCACCACACTCAAAGCAAGTGAACTTGCCACTCCTCTTTCTATCTCTCACCCTTTTGTAAATGTTCGAAAATTTTCGAGCGACAAGAGCAAGCTCGCCTTCTTCCGAAATTGTTCCTGCACGTCATCGCCACGCCGCAAAGAGCGGGAGAGAAAACCGTAAGAGAAGTCAAGAGGGGGTCCGTAAGAGGAAGACCCAAGTGGGATCGGTAACCAATGCCATCGCTTGGGACTTCGCCTCGCGAGCGACGATGTCGAGCTCATGAGTCTTGAGGCGGGAATACAACCCGTCAAGAGTCAAGGTCGACAAGTCCGTATGGTCCGTGATGGTGGTTACCTTCATCTCCCAAATCCTTAGATCGAGTGCTCGAAGAAAATGCCTCGCATTCTCCGAATCGCTGTATGAACAACCCACTGACCGAAGATTGCTGAGAATCTTTGCAAAACGAGCAAAGCACTCATCAAGGCTCTCACCAGCGTGCTGCTCAAACTTGTTGTAGTCACGCTTAAATTGATCCTGTCTCACGGACTTGATCTGAGTGGTGCCTCATGGTAAGCATTGAGGGTCACCCAGATCTCGTGAGCCGATCGTAGGTGAGAGACGCGATCATACTCATCGCGGCTAAGTCCTCAGATGAGGAGGTTCTTGGCCTTAGCGCTTGCCTCAACGTCAGCCATGTTTGCGGCGTTGACGCTCTCATCGGCCGGAACCTCATACGGGTGCTTCACCTTCTGCCATAAAGAAAAGCCCTGGCAGTGATGTATGTCTCCATCCGAACTTTCCGTAACGGATAATCAACTCCAGCAAAATTGGAGGCTTAGTTGAGTACTTGTCCGTCGCCATGGCTCTTGAGACCGGTCAAGATCTATGAAAGAGCAAAACCGGCTCGATACCAATTGAAAGACCGAGATGGCGATCAGAGGGGGTGAATGATCCCAAATAAAAATATCCCCTACTCAACGTACTCCAAACAATCCCGCAAAGAAAACCGATGCTCCTTAAAATCGCGAAACCCACAAAAATCGAACGACTTGACAACTATGTGTATCCCTAGCTTACATGGATAGGAACCATGAATCATGTGAGGGATATTTAAATCACAAATTCTGGTTGTCAAGTGTCCAAAGCAAGGAGGAATCAATTCATATACTTCTTTTCTAGAAGAGAGCAAGCCACAACACAAAAGCCTCTTTTAGAAAAGCAAAAGCAGATTTTCAGGAATTGTCCTCAATTAGAGCAGGTGGATGGTGGACTTCTGTTGCTCCAAAAATTTGGGAATTTTTCAGCCTGTGAGCTGTTGAGTCGTGAAGCACTCCACCAAAAATCACCACCAAACACCTTCTACAAAACACAGGAAAAATCAAGAACTACGAACAGTCAGGATTTTCAATCAGGAAATTTGGGGCTCGGTTTTCACCTCACAGCTCCCAAATGGTGCATCCAGTGGACTCCAAAATTTTTCCACAGATTGGTATATGAGTCAAGCACCTTCTCCAACAAGAATCAATCAAGAAAGATTTTTCTATATTTTTCTAAAAATCAAAGACTGACTGCTGCGCGAAGAACAAGTTCAGGACAGATTTGCAATCTTGATAGAAACTTGATCTCTAGTCTATCCTAGGGTGCAAGAAAGATGTAAAACCAAATGAGCACCCTCAAGACCTCCTTGATCAACAGCATTTAGAAGGAGAGGAGCAAATCCAATTATAGAAAGTAAATTAAGTAGAATTTACATGCGGGAAAGTAAATGCTGAATTTAAATTATGTAAAGTAAAGACATAATGTAAATGCGAATTTAAATTCACAAACAGTAAAGAAAATCTTTGTATTTTCTGGTTGGAAGGTTTACAAAGCCTCACTTCATGTGGGCAAAGCTCAAAGGAGCAACTCAAACCTTCAAGTGAGGGAGGACACCCCTCCCCCTCTATTTATACTACTCTAGGGCCACCTACCACCCTTGGATGAGTCCCAAACCCTAGGGCACTCCACCAAGGGCTAGGATTAACCCTCTCATTTCAACCCACACATGGGCTTTACATGGGCCACATTGGCCATACATGGGTTTTAAACAAAACCCGATCAACCCGATGCAACGGGCCTTCATCCGCCGGACTTGACCGGCCGCTTCTCCTCTTCGAGCCTCCAACCCGAACCGGAAACCTTGAGCCACCTCAAGTCCATTTCCTTGACGTCCAAGTGAACCCGGTTTGAGCCCAACCATCTCGTCGGCATCCTCGACCGCTCTGGACCTCGGTTCTCCCAACCTAGTCCCGGTACTTACCAACGACCATAGCTGCCTCAAGAACCTGTACCACAAGGAACAAACCATTTTGCACATACCACAATGCACATACCTTTTCTTCCTGCATGTTAGTCCACAATTATCATTAATTGAAACATGCAATACCGAGTCAAATCAAACTCAAGCCTGAGCACACCTTGCTCAAATAAAGTCAAATACTCATCACAAAAATGGATGGACCTCCACATGGTCCTTCAACGGCTAATCGATTAGTTAATTTATCTCTGCAGAGACTGTACACTGTACCCACATGACACGTTCTAGCAATCATGTCATCCATGCCTCGCGATACCGAAGTACCCGATTTACTAGACAATGACGGAACCTTTCGAGAGATTGGAGTCCTAATCCTGCACCGGCCCAGTAACGTGCATTCCTAACTACAGCCACAGAGGCCGCCAGTGGTTCCCATAGGCACCCACTAGCCCACGACCTCCCTGTAGTAGGCATTACCGTTGTATTGGGTAAACTTTCCTTCGATGCCTCGACAAGAAAGTCCCTAGAATGCACCGACACCACAAGTGCATCCAATCCTCTTTTCCCTCCAATAATGCAGGGTCAGATCCCTTTTCCCCGTACTAGGCTGAGGCCAACCCATACTGGCACATGTGGTTGCACGTATTACACCCAGTAAATAGCACCAAGTTCGGTCCTTAGGGTGACTCAGGCGAGATCTTCCAAACCCACTTGCTATGGCCACAGAGGATCGACACTAGTGGCCCCACCGAGCACACACTAGCCTTCAACCTCCCCATAGCAACGGACCAACTTAGACCAAACCACTCCAAACCAGCCAACGTGTAACACCCCAAAATTTTGCTTTTCTTGAATTCATGTGTGATTTGGCACTTTGGTGAATTTTTGGAATTTTCTGGAATTTATTTGGATTTAATTGGAATTTATTTGAATTTATTCCATTTTGAAATAATTAAAGAATTTAATTTTGCAAATAAAATTTTGTTGGAAATATTTTATTTGAGTCCAAAATGATCCAAAGTATTTTCCAGAATTTTTCTGGAATTTTTCTGAGTCATTTGCTATTTTTAATGAATTAAATGAATTACTAGGAATTATTTTAAATATTAAATCGCTGGAAAATCAAACTCGGTCAAGTATCGTTTCATCCGATCGAAGTCGAACCGAAGTCGACTCGAGTCCGACCGAGCCACGTGACTCGACCGAACCCACTCCTAACCCTAATCAATCCCAACCGCTGGATCAAGATCCAACTACCGAGATCCGCCGACTCGACCCGAGCCGTGTCCGACCGACCCGGCCGCGCCAGGCGATCGTGGGCCGCTGATCGTGCTAACGGTACGGCTCTCCGTCGTCTCCGCCGAGTCCGAGCCGGACTCCGCCGCGGTCCGCCGCCGTGGAAAACTAGGTCTCCGTTTTCAGACGGACGCCGAGGTTATTTAAAGCCCTGGCATACCCCGAGGACCGCCGTGATCCCGCGCCTCCCTTCTCTACTTCACCGAGGCAAAGCCGCCGCTTAGCCGTGGCGAAGCTCGCCAGAATTGCGCGCCGCCCGCCACGGTCTTTGCTTGCTCGCCGCCCGCCGCCCTCGTTGACTCAGATTCCGACTCACCGCGACGAGACGCACTGGCGACATCTCACTTCGCCGGAGGAGGCCGCAACGCCGTTGGCCGTGTCGCTGCCCCTCCGGCCCGCCACCTCCGCCAGACGCCATCGCTGCCGCCGAGCTTCTCGCCGTCCGATCAAGATCCAACGCCCCAGACAGTGCCACGCCACCGCACGGTGAGATCCCGCCCAAAATTCCAGATCTAATCTCGACCGCCGGATCTAGATCCAACGGTTCAGATCAAACGCTGTTAACTCAAACGCTGAAAGCCGATCGACCGGGCCGCCGATTTTCAAATCAACGGCCAAGATTGGCGCCATCGTGTCGGGAAGCCTGGACCGCCGGGCCGGGCCACTCAGGTAGGACGCCGACACGCCGCCCGCGGTCGGGCCGACGCGGATCGAACCGCACCATGATGTCATGCCGACGCCATGGCGGGCTCGCATGTCGGGCCGCCGTGCTCAGCCGAAAGCGCCGACGCCACCCATGACGCCATCTGGGACCCACCTGCCAAGACTGGTGGTCGAGCCCCGCCGACGCCGCCGATGACGCTACCCGAGTGGGCCCACATGTCGGGCCTCACGTGGAGTCGTGGACCGAGTCCACGGTGGACTCCGAGCCGAGCGTGGACCAAGTCCATGGACTCACCGACGCCACCGCCAATCGAGGCTGCCACGTGTCCTTGCCGACGCAATAATTAATTTCCAAAAGAAAATGATTTATTAATTCGAAATATTGATTCAAATTTAGATTCAAACTTCAAACGCTTATAACTTTTATGCTTCAACTCCGATTTGAGTGATTCAAATTTCTAAATTTGTATAAAATTCAGATCTACTCAAATATGAATTTTATTTAATTTTTGGACTAAAGTTTTTCTCTGTAATATTATTTAATTGATTATTTAAACTTTAATAAATCATAACTTTTATGCTTTAACTCCAAATTTGACGATTCGAGTTTCTAAAAATCCAGAAAATTATGTTCTCTCTGCTTATGGATTTTATTTGGAGTTTTGGGATGTTTTTGCCTAGTGTTTATTTGTGTATTTGCTATTTGCACGCTTTTACGAGTAGACGCTGAAGTGCCTAAGGATTCGAGGGAGAAGTGTTGACTCAGATCCAACTCAAGACCAAGAGCAAGTACTTTTGAAGGCAAGTTGTGCTTTGACCATATTGATCCTATTTCAAATCTATTTTGATTTAAACTATTGCATGCTAGTTCAATTAGAAAGATACTTTGTTTAAACATGGGGTTAGATAAATACCAATTTGCTATATGACACCTTGATTACTTAAGTATGTGCCATGACCCTTTGTCACCCTAGTTGTGGTTTACTAGTTGGACATTATTAAATTGCCAACATGGGTTTAGATCGTTGTAGTATGTCGCTTAGACTCGCTACGTGCTCATGACATGATTTTGGATAATCAAATGCTAATATTGACTTAATGATATATTGAACCTGTTTTGGAAAAGTATCATGTGATGTTGATGGCACGTGGTGCATGGTAATCAACTGGGGTTTGATAAACAGTTTTCGACCGGGCATGTGGCAAGAGTAATCGTGGGCCGCTTGTGGCATTGGGGATGTTGATTTGGTTTTTCTAGTAGTCTTGCCCTGGTCACTCTAAGGACTTAACCTTGCAAGCCTTTGAACTGGTCATACTTGCAACCACATGGTCGAATGGGACGGCCCTAGTTGATTAAGTCGCTAAGGACTCACTTGTGGAGCCTCAGGGTGTCAATTACACCGCTTGTGTGATTGTACGGGGAGCGATCGTGGCTATGGCCGATACCCATCTAACGGTGTGTTGGTCCCATACTTCGCCTTGGCTAAGGGAAGGGATGGTGTAGAGCACGAACCTGAGAGGACCACCTGTGTTGTTTGAGGCTTCCAAAGGCTTTGTTACTGAACTCGCCTTTGTGGTGTTTGATCTGTATCTTGTGGGTAAAGTGCATAACCTCTCGCAGAGTATAGAATCTATTTGAATAGCCGAGTCCACTGCAGATCGACAATGCTCTGAATTACAATAAGGGTTAGACTTTTCAAAATAACTTGGATTTGAAAAGTTGGGTTGGTTTAGTAATGAAGTTGATGGAAATGTGGTTTAGGATGGGGAAAAATGTTTATTAAATTTCTTGAGAAGTTATTTATGCTTTACTTATTTCTACCGCTTTCGAATCTACTTTTATTACTTGTCAAAAGTCAAGCATCGCAAATATACCCTGAGCTATTCCTTTGTACCAAGCCATGCATATAGTATATTAGCTTGCATTCTCAGGCATGACTTGTCGAGTACCAAGTACTCACCCTTGCCTCAACACAATACCGCTGAAGAGGAGACTACGCCAGCTGAGGAGGAGTTCCAAGAGGACCCGCCTACTTAGGATGCGAGCCCTACCGGTTGCCTGTGGTATACTGGATGGCGCCACGGTTATTTGATTTTCCGCCGCTGTTATTTCTCTTTAATAAGTTTCGCCGCGAGGCATATATTTGTAACTTGGCCATAAGGTCGAGTAACCCTTTGATTATCTAAATAAAGTACTTTGATAGTATCGCTTGGTATGATTGTGATATATACCGATGTTAAGACTGTGGTGCACTAGCTGCTCCTCGACTAGTGCTGAATACACAGAGGGTCCGGATTTGCAAATTCGGGTCCCGACAGAGGTGGTATCAGAGCCATACTTGACTGTAGGCTCAACCCTAGCTAGAATGGTCGTAGTGAGGATAAAACCTATTTTCTAAAAACTAAAAATTTGTGAAGACAAGAAATGACATCTCGACTTATCCCTTTCTCTCTTTTCTTGTCTCTTGCTGAAATTTTCCCTTACCTTGTCACAATTTAAAAATTCTGTTCTTACGTAAAGCACTCTTGTGACAGATGGAGGAAGAGTTCAACCACGTTGATCCTGGGAAGTGGTCACGCCAAGGAACTTTGGCATATGCTACACTCTGAGATTTTGAGAAGCCCCAATACCAAGTAGAAGTGATCGACAAGCGGGATTGATCAAAGCTTGTGATGTGAAGATTGAGGTACCGCTAGGAAAAAGGGCCCTGTGCAATCGCCTCGATACATCAGACCGCCAGAGATCTACAATGCAGATGGGTATCCAAGAAGTATCACGACGCCGCAATGCGGCACATTACCCGTATCTACGCCCGAGAGTTGGAGAGTACGGTGTTCCGCTACTATCCGCTAAGAGCGATAACCTTCTTGACCCGAAGGAGATTCAGATGAGGATGCCACTACATAATAGCTTGGCACGATTTGTCGCCGCCAGGAGGATGTACTAGATAACACAAGCAAGGAGCTACTGCAAGGCCCGCAAGGAGATCACGACAGAGAAGAACAGATGGCGGAAGCTCAAGAGTATGTGGCACACCTTCTACGAAGGATTGACGAGTTGGAGATGACTTTGTACCTGACCTGCACTCCGCAGCCAAGATTGAGCCACACGAGCCATCCAGAGGAGTCGATCTCGATGAGGACACCGCTTCTTCGACTACCACGGATGACACAATTGCCGGACATGGCAATCAAGCTTCGCGCCTATGCCGCAAAGACCCGCACTCCAAAGCCGTGGAGGTTTTCTCGATGAGTGAGCATAGGTTCTATAGTGAGACTCCTTCGCCGAGTCGAGTCATAGAATAAAGAGTCACCCTTTAGGCGATAGACTCCAGAGTTAGTTCGATTTGGATTTGCTTTGTTTGCTGAGTGTGCAGTATGTGTTGCAAGGCCCTTAGGCATTGTAAGCAGCCATACCAAGTTATTAATAATAAAGTTGGACCTTAAAGTTACCCCTTTCGCCTCGCATAAGTTCCATACTACTTGTCTATTCTTGTTTCCCTCTCATCTCTAAACCTAGAGCAAATCGACAGATGGTGAACACCCGTGGGAACTTTGGAAGCAATGGGAGTGGTTCTCGCCCAGCAGAAAACCCCAATGATAGAGCACCAAAGACCGCCATTGATATGCAGAATTTTGGAGCCTTTCTTGCTGCTCAGACTCGCTGATGCATGCTATGATGCAACAAATGCAGCACGTCACCGCCGTGCCACACCAATCAAGTTAATCAGTGACCACGCCTGTAATACAAGGTCGCCGAGTTCATGAGGACTCACCCACCCACTTTCTCTCGGGAATGCCAATCCATTGGAGGCCGATGATTGGTTAAGATCAATCGAGAGGAAGCTACACATAGCTCAATGCATAGGGAATGAGAAGGTACTTTACGCTTCTCATCGCTTGGAAGGAACAAATTACGAATGGTGGGAGAACTTCGTACACGCAGAGAACCTCAAGATATCACTTGGGAAGAGTTCACACCGCATTCCGACAAAGATCACGTGCCTCAAGGAATCATGGACCTTAAGAAGGAGGAGTTCAGAGCATCAAGCAAGGTAATCACCAAAGGGTCGACTACTCGAACAAGTTCACACAGCCTAGCACGCTACGCACCTAAGGATGTAGCGACAGATAAATCCGCATACCTCGCTTATGAAGGGACTTAACTCGATTGCAAGTAGGGTTGATCACCCACACCTTTCCAGATTTCCAAGAGTTGGTGAATAAGGCACTTATTCTTGAGGACAAGCGCAAGGAACTGGATGAGAACAGAAGCGCAGGATGCAACAAAGAAGGATCACGCCAGTGGAACGCAATGCTTTGAGAGTTGCACCAAATCAATTCTTCGATTCCAACCACAGACGCAACAAGGACACCCTCCTCAAAGACCAAGACCTGCCAATCGTAACTACCAAACCCCAGCCCGCTAGAAACGCTTACTCTGTGCAACAAGAAGGAACAAGGAGGCGCCACATAATCGCAACGAGCCAGACACTTTGCCAACAGCTTGTCCGAAGAAGACAGCAGGAGCGACTCCCGCCCGCTTCAACCTAGGAACCACCCCAGCTAGGACGCCAAAGACCAGAGCCACACCCTGCATCGTGGTGAGAGGCCGAGTCAACCATGTCACCGCAGATGCACCGCAAAATGCTACTGACGTCAGATCGGGTAAGTTACTTGTTAACTCAACACTGCAATGCTTTGTTTGACTCGAGCTTCAGATTCGCTTGTTTCGCAAGGCTTTGCTACTAGAAATGATTTAAGGATTGCAAGACTTAAGTGCATGCTTTTAGTTCAAACCCTGGTTCCGAACTCCGAACGGAAGTAGGATGTTCCGGGTGAGAATACTAATAGATGGAATAGAGTTCCTAGCAAACCTTATAATTTTGGAGACCTGCACCTTAGATGTTATATTGGGAATGGATTGGTTATCCAAGCACAAGGTCGTATTGATTGTGGACGAAGGACTATCTCACGAGAGCCCGTGTGGGAAGAAAGTGGAATTTCAAGCCACTGCAGCTTAGAGATGGACAGCTTGATGATTAACAGCATTTCAAGGCAATCAAAGATAGAGGATGTCTCAAAGAGTGAATGAGTACCCAGATGTCTTTCCCGAAGATCTACCTCGTATGCCGCTGCACAGGACATAGAGTTTGTGATAGAGCTTGTACGTGCACAAGACCGATAGCAAAGAGACCCTATCGGATGTCTACCGAGGAGTTGGTAGAGATGAAGAAACAGCTAGAAGAGTTAATGGAGAAAGGATTTATCGACCGAGTTCGCCGTGGGGAGCACCGCTTTGTTTGTCAAGAAGAAGGACGGGAGTTTCAGGATGTGCATTGACTACCGCGGCACTCAACGAAGTCACCGTGAAGAATAAGTATCCGCTACCCAGATTGATGATTTGTTTGATCGGGCTTAAGAGGAGCCGGAGTTTTCTCCAAGATTGATCTCGAGATCGATACCATCGCTTGAAGATCCGATCGTAAGATATTCAAGATCGCATTCTCGCCAAGATATGGACATTACGAAGTTCACGCTATGTCCTTTGGGTCGATTTAATGCGCCACTTATTTCATGAATATGATGAATAAGGTGTTCATGGAATATTTGGACAAGTTTGTCGTCGTGTTCATAGACGATATCCTAGTCTACTCCAAGACAGAGGATGAACATGCCGAACACTTAAGGCGAAGTTTTGGAAAAGCCGAGGAACAAAGAACTTTTCGCCAAGTTCAAGAAGTGTGATTTTTGGAAGGACAAGGTGGAGTTTCTTGGACATGTAATGACCGCAGAGGGAGTCGCCAGAGATCCAAGCAAAGTAGAAGCCGTGTTACATTGGGAGCAACCAAAGATCGTGACCCAGATTCGAGTTTCCTTGAATGGCAGGATACTACCGCTGCTTTCATCAAGGCTTTTTGACAATTGCGAAACCTCTTACGCAATTGTCAAGAAGGAAAAGAAGTTTGCATGGACGCCGTAATGTGAGAAAGGATTTCAGAGTCAAGAAGCGATTGACATCAAGACCGTGTTAGTTCTACCTGATGTTGCTCAAAGCTTCGATATTTATTGTGACGATCGCGCCAAGGACTTGGATGTGTGCCGATGCAGAATGGAAAGGTCGCCGCTATGCATCAAGGCGCTTGAGGCCGCATGAGGAAAATTATCCGACACATGACCTAGAGTTAGCCGCCGTAGTGCATGCTTTGAAGATATGGCGCCACTATCTCGATTGGAAACAGATGTGAAGTATATACGGATCATAAGAGTTTTAAGTACATATTCACCCAATGGATCTCGAATATGAGGCAAAGGAGATGGCTAGAGTTGATCAAGGACTATAATGTTGGAATCCATTACCATCCCTGAAGGCCAACGTAGTAGCCGATGCTCGAAGTCGGAAAAGCCATACCGTGAGTACGCTGCTAGCCACAAGTCGAGGAGTTATGTGAGGATTTTAAAATGAAGATTGAGGTTGTACCTAGCGGATTCTTGGCCGCATTGGAAGTAAAGCCTACTTTAGAGGACCAGATCCGAGAAGGACAGAGGGATGATGACAGATCCGTGAGGATTAAGTCCAAAAGGAGGAAGGCAAGGCAGAGGACTTCAAGTTGATGAGCAAGGCACGCTGTGGATGAAGGATCGCATTTGTGTGCCTAACAAAAAGGAGTTAAAGCAACTGATTTTGGAAGAAGCCCATGACTCCAAGTACTCAATTCACCCTCGAAGCGCCAAGATGTATCAGATCTCAAGGAGAGATTCTCGTGGCCGAGTATGAAACGTGAAGTTGCCGAGCATGTTGCATTGTGCGACGATGCCGTAGAGTCAAGGCAATGCATCGAGACCAGCAGGATTGCTACAACCGCTGAAAATACCTCGAGTGGAAGTGGGAGGAAATCGAATGGATTTCATTACCGGCTTGCCAAGACTCAAGGGGGTTATGACTCCATATGGGTTATAGTGGATCGCTTGACTAAGGTAGCCCATTTTATCCCCGTGAAGACCACTTACTCGGGAGATAAATTAGCGCACTATACATGATCAGATTGTTTGTTTGCACGGAGTGCCAAAGAGGATTGTATCTGACAGAGGTACCCAATTTACCTCAAGATTCTCGAATAAGTTGCATGAAGCCATGGGAACCCGCTTAAACTTCAAGATGCCTTATCATCCATGCACGGATGGGCAGACCAAAGAGTCAACCAGATTCGAGGATATGTTGAGAGCTTGTGCATTGGCTTATGCTACCTCTTGGGATAAGAGTTTGCCGTATGCCGAGTTCAGTTACAACAATAGTTATCAAAGCTAGTTTACGATGTCACCTTTGAGGCATCAGATGGTCGACTCGCCTGACGCCATTGAATTGGAATGAGACCCGAGCGCCGTGTCTTTGGGCCTGATATTCTTCAAGAAGTCAAGAACAGTCGCCATGATTAGGGAAAGGTTGAAGATAGCCCAATCTCGATGTAAGAGTTATGCCGACAATCGTCGCCGAGATTTGAGTTTTGAACCGTAAGACTTTGTATACCTCAGAGTTACGCCTCTCGTGGGAGTTAAGAGGTTCCATGCCAAAGGGAAACTTGCACCCTGCTATGTTGGACCATTTAAGATTTTGAGCCGCAGAGGCGAAGTCGCTTATCACCGGAGTTGCCACGCCATGGCAGGGGTACATGATGTATTCCATGTGTCCTGGCTTAAAGAAGTGTCTCCGAGTTCCCGAGGAATGCATACACCGCTAGAATCAATTGAGTTGCAAGAGGATTTGACTTATAAGGAGTATCCCGTGAGGATTCTAGACACAATGGATCGAGAAACTAGAAACAAGTCAACCCGCTTTTGTAGAGTTCAAAGGAGCAACCATGAAGAAAGCGGCGACTTGGGAGCCGAAGAGGATTTGAAGAAAGAGTTTCCAAACCTATTCCTTTAGTAAGCCCCTCAATCTCTGGGACTAGATTCTATTAAGGGGGAGGTTTGTAACACCCCAAAATTTTGCTTTTCTTGAATTCATGTGTGATTTGGCACTTTGGTGAATTTTTGGAATTTTCTGAATTTATTTGGATTTAATTGGAATTTATTTGAATTTATTCCATTTTGAAATAATTAAAGAATTTAATTTTGCAAATAAAATTTTGTTGGAAATATTTTATTTGAGTCCAAAATGATCCAAAGTATTTTCCGAATTTTTCCGAATTTTTCTCGAGTCATTTGCTATTTTTAATGAATTAAATGAATTACTAGGAATTATTTTAAATATTAAATCGCTGGAAAATCAAACTCGGTCAAGTATCGCTCATCCGACCGAAGTCGAACCCGAAGTCGACTCGAGTCCGACCGAGCCACGCGTGACTCGACCGAACCCACTCCTAACCCTAATCAATCCCAACCGCTGGATCAAGATCCAACTACCGAGATCCGCCTCGACTCGACCCGAGCCGTGGTCCGGACCGACCCGGCCGCTTCGCGGCGATCGTGGCCGCTGATCGCGCACGCGGTACGGCTCTCCGTCGCCGCTCCGCCTGAAGTCCGAGCCGACTCGCCGGGTCCGCCGCCGTGGAAAACTAGGTCTCCGTCGACGGACGCCGAGGTTATTTAAAGCCCGGCATACCCCGAGGACCGCTGATCCCGCGCCTCCTTCTCTACTTCACCGAGGCAAAGCCGCCGCTGCTTAGCTGCGAGCTCGCCAGAAGCTGCGCTGGCCGCCCGCTTACTTGCTTTGCTTCGCCGCCGCTGGCCGCCCCTCGCGTTGACTCAGATTCTCGACTCACCGCGACGAGACGCACTCAAGGGACATCTCACTTCGGGAGGAGGCCGCAACGCCGTTGGCCGTGTCGCCGCCCCTCGCCCGGCCAGCTCCGCCACAGACGCCATCGCTGCCGCCGAAGCTTCTCGCCCGTCCGATCAAGATCCAACGCCCCAGACAGTTACGCCACCGCACGGTGAGATCCCGCCCAAAATTCCAGATCTAATCTCGACCGCCGGATCTAGATCCAACGGTTCAGATCAAACGCTGCTAACTCAAACGCTGAAAGCCAGATCGACCGGGCCGCCGATTTTCAAATCAACGGCCAAGATTGCGCCACGCAGTCGGGAAGCCTGATCGCCGTCGGGCCGCACTCGCAGGTAGGACGCCGACACGCCGCCCGCTGTCGGGCCGATGCGGATCAACCGCACCATGATGTCATGTCGACGCCATGGCGGGCCCGCATGTCGGGCCGTTCTCAGCCGAGCGCCGACGCCTACCCATGACGCCATCGGTGGGACTCCACTGCCAAGACCGTGGCCGAGCCTCACGACGCCGGGCCGATGACGCTACCCGAGTGGGCCCACATGTCGGGCCTCACGTGGAGTCGTGGACCGAGTCCACGGTGGACCCGAGCCGAGCGTGACCAAGTCCATGGACCACCGACGCCACCGCCAATCGAGGCTGCCACGTGTCCTGCCGACGCAATAATTAATTTCCAAAAAGAAAATGATTTATTAATTCGAAATATTGATTCAAATTTAGATTCAAACTTCAAACGCTTATAACTTTTATGCTTCAACTCCGATTTGAGTGATTCAAATTTCTAAATTTGTATAAAATTCAGATCTACTCAAATATGAATTTTATTTAATTTTTGACTAAAGTTTTTCTCTGTAATATTATTTAATTGATTATTTAAACTTTAATAAATCATAACTTTATGCTTTAACTCCAAATTTGATTTATTCCAGCTTCTAAAAATCCAGAAAATTATGTTCTCTCTGTTTATGGATTTTATTTGGAGTTTTGGGATGTTTTTGCCTAGTGTTTATTTGTGTATTTGCTATTTGCACGCTTTACGAGTAGACGCTGAAGTGCCTAAGGATTCGAGGGAGAAGTGTTGACTCAGATCCAACTCAAGAAAAAGAGCAAGTCCTATATGAACGCAACTTGTGCTTTGACCATATTGATCCTATTTCAAATCTATTTTGATTTAAACTATTGCATGCTAGTTCAATTAGAAAGATACTTTGTTTAAACATGGGGGTTAGATAAATACCAATTTGCTATATGACACCTTGATTACTTAAGTATGTGCCATGACCCTTTGTCACCCTAGTTGTGGTTTACTAGTTGGACATTATTAAATTGCCAACATGGGTTTAGAACGTTGTAGTATGTCGCTTAGACTCACGTACGTGCTCATGACATGATTTTGGATAATCAAATGCTAATATTGACTTAATGATATATTGAACCTGTTTTGGAAAAGTATCATGTGATGTTGATGGCACGTGGTGCATGGTAATCAACTGGGGTTTGATAAACAGTTTTCGACCGGGGCATGTGGCAAGAGTAATCAGTGGGCCATTGTGGCATTGGGGATGTTGATTTGGTTTTTCTGTAGTCTTGCCCTGGTCACTCTAAGGACTTAACCTTGCAAGCCTTTGAACTGGTCATACTTGCAACCACATGGCTGGAATGGGACGGCCCTAGTTGATTAAGTCGCTAAGGACTCACTTGTGGAGCCTCAGTGGTGTCAATTACACCGCTTGTGTGATTGTACGGGGAGCGATGACGTGGTCGTGGCCGATACCCATCTAATCGGTGTGTTGGTCCCATACTTCGCCTTGGCTAAGGGAAGGGATGGTGTAGAGCACGAACCTGAGAGGACCACTGTGTTGTTTGAGGCTTCCGAAAGGCTTTGTTACTGAACTCGCCTTTGTGGTGTTTGACTCACATCTTGTGGGTAAAGTGCATAACCTCTGCAGAGTATAGAATCTATTTGAATAGCCGAGTCCACTGTGATCGACAATGCTCGGAATTACAATAAGGGTTAGACTTTCAAAATAACTTGGATTTGAAAAGTTGGGTTGGTTTAGTAATGAAGTTGATGGAAATGTGGTTTAGGATGGGGAAAAATGTTTATTAAATTTCTTGAGAAGTTATTTATGCTTTACTTATTTCTACCGCTTTAATCTACTTTTATTACTTGTCAAAAGTCACATCGCAAATATACCTGAGCTATTCCTTTGTACCAAGCCATGCATATAGTATATTAGCTTGCATTCTCAGGCATGACTTGTCGAGTACCAAGTACTCACCCTTGCCTCAACACAATACCGCTTGAAGAGGAGACTACGCCAGCTGGAGGAGGAGTTCCAAGAGGACCCGCCTACTTAGGGGATGCGAGCCCAGCCGCTGCTCGTGGTATCTGGATGGCGCCACGGGTTATTTGATTTTCCGCTGCTGTTATTTCTCTTTTAATAAGTTTCGCCTCGCGAGGCATATATTTGTAACTTGGCCATAAGGTCGAGTAACCCTTTGATTATCTAAATAAAGTACTTTGATAGTATCGTTTGGTATGATTGTGATATATACCGATGTTAAGACTGTGTGCACTAGCGCGTTCCTGGACTAGTGCTGAATACACAGAGGGTCCGGATTTGCAAATTCGGGGTCCCGACACAACGGCCTGACAACCAATCCGAACCTGAAACCAGCCTTTCAACCGGAACCACTACCCGGCCAAATACCACCAACATCTCGCCCGGTCTAAACTCTCCAAGTTTTTCCATTTTACTCACGCAACCATTCCCCTTTTTCCACAAAACCCCAAAACCTCCAATTCCAACCTGACACCCTTCACCCATCCTATAGTTCCAGGAGTTTATGAATAAGAACGTCATGATCTCCTGCAATCAATTCTATTGCTGAACTAAGCATATGCAGCTATTATTCTTTAATACCCTCTGACACTTACTAATGTGTCTAAATTATTCTTAAGTCTATCAAGGATTGCATATTCAGATTAGATTGAGGTAATCCAACAATTTTTGGCTTAACTACTGCTTCCCACAAATTATCACTTTTAATAGATTTATGAGCATGCATAATAGTTTTGGCAATCAAGATAAGAATTCGCAAATATGGGATTCCAAAATGGTCAAGGAGGTGCTTGCCTGTTTGCTCTTCGGTGAAATCGGTCTCCGGGACGTAGTCGGGGTCGTCGGCAACGTTCGAAGTGTCTACGTCTACACAAAAAGCAACGAGACCAAAATCATCGATCAAAATAGGCAAAGAAGCAATCAAAATCCAAAAAGAAGCGAAAACGGAAAACGAGGACCTAGACGGAAAAGGAAATTCTAAATTTTCTCCCAGAGGCCGGCAGTACCGCTGTTGATTGGGCGGTAGTGCCGCTCTGGCCGGCAGTACCGCTGTTGATTGGGCGGTAGTGCCGCTCTGGCCGGGATCTGCTCTTGTTGAAGCGGTAGTGCGGCCAGTCACTCCGGCGATGCAGTTGGATTTCCTGAGTGCCTGCCTGGCAGGAACCGAAATGGGTCGCTCTGAAAATAACTACTGGGCTCATTTAAACCCGGTAGTGCCGGACCACCGGGCGATAGCCTTCACACTAGCGGTAGTGCCGCTCTCCTCGAGTCCAAAATCCCAAAATGAGATTTCACAAGAATAAACCGTAAATTCGACGTACATGTATGGATAGGTTCCTGGGGACCCATGGGACCTATTCACGCAGGTTTCGTCAAGTTTCGAGCTCGTTTGCTCAAAATCTTACTTTTCGGATCATTTTCTCCCGATAAAGACGCGATAATGGATTTCGACACAGAATGTGTCGAAACTCGAGTTTCATCGCGGCAACGGGTTCCCTACTACTCTAGGGACTTAAGTGCGCTAGACTTGTGAGCTTTGGGACTTCGGAACTTGGAATCGCTTTGAATGCCCAAAGTGCAACTTTTGCAAATCCTTCGGAAAGCGGATTTCGCAACACGCCCACTAGGCCCGCTGGATCGCTAAGGTCCTACGTGATCTAGCTACTGACTGGAACCTCCGAAATACGCTAATCGACTTCTACTACCCAAAACCTAAATATACTTTCCGAATCCAACTTTCGTCCCGAATCGAGTTCAAACTCGATTCTCCCACAAGAAACGACTTACGAGGCTCTAAGAAAACATCCGCAGGTCAATTCCCCGACTTCCCGGAGCTAGGGTTTCAAAAGGAAGGGCTCCGAAAATTCGAAAAATGGCTTCTTGCAGCGAATGAGTCCAACGAAGCGTAGATCAGGGTTACAGAAACCACTCGAACACGTGGAAGAATTCTTCTACCCTTGACCTAGGTTTAACTACTTAGAAAACGACTATGCACCACAAAAACTAGGGTTTCTAGCATTTAACTAGGACGTAAAGAACGATTATAAGTCAAGGAAGAGCTAGGGTTTGCATCTGCACCTAGGGTTTAGGTTTAACTCTAACACCTACCTCGTGTGAAGCTCCTTGACTGCTTGGAGACGCTTCTCCACCCTTGCTCTCGCTTCCACTCGGCCTCTTGGAGCTCCAACCAGCTGGAAATGGCGAGGAGGAGGAGAGAGCTCCAATGGAGAGAGAGGAAGGAGAAGAGAGGAAGAAGGAGGAGGAGAGGAGGAGAAATGAGAGAGGAGAGGGAGAGGAGGTGCTCCCTGGTGTTATTAAAGGCTGAGACGTGCACACATACCGAGGTAAAGAGATAAACATGAGCACAGGACCAAAACTGCCGCCGGCCAAGGCAATCGCCTGAGCGGCCGGATTGCCGCCGGCCGGTAGTACCAAGCAGCAAAAGTGCAGATCGCCGCCTACAGCTAAAAACTCGGAATTTTACAGCTTTCGCGATGGTTCTCCAATCAACTAACTTGAGGACTATTGGAATAGGTTCGAGGGGTCCTAATAAAGGTTTTAAAACTTAGGTTTGGGATCTAGCTCTCTCGATTTTAACTTTCACCCGATTTCGGATTCTGAGACTCCAATCGGGGAAAATGATCAACGAAACGACAAAACCGAATTCAAGGGCAAATAACTCCAAATTCAAACTGGAAACTTTACAGAGCACTAATCCACACTTAGTTAGCCTAATTAAGCTTAATACAAACACGGGCGTTACACTATACTCATTACACTGCCACGGGCGCATTTAATGCGCCCGTCACTGTCCTTACATCCCATTTAATGTCTGCCGCAACCGTCACTCCCCTGCCTAGGGCCCCACGCCCACCAACGCCGCCTGCCTGGCTGTGGGAGGAGTGCCGCCGTGACGCTATCCGTAATTAATACGCGCTGGGAAGGCGCACCGCCATATCAGAAGTTTCCACGCTTGGCATTTAATGTGCACGATTCGCATTAAATGCCTCTTGATCTGGCAACGCCGCTTGGGGTGGTGCGCTAGTGGCGTGGGCTCGTGACGCCACTCGCTTCACCGGCGACCACTCATCGGGCGCCAGTGGCGTGGCTCGCCGCCACTCGCCCACTGGCGACCACCTTATCGGGCGCCAGTTGGCGTGGCTCGCCGCCACCTGCACCGGGCGACCACCTTATCAAGCGCCCATGGCGTGGCCTGATCGCCACTTGTCCACTGGGTGACCACCTTGCGACCCTACTGCTCGCCGCGGCGGTGGGGCTCGAACGCGCCCTGCCCGCCCGGCGACCATGTTAACTGCGGGGGAGCGGGTACCCTGGTGTAAAATACGCCGACAGTAGCCCCCGGGCCCACCCTGGAGCGCCTTCTGGTCTTCCACTTTCCTTTTTTCTTCTTCTCTCTCTCCTTTAAATGCCCTCGGGGAACTGTTCAGCCTCTCGGGTGGGGCCCCTTAAATGCCCACGCGCCCCGCAGCTTTTAAAGATCTTCCGATTTCTCCGGTTCCCAAGGCGGGGTGCGCAGTTATTCCCGCCAGAATCGCCGTGACGACTCCTTGGGATGCCCCACCTTTATGGGGTTTTCGAACTTCCCACTCGCGAGCCGCCGCGTCTTTTCGGTTTTCCCGCTAAGCTTTCCCTCGCCTCCTTATAAAGAGGCCGGCCATGAGGAAGAGCGGATCTTTTCCTTTCAAGTTCCTTTCGCTCTGTCTTTTCTTGCCACCTTAAAGCCCCTTGCTTCTTCTTTTCCGACGTGCTTCGGCATTCCTCCGCGCTTGATGGCTCCCCCGACTCCCTCTCCTTCTGGCACGATCTTGCCCCCCTCGTCTGTCGAGGAGGAGGGCGCCGCCAGGATTTCCAGGCACGTTTCTACGGGCGCCCTCCGCATTCGCGCCGGGACCGTCGCGCCCCGCTGCCGGCCCGGGGAGGTGGTTTTCTTTGGGTGGCAGCTGGTAGCCGACCTGCTGCCATCGGTTTCCGACTTCTATCTCTCCGTCCTCAACTTTTACGCTATTCACCACATCCACCTTCCTCCTAACTCCGTCATCCTTCTTTCTGTCTTCGCCCACTTCTGCGAAATGTTCGTAGGAGTGTTGCCCAATCTCCTCCTTTTCCGCTT
The DNA here is from genome assembly GCA_036346355.1 of Rhipidocladum racemiflorum. NCBI lineage: Eukaryota > Viridiplantae > Streptophyta > Magnoliopsida > Poales > Poaceae > Rhipidocladum > Rhipidocladum racemiflorum. Next base: position 9,994,660 of record CM070583.1, read on the forward strand.
CTTTTACGCCCTTCGCGCCACCGGCGGCAACTCTCCTATCGCCGGGAGCTGCCATCTGCGGCTCCGAGACGGGACCGTGTCGCGCTACATCCCACTGGACTGCCGGTCCAACTGGAGGACGTGGCGCGATGAGTGGGTGTATGTTGAGGACGACAGCGGCATTGAAGTGCTAGAGCTTCCAACCGGGCCCGCGGTCAGCAACCCCAACTGGGGGGCTCACGTTAGCGAGACGCCCAAGCTTCAGACGATGCTAGCCCGCGTTGACCAGCTGCGGACAGCGGGTCTAACGGGGGTCATGGTTATCCAGGACTTCATCTCCCGGAGGATTAGCCCTCGCGCCGGGCCAAGGTCTGGCCCACTCGGGCAAGACATGGGCCAGGATGATGGGATCCGGACGATCCCTGGAGGTAGACTACCACTCCCGAATCACCCTCCCCTTCGTTTTTTTGCTTTTGACCTTCACAGGTTCTGACGGCGCTTTCCTTCTTCTGTTTTTGCCAGCCGCTGGGAACTTGTCTTCCACCCCTGATCGATGCGTGGATGGGGCAGCTGGGCATGCCCAGCGCCGTCCCGCCATTCCCGGAGGGTGCGCTCCCACTATGCCGGCTAGAGCCCAGGGAGCGCGCGGCGATTGTCCGGGCAATGCCGAAGATGGACGCCATGGGGATGCCTGATACAACAAGACACCAGGCGCCCCTGACGATCCGAGACCCCCCTCCCGCCGGCGATCAGGGGAGGGGCGACCAGGGGAGGTGCAGGCGCTCAGCCGATGACGACACCGCCGGCGGGGCTCCCCAAAGACTCCGCCTCTCGGCCGGGGCGGGGTCCTCCACAGCGGGCGCGGGGAGCTCCTCTGCCGCCGCGGCGGGCTCCTCAATGGTGGCTGGGAGTTCGACGGCCGGCGGGACTTTGTCCTCCCTCGCCCCTGTTGACGTGGTGATGTTAGACCCTCCGGCGCCGACGCTCCTTGGATCGCCACCACCACCGCCGGCTCCAACGGCGACGCTACGGCCGCCACCGCCGCCGCCGCCGGTGCCTGCGGCGGCATTTCTTCCCCCTCCGCCGCTGGTGCCGGTGTCGGGACCCCGAATTTGCAAATCCGGACCCTCTGTGTATTCAACACTAGTCCAGGAACGCGCTAGTGCACACAGTCTTAACATCGGTAAATATCACAATCATACCATTCGATACTAATAAAGTACTTTTATTTAAATAACTAAATCAAGTTACTCGACCTTATGGTCAAGTCACAATGCACGCCTCAGGCTTAAACTTATTAAGAGAGAAATAGTAGCAATGAGACTCAAATAACTTCGTGGCGCCATCCAAGATACCACAGTAACTGACTGGGCTCGCTTCCCTAAGTAGACGGTTCCTCTTGGAGCTCCTCCTCCAAAGCTGGTGTAGTCTCCTCTTCAACTGGTGTTGTATTGTGGCAAGGGTGAGTACTTGGTACTCATCAAGTCATGCACAGAATGCAGCTAATATACTACATGCATGGCTTAATACAAAGGAGTGGCTCAAGGTATATTTGCAAGAAATGAGATTTGACAAGTAATATAAGTAGATTCGAAAGCAGTAGAAACAAGTAAAGCATAGATAACTTTTCAAGGAGTTTCATAAACATCTTTCCCATCCTAATCCACAATTCCATCAACATCATTATTTATCCAACCCAACCTTTCAGATCCAAGTTATTTTTTTAGAAAATCTAACCCTTGACTGTAATTCCCGAGCGATGTCCAATACCGCGGACACGGCTATTCGAATAGATTATACACTGCAGAGGTTATGCACTTTACCCACAAGATACAAATAAACACCACAAAGGCGAGTTCCCGTAATAAAGTCTTTCTGAAACCTCTAACAATACAAGTGGTCCTCCCTGCTATTGCACACTAACCCTTCCTTAGCTAAGGCGAAGTCTAGGCCAATCAACCATTAGATGGGTACCTGCCTCACTTCAGACGCCCCCCGCACAACTTACACAAAGGGTGTAGTTGACCTCCCGAGGTCCCACAGTACGTTATTAGCAACTTAGTCAACTAGGTCCGCCCCATTACGTACATGTGGTTGCACGTTAGACCCAGTTCAAAGGCTTGCAAGGTTAAGTCCTTAGGGTGACCAGGGCAAGACTACCCAAGAACCAAATCAACATCCCCAATGCCACAACTGCCCACCTGACATTCTTGCCACATGCCCCTGGCCGAAAACTATTTATCAAACCCCGCTTGATTACCATGCACCACGTGCCATCAACATCACATGATACCTTTCCAAAACAGGTTCAATATATCATAAAGTCAATATTAACATTTGATAATCCAAAATCAAGAGAACGTAGCAGGTCTAAGCAGTATACTACAACGGTCTAAAACCCATGTTGGCAATTTAATAATGTCCAACTAGTAATCCACAACTAGGGTGACAAGGGTCATGGCACATATTTAAATAATCAAGGTGTCATACAGCAAATTGGTATTTATCTAATCCCCCATATTTAAATAAAGTATTTTCTAATTGAACTAGCATGCAATAGGTTAAATCAAAATAGATTTAAACATAGGATCAACATGGTCAAAGCACAACTTGCCTTCAAAAAGTACTTGTTCTTGGTCTTGAGTTGGATCCTGAGTCAATACTTCTCCTTCGAATCCTTCCGGCACTTCAACGTCTACTCGTAAAGCGTGCAAATAGCAATACACGAGTAAACAATAGGCAAAAAGTGTCCAAACATCCAAATAAAATCCATAAACAGAGAGAACATAATTTTATGAATTTTTAGAAACTGGAATCGTCAAATTTGGAGTTAAAATGCAAAAGTTATGATTATTTAAAGTTTAAATAATCAATTAAATAATTTTACAGAGAAAAACTTTAGTCCAAAAATTAAATAAAATTCATATTTAGGTAGAACTCAATTTTATACAAATTTAGAAATTTGAATCACTCAAATCGGAGTTGAAACGCAAAAGTTATAAGCGTTTGAAGTTTGAAACAAAATCTGAAATCATTATTTCGAATTAATAAATCATTTTCTTTTTCGAAAATTAATTATTGCGTCAGCAAGGACACGTGTCAGCACTGGATTGGTCGGCTGACGTCAGCCGGTCCATGGACTCGATCCACGCTCGGCTCGGGTCTACGGTGGATCCGGTCCATCACAAGACGGCCACGATGTGCAGCACGCCCCGCTGGGCCGCCGCTCACGCCAAGATGGCGTGGTCGACACGGGGCCCCACATGTCGCTGACGTGCTCCCACGCCGCACGGCGGTGCGACGGCCAGAGCCACGCAGCATGATCAGGCCGCGGATCTTGATCTAACTACCGCTAACGGATCTAGGGTTGAACAGTAAAGGGAATACGTGGGCGAACCTCAGCGGTCGGATCCGGATCGGACGGCGAAGAGGCTTCGTGAGGTCCGGTGATGGCGCGGCGAGGCTTGGGCAGCGGAGACGTAGACGACGACCTCCCACGCGGCGTGTCCGTGCAGCTCCGGCGTGGAGATTGGCACTCCCAGGCGCGACGTGACGTGGGGATCTTGGTCCTGGGCTTGGTGTCGTCGGAGAGCGGCGGCAGCGGCGGGGATCGACGAAAAACCGCGGCGGGGGACTTCTCCTACTACGGCGAGCAATAGCGGCTACGCGGCGGCGGCTAGGGCTTAGAGGCTAGGGGCAAAAGATGCGCACGACAAAGGGCTTCACGGGTGGCCTCTGGCTTTAAATAGTGCCTCGCGGCGCTGTGAAACGCGAAACCCTAACGCACACCTGCGGCCCACTTCAGAGCTCTCCGGCTCGGATTCGACGGACGATGACGGAGGGTCAGACACGCGGCACGATCAACGGCCCGATCGATCGCGGGCGAATCGGTTCGGCCTGACGCTGCTCGAACCGGCACGCGGATCTCGGCCGTTGATCCCGATCCAACGGCCGGATCGCTTAGGGTTGGGAGCCTGGCTTGGTCGAGTCAATCGCTCGGTCGGACTCGAGTCCGACTCGGGTTCACTCTGGCCGGATGAATAGTACTTGACCCAACTCGAATTTCAATGATTTAATAATTAAAATAATTCCCAAGAATTCATTTAATTCATTAAAATAGCAAAAGACTCGTAAAATTCTCGAAAATATTTTAGGGTATTTGGGACTTAAATAAAATATTTCCAACAAAACTTTATTTGCAAAATTAAATTCTTTAATTATTTTAAAATGGAATAAATTCCAATAAATTCCAAATAAATTCCAAAAAATTCCAAAAATTCACCAAAGTGCCAAATCACCTATGAATTTAAGGAAAGCAAATTTTTGGGGTGTTACAAACCTCCCCTTAATAGAATCTCGCCCCTAGATTCGTGGCTTACTACAATAGGTTTGGAAACTCTTTCTTCAAATCCTCTTCAAGGCCCTAAGTCGCTTCGTCTGCATGGTTGCTCCAATCGAATTCTACAGTGCGGGTTGACTTATTTCTAGTCTCCCGATCCATGGTGTCTAAAATCTTCACGGATGCTCCTTGTAAGTCAAATCTTCTTGCAACTCAATTGACTCTAGCGGCGTCTGCTCCTCAGTACTGAGACACTTCTTCAATCGGGACACATGGAATACGCCATGCACTCCTCGCTAACGATCGCGCAACTCCAAATGATAAGCAACTTCGCCTCATGCGCTCAAAATCTTAAATGGTCCAACGTAGCGGGTGCGAGTTTCCCTTTGGCATGGAACCTCTTAACTCCCCCGAGAGGCGTAACTCGAGGTATACAAAGTCTTCCTGGTTCAAAACTCAAATCCCGGCGACGATTGTCAAGATAACTCTTCTGGCGTGATTGGGCTATCTTCAACCTTTCCTCGATCACGGCAATCTGCTTCTTCACCTCTTGAAGAATATCAGTTCAAGACACGGCGCCACGGCCTCATTCCAATTCAATGGCGTCCGACAGTGGTCGACCATACAAAGGCCTCAAAAGGTGACATCTCAGAAACTAGCTTGGTAACTATTGTTGTAACTAAACTCAAAGATACGGCAAACTCTTATCCCAAGAGGTAGCATAAGCCAATGCACACGCTCTTAGCATATCTTCCAGTAATCGATTGACTCTTTCGGTCTGTCCATCCGTCTGTGGATGATAAGTCAGGCCGAAGTTCAAACGGGTTCCCATGGCTTCATGCAACTTATTCCAAAACCTTGAGGTAAATTGGGTACCTTCGTCCGATATTTATCCTCTTTGGCACACCGTGCAAACAGACGATCCTCGATCATGTACAACTCGCCAATTTATCCCCGAGTAAGTGGTCTTCACGGGATAAAATGGGCTACTTTGGTCAAGCGATCCACTATAACCCATATGGA